>CM060363.1:175382199-176714494 GCA_030545235.1 Helianthus tuberosus
TTGGTATCAGAGCCAATGGTTATAGGGAATTAGGTTATTAGTAATGCTTTGATCTAGACTATAACTTTCTAGGACCCCAACACAAGTTATCTTGTGTTTAGATTTTAAAACATGCACTTCACCTATCCTTAGGTGATAACCACAACGGGAACATCAAGTTCGAATCCTCTTTGAAAATCAATCATCTGTTTTTGGATGATTGATTACTAGGTTTTGAACCCTCTGTTGTAAGGTTTTGAACCCTTCCAGTTTGATTTTTTTGGCCTTGTGCCTTTCAAATTTTCAAAATCTCGTCAAAGTTTTGGGTTCTAAATAGTGTAAACACGTGCAAACTGGAAGAGTGAATGCCTGTACCCTGGGTTTTCTGTCTAAGGCTAGAGTGTTCGTACAAATCCACATAATCGGACCAGTCACTCTTACCTGGGAACTCTTGGGGTGAGTGTTCACTTATAGGCGAGCATGTCTTCGCGATACATTATTGTTCACCCATTTACTTTGATTAGTCACAATGTGTCGTTTGTTTACCTTGTGGTAACAAACAAATGACCACCATCTTTGCCATTATCAATTTTTGCATCATCTCATTCTTTTCACCCAAACAACTCACTCGTTTCCTTTCATGTTTCCTCTTTTAGAATGCCTCCTCGACACGAAAATCAGATAGCGACTGCCGAACTGGCAGAAATCATTGCGCAACAAATGGCTGCTCAATTCCCAAACCTCTTTGCTCAATGGAACCAAGCCAACAACAACAACAATGCTCCTTGCAATTTCAAGAGTTTTAACTCGGATAAACCACTCAAGTTTAGTGGTACGGAAGGAGCAACTGGGCTCCTTCAGTGGTTCGAGAGCACGGAGAGCACATTTCGTCATGTTCAGTGTCCGGATAATCGCAAGGTCGAGTTTTCTTCAAGTGTGTTTCAGAAGAGGGCTCTCACATGGTGGAACGGGGTTATGAGAGACCGTGGTGCAGAAGTTGCTCTAGCACAAACTTGGGCCAAACTTAGGGCCCTTATGATGAGGGAGTTTTGTCCTCGTCATGAACAGCGAGCTTTGGAGAGAGAGTTCGATGACTTGAAACAAGATAGTGGTGAGCATCGGGCGTATACTGATAGGTTTGAGGAGTTGAGTCTGCTATGCCCAACAATGGTTACCCCACTCGACAAGGCTATCGAAAGGTACATCGATGGTCTACCTGACTGTAACACCCTAGTTACTATTAAGCGATTTTATATGTAAATACCAATAATTAGATGTGTAGTTAAGACTACACATACTACAAAATACGGGTTTATTAAAACTTTTACATATCATAAGTTATTCTACATAACGTGATCGGGTTCGTCTTTAAAAAAATTACAACGAGGCAATGTGCGGAAGCATGTGTCTTTATCGTGTTCGGTTCTTCATTGAGCTTGATCGTCTTTCGGCATCCAAAATGTACCTACATTTCATAAACAAGAAATGCTTTAGTCATACTGGGATTAAAACGTGTTTAAACAAGTCCGGTAACGAATATGAAAGGAGAAATCCCAACGTTAATCTCTTGATCTCCAAAACAAAAATTTCAACTTGGTCTCCACCGTAACTTACGGTGTCACCGTAAGTTACGGTGGCCTCTGTAAGGTTATTCCCCCACCGTAACTCAGGGGTGTTTCACCGTAACATTTTCAGCTCCACCGTAACTTACGGTGGCACCGTAAGTTACGGTGGCCCCTTCATTCAACCTTTCCATTTTGCCGTTATTTGACACGAAAACTTTCGTATCTTTCAATCCGCTTATCCGTTTGACCTACCGTTTCTTCCTACGTGTTTGTAATGTGATTCTCCATCAAATGGATTTAAAATTCGACTTCCGGATTAACAAATTTATAGAGTTTTAAGCTTTTGGCTTAAACTAGAATTTACCCATTTTAACCCATTCATGTATTTATCAAACAAACTTATTTGTTTGATCCCAAATTCTCGTGAACCTTCTAAGTTCTATATCGTCTATCATATTTGGCTCAAACCACTGGTTTCCTACGCATTTTAAACCCGCTTATACTCAAGTGCTTATTTTGACCCGTTAAGGACATTTAAGCACTTTTACGTATAACTCACACCCATTTCTTTCTAGCATTTTATTTCCACATTAGTTATCAAATGACTTTCCATCACATCTATATTTGTAATGGTTTTAATGTGACGATCTATCTAATCCGAGTTTTACCCTTCGGATTATCAATTTACGGCAAAGACTCATATAGAGTCTTTTGACCAAGGATTTACATCTTACGCTATTATACTTATTCTAAGTATTAATCTTGATTATAAAACTCGTTTTCAAGCGACTTCTAAGGGTTGTTTGCTTAATTTTGCTTACAAGGGCGTTTTGGTCATTTTTAACCCTTCTTTTACAACGAAGGACTTGCTTAAGCCATGTACGCCCAAAATCTCATTTTTAACCAAATCTTGTTTTCAAAACACTCTGTCTATAATTTAAATCCTTCGGTTTACCTTTTAAGGTAACCGAATGTCCCTTTTTACTTTGCCTAACTCTCATAGATCTCCAAGTTCTAAATGAGGAGTTGATCTATTATACATACCTGGCCCGGATCAACTTATTAACCCGGTTTTAATACCTTGCTTTATATTCGCTAATTAAGAACGATGCGAATATCCATTGGATATCTATTCCTGTAAGCATATAACTCGACAAAAGAATCATTAGTCTATATAGTCAAAAGGTGTTGTCTACACCTTTTGACCCGTTTGGCCGAATTGACCATTTATCTTTGTGAGATGATATTTATTATCATCTCCTCTACATGACTCGTTCCGTTTAACACCGTACGGTCATTTTAACTTATAAACCGTTTATTACCTTCGACATAATATGACCGAATTATCGATTTACTTCTCTTTTAAACCATGAACTTCGTTTCTTATTATGCTCGACTATCTTGTTCCGTACGTCTACACGCCGGAACATCATACTTCGATTTTGTATTTATCTTATTCATATCTAATACGATAAGAGAATATTCTGAAATATAAGGATAGTGTAAGCTATACTTACCTTGCATCCGAATTATGCTTTTCCGTCATTCTTGCTTCGTTTGACCCGCTTCCTTCCCCAAGCCTTCACCTAGCTTGCCAAGCGTCAAACTATCATTGTAATTGTAAGATGGTTAGGTTAGTCATAATCATTTACGACTATTCCATCCTACTCTTCTTATATCGAATTTACCATCCGATCATACACTTGGTCGATTTGACTTTTTAAGGTCAATCGACTTATCAACTTATTCATTGCACATTTTCACTCTAATTTCAATACTTTAGTTTTCATTTAGGCATTTTAACAAACACCTAATGTGCATACATTGTTTTTACACATTTTACAACTAGGTAACATGATTTCAAGCATCTATATCATGATCTTAACATCAATTCTTTTATATCATATAACAACCCATTTCATGGTAAATATGATTTATGTACCCCAAACACCTACATTGTTCAAGTATCTTGTTTCTACTAGCAACTATGATGATTTTAAACATGTGTAAACCATCATCTTCACTACATAATCAAAACCCACTTAGCACATAATAGGTGAATTATCAAATCCCTAGTTTTAACACCAATTCTCCAAGTTTTCAAATAGGGTTTGTTTCTAAACAAAGATTTCAACACAATAGCACTCATAGATTCAATATTCATTCCAGAATTTCGATTATGATTGTTCATCATAATCTCAAAGTATCACCAAATCTTAAAATTCGACATACCTTGTGATCCCCACGACTAGGTGATCATTTATATGTGTTCATGCATTGATTTGGGTCTTGATTTGAGCTTTAATTAGTTGATTTGTTGGAGTTAGGGTTTTGGCTCTCCATGGAGCCTTCTCCTGGTCGTTCACGAACACACTAGGTGTGTGAGTGTTTTGTTTTTTATTTTAGTAAATAATCTTTTCCAAATATCTAACTTTGGTCCCTCTTGTTTCGTTAATTATTAAGTAGGTTATAACCTACTTATTTACAATCCATATTCCCTCTTATTAACCGGGTCAAACATTCCTAGTTAGCTTAGCGGGTTCGGGAATATTTATGATTAAGTTTATGTTAGGTCCCGTCAACTCGGGCCTTTTAAACACTTTATTTATCCATAAGACTTTGTATAACTTTTATTTAATATTAGGATAATTTATTTAAAAACCTAATATTTACCGGGTTAATTTTACCACTAACGGTATTTTACCCGTCGTCACTATTAACGTGGCTTGATTACCAAACCCGTTTTTGGGGTGTTACACTGACTCAGTACAAGACATCATTACTGGTAGTAACCCTACCACACTCCGTCAGGCGATCGAGTTAGCAGCGACATTGACTGAGTCGCAGGTTCGAAAGGGAAAGCTGCATAAAAAGGGTGACAAAGGTAAGAAGCAGGCGTCTGACAAAGAAGATAGCAAGAAAGGTCAAAACAAGAAGGGTAAGGATTCTGGTTCTTCGAAAAGGTTAAGGAAGCGAAAGGCTTCCCAAAATTTTGCTGTCACTGCCCAAGCTAACCAGGCAGCTCCCAACCAACCCGCACAACCTCTAGCGAAGAAGCCCTATACAGGGAATGCACCTTTGTGCAATAGATGTAACAGTCACCATCAGCCGCAACATCCGTGCCGTTTCTGTACTAACTGTGGGAAGTCAGGTCATCTTGCTGATGTTTGTCGGTTTGCTCAGAATCGGGCACAGGCTCAAGGGCGAGTCTTCAACATGAATGCACAAGAGGCACAGGCAGACAATGAAGTGGTGAACGGTACGTTCTTTATTAATAATTAGCCTGTATCTGTTCTTTTTTATTCGGGTGCCGATAAGAGTTTTGTGTCATTATCTTTTGAGCCATTACTTCGCGTGTCTAGAACGAAACTAGGTAAACCTTTGACAGTAGAGGTTGCTAGTGGTGAACCCATTATTCTTGATTCTGTTCTTCGCAACTGCCAGTTGAACCTCAACGACCATCTTTTTCCTATTGACCTCACGCCTATGCAACTTGGAAGCTTCGACGTTATTGTGGGTATGGATTGGTTAGCCAAGCATCGCGCAGAGGTAGTTTGTTTTGAGAAGATTGTTCATGTGCCGCTTTCGGCAGGCGAGATCCTACAGGTTTGTGGTGAGAAACCTGCTGGTGGTCTCAAACTCATGTCTTGTTTTAAAGCTCGGAAGTATCTGCGAAAGAATTCTGTGGCCTTCTTGGCACATGTCACAGCAGATAAAGGCAAAAGTAAGTCTATCCAAGATATTCCCGTTGTTCGGGATTATTCTGAAGTATTCCCTGAAGATTTACCTGGTCTACCCCCAGCACGCCAAGTCGAGTTCCGTATTGATCTCGTACCTGGTGCAAATCCCATTGCCAGATCTCCATATCGTCTTGCACCGTCTGAGATGCAAGAGTTGTCTAAGCAGCTTCAGGAACTCTCTGACAAAGGTTTTATCCGTCCTAGCTTTTCACCTTGGGGTGCTCCCGTTCTTTTTGTCAAGAAGAAGGATGGATCTTTTAGGATGTGTATCGATTATCGTGAGCTTAACAAGCTTACCATCAAGAATCGATATCCCCTACCTCGCATTGATGATCTCTTTGATCAGTTACAAGGTGCTTCTTATTTTTCAAAGATCGATCTGCGATCTGGATATCACCAACTTCGTGTGCATGAAGAAGATATTACCAAGACAGCGTTCCGCACTCGTTATGGGCATTATGAGTTCACAGTCATGCCATTTGGTTTGACTAATGCTCTTGCTGTTTTCATGGACTTAATGAATAGGGTCTGCAAGCCTTATTTGGATCAGTTCGTCATTGTTTTTATTGATGACATCTTGATATACTCTACGACGCGAGCTGATCACGAGCAACATCTTCGTCTTACTCTGGAACTCCTAAAGAAAGAGCAACTTTTCGCCAAATTCTCCAAGTGTGAATTCTGGCTTAAAGAAGTTCAATTCTTAGGACATATTGTTAACGAACGAGGTATTCATGTAGATCCCTCCAAGATCAGTGCGATTATGGATTGGGATACGCCTACTACTCCTACTGAGGTTCGTTCTTTTCTTGGTCTGGCGGGTTATTACCGCCGCTTCATTGAGAACTTCTCAAAGATTGCAGTTCCTCTAACTGCTCTAACTCAGAAGAACAAGCCCTTTGATTGGGGATTCAAACAAGAGGAAGCTTTTCAAAACTTGAAGCAAAAGCTTTGTGACGCGCCTGTTCTGACTTTGCCTGAGGGCAATGATGATTTCATCGTTTATTGCGATGCATCTAAATTGGGTCTTGGCTGTGTTCTGATGCAAAGGAACAAAGTTATAGCATATGCATCGAGGCAGTTGAAGATACATGAGAAAAACTACATCACTCATGATCTTGAGTTGGGTGCAGTTGTCTTCGCTCTTAAGATCTGGAGACACTATTTGTACGGTACAAAATGTGTGGTTTTCACGGACCACAAAAGTCTTCAACATATCTTCAATCAAAAAGAACTCAACATGAGGCAATGACGTTGGGTTGAGCTTCTAAATGACTATGACTGCGAAATTCGCTACCATCCTGGTAAGGCGAATGTCGTAGCCGATGCATTAAGTCGCAAGGAACGTACTAAGCTTCATTGTGTTTGTGTTCAATCTGTTATTCAAGCTCGATCCGATATCCAAGCACGCATTTCTCAGGCTCAACAATCTTGTGTTTCACAAGGTTTGATGGATAAGGAATTTCCTTATCACATAACACCTGATCTGGAACTGAAGGACAATGGATCGTATTACTTCATGGACCGTTTGTGGGTCCCAAGCCTAGATAACCTTCACAACTTGCTTATGGATGAAGCCCATAAGTCTCGTTATTCTGTTCATCCTGGCTCCAATAAGATGTATAAGGATCTTCGTATTCAGTATTGGTGGTAAAGGTATGAAGAAAGACATTGCCTTATATGTATCAAAATGCCTTACTTGTCTTAAAGTTAAGGCTGAACATCAGCGTCCTTCTGGTTTATTGGTGCAACCAGAGATCCCAGTTTGGAAATGGGAAAACATTACTATGGATCTCATTACCAAACTTCCGCGCACAAAGAAAGGTCATTATGCCATCTGGGTAGTTGTTGACCGTCTTACTAAGTCAGCACATTTCTTGCCAATCCGTGAGGATTTTTCTGCTGACAAGCTTGCTAAAATCTATGTGGATGAAATTGTAGCTCGACATGGTGTTCCTTTGAACATCATTTCTGACAGAGATGCTCGTTTCACTTCTCATTTTTGGAGAACCATGCAATCTGCTATGGGGACCCAACTTAACCTGAGCACAGCTTATCATCCGCAAACGGATGGTCAATCTGAAAGAACAATCCAGACTCTGGAGGATATGCTTAGAGCTTGTGTGATCGATTTTGGTGGTAGTTGGGATTCACATCTTCCGTTAATTGAATTCTCCTACAACAACAGTTATCACACCAGCATCAAAATGGCTCCTTTCGAGGATCTCTATGGTCGAAAATGTCGTTCACCAGTCTGCTGGAATGAGATCGGCGAGGCTCAGCTTACTGGACCTGCCCTCATTTTAGAGACAACAGATAAGGTTAGAAAGTTCGTGATAACCTTCAGACAGCTAGAAGCCGTCAAAAGAGTTACGCGGACCCAAAACGCAAGCCCTTGGAATTTCAAGTCGGTGATCGTGTATTACTTAAGGTCTCACCTTGGAAAGGTGTGATCAGATTTGGAAAGAAAGGAAAACTTGCACCTAGATATGTTGGACCATTCAAGATCGTCGAAAGAATCGGTAAGGTAGCCTACAGACTCGAGTTACCTCCTGAACTTAGAAATGTTCATCCAACCTTTCACGTATCCAATCTCAAGAAGCGTTTAGCTGATGAGAACCTCCACATACCACTTGACGAAATTTGTGTTGATAAAACACTGAAATTTGTTGAGAAACCAGTGGAAATCATGGAACGTGAAGTCAAGTGGCTCAAACCCAAGCGCATTCCTTTGGTCAAAGTTCACTGGGAAGCTACACGTGGACCCGAGTTTACTTGGGAACGCGAAGATCAAATGAAGGCGAAATATCCGCATCTTTTCCCACGAGTTTCCTCTAAATAAATTTCGGGACGAAATTTCCACAAGTAGGGGAGACTGTAACATCTGTGCTTTTAATCATGGTGAACCATTCGGTCATCAATAAAACAAAGTTTATTTGATCCCAATGTTTATGTTTGACATTTTGCATGTTTTGACTTTTGTGTAATTTCAAACTCTATATCACTTTCTGGAGAGTTATAAGCAAACTGATGCGTAAACGTACTCAGTTTAACGCGAAAAATACTCCGGAACATCAACATATGCTTAACATACCTTAAATAACCTTTACATAACTTAGAAATAAGTTTTGAAGGCTTTGGTATGGCAAAAACAACTTAATTCGCTTACAGGGACTAAACTTGACAAACTGCGAAAGTATGCCAATTTGAACTGTAACGAACATTCCGGAACATGACCATAAGTTAAACATACCATAAATATCCTTTACATAGCTTAGAAATAGGCTTTGAGGGGTTCGTTATGCTAAAATAAACTTTTGGGTCATTCAGGGACTAAAAGCGTCAAAAAGTGCACAAGTTTGAATTTTCGCGCATAACTTACGTTCTGAATACATCTGGACATCCAAAAATTTATGTAAGCACTAAAATATTTTATTTTAGTGTTTGTCTTGAGAAAAAAATCCATTCGTCGCGTCATTTAGATCGTTTTTCGAGCTTATGCGCATTCCGTCGTAATTAAGCGAACATCGCAATCGTACGACCAAACGAACCAACATCCGGGATATTTTTGAGCATGTTTCATGTCCACAATGTTTAGGCATCATTTTAGGGCCTTGAAAATGGCTTCACGAGCCTTAAACATGTCGGAAATGGCCTTAATACACAACAGGGACTGAATTGGAAACTTTGGAAACTGGTTGCTGATCAGAGGGACCTTAGCGTGACATCTAGCCCCCTTGGCGTCACGCGAGGCCCCTTCTGATCAGCAAAAGCCATTTTTAACAGCTATTAACAGCTGTTTAGCACTCCCAATCCAATTCCAAGTGTTGTTTCCTGCTTATGGGGGGCCAATTTGATGTACATGAGCTTGCCAACAAGTGTAGGGATGTGATCAAAGCACGTTATTCGATAAACGATCCTAACGGTTGTCCATTTACTATAAATACCCAACCCCATTCATTGCAAAACCCACAAGAATCTGATTTGAGAAGCTCTAAGTTGAAACCATTGTTTCATACCTGAGCTACTTGGATCAAGATTAGCTTTCGAGGACCCTTTGTAAGTGTTCCTTCGTTCTTTTATTGCTTTTCGAAAGTCAAAATTTGTTTGACTTTCTGCATTGACCAGTTTATGGTCAATGCGAAGTTCGTTTGAACTTCGCAACATGAGCGTAATCACGATGGTTATAGTCCCTTGTGACTATGCCTATTGATTACCACGTTGTCTAGGGTCGTAAGGGTAAGCGATCTAATAAATCACTTATACCTTCGAACCCGACCCATTTGGTCGATCATTAGGATCCGACCAAACACATTAGGTGACCATAGTTATATAGGGAATAACCTTCCGAGGTTATACCTTATGGTCACGATGTTTAGTTAGTTGTATGATAGGTAGTTTATATGCCTTAGGTAAATTACCAAAATACCCTTTGTACGCCAAAATTCATTTTAAGCATATGTAATATAACTTTTGGTATCTAAACTAATTTGGCAACAATATTAGACATGTTAAGGCATATATTACTTGTCATAGGACTAGTTAAGTGTTCCGAACGCGTTTCACGCGAACGACGCGTTAAAGTAGCATAAGCTACCTAAACGGGTCGTAAGCACTCAGGTTAGGTTTCATTTAGTATGTAGGCTTTGTTAAACCATATTACATGAGTTCTCATACTCATTTGCTTTACGAGCCCTCATTCTATCCAATCCTCCGATATAGGTCCGGTTTATTAACATAGTTACCTATTTTAGGTGCCGTTTGATTCCGTGATCTCTAGCATTGCTTGGTGGTTATCTTAGGACTTCTGAGCAATCTCAAGTGAGTACATAGACCCCTCTTTTACTGTTTTCCAAACATTTTGGGGTGAAACACATGTTCCTACTTGTTACTTTCATGCTTTTCCATGTTTTCATATCATATGCTTGTTATATTCAATAGTACACTTATAGTACATGATTTCATTGTGTTCATACTATGTATGTCCATTGTGTGCATACTTAGTACATTGTTTTACATTACATTTCACGCTATGTATGTTCATTTGATTACATACTTAGTGCATTGTTTTCACATGCTTACATTTTGGTATGACATTTGGTTTGTTCAAATGGGACAATATACATTCATTAACATTAGCTACGCCGTTCGTTAGTAGGTAGTGGTACCAAAGGAATTGACAACTCCCGTTCCTGACATCCTAGGTATGTTTGGATGGAAGGAATGACCGAATTCGATACACATAACTTAGATGAACCTTTAATTTGTTTAAAGGTTTATCGCCACAGTCACAAAGCTTGGATGTATGCATTATAACAATACCGCATAGATGTTTGTATCAGTATAGCATGCATTTGTTCCACAAAACATAACTTTGACTTAAACTATATTTAATTCAATACCCTGTTTTTGTGCATTTTACCTATGGTTTAGTTGATATATTTCACATGCCATACATGATATTTTTGGATACACATTATATGATTTACATTAAACATAAACATTTTGACATTGATATACACATTTGGTGATTTACATTAGACACGGACATTTTGATATGGTTTACACAATAACACTTGACAATTGATTTATACATGAACAATTTACATTGGTGGTTGGTTTGGGTAAATGGTTTGAGTAACGAGGCGTGTGTAATATGGTACAAACATGGTGGATACGCCGCTGGTACTTTCTATATATAAGTGTTTGTATAATATTACATATCGTAGCGTTATTTAAATCATTTCAGTATAGACATATTACATTTTACACAAATAACATATTTTTCACAAGACATTGTTTCACAAAATAGTTTATTTTATATAAACTCATTTTACTTGGTTATTTCATTAACCATAAACCTTTCTTTTATATAATCCGATTTCTTATCAAGTTTTCATATGATTTATAAAAGAAAACACTTAACAAGATTCATGACTAATTTTTATTAAAAACTTTCTTTTAAAACCCAAGTCATGAATCCTATTTTCACAAAACCTATGTATCTCACAGGCATTTTTATGCTGACGTACCTATTTTCACATGTGTTTCAGGAGCAGGTGCATAGGTTTGATCGGGATACACTAGGGTGGACTCGGGCCTTAGTGACAATAAAAGAAGCAAGATTAGTTTAGTTGATGTTGTGTACTTTGTTTCCTTCATTTAAAAGACAATGTAACTCGCTTGTTTGATAAATAAAATATAACTTTGTATGCCATGGTTGTGAAACAATAATTCTGTTACAACACTCCCCGACGTTTCCGCCACGATTTGATGTTTTACGTGGTCGGGGTGTGACAAATGAAACTTTTGTAAGAGTAGCATTAGATTTAAGGAGATAAGTTTGGATAGAACAGTGTCGTGATGGAGCGGTGTCTTGTACAAGAGGTGTAAATTTAGGTAATGTAAAATTTTCACTCCCCCACCTCTTGCAACTATTGCAAGTTATTATTAAGACACTTAGTGCTCCCACTGATCTTTAATATATCTAGAATGCTACAAGAGAAGTTTCAATGAGCTACGTCACGTGGGAACCTATCACATATACGTTAGACTTTATTTGATTTCTTTAATGTCCAGATATCATAAGAAACTTTAGGGACAAATAACTAACATGAAAGTTAGATCTAAGAACGTGGGCCATATGCGACAAAATTTAGATACAAGTTGATAATCTTTCAAATGATAAATGAATTATGTCTGAATATTCCATTAGGAATAAGTTCCACGAATGTCAATGAATGACTTATGATGGACCCATACTTATTCCTTAAGCCAAGTAATATTTAGGGCTATAACGTCATGATTTAAAATCACTTAGAAAGAGATTAGATAAAAAATCATCCTCATTAACCATGTCATGATTTCTCATGAATTTTGGTTATAATGGATGAAATTTGTAAGTCTCATTTTCCTTTTGTCAAATTCCCATTTACATGATGACAAAAGTTGTGAAAGTGTAAGGTATCATCTAGTTTCATCTTAGTAAAGTTTCAATCCAGATATTTAGAACAAATAAGATGAGAGTTTAAGGTAAGTGTGACTTTATGTTGACCATGCAAACCTCACAACCTTCAAAACATAGCTTAATTATGATACTATGTTCTGATTAATCTTCAGAATATATAAGGTATCGAAAAGCTTTGTTGGAAGACTGCTTATTATGGTTCTTATAGCCTTAACAATTAATTTTGTCACTAACTCTCATGTTAGTTATTTGTCGAGTTCTGGTAAGGAAACATATGGAACTAGAGTCAACTAATCATGTGTTAAATGGAATATTAAAATTATCAGACTTAAATATCATTAGTAAGTGACTATCTAATTAACTTATCCAACTGTTCTTCTAAATAATGGATAGTCTTGTTGCTTATGCCTAATCTAATGGCACAATTATTCAGTGAGATTTTCCCTTGAAGAACCTTAGAAGTAGAATTAGCACTTGTAATTTGTCTATGGACCTTAGAATAATCCTCTTTTAAAGTTTAAGTGGTTGTAAGATGAGTAACAACTTATTATCCAGCTTCAAACATTTATTTCTTTGTACATATGTTGCTTATCAACACACTCATTATACTTTGGTACTTTTGAGTGTTATAGTTGATTTATAATGCATCAAATTGTACAAGTGAAAATCTTAGTATGTAATGTACTGGAAAAATGTACTTATTTCCATGCGTAAGCCCTTAACTTTATGGGTCATGGTTTTGTACATTATAATGTATTCACATATACCACTTAACTTTATAGTTTAGAATTTCAAATGAATGCATGAATCTTAGGAATTCGTATGATTATTCCACAATTATAGATTAGTCTTAGGAAAGACTTAATCTGGAATAACCTTTTAGTGATTGCATTTATGATAGAGAGATCTTGATTATCATGAGAGATATCATGTTCGATTTATCCTAATCATCATGCTCTACTTTTCTTCTGTAGTGCTTTATCAGAAGAGAGCAATAGGATTATCGTGTCTTAAGAGATAATCAAGGATTTCATTTAAGAGCTAATCTTATAGAATCTTTAAATAAAGCAAAACATTTTAGGTTTAAAAAAAAAATTAGAGTGGACGAGATATAGATTTATAGAAGAAAATTATAGTGAGTAAAAATTATGGGTACTAAGAATAAGGCAGATGAAATGATCATAAAAATTAATTAAGGATCATTAATATAAGGATCATTATGTGAAGAGGTTGTGATATGTCTATTACTAACATCAAAATAATAGACTTATTTAGAGTTCTACTTAAACGAAGACAAATCAGCTTTGGCCAGAAGTGTAATCATTTAAGCATGTGTGCAAAGTATTTGTGACAAATCAGCTTTGGCCAGAATTGAAACAATCACTTTAGTTATGCACTCGTTAAGTATGCCATCTATGAAGGAATTAAATCAGCTTTGGCCAGATATTAAGACATTCATGTTTATGATGCACACTTAACATAGCTTTCGTAATACTTGAACGATAAGTAGATGTATCAAATCAGCTTTGGCCAGAAATGATACATCAGAAGCTCATTCAAGTTAAGCCATTTTGGTTTTGTAAAACATTATTTGATCCTTATTAATTTACTAAATATTTACAAAAACCACTTATTTAATAGCAAACAACCCGTTAGCGCGGATCGAACTCCGCGGTGAGTAAAGCCTAAAACTTGTGCGATCAATAAGGCCCAAAACTTGTGCGATCAGTAAGGCCCAAAACTTGTGCGATCAATAAGGCCCAAAACTTGTGCGATCAGTAATGCCCAAAAAACTTGTGCGATCAATAATGCCTTGTGCGATCCACAAGTCTTGTGCGATCCATAAAACTTGTGCGATCCACAAATCTTGTGCGATTATGCAGTCTTAACTTGTACAATGTGCTTAATTAGTTGTACAAATCTTGTGCGACTGTCTTGTGCGATCAGATCATCTCTTATGTGATCTGATCTTGTGCGATTATCTTATGCGATCAGATCATCTCTTATGTGATCTGATCTTGTGCGATTCAGTTGCTGTTTATTGTGATAACATAACTGAAAATTCGAAAATTAAGAATTGTGATAGAGTTTCCTATTATAACATTGATCTAATTTTATCATAAAATTTCGAAAATCATAATCTGTTTATCTTATTAACAGATTTCGAAAAAACTTATTTGTAACACCCATGTTATTAATTTAGAATTTGTCGTATAAATACGACAACAAACATGTAATTAAGATTAAGTATCCTTAGAAAATACAAGTAATTTAAAACTTTTACAATTTAAAAGTTTTCAACATTATATAAAAAGTTCGTCATTTAAAAGTTATGACGTAACGCCGTGCGGAAGCTTTAATCTTTAGTGTTCGGTTCTTCGTAGCTTCTTTCTTGATCGCCATCCGTTAAAGATTTCAACATCACCTAATGTCAAAACCACGTCAATTGTTAGTTTTGACAACATTAGAATGTATTTAATCAAGTTCCAATATCAAACAAACGAGAAAAATAAATATTTTCAGCTTTATGATCTGTCGCGGCCCGCGACAGATCTTGTTTAGTTTTACGCGGGCCGCTAGAGTGCCCCGCGTGTCGCGACAAGTTTCAGATTTCCTCCGCGTGGCGCGGGGGAATGGGTTTTCCAGCAGAATACGTTTTTGAGCTGCATTTTTCTGCCAGCTCCGGAATTTCAAGTTTTTAATTTCATTAGGCCATAACTTTTGACTCGTAAGTCCGTTTTATGCGATTCTTTCTCCTACGCGACCGTAATTTAATTCTCCATCGTATAGAGTTAAAATCCGACATCCGGATTAGCAAAATTCCAGACTTTTATTTCTTCGGCTTATTACCCTTTTTACCAAATTTTGACCCGTTCGCTTTTTATCAAACAAACTTATTTGTTTGACCCCTATTTCTCATGAACCCTTTAAGTCCAATATTACCTATCATATTAGGTTCCAATTACGGATTTCTACGCATTATTAACCCATTTTTACTTATAGTCTTATTTTGACCCGTTAAGGGTATTTATGTCCTTTTAGGCATAAATCTCGCTCATTCATTTTAAGCACCATATTTTCACATTGATTCTCAAATGGTCTTCCACCACAATTATAATTGTGGTGGATTTATCGCACTAAAATGCTTATTCCAAATTTTATTCCCCGGATATATCATTTTACGGTAGGACGCGTTTTAAGGCGTTTAACCCTAGAAAGTTTATTCCTACAACTTTTATGCGCATCCGAGGGTTGAATGGTCATAATATAAGTTTCTAAACAACCTCTAAGGGTCGTTTTCCTGGTTGACCCACCAAGGGCTTTTTGGTCAATTTTAGTCCTTCTTTTGTAACGAAGGACTTTCACTAATAGTTGACCAAAATATCACTTCTAACTACATCCTTATATTTGCGTACCTGGCTCGAGTCAACAAATAGACCCGATTTATACCTCGCTTTTATTATCACATATTCTATGGCGACGAAATTGTCCGAATCGCTAATCGCTCCTGTTAACACAAGGCTTGACAACCACATTAGTCGACATTGTCAAATGGTGTTATCATCACCATTTGACCCGTTTGGACTATATGCCCAACATTATCTATTTAATCAAAAACATTGTTTTTGATTTCCAACTCATACATCCATCCCATCCCGGATTCTATTATCATACCCTTTTTCTTTTTAAATTCTTTTCTTACAAATTCAACCCATTTCGGCTTACGCCACGGGTATTCTTTTAACTTCGATTTACATTAGTCAACACTTGACAAATTTCCATTTTATCCCTTTTATCATTATTAGATTAGACTACAAGGTAATCTTAACGGGAATTCATAATATTTAATCATTACATGATTTATTTACCGTTTTGCCCCTTTTTGCCATAAACCAAGGTTTTTATCATCTTTATATGTTCCGACTCGTATTGATCGCCTCGGAAATTCATACTTTCTATATTTTCGTTATCGCATTTATATCGTATAGAAATAACAAGTATTCTACATAATTGTGTAAGTTTCACTTACCTTGCATCCCGAATACGCTTTTCCTTTATGCTTGACTCGTTCGTCCCGCTTTCTCCCCAAGCTTCACCTAGCTTGTTAAGCGCCAACTATCATTCATTATTCACAAGGTTGTTAGATTAGCCATTCCAGAACATGACTTTCACACCTTATGATTCTTTAACTATTTTTCTCTTTAAACTCAATCATAAATCACGAGTTTAATTCTTGTGTCAAGACTCACTTCTAATCAATTATGAACTCTAAACAAAATCCCTATTTTGTTCAAGTAGTTCATTCATACGAGTTAGTATGGCGTTTTTAAACACCAATGTAACATTAATTTCTTCAAATCAACTAAACCCATTTCATAGAAATTATGATTTATGTACCCAAACACCTAATTTGTTCAAGTACCTTGTTTCTACTATCAACTATGATGATTTCAAGCATAAACATATCATCATCTTCATTACAACATCAAAACCCACTTAGCACATAGTAGGGTAATTATCAAATTCCTAGTTTTAGTACTAATTCCTCAAGTTTTCAACTAGGGTTTGATTCTAAGCATGAATTTCATCCTAGTTTCACCCAAACATAATTCATTCAAGCTTGAATTTCGATTTTCACAAGTTCATCAAAAATCTCAACTTCATAAACATCAAAAATTTGACATACCTTACGATCCCCACGACTAGGTGATCGTTTCTATGTATTCATGCATCGATTTTGACCTTGAATCAGGCTTCAATTTGATGTTTTGTTGAGTTCTAGGGTTTCACCCCTTTCTGGGCGCTCCTGGAGATCGATCCACACACACCTTGTGTGTGTATGGTGTGTTTTTTTTATTAATAATAACTTGTTTCCTTTTCAACGGTTTTGGTCCCTCAAGTTTAGATTTTAATTATTAGGGACTAGAACTCCATATTTTATTTACTTATTTACACCTTATTAACTAGGTTAATTACTCCTAGTTAATTTGATGTGTTCAAGAAGCTATAACCCGGTATATTTTGAGTCCCGTTAACTCAGGCTCTTATAAACTTAATTACTTAAAACTTTGATTCGTTTTTTATTTAATATTAGGATTTCTTATTTAAATCCAAATATTTACCGTGTTATTTTTACTACTAACGGTACGTTACCCGTCTTTTACTATTAACGGAGTTTAATTACCAATCTCGTTTTCGGGGTGTTACAAGTCTACCCCCCTTAAAGAGGTTTCGTCCTCGAAACCTTTTCTTACATAATTTATTGAGTTTAACTCAATGTATTCGATCCGAGAAATCTTTCAAACATTACTTATACTTTTATCCAATAGTTAGGATTACCAGGAAATATGGTAACATCCTTTCGGTTATTATTCTTCTACATATCTCCTACAACATAGTGCAACTCGAAATAACGTAATTTCGTTATTTCTACTAGTTTTGTTAACTTAGCGATATCCATCGCTTTTATATATTATCGAACTCTATATGAATCCGTTACTTTGACCCGTTTAAAGGTCTTTAGTGAAATCTTTCACTTTTAGCTACCATTTCTTTTGTTTTCATTTTCATTTATTCGATTCAGTTATATTGAATCCACCGCTTACAAGCGACCAATTTTATTTAAATGACCTTAACCGGTCTCACTAACTAGACTTATTAGTCCAGTTACTTTTTACCACTCGCTTGGTGATAATGTGATTCCACTTCACATTGCATTTCTTGACCGTGACCGTGATCGTGTCACGTCATGTTTAATTTATATCTACCTATTACTTTCGAAAATAGCACTTTTTCGAATATATCTTCTTGCACCTATCGATGTTAAGACCCATACTCTTTGATATTTGTTATTTCCAAATTCGTCTTATAGTATTCATATTTGTTAAAACGTTGTTTCTTACTAAAACTGTATTTTAGTTTAATGTTTTTCCTTTTTAACTATGTCAATTAATCATATTAAGGAAATTGACAACCCATAATTTATTCTTTTCCATTCTCATTTTACGCGGGGAATCATAACTAGTTCCCTTGCTTTACACTATTGACCCGTAGGTTCTTTCACTTAGCCTTATAGGCTATTTCTTTAAATTTTTTTCACCTTTTTAAGGTGAGATATTAACAACTCGTTTCTTCTCTTTATGAGTCGAGGGTCTTTTTGGTTCCGTAGACCTTAACACTGTGTTTAATCCCGTAGGTTATGATGATCCCATAGATCATCTTTTATTCTTGTCTATATTCAATTGTATATATACATATATAGCTTCGAGGCATCTCTTATTATGTTTGGAATTGTTTATTTTTGCTCTTGAACCTCAATTTACCTTGGCCATAGTCTAAGGCTTCATTTGTTTACTTCCGGACTAATCCTCCGACTTTATGACTTCTGACATTATTTACGCGTCAGTTTGTTCTACGCTTACCGACTCCCGGTTCATCCTTATACTTCTATACAACCCATTACCCGGGTTCTTTTATCTTAACGTTCTTAACGCCCATAACCCTTTACGTAGGTTAGTTAACATCTCACACTTTTACTTATTCTATCCGCGCCTACTTACATTAGCAAGCGTCAACATGTATTTAATTCATTTGACTTGTTCGTGTGAAATTTTATCACTGGTGAACGTCAATTTTCATTCTTTGTTCGGCCCGTTTGACTTTTAACTAGTCGAACGTAATTTTTATCAAAATTTATGTTTGCGAAAATTCTTGTCATCTTTTAGTCATGACTCATATTCCGAGTCTTTTGACCTTCTATTTCGCGTTCCTGTTTCTCAGTCTACGCATGCGTTTAAATCCTTACCCACCAACCGGGTGTTTTACCGAAGTCGTTATTATTGCAACCCTTACGGTATGCATTATGACTTCGTTTCGCTTTTATATTCCTACTTTGTTCTCAAATTTGGTGTTTTACAAAATTGGCCCGTTAAGAGTCATATTTGCATTCTCCGGGTTCGAGTGTAAGCACACCCCTCCTAATTGCATACCTTAATCCTTTTACATTAATCTTTGTCCCTACACTCGGGCTCATCATCCTAATGTAATACGCTTCCGTCACCCGGCTGTGCGTTTACATTATTATCAAATATTTTGCTCACTTGATTCATTTGGGTACTTTTAAGTTAGTCCCATTCTCCCGACCCTTACTACATCGGACATAAATGTGTCCATCATAAGAAGTTCATGGTACCCCGTGTTCACTACTTACTTGGCCAGAGTAAGCGATCAACACCTGGTATACATGACCTTTTTATAATTTTCACATTACACCCCATGTAAGTAATGCCTCTATTTGTTTTTCTTGGAAACAATATCTCGGATAGGTTTTCTATTCAGGTTTTTTCCAAGTTTTCAATCTACATATGCAACTCTCAATCTCTACATATTTGTTGCATATTACTATTTATGCGATTATTTAAAATGTGCACCTGGTAATGTTTGCCCCGACGGGCGTTCCTTGCCATTAACCTTGTTCGCGGTCGTTACGCGATTTAGTCCTCGGTGAGCATGCTTCTTTTGTCATACTTCAGACCGTTCCTCTATCATATCCGTAATTTGTTCACTCCTCGTCATCTTCAAATGCGAGTTTCCTCCAATTAAAACATTCATAAAAGTTAGTAATGTCAACTTTACTAAATGCCCGTATCATAATACAAGGCTTTTCTATTATACGCCTCAACGCGCGCAATTTCGTCAACTATATTCATCATTTAATTTAGGTAACGTGTATCACACGATAGCCTTATGTGTTGTTTTCAACACTTTAGCATGCTTAAACTTATTAACATACATGTACTTACCGGATTTGCGATCAAGCCTCGAACCGAACACCAATCTTTATTAAGAGCATAAGGTTTAAGTCCAAGCATAGCTTTCCCGCCATACTTGAATCTCTTAAACCAAGGCTCTGATACCAACTTGTAACACCCATGTTATTATTTTAGAATTTGTCGTATAAATACGACAACAAACATGTAATTAAGATTAAGTATCCTTAGAAAATACAAGTAATTTAAAACTTTTACAATTTAAAAGTTTTCAACATAATATAAAAAGTTCGTCATTTAAAAGTTATGACGTAACGCCGTGCGGAAGCTTTAATCTTTAGTGTTCGGTTCTTCTTAGCTTCTTTCTTGATCGCCATCCGTTAAAGATTTCAACATCACCTAATGTCAAAACCACGTCAATTGTTAGTTTTGACAACATTAGAATGTATTTAATCAAGTTCCAATATCAAACAAACGAGAAAAATAAATATTTTCAGCTTTATGATCTGTCGCGGCCCGCGACAGATCTTGTTTAGTTTTACCCGGGCCGCTAGAGTGCCCCGCGTGTCACGACAAGTTTCAGATTTCCTCCGCGTGGCGCGGGGGAATGGGTTTTCCAGCAGAATACGTTTTTGAGCTGCATTTTTCTGCCAGCTCCGGAATTTCAAGTTTTTAACTTCATTAGGCCATAACTTTTGACTCGTAAGTCCGTTTTATGCGATTCTTTCTCCTACGCGACCGTAATTTAATTCTCCATCGTATGGAGTTAAAATCCGACATCCGGATTAGAAAAATTCCAGACTTTTATTTCTTCGGCTTATTACCCTTTTTACCAAATTTTGACCCGTTCGCTTTTTATCAAACAAACTTATTTGTTTGACCCCTATTTCTCATGAACCCTTTAAATCCAATATTACCTATCATATTAGGTTCCAATTACGGATTTCTACGCATTATTAACCCATTTTTACTTATAGTCTTATTTTGACCCGTTAAGGGTATTTATGTCCTTTTAGGCATAAATCTCGCTCATTCATTTTAAGCACCATATTTTCACATTGATTCTCAAATGGTCTTCCACCACAATTATAATTGTGGTGGATTTATCGCACTAAAATGCTTATTCCAAATTTTATTCCCCGGATATATCATTTTACGGTAGGACACGTTTTAAGGCGTTTAACCCTAGAAAGTTTATTCCTACAACTTTTATGCGCATCCGAGGGTTGAATGGTCATAATATAAGTTTCTAAACAACCTCTAAGGGTCGTTTTCCCGGTTGACCCATCAAGGGCTTTTTGGTCAATTTTAGTCCTTCTTTTGTAACGAAGGACTTTCACTAATAGTTGACCAAAATATCACTTCTAACTACATCCTTATATTTGCGTACCTGGCTCGAGTCAACAAATAGACCCGATTTATACCTCGCTTTTATTATCACATATTCTATGGCGACGAAATTGTCCGAATCGCTAATCGCTCCTGTTAACACAAGGCTTGACAACCACATTAGTCGACATTGTCAAATGGTGTTATCATCACCATTTGACCCGTTTGGACTATATGCCCAACATTATCTATTTAATCAAAAACATTGTTTTTGATTTCCAACTCATACATCCATCCCGTCCCGGATAATAGAATGTTTTTGATTTCCAACTCATACATCCATCCCGTCCCGGATTCTATTATCATACCCTTTTTCTTTTTAAATTCTTTTCTTACAAATTCAACCCATTTCGGCTTACGCCACGGGTATTCTTTTAACTTCGATTTACATTAGTCAACACTTGACAAATTTCCATTTTATCCCTTTTATCATTATTAGATTACACTACAAGGTAATCTTAACGGGAATTCATAATATTTAATCATTACATGATTTATTTACCGTTTTGCCCCTTTTTGCCATAAACCAAGGTTTATATCATCTTTATATGTTCCGACTCGTATTGATCGCATCGGAAATTCATACTTTCTATATTTTCGTTATCGCATTTATATCGTATAGAAATAAAAAGTATTCTACATAATTGTGTAAGTTTCACTTACCTTGCATCCCGAATACGCTTTTCCTTTATGCTTGACTCGTTCGTCCCGCTTTCTCCCCAAGCTTCACCTAGCTTGTTAAGCGCCAACTATCATTCATTATTCACAAGGTTGTTAGATTAGCCATTCTAGAACATGACTTTCACACCTTATGATTCTTTGACTATTTTTCTCTTTAAACTCAACCATAAATCACGAGTTTAATTCTTGTGTCAAGACTCACTTCTAATCAATTATGAACTCTAAACAAAATCCCTATTTTGTTCAAGTAGTTCATTCATACGAGTTAGTATGGCGTTTTTAAACACCAATGTAACATTAATTTCTTCAAATCAACTAAACCCATTTCATAGAAATTATGATTTATGTACCCAAACACCTAATTTGTTCAAGTACCTTGTTTCTACTATCAACTATGATGATTTCTAGCATAAACATATCATCATCTTCATTACAACATCAAAACCCACTTAGCACATAGTAGGGTAATTATCAAATTCCTAGTTTTAGTACTAATTCATCAAGTTTTCAACTAGGGTTTGATTCTAAGCATGAATTTCATCCTAGTTTCACCCAAACATAATTCATTCAAGCTTGAATTTCGATTTTCACAAGTTCATCAAAAATCTCAACTTCATAAACATCAAAAATTTGACATACCTTACGATCCCCACGACTAGGTGATCGTTTCTATGTATTCATGCATCGATTTTGACCTTGAATCAGGCTTCAATTTGATGTTTTGTTGAGTTCTAGGGTTTCACCCCTTTCTAGTCGCTCCTGGAGATTGATCCACACAAACCTTGTGTGTGTGTGGTGTGTTTTTTTTATTAATAATAACTTGTTTCCTTTTCAACGGTTTTGGTCCCTCAAGTTTAGATTTTAATTATTAGGGACTAGAACTCCATATTTTATTTACTTATTTACACCTTATTAACTTGGTTAATTACTCCTAGTTAATTTGATGGGTTCAAAAAGCTATAACCCGGTATATTTTGAGTCCCGTTAACTCAGGCTCTTATAAACTCAATTCCTTAAAACTTTGATTCGTTTTTTATTTAATATTAGGATTTCTTATTTAAATCCAAATATTTACCGGGTTATTTTTACTACTAACGGTACGTTACCCGTCTTTTACTATTAACTGAGTTTGATTACCAATCTCGTTTTCGGGGTGTTACATTATTAGATAAAATAAGATCAAAATTAGGAAAACATTCCACAATTCAAATCACATTCCAAAACATAAAGGAAATTTCGAATTTCAACTAAGAACATGATGAACCCTAAAAAATAACCTTAACCCTATATCCGAAATCTGGAAAATTTTTCAATCATTTAATCAATTCTAGAACATTATGATTTCGGAACAGTAATATTTGATGAAAACATATGATCCGATATAGTTTGAACAGATCCGAGATGGGGTTTCGGATGAAAAATCCGAAATTTATTTAGGGTTTTCTAATTCCGTTTTCCTGCTTTAATCCAGATTTACGGATACAAAACAGAACTGACTAATCAACATATGCTCTGATACCACATGTTGGTTCAGTTCTGTTTAATCATAATGGAAAACATGAAAACATACCTTTGATTGCATCAACACAGTGCAGTGAAGAATCCAGTCAGAGAAGATGACATCAAGTTTGACATAGTTGTCAGTGTGATCTGGTTCCTCCTTAGGGTGCTAACTGATGATGGTGATGATGAGAACCGAATAGGGGATTCAGTTATGGAGATGGAGGTCGAATGTGATGTTATGCTTATGGGGTGTGTCTGATTGTGTAACTGAGTAACCCCTTAACCTCTACGTAAGTCCCAGGAGGAAACCTAATTAGTTAATAAGGGTAATATGGTCCATCAATAATTACCAACTAATTATTTAATAGGTTATTATATATTTTGATCTACATTATGTAAATGATTATAATGGCTACAGATTAAATATTAATACAGAATATATTTAATCTTACAATATATATATATATATATATATATATATATATATATATATATATATAGGGTAATGCTACACAAGAAACCCCTTATTTTTAGAAAACTTTGAAAACTCATTGCATGGTCCATATTAAGCCACGTGTCAGCCATTAACATACTCCTACTTTTTGCTTTAAGGGTATATGTGTAATTTTGCATATATTCCCAGATATATTTTCCTCCATTTGTCCTTTCATTTCCCATCATGTTTTCAACCCATCATATACCTTTACTTTTTACATTTAAATAAAGATTTTATTTTTTCATAAAGCCATTCTTCTTCATTGAGATCTAGTTCCACCATTGTTGAACCATGGAGCATCCTCCAACATCTAATCTGAAATAACATCAGTGACATTGAGATTGAGATCGAAGATGAAGGAAATGTTCCAGGTTTGTACAAGGATGTGTTCTTTTTGTACCAGAAAGAGTCTTATTGTGTTGTTTCTCTTCGTTTTGTACAAGCATGGAGATACATTTAGAGTCAGTAATGGTCATGTAGGCGCTTTATTAAAGTGATTCAAGTAAATGTTCCAGATTGTATCACCAGATAAATGTTCTAGATTGTATGATTAATGTATTCTTTCAACGAAGTAATGTTCCTGAGGTTGCTTTATTAATGTTCATGAAGTATCTTCGACCCAGATTTTGTCATGATATTGTGCGCGTTCATGTCTTTCTCTTCACTTTATCGCTAGTTCATGTTGTTTTCGATGTAGTTCAGCGCATACACATGTTGCTTCCCTAAACGTCGGGTATTCTAAAATGCCTCGTCATGGTTCTGGATTTAATCAACTGCCCTTTGATTCTTCTGGGTTTAGGGAAATTCCTGATGGTTGTCTTTTTGTCTTTTTTTCTATTTTCTTTTTAAAGCTTGTCCCAAAATACATGTTACACTTTATACTGCTAGACATAGCAATTCCGAAGAAAATATTTTCACTTATCATGTGTCTTAACACATGATCGTTTTTTTTTGAAGTCTAATCATTGGCACATCGTTTTTTAGAAAAAAAAAATTAAGGTTGTCATTCAGCACAACCCAACGTAACATGTGTTATAGTGTGAACTCCTGTTACCAACAAATTACGGGAGTAACATGCATGTGATTAAATGAGACATGTTAGTACATATACAACCTAACACATGTTGTGCACCCTCTACGTTTTAAACGATGCCATCCACTCGATATAAAAGCGCACAACTTGATGGTTTCAATTTATTTATTCCCAATATGGTTCGCAATATTGACACTTGCTGACATGTTAAAAAACGTTATATATCATTTGTTCCGGATGTTAATGACAACAAATGTGAAAACAAACGCTGACATAAATGTAACACATGTTAATGAAAACAAATGTGACTGACCTTACATGTACACTAACACATGTTAGTATCTGACCAAGGGCAGTCATTTTTCGGTCTTAGAGAAACAAACCTTATATTTTTTTGGATTCAACAACACACTTGTAAAACATGTAACAAAAAACAAGTGATTAGGAAACCCCAACAATAATAACGAATCCAAAAAACCGTCTAAGAATTATACACACCCGTTTAAAAAATAGTGTCACCATCGAATTATACACACAAGGGTTTAAAAATTTATTCCCAACCTACATATAAATGTGTTACCATGCGTGATCCGCTAATCATAATGCACGTTTACATGCCATCATCTTGCTGGATGCACATGTTAACACACGTTATATTTCGTGTATATCGGGAACCTAACACATGTTAATGTAAACACATGTTAATGAAAACAGCATATTTGTGTTACTATTCGGCTCTATGCATCCATTTTTTGTTGTAAACTCACCAACCAAAAAAAAGGATACTATGTGTGTATAGTACAAATACATTTTTGTTTCGTTGTAAACTCACCAACAAAAAAAAAAGGATACTATGTGTGTATAGTACAAATACATTTTTGTTTGTGTGTACCATGTGCTATTCTCAAAATGTGTCTGGTTTTGCACTCGTACTCAATCATCCCCTACGTAATTTCGTCATTCTTGTAAACTCAGCCAAATAGAAAGACAAATACAGGAATATCTGTTTGGAAAACTACAAATAAAGGTTTTATGTGTTTGTACCTTGTTGGCGCCGTGGTTCGGGATGTTTTGGTTTTGAACTACTGGTTTATTTAAATGTTATAAATCTACCAATTAAATGACAACAAAAGAGCCAATGCTTAACACACGTTATACATTTCAGTCACTTAAAACATGTTACAGTATGTATATACATATCATGGTGTTTTGGAAACCAATAGCTTATACATGACACCATGTTAGGTTAAACCAAGATTATAACAGAGGGTTAACACATTTTATCCCAGGTATATGGTGTTACGATATTAACTTGTATGTTCCATATTAACTTGTACACGTGTTACGATCAGTATATGCACATCATAGTGTTTTGCAAACCACTATCATATAAATGAATACATGTCGGGTTACAACAAGATTATAATGGCGGAGGCGCCCGTAGTACCTCTACTGTTACAGTTACTATTGAAGTTTATGCATCCATTCTGGAAGTCTTAACACATGTTATAATAGAGGCTTAACACACGTTATATCAGGTTTACTCTGTTGTTATACTATTGGAGTTTATTCATCCATTATGGAAGTCTTAACACACGTTATAATAGATGCTTAACACATGTTATACATTTTCAGTCATTTAACACATTTTACAGTATGTATATACACATCATGGTGTTTTGGAAACCACTAGCTTATACATGACACCATGTTAGGTTAAACCAAGATTATAACAGAGGCTTAACACATTTTATCCCAGGTATATGGTGTTACGATATTAACTTGTATGTTCCATATTAACTTGTTCACGTGTTACGATCAGTATATGCACATTATGGTGTTTTGCAAACCACTTTCATATACATGAATACAAGTCGGGTTATAATGGATGCTTACATGTTATCGTATGTATACAAGTGGGGTTACAACAAGATTACGATATTAACTAAGCTCCCCATTAAAATCATCGCCCCCGTCGACTGTTTTCACCCTTGTCACATGTTAAGCAATTACATGTTCCGAACAGACAAATTGTAACACATGTAGATCAGTATATACACATCATGGTGTTTTGTAAACCACTAGCTTATACATGAATACATGTCAGGTTACAAAAAGATTATAACAGAGGCTTAACACATGTTATACATTCCAAAATGTGGAAAACAAATGACCCGTTTCATATTATATATTACAAAATTACCAGTACATGTGTTACCATAAATGGCTCGTTTCATATTACACGTTACATACATTTATTACTTGTACAAGTTTTACGCTCAGTATCCACATTATCGGATATTTTAAACATCAACAAAAATAAAATACATGTCAGGTTACATCATGGTGTTTTGTTACAGCATGAACCAGCAACACATGTTATAAATGAACGAAGACTTCTTTCCCAAAGGATGTGACTTATTCAATGTCCCCGCATTAACATCGCCTTCATCCATCCAGCTTGTCAATTCAATATCTTTTATGGATCTGTTTCTGTAAATCAACACACGTTATATATCATTCTAACAGGTGCTTAACACATGTTATGGGTCTGTCTCTGTAAATCAAGCAACCCAACAAAAAAACAATTATTATTAAGATCAAAAGCCCCAAACAAGCAACCAAACAAGCAACCAAACCAACAAAAAAACCCGTTCAAAATCTCATCCTAAAGTTTTGGATGTATTTAAAATACATGAACATTAACCATTACTAGAACACACATTAACTTCGCGTACATCCATCCAGCTTCTCAATTGAATATCTTTATGGGTTTGTTTCTGTAAATCAACACACGTTATATAACATTATAACAGGGGGCTTAACACATGTTATGGGCCTGAGTCTGTGAATCAAGCAACCAAACAAAAAAACACTTACTGTTCAGATCAAAAACCCAAACAAACAACCCAAACCAACAAAAAAACAGCTACTGTTAAGATCAAAAGCCCCTAACAAGTAACCAAACCAACAAAAAAACCCGTTCAAAATCTTATCCTAAAGTTTTTTATTTATTAAAATACATTAACATTAACCATGGATACCCCATTAACCATTACTAAAACACTTTCAGCACACAAAAACATATTAACAACCATTTCAACAAAAAATCAAGTGTGAAATGATATTTCAAGAACACTTACCGGATCTATACCCGTCCGATGAACACGAAGAAGATCTTCAAACCTTCTTCTCACACACACACTCGTGCGTGTGTCTTTATGATAAAGATTGTTGTTTCTCTATCTAAAACATCAACTTTCTCTCTCTAAAAACATTCATCTTGTCATCGCTCTTCTCACACACACACTCGTGCGTGTGTCTTTGTGATTTTTTCAGACCACATGATGCTGAAATTATCTTCAAATGAAGATCACCATTGAAGATCACCATTGAAGACCATGAAGCTTTCTTCTTTTCACATGATGAAGAAAGAGGAGAGAGATAATAGTTTATTGAAAGATTTGACTAGAAGAAAGAGGAGAGAGATTATGACACAAGTGGGTTTTGTCATTTTCAATGCCAAAAAGTGGGTTTTGTTCTACCGAAAATGCCCTCCCAGACTTTCAAATGTGTATTATACTATTTCTTTTAATTATAATTCTTTCCAAAATGATGAGAGCCATTGATCAAGTTGGATGGTTGTTAATCAATGGATGACAATGGGTTTGCATAGTTTTCTAAAAAAGATGGGGTTTCCAATAGAGCCCAACCCTATATATATATATATATATATATATATATATATATATATATATATATATATAAAGTAGTACCGGTAGTCATTGTTGTCGTGTTTTAACCGTTGGTTGCGTAAAAAGCGCGTAATTTTTCGTCGTCGCTCGTTTCTAATCCTTTTTTCGATTTGGTTGCGACTACGGATATTAAAATAGAAAGGCAAACACGTATTTTCTAAGAACATGGAAATACGGAAATACGAGGCGTTACAGTTACAGTACCAATAAGAAGACTTTCGTAGTTTGACGCAAATAGTCCCTGTGATCGAATAAACTTGTTTTTGACACACCAAAGCCTTCGAAACTTATTTGTAAGTTATATAAAAGTTATTTAAGGTATATTAAGCCTATGTCATTGTTCCAGAGTGTTTGTTGCATTAAACTAATTACGCTTACGCATCAGTTTACGTATAACTTTCCAGAAATCGATTTAAAGCTTGAAATCGAACTAGAATCAAAAAGTGAAATTGTCAAACATCAAAAGCAAACATTGAGACCAAAAACAAATTGTTTCTTGATAAAAGAGATTGTCCTACATCGTGTGGTGTTTACGGAGCACAAGTGTCACAGTTTGTAGACCCGAAAATGATGTCTTCCACATACACTTGAACTCATAAAAAATCCTCGTTTCTTTCCTTGATGAAGAGAGTACAGTCGATCAACCCATGCCGAAAACCATTCTGCAACAGATAGGTAGACAACGTTTCATACCAAGCCTTTGGAGCATGATGAAGACCATAAAGTGCCTTGTTTAGAAGCCAAACTCTGTCAGTATAAATCGAATCTTCAAAACCAGGCGGTTGTTCCATCTGATAAACAATGAACTTCTTGTAGGACGCATAAGCCAAGAAAATCCTTATCGCCTCAAGACGTGCCACCGGTGCATAAACTTCATTATAATCAATGCATTCTACCTGATTAAAGCCCTGGGCAACCAATCTCTCTTTATTTCTCACAACGATACCTCGTTCATCCTTCTTGCACTTGTAAACCCATCGAGTACCAATCTTCTTATAGTTTGGGGGCCTGTCAACCAATTTCCAAATGCCCAATTGCTGAAACTACTGAAGTTCTTCTTGCATTGCTTCAACCCATGAATCATCTTTCATTGCCTCCTTCCACAATCTCGGCTTAACTTGACTAACATAGTGTTGGAACCTGAAGGTTTATTCATAGAGGATTACAAAGTTTAGGCGTTAATTTGTAAAGTTTTGTTTAATAGTCTTTTGGGTCGATATGTTTAGTTTGGGTCTAGTAGGTTTTGAGTGGGCCTAAGGGGGTTTCGACCCACCTTATTTTGTATTTAAGTAAACCTCAAACATTAGTTTGAGTTTGATTAGTTGTCGAGAACTAGAGACCAGCCGAAACCAGCATTGGGAAACTTTGTATCAGTCTACATGAATCATTGAATGCAAGTTTCTAGTTTGTTTTGATCTATATTGTTTCGGTTATTGTTTATTTATTCTTGAATCAACTTGTGATTGGATTCCGCACTCTCACAAGTTCTAGACGGATATCATTGAGAGATCCAAACGGGTTTTACAATTGGTATCAGAGCCAAGAAACCAATTTTTGGTTCGGTTCGATATCATTCTGATTCAAGAAAGGCCTATTTATTACTGATCATGTTTTGTTTAGTTTGTTGACAACAATTTCACTTGGAGTGTGTTTTATTGATTTAAAAAATTTACAATTCTTCATATTGTTCTTCGCATATATTGCAGCAGATTACTGATTTTGGTTATGTGATTCTCTGAAAAGGTGTTTGCTGATTTGCCGGAGGTTGTTGGGATAAAAATTCAAAGATCTCGAGATCTTTGAATTTTGGAAGCTAATGGAAATCAGGGATATTGGTTGTTATTATCTCACAGTTTGTTTTGTAGGATCTTGACTCGGAACCAGCTTGTCTCGACTCGCAACCAGCTGTCTCGAGTTGTCAACATTTCTGTCTTGACTCGCAATCAACAGTGGTCTCGAGTTGTCAATATCTCCGTCTTGACTCGCAATCAACAGTGGTCTTGAGTTGTCAACATCTCCGTCTCGACTCGCAATCAACAGTGGTCTCGAGTTGTCTACATCTCCGTCTCGACTCGCAATGTTAGTCTCGACTCAACTCTTCATCACTTCATCACTCGCAATCTTAGTCTTGACTCACTGTCTCGAGTCGAAACGACAATCTGCAACGTAGTTTTTGAATTGTGGACTGTAAATCTTGGACTTTGGACTTTTGGACTTAAAAATTAATCAATCAGTTAATTAATTGATCAGTTAATTGACCAAAAACTGAGAAACAATGACCATAAATAATCTAAGTGTTGACCTGGCAGCCATGAATACACAGCAAGAGTTAGATTCAAAAAATGGAACCACTATGCGTATTCCCAGGTTGCTGGATCGAAATGTCTTTCCCGAATGGAAATGGAGTTTTGAACAACATGTGAAAGTTAAGGATGCTAAGATCTGGAGAAGCATTCTAAGAGGTCCTAGGGAGATTGTGTTTGAATGAGAAAATGCTCCAGGAATTAAAGTCAAGAAGCCTGTTGGGGATTATACTGAAGAGGATTTTGCTATAGTCAAGGAAGATGACAAGGCTCTTTCCTACCTGACCATGGCTCTAGGTCCAGACATTGCTATTGGATTTCGTACTTGCAAATCAGCTAAGGAAATGTGAGAATCGTTGATCGATGTCTATGAAGGTAATGAAGACATGAAAGAGAGTCGAAGGAACTTGTTGAGCCAGAACTTCAACAATTTCAATTATATCTACGGAGAGACTATTGATAATCAAATTCAGCGGTTTGTGAAGATTGTTACTCAGATGGATATGGAAGCAATACCAGTTTCTAAAGCTGCTACTAATTGACAGCTTCTTAATGCTCTACCAAAAAGCTGGGATCATCATGTTGCCATGATCAAGAGAACCAAGGATCTTGCAAGATGCACTCTGCCTGAGATGATTTCTCACATCAAGGCATGTGAGCAAGATGACAAGCAAAGGGAAACTAACCACAAGAATAGCATGCTAGTTGCAGGTTTCTCTGCTACTCCATTGCAACAAGCAACAACAATGCTGCTGTTGTCTCTCAAAGTTGATTCCAAATGTTCAGCAGCTCAGCGTCTTCAAAGGCAGCTCCTACTTCTGCAAATGTTTATTACTCTGGGTCGCCCGCTACTTTTGTTACACCGTCAACAGTTGCATCTACTGCTGCTAATCCTACTGTGAAGAACGAGACGATTGCCTTCTTCACACAACAGTCTAAAGAAAATTTGGAAATCGCTGCATCTGTTATAAACTGCTTAAATGCGTTTGCTGCAGGTAAACTGGATCCTCCCAGATTTTCTATGGATGATCTACATCAAATCCATCCTGATGATGTGGAAGAGATGGACATTACATGGCAGATGGCTATGGCTGCCTTCAGAGTGAAGAACTTCGTAAAAAGATCTGGAAGAAACAAGTGGGATGGTCTCACTTTTACAGGACCCACCAAGATGCCGTTTGAGTTATGCTGCTACAACTGTCATGAACCAGGACATGTGGCTCGAAACTACACCAAGCCGAGGGTCAACAAAGAACAGACCCCGGCACAACCTGCTCCATCGAACCCTGAAAGAGCTCTTATCACTACTACTGATACTTCAACAGCTACAGGTGGAAGCACTCAAAGTTCAGCCCTGATAGTTCAACCAAATGCTAATTTTGATTGGAATGATGAGATTCAACGTTTGAACGTCTCTGCTCTAGAAAATCAGACCGCCTTAGAGAAAATTGTTTTCATGACTTCAGCTTCTAAAGACAAGAATTCAGCGCTTGAGGATGAGGTTCCAGCTGATAATTTGGCACTTATGACTCAGATTCTGTCAGCTCCCGTCCATGGACTCACTACTGAAGAGGTACGTTCTATTTTCTGTACTCCTGAATGTAAAGAAAGAGTTGAGGCATATCGGTTACACAACGCTGAGTTGATCCAAGATTACAAAGACATAAAATATAAAAATTTTACTTTAGTAAAACATGAAAAACCTTACAAAGAAAAAATTGTAGCCCAAAGAAAAGATATTGCTAAACTAAAGGAGGATCTCAGCGTTAAAAGTTGTAATTATGAGTACGATAAGGTGACCATGAATGATTTGATCAAATAACTAGAAGAAATCAAGTTGAAGTATCAACTAAATGAAATCAATATTAAAAAATATGATACTTCTAGCAAATTGGTCAAGGACATATGTGATATTCAATTAGAATACAAGAAAAATAAAGGGGCTTGTTTAGGTTATAATAAGGTCCCTCCTCCATAAAATCATAACTATACCTATATGCCTAACTCTATGGAGGAGCTGATTAATGAGGATACGATGACTTATGGTCCAAAAACTGATAAGTCATCGATCAATCGCAGATCTGTCAATGAATGTGGAACTTCTAAAATGAATTTTATCTCAAAAGGCACCTTTGATCCTAATAGTTCGTTTGCAGACTTAAAGTGTGAAGATAGTCTTGGGGGAGAACAAGCTTTTAATTCCGATTTTTCTAAAACTTCTTTGGATAAAACTGATTCTGGTTGTGTGTTTTGACAAGTTTTTCTTGATTCATTTCGTGCTTATGTGTCGTCTAGTGGGCCTGATGTTTTGGGCAAAACTATTGATGCTTGTGTTGAATCTTTGAACAATACGTCTGATGATGAATGTTTTTCAGTTAATGCTTGTGATTGTGATATTTCTAACTCTACAGCTGATGTTAGTGTGACAGGTGATGTGTGCAAAATGCAACATATAAATTACAACAATTGTGGCATAAAACTAACCCTTTTTTAGTACTAATGTTGGAAAAAGTGTGCTTTTGTCTTCCTTTTGTATTTTCAGGATTAAATGAGCTCAAATTAACAAAAGAAGCAAAAAGACATCAAAATCTAACATAAATACAAGAAAAGGAACAAGACGTGACATGCCCGACCCCACGACAGCATCTTCCCAAGCAAAACAAGAAGAAAGAAGACTGAACACGCCCCGTGCTCAGCCAGCACGGGGGCGTGCCCAAGTGTCAGCAGAAAAGACAAAGTAGTAGAAGCTTCTATTGCCCACCACGGGGCCGTGCTCAGCGGACACGGGGCCGTGGTCAACTATAAGATTCGCACAATCCAGGCAAATCTTCATAGTACAAAGATTCTTCTGCACACGGGGTCGTGCTCAGCGGACACGGGGGCGTGGTCAACTAATAAGACAAGCTGCATTAAATGAAGAAAGAGAAGGATGTGGACACGGGGCCGTGCCCGAGCTTCTGTTCAGCCTATTAATAGAAGTGCTTGGCTCAAGCTCAAACCATCCCTTGGCACACCACCTCTCTCACACTTCACCCACCACCCACCACCACCATAACACCATCATCCACCACCATCATCCATTGTCCATCATAGAGTGTGTGAGTCGTCTCGGGATCCAAGATTGATCGTAAGAGTTCTTGACAATCAAGGCCATGTTTGCCTAAGTCTCTTACATCACTTGGTAAAGACAAGTGTCTAGTGTAATACTTTTTATTTCTAATCTTTTCGCACTTTTTATTTGGTTTTGTATTAATGACTTTAATAACTAGTTTCTTATGTTGAATGTGATTCTTCCTTATCGTTTGTCCGTGGTGTGTTGACATTATTTTACTGTCTATATAAAATAAAAGATTTTCACCATTCATATCTCCACGGTCTATATGGAGGTATGTTGGCTACCTGGTCGGGGGTTAAGGGAACGGTTTGGTAAGAGTCTTGCCATTGTTCAGCGTTTAGAGGTCCTGCAATGGACCTGGGTCAAATTTAGTAGGACCTCCTTCAATACTTAATGGTATTGGATGGCGGGTGTGACACCTGTGCCTTCACAGCCATCAAACAAATATCGAACCAATGAAATATTGTATTTCATACTTAGGATTTGTATAAATATGTGTATCATTTTCACATATCAATTCTTGTTCGATTCCAAACTCTAAATCGCTTTCTGGAAGGTTATACGCGCACCGATGCGTAAATATAACCAGTTTAATTCAACGAACACTCCAAAATAGTGAAATAGGCTTGACATACCTTAAATAACCTTTACATAACTTAGAAATAAGATTTGGAAGGTTTGGTATGCCGAAAACAAGTTAATTCGCTTACGGGGACTAAACTTGACAAACTGCGAAAGTATGACGATTCGTACTGGAACAGACATTCCGGAACATGGCCATAAGTTAAACATACCATAAATATCCTTTACATAGCTTATAAATAGGCTTTGAGGGGTTCGGTGTGCTAAAATAAACTTTTGGGTCATTCAGGGACTAAAAGCGTCAAAAAGTGCACAAGTTTGCATTTTCGCGCATAACTTACGTTCTGAATACTTCCGGACATCCAAAAATTTATGTAAGCACTAAAAAATTTTATTTTAGTGTTTGGTATAAGAAAAATCCATTTGTCACGCATTTTGGATCGTTTTTCGCGCTTATGCGCATTCCGTCGTAATTAAGCGAACATCGCGTTCGTACGGCCAAATGAACCAACATCTGAGATATTTTTTAGCATGTTTCATGTCCACAATGTTTAGGCATCATTTTAGGGCCTTAAAGTTGGCTTTACGGGCCTTAGAAGTGCCGGAAATGGGCTTAAACACCAACAGGGACCAAAACTGTCACTTTTGAAAGTTGCTGCTGATCAGAAGGGCCAGGCGGCCCGCCTGCACTTCTGGTGATCCTGAAGCGGGCCGCATCAGCCTCCCAGACAGCAGAAACATGGCAGAAACTTTGAATCTGGTCCATTTCACTTGCACATGGTTTTGGGGCAATACAATGGGCTCAAATGGTTTTGTAATACCATGTTCTTGAGGTGTATGGTTGAGATCAAAGCACGGTTTCCTAGAAACGATCCTAACGGCTAACCGAACACTATAAATACCCCACCCCACTTCTTGCAAAAACCACTAGAATCTTGATTTGAGAAGCTCTAAGTTGAAACCATTGTTTCATACCTTAGCTACTTGGATTGAGGTTAGCATTCGGGGACCCTTCGTAAGTATTCCTTCGTTCTTTTATTTCTTTTCGAGTCTTTTCGAGTCTGAAAGTCAAACTTTGTTTGACTTTCTGCGTTGACCAGTTTATGGTCAATGCGAAGTTCGTTTGAACTTCGCAACGTGAGTGTAATCACGTTGGGTATAGTCCCTTGGGACTATGCCTACTGATTACCACGTTGTCTAGGGTCGTAGGGTAAGCGATCTAATAAATCGCTTATACCTTCGAACCCGACCCATTTGGTCGATCATTAGGATCCGACCAAACACATTAGGTGACCATAGTAGGTAGGGAATAACCTTCCGAGGTTATACCCTATGGTCACATCGTTTGAGTAGTTGTATGATATGTAGTTTATATGCCTTAGGTAAATTACCAGAATACCCTTTTCATGTATAATTGGTAATTTAGCTTATGTAACCTAAACTTTTATACATAACTGATTATACAACATGATAAAACATGTATAGGCATATAATACTTGTCATAGGACTAGTTAGACGTCTCGAACGCGCTTTGCGCGCACGACGCGTTAAAGTAGCATAAGCTACCTTAATGGGTCGCGATGGGTCGATGTAAACGATTTGTAAACGATTTGGACGATGTAAACGATTTGGACAATGTAAACGATTTGTAAACGATTTGGACGATGTAAACGATTTGTAAACGATTTGGACGATGTAAACGATTTATAAACGATTTGGACGATACGATGTTAAACGATTTGGGTAAACGATTGATTTTAGTTAGTGTTTAGATAACGAGACGGGTGTAATGTGGTGAAAACACAGTAGATACGCCGCTGGTACTTCTTATATATAGGTGTTTTCAACATATTACATACCGTGGCGTTATTTAGTTCATTTGGGTAAACGATTTTTAAACGATGTCACATAAACGAGGTTTTTGATATGATATAAACTATATACGAGTTTTTAACGAGATTTATTAACGAGTTTCATTAACGATTTATTTCGAGATGTTTCACAATTTGCTTTACTAAAACAAATGTTTTGGGATATGAGTCAGGGCTACGAGGTTTTATAAACTATAACCCGCTTGATTTGAGTTGGTTAATTAAGTTGCAATATTATACTCTTTTCAAAACAAGGTTTTTAATAAAGTATTGCAACATCTAAACTAGCCATGATTTCGACACTCCTACAAAACTTATGTGCTCGCCAGCATTTCTTTGCTGACCTCGTTTTCACATATGTTTCAGGTATTGTTGAATGATATCGATTGATAGGATGCATGCTCACATAGGACTGGACGAGGCTTTAGTGACTCAATAACAATGATAGACTATGTTTAAATTGTGTATTTAGATTTCCAGACGATGTAAATATTCAATGTTTAATAAAACGAAACACTTTTTGTATCCATGGTTATGAAACGATAATTCTGTTGCAACACGCCCCGATGTTTCCGCCGCGATTTGTTGTTTTACGCGGTCGGGGTGTGACAGAAAAGTTGGTATCAGAGCCAATGGTTATAGGGAATTAGGTTATTAGTAATGCTTTGACCTAGACTATAACTTCTTAGGACCCTAACGCGAGTTTACTTGCGTTTAGTCATAAAACAATACCGTCACCTATCCTTAGGCGACGACCACAACAAGAACATAAATTTCAAAACCGCTTTGAAAACTAATCATCTGTTCTAGGATGATTGATTACTAGGTTTTGAACCCTCTTTTATAAGGTTTTGAATCCCTTTGAGTTTTCAAAATCTCGTCAAAGTTTTGGGTTTTAAATAATGTGAACACGTGCAAACTGGAAGGGTGAATGCCTGTATTCTGGGTTTTCTGTCTAGGCAAGCACTTCGTATATATCTCATCAGACGCGAGACCAGTTGTGCTTACCTGGGAATTCTTGGGATGAGTGTTCACTTATAGGCGAGCATGTCTTCGCTATACATTATTTTGACCTATTTACTTTGATTAGTCACTACGTGTCGTTTGTTTGTTTGAGGTAACAAACAAATGATCACCTTTGGGTTTTGTCAATACCTCTTTTATTTTTCCTAAATTTCAACCTCACTCGATTCTTTTGTTTCCCTATTAGACAACGCCTCCTCGACGCGATCCTCGAACTTTTACTATTGAAGAAATCGCAGCCCTGGTTTCTCAGCAAGTGGCTGCTGTACTTCCCGGTGTTGTAACCCAAGTCCACGAGATATTTAACAACAACAATAATAACAACAACAATAACGCACAATGTAATTTCAAGAACTTCAATTCTGCGAAGCCACTTAAGTTTTCTGGGTCGCAAGGAGCAACTGCGCTCCTGCAGTGGTTTGAGAGTATCGAGAACACATTCAGACATGTGCAGTGTCAGGATGCGCGTAAGGTGGAATTTGCTTCGAGTGTGTTTGAAAAGCGAGCGCTTACTTGGTGGAATGGTGTTATGCGCGATAGGGGTGCCGAAGTGGCTCTGGCACAAACATGGGCGGAGCTTCGGGCTCTCATGATGAAGGAGTTTTGTCCCCGTCACGAGATTCGAGTTTTGGAACGAGAGTTTGACGACTTAAAGCAAGATGGGGCTGGACACCGTGCGTACACGGATCGTTTTGAAGAACTCAGTCTATTGTGTCCCACCATGGTTACCCCTCTGGAGAAAGCGATCGAGAGATACATCGATGGTTTACCCGATTCCATTCTAGAGATTTTGATCGGTGTTAATCCTCCTACCCTTCGCCAAGCAATAGAGTTGTCTGCTACCCTGACTGAGACCCAAGTCAGGAAGGGTAAACACACCCGCAAGGGTGATAAAAAGAAGGCGACTGATTCTGGAAAGGACAAGAAAAAGGGTGAAGAAGGTGAGTCATCGAAGAAATCAAGAAAACGAAAAGGTGCCCAAAACTTTGCTGTTACAGCAAAGACTGCTCAGAACCTGCAGAACCCACCGGCTCAGCCACCTGCAAAGAAGGTATACGCTGGTACCGCACCTCACTGTGCTCGTTGCAACGGTCATCACGTTGCACAACAAGCTTGCAGGCAATGCACGACGTGTGGTAGACTTGGGCATATGGCCAATGTTTGTCGTTTTGGACAAAATCAGGCTGCTCAGGTTCAAGCTCCGGTTCAAGGGAATGCTGTGAGATTCCCACTGGGTTCATGTTTCAACTGCGGAGAGATTGGTCACTTCCGCCACAACTGTCCGAGACTGGTGAATGCAAATGCTAACGTAAACCCAAATGCGAACGACAACGTCAATGTGAATCCAGCACGTGGACAAGTGTATAACATCAATGAGGCAATCAACGATGCAACGATAAACGATTAGTATTTTGTATTTCCTCTGCTTGTTATCTTGAAACATTTAAAGACAATGCGGTTGTTATATAAATAAAAATTTGTGGTTTTTATTTTCTTTAACTAATGCAATTGTATGAATGTTTGATCCAACCTTATGATGTCAACACAAAGACAAACTACTCGTGTGGTTCTGTCATTTTTATGATCACTTGTGACCTCCCCGAGAACCTTAAACGCTTGTTTCTTTTAAATCAAAAGCCCAAAGTTATTTACGAAAAGGATATGTTGCTTTTCTAGCACATGTCACCGAGGAGAAAGGCAAGAGCAAGAGTATTCAGGATATTCCGATTGTTCGGGATTATCCAGAGGTGTTTCCTGATGAACTGCCTGGTTTGCCTCCAGTTCGTCAAGTCGAGTTTCATTTTTTACCTTGTACCCAATGCCAACCCAATTGCGAAAGCACCTTATCATCTTGCACCATTTGAGATGCAGGAATTATCAAAACGGCTTTCTGCACGAAGTATGGCCATTACGAGTTTATAGTCATGCCTTTTGGGTTGACAAATGCTCCAGCCATCTACATGGACTTAATAAATAGAGTCTGCAAGCCTTATTTGGATCAGTTCGTCATTGTTGTTATTGATGACATCTTGATCTATTCATGTCCCAAGCCGATAACGATCAACACCTTCATTGACACTGGAACCCTTAAAGAAGGAACAAACTTTTCGCTAAATCCTCCAAGAGGAAATTTTGGCTTAAAGAAGTTCAGTTTTTGGGTCATGTAGTCAACAAGCAGGGTATTCATATGGATCCATCCAAATTGCTGCAATTAAGGATTTGATTCCTTGTATGCTTTAAATACCCATGTCCAAAGATAACAAATTTAAAGGTCAATTTAAACAATAATGCGAGTGTGCGATTATGCGATTATGTGATATGTGTTTATGTGTTCTCCTCTATGTTTTTGTGTGGTCCGATTTTCAAATCCTCATAGAATCTTTCATATCTTCATATGAGGGATTCATAGTAGGATATTTAAAAGGTACTACCTTAATCCTTATGGGCTTCTACGTGGTAGTTAAGACCCTTGGGTTATATAGTACCATTCCATGATTCGATGAGAGACCCTTGAGTGGTCTAGTTAAAGATTGATTCAAGATCTGGTTAAGAATGGCATGTGATGATACAGCTGAAAGGACCCTATGGTGGTCCAGTCACACTCATCACAGGTTTGTTCATTTGATTTTACCCTACACATTATAAAATAGACTGTGTGAACTGTGCAAGGAATTTTCTAATTATGGACGCGTACATAATTATGAAATTTAGTGCATAGAAACCCAGTAGGATTTATTATGTTTAAGAACCGATAGTGACAACAATAACAAAATGAGAACGATGTAATGGAGGTACGGTGGACGCACCAATGACGCTTCATATACTTGTATATAAGTGTCCCTCTTGCATTGAAAGCATAATGTTATTTAAAGTTACTAGAAGTTCAGAACCCTAACCAGTGTTGTTTTGTCTTTTCAACTTCATGTTTTCAAGCTCTCACAAGTTTCCTCTAAATAAATTTCGGGACGAAATTTCCTAAAGTAGGGGAGACTGTGACACCTGTGCCTTCACAGCCATCAAACAAATATCGAACCAATGAAATATTGTATTTCATACTTAGGATTTGTATAAATATGTGTATCATTTTCACATATCAATTCTTGTTCGATTTCAAACTCTAAATCGCTTTCTGGAAGGTTATACGCGCACCGATGCGTAAATATAACCAGTTTAATTCAACGAACACTCCAAAATAGTGAAATAGGCTTGACATACCTTAAATAACCTTTACATAACTTAGAAATAAGATTTGGAAGGTTTGGTATGCCGAAAACAAGTTAATTCGCTTACGGGGACTAAACTTGACAAACTGCGAAAGTATGACGATTCGTACTGGAACAGACATTCCGGAACATGGCCATAAGTTAAACATACCATAAATATCCTTTACATAGCTTAGAAATAGGCTTTGAGGGGTTCGGTGTGCTAAAATAAACTTTTGGGTCATTCAGGGACTAAAAGCGTCAAAAAGTGCACAAGTTTGCATTTTCGCGCATAACTTACGTTCTGAATACTTCCGGACATCCAAAAACTTATGTAAGCACTAAAACATTTTATTTTAGTGTTTGGCATAAGAAAAATCCATTCGTCACGCATTTTGGATCGTTTTTCGCGCTTATGCGCATTCCGTCGTAATTAAGCGAACATCGCATTCGTACGGCCAAACGAACCAACATCTGAGATATTTTTGAGCATGTTTCATGTCCAAAATGTTTAGGCATCATTTTAGGGCCTTAAAGTTGGCTTTACGGGCCTTAGAAGTGCCGGAAACGGGCTTAAACACCAACAGGGACCAAAACTGTCACTTTTGAAAGTTGCTGCTGATCAGAAGGGCCAGGGGGCCCGCCTACACTTCTGGTGGTCCTAAAGCGGGCCGCATCAGCCTCCCAGACAGCAGAAACATGGCAGAAACTTTGAATCTGGTCCATTTCACTTGCACATGGTTTTGGGGCAATACAATGGGCTCAAATGGTTTTGTAATACCATGTTCTTGAGGTGTATGGTTGAGATCAAAGCACGGTTTCCTAGAAACGATCCTAACGGCTAACCGAACACTATAAATACCCCACCCCACTTCTTGCAAAAACCACTAGAATCTTGATTTGAGAAGCTCTAAGTTGAAACCATTGTTTCATACCTGAGCTACTTGGATCGAGGTTAGCATTCGGGGACCCTTCGTAAGTATTCCTTCGTTCTTTTATTGCTTTTCGAGTCTTTTCGAGTCTGAAAGTCAAACTTTGTTTGACTTTCTGCGTTGACCAGTTTATGGTCAATGCGAAGTTCGTTTGAACTTCGCAACGTGAGTGTAATCACGTTGGTTATAGTCCCTTGGGACTATGCCTACTGATTACCACGTTGTCTAGGGTCGTAGGGTAAGCGATCTAATAAATCGCTTATACCTTCGAACCCGACCCATTTGGTCGATCATTAGGATCCGACCAAACACATTAGGTGACCATAGTAGGTAGGGAATAACCTTCCGAGGTTATACCCTATGGTCACATCGTTTGAGTAGTTGTATGATAGGTAGTTTGTATGCCTTAGGTAAATTACCAGAATACCCTTTTCATGTATAATTGGTAATTTAGCTTATGTAACCTAAACTTTTATACATAACTGATTATACAACATGATAAAACATGTATAGGCATATAATACTTGTCATAGGACTAGTTAGACGTCTCGAACGCGCTTTGCGCGCACGACGCGTTAAAGTAGCATAAGCTACCTTAATGGGTCGCGATGGGTCGAAAGCACTTAGGTTTGGTTTCATAGTAGTATGTAGGCTTTGTTAAACCATATTACATGAGTTCCCATACTCATTTGGTCTACAAGCCCTCATTCTATCCGATCTTCCGACTCAGGCCCGGTTTATTTATATGGTTTTAGACTGGCGATTGATTCCGTGCTCCCTCTAGCTTTGCTTGGTTGTTGTTCAAGACCTCTAAGCATTCTCAGGCGAGTACATTATTCCCCTATTTTACTGCTTTCAATTTTTTTGGGGTGACTCATATGTGCTAAATGTTTTCAAGGTTTTAACGATGGTATCAAAAAGATTTTCGATGTTATAGCGATGGTTTCAAAAACGATTAAGACGATTTATACAAAACTAATAACGATTTCGATAATGTGAACGAACTTGTTGGTTGGGTTACATAACAAATGACATTCATTAGCAATGATCAAGCCGACCAGTATTAGGTTATGGTACCATAGGATCTGACAAATCCCGTTATCATACTGCACCCGTGGTTATGTGTGGGGGTGGTGGGTAGTGACTGAATCTGTAATTGTTAATTTACCCTTTGGTAAGGGTTTATTACCCGTGGTTATGTGTGGGGGTGGTGGGTAGCGACTGAATCTGTAATTGTTAATTTACCCTTTGGTAAGGGTTTATTAATACGAGAAACGAGGGACGAGTCATGAAGGTTTGAATGTTATTAGCGAGACGACTATATAAGTAGATTCACGACCTAAAACGAATTAAACGATTTGGACGATGTAAATAATTTGTAAACGATTTGGACGATGTAAACGATTTGTAAACGATTTGGACGATGTAAACGATTTGTAAACGATTTGGACGATGTAAACGATTTGTAAACGATTTGGACGATGTAAACGATTTGTAAACGATTTGGACGATGTAAACGATTTGTAAACGATTTGGACGATGTAAACGATTTGGACGATGTAAACGATTTATAAACGATTTGGACGATACGATGTTAAACGATTTGGGTAAACGATTGATTTTAGTTAGTGTTTAGATAACGAGACGGGTGTAATGTGGTGAAAACACGGTAGATACGCCGCTGGTACTTCTTATATATAGGTGTTTTCAACATATTACATACCGTGGCGTTATTTAGTTCATTTGGGTAAACGATTTTTAAACGATGTCACACAAACGAGGTTTTCGATATGATATAAACCATACGAGTTTTTAACGAGATTTATTAACGAGTTTCATTAACGATTTATTTCGAGATGTTTCACAATTTGCTTTACTAAAACAAATGTTTTGGGATAAGAGTCAGGGCTACGAGGTTTTATAGACTATAACCCGCTTGATTTGAGTTGGTTAATTAAGTTGCAATATTATACTCTTTTCAAAACAAGGTTTTTAATAAAGTATTGCAACATCTAAACTAGCCATGATTTCGACACTCCTACAAAACTTATGTGCTCGCCAGCATTTCTTTGCTGACCTCGTTTTCACATATGTTTCAGGTATTGTTGAATGATATCGATTGATAGGATGCATGCTCACATAGGACTGGACGAGGCTTTAGTGACTCAATAACAATGATAGACTATGTTTAAATTGTGTATTTAGATTTCAAGACGATGTAAATATTCAATGTTTAATAAAACGAAACACTTTTTGTATCCATGGTTATGAAACGATAATTCTGTTGCAACACGCCCCGATGTTTCCGCCGCGATTTGTTGTTTTACGCGGTCGGGGTGTGACAGCGGGGGTCCAAACTCTTTGATCCCCTCATAAGTTAACTACTATTAATACTATTACCCGGCTATTTAGGACTGTATCCCTGCTGACTCAGACTACTTAGTCGAGGGTAACGTCACCTCCAAAAGAGGGGCCTACCATAATTTGCATTAATAACTTAATTAATTATCTTTCAATAATCCGACCCTTTAGGATTGTATCCTTGCTGACTCAAACTACTGGGTTGAGGGTAACGTCACCTTCAAAAGAGGGGCCTACTACAATAACTAAGATAATCTCTTAAATAAGTGCAAAAGTGCGGAAATAATCAAAGGTTACACTATACACGAGTCGGAACCAAGTGATTCATCTTGTCTATCTGTTTTTATTTTTATTTTTTTTTTCAGCATTTTAATTAGTTTTTATTTTTTCTTAGCTTAAATCCTTTTTTCTAAACTTTTTGATTTGATTAGACGTTGAGGATAAACTGGTACTAAAAGCTCTTGTGTCCTTGGACGACCTCGGTATCTTACCAACACTATACTACGCTCACGATGGGTGCACTTGCCCATATGTGTGTTTAGTGTTAGTAAATATCGTGTTTTATAAATTTAAAACTTGGCTAAAAAGTGTTAAAAAGGGCTTAAAATATACACCTAATATATATAACACTTCACACGCATCAAGTTTTTGGCGCCGTTGCCGGGGACACAAGGATTTTAAGAAAGTTAGGAATCAACGGCCTAATCGTTTTTTTTCTTTTTATTCATTTTTTTAGGATTTTTCTTAATTTTTCAGCTTCTGCAGAACTCAGCACGGGCTGTGCCAGGTCGGACACGGGCCATGCTCAGCATTGTTACTGGCAGTTTTTATTTTCCGAGTTACAGAGAGCTGAACACGGGGCCGTGCCCAACTCCCCAGTAACAGGGATCCGGAAAACGATCACTGTATCTCCGACCACGGGCCGTGTTCACTGAACACGGGGCCGTGGTGAACCTTCTGACCAGCGTTCTTTTCTGTTTTTGTTGCAGGACTTGGAACCAAGGCGCCACATTTGAACTTCCTACGTAGTGCATGAGCTCCAGTTCTAGTAGAGACATAAAAGAACCCCTAGAAGAACCCGAACGCTTTCTCAGAAAAAGACTTAAAGCTAAAAACCAAGAGAAAGTTTCGGGGGACCCACTTCCAATGGCGGACCAACGTACCCTCATGGATTACCTACGACCCACCGTAGGTAATCTAGGCGCCGCTATCAATGCACCGAATGTCGAAGCCAACAACTTTGAACTTCGGCCGCATTTGATACAAATGCTTCAAAACTCTGCAACCTTCCATGGGCTTGTGGACGAGGATCCCCATCTACATATTACTAATTTCTTGGAAATATGTGATACCTTTCGGATCAATGGAGCATCAAACGACGCCATTCGCCTTCGGATGTTTCCATTTTCACTAAAGACCGAGCAAAGGCTTGGCTTAACACCCTCCCAGTTGGCTCGGTAAACACCTGGGATGAACTAGCCCAAAAGTTTCTGTATAAGTATTTCCCTCCTGCTAAAACGGCTAAATTAATGACTGAAATTAATACATATTCACAAGAAGATGGGGAATCCTTATATGAAACTTGGGAAAGGTTCAAGGAGCTACTAAGAAAGTGTCCTCATCACGGTCTTACGGTATGGCAACAAGTATCCACTTTCTACAATGGGTTGTTGCCGCACACAAGACAAACACTTGATTCTAGCTCCGGGGGACTTTTAGGTAATCGTCGCTCAAATGAAATATATAATCAAATTGAGGAAATTGCTCATACCAATTTTCAGTGGCACACTCGCTGAGGTAATAAATCTATTGCCCCGGGCGCCCATAAGGTTGACGAAAGCACCTCTTTACAAGCCCAAATCGAGGCCCTCTCTTCGAAAATCAAAAAGCTAGAAATGACAAAAACGGCCTCGGTTATGGCTTGTGAAGGGTGTGGTGGGCCTCATGAGAATTGGAGTTGTATGAAAGAAGTAGATGACCAAACAGAAACGGTAAACTACATTGATAATAGACCTAGGTCGTCGGGTCCACCAACGGGTACCTACAACCAAGGATGGCGTAACCACCCTAATCTTGGTTGGAGAGATCCCGGCAATAGTAGTAACCAACAAAACCAACGAACTAACTTTCAACAACCACAAAATTTTTCTCAACAACAAGGTGGAAGAGAAAGGCTTGAAGATACTGTATCTCGCCTCATCTCCGACACCAAAAAGAAAAACTCGGATCGATTTCAACAATTGGAGTAGAATTTTAGAAATCAACAAGCTAGCATTCAAAACATGGAAAAACAATTAAATCAAATAGCTCAAAATTTCTCCGAGAGACCACAATGCGTGTTACCTAGCAATACCGAAACCAACCCAAAAGCTCAAGTACATCTCATCACATTGAGAAATCGAACCGTGGGTCCTGAGGAGGCTCCATTACCGCCAGATGAAAGAAGCCAGTCTAGCCAAACCACGACTCCACCCGCACCCCAACCCGAAAAGGCTTCTTTACCAAATCAAGAGCGCACCAAGACTCCTCCAATTTCGTACCCCGGTAGGTTAAATCGTCAAAAGACCGATGAGCAATTCGCAAAGTTCGAAAATTTACTTAAACAATTGCATGTTAATATTCCTTTTATTGAGGTCCTAACCCAAATGCCTAAATATGCAAAATTCATGAGGGATTTCCTCACTCACAAAAGGAAAATTGAATCATTGCAATTAGTTAACTTAGGCGAAGAATGCTCCGCCTTAGTACTCAACAAACTCCCACAAAAGAAAATTGATCCCGGAAGCTTCACAATTCCTTGCTCGATCGGGGAATCCCCCGTTCGTAATGCATTAGCCGATCTTGGGGCTAGCATTAACCTCATGCCCACATCGATGTTCAAACGACTCGGCCTAGGAGCAACAAGCCCTACAAAGATGAGCATACAACTCACCGACAGATCCGTCAAATTTCCACAAGGTGTCGCTGAAAATCTATTGGTCAAGGTTGACAACTTCGTTTTCCCAACCGACTTTGTCATCCTAGACATGGAAGAAGACACCGATGTCCCTCTCATCCTCGGGAGGCCATTTCTAGCCACCGCCCAAGCAGTGGTGGATATGAATGACGGAACGTTAACATTGAAGTTTGGGGACAAGGAAGTGAAGTTTGAATGTGGAAAGAGAGTAGAGGACGAAGACCCGGTCAACTACATGAAGGTCATAGACTCAAGCTTGGATGACGCTCTCCTACGGTGTAACATGGGAAGCAATACATCCCACTTGGGTAACATATGACCAGGCTTTGGGTCTAGCCAAGGACCCTTATAAACGTGGCGCACCACTGAGGCATTCCGCGGAACTATCCTTAGTTTAGTTTAGATTAATTTTCAGGTTTTCTAGTTAGTTTTAATTTTCAGGAATAAAACACACTTGAGATGGCAAATGATACAAGGGAAGCTTGAACCAGCACCCATGCAGGAAAACAGGACCGTCCGACAAAATTTCTTCGTTTACAGTAAGTTCGGCACGGGCCGTGTTAGCCCAACACGGCCCCGTGCTGCACAGTCTGCAGAAAAGACCCAGTTCAGGTAATTGGACACGGGCCGTGTTCACCCAACACGCCCCCGTGTCCAGGCTTCTGTTTCTTTTGTTTAATTTCTGTTACTGGCACTTGAACACGGGGCCGTGCCCGGACAACACGGGGCCGTGTTCAGCGCCTAGTAACACAAAATTTTTGTTTAAATCACACATTTTACACATTCAATCAACCTAAAAACTTATTTTTGGGACACATTGAGGACAATGTGTAATTTAAGTGTGGGGGGGGGGGTGCTAAAACCTTGAATCTTGCAAGTCCTAAATACAAGCCTTACACAAAACTCTATTGGAACCGCTAATCACCCCAATTTTTTTTTCAAAAATTTTCATTTTTTTTACTTGTCTAGGTTTAACTTGGGAATTTCAAGTTCTAAAAAGGTTATATTTTAACGAATTTACAACCGATAGCGTCGTGATAAAAAGAACCAACATAAGAAAATTATGAAAAGGCATGACAAGCTTAGTTAAAATTTAATTATATATACTTGATCACATAAAAACCCATTCCCACACAAGTGAGTTTTGAGCCTTTATTGAGCATGCAAATATATATCTTTAAACTAAATGCTCATTTTTCGTTTCTTGTGTGAATAGCCGCTTGGTTCTTACGACTCTAGAACTTGCCATGATGATACATTCCCGGTCCTTACCAACTTACACCCGAGTAAGTAAATGATGGAGGCATTAGGACTAACCCTTTTTATTTCTACACCATTATTTTTCTTTTTTTACCACCTACCCAAAAATCCCCCTAGTTAGCCCCTTTGAGCCTAAACCTTTTCATTTCATAACCCAAACCAAACACCCTTTTACCCACCAAAACCTTTTTCATTTTTAACCCTTTGTTTTAGTAACTAGCTCGGTTTTTCGTATGACTTTCCAAAAAATATATATATATATATATGTTGACGATGAAGCAAAAAGAAAATAAACAAACAAGTTTATCAAAAATAACTTTGTTTGAATAATAGCTTCATCAAAATAAAAGTTACAAAAAGAGAAAGTCTTACGAAAACCGACGCTTGTTACGCTTTTCGTCCTTTTTCTACTAACCACTAACCACTAACCCAACCACCTACCTTTAACCCAAGCCTAACCCTTCACCCAAAAAGTCCTCTTGATATTTACAAAGGTATATAAGTTAAAAAAGGAGGGGGATTGATTGCTTGGCAAGCCTATGGTAGGAGTAAGTTCCATGCCGCTCTCGAGTGATCCACAAAAATACATTTTCGGCCGAGTGTTGAGTGATCCCCGTGAGGTATGTGAACTTGTATATAAATAGAATTTTAAAGAGGCATGTTATGCCCTAATAAGTAATTTATCTTATGTAAAGTTTTAAATAAATCATGACGAATAGGATTGTAAATAAATAAAAATAAAACTAAATAAAGAATCTTGGAAATCCCGACACTCTATGACAAGCCCAAAAACCTTCTTTTCTACCCATTCCATTTGGGAGTGTAATAGCCACATATTAAAGAGTTTTTCTTGAGGACAAGCAAAGATTCAAGTGTGGGGGTATTTGATGTGTGCAAAATGCAACATATAAATTACATCAATTGTGGCATAAAACTAACCCTTTTTAGTACTAATGTTGGAAAAAGTGTGCTTTTGTCTTCCTTTTGTATTTTCAGGATTAAATGAGCTCAAATTAACAAAAGAAGCAAAAAAAACATCAAAATCTAACATAAATACAAGAAAAGGAACAAGACGTGACATGCCCGACCCCACGACAGCATCTTCCCAAGCAAAACAATAAGACAGAAGACTGAACATGCACGGTGCTCAGCCAGCACGGGGGCGTGCCCAAGTGTCAGCAGAAAAGACAAAGTGGTAGAAGCTTCTATTACCCACCACAGGGCCGTACTCAGCGGACACGGGGCCGTGGTCAACTATAAGATTCGCACAATCCAGGCAAATCTTCATAGTACAAAGATTCTTCTGCACACGGGGTCGTGCTCAGCGGACACGGGGGCGTGGTTAACTAATAAGACAAGCTGCATTAAATGAAGAAAGAGAAGGATGTGGACACGGGGCCATGCTCGAGCTTCTGTTCAGCCTATAAATAGGAGTGCTTGGATCAAGCTCAAACCATCCCTTGGCACACCACCTCTCTCACACTTCACCCACCACCCACCACCCACCACCACCATAACACCATCATCCATTGTCCATCATAGTGTGTGTGAGTCGTCTCGGGATCCAAGATTGATCGTAAGAGTTCTTGACAATCAAGGCCATGTTTGCCTAAGTCTCTTACATCACTTGGTGAAGACAAGTGTCTAGTGTAATACTTTTTTTTTCTAATCTTTTCGCACTTTTTATTTGGTTTTGTATTAATGACTTTAATAACTAGTTTCTTATGTTGAAGGTGATTCTTCCTTATCGTTTGTCCGTGGTGTCTTGACATTATTTTACTGTCTATATAAAATAAAAGATTTTCACCATTCATATCTCCACGGTCTATATGGAGGTATGTTGGCTACCTGGTCGGGGGTTAAGGGAACGGTTTGGTAAGAGTCTTGCCATTGTTCAGCGTTTAGAGGTCCTGCAATGGACCTGGGTCAAATTTAGTAGGACCTCCTTCAATACTTAACGGTATTGGATGGCGGGGGTCCAAACTCTTTGATCCCCTCATAAGTTAACTACTATTAATACTATAACCCGACTATTTAGGACTGTATCCCTGCTGACTCAGACTACTTAGTCGAGGGTAACGTCACCTCCAAAAGAGGGGCCTACCATAATTTGCATTAATAACTTAATTAATTATCTTTCAATAATCCGACCCTTTAGGATTGTATCCTTGCTGACTCAAACTACTGGGTTGAGGGTAATGTCACCTTCAAAAGAGGGGCCTACTACAATAACTAAGATAATCTCTTAAATAAGTGCAAAAGTGCGGAAATAATAAAAGGTTACACTATACACGAGTCGGAACCAAGTGATTCATCTTGTCTATCTGTTTTTATTTTTATTTTTATTTTTTTCAGCATTTTAATTAGTTTTTATTTTTTCTTAGCTTAAAACCTTTTTTCTAAACTTTTTGATTTGATTAGACGTTGAGGGTAAACCGGTACTAAAAGCTCTTATGTCCTTGGACGACCTCGGTATCTTACCAACACTATACTACGCTCACGATGGGTGCACTTGCCCATATGTGTGTTTAGTGTTAGTAAATATCGTGTTTTATAAATTTAAAACTTTGCTAAAAAGTGTTAAAAAGGGATTAAAATATACACCTAATATATATAACACTTCACATGCATCAACAGGTGAGGTCCCTCAGGATACATTCAGTGAAACCACTGAAACTCCTTATCAAGAAAATCAAGAATGTCCTGATTCTTCTTCTGAATCAGTCTTAGTGGACGTCCCTAATGTTGAATCTAGTGGGACCCCATTGGAAACCGTAGCTGAAAGAAAATCTCAAGTAGATTCACATGATACATGTGTTAAAGAAACATGTGTTGATGAAAGTTCAACTTGTTCTGAAATTAAAACTGGATCAGTATCTATTAAAGAAGAAAAAGAAGTTGAAATAAATAAACAGTCACCGACAAATGTTCCTAAAAATAAAGCTAAAACTGAAACACCGGTTTTTCAAAATGATCATGATAATAGTAAGAAGGATGAATCTCATCATCCGTCTACATCTCAGGTTTGTGCCAGTCCTGATCAGCAGGGACCAAAATGCTCAGAAAAGGCACATGCTAAACAAGCAAGAAAAACCAAACAGACTCATACTTCAAAACCCAACAGATCCACATCTGCTATGAAGCACCAAAATTTCCACACTTTGAAACGACAAACATGTTTTAATTGTGGTATTGCTGGACACATCGCCAGAAACTGTGTTCAACTCCCAAGCGTGCAATCTAAGCATAAGAATGCACAAAATCAGAAGGCCAAGCCAAACGGATCTCGTTGTTCGAAGTCAGTGACAGCTGCAAAGTTTGAGACAATGAAGAATAACTATCGTAAAGCTAAGCCTTCTGATCATGATTGGAATGAAGCTAAACAAAGTAATCAAAATTGTCAAAATGATTTTCATCAAATAAATATAAAGCTTTCAGAAATTACAATTATAAATGGTCACATCAATTTTGGAAACCCAAAGCTAAAGCTGCTCAGTCGAACACATTTCAACAGAAATCTGCCAATAAAAACCCATTAAAGTTTTTAAAAAAAGACAATCTAGTTTGGCAGAAAGTGACATACATTGACGCACAAGGAAAACCCAGATCCACTATGGGATGGATTCCTAAATCTAACTAATCCCGCTAATCGTGCAGGAACAGCTGTGGAGGACTACCATGCGACTTTGGTACATGGATAGTGGCTGTTCCAGGCACATGACAGGAGACTTGTCCCAACTCGTCAATGTCAAAGAATTTGATGGTGGATATGTCTCTTTTGCGGGAGGAGAATCAAGCAGAGTCACATTGAAAGGAACAGTGAGAAACGATGTGCTGAACTTCGAGAATGTGAATTATGTCCCAGAATTGAAACACAACTTGCTGAGTATCTCGCAAATCTGTGACAGAGGAAACTCAGTTCATTTCACAAAAAAGGATGTTATGTGCTTAAACCAGGAATCGTGATACTAGAAGACTGGCTTTTGATGACTGCCGAGAGAGGAGGAAATGCATATGTTATCGATATGAACAAGAAACCGTGTGAAGAAATTACTTGCCTTTTCTCAAAGATTTCAGAACATGATGGTCTGTTGTGGCATCATCGCCTTGGGCATGTGAATATGAAGAATCTGAATCGTCTTGCTAAAGGTCAAATGGTCCGTAATCTACCAATCAAAGACTTCATGCTGGTAGAAAAGTGTATTGCTTGCGCAAAAGGAAAAGCTCATCGAAAGCCTCATAAGTCCAAGTCTACCCCTTTAACAAAAGTCGTGCTTGAATTACTACACATGGATCTTTTTGGTCCTGTGAACATGATGAGTATTGGTAAGAAGGCGTATTATCTAGCGATTGTAGATGACTACTCACATTACACATGGGTTGCTAGTTTGATCAAACAGTCCATCAATCTAGTTGAAAATCAGGCTAGTACAAGGGTGAAATCAATTCGATCAGACACTAGGACGGAATTCAAGAATATCACCTTAGATACATTTTGCGCTGAAAAGTGAATCGAATGATAGTACAATGCGCCACGAACTCCACAACAAAATGGAGTGGCAGAGAGACGAAATCGTACTCTTATAGAGGCGGCACGAACCATGCTGGCCGACTCGAAGCTTCCTAATTTCTTCTGGGCCAAAGCAGTTAGCACGGCTTGTTACATCCAGAATCATGCTTTAGTAAACAAACGCCACATGAAAACTCCTTACGAGATTCTAGAAGGGCGTAAACCCTCGGTCTCACACTTCCGTATCTTTGGTTGTTCGTGTGTCTTGTTACTCATGGACACTAATGGGAAGTTTGAAGTCAAAGGGGACGAATGTTTCTTTATTGGATATGCTAAAGGATCTTCCTATAGAGTGTACAATAAAGTAACCAAGAAAATCGTCGAGTCGTGCAACGTTGAATGGCTCGAAGAAAATTCTATGGACGCTAGAGTTGGTCTAGATTGGCTGTATGATTATGCTGATTTGTTCAAATCATTTAACATTTTGTCTAGTGTTTCCCCTGATGCAGGTGTGTCGACTCCGAAACAACCAGTTTCATTTGGTGATATGGAAGAAGAGGAACATGATGAAGGGGGATCAAGAAATCACACTATTCATCCACCAGGAATATGATTTACTGAGCATCCAACGTCCCATCAAACCCCTGAAGGTGCACCATCAGGAGGCGTTTCCTCAAATGCATATGGATCAGATCTGTTTGTTGATCCTATCCCTGAATATTGTATAGTTACTACTCCTGTGGTTCACAGTATGGTAGCATCTAATGAGGGGGAGTCAAGCAACATCAACACACCTTAAGACGAGACCATACTTGAATTTTCCATTCCAACAAGCGTTCAAAGAAATCATCCTATTGAGAACGTGATTGGCCCTGTTAATGCAGGAGTCCAAACCAGGAGCCAATCAGGAACCATTAATCTTTGCTTATACTCTAGCTACATTTCTCAAATTGAACCTAAAACCATTGATGTAGCTTTGTAGGAACCAGGCTGTGTTGATGCTATGCATGAAAAGCTGAACCAGTTCGAGAAGCTAGAAGTATGGAATCTTGTGGAGTTGCCAAAAGGGAAACGCAAACTTGGAACTCGTTGAGTTTTCAGAAACAAGCAAGATTCTGCAGGAGTCGTTGTTTGAAACAAAGCAAGATTGGTGGTCCAGGGATTCAGGCAGATAGAGGGACTGGATTATGATGAAGTTTTGCGCCCCAGTTGCCTGACTTAAGGCTATCTGGATTTTCTTAGCATACGCATCCTACATGGGGTTCACTGTTTATCAGATGGACGTCAAGAATGCATTTTTTGTATGGAGACGTGAAGGAGGAAATCTTTGTCCAGCAACCACCGGGATTTGTCCATCCAGATCATCCATAATATGCTTACAAACTTGATAAGGCATTATATGGATTGCACCAAGCACCAAGAGCTTGGTATGCAACTCTAACTGAACAACTTCTGGCTCATGGGTACACACGTGGCACGATCGACCAGACTCTGTTTATCAAGAGAGTGGGCAAGGATCCGATGTTGGTTCAAATTTATGTCGATGATATTATCTTCGGATAGACAAGTGATGAGCTTTGCAAGGAATTTGAGAGATTTATGAAAAAGAAGTTCGGGATGACTGCGCTCGGAGAAATGACATTGTTCTTGGGTTTACAAGTCACACAGGATCTTCGAGGCATTCTTATTCATCAAGGGAAATATGTGGATGATGTGCTGGAAAAATTCAAGTTCACATACGCAAAGCCGGCTGAAACTCCAATGACAGAAAGACCTTTATTGACTGAAGATACAGAAGGATCTTCTATTGATCAACGCCTTTATAGGTTGATGATCGGTTCTTTGATGTATCTGACAGCGAGCCGTCCAGATATCATGTTTGTTGTCTGCAACTACGCGCAATATCAGGCTAATCCTAAAACCTCTCATCTTATGTCACACCCCGACCACCTAAAACAACAAATCATGGCAGAAACGTCGGGGAGTGTTGTAACAGAATCATTGTTTCACAACCATGGATTAAATAGTTTTGTTTTATTGAATTATTGAACTCATTGTTTTATTACAAATCAGGTAAATACAATATTATCTTTCAAGTTTTAAAGTCGCTAAGGCACGAGTCCATCCTATGTATAGCATGCATCAATAGTCATCACATAACAGCACCTGAAACATGTGTAAAAATAGGTACGTCAGCATAAAAATGCCTGTGAGATACATAGGTTTTATTATAATTAGGATTCATGACTTGTAAGTTTAGAGAAAAATATTTAATCAGAAATAGTCATGAACCTTAAAATATTTTCTTTTATACATCACATAACAAGTAATAAGAAAATCAGATGATATAAATAAATAATTAAGTAAAATAAGTTTGTATAAAATATATTGTGTGTAAAACAATATTTTAATAAAAAGGTTTATAGTATATATATAAAATATACTTTGGTTTTAAGAAAATTGAATAAGTAATATATCAAAATATATTTCAGTTTCAAAATCATTTACCCAAGTGTACTAAATAACGCCACGGTATGTAATGTGATGAAAACACTTATATGTAAGAAGTACCAGCGGCGTATCTACCATGTTTTCATCACATTACACCCGTCCCGTTATCTAAACACTAACCAAAACCCAATCGTTAAACAAATAATATATTAAATATACTTTAGTCCTTAAAATAATAATTTTCAGTAGTATATCAAAAGTATACTTTGGATTTATTAATAACATATTAAACTATGTTTTGGGTTTCATAAATAACTTATTAAACTATGTTTTGGTTTTTAATAACATATTAAACTATGTTTTGGTTTTATAAATAACATATCGAACTATGTTTTAGTAATTAACAAAATATATGTTGTTTTGTACAATATCACATATGAGAGAATATCAAACTATACTTTTGGGAGTATAATAAAATATACAATAAAAATGTGATTTAAGAATTCATTCAGACCTTAGTGCATCAAACTACACCAATTGAGACTATAGAAATACCACAAAGGCAATCTCTATTTGGATAAAAATATTGGTTTCTGACATTCCATGACAACAGGAATGGGGTGTCAAATCCTATAGCGCTATATCATACTACCAATCGGTCTAGTGAACATATAAAATAAGTACAATCCAACAATTAATTTTATAATCTTTGAAAAATTAGAGTTTGAACCATAATTAATCATTCAGTTTGTCAAAAGATAAGTACTAATATGTATAATCAATTTATACTTTGAAATCAAGAACATAACAAATAGGTACACATGTTTCACCCCAAAACATTGAAAACAGTAAAAGAGGGGACTATGTATTCACTTAAGAATGCTTAGAAGTCTTGAACAACAACCAAGCAAAGCTATAGGGAGCACGGAATCAAACGACACCTAATATAGGTAACTATGTAAATAAATCGGACCTAAGTCGGAAGATCGGATAGAATGAGGTTTCGTAAACCAAATGAGTAAGGGAACTCATGTAATATGGTTTAACAAAGCCTACATTCTAAAATGAAACCTAGCCTAAGTGCTTACGACCCATTACGACCCATTAAGGTAGCTTATGCCACTTTAACGCGTCGTTCGCGCAAATGCGCGTTCGAGACGTCTAACTAGTCCTATGACAAGTATTATATGCCTAATCATGTTTAATTATGTTGCATAATCAGTTAAGTGACAAAAGTTTAAGTTACATATGCTTAAATTCCAATTATGCATTGAAAGGGCATTTTGGTCATTTACCTAAGGCATATAAACTACCTATCATACAACTACTTAAACTATGTGACCATAAGGTATAACCTCAGAAGGTTATTCCCTATGCAACTATGGTCACTAAACATGCTTGGTCGGATCCTAATGATTGACCAAACGGGTCGAGTTCGAAAGTCTAAGCGGTGGTTTAGACCGCTTGACTTACGACTCTAAACAAGCACTAAACTAAAAGTGACGAGCTAAGCATGTTGGAACATGTTAAACTAAGTTAGAAAACAGGTTTTGATATCAAAACAAATTTTTTTGATACCTAAGAGTATTTTGGTTGCAAAATACACATAAATGTGCATTTTGACCGAAACTACGACTCGTCACTATGCCTAGTCAACGTGGTAATCAGTAGGTATAGTCAAAAGGGACTATAACCATCGTGATTACGCTCACGTTGCGAAGTTCAAGAGAACTTCGTGTTGACCAAAGACTGGTCAAAGCAGAAATTCTAACACTGTTTGACTTTCACTCTAAGAAAGCGATAAAAGAACGAAGGAAGCTTACAAAGGGCCCTTGCTTGAACTTGATCTTATAATTCTCAGGTATGAAGTTATAAAACCCCAACTTAGAGAATTTAGATCAAGTGTGAGTTGCAACAAGTGAAATGCTAGGCTATTTATACTTGTAGTGAACTCACAAAATCAAAACAAGTGTTTTTGTGGCCATCAAGCATTAAATCATAGCCATACAAATGTTATGGGTCAGCTAATTTGCTTGGGGAGGTGCTAACTTGGCCACCACACAAAGAAATTGCAAGAATGGCCCCTGAACTTCAATCTGCTGCACAAAAATGAGAATTCTGTCCAGATCAATTCGTGGCGTCGTGCCACGGCAGAGCCATGTGGTGGTGGTGCAGCGCCACCATGTGCCAGTTCCCATAAAGTTTGCCAAAATGGCAGAAATGGTCCCTGCACATGTTTAAGGCCTTTTTCGATGTGTTTAAACCCCGTTAAGCCATTTTCAAGGCTCTACAAGGTCCTTAAAGTGTAGGGGACTTGAAATATGCTCGGAAATATCTCGGATGTCGGTTCGTTTGGTCGTATGGTCACGTTGTTCGGTTAATTACGATGAAACTCGAACGGACGCGAAAACGAACCAAATTAAGCGACGAATGGTATTTTTGCATGCCGATCACTAAAATAAAAATATTTTAGTGTGTACAAAAATTTGGGATGTCCAGATGTGGTCAGGACGTAAGATATGTGCGAAAATGCAAACTTACGTCGTTTTTGACACTTGTACTCCCTGTAAGATCAAATAAGCATATTTTCGCACACCAAACCACTCAAAGCTTATTTCTAAGCTATGTTTAGGTTATTTATGGTATGTTTAGCTTATGATCAAGTTCCGTACTATAAGTTGCTTTACGAAACGGCAGATTTTTGCAGTTGGAAGCAAATAGTCCCTGTGAGCGAATAAACTTGTTTTCGGCATACCAAACCCTTCAAAAATTATTTCTAAGTTATGTAAAGGTTATTTAAGGTATGTTCAGCCTATGTCACTGTTCCGTAGTTTTTGTTGAATTAAACTGGTTATATTTACGCATCAGTTCACGTATAAACTTCCAGAAAGCGATTTAGAGCTCAAAATCGAACAAGAATTGATATGTGCAAACGATACACATATTTGTACAAATACCAAGTATGAAATATAATATTTCATTGGTTTGGTATTTGTTTAGTGGTTGAAGTGACACAGGTGTCACATCTTACTGCTGTTAAATGGATCTTTCGGTACCTTAAAGACCGACCTCGGTTTGGTCTGTGGTATCCGAGGGATTCCAATTTTGACCTGTTTGCATTTTCTGATAGCAATTTTGGAGGCACTGAAAAAGACAGGAAATCCACACAGCTGGATGTAATTTTTTTGGAGACAGGCTCATTTCTTTGCAATGCAAGAAACAGCAAACGGTGGAAATCTCAACAGTTGAAGCAGAGTATGTTGCAGCTACAGCGTCTTGCTCCCAAGTGGTGTGCATGCAGCATCAATTGTAGGACTATAGTTTGACTTATCTTAACACTACCATATACTGTGATAATGATGTCGCTATACAAATTGTGAAAAATCCTGTCTTCCACTCAAAAACCAAGCACATTGATATTAAAGTTCATTTTATACGAGACTGTTTTGATAGAGGTCTTATCAAACTGGAGCAAATCGACACAGATGCAAATGCTGTCGATTTGTTCACAAAACCTGTCAGCAGCTCGAAGTTTCAAGTGCTTGTGGATTTTCTGAAAATGATCCTCTATATTGACTGAGCATGTTTTTGTTTTTCGTAGGTAAATTTGTACATAAAGTTTTCTATTCTTAGGTAGTTTTTATTTATGCACAAATTTAGGGGGAGAAATTTTGAAAAATACAAAAAACATTGAAAAATTTTGAAAAATACAAAAACATTGAAAAATTTTGAAAAACACAAAAAAAATGAAAATTTTTGAAAAAATAAAAAAAGAGGCATTGCATGACATGGGAAATGAAATGAATTTTCACATTGTGGTAAAGGGCTTACTCATGGAAGACCAGTATCGAAATAGTTTGACTCTAGTATGATCTGTTGGTAGGCTCTATCCTTAAGGCTGGAAACATTGACTGTTTCTGTTCAGAACCTAAAATTGTTAATGACTCCAGGAAAGAAAGTCACTAGGAATTAGCTTACTTCTATTTGAATGCTTGTGTGATGTCCCGATACACACAATTTTGGTCTGGTTCTGAAATCTCCTCTGAAAAATTCGTGTATCTCCTCTGTTTTGCGTGAGCAAAGACCTGGAGGTGCTAGGCAGCGTTTAGCTTCTGTTTTGCGTGAGCAAAGAACTAGCAGAGCGTTTGTCATCTATTAGATCAATTAACACCCGAAAGAGTCCCTCAAGTCCCCAAAAGAAACCCAAGAAACCTATATCAAACTAAGAAAACTCATTTGATCTGTATATTATATCATCTCTACTTATGATCTATTCTGTTCTCTTCTTAACCTAGTCCCAATTATGGTTTTAGAAGTCTGGAACAGACTTGTGGAAATATGTGGTAGCGAAACTGCTTGCATGATAGTGTGTGCTACCCACAAATTCCAGGATTTGATTAGTATTTGTTTTGGTGTTCAATGTTAAGACATCGAAACATGATAAAATCAGTTACAGGCAGTTATATGGAAAAGGTCTAGGGAGATGAGTTTAGGTGGACAAATATACTCGTCTAGATCATTCGTTAGTAGATCACTGTTGATAAGTGAAGTCAAGACCGAAACCTCGTGATTTGATCCCAGAGCAATTACGTTATTTCCTATTTTTATTTTTGTAAATAATTTTTTTTATTATTTATTTTTGTGTTTTAGGTTTAGTTCTCGTAAAACGTGATCGGGAAGTTAAATGGGTTATTAAAATTTTATCTTAGTTTAAAGAAATTTTTGAAATTGTAAAAGAAACTAAATTAAATCTATAAACTGATATGATATGAGGTCTCGACTGAACACTCAGTGGTCTCGACCCAAGTTATTTGGTCTCGGCCCAAATTCAGAGGCCCCGCCCAAGTATGTTGGGGTATAAAAGCTGGTCTCGAGTCAAACCTCACATTTCACTCGAGACCTTCCACTGTTGACTCAAAATTCTCTCTCAAATTTTCCGGCGAGATCAATAATTTCTGACGAGCTCTTCTAGTTTTGACTCGTTATCATCAATCATTTGAAGGTATTATGATGTTTGTTTGACGGTTTTTGCAGGTGGGTTTGAAGATCATTGAAAGATTTGTTGAAGAGTTGAATGTGATGAAGAACCCTAATTATGAGTTGATTTTGGTCTTCATGATAATCAAAGGATGTTTTTGGGTTTTGATCCAAAAATTAAGGAGATGATAGTTGTTTATGGGGTCTCGATTCGGGTTGCGACTGCTCATACATGAGGACTCGAGACTTGTGGTTGCGAGTTGCAACCTCGTTGATCTCGACTGAGGTCTCGACTCACAATCTCATGGTCTCGACTGGGATCTCGACTCGAAATCACATGGTTTCGATTCAAAATCATGTGGTCTCGACTCAAAATCTCATGGTCTCGAGTCAAGGTTACACTGTTTGACTCGCAATCTGAGTTTTGGACTTTTGACCTGTGCTGATCTTTTGACTTAAAAAAATTTGCGTCTTTGTGAATTTTGAACCAAGTTAACATTGAATTTCTCAACCATAATTCTATACTTGACATTTTTGGTTTGTGTAGGATATGGATCTGAAATTTATTTCGACGCATAATCAGGCAGGATATCTAGCACCACCTCCAGAGAAGCACAAGAGAATGTTTACGTTTTTAATCAAGGGTTTGAATAGCTACAGGATAGTTCACGCGTTATGAGAAAATCATGTTGTATTTGAAAGCTTAGTTCGAGATTTCTAGAAGACTGCGAGATTCGATGCACTTGAAGCTGAGGGTAAAGGAGCGATCGTTGCAGAGATTCAGAAGAAGGTCGTTACTATGACCGAACAGATGATACGAGAGGTGCTGCAGTTTAATGACCAAGAAACTGACCCCATTGAGCTTCCAGTTGGAACTGTGGAAGCAATTCTGCCACGTTTAAGCTATGAAGGAAAGTATCCATCTTTAGTAAAGAAATTTGTGCATCCGTATTAGCATTTGTTAGTACATACGTTCATTCTATGCATGACAGATAACCGAGGGGGCACGGATCAGTTGAACATCACACAGTCTATAACATTTGTTTTTCTGATTATAAATCAACCATTTAACTATTCGAAATACATATTTGAAGGCATGAAGAGGAATGTGATGGGGGTTCGGAAGGACAAGTTTCTTATGTATCCAAGGTTCTTGCAAATGGTGTTTAATGCTCGTTATCCAGAGTTGGTGAGATCTGGAAATACCTTGGAGTTGAAACCTATAGGTCCTGCTTGTTTTGGTGCTCTCACGCCTAAAAAGGGTACTGAAAAGAGGTTTGAAGGACTAATACCGCTTGAAAAATTTGGTCAGTTTGCTGAAATGGAAGATATAGCAGCTGAACCTATGTTAGTTCAACCTGCTCCTGTAAACGCTGCACAAATCAATGCTCCTGTGAATGCTATAATGGCTGAAGAGCACGCTGTTCAAGGTGCTGTTGAAAATGACCCTGAGACAGAGATTCTTACAATCAACTCTGACGATGAAGGCGTTGAAATTAGTTGTGATGATGAAGATGAAGCTGAGCTTCCTCCTGAAGCTGAAGTTAGTTCTACTGTTCTGTTCAACAACCTGTGATTACGTCTAAAAGTTTGGCTCAGTTGTTGAAATCTATAACTGAAAAGATGGGAAATCCTCCTTCCAATACTTCAGTTCATGTTGAAGAGCAAACGTCTAGTGACCCAAAGGATCCTGATACTCTACCTTTGAAGCGAAAAAGGAGGGATCCTCGACCTGGAAAGTATGTTGAGCAAAGCCAAGATCAACCCGCGAATGATATTGAAGATGAAGATGGTTTGTATGACTTCGACTTTGAGAAGAATACTGCTGATACCACCACTGCTACTAAAAATATCTTTGAGTTTGAAGTTGATACTCAAAGAATGGATGTGGATGCCACTTCTGCAGAGATTCCAGTTACCACCACTGTTTCTGCTCCTGTCATCGATTCAACACCACCTGTTACTACTACTATTGCAGGTTCATCTGGAACGATTCATGAAGAGCCTTGTAGTTTAAGTGGTAAGCGGCCTGAAGAGCCATTGAGAATGTTATTTGACGACGATTCAAGTGACGATGAGGAGTTTATCAGCATAAGGGAGATGAAGAAATGAATAGTTATGCTTGAGCAAGGTTCTATCCATAAAGACACCAAGATCATTCAGCTTGAAGATACCATTGTGCAAAAGAATTAACAAATTGATCAGCTTCAAGGTGATGTCAGTTTGTTGTTCAACATGGTTTATGATTTACGTGGAAAGTTGGAAAAGAAGTTTGGCCAAGAGTTTTCTGATCCAACTGATGTGGAAAGTAGAAGAAAAGCTGATGAAGATAGAGCAAGGGCTTTTGCTAAGGATGACGCTGAAAGGAATGCTGCCATGGAACATTACTTCAAAAGGGTTACTGATGAAGATGCTGACAAGGCAAAAGCTGAGAGGATAAAGAAGAAGAGAGAGTTTGTGATCCTGAAAAACAAGAATCTCAATCCAGAAGATGATGATGCTCAAGCCACTCATCACCTGATGGATGTTGGTGAAACTCTTTATGATAAGGCTGAAAATCGCTCTGGTGTGGTTAGCTGGGGATTTGATCATGATCGTTAAAGATGGTGGATTAAAAGGAAGGTTGGACCTGTAGAATGGTACAAAAATCCTGCTCAGTTTCAAATATTCACTAAGGTGGACTTGATCACATTGTCAAGATCACCTTATGTTGATGATAAGCCAGGTGGGTGTGGATATTTATTCTTCGAAAGATTGCAAAGAGAAGTTGCTCGTGATTTTCCCTCGATGCATACTGCTGAATATATTGTTACTCCAGCTGCTAAGGGAGTTAGGGATCCACACACCAACAAACGAATGAAGATTTTATCATGGCCACCCACTTACAAGGAGAAGACTATTCCCTTAGTCAAGAAAATCCTAAAGGCGCTCTGAAGACCATGCAATTTTGGGCTTATGATGAGCGATTAGGGCAAGCAGTGATTGTTTGTGATGACAATGTGAGCTTTCGCTTGATTGATCAAGTCGATTTACTGAAGTTGGATAAAGAAGATCTAGAGGTGCTTGCTCGACATCAGATCAAAGTTACAGAAAAGTATGAGGAGGTGGCTAAAGGTTGAACTGTTGCTACTGCTTCAGTCTTGCATATTAGTACGAAAGGTTTTGGTGGTTTCAAAGAACAATTGGGAGGTAGTGGTGGAAGTTGAAGTCTTCAGAACCTCAATGCATAAACCTAGGGGGAGATTGTTGGAACCTGAAGGTTTATTCATAGAGGATTACAAAGTTTAGGGGTTGATTTGTAAAGTTTTGTTTAATAGTCTTTTGGGTCGATATGTTTAGTTTGGGTCTAGTAGGTTTCGAGTGGGCCTAAGGGGGTTGTGACACCTTGTTTTGTATTTAAGTAAACCTCAAACATTAGTTTGAGGTTGATCAGTTGTCGAGAACTAGAGGCTAGCCAAAACCAGCATTGGGAAACTTTGTATCAGTCTACGTGAATCGTTGAATGTAAGTCTCTGGTTTGTTTTGATCTATATTGTTTCGGTTATTGTTTATTTATTCTTGAATCAACTTGTGATTAGATTCTGCACTCTCACAAGTTCTAGACTAATATCATTGAAAGATCCAAACGGGTTTTACACATAGCAGGCGAAAAACCAATCATTATGTTCCCCGGATTCTCTAATTGCCGAATACAACCCAGCATTCTAGTTGTTCCGAAGCTGATTACATGTCTGCACACCACTATGGACATCTCCTATAATATTCTGCCGAGGATGAGTATCATGAACTAGAGTTTCAGGAACATCTGGAACTCGAGCATTGATACCTAAATTATTGATATTCAAATCAACAGCTAAATCGATGCCTAGAGACGCGTAAGATGTAGATGCATTCCCTTCAGCATTGTCTTGAACTTGCACCTGAGAAGTTGCTTCAGAAACACCTTGAATAGGAGCTTGGACAGGAGCCGAAGTTGCTTCGTTAGCATCATGAAATTCCTCATCTTCTGACGAAACATTATAATCAGCTGCATCTTCAAACACCTCATTTTGAACAATATTATTAACCGAACCCGACTCTTGTCGGTTAACAATAATTGGTCGCACTAATGATGAGTCAACTACTGTATCACATTCAAGTAGCATTTGTGCTGCTGCAGATGCATCATCAAAAGTGGGCAGATTAAAGGAGTCAAACAATCCATCATAATCAAACATCCAATGAGCACCCGGAGCTCTCACACATTCAGTGTACCTTTTGAACCCTAACTTCACCCCATTCCTCAATCTTTTTAGTTATCAGATTCCACACCCTGAAATTTGGAGTAACATACCTGAGAAAGAAACCTTCGATAGCCTTTAGACCAAACTTGCCATGTGGATCAATCATGGTGAATGGAGCGCCAAAAGGTTCTAAGTAAGACACATCCGGTTTCCTTTTATTTAACAATTCAAAACATGTTTGCCCATGCCTTTTATCAGTAAGAACCCTGTTCAAAGTATAACAAGCAGTAGCCACAGCCTTCCCCCAAAACTGAATAGGAAGCTCCGACTCTACTAATATAGTTCTTGCCGTCTCGATAAGCGTTCTGTTCTTCCTCTCAGCGACACCATTTTGTTGAGGAGTGTAACGAGAACTGTACATATGCAGAATTCCCTTAGAAGTTCAAAACTCGTCAATAACCTGATTCTTGAATTCCGTGCCATTGTGACTTCTGATTCGCTTTACCCTCAAAGTGTACAAATTCTCAAGTAAAGTGAACAAATTATTTAGGATTCCCGAAGTCTCACTCTTGTGTGCCATCATCGATACCTAGGAGAATCTTGAATAGTCATCAGTAACAACCAAACAATAAGCATCTCCAAATGTATTCTTGTGCTTTATAGGTCCAAAGAGTTCCATATGGAGACGTTCAAGAGGCATGTTGACGGTGTTGACTTTCTTGATTGGATGGGACTTCTTTGCTTGCTTTCCTTTTTCGGCACGATACATAGACGTCTTGCAAATGTAAACTCTTGACTGGAACACCATTCACTAGATTATTTCTCACCAGATGGTTCATTTTCCTCAAGTGAATGTGACCCATACGTCTGTGCCAAGATATAGTCCTTTTCAGTGGCCTTTGAGACAAAACATGTAACTTGTGTAGACGTGGTAATAGCTTGGCTCATATCAAGAATATACAAGTCATTAATTCTTGGAGCCGTCAACAGAATCCATTCTTTGGGAATTTTGAAACCGGGTTTCGGCACATAACAACCGGTATCATCAAAATGTACCGTGAACTTCTTGTCACAGATTTGCGAAACACTAGTGATCAATTTCATACACATAATTGATCTTATCGAAACTAACAACACCATTGGAAATCATTCCTTCTCAAGTGATGTATCCGCCTTTATTGCCAGCAAAGGCAACATAGCCTCCCCTAATGCTTTTCACATCATACAGGAGCCTTAAGTCGCCTGTCATGTGTCAGGATGCTCCACTGTCAACAATCCAAAGACTATTCATAGTTCCTCCTAGAACACCCTGCACAACACACTACACGATCAGTTTGAGATGGGGACCCAAGCCTTAGTGGTATTGGATCGACCCTTATCATCAAGAAATGATATTTCAATTTCTTGATCATTTGGAAATGGTGTGACTCCCCCTGAAACTGTACCGGTTTTAGGTTTCCAAGATTGTTGTCGTTTACCAGATTGATTGTCATTTAGAGATTTAGACAATTCTGGTCTTGACGAATTTGATGAACTTGGTCCCTTCTCTACAACATCCGGTTTTAATGCTTTCTCGATTACTTTAACATTTTTACATCGTTATTTTGCTTCTAGTTCCTTAACAGTGCGTTTGTCTTGATTAGGTGACACAAGATGACGTTGGTAATCATTTTCAGGAGGGGCTTTTTCAACAAACTTTGGTTTTGGTGGGTTTGTACAATTTTCGATTATATGTGTAGGTTCGTGATCCGGACCGAAACCCGTGATTAGTGTGTGATTATGTTCAAGATGGGAGAGATTAGAAACGAATAAACAACTTCTTTGTATTAATCCGGTAGTATAACGTTACAAAGAGGCCCGATTACAAGCTAACTAAACAATACCAAAGGAGTATACATCCGAGGAGAGACCAAGTGGTGATCTCTCCCCAAGGTCTTAAACCTTACTCAAAACTCTCTTTTATCACTATTACGTTTCAGAATTTTGACTTGTTGGAAAAAAGCAGTATTAGATTTGTTTTCAAAAGTCTCAACTTAGTCAGTACCGCTTGATACCACAAATTTAACATCCCTACCCTTTTTCTTGTATCGAGCTCCTTTTGGTTCATACTTAGGTTGTTGAGCTCGTTTTTCCTGTTGTTTACCTTTAGGGGCGATTGGTTGTTCCTCAGTTGGTAATTTTTTATTCCCGTATTGTTTTCTAACTTCAGATTTTGGAATAGGATCACACTGAGTTACTGTAACTCTCGGGATCGCCTTACCCAAAAGCTTACTGGTAGAATCTTCCAAAACTCTTTCAATCATCACCAATCAAAGTATACAACACATTATCTCCCGTAAACGTAGACATAGATTCATCCATAGATTTGATCGAATCAATTTTGCAATTGATTGCATAACGGGGGGAATAGGAGTAGGAGGATCACACAAGATGTGATTCTCAACTGGAATTTCTACTCCTTTCTTTTTATCAAGAGATTGATCCTGATAACTCGAATCTGATTCATCCGATTCATCATCAGATTCATCATCTGACGAAACATAATCCTCAATTATTGGAGGACTTTGTTCCACAGCACAAGAAACATTTTCTGTCTTTTCAGATTCCTTTGATGAATTATCCAATTTGAACCCTAAACCTGCTTCATACTCTTCGGGATTAAGAGGTACAGATGGTTCAAACCATGGTATTTCCTCCTCATCAGGCATCTTGGTATAATTGTGTCTCAACGGAGGTGGACACGACTTATACCCAATGCACTTAACATCTCCTTTCAGCTTCTGAACCTCGATGATATGATCAAGTACATATCAGGAGTTAGAATAACTCTCCAACTTAAGCTTGATCGCATCATGCTCGCATTTGGCAATGGCTAACTCTTTCTTTAATTCTTCAATGATATTAATATAGTTATTAATACCCGTTTGCTTGTTCAAAACTGTTTTTGTTAATTCAGATACACTTTTCTTAAGCGTTTCAGTAATAGATTTGAAATCTTTTTCATTATGAGTTAAAGCCATGTTTACCTCCTTGCATTTTGAAAGGTCAACTACCAACCCCTGATTGTGACTAGTAACTACGAGCTTACATTTCAATTCTACACAATCATTGCATACACTAGAAGTTTCAGTGTTTACCTTACTGGTCGAAGCTACAGCAGTTACCATAAATGCAGTTTGATAAGAGAAAGATCCATCCTCAGTGAAGAACTTTTCCATTTCCTTGGATGCGACTTCAGCTTTCCTTACCAATACAGATTTCTGATTTTTAAGCTCTTCTGCTTCTTTCAGTTCCTCAGCTTCCTTAAGCAAACTGTCAACCTCAGCATCCGGATTTTCTTTTACATCCAAATCTGAACCATAACCACCCGCATTGGAGCTTTCCTCATCCGAGCTACCGCTGTAACCAGAACTGTCATCATCCTCAGAGAACTCCTCACTGTGAACATGCTTGATATACTTGATGATCTTAGCATAACAGGCAGTTCCTCCATTTCCTTCCGTTCCCTGATTTCCCAGTTGAACTGACCAGTCACATCCTTCATCTGCATGAACTACTAAGGCCCTATTTGAATTGGAAGGCCCCGACTAGTTTGAGTTACCCTGGTTGTTAACTACTACAATGCTCCTTTCATTGTTCACTTGATTCGCATTGGATGAGCTTGACTGGTTTCGAAAAGGATTTTGATTTCCTTGTCTGCTGGGTCGAGTGCATTCCCGCTTGAAGTGACCTTTCTCACCACAATTGAAGCACGTAATTGCATCCTTATCAAAACCATACTTAGTATCCCTTTTGCTCTCCAAACTTCTTCTACCCGTTATTCTCATGTAGTCCTTAGCTCTTTTCACCGCACTTGCAAACGCCCACTTAATATCCATCAGTTCCATTTCCTCCCTATGTATTTGTTGATAGTCTTCATCTGTCAAATTAATGTTTCCAATCTGACCAGCGACTAATCCATAATAAGCACTCACCATTGTGTTTAGAAGTTCTATATGTTCCCGAGCACCTTCCACACTGACTTTGGTGAAGTTTGAGGTATCAAATCTAACGGTGTTGGGGTTTGATTGTTGAGAGTTGTTGTTTCCATAAAATCCTTGTTGAGGAGCTAGTTGACAAGGTTGTTGTAGAGTAGTTTGTGTGAATGGAGTGGGCTGTTGTTGGGTTTGTTGAGGAGCAGCAGCTTGTGAAAAAGGAAGATAGGCGTTCGGATCGAATGGTCTTCCATAAGGATCTGTGAGAGGACCAGAGGGTTGTGCCGGTTTGGGTGCTGGTAGATAGGCGCTTGGATCGAACGGTCTCCCATACGGATCTGTAAAAAAACTAGACGATTGAACTGGTTGACCATAAGTGTTTGTACTTGAGACAAAAGTGGTTTGAAGCTTCGGTTATTGTTGATTGGTGCTAACTCCCATATTAATACCTACAAGGTATATCTTGGTGTTTTGTGGAACTGGAACTCGTTTAGCCTTTCGAATTTCCTCTTCATCCTTATTTTCGAGCTTTTGGACGAATTCATAAATGCTAACCGTATCTAAAACACCAGTGTGCTTCATCAAATCAATGAACTGACTCCACTTGGGTGGTAAAGCATTTGCAAAACGCATAACCATTTCTTGCTGTGTAGCCAGAACCTTGTATGAGTGCATCTCACTCAGCAAGTGATAGTACCGAGTAGCCATGTCGTAGAGTGTTTCATTTTCCATGAACCGAAATCCTTTGAACTCCTTCTTTAACAAATCATGACGAATATTTCTTGTTACCGCATTTCCTTCTCCTCTAGCTTCCAAGACATCCCACAAATTCTTTGTACTTGTACAATAAGCGAATTGGTGATAAGTATCCTTGTGAAGTGATTGAGTAAGAATAGCAAATGCTTTCTTCTCAAGATTATACGCCTTCTTATCATTATCGCTCATTCCCGCCAAAGTGAGTGGATTGGAACCGGCTTCTTCGAGAGCTAAGTTGTACGGTGTAGTGAAGCACATCCACAATTCGGTGTTTTGTGCTAGAATGTACGTATGAAAACGACATTTCCATGTTGGATAATCGTTCATGTGATTTAGCTTCGGTGGATGATTGTTGCTACCCGTTTCACTCTCGCTTAAGAGAAGATTTTGAATGCTATGATTTTGATTTGCGACACATGCCCATTGATGTTTGGTAATTTCCATTTTGGGCATTAAACCTTTGACCCATTGTGAAGGATCTTGTGGTGTACTTGAGTTATCACTCCAATTCCATGGATTTGTACTCAGTTTTAATAGTTGTTTTAAGATTAGTACTTAAAAATTTGAAATGGATCACAATGTGAGAAATAAAAACCTTCTGTGAAAATGTTCAACTCCTTGTGTCACGAAGAACTTGTCACACGAAAAACTAAAGCCACGAAGAATATCCTTCACGAAGAACCTATTTCAACGAAAAACAAGGGTTCTTCGTTGATACTGGTTCTTCGCAAGAGAAGGTTTTTCGTGTGAAGTCAGTCCACGAAGAATAGGTTCTTTGTTGAAAGTCAAACACACGAAGAACAGGTTCTTCGCCTAGAGGTTCTTCGCAAATGAGTGATTTTGAAAATGGGTTCTTCATAATTTGGTAGGTGAAAAGTTACTTAGAATGGCAAAATCTTATCCCTGCAATTTTAAAAGATGTTTGTTGAATGACTGAAGTTGGTAAACAGACAAACATTCGACATAGTTAATTTTTAAAAAAGTACAGGAATATCCTTCAACAAAAGGAATATTCCGGTGACTTCTCCGGTCAAAACCTTTTCCGGAAATGTTGTCGAGCCAAAGTTTTGCAACAAATTTCAAGAAAAACAGTATTTTAGAATGTTACCATGTATTTTAACAAGGTTTTTGTAATTTTTTTAGCAAAACACTAAGATTTCTTAAGTTTTCAGGCCATTTTACAACAAAATATTCAAAAATCTTGTTTTAAGCTCAAGAACACTTCCAAGATTCTTCACAACTTGTTTAAACACACCACTAAGCTTGGTTTTCAATAAGAAAGAGAGCCAAAGATCTGATACCACTTGTAGGTCCACTCGGAGGATCAAGTTTTCCTACTTCCTTGTTGTTGAAACACAAATACAAGTGCGGAATCCTTGTATCTATGAAACCAAAGCAAAGTAAAGAACAAACACACGTAACCAAAGATTCACTAACTTTGATTAATGGAAGAGAACATACACAAAACACATACACACAATGTTTATACAGACTCACCAGCTCTCTTACCTTGTTCTATATCACTGTCTTATATAGAGGTCCTAGCCCTGTAACCTCACAAAGAAGGTTACTGGGCCCACGAAGAACCAATAGCCCATGAAGATCCAGGTTCTTCGTGAACTATCACTGCGAAGAACCATAAGTGCCACGAAGAAGGTTCTTCGTGCAATCCATTCCCCACGAAGAATGGTTGTTCGTGGGAGGCTGCAAATAGTCAAACAAGATAGTTAACATTTGCAGATAAAAGGAAAGATAAACAAACATATGCAGACGGCATCAACAGCAGCTGCATTACAATCATAATGTACTAAAGGCTATGATCTGTCGTACCAAGTCAAGATAGGAGGATATCTTGACTTGGTCGACTCGACCAAAACAAACAGACTCGATTAAACAAAAGACCGTTTCATTACATTACAACACATACAAAATAAGAACAAGCGACAGACACCAAAAGTGCATTAACAATATTAGCTCCATTTGCATGTTAAGAGTGGCCTCTCCCGATTGCCTTTGAATTTGAATGTACATATGTGCATGCACCCACATTTCGTTTGCTATATCTACATTGGTTGGTAGAGTTCTTGAGTTTTGTACCAAGGTCTTCAGCATATCTTTGATTTCATCAACTGAAGACTCTATCTTGGTTACTCTCTTAGTCAATTCCTGATATCTTAACCCATCACCTGAGTTAACTGGATCATCTAAGTTCCCACCAGAGGTGGTGGTACTTGGTTTTGAATTAAGTTTTCAGTCGTTCGAGTCTCCGTTTCTTGAATAACTCATTTCCTTCGTATTTATCACTCAAACTGTCCCACAATTCCTTTGACGAGTTTTTGTTACCGAAAGTTTGTAAGATCGATTGTGGTAACGACATCGTAATCAAGGACATTGCTTTTTCTTCGCATTCGTAATACTTTCTTTCATCACCAGTTAAAGCAAGATAACCGGTAATTGTCAAAGGTCGAGCTGGTTGCCCGCCAATACCTGACGTCATACATAACCATAGTTTTAAATCTTTTGCTTTGATGTATCGTTTAATCCGTATCTTCCATTCCGGATAATCTAACTCGTTCAACAACACGAGAGGTTTATCACTGCTTCCCACTTCATTGTTGTGTCGAATACTTTGAACAACGGTGTTCAAATTGTTTTCCATCTTTACGAGTTCTTGGTTTTAACAATTGTTTAACACTTTCCAAAATCAACTTACTGATGAAAACTCAACAATATCACAAGTACTGACCAAGGTTGATTTGTTAAGAACTGACAACTTGAACAAATGTGGACAATGATTTCTCACAAGTGTGGATGGGGGAATGATTAAGTGTGGATGTTTGATGATATCAATAAACATATGTGGACAGAATTGATTCACCTCCAACACGAAGTCAACTTCGGTAAGAGCACTCTGTATATAGAGCCTGCTCTGATACCACTTGTAAGGTAACGAACACACGAACCAGACCGATCGAACACACAACCGCGACGCGTACAGAAGGTGTAGAATATGAAAGAATCGTGAATACACAGAGTATTCACAATCAACAATCACACAGATTGAATGAAGAACACAAAGTTAGGGTTTGTTTGCACAAGAAGTTTTTCTCCAAAATTTCACTGTTTCATTGAATTCTCAAAAAGTCCTTGAATGCGTACAAGACACTTAGTATATATACACACCTAAGTTTGGACCCTTACAATGAAACCCTAGTCCATACTTAACAAATAAGTATGGACCCCTTACTAAACCTAAAAATGCGGACCATATAAGAAAAGCTACAAGTACTGACTTAGTAAAAACCACAAATTTAGACATGAACAAGAACCCTTGTCCAAACTTGTGACACTTTCACATAATTACAAGATTAGTCCTTCAATGTTGAAACTTCAGAAGCATCCAGCATTTATCAAACCTTGATGCACTTACAAAGTTAATAAACTTAGTTGGGTTTATAGGGACAATATCTCGTCTCTATATGAGAATAACTTTTTTTGTATTTTTAATTATCTATTAACCCAAACTAAAAACAAAACAAAATTATGTTTCCCTATAGAGACGATATGTTATTTCTATAGGTTAGTTTATCTATTTTTTAAAATTTTTATTTCAAACATTTTAGAGACGATATGTCCTTTCTACAGGTTAGTTTATTTATTTTTTTAAATTTTTTATTTCAAACATTTTAGAGACGAGATGTCCTTTCTATAGGTTAGTTTATTTATTTGTTAAAATTTTTATTTCAAACATTTTAGAAACGACATGTCGTCTCTATAGATTTAAATATATATTTTCTAGCTAAAAACAAGAATAAATTAATAAACTTAATTTGGTTTATATGGATGCAATGTCGTCTCTATATGTTAATAACTTTTTTTTTGGTATTTTTAATTATTTATTAATCAAAACTAAAAAACAAAACCATATTATGTTTCCCTATACAGACGCTATGTCATTTCAATTGGTTAGTTTATTTATTTTTAAAAGTTTTTATTTTAAACACTTTAGAGACGATATGTCCTTTGTATAAGTTAGTTTCTTTATTTTTTAAAATTTTTTATTTCAAACTTTTTATAGACGACATGTCGTCTCTATAAGTTAAACTTTATTTTTTAGTTTCTTTTTTAAATTTTCATACATATTGATCATTAATAAAATAAAATGAAAAGAAAAATATGTAAAGTTATGGAGACAACATGTTGTCTCTGTAAGTTAAAACATTTTTTTATAGTTTCCAATTCAACAAACTAGAGAATAAGAAAAAGAAAAAAAATATATTTTCATCTTATAGAGAGGATATGTCGTTCTTATAAGATAACATATCTTAAAAGGCACGAAACCCTATAGAAACGACATGTCGTCTCTATAGGTGATCTATAGAGATGACCTATGTTGTCCCTATAGGGGTTTCTTCTTGCAGTGTATTTTAATGTATGGAGTGATGGTTAAGGTTTAAGATCTCCAGGGATCTCAAATTTAAAACCTGACTTAAGGGGGGGTTTTTTCCATACTAGTTGGTTTCCTCCTTGATGGTGTTTTTGGATAAGTCAGGCTTGGAACATCAAAATCAGTATGAACGGTTGACATTCCATCTCACAAGTTCTAGACTAATATCATTGAGAGATCCAAACTGGTTTTACACATAGCAAGCGAAAAACTAATCATTCTGTTCCCCGAATTCTCTAATTGCCGAATACAACCCAGCATTCTGGTTGTTTCGAAGCTGATTACGTGTCTGCCCACCACTATGGACATCTCCTATAATATTCTGCAGAGGATGAGTATCATGAACTCGAGTTTCAGGAACATCTGGAACTCGAGCATTGATACCTAAATTATTGATATTCAAATCAATAGCTAAATCGATGCCTAGAGACGCATTAGATGTAGATGCATTCCCTTCAGCATTGTCTTGAACTTGCACCTGAGAAGTTGCTTCAAAAACACCTTGAATAGGAGCTTGGACAGGAGCCGAAGTTGCTTCGTTAGCATCATGAAATTCCTCATCTTCCGACGAAACATTATAATCAGCTGCATCTTCAAACACCTCATTTTGAACAATATTATTAACCAAACCAGACTCTTGTCGGTTAACAATAATTGGTCTCACTAATGATGAGTCAACTACTGCATCACATTCAAGTAACATTTGTGCTGTTGCAGATGCATCATCAAAAGTGGGCAGATTAAAGGAGTCAAACAGTCCATCATAATCAAACATCCAATGAGCACCCGGAGCTCTCACACATTCAGTGTACCTTTGAACCCTAACTTCACCCCATTCCTCAATCTTTTTTAGTTATCAGATTCCACACCCAGAAATTTGGAGTAACATATCCGAGAAAGAAACCTTCGATAGCCTTTAGACCAAACTTGCCATGTGGATCAATCATGGTGAATGGAGCGCCAAAAGGTTCTAAGTAAGACACAACCGGTTTCCTTTTATTTAACAATTCAAAACATGTTTGCCCATGCCTTTTATCAGTAAGAACCCTGTTCAAAGTATAACAAGCAGTAGCCACAGCCTTCCCCCAAAACTGAACAGGAAGCTCCGACTCTACTAATATAGTTCTTGCCGTCTCGATAAGCGTTATGTTCTTCCTCTCAGTGACACCATTTTGTTGAGGAGTGTAACGAGAACTGTACTCATGCAGAATTCCCTTAGAAGTTCAAAACTCGCCCATAACCTGATTCTTGAATTCCGTGCCGTTGTCACTTCTGATTCGCTTTACCCTCAAAGTGTACAAATTCTGAAGTAAAGTGAACAGATTTTTTAGGATTCCCGAAGTCTCACTCTTGTGTGCCATCATCGATACCCAGGAGAATCTTGAATAGTCATCAGTAACAACCAAACAATAAGCATCTCCAAATGTATTCTTGTGCTTCATAGGTCCAAAGAGGTTCATATGGAGAAGTTCAAGAGGCATGTTGACGGTGTTGACTTTCTTGATTGGATGTGACTTCTTCGCTTGCTTTCCTTTTCAGCACGATACACAAATGTCATGCAAATGAAAACTCTTGACTGGAACACCATTCACTAGATTATTTCTCACCAGATGGTTCATTTTCCTCAAGTGAATGTGACTCATACGTCTGTGCCAAGATATAGACTCCTTTTCAGTGGCCTTTGAGACAAAACATGTAACTTGTGTAGACGTGGTAATAGCTTGGCTCATATCAAGAATATACAAGTCATTAATTCTTGGAGCCGTCAACAAAATCAATTCTTTGGGAATTTTGAAACCGGGTTTCAGCACATAACGACCGGTATCATCAAATGTACCGTGAACTTCTTTTCACAGATTTACGAAACACTAAGAAGATTGTGATCAATTTCACGCACATAATTGATCTTATCGAAACTAACAACACCATTGGAAATCATTCCTTCTCAAGTGATGTATCCGCCTTTATGGCCAGCAAAGGCAACATAGCCTCCCCTAATGCTTTTCACGTCATACAGGAGCCTTAAGTCGCCTGTCATGTGTCAGGATGCTCCACTGTCAACAATCCAAAGACTATTCACAGTTCCTCCTGGAACTCCCTGCAAAACACACTACACGATCAGTTTGAGATGGGGACCCAAGCCTTAGTGGTATTGGATCGACCCTTATCATCAAGAAATGTTATTTCAATTTCTTGATCATTTGGAAATGGTGTGACTCCCCCTGAAACTGTACGGGTTTTAGGTTTCCAAGATTGTTGTCGTTTACCATATTGATTGTTATTTAGATATTTAGACACTTCTGGTCTTGACGAATTTGATGAACTTGGTCCCTTCTCTACAACATCCGGTTTTAATGCTTTCTTGATTACTTTAACATTTTTACATCGTTATTTTGCTTCTAGTTCCTTAACAGTGCGTTTGTCTTGATTAGGTGACACAAGACGACATTGGTAATCCTTTTCAGGAGGGGCTTTTTCAACAAACTTTGGTTTTGGTGGGTTTGTACAACTTTCGATTATATGTGTAGGTTCGTGATCCGGACCGAAACCCGTGATTAGTGTGTGATTATGTTCAAGACGGGAGAGATTAGAAACGAATAAACAACTTCTTTGTATTAATCCGGTAGTATAACGTTACAAAGCGGCCCGATTACAAGCTAACCAAACAATACCAAAGGAGTATACATCCGGGGAGAGACCAAGTGGTGATCTCTCCCCAAGGTCTTAAACCTTACTCAAAACTCTCTTCTAACTCTCTCACCATTTGCAAATGAACAAGTGGCAGTATTTATAGCCACAACCCTTGTCTTGCAAATACACACGGTCAAACACATCACGCTCTCGTTTGACCACTTCAAACGAGCGGGTTAATACACGTTCCTTTGACCGTTTCACTAACTATTACATAATCGGCATAAAATAAATCTAATCTATTCGAACATCATCGGTCACAAAAACTGCACCAACAATTTGACCAAATTCCCCACACTTAAAACATGATCTCCTTTCAATAAATTTAGGAGATTCTGATCGATGTCCCAATGTTGAACTTGCAGGCCTTGAGGTACTAGCTTCATTATCACACCCATTTGTATGTTGAGTGTAATTGTTATCACTATTAGGTTTCAAAATTTTGACTTGTTGGACAAAAGCAGTATTAGATTTGTTTTCAAAAGTCTCAACTTTGTCAGCACCGCTTGATACCCCAAATTTAACATCCCTACCCTTTTTCTTGTTTCGAGCTCTTTTTGGCTCATACTTCGGTTGTTGAGCTCGTTTTTCCTGTTGTTTACATTTAGGGGCGATTGGTAGCCAGAACTGACTCCACTTGGGTGGCAAAGCATTAGCAAAACGCATAACCTTTTCTTGCTGTGTAGCCAGAATCTTGTATGAGTGCATCCCACTCAGCAAGTGATAGTACTGAGTAGCCATGTCGTAGAGTGTTTCATTTTCCATGAACCGAAATCCTTTGAACTCCTTCTTTAACAAATCATGACGAATCTTTCTTGTTGCCGCATTTCCTTCTCCTCTAGCTTCCAAGACATCCCACAAATTCTTTGTACTTGTACAATAAGCGAATTGGTGATAAGTATCCTTGTGAAGTGATTGAGTAAGAATAGCAAAAGCTTTCTTCTCAAGATCATACGCCTTCTTATCATTATCGCTCATTCCCGCCAAAGTGAGTGGATTGGAACCGGCTTCTTCGAGAGCTAAGTTGTACGGTGTAGTGAAGCACATCCACAATTCGGTGTTTTGTCCTAGAATGTACGTATGAAAACGACCTTTCCATGTTGGATAATCGTTCATGTGATTTAGCTTCGGTGGATGATTGCTGCTACCCGTTTCACTCTCGCTTAAGAGAAGATTTTGAATGCTATGATTTTGATTTGCGACACATGCCCATTGATGTTTGGTAATTTCCATTTTGGGCATTAAACCTTTGACCCATTGTGAAGGATCTTGTGGTGTACTTGAGTTATCACTCCAATTCCATTGATTTATACTCAGTTTTAATGGTTGTTTTAAGATTAGTACTTAAACATTTGAAATGGATCACAATGTGAGAAATAAAAACCTTCTGTGAAAATGTTCAACTCCTTGTGTCACGAAGAACTTATCACACGAAGAACTAAAGCCACGAAGAATGTCCTTTACGAAGAACCTATTTCAACGAAAAACTAGGGTTCTTCGTTGATACTGGTTCTTCGCAAGAGAAGGTTTTTCGTGTGAAGTCAGTCCACGAATGTCACACCCCGACCGCGTAAAACAACAAATCGCAGCGGAATCGTCGGGGAGTGTTGTAACTGAATCATTGTTTCAAAACACACGGAAATTTGAAGTTTCGTTTTATTAAGCATTAAATATTTACATCGTCTGGAAATCTAAATAAACAAGTTAAACATAGTCTATCATTGTTATTAAGTCACTAAGGCCTCGTCCAGTCCTATGTGAGCATGCATCCTAGCAATCAACATCATTCAACAACACCTGAAACATATTTGAAAACAAAGTCAGCAAAGAAATGTTGGCGAGTACATCGGTTTTTGAGAGTGTCGGATTCATGGCTAGTTTACATGTTGCAATACTTAATTAAAAACCTTGTTTTGAAAAGTGTAGTATTGCGACATAATTAACCAACTCAAATCAAGTTGGTTATAATTTGTAAAATCTCGTAGCCATGATTCTTAACCCAAAACATTTATTTAATAAAATTCATTAATAAAACTCGTTAATAATTCTCGTTAATAAAACTCGTTAATAAATCTCGTTAATAAAACTCGTATATAAATCTTGTTAATAAAACTCGTATATAAATCTCGTTAATAAAACTCGTATGGTTTATATTATTTCGAAAACCTTGTTTGTGTGACATCGTTTCAAAATCGTTTACCCAAGTGAACTAAATAACGCCACGGTATGTAATACGATGAAAACATATATATATATATATATAGGAAGTACCAGCGGCGTATCCACCATGCTTTCATCACATTACACCCGTCCCGTTATCTAAACACTAACCAAAAACCAATCGTTTACCCAAATCGTTTAATTCGTTAAAAATCGCTTTAGTCGTTTAAATCATTCTCGTTTTAAATCGTGAAAACTACTTTTGATTGTCTCGCTAATAACATCCAAACCTTCGCAACTCGCCTATCGCTTCTCGCATTAATAAACCACCAAAGGGTAAATTAACAATCACAGATTCAGTCGTTACCCACCTAACCCACACATAACCATGGGTACAGTCTGATAACGGGATTTGTCAGATCCTATGGTACCATAACTTAATACTGGTCGGTTCGGCCAAAACTAATGGATATTATTCGTTACGTAAATATAACCAACAAGTTTGTTTACTATATCGAAATCGTTATTAATTTAATATAAACCATTTTAATCGTTTTTGAAACCATTGTTATAATATCGAAAATCGTTTTGAAAACCATCGTTAAAACCTTGAAAACATTAAGCACATATGAATCACCCCAAAACAATTAAAAACAGTAAAATAGGGGAACTATGTACTCACCTGAGAATGCTTAGAGGTCTTGAACAACAACCAAGCAAAGCTAGAGGGAGCACGTAATCAATCGGCAACCTAATAACTATATAAATAATCCGGACCTAAGTCGGTAGATCGGATAGGATGAGGTTTTGTAAACCAAATGAGTATTGGAACTCATATAACATGGTTTAACAAAGTCTACATCCTAAATCGAAACCTAACCTAAGTGCTTTCGACCCATTGTGACCCATTAAGGTAGCTTAAGCTACTTTAACGTGTCGTTCGCGTAAAAGCGCGTTCAAGATGTCTAACTAGTCCTATGACAAGTATTATATGCCTAAACATGATTAGATATGTTGCATAATCAATTAAGTGACAAAAGTTTGTGTTACATATGCTTAATTACCAATTATGCATGAAAAGGGCATTTTGGTCATTTACCTAAGGCATATAAACTACCTATCATACAACTAATCAAACCTAAGTGACCATAAGGTATAACCTCGGAAGGTTATTCCCTATGCAACTATGGTCACTAAACATGTTTGGTCGGATCCTAATGATCGACCAAACGGGTCGTGTTCGAAAGTCTAAGCGGGTGTTTAGTCCGCTTGACTTACGACTCTACACAAGCACTAATCTAAAAAGTGACGAGTTAAAACATGTTTAATGAATTTAGAAAATAGTTTTGGTATCAAAACAAACGGTTTTGATACCTATAAGTAGTTTGGTTACAAAATACGCAAGAATGCGCATTTTGGCCGAAACTACGACTCGTCACTACACCTAGATAACGTGGTAATTAGTAGGTATAGTCACTAGGGACTATAACCATCGTGATTACGCTCACGTTATGAAGTTCAAACGAACTTCACATTGACCATAAACTGGTCAATGCAGAAAGTCAAACGCAGTTTGACTTTCAGACTCGAAAAGCGATAAAAGAACGAAAGAATACTTACAAAAGGTCCCGCAAGCTTTGATCCGATTTACTCTCAGGTATGAAGCATAAACTTCAACTTAGAGAGCCAAAATCAGATCAATGTGGGTTTTTCAAGTGAAAGGGGATAGCTATTTATAGGAAAACTAGAACCGTTAGGATTGTTCATCGTAAAACGAGCTTCGATCTCATCCGTACACATGTGCCCATGGTTTTGTGAAACCATGGGAGCCCATAGTTTCATTAAAACCATGTACAAATGTGGGGAACAGCTGGAACAAGCTGGAATTTAGATTTTTCATTTTAGTCCCTTCCTAAGATAACTATGACAGAATGACAATTTTGGTCCCTGAACTTCAGAATCTTGCATTTTGGCTCATTTTTGACACGTTTAAGCCCCGTTAACCTCAATTCAAGGATCTAAAATGAAGTTAAAGTATAGGAAACTCAAAAAATGCTCAAAAATATCGCGGATGTCAGTTCGTTTGGTCGTACGGTTGCGTTGTTCGGTTAATTACGACGGAAGTCGTAACGAACGCAAAAACGATCCAAATTACGCGGCGAATGGAATTTTATCATGCCAATCACTAAAATAAAATATTTTAATGATTACATAAAGTTTTGGATGTCCGGATGTATTCAGAACGTAAGATATGCGCGAAAATGCAACCTTATGCACTTTTGACGCTTTTAGTCCCTGAATGACCAAAAAGTTTATTTTTGCACACCGAACCCCTCAAGGCCTATTTCTAAGCTATGTAAAGGATATTTAGGGTATGTTTAACTTATGGTCATGTTCCGGAATGTTCGTTACAGTACAAATCGGCATACTTTCGCAGTTTGTCGAAATTAGTCCCTGTAAGCGAATAAACTTGATTTCGCCACACCAAACCCTCCAAAGCTTATTTCTAAGTTATGTAAAGGTTATTTATGGTATGTTAAGCCTATGTCACTGTCCTGGAGTGTTTATTGCATTAAACTGGTTATATTTACGCATCAGTGCGCGTATAACCTTCCATAAAGCGATTTAGAGCCCGAAATCGAACAAGAGTTGATATGTGCAAATGATACACATATTTATACAAATCCCAAGTATGAAACACAACGTTTCATTGATTTGGTATTTGTTCAATGGCCATGGAGGCACAGATGTCACAGTCTCCCCTACTTCAGGAAATTTCGTCCCGAAATTTAATTAGAGGAAACTTGTGAAAGCTCGAAACATGAAGTCGAAAAGATAAAACAACATTGGTTAGGGTTCTAAACTTCTAGTAACTTTAAATAACATTATGCTTGCAATGTAAGAGGGACACTTATAAACAAGTATATGAGGCACAGATGTCACAGACAAACATTCGACAGAGTTAATTTTAGAAAAAAGTACAGGAATATCCTTTAACAAAAGGAATATTCCGGTGACTTCTCCAGTCAAAACCTTTTCCGGAAAAGTTTTCGAGCCAAAGTTTTGCAACAAATTTCAAGAAAAACCGTATTTTAGCATGTTACCATGTATTTTAACAAGGTTTTTGTAATTTTTTTTAGCAAAACACTAAGATTTCTTAAGTTTTCATGCCATTTTTCCACAAAATATTCAAAAATCTTGTTTTAAGCTCAAGAAAACTTCCAAGATTCTTCACAACTTGTTTAAACACACCACTAAGCTTGGTTTTCAACAAGAAAGAGAGCCAAAGATCTGATACCACTTGTAGGTCCACTCGGAGGATCAAGTTTTCCTACTTCCTTGTTGTCGAAACACAAATACAAGTGCGGAATCCTTGTATCTATGAAACCAAATCAAAGTAAAGAACAAACACACGTAACTAAAGATTCACTAACTTTGATTAATGGAAGAGAACATACACAAAACACATACACACAATGTTTATACAGACTCACCAGCTCTCTTACCTTGTTCTGTATCACTGTCTTATATAGAGGTCCTCGCCCAGTAACCTCACAAAGAAGGTTACTGGCCCACGAAGAACCAATAGCCCATGAAGAACCAGGTTCTTCGTGAAATATGACTGCGAAGAACCATAAGTGCCACGAAGAAGGTTCTTCGTGCAATCCATTCCCCACGAAGAATGGTTCTTCCTGGGAGGCTGCAAATAGCCAAACAAGACAGTTAACATTTGCAGACAATAGGAAAGATAAACAAACATGTGCAGACTGCATCAACAGCAGTTGCATTACAACCATAATGTACTAAAGGCTATGAACTGTCGTACCAAGTCAAGATAGGAGGATATCTTGACTTGGTCGACTCGACCAAAACAAACAGACTCGATTAAACAAAAGACCGTTTCATTACATTACAACACATACAAAATAAGAACAAGCGACAAACACCAAAAGTGCATCAACAATATTAGCTCCATTTGCATGTTATGAGTGGCCTCTCCCGATTGCCTTTGAATTTGAATGTACATATGTGCATGCACCCACATTTCGTTTGCTATATCTACATTAGTTGGTGGAGTTCTTGAGTTTTGTACCAAGGTCTTCAACATATCTTTGATTTCATCAACTGAAGACTCTATCTTGGTTACTCTCTTAGTCAATTCCTGGTATCTTAACCCATCACATGAGTTAACAGGATCATCTAAGTTCCCACCAGAGGTGGTGGTACTTGGTTTTGAATTAAGTTTTCAGTCGTTCGAGTCTCCGTTTCTTGAATAACTCATTTCCTTCGTATTTGTCACTCAAACTGTCCCACAATTCCTTTGACGAGTTTTTGTTACCGAAAGTTTGTTAGATCGATTGTGGTAACGACATCGTAATCAAGGGCATTGATTTTTCTTCGCATTCGTAATACTTTCTTTCATCACCAGTTAATGCAAGATAACCGGTAATTGTCAAAGGTCGAGCTGGTTGCTCGCCAATACCTGACGTCATACATAACCACAGTTTTAAATCTTTCGCTTTGATGTATCATTTAATCCGTATCTTCCATTCCGGATAATCTAACTCGTTCAACAACGTGAGAGGTTTATCACTGCTTCCCACTTCATTGTTGTGTCGAATACTTTGAACAACGGTGTTGAAATTGTTTTCCATCTTTACGAGATCTTGGTTTTAACAATTGTTTAACACTTTCCAAAATCAACTTACTGATGAAAACTCAACAATATCACAAGTACTGACCAAGGTTGATTTGTTAAGAACTGACAACTTGAACAAATGTGGACAATGATTTCTCACAAGTGTGGATGAGGGAATGATTAAGTGTGGATGTTTGATGATACCAATAAACATATGTGGACATAATTGATTCACCTCCAACACGAAGTCAAGTTCGGTAAGAGCACTCTGTATATAGAGCCTGCTCTGATACCACTTGTAAGGTAACGAACACACGAACCAGACCGATCGAACACACACGTGATGTGCAAAAGCCACCGCGTGCCTTGTACCGCGACGCGTACAGAAGGTGTAGAAGATGAAAGAATCATGAATACACAGAGTATTCACAATCAACAATCACACAGATTGAATGAAGAACACAAAGTTAGGGTTTATTTGCACAAGAAGTTTTTCTCCAAAATTTCACTGTTTCTTTGAATTCTCAAAAAGTCCTTGAATGCGTACAAGACACTTAGTATATATACACACCTAAATTTGGACCATTACAATGAAACCCTAGTCCATACTTAACAAATAAGTATGGACCCCTTACTAAACCTAAAAATGCGGACCATATAAGAAAAGCTACAAGTACTGACTTAGTAAAAACCACAAATTTAGACATGTACAAGAACCCTTGTCCAAACTTGTGACACTTTCACATAATTACAAGATTAGTCCTTCAATGTTGAAACTTCAGCAACATCTAGCATTTATCAAACCTCGATGCACTTACAAAGTTAATAAACTTAATTGGGTTTATATGGACAATATCTCGTCTCTATATGCGAATAACTTTTTTTGTATTTTTAATTATTTATTAACCCAAACTAAAACCAAAACAAAATTATATTTCCCTATAGAGACGAATATTCTTTCTATAGGTTAGTTTATCTATTTTTTAAAATTTTTATTTCAAACATTTTAGAGACGATATGTCATTTCTACATGTTAGTTTATTTATTTTTTAAATTTTTTATTTCAAACATTTTAGAGACGAGATGTCCTTTCTATAGGTTAGTTTATTTATTTCTTAAAATTTTTATTTCAAACATTTTAGAAACGACATGTCGTCTCTATAGATTTAAATATATATTTTCTTGCTAAAAACAAGAATAAATTAATAAACTTAATTGGATTTATATGGATGCAATGTCGTCTCTATATGCGAATAACTTTTTTTGGTATTTTTAATTATTTATTAATCAAAACTAAAAAACAAAACCAAATTATGTTTCCCTATACAGACGCTATGTCCTTTCTATTGGTTAGTTTATTTATTTTTAAAAATTTTTATTTTAAACACTTTAGAGACGATATGTCCTTTGTATAGGTTAGTTTCTTTATTTTTTAAAATTTTTTATTTCAAACTTTTTAGAGACGATATGTCGTCTCTATAAGTTAAACTTTATTTTTTAGTTTTTTTTTTTAATTTTCATACATATTGATCATTAATAAAATAAAATTAAAAGAAAAATACGTAAAGTTATAGAGACAACATGTTGTCTTTGTAAGTTAAAACGCTTTTTTATAGTTTCCAATTCAACAAACTAGAGAATAAGAAAAAGAAAAAAAATATATTTTCATCTTATAGAGAGGATATGTCGTTCTTATAAGATAACATATCTTAAAAGGCACGAAACCCTATAGAAACGACATGTCGTCTCTATAGGGTGATCTATAGAGAGGACCTATGTTGTCCCTATAGGGGTTTTTTCTTGTAGTGTATTTTAATGTATGGAGTGATGGATAAGGTTTAAGATCTCCAGGGATCTCAAATTTAAAACCTGACTTAAGGGGGTTTTTTCCATACTAGTTGGTTTCCTCCTTGATGGTGTTTTTGGATAAGTCAGGCTTGGAACATCAAAATCAGTATGAACGGTTGACATTCCATCTCAGGAAGGATCACTCAGGTATTGAGGGTAGCTTCAAAAGCCATTCAAAAAATTATCAATCCGGATTTATAAATAAATATTTTATATAGGTATGCCAGATTTAACCGTTTAAGATTTTTTGTTTTAAATGCAAAAAAAAAAAAAAAAAAAAAAAAAAAAAAAAAAACTATACTACTTTCGAAAGTTACCAAAATTTTTTAATAAATTTGAGCAAACAATCAATTAACTTGACTTTTTAATAAATTTGACCAAACAATCAATAAACTTGACTTTTTAATAAATTTGACCAAACATTCAATAAACTTAATTGGTTACTGGAATAGTTATATTAATAAATTTGACCAAACAATCAATAAACTAAAAGGGGTAGATCTGGCTTACCTATATAAAATATAAAGCGTTAGGTTACCTTTGGTTTTCGAGTAGATCTAAACATAAAGGGGTAGATTGGAAAGATTGGGTTTCTTTTGTGAATATGTAATTATGTAGTGTTTGGTGTTTGTCGGCCCGGTTTGGGTCGGCGTTTTGTCGTTTAATGAAAGTTACGTTTCAAAAAAAAAAAAAAATCAATAGGCTGTTTGGTAGCCTCTGAATGGTCATTAAGAGGCTACCTCTTAATGGAACCATTAAAAATTTTACCAATGAGAAGGTAGAAGAATGAGACATGTGATGATTTAACATTCAGAGGTTACCTCTTAACTATTCAGACCTGAGGTTACCTCTTATTCATTCAGAGGTTTTAAACCATTAAGAGGTAGCATATGAATGGTCATTAAGAGGCTACCAAACAGTGTTTGGTAGCCTCTGAATCTACATTTTAATGGAACCATTAATAATTTTACCAATGAGAAGGTAGGAGAATGTGACATGTGATGATTTACCATTCAGATGTTACCTCTTAACCATTCAGTTTTGAGGTTACCTCTTATTCATTCAGAGGTTTTAAACCATTAACAGGCATGGTTGTAAAAATCCCGACTAGTCTTCGATTAATCGCCGATTAATCACTAATCGGATGTTCACCGATTAATGGCCGATTAATAGCTAGGCAGTCAATGGCGGTCCTATTCTGGCTAAATTTTGGCTAGATGCCGGCCAAATTTTGACCAAACCATATAAATTCCTTCCAATTACTTAAAAAAATGGGTTAATGAGTGGTTAAAACATGCCTACTTTAAAAAACTACATATAAAAATGTGTGTGTGTATATGTAACTAAAAATTACATATAAAATTCTCAATCCGATTAATTTCGATTAATCCCTATTAATCCCGATTAATCGCTAGTCGGTACCCCACCGCCCGACTAGCGCCTAGCGATTCTTACAACACTGTTAACAGATAACATCTGAATGGTCATTAAGAGACTACCATAGTTATAATTTCCTAGCTGTCAGTTTTCCATGTGGCCCGAAGAAAAAGAAGCACCACTCATTGTTATTGGAGTTTAAAGTAATCATATCCATATCAATGATTTTGTGTAGTTACCTATTAATTTCTATGTACTAGTGAAGACAATATACTGTATTATTCTTGAACGACATGAAGATTCCTTGCGAACTTCAATTTGCAAATAAACTTTTATGTTATTGGTGATTTTAAAAAATGTGTTTATTGAAATCCAAGCCGCCTTTATTAATCAGGATGATCCCTCATCTATATTGACGATTGACCCAGAGGTATTTTAGATTATAAACGTCTAAGATGAGTTTTTTCATAATATAATCTTTCAAGAGTTATCAGAAAACCCAATATCCAATCATGCTCTCTGTGGTAACAATCAGTGATGAAGAGAAGTTGCGTTCATTAGCAACGGAAAGCGTTTATCATCGTTTTTCCCTTGCAGAGATTCAGTCAGCTACTCAAAACTTTGATGATGATTTGGTAGTTGGAAAGGGAGGTTTTGGGAAGGTATACAAAGGCTGTATCTATGGTATTGGAGATACCACTGAACGCGTTGTTGCCATTAAACGGTTAGATTCATTTTCTAGGCAAGGGGCAACTGAGTTCATGACTGAAATTGAGATGCTTTCCAAGTTGCGCCACTGCCATCTTGTGTCTTTAATTGGTTATTGTGCTGATAACAATGAGATGATACTTGTTTACGAGTACATGCCCAACGGGACAATTGAACATCATTTGCACAAAGCTGATACTCCTTTATCTTGGATGCATAGGCTCAAGATAAGCATAGGTGCAGCACGAGGATTAGATTACCTGCACACCGGTGTGGGTACCCAACAAGGAATCATACACCGAGATGTGAAAAGCTCTAATATTCTACTAGATGAAAATTGGGCAGCAAAGATTGCAGATTTTGGGTTGTCAAAACTTATAGATGAACCATCTTCTGGTGTGAGTACCGGCCTTAAAGGCACATTTGGGTATCTAGATCCAGAGTACTCCATGACCGGGCACTTAACTAGGAAATCAGATGTTTATTCTTTTGGGGTTGTTTTGTTTGAGTTACTATCTGGGAGGCGTGCAGTCGATATAAGGTTTAGAGAGGAGGAGTGGAATTTGGCAATTTGGGCTAAAAAGTGTGTGAAAGAACGAAGATTAGATCAGATTGTTAGTTCTCATATTATAGCACAAATTTCTCCAAAATGTTTGAATAAGTTTGTCCAGATTGGAGACCGGTGTTTAAACAGCTCCAGAAAAAAGCGCCCCACAATGGCTGATGTTGTGGTTACTCTTCAGCAATCATTGGCATTGCAGGAGCAATTTGACAGTTCTGCGCAGGCTGCGGGTTCAACGGGGTTCACCTATAAAATGCAGTATCTACTTTTCGGGCCTAGACATAACTCTGGTATAGCCAAATTCCTTTATAAGTGCTGTGGGATATATTTGGTTGGGTTTAATTATTTGCATATGCTCTTTCATAACTGGTACCTTACAAATATACTTATTTTGCATTAGTAGAATAGTGGTATATGATTGTCCATTTAAGAAGCATAGGAAGTTAACGAAGATGAGCATGAAGTGCTAGACACATTTATCTTACAAAATATCATTTCCTGTAAGTACATGGATGACAAACAATCATTTATGTGAGTGGCATTTCAAAGATCAAAAAGATAAATGATTGTAACAATGGTATGCATAAACATTCATCAAACATTGAAGTCAACTCAAGATTTTAGAATATTATAGCCTCAGGTTTTTTGGTTGTTACATCATGTTGTATATGATATATTTTCTTGTTTTTCCTATGTTAGGTGACCCTGACACACTGTCATCCACCCATAATGGGCGTATCGAGCATTCTTTTAGAATGTTTTCATACAGAGATATGGAACGTGCCACTAGAAATTTCAGTAATCACATGTTGTTGGGTCGCGGACATTATGGAGAGGTATATAGAGGTTGGCTTGATAAGAAGACCTTTTCCCCTTCAACGTCTGATAATGGACTGATCATTGCTGTTAAAAGACTTGATACATACAAGTTTAAACCTCATATGATAAAGGAGGTAAACCATTACTCCCTCAAAACTGACAGATGCTTTTGTTTTTGATCTATAGAATGCATATTTTGATTGTTTCAATTTTCTCTTCTATACATTTTACTCCCTTTGAGAAAAAATATGGTACTCAAGTCAACTACTTATACATTAAAAAAATGTTCGCTTTTCTTTTTTCGTTTTTTCTGCAAAAGTAGAACAATTCTTGATTTCCATTGTCATGAGTTACTTCGTTTTGTGGATACAGCAGAAGATGAAACTTTTGGAAGAATTTAATGATCCCAACGTTGTTAAGATCTTAGGGTACTGCACGGAAGAAGATTCGATACTCATTGTCTACGAGTTCATGCATCAAGGAACCCTAAACGATTATCTATTCAGTGGTAAGTACCATTTAAGTATACACAGCAAGTAGCTGAAACGTAGTTGTACAGAGTATGTGAATAAAGCTAGAAGTGAGATGAAAGTTGTCTTGCAGTTGAAAGAAGAACAGAGCGACACCTGTTTAATTCGAGGGTCAAAATTGCTATAGGGATTGCTCGAGGTCTTTTTTTTTGCGCACACATCCCCAACTTGCAGATTGCTCATTGCAGATGCACAATATATTGTTGGATGAGGTATTTGTGTTTTGAAATATTAAGTCCAACGAAGTTCCTCCAACATACCCACTAACCCAACCTATTCCGGGTAGGCATGTTGAAGGAACTTCATTAGACTAGGATTGCCTAACAATAGACTAGAAGAAAATATAAAACGGTCCAAATCAGCAAACTATACACTAACCCAAATCCTTTTAAAATAACACTGAAAGCGGATCAGCAACAAAATTAACTATCATGAGTGTTTTCTTCTATCGACATGCCAGTGACAACTCTTTTATTTCCTTTAATTGTAATCGCAGGAATTTAATGCAAAACTCTCGGATTTTGATGTGAAAATGTTGGTACCCAGTAGTGATGCTGATGCACCCTTGTATCTCACTCCAAGTTCATCCTGTAAGTTAACTTGATTCACTTCCTGCAGTCTTCATTCTCCGTAACTTTTGATACTGATCTTATAGTATATAAGAGTTTCAGACTATTTGAAGGTGAAGAGTGGTGTCTTTGGTTTCGGAGTGCTATTGATGGAGCTGCTAACGGGGGAACCAATTGCTAGTGCAAGTGATCTGGCAGAAACAAGACATTGTTTACCTGGAGAACACGGGTTTGTTTCATTGCCAAGTATATATGGTGCATTGGATTGCCGAATAAGATTAAACTTCCTGCAAACAAAACCAGCAGTCCAATTAGCTTTACTTGCTCAAAAATGCGTTGTGGATAAATCCTACCTGCGCCCAACCCTTGAATCGGTCTTGCAGGAACTAGAAGAAATCTATCGTGTCATGTTAAATATTGGTAAGAGTGGTAACTAGAGAGGTGATTGCTTAAGCATGAATATCATTGTAGAATTACTTTCTAAACAAATTCTTTGTATGTATAGCATGAATACTCATTGGTAGTTACAGATGTTGGTATCTTTTGTGTTGTTAGTATTTTTAACCTACTTACATAATTCTAAATGGTGATGGGCAGACCTTCGTGACAATTTGAAAGGTCATGGTATCACCTATATATATACAAGTCTATTATTTTAGACACCTGAAACTTATCATATGTGATCTACCAAATTCTAGGATTTCAAACACAACACGATAAGACAGGACGCGATAAGAAATGATGACTTGAAATGCTAGACACGAACACTACACGAGTCATATTTTTTCCAAACACGAACACAGCCTGTTTAGAAATTGGTCAACACAAAACGACCTATTAACAAAACTATTTAGGCACACGATAAATATCACATATTTAGAAACATGTTTAGTGAAACAAAATTTCACAAAAGTCTTAACTAATACATAATCCTCAACATAATAATCCACTACTAGAAAACTACATATTTTCCTACAAAAGTTTCCTACAAATTTCCCACAACTCAAATTTTGTTACAATTTTTCTATAGTTTTCTCACAAAAAAGAAAAACAAAAAAAACCCAAAACTTTTCTTCAATTTTCCGACAAAATTGTCACACAACTACCAATTGTAGCAATTTCGTCACAACATTAGTTAGCTTTTCTACAAAATTCCGACAAAATACATTAAAATTTTGTATTATTTGTACCCACAACAAAATAAATAATTTAAAAAATAAAATTTCTAAATTTGTCTGAAAGTTGTAGCAAACTGACACCACTTGCTACGGATTTTTGACAAAAAAAAAAAGTTAATTTATTTGTTATTTATCAATTTTAGAAATATAAATAATTTTTAAAAATGAAATATAAAATTTGTCGGAAATTGGTAGCAAATTCACACTAGTTGCTACGGGTTTCCTACAAAAAAATAAGTTAATTTATTTCTTATTATTCAATTTTAGAAAAATAGATAATTTTAAAATAATACGTTAAATTTGCCTAAAAATTGTAGCAAACTGACACCACTTGCTACAGATTTTTGACAAAAAAGATAATTTATCTGTTATTTCTCAATTTTAGAAATATAAATAATTTTTAAAATAAAATATTAAATTTGTCGGAAATTAGTAGCAAATTGACACTAGTTGCTACGGATTTCCTACAAAAAATAAGTTAATTTATTTCTTATTATTCAATTTTAGAAAAATAGATTATTAAAATAATACGTTAAATTTGTCTAAAATTTGTAGCAAACTAACACCACTTGCTACAGATTTTCGACAAAAAAAGTTAATTTATTTGTTATTTATCAATTTTAGAAATATAAATAATTTTTAAAAATAAAATATTAAATTTGTCGAAAATTGGTAGTAAATTGACACTAGTTGCTACGGATTTCCTACAAAAACTAAGTTAATTTATTTCTTATTATTCAATTTTAGAAAAACAGATAATTTTAAAATAATATGTTAAATTTGTCTAAAATTTGTAGCAAACTGACACCACTTGCTACAGATTTTCGACAAAAATAGTTAATTTATTTGTTACTTGTAAATTTTAGAAAAATAAATAATTTTTAAAAATAAAATGTTAAATTTGTCAGAAATTTGTTGCAGATTGGCACTAGTTGCTACAGATTTCTAACAAAAAATATACTTTTATTTGTTATTTATCAATTATAAAAAAACACAAAATTTTGAAAATAAAATTTTAAATTTGTCGATAGTTTGTAGGAAACTGACAACAGTTTCTACAGATTTCCTACAAACAAAAAGTTATTTTATTTGTTATTTATCAAATTTAGAAAAACTTATATTTTTAAAAAATAAAATGTTAACTTTGTCGGAAATTTGTAGCAAACTAACACCAATTACTACATATTTCCTACAAACAAAATATATTTTTATTTGTTATTTATCAATTATAAAAAAACGTATAATTTTGAAAATAAAATTTTACATTTGTCGATAATTTATAGGAAATTGACAACGGTTCCTACAGATTTCCTACAAAACAGAAAGTTATTTTATTTGCTATTTATCAAATTTAGAAAAACATATATTTTTAAAAAATAAAATCTTAAATTTGTCGGAAATGTGGAGCAAATTGTAACCAATTGCGATAGATTTCCTACAAAAAAAAATATTTTATTTGTTAATTATCAATTATAAAAATCATATAATTTTAAAAAATTAAATGTTAAATTTGTCAATAATTTGTAGCAATTGACCCCTATTGAGGAAGAGTTACAGGCACGTAAAACAACAAACTATGCTGATGGGGGACAGACATACTATGTGTAATGCTTCACTCATTTACGATAAATAATAAAGAAAAAGGTCATTTCATTTCGAAAAAGACGCACGCCCAAATTCCATAGGTTTTGGTCCGCTATCCCGATCATGATTTTCCTACCCCAGAGGGAAAGACTCTACCCTTTTGGGCCGCTTGTGGGCGAGGAGGGATTCGAACCCCCAACACCGTGGTTCGTAGCCACGTGCTCTAATCCTCTGAGCTACAGGCCCTATACTATACTACACTATACCACACCACACCACACCACACCACACCATACTATACTATACTATAGTATACGATATTATACGATACCATACCATACCATAGCACACCACACCATACCACACCACACCACACGAAACTATACCATACCAACCATACCATAACATACCATACCATAGTACACTATACTATACGATACGATATGATACTATACGATACCATCCTATACTATATGATACGTTACGATATTATACTATACTATACTATACTATACTATACTATACTATATTATACCATACTACACTATATGATACGATACTATGCTATGCTGTGCTGTGCTGTGCTATGCTATGCTATACGATACTATACTATACTATACTATACTATACCATACGATACTATACGATACTATACGATTCTATACTATAAGATATTATACGATACCATACCATACCATACCATAGTACATTATACTATACGATACGATATGATACTATACGTTACTATCCTACACTATACTATACGATATTATACTATACTATACTATAGTATACCATACTATACTATACTATACTATACTATACGATACTATACTATACCATACCGTACCACACCACACCACACCACACCATAACATACCATACCATACCATACCATCCATACCATACCATCCATACCATACCATACCATCCATACCACACCACACCACACCACAACACACCACACCAAACCATACCATACCATACCATAGTACACTATACTATACTATACGATACAATATGATACTATACGATACCATCCTACATTATATGATACGATACGATATTATACTATACTATACTATACTACACTATACTATACTATACTATACGATATGATACGATACGATACTATACTATACCATACTATACCATACTATACCATACGATACGATACGATACGATACTTGTTAGGATCGGAGGCTCTTATGATTGTGTTTGTTTGTATGTTTGGAATGATTTGTAAATATGAAAACATGTAAAGTGCAGCGGAAATGAAAACAAACTTTGTAAACACAATCAAATGGAGAAAATAGTTTGATAAACAATTGCTTCTTATAGAGTCAAAAGATTTACAAATCAAAGCAAAAGATTACAGATATGCTTACAAACTAAACTCCCCCTCAACCTGATGCCCCAAGGTTGGTTGCACACAAGACGAAAGGATTAGACATGAGGAGAAGAACTCGCTCAGTCAATCAAATGTAACAGTACAGGGTACTGTTACATTTATAGGCAAACCAAACCACTGAGGTATCTCAGCTGACGTCACCATGAAAGCGACGTCTAACAGCCTAACAACCTGTATCTACTGTCCTTACACAAACACTGCTAACCTAACCACTGACTATACATAAAACAGATATTTCACTAAACAGCTGCTTTCTCTTTATGTCAGTGCTTTCCTCAAGATTGATCAGTCCTTGACTGGGCAGTGCTTTATCATCAGTAGATAGGACCAGCAGTGTTGGATACTTCAGGGTTTTCATCAGCAGTTGAAAGGGCAGCAGCAGTTGTATATGGATAGTGGATAGAGACCATCAGTTGTTATAAATCACTTTCAAGGGGAGAGCAAAGTGTAAACTGCTGCTTATTGTGAATCCTCTGTTGTGACCTGGTTTTGGCTTTACATTATCTGTTCCTCTGGTAGGGTTCAATCCCAACAATCTCCCCCTGGAACAGATAATGCCAAAACCTGTCATTATTCTGGATCTTTATTCCTCATCAGAAGTTCCCTTACATGTCTTTTAAATTCTTCTTCAAATTCCTTGGAACTTGTGTCATCTTCATCCCTGCACAGTGTAAGCTCAAGGAGATCTAGTTGATCTTCAACACTCAGGCCTAGTGCTTGATTCCTTGATATATACCTCACTTCTCCATTGGTTCTGACCAAGGTCAATACATGGGTCTTTTGATCAGAGAGCCACTTTAGTATTTTTAAACCAAATGGGTTTCTTGGGAGAGATTTATTTCCTGATGAGCTGGATGCATTTGGCCTTGAGAAAAACTGTAAAGCAGTATCTTGAACTTCAGACATTCTTTTAAAAGCTTCTTCTATGACTTTGTTTGCTGCAGCTATATCTTCTGCAACTTCTTTGTCAAGCAGCTCTTGTTTCTGTTGTTGATCAAGCTCACTGTCTGTGATACCTGCTGATGATGGTTTGCTTACTACTTTGACCCTTTTGGTAAGGTCTTGTAGTTTTGCTAAGTTTTCTTTATCTGAAGCCAATTTCTTGGTAGCTTCTTCAATCAGATCATCTTCTTTATGCCTTTCTTCTCCAACAGTCAGCATTTCCTTCCTTTCTTTTCTCAACCTTGTAACAAAGGCTTCTGCTTTGCTGATCTGCGTTTCAAAAGTCTTGACCTGTTCCTTTAGCTTTTTGTAGTCAGACTTTTTAGGAGTGTCCCTCCTTTTCTTAAGTCTTTCATAAGCTTCGTCTGTTTGCTGCTTGGTCCATTTTGCTATGGCACTTGCAGAATCCACTCTTGCATCTACCAACTCCTGCTTCTTTCTCTTGTATTCAGAAATAAGATCAGCTATGAGCTTCCTGTATTTATTCCAATTTGGAGCTGTCTTCTTCTTACTTGGATCATTTTTAACCTTTTCAATTCTTTTTGCCTCATGCTTTAATGCAACTATTGGCCAATCTTTGAATTCTGTTTCTTCAGCAGGATAGAACTTCTCTTTCATTATGTATGCAAGATATTCCTTCCTCAATTCATTTCGTTGATCTTCTTTAGGAGATAGACTTGACATTTCCATGTTCAGATCACTTGCATATTCTTTTATTTGCTTAACCTTGTTGAGCAGGAATTCTCTTCTTTTCAAAATGGCTTCATCGCCTTGATCCTTGCATTCAATTCTGGCTCTTATCCTTGCTTGTCTTACTTTCATTTCAAGATATTCATCCATGTCTTCTGGAATTATGAAACCTATGAGAGAAGGAAATTTCCTTTTTGAAGGATCATCTTCAGTATAAAATTGTTTCATCTCATTTTTCACAGCTTCTAATTCCAGTGGATACTTAGCAGCAACAGGATCATACTTTTCATCAGTATCCTGAGTTGTTTCTCTTTTTCGTTTGTGAAGCTTAGGAGGTTGTGATGTAAGATTGGTGGGAACAGTGGAAGATGACTGACTAACAGCTGTTGAAACAACTGGTGTCTCAACATCTGTTGTCATTACAACTGCTGATATGTCAGCAGATGTCTTCTGCTTTTGAGCAGGGGATGAAAGAGGTGAGGTAGTTTTTGAGGGTGGTGATGAAGGTGGTGACTCATCATCAGGGGTGAAAATCCTTCTCCTTTTTAATGTAGGAAAGGCTGATGATGTTTTGGGTGGATCAGTGGTTTGTGACAGTGATTGTCACTGTTGTTATTATAGCAGATGTTATAACATCTGCTGTCTTCTGCTTTATGGCAGGAGGCAGTAATGATGGTGTAATTGTGGATGATGGTGGTAGAGCAGTAGTTGTGGTGGTGTGTGGTAGAGTGGTGTGTGTTGAAAGTGTGTGTGTTGATGACATGGCAGCTGTTTGGCTACTGACAGCAGTTTTTGTAACTGCTGCTGTATCAGCTGTTTGGCTAACAGGTTTTGAGACCTGTTTTTCTTTTTCTTTTTCAGGCACAATATGAAGGCCATGTTCTATTCCCATCCTATTCATTTTTCCCAACAGCTTGTTATTCTCCCCCTTTTTGGCATTATCTGAAGGGGGGTTTACAAGAAATGGTATGGAAGAAGGAACTTTGCCAGAGGCACTTTGAATGCTAGCCTTTATAGCCTTGATATCTGCTTGAGTGTCTTTAAATCTTGATTCAACCATGTTGGTCAGCATTTGTACTTGAATAGCATGCTTTTTGTCAGCCATAAGTTGCTGTGCTTCAAGCATGGGTTGAAAAGTATTCCACAGCTCATTTTCAGCAAATGCATGTTGTGCAGGTGCTTGAGCAGGAACAGCAGTGGCTTGTGCTTTCTGAGCTTTTAAAATCTCTTGCACCATCTCCTTTATTTCAGAAACTGATTCTTCAAGTTTTTCCACTCTGCCCGTCAATTCCTGATATCTTGAATCATCACCTACTTTAGTAGGATCATCTGAATCCCCACTAGCAGTGGTTATATCAATGTGTGTCTTAGGAACAGAGTCCCAAAAATCACCCATTGATGCCCCTTGTTCTTGGTACTGGGGACTTCTTTCTTCAGCACTTGATAAACCTTTGATGTTACTAGTGGTCAAAATAGGCTCACTAGTGGTTAACATTGGTGCTATTGAAGAAATTGCCTTCAAGGGAGTCTGATTTATGAAACAACTGGCCAACTGGAGACCTGTTGATCCACCAGTTGTAGTTGCTGCTCCACTTGAACTACCACCGAGAGTTACTTGTAACTCAGGGGGTGTAACCTCCTCAATTGTTGCTGGGATAGCAGGAGTAGTAGCATCAGACCCAGTCACCTGTGGGGGTATACTCTCAGTGACAGGTGATAGAGAGGAACCGGTTTGTGTCTGAGCTATAGCAGCTGCATGCAACAAAGGTAGCATGGATTGTGGCATTATTATTGGTGAGGGGATGGGAGTTGAAAGAGACATGTCCTTGGGATCAGGACTGAGGAAGATGGATCCAAGTGGATTCAGAGCTTCATATTGTGGTGTCCCTGTGCTTACAACCTGATCCTTTTGTGAGGATGCATGAGGAGTTTTGGGCATGGGTTGAGATCTTTCTTCCAACTGCTGTGAGGAAGTAGCAGCAGTGGTTTGTGGTGACTTTTGTGCTGTCACAGGCATTTCCTCTGGGATCTCATCTTCCAGAGTTGCCTTTGTTTTGGGTTTGGTGGGTTTTCTGTATGTTTTTCTTTTGGTCTTTTTGGTTATGTTAGGTGTGGGATTCAAAGCAGTTGTTGTGCTGCTATGATCACCTGGAGCAGTGGGCTCAGCAGCTGATACCAGAGGAGCAGTTGTAACCGCTAAAATCTGCTCAGGTACCCCTGCTTTTGTTTTTATTGGTGCCATCATCCTTGAAAATGTTTCTTTTGTTAAGCTTTTTATTTGACAATGAACACCTTGTTTTGGCAAATTTTCATTTTCCTTTACAAATTTTTGTTTAAAGTAATAACTCAAAAATCTTGGAAAAAGTAAAAATGCTTTGTTGTCAACATTTTTCACTAAGTCATTGAAGATTTCCTAGGAATAGTTGTAATCTTTGTTATTCAAAATGGCATACCCCAGGCATTGAATCTTCAATGGTATTTCATTAAATGATGTTGTTTTATTTGAAACACACATCAAAAGTGTGTGAAATAAAAATCTTGGAGCAGAAGGAAAATAACCTTTTTGTAAGGTATCAACCTTTGATTGTTCTGCATACCCCCTTTTTACGAAATCAGTTTTCATCTCGGCTTTCTCAAAAGAGAGTTTACCTTCCTGATCGTTGAGATTAAAGACTTCGGAGATCGACTGTGGGGTTATTTGAACTGCTTTACCCTGTATTGAGGAGTTAATGGCTATGACTTTTCCGTCTTGTTTTTCAAGCGACGCCTTTTTCCAAAACTCTCTCTGGGTTTGCAGATAGATGGGAGCATTTGCTGTCAACAAAGTTTTGTACTTTGATGCAGATAATGTATCAATGATGGTGTCAAAGGTGTGATTATCAGTAGGTTTTGTGAGTAAACCCAGATAGTTGTGAGATTGTTTGAATGGTATTTTGATGGGTTCTTCGGCCGTTTGAGCGACCTCTTTGGAAGGTGATGGTGATTTAGGTTTTAATTTTGATTTTGTCATTTTTGCGGAGAAGAACGAAGGAGGATTTTGGAGATTTTGAGAAGAAGGGTTGGAAACTGCTATGAGAAGAGAATTTTGGAATTCAATTCGACAGTGTAAAACCCTGTTTGGGGTTTAGGGCAGGGTTTTATTTAAAAAAAAATGATCGCTGATGTGGCAGCGGTTATTAAGATCTGAGGGCTAAAAACTGACCACGTGTCAAACACTGATGAAGTGGATGAAGTATGGAGAACAGTTGTTTTAAGGGCCACTGACGTATCAAGCATCAGTGGTTACAACGGTAAAAATTATGGGCAGTGGATGATTTTTACTATCAGTGGATAGCATATCAGTGGATAAGACACTGATTTTGAGCATCAGTGCTTTTCAAGAAAATGAGGGATCAGTGGTTAACTTTCAGCAGTGGACAGTGTTTAGAGATCAGACGTTGGAACAAAACAGTGGTTAGGGTAAATAGTACAACTCTGAAGGACAGGTGTTTCAGCAACAGTTTTGAAGATTTTCATTCAAGGTTTTGCCACATGTCAATTTTGAAAGACAGTGGTTTAGTACCCCAGATGATGAAAACTTTTTACTAAGGCAACTCATTTTCGTTTAATATTCAATTAACACATGAGTACCTTAGTAATTTAAGCACAGTTTGCAATCAACCTTTGATAAAAATTTAGGAGCAAACCTGAGTATGACATGATCATGACATATGTACCATTTCCTTTCGACCCATTTATGAGGACACTAATACCATAAAAAAATAAGGTATTACATCCTGACAGGAGCTGAAACTATTGCCAACAAAAATAAGCATAAGTTCCAAATATATTATTCCAAAAAAAAATGAATAATATATCCTGGTTATTTGAGAAAATCCTTTGAACAACAAAAAAATAGTTAAAGGATTTTCTGAGAATAGTATCAAAAAGGATCTGGTATAATTTCAATAGAGTATATAATCATATCATTCACAAGTTTTTGAAAATGGTCAGTGGTTTGACAACAGTGGTAGGAAACTTTTGGATACATTTTGACCACTGTTTGGAACCATTTTCTTTGTCAGTTGATTGCAAACCTGAGGACACATGGAGAAAATTTTTGAACCTTTGTCTAGTCCTCTTTGGAGTTCATTTACTGGAATCAAAACCTTTTTCTGAACAGATAAATGCACATAGTTGCTTAATTACCATTATTACCCTAAACTTTGACTCATAAGTGTTTTATGTTTATACTCTTTTCTTTTGACTTCAAAAGTTTTGAGATAAACACACTTCTGAGTTTTTGTGAATTTCCTCAATGTATTTTAACAAAGTTGATTTTGTCCTTTTGAGGGACTCAACCTGTTTTTAACACATAAGATCTGAATGACTAAAGTTTTAATTCCCTCTTTTTGAGTTAACAAGACATCAATGTTTTATGAATCATAGGTTTCGTTAATCTGAGGTTCATACTTTAGTATTTAATGAAAACATCACAAATATCAAAACAACAGTTGAAATCAATATTGAAAAATATAAAACAATCCCATAATTTAACAGATATGTTTACAGATCTGAAAGCTATGGGTGACTTTTGCATGATATCACTTGTTGTGTGAAATTTGTGTGTCATATGACATCTTGGTTGATTTACAGAGTTTTTGATTAACCACTTTAAACATGATTTATTCGGTACTCTGTTTTTCAACAAAAATACAACCAACCTTAGTATCAATGAAATTTTGAGCCGAACTGTTATGTCAAATTGATTGTTAGATCGAATTTGACTGTCCAGGCTCTGATACCTATTGTTAGGATCGGAGGCTCTTATGATTGTGTTTGTTTGTATGTTTGGAATGATTTGTAAATATGAAAACATGTAAAGTGCAGCGGAAATGAAAACAAACTTTGTAAACACAATCAAATGGAGAAAATAGTTTGATAAACAATTGCTTCTTATAGAGTCAAAAGATTTACAAATCAAAGCAAAAGATTACAGATATGCTTACAAACTAAACTCCCCCTCAGCCTAATGCCCCAAGGTTGGTTGCACACAAGACGAAAGGATTAGACATGAGGAGAAGAACTCGCTCAGTCAATCAAATGTAACAGTACAGGGTATTGTTACATTTATAGGCAAACCAAACCACTGAGGTATCTCAGCTGACGTCACCATGAAAGCGACGTCTAACAGCCTAACAACCTGTATCTACTGTCCTTACACAAACACTGCTAACCTAACCACTGACTATACATAAAACAGATATTTCACTAAACAGCTGCTTTCTCTTTATGTCAGTGCTTTCCTCAAGGTTGATCAGTCCTTGACTGGGCAGTGCTTTATCATCAGTAGATAGGACCAGCAGTGTTGGATACTTCAGGGTTTTCATCAGCAGTTGAAAGGGCAGCAGCAGTTGTATATGGATAGTGGATAGAGACCATCAGTTGTTATAAATCACTTTCAAGGGGAGAGCAAAGTGTAAACTGCTGCTTATTGTGAATCCTCTGTTGTGACCTGGTTTTGGCTTTACATTATCTGTTCCTCTGGTAGGGTTCAATCCCAACAATACTATACTATACTATACTATACTATACTATACTATACTATACTATACCATACTATACCATACTATACCATACTATACCATACTATACCATACTATACCAGACTATACCAGACTATACCAGACTATACCATACTATACCATACCATACCATACCATACCATACCATACCATACCATGCCATGCTATACTATATATCCCATACTACACTATACGATGCCATACAATCATATAGCATACAACATGACACTGTATTACTATATACCATACTATACGATGCCATACGATCCTATACCATACCATACAACACGACACTATATTACTATATACCATAATGTACGATGCCATACAATACGACACTATATTACTATATACCGTACTGTACGATGACATACGATCATATACCATACAACACGACACTATATTACACTATACTACACCACACTATACTATACGATATTATACAATACGATATGAAACTACGATACTATACAATACTATACGATACTATACAATACGATGCCATACCATACCATACAATACCATATCATACCATACCATACGTCTTAATGGATCACAACGGGCGATAGTAGGTGAATTGTGTGTCTTAATGGACCATGTTGAGCCTTAATCGATCACAACAAACAATAGTATATCATTATCATATATGTATTAACAAATCATATTGGGCCTTAATGGATCACAACGAGCAATAGTAGCTAATGTATGTCTTAATGGACCATATTGTGCCTTAATGGACCACAACGAGCGAAAGTAGCTCAAATACGTCTTAATGGATCACAACGGGCGATAGTAGGTCATATATGTCCTAATGGACCATATTGGGCCCCGAGATATCACAATGGCCAATAGTAGGTGAAATCAGTCTTTGTGAACCATATTGGGTCTTAATAGATCACACCGGACAATATTAGATCATATATATCTTAATGAACCATATTTGGGTCTTAATGGATCATAATAGAGATTAGTTGATCATACATGTCTTAGCAGACCATATTGTGTTTTAATGAATCACAATCACCAATAGTAGATAATATATGTCTTAATGGATCATATTGGGCTTAATGGATCACAATAGACAATAGTAAATCATAAATATCTTAATAGACATTTATGTCTTAATGGACCATATTGGGCCTTAATGGATCATAGTAGACAATGGTAGATCATATATGTTTTCATGGACCATATTAAGCCTTTTATGGAACACAATAGACTATTGTGGGTCATATCTGTTTTCATGGACGATATTGGGCCTTAGTGGACGATTGTAGATCGTGCAAGCCTTATTGGTTCATACTGGGCCTTAATAGATCACAATGAACAATATTTCCTCATACATGACTTAATGGACCATATCAGGCCTTAGTGGATCACAACGAACAATAACAGACCATATATGTCTTAATGGGTCATATTGAGCCTTAATGGATCGCAACGAGCGATAATAGGTCATATATGTCTTAATGAACCATATTGGGCCTTAACAGATCATAACGACTGATAGTATGTCATATATGTTTTAATGGACCATATTGGGCCTTAATGAATCACAATGGACAATAGAAGGTTAATTATGTGTCTTAATGAACCATAATGGGTCCTAATAGAGCACAACGGACAATAGTGATTATATAAATGTTAATAAACCATATTGGGCCTTAATAGATTACAATGGACTATAATAGATTATAGAGTTAAATGCCATTTTAGTCCCTGTGGTTTGTGTCATTTTGCTAGTTTAGTCCAAAAGGTTTCAATTTTCACATGTGGGTCCAAAAAGGATTCACCGTTGCCATTTAATCCACTGGGTTAACTTTATCCATGATTTATGTTAATGAGAAGGGTAATTCGGTTATTTTATATGTAATTCTGTTAACTAGAAGGGCAATTCGGCCATATAAGTTAACAGAAAAAATGTATGAAGTTAACCCAGTAGACTAAAATGACAACGATGAAACCTTTTTGGACCCACAGGTGAAAAATGAAACTTTGGACTAAACTGGCAAAATGGCTCAAACCATAGGGACTAAAATGACATTTAATCTAGATTATAAATGTCTTAATAGACTATGTCGCAACCCTCGGCCCCTATCTCCTAGGAACGGGCGGTCGCGAGCTCAGATTCAGTGGTATCAGTGGTTTTATCATTTTGGCAGCAGAATTTACATCAGGACCGTAGTTAGAAAATATTTTATCAGAGTAAAATACCACATTTTTATAATACTAAACACATGGGTAAAACCCAAGTTTATATTACAACCATGTTTATAGGGATAAACCCTAATTTATTTAAATAAAACATTGATGTATGTAAAATGCTACATATAAATTACATCAAATGAGGCATAAAACTAAACTTTTTTAGTACTAATGTTGGAAAAAGCGTACTTTTGTCTTCCTTTTGTATTTTCAGGATCAAATGAGCGTAAATGAACAAAAGGAACAAATATGCAGCAAAATCTAACATAAATACAAGAAAAGGAATAAACGTGGCATGCCCGACCCCTCGGCAGCATCTTCCCAAGCAAAAAGAAGGAAACAGAAGGCTGACCACGGCCCCGTGCCCAGCGGACACGGGGGCGTGGCCAGATGTCTGCAGAAAGGACAAAGCTATAGAAGCTTATATTCCCGACACAGGGGCGTGCCCAGCCAACATGGGGCCGTGGTTAACGCTAAGATTCGCATAATCCAAGCAAATCTTGATAGTACAGATACGCTTCTGCACACGGGGCCGTGCCCAGCGGACACGGGGGCGTGTGGAGCTAATACAGACAAACTACAATTAATGAAGAAAGAGAATAAGGATAGACACGGGGCCGTGCCCAACGGACACGGGGCCGTGTCCGGGCTTCTGTACAGGCTATAAATAGAGGTGCTTGGTTCACTTCAAAGGCATCCCTTGGCAAACCACCTCTCTCACACTTCACCCACACTCCACCACCATTACAACCCATATCCACCACCATCATCCATCATCCATCATAGAGTGTGTGTAGTAGTCTCGGGATCCAAGATTGATAGTAAGAGTTCTTGACAATCAAAGGCCATGTTTGCCTAAGTCTCTTACATCACTTGGTGAAGACAAGCATTTAGTGTAATACTTTTGATTTTTAATCTTTTCGCAGTTTTTATTTGGTTTTGTATTAATGACTTTAAAAACTAGTTTCTTATGTTGAAGGTGAAACTTCCTTATCATTTGTCCGTGGTGTCTTGGCGTTATTTTACTGTCTATATAAAATAAAAGATTTACACCATTCATATCTCTACGGTCTATATATAGATATGTTGGCTACCTGGTCGGGGGTTAAGGGAATGGTTTGGTAAGGTTCTTGCCTTGTTCGGTGTATAGATCCTGCAAGGACCTGGGTCAAGCTTACTAGGATCTTCTTCAATGCCCACTGGTATTGGATGGCGGGGATGCGAATAGCTTGATCCCCTCATATGTAAACTAATAATAATACATTAACCCGGCTACTTGGGATTGTATCCCTGCTGACTCAAACCACTTAGCCGAGGGTAACGTCACCTTCAAAAGAGGGGCCTACCACATTACGCATTAATAACTTAATTAATTATCTTTCAATATTCCGACCCTTTAGGATTGTATCCTTGCTGACTCAAACTACTGCGTTGAGGGTAACATCACCTTCAAAAGAGGGGCCTACTACTATAACTAAGATAATCTCTTAAAAACTGCAAAAGTGCGGAAATCATCAAAGGTTACACTAAAGGTGAGTCGGATCCAAGTGATTCATCTTGTCTATCTGTTTTATTTTATTTTATTTTATTTTTCAGCATTTTTAGTTTTTATTTTTCATGTTTAAAACCTTTTCTAAAACTTTTGATTTGATTAGACGTTGAGGATAAACCGGTACTAAAAGCTCTTGTGTCCGTGGACGACCTCGGTATCTTACCAACACTATACTATGCTCATGATGGGTGCACTTGCCCATATGTGTGTTTAGTGTTAGTAGAATATCGTGTTTTATAAATTTAAAACTTGAATAAAGTGCTAAAAAGGGCTAAAATATAACTAAAAATATATACACGTCAACACACATCAAGTTTTTGGCGCCGTTGCCGGGGACACAAGGATTTTAAGAAAACTTAAAATCGACGGCCTAATCAATTTTTCAAAACCATTTTAAAAATCGTGCGAACATTTTCTACATTTTAGTTAATTTTTGCATTACAGTAGACTGAACATGGGGCCATGTTCACTGAACACGGGGCCGTGTTGCATAATTTTTAATAAACTCCCAGATACAGAGTCTGAACACGGGGTCGTGTTCGCTGAACACGCCCCCGTGCTGCACAAAACTAGTCACTTTTATTAAAACGCCTAGATACAGACCCTGAACACGGGTCGTGCTCATTGAACACGGGGCCGTGTCAAGCCTCTGTTTCCATTTTTATTTTCATTTTCTGGTCCCAAGACTCTGTTTTGGTCTGCTGAGTGATTCCTATGGATCAATACTCAGGAGATTACAACTAGCACTATGAGGAGGATGATTATAGGGAAGATTATTGCACCATTTGTGGTAACCCTCATTCGGTACAATATTGTGACCTCTTTGAGCCATCCACTTCATACAACTACTATGAGGAGCCCAGGTACGAGCCATCCACTTCATACACAACTTATGAAGACCCAAGGTATGAACCTTCTCCCTCATACTCATATTTTGATGATCCAAGGTATGAGCCTTCGTACTCCTACTTTGAGGAACCAAGATATGAGCCTCAATCTTCATATACTTACTATGAGAAACCATGGCGTGAATAACCCACCTCATATGAGTATTATGAAGAACCAAGTTACGACCCTTATCCATCATATACTTACAATGAGGAACAATGGTGTGAACCATCTACCTCATATGAGTACTATGAGGAACTAAGGATCGAACTTCCGAATTCAAGCTTTGAAGATCCTTATTCTGTCACACCCATAGCCGATAAGATAATAGAACACCTTAAAACTATCGAGCGTTATATAAAAGAATCCCTCGCAAGGGAAGAATTGACTTAGAATAAAGAAGAGATAGTTGAATAGGTAAAAATGGAAGAACAAGTAAGTGAAAAACCGACACATGAGTTAAACAACGAAAAAGGTGAGTCCGATAACGTTAAAATTCAAGAAGAGTCTAATTTTAAGGAAATTAATCTCTTGTCACCTTCTTTCGAGAATCATTGTTTAGTACCCACTCATGCAAAGTTTTTAAAACAGTTAAGCACTAACACTAAAATTGATGAAACGGCAAGCATTAAGTTAACAAATGATCAAACCACACTAATGAAAGAAGATCCATTTGAAACTAACATTACACCGGTTCCATGTTTTTTTCAAAATTCCTTTATTAGTAATCTTACAATTGATAAGGATCTTTGTGTTAATATAATGCCGAACTACATTTTCGAAAAATTAAGTATTGGTGATTTTTCTCCACTTCAAATAACCATTTTTCTATCTAATCGGAAAACAATGAAGTCACTAGGGATAGTTGAGGATGTGTTGGTCCAAACCAATCAAATGGTAATCCCAACCGACTTCGTCATCCTTGATGACGCTCCACTTGTGTTGGGATGACCTTTTATAAAAACCCACGAAGCTTTGAAAAATCGGAAGCATAACAATCTACCCGTTCAATTAGGGGCATTCAAAAAAGTGTCGATCTTGAGCGTTCAATGAAATATCCATTCGGCAATAATGATCCCCTAATTGAAGATGAAGATGAACCACCCGATACAAGAGAAGAAATGGACCACTTTGTTGAAGAAGAGGTCGCCATAGAACAAACCTTTTCGGTTCTTGACCGAAATGAGCACCCAAATAAGGAGTCTCCTAAAGACGCACCTCTTGAGCTCAAAGAACTTCCAAAGGGTTTGGAATATGCTTTTCTCGACAAAGATGGTAGATCACCTGTCATTATTTCGTCAAAATTAACTAGTGTAGAAAAAGAAAAATTAATTACGCTTTTGAAAAAACACAAAAACGCGATCACTTGGAAGCTTGTAGATATCAAAGGAATAATCCCTTCCATGTGCACGCACAAAATTTTAATGAATGATGACTATAAATTGGTAATACAACCACAACGTAGAGTAAATCCAAACGTCCAAGAAGTGGTTAAAAACGAAGTCATCAAGTTACTTGACGCCGGACTCATTTACCCAATCTCCGATAGTCCTTGGGTAAGTCCCGTTCAAGTAGTTCCTAAGAAAGGAGGTATGACGGTAATAACTAACGAAAAAAATGAACTAATACCAACAAGAACCGTCACAGGATGGAGAGTATGTATAGACTATCGTCGATTAAATGAGGCAACAAGGAAAGATCACTTTCCTTTGCCTTTTATTTTTCAAATGTTAGAAAGATTATCCGGTCACAAATTTTATTGTTTCTTAGATGGTTTTTCAGGTTACTTTCAAATACCGATAGCACCCGAAGACCAAGAAAAGACAACATTCACATGTCCCTACGGAACTTTTGCTTATCGACGCATGCCTTTTGGTCTATGTAATGCCCCCGCAACTTTTCAACGTTGCATGGTGGCCATCTTCCATGATATGATAGAAAAGACAATGGAAGTCTTCATGGATGACTTTTCTATCTTTGGAAATTCATACGACCAATGCCTCGATAACCTTGAATGAATGCTATCCCGATGTGAGGAAACCAACCTTGCCCTTAACTGGGAAAAATGCCATTTCATGGTAACAGAGGGAATAGTACTCGGTCACAAAATCTCAAGCGAAGGAATGGAGGTTGATCGAGCAAAAATAGACACAATTTCTCAGTTACCACCCCCATCCTCCGTTAGAGCTATCAGAAGTTTCCTTGGGCATGCCGGATTTTACACGATTTATAAAAGACTTTTCAAAAATCTCAAGACCTCTAAGAAAATTACTTGAAAAAGATGCCCCTTTCATCTCTGACAAGGATTGCAACCAAGTGTTTCTAACACTAAAAGAAATCCTAGTCAATGCACCTATCATGATAGCGCCTGATTGGAAATTACCTTTCGAAATCATGTGTGATGCAAGTGACTTTGCAGTTGGAGTCGTCTTAGGACAATGAAAAGATAAGCATTTCCACCCAATATATTACACTAGTAAAACATTTAATGATGCACAAGAAAATTATACAACTACAGAGAAAGAATTACTAGCTGTGGTATTTGCTTTTGATAAATTTCATTCTTATCTTGTTCTTTCTAAAACGATAGTTTATACAAACCATGCAACCATTCGATATCTCTTTAAGAAACAGGATGCTAAACCACGTTTAATCAGATGGATTCTACTCCTCCAAGAATTTGACATTGAAATAAAAGACAAAAGAGGAACAGAAAACACCGCTGCAAATCATCTTTCCCGCTTAGAAGATCCAGCTTTGGAGGCAACTAGGGACGAACTAATCAATGAAAAATTCCCAACCGAATCCCTAGAAATGGTGGAATACCGAGAAGAGCCATGGTACGTTGACTATGCTAACTACTTAGCTAGCGGAATAGTCACAAAAGGGTGGTCACATCATCAAAGAAAAAAATTCTTTGCTGATGTAAAACATTATTTTTGGGAAGATCCTTATCTTTTCAAAATGTGTGCCGATCAACTTATCTGTCGATGCGTACATGGTAGTGAAGCAAGAAGAATTCTCTGCCATTGTCATGAAGGTCCATACGGAGGACATCATGGTGCCACTAGTACTGCACGAAAGGTATTTGATTCAGGATTTTATTGGCCAACCATTTACAAAGACGCCCAAAGTCTTATCAAGACATGTGACGCATGCCAAAGATCAGGTAATATTTCTTCCAAAAACGACATGCCACAAAATGGCATTCTTGTTTGTGAAATTTTTGATGTGTGGGGACTCGACTTTATGGGACTCTTCCCACATTCAAAAGGAAACAAATATATACTTGTGGTGGTAGATTACTTGTCTAAATGGGCCGAGGCCGAAGCTCTTCAAACAAATGATGGAAGAGTTATGGTAAGATTTCTGAAACGATTATTCTCTCGTTTTGGAACTCCAAAGGCATTAATAAGTGATAGAGGTACCCATTTTTGTAACCATCAACTTGAAAAGACTTTAACAAGGTATGGGGTCTATCACCGGGTCTCAACAGCATATCACCCTCAAACAAATGGACAAGCCGAAGTGACTAATCGAGGTTTAAAAAGAATACTTGAAAAAACCGTAGGGTTAAATAAAAAGGAATGGGCCGATAAGTTGGATGACGCTTTATGGGCTTTTCGAACTGCCTATAAAACAACAATAGGTAGAACCCTATATAAGCTTGTCTATGGAAAAAGTTGTCATTTGCCGGTAGAAATTGCACACAAAGCCTACTGGGCAATTAAAAACGTAAACTTAGACATAGAATTTGCCGGTAAAAATCGATTTTATCAATTAAATGAATTAGACGAATTAAGGAATTACGCTTACTCTAACTCCGAAATTTATAAGGAAAGAATGAAAAATTTGCATGATAAACACATTAAACCAAATGAATTTTGGATAGGCGATCAAGTTCTATTATTTAATTCTCGACTTCGATTATTTCCTGGTAAATTAAAGTCTAGGTGGACGGGACCTTTTTCCATCACCCACATTTTCCCACACGGTGCAATCGAAATTAAATCTCGGAATGGAATTCCATTCAAAGTCAATGGCCAACGGCTAAAACTTTATCAAGAATTCATTGAGGATGAAGAGGAAGAAATCTCACTACAAGCGGCCGAAGAATAAAATGAAGGTTTAAGCATCAACATCATATCTTGTAAGTTACGAATATCGGGAAAGCATCTAAATCGGCAAGATTTCTAAAACCAAGCTTCAAGAAACAAGGCATTCACACGAGCACAAAAGAAAAAAAATTAAATTTGCCCGCCCACGGGGCCGTGTTCACTGAACACGAGGCCGTGTTCGCGCAACTGTCGGGGATAAAACCCCGTTTTTCTTTCATTTTCTCATTTCAACACGCCCCGTTTCCCCGCAAACTCTCTGGTTCCACCGAAAATTTCTTCAGATTTCCACGTTTTTCCGACTTCCGACAACGTCATGGTATTATTATATTATCATAATTAGTTAGTTTAATCACTTGTATGTAGTTTAACATCAAAAATTTGGGAAAAATCTAGGGTTCTTCAACTTGAACCAAATCAAACCTCAAATTTTTGCTTAGATCTGTTAGTAGTAGTATAAATGCATGTTATAAAAAGTAAATCAACTTGAATTGTTGTGGATTTGCCCGATTTCTCACAAAAACCCCAAACCCTTGTTTTTGAACCGAAAAAAGATAAAATTGAAGGGGGTAAACGGTTTGTTTTGAGAAAAAAACGCCACTTGGGGTTTCATTTTCGGGGAAAACCGCCCCCACTGGACCAAAAATTTTCAAGTTTTCGAAACCGGGACGAAATATCAAATTTTTGGGAAACAGAGACCTGAGCACGGGGTCGTGCTCAGCAAACACGGGGGTGTGTTCAGGTGAACATGGGGCATGTCCACTGAACACGGGGCCGTGTTCATCTGACTGTTTATACCTTTCTTTGAAAATTTTACTGTTTCGTGCTACTTGTTTGGTGTTTTCTCACAGATGGCCAAGAAGTTCACCAGGTTTAATGCAAATGAGTGGGCTGCTCAAGCGCGGTTTGAGGTTCTTAAGACTAGGCCAGAAGAAAACCCCCGACAAGTTTGCTTGGATACCCTAGAAGCAGTAGGCCAAATCGACCGCTTCAACAACCTTGTTACTGGTCCACTGCGAGCAGCTCTTTGCACTCGGCTTCACTCCGTGCACGAGTATAACATGGAATTTTATAGCACGTTTTCCTTCAAAGAAAAAGCGGAGCCATCTGACAATGAGCAGCTCTTTGCACTCGATCTCAATTGCATAATTTGGGGCAATCATTGGGTTGTATTCGGAAGAGGATGCTGGAGGGGAAGAAAACACTGGCGGTATCCGCGAACTTCCACAAGATCAACGCCAAGCTGCATGGGCTCAGATTGGGGAGGGACACTATAACCCGAGCCAGACCAAGAGCACGTAGTTACGGGACCCTCTCTACCGCTACATCCATAGGGTCCTCAGCTACTCCCTCTGCCAGAGACATGACAGTAGTGGTGTTGTAGGTTTACATGATTTGATGGTCCTCCACTGCATTCACAACCGTATCAACCTCGATGTTCCACACCTGCTACTTCGCAACATGCACTTGAACCAACTTGCCTCTCCCCCGACCCCTATTTTCTTTGGAGGATGGATCTACCGCCTCTTCAAGCATTTTGTACATAGGATGCCAAGGTCCTTCCAGAAGGGCCCATGGTCGGGTAGGGTGGACCTCGTCATATGTCGTTCCATGAACCTAATCAACGAAACAAATGAAGGAACGCTCAGGTTTCAAACAGTTCAAGGGCATGTGTGGAACCCTCAAGAAGCTCTCGTCCTTCACGCTCCACAAATCCGTCCTCCTCCACAGTACTAGTATCAGCACCATGGTGATCTGGGTCAATCCTCCTCTCAAGGAGGTGGTTTTCCTAACTTCCAAAGTTTACATGATTTGTTGCAGGAAAATCTCATGTGCACCCGGAACACCTACAATATGGCAAGCAACACGTACACCCGGGTCGGAGTCATAGAAAGAAACATCTCCGACATACAAGACGACATTGGCAATATCCGGGAGTACATGGCGGGCCAAGGAGGGGATGATGACGAGGGCGACGACATGGATTGAGCATGAGGCGTTGGAAGTAGTATTACAAGGTTGAAGGACGTAACAGGTTAACCCTTTATCTCTCACAAACAATTCCACGGCCTGCGTGCCAATTGTTGAACAATTTGCTTTCCGTAACTCTTTTACTTTCCTGCATTTTTTTTAGTTTGTGTTGTGTATGATGAAACTATGTAAGGTAGGATGTTTGTTATTTTGGTGTGGTATTTATAAGTAAAACAGGTACCTACGAGGCTTGAAGCGCTAAAAATTAGTGCTACAAAATCCGGGAAACCAGAACCAAAAACCGAAACATGTTTTCAATGATTGAAGATTGTCTACACGGGGTCGTGTTCAGCCAACACGCCCCCGTGTCCACCACCCAGATCCTGCTGTTTGTTTAAATTTCTGCCCAACACGGGGTCGTGTTCACCAGGCACGCCCCCGTGTCCACCTTCTGTAAGTTTTCAACACTTGCAATCTGACCACGGGGCCGTGCTCAACCGACACGGGCCCGTTTCCAGATGCCCAGTAACATAAAAACTTGTTTTCAAACATCTTTTTACACATTCAATCAACCTAAAACTTATTTTTGGGACACATTGAGGACAATGTGTAATTTAAGTGTGTGGGGGGGGGGGGGGGATGCTAAAACCTTGAATTTTGCAAGTCCTAATAACAAGCCTTACACAAAACTCTATTGGAACCGCTAATCACCCCAAAAATTTTTTGAAAAACTTTTTTATTTTTTTTACTTGTCCTGGTTTAATTTAGGAATAACAAGTTCTAAAAAGGTAATATTTTTACAAATTTACAACCGATAGCGTCGTGATAAAAAGAACCAACATAAGAAAATTATGAAACGGCATGACAAATCTAGTTAAAATTTGATTATATATACTTGATCACATTATAAAAACCCATTCCCACAAAAAGTGAGTTTTGAGCCTTTATTGAGCATACAAATATACATCTTTAAATTAAATGCTCATTTTTCGTTTTTTGTGTGAATAGCCGCTTGGTTTCTTACAACCCTAGAACTTGCCATGACGATACATTCTCGGTCCTTACCAACTTAAAACCAAGTAAGTAAATGATGGAGGCATTAGGACTAACCATTTTTCTTTCAACACCATTATTTTTCATTTTTTTTACCACCTACCCAAAATCCCCTAGTTAACCCTTTTGAGCCTAAACCTTTTCGTTTCTAAACCCACAAAACAAACACCCTTTACCCACCAAAGCCTTTTTATTTTTAACCCTTTATTTTAGTAAAAAGCTCGGTCTTCATGTGACATTCCTCAAAAAAAAATTGAAGTCTAGCAATAAACAAACAAGTTTCTCAAAGAAATTTATTTGAAAATGATTTGTTTGAATAAAAGTCACAAAAACAAAAAGTTTTACGACGACCGACGCTTTTTACGCTTTTAGCCCTTTTACTAACCACTAACCCCAAAACCACCTACCTTTAACCCAAGCCTAACCCTTCCCCAAGTCCTCTTGACATTTACAAAGGTGTATAGTTAAAAATGAGGAGGATTGATTGCTTGGCAAGCATATGGTGGAAGTAAGTTCCATGCCGGTCTCGAGTGTTTCACAAAAATACATCTTCGGCCGAGTGTTGAGTGATCTCCTGTGAGGTATGTGAACTTGTATATAATAGAATTTTTAAAAGTCATGTTATGCTCAAATAAGTAATTTATCTTATGAAACGTTCTAAATAAATCATGACGAATAGGATTGTAAATGACATAAAAATAAAGCCTAATAAGGATCTTGGATTCCCGACACTCAAGACAAGCCCAAAACTTTTCTTCTACCCATTCCATTTGGGCGTGTAAGCCAAATTATAAAGAGTTTTGCTTGAGGACAAGCAAAGATTCAAGTGTGGGGGTAATTGATGTGTAACAACCCTCGGTAAAATCGACACTCTCATAATATTTCCGACACCTCAGTATATTTTAAAAGACCCTCATATGTCTTTAAATACTCCCTGTATGTAAAAACCGAGCCCGAAATATGTTATAACATATAAAATAAATTAAAAATAATAAATATTAAGTTGAGGCGGGCCGCGTAGACCCACCCCAACCATTAATGCGGGCGGTATGAAGGTGAGAACCTGAGTCCGTTTGATTTATTAAGTCCAAGCGGGCCGCATAAGACCCCGTTTAAGTTAACGCGGGCCGCGTGAGATCTGAATGGTGGCGCAGCCCTGAGCTGACACGTGTCGACATCGTGGCGGACCTACCTGATGACCGGGACAAGCTATGCGTTGACTGGATGTTGACGCGGGTCGCGTAGCCCTAAGGCTACCTTTAAGCGGGGCGCGTGAGATTCAGAATCAGGCCCTATATAAGAAAGCCTCGGGATTTCACTTTCCGTCGCTCACATCTTTTCTTTCTAAACGAATTCTGAAGTAGTAGAAGTAATACACGGGTATTATATCCCCCTAATTAGCAAGGTTCTGCTCCATTGTAAGTATTATAACCCCGGTTTCATAGTAGATACACTGCCCGATTTATTTAGGGTTCCGTAATATCTGTCGTGGTTCTGCCCGACGTAGTTGTTGGAATGCCGTCTCGGGGAGGGTATCATTAATATTTTCAAAGGGTTATGATACTAACCAATATACATTTGTATAAATTATAGATTATATCCAGGAAACCCTTACGCGAAGTCTAAGATAGCAAAGTGAGTTTATCCTCTTTTTGTTAACATTTTTGGAATATTTTACAAAACCTTAATTGTTTTACAATGTGATTAAGCGGTGATTGAGTCTTTGTAGTTCTTCAATTACTGCCGGTATGTTGGGGTTTTGTATACAAAATTTACTACATTGTGAGTAGTAAGTCGGGGATGACAGTACGTTACCATTGGACAACGGGTTAGCCAATGTGTAATATGACCCACAAGTCAGGATTGACAGTACTGAATGAGTAATTGTGTAGAAATAAACAATGTGATCGCTCTCAATACTGTTTTAATTGATAAAATGTTTCTTGATTAAACTGGGATTCACTCACCAGTATTTCCCACTGACAAATGTTTTTAAAACGCATTTCAGGTAACACAATGTGACAGCCAATTAGTAAAAAGCCAGCTGGAGAGCACTGAAGGCTTGGGAAAAATGTGGCTATAAAAGTTACCTAAGAGACGATGTTTTAAATTTAATAAAATAGGGTTTATCCCTATAAATATATTGTAATAAGAAACTTGGGTTTTACCCATGTGATTATTAATATCAAATAGGGTGGTTTTACTCTGATAAACATTTCCTAACTACGGTCCTGATGTAAATTCCGCTGCCAAATTAAAACAAACTGATACCACCGTCACTGAGTTCGTGTCCGCCCGTTCCCGGGGATCAGGGATCGGGGGTTGCGACAGGAGGTGGTATCAGAGCCTAGCCACTGGTCTGAGCCAAAGAAGTGTTCTGCTGACACTTAAATTCTAAATTTTGTGTTAGGAAATAAATTATGGAAATATGTGCATAACTGTAATTATTTGTTATGTGTTATTTGACTATTTGTTAGTTTACAGTATGAGTGATCAAGGACCCTCAGAAATGAGTCGTCAGTTGTCTGATTCACCTAGGAGTGAAGGTACCTCATCACAGCCTGCCCTTTCTGGGTATTCTGCTGATCAGGAAGACGGGATGTTTGCTTTTAAAGCTCAGTCGGAAGAGCCATTCCCTCCTAAGAAACGAGGATGGTTCAGTAAGGAAGCCTTTGCTCGTAGGAAAAGAATGCGAAAGTTGCAACAGCAAAGAGCCTTAGCAGCTATTAAGCGAGAGACAGATACCCATACACAGGATATGCTTAATAGAAGCCTAGCTAATTTTCATATCCTAGCTACAACTGCTGCTGACCCAAGTCTGGAGCAAATAATAGCACCACAACCATAATTGCAAATCCCTGACCAACCCATGGAGATAGAAAACCCTGAAAACCAAGTGGAGATGCATGACTTCAACCCAGAAGAAATCCCTAGGGTACCAGCACCTAACCCCCTAGATCCAAATTACGACCCCTGGTGGGACGATAATAGGGACTTTGTGCAACGTTACCCAATCCATGAAGACGCACCTATACAGAACATAGAAGCCTACCCAGGTATGGACCCTTTAGATCCCTATTACCAAGATGATTATATTAGGGAGATCTTAGAAGATCCTTACCGATTTCAGGCACTTTCACCCCCATATCAGGAACCAGCACCCCAGATTCCAAACCCAGTCCTAGAACCTGCACCCCCAATGAGTGCAGAAAACGTGCAAGAACTTAGGACTTTTGGGGAGGAAATTTTATAAAGCAGTGAGAGAATGAGACAGGTGGGAGAGCGTCTCGTATGGAAATACGATGAACGCAATATGGATTTTTGGATAAATCCATATCCGTGATGTGATGGAGGAGACGGTAATAGTAAGAATAATATAATATAATAAAATAAAAATAAAATAAAATATGTGTGTACGGATGCATATTACTATTAGTGTGATTCTATTTATGTTGGTATTGTAATTTTATTTCAGTACTAGAATGTAATAGATGCATAATAGTATATGAAAATAGAGTAAAAGTCGCAATGATCGACGTTTTTGGCTAGATTGCATATCATGTGATTAACTATATTAAATATTATCTTGTGATATTAATATGGGATAAATGTTTAAAATTTAGATGGCCGACGAAGGAAATCAAGGAAATCTGAATAATGATAACCAGAGTAACATTAACGTGGTTAATGAGAATCCAAGTATCAATAACAATGGAAACCAAATGGATAATAGTGTTGTTCAACACATAGTGGCACAAGGAATCATAGATGTCATGCCATTTATTATTCAAACTATTCAAGAAGCGAATAATAAAAGTAAGCATAGCAGTAAGCGACCCATCGAACCCGAAAACAGCGTGAACAATGGACCTGTAATTCAAATGCCTATTCCCAAAAGGAGAAGAACCGTGTCTTATGGTTGTTCTTATAAAGAATTAGGGTCTTGTAAACCAATGGAATTCTCGGGCAATGAAGGGGCCATTGCAACCCTACGCTGGATAGAGAAAACTGAGGCAGTCTTAAGAATAAGCAAGTGTGCTGAAGAAGATAAGATACTGTTTGCTTCTAATCTGTTTAAGAATTCAGCACTGGAATGGTGGAACACTATCCTCCAATCAAGAGGAAGTGATAGAACTTACAATATGGAATGGGAAGAATTTAAGAACAAGGTGGAAAGAAAATTCTGCCCACCAAATGAAAAGGAACAGATAGCAAACAAATTCCTAAACCTTAGAATGACTGGTGTCGATAGTAAGGGATACACTAAAATATTTTTCGAATATGCTAGAATAATGCCAACCCTTGCATCACCAGAGCCAGTATTAATCTCCCGTTACATCCGGGGATTAATTGGAGAGATTAGACACGTAGTCAAGGCAGCTAGACCTCAAACCATAGAAGAAGCTGTAGAACTAGCAAATACCTTGACAGATGAATTAGTTCGTACCCGAGAGGAGGATCAAAGGAGGAACCTAACCCAGAAACTCACACAAGAATTTCATTCTAACCGTGGGAGAAATATAGGTTCTACCTCTGCACCTTACTGTAAGAATTGCAAAAGAAAGCATTCAGGAAGATGCTCTATATACTGTAACTTTTGCAAAATATCGGGACACAAGGAAGAAAACTGCAGGAAGAAAGCTAATAACAAGATATGTTACAACTGTGGAGAACAAGGTCATATCAAGCTTAGTTATCCAAAATTAGCTCCAGCTGCAAACAACAAGAATACTCAAAATGCTAGAGCATTTGTCCTAACTGCAGATGAAGCCAAGATGATTCCAGATGTCATAGCTGGTACGTTTTTAGTTAATGATATTTTTGCTAAAGTATTATTTGACTCTGGTGTGAACCAAAGTTTTATTAATACATCATTTTGCAAATTTCTAAATCAATCATTAACTAAACTACCACAAGAATGTTTAGTAGAGACAGCCAATGGGGAAACCGTTAGGATTTCTGAAATCTTGCAGGGAGCAAGAATAGAAATTTTAAATCATAAATTTATTGCAAATCTTTATCCTATGAATCTGGCAGGATTTGATGTTGTTTTAGGAATGGATTGGTTAATAGCCAATAAAGCCAGTATTCTATGTGATCAAAAGACAATTCAAGTAAATGCACCAAAAGGTAAAACGATCACAATAAAAGGAGATAAACCATCTAAATCTACAAAATTCATCTCTGTGATGAAAACTGCAAGTTATATAAGAAAAGGTTCTATAGTGTATTTGATTTCTATAATCACTAACACTAAAGGAAATGATTTAAAAGATATTCCAATAGTATCTCAGTTTTCAGATGTATTTCCAGAAGAATTACCAGGACTACCACCAAATAGAGAAGTCGAATTCAGAATCCATTTAATACCAGGAACATCACCGATTTCCAAAGCACCCTATCGTTTGGCACCCGCAGAAATGCAAGAATTAAAGAAACAATTAGACGAATTGTTAGAGAAAGGATTCATACAGCCGAGTTCGTCGCCATGGGGAGCGCCGATACTATTTGTTAAAAAAAAGGACGGGTCAATGCGTATGTGCATTGACTACCGTGAATTAAACAAGGTTACGATTAAGAACCGGTACCCATTACCGAGAATCGATAATCTGTTTGATCAACTGCAAAGAGCGCGATTTTTCTCAAAAATCGATTTAAGGTCAGGATATCATCAATTAAAGGTACAGGAAGAGGATATTCCTAAAACCGCATTCAGAACAAGGTATAGTCATTATGAATTTACTGTCATGCCATTTGGTTTAACCAATGCCCTAGCCGCATTTATGGACATGATGAACCGAATATGTAAGCCATATTTGGACAAATTCATAATTGTTTTTATAGATGATATTCTAATTTACTCTAAGAATAAAGAAGATCATGCAAAGCATTTGCACGCACTTTTAAGTTTATTAAGAAAGGAAAAGCTTTATGCTAAATTTTCAAAGTGCGAATTTTGGTTAGAACAGGTACAATTCCTTGGACATTTAGTCAATCATGAAGGAATTCATGTAGATCCAACAAAGATTGAGGCGATTACTAAATGGAAAACCGCTGAATCACCAACTGAGGTTAGAAGTTTCTTAGGATTGGCCGGTTATTATAGAAGATTTATTCGAGATTTTTCTAGAATAGCCATTCCCTTAACTAAGCTAACCTGTAAATCTGTTAAGTTTGAATGGGGATTAAAACAAGAAGAAGCATTTAGAATTCTTAAGCAAAGATTAACCCATACACCCATATTAGCATTACCAGAAGGAACTGAAGACTTTGTAGTATATTGTGACGCTTCTAAATTAGGTTATGGATGTGTATTGATGCAACGACAAAAGGTTATAGCTTATGCATCTAGACAACTTAAGAATCATGAAGAGAATTATTCAACCCATGATCTAGAATTAGGAGCTATAATTTTTGCTCTTAAGATTTGGACACATTACCTTTATGGTAGTAAGTTTACCATATTCACTGATCATAAGAGTTTAAGGTATATTTTCAAGCAAAAGGATTTGAATATGAGACAAAGACGCTGGATGGAGATGCTTAGTGATTATGATTGTGATATTCAGTATCATGAAGGAAAAGCAAATGTAGTAGCAGATGCTTTAAGTCGAAAGTATCATGAAAAGCCAAAAGGGTACGTTCTCTTAAATTAAATCTGCAAGTAGATTTAAATGATCAGATAAGAGAAGCACAAGAATCAGTAATCAAGGATGATGTTGAAAAATTAAAAGGAATGTTAAAAGAATTAGAACAAGGAACAGATGGAATTTGGAGAGTGAATTCGAATGTTGAGCGATTTGTGAACTAAGGCCGATCGAAGCTATTTATAGTGCTGATCAGACTCTTCGCCGCGCCCTGCGTAAAAGAAGGAAAGGGCCTTTGCGGCCCGTGAGGCCAACTAGGGTAGGCCCTAGCTTGGCTGACTCAAACACTAGACCCAACACGTTCATGCCACGTGGCGGCACCGGGCTGCTCCTGGTGGCCTAGCTGTCGCGGCTCACGACAAGGCTAGCCAAGGGCTTCGTGCCCCTCGAGCGACCTTCATATTTTGTTTTTAATTATTTTTTATGAAATTAAAGGTATATAGGGTCAAGTCTCGTATCCGGGGTGTATTTTAGGACGTATAGGGGTGTTATAAATATTTTAGGAGTGTCGGAAAAATTTAGGAGGGTTGTTATATCCTTCCCACCTTGTTTTAAAACTCATCCTCGAGGTCTACTAGAATAGGTGTGGGTATTTCCTCTGCATTTCTGATTCAATCTCCCATGTATATTTTGGTCCTCTCTTGGAATCCCATTTCACTTTGACTAGAATTTATCTCTTGTGTTTGAGATTTTTGACTTTCATGTCTTCAATCTGTAGTGGCTTCTCTACAAACTTAAGTTTTTCATTTACCTCTATGTCCTTAAGAGGTACTACTAATGATTCATCGGCTAAGCACTTTTTGAGATTACATACATGAAATACATCATGTATACCTGCCATTTCCTCTGGCAGTTGTAGCTGATAAGCTACAGGTCCTATTCTTCTAATAATCTCAAAAGGTCCAACATACCTGGGACTTAGCTTTCCCCTCTTGATGAATCTTACCACTCTTTTCCAAGGAGAAACTTTTAATAACACCTTATCTCCTACTTGAAACTCCAATGCCTTTCGCATGTTATCAGCATAACTCTTTTGTCGATCGTGTGTTGCTTTTAGTCTTTCCTTGACTTGAATAATCTTGTCTGTTGTGTCTTGCACTATCTCGGGTCGAGACAATTGCTTTTCTCAAATTTCTACCCAACAGACTGGAGTTCGGCACTTTCGTCCATAAAGTGCTTCAAAAGGTTCAGCATTAATACTGGTATGATAGCTGTTATTATAGGAAAATTCTATTAATGGTAGATGATCGTCCCAATTTCCTCTGAAATCAATTACACAAGATCTAAGAATATCTTCCATCGTCTGAATTGTCCTTTCGCTTTGTCCATCCGTTTGAGGATGATAAGCGGTGCTTAGATTTAGCTTGGTTCCCAATGCTTTTTGGAAACTTGTCCAAAAATGAGAAGTAAAACGGCTATCTCTATCAGAAATAATTGATAAAGGAATTCCATGTAAAGAAACTATTTCATTTACATACAATTTGGCTAACTGTTCCATACCGAATGTTTTCTTCATTGGTAGGAAATGAGCAGACTTGGTTAACCTATCTACAATCACCCAGATTGTATCATTACCTTTTCGTGTCTTGGGTAATTTGGTAACAAAGTCCATTGTTATCAATTCCCACTTCCATACAGGCATTTCCAATGGCTGCAATAAACCTGAGGGTTTCTGATGCTCAGCTTTAACTTGTGAACAGGTTAGACATTGGCAACATAAGCTGCTATATCCTTTTTCATTCCTATCCACCAAAAATTCTTTCTTAAATCTTGATACATCTTATCACTTCCAGGATGTATCGTATACTTAGATTTATGGGCTTCTTCTAATATTTGGTGGCGTAGGTTTCCTAGTTTAGGTATCCACATCCTTTTCTTATGGAATCTTCAAATTCCATTTGTTCCTTGTTCTAATTCCTTAATCATTCCTTTTAGTTTTTCAGTATCGTCCTTAATTACTGATTCTTGTATGGCTCTAATTTGCTCGTTTAAATCTATTTGTAGATTCAACTTAAAAGAACGTACTTTTCTTGGCTTTTCATGATACTTTCAAAAAAAAAGCATCAGCTACTACGTTAGCCTTTCCTGGGTAATACTGGATATTATAATCATAATCACTAAGAAATTCCATCCAGCGTCTTTGTTTCATATTTAATTCTTTTTGCCTAAATATGTACCTTAAACTCTTATGATCAGTGAAGACTACGAATTTTTTTCCATATAAATAGTGTCTCCAAATCTTAAGGGCAAAAATTATAGCTCCTAATTCTAAATCATGGGTTAAGTAGTTTTCTTCATGATTCTTAAGTTGTCTAGACGCATAGGCTATAACCTTTTGATGTTGCATCAACATACATCCATATCCTAACTTAGAAGGGTCACAATAGACTTCAAAGTCTTCAGTTTCTTCTGGTAACGCTAGTATGGGTACGTTGGTTAATCTTCGCTTAAGAATTCTAAAGGCTTCTTCTTGTTTTAGTCCCCATTCAAACTTAACAGATTTACAGGTTAACTTGGTTAAGGGAATGGCTATTCTAGAAAAATCTCGGATAAACCTTCTATAATAACCGGCTAGTCCTAGAAAACTTCTAACCTCCGCTGGTGATTTAGGGACTTTCCATTTAGTAATTGCCTCAATCTTTGTGGAATCCACATGAATCCCTTCATGATTGACTAAATGTCCAAGAAATTGTACTTCTTCTAACCAAAATTCGCATTTCGAAAATTTAGCGTAAAACTTTTCTTTTCTCAGCAAATTTAAAAGTGCATGCAGATGCGCTGCATGTTCCTCTTTACTCCTAGAGTAAATGAGAATATCATCTATAAAGACAATTATGAATTTATCCAAATATGGCTTACATATTCGGTTCATCATGTCCATAAATGCGGCTGGGGCATTGGTTAGACCAAATGGCATGACAGTAAATTCATAATGGCCATACCTTGTTCTGAAGGCGGTCTTAGGAATGTCCTCTTCCTGTACCTTTAATTGATGATAGCCTGAGCGTAAATCGATCTTTGAGAAAAATCGAGCTCCTTGCAATTGATCAAACAGATCATCGATTCTTGGTATTGGGTACCGATTTTTAATCGTAACCTTATTCAACTCTCGGTAATCAATGCACATACGCATTGATCCGTCTTTCTTTTTAACAAACAGAATTGGTGCTCCCCACGGTGATGAACTTGGTTGTACAAATCCTTTCTCCAAAAGTTCGTCTAGTTGTTTCTTCAGTTCTTGCATTTCTACTGGCGTCAAACGGTAAGGTGCTTTGGCAATCGGTGCGGTTCCTGGTAGCAGATGAATTCTGAATTCAACTTCCCTGTCCGGTGGTAGTCCTGGTAGCTCTTCTGGAAAAACATCTGAGAATTGAGATACTACGGGAATATCTTTCAATTCTTTTCCTTTGGTGTTAATGATTATGGAAATCATATACACTAGTGATCCTTTTCTTGCACAACTTGCATTTTTCATCACAGAGATGAATTTTGCGGATCGAGACGGTTTATTTCCTTTAATAGTGATCTTTTCACCCTTTGGTGAACTTATTTGGATTGACTTTTGATCACATAGAACACTGGCTTTATTGGCTACTAACCAACCCATTCCTAATACAGCATCAAATCCAGCCAGATTCATTGGGTAAAGATTAGCAATAAACTTATGGTTTAAAATTTCTATTCTTGCTCCCTGCAAGATTTCAGAAATCTTAATTGTTTATCCATTTGCCGTCTCTACTAGACATTCTTGTTTGAGTTTAGTTAATGGTTGGTTGAGAATTTTACAAAATGAAGTATTAATAAAACTTTGGTTTGCACCAGAGTCAAATAATACTTTAGCAAAAACATCATTAACTAAAAACGTACCGGCAATCACGTCCGGAAATCATATTTGCCTCTTCGGCTATCAGAACAAATGCCCTAGCATTCTTAGTAGTCTTGTTGTTCATGGCTAGAGCTAGTTTTGGACAATTCGGCTTGATATGTCTTTTTTCTCCACAATCGAAGCACACTCCATTACTGGGTTCTTCCTACAGTCTTCTTCTTTATGTCCTGGTATCTTGCAGAAGTTGTAGTATGTAGAGCATCTTACTGAATGCTTCTTCTTGTAAGCCTTACAATAAGGTGCAGAAGTAGAACCTATATTCTTCCCAAGGTTGGAATTCCCATAACGGAATTCCTGGGTAAGTTTCTGGACTAGGTTCTTTCTCTGGTTCTCTTCTTGTGTACGTACCAATTCATCGGTCAAGGTATTTGCTAGTTCTACAGCTTCTTCTATGGTTGGTGATCTAGCGATCTAGCTGCCTTGACTACATGTCTAATCTCACTGATTAATCCCCAGATGTAACAGGAGATTAATACGGGTTCTGGTGAAGCTAGGGTTGGCACTATCCTAGCATATTCGAAGAACACGGTAGTGTAACCCTTACAATCTACTCCAGTCATTCTAAGATTTAAGAATTTATTGGCTATCTGTTCCTTTTCATTAGGAGGACATAATTTCCTTTCAACCGTATTCTTAAACTCGGTCCATTCCATATTATAGACTCTATCACTTCCCCTAGACTGGAGAATAGTGTTCCACCATTCTAAATCAGCATTCTTAAACAGATTGGAAGCAAACATGATTTTGTCTTCCTCTGCACACTTGCTTATTTTTAAGACTGCTTCAATCTTTTCTATCCAGCGTAGAGCTGCAATGGCTCCTTCATTACCCGAGAATTCTATTGGTTTACAAGGCCAGAATTCTTTGTAAGAACAACCATAAGACATGGTTCTTCTTCTTTTTGGAATTGGCAATTGAAGTAATGGTCCATTGTTCACGTTGTGATTGGGTTCAGTATGTGATCGCTTACTTCCATTATCAATTTTATTATTTTCCGCATCCCTAACGTTTTGGATGATAGCTGGCATAGCATCTCTAATTCCTTGGGTTACTATGTGTCGAATGGCACTGTTATTTGTCTGATTATCATTATTCTGGTTTTCCCGATTTGCATCGTTGGCCATCTGGATTTACATACAATTACCAAATATTAATATTGCAAATCAATATTAAATGCAAACAATCTCACAACACAAACAGATTGGTCAAAATCGTCGTACATTGCGACATTTACTCTATTTTATAGATATGCATCAATTACAAACCACAACTGGAAAATTAAAATACAATACTAGTATGCATCAGTAGCTATGAGATAATCTATTTTTGTTGATATTATTATTTTTTTTCAAGTAACACACACACACACGCATATACATATATATATATTATTACTATTACTACTGTTAGGGGTTCATCCAATATTGCATGTTACGCTCGTCGTACTTCCAGACGAGTCTCTCCCCTATTTGTCTTATTTTCTCACTTTCATCTAATAACTCCTCGCCAAAGGTGTGAAGTTCTTACACATTCTCAGTGCTCATGGGTAGTGCGGGTGCGGGTATCGGGTCTGGGTACTGTGGCATCGGTTCCTCATGTGGGTATGGGTTCTCTAGGATTTCCCGTATGTATTGATCATTATCAAAATATGGGTCTAGAGGGTCAAGGTTTGGATAGGGTGCTACTGGGTTTTGTATGGGCTCCTCTAGTGGCTAGAGTTGTTGGTAATCCCTATGGTCGTCAAACCAAGGGTCATAATGTGGAGGATGGGGTGCTGAGATTCTAGGGATTTCAGTTGGGTTGAAAGCACGTAATGGGATCTAGTATCCTGGGTTTTGTTCTATTTCCATGGGTTGTGTTAGGAATAACGGTAGTGGTTGTGGTGCTATGAGTTGTTCTAAGTTCGGATTTGCGGCTGTGGTAGCTAGTATGTGGAAATTGGCTAGTCTCTTATTGAGTATATCTTGAGTTTGGGTGTTCATTTCCCTATTCACAGCTGTTAAAGCTCGCTATTGCTGTTACTTTCTCATTCTTTTCCTACACTCGTGAGCTCCCCGACTGAACCATCCTCTCTTTTTGGTAGGGAATGGCTCCTCTGATTGCGCTTTGAATATAAAGATCCCTTCCTCTGTATCAGCTGAATACCCCGAGAAGGTAGGCTGGGAAGAAGTTACTTCATCGATAGGAGAACTAGATAGTTGACGGTAAGCGTCTGACGGACCTTGATCACTCATACTATAAACTAACAGATTGTAAAATAATAAAACAATAATATACACGTATGCACATAATTGCATAGATTATTTCCTAACATATTTGACAATTTCATTGTTAGCAGAACACTTCTGTGGCTGAAATCAGTGGCTTAAGCTCTGATACCACTCTCTGTCGCAACCCCCGACCCCTATCTCCTGGGAACGGGCGGTCGCGAGCTCAGATTCAGTGGTATCAGTGGTTTTATCATTTTGGCAGCGGAATTTACATCAGGACCGTAGTTAGGAAATATTTTATCAGAGTAAAATCCCACATTTTTATAATACTAAACACATGGGCAAAACCCAAGTTTATATTAGAACCATATTTATAGGGATAAACCCTAATTTATTTAAATAAAACATCTTCTTTATTTAGGTAAATTTTATAGCCACATTTTCCAAGCCTTCAGTGCTGTCCAGCTGGCTTCTATTTGGCTTTCACATTTTGTTACCTGAAACGCGTTTAAAAACATTTTGTCGGTGGGAAATACTGGTGAGTGAATCCCAGTTTAATCAAAACACGTTTTATCATTGTACAGTATTGAGGGCGATCTCGCAATTATATTTGTTTCCAATTCTTACTTTAATTACCACCCACAGTACTGTCAACCCGACTTGTGGTCATGTTACTGCTCACAGTGTAGTAACAAATTTTGTATACAAAACCCAACATACCGACGATAATTGTAGAATTACAAATACTCAATCACTGTTAATCATAATGTAAAACAATTGAGGTTTTGTAAAAACAGTTTGCAAAAAGGTTTGCACAAAAAGGAGATTACTCACATTGCTATTTTAGATTTTCCCTATGATTTCCTGGTTATAATCTATTAATTAAACAATGCACACGCGTTAGTATAATAACCCAATTTACATTAGTTATACCCTCCCCGAGACAGAACTCCAACGACTACATCGGGCAGAATCCCGACAGCCGCTACGGAGCACTAGATCAATCGGGCATCGTATCTAATACGTTACCGGGGGTTATAATACTTACAACGAGGCAGAGTTTCGCTAATTATGGGGGTATTATGCCCGATACTACTTCAAATATTCAGAAATTAGAGAGAGAATTCGAATGTTGAGCGATTTGTGAACTGAGACCGATCGAAGTTATTTATAGTGCTGATCAGACTCTTCGTCGTGCCCCGCGTAAAAGAAGGAAAGGGCCTTCGCGGCCCGCGAGGCCAACTAGGGTAGGCCCTAGCTTGGCTGACTCAAACACTAGACCCAACACGTTCATGCCACGTGGCGGCACCGGGCTGCTCCTGGTGGCCTAGCTGTCACGGCCCGCGAGCGACCTTCAGATTTTGTTTTTAATTAATTTTTATGAAATTAAAGGTATATAGGGTCAAGTCTCGTATCCGGGGTGTATTTTAGGACGTATAGGGGTGTTATAAATATTTTAGGAGTGTCGAAAAAATTTAGGAGGGTTGTTATAATATTGGGTCTTAATAAATCACAAACACCAATAATAGATCTTATACGTCTTTATCCCATTTTTTCCTTAACTAGTTAATAATCGTTACTTATAAAAAATGCTTAACCGATTACGAACTTACATTTAAAAAAACCAATAATCGGTTACCTGTTAACCGATTATTAACTGGCTACGGTTTCAATTAATAACTAGTGTCGAACCGTATTAAGTCTAAAAGCAATAATCGGTTACCTGTTAACCGATTATTAACTGGCTATGGTTTCAATTAATAACTAGTGTCGAACCGTATTAAGTCTAAAAGGTTCGATTTCGAAACCTTTAAATTTTACATTCCCTCCTGAGCATTCTCATCCAAACCATCAAAATATGTGAGGGGTAGTTTTTATATTATAAAGGGTATAAAAATGGTTGTGAGTGGCGGAGAGAGAAAATGTTACTGTTCATCTGTATATTTGGGGGGACACTGTTCACCCAGTATAATTTTTTTAATATATATTGAAAGTGGTTGTGAGTGAAGGAGAGAGAAAAATGTAATGATAATATTATTTAATTGAAAAGGAGAGAGAAAAATTATTTGTTTTTTTGTGAAAATATATTGATATATGAGTTGTTTTTTTAGTGAAATGTATGTATAATTTGATGGATTGGATGAGAATCCTCTAAACCGTTAGATTTCCAAACTCCACCAAATTTACCCCACCCAATCTTCCCTCTTCCTCAAAACCAGCTTTCCTCATCTTCACACATTCCACACATAATTTCTAGGGTTTTTCCCATTTTCACTTAATTTCCACTCAGACCCACCACAAAATCTCTGATCACCACCGCATTGCCACCGTTAACCATCACGTTGACCTTCAAATCGGCCACTAGAACGCCCACCATCAACCGCTATTGTATCTGTAATAAGAATTTGATGCCCGACGTCTGTACGGTGAATTTGCTCGGTCGCCTAGGCAAGTGAAGTCGATTCCACTTCGTTGAATTTGTCTTCCGTTAGAGAACAACCCGGCTTCCTAAGTGGTGAAGATAGTTCTCTGATTCAAACACCAAACAACTCTTAGCCCGCCACAAAAACCTTGCCGTTAGGACGGCTCATAGAGATTTCTCTGTTCCCAATGAATCACGAACACTAGTTGTACTCCCTTGAACTCTCGATAACACATTTTCAGGGTTGTTGACCGGCAAATTCATCGTATATTTGATAAACCATAAAGGTAGTCATATATTTGATAGTTTGGGTATAATAACGTTACATAGGGGCTCAATATATAGAATTTGATATTACACGCTTTCTTTTTGTCATCTTTTAGATCAATTTTTGTTTGAATGTTGATTTTTTTATATTTTCCATCTACAAGTTTAAAGCATAGCCTTGAGCATTATTTTAATTATTGTCTACTAATGCTAATTAATTGTTGATTATTTCTATTTTGAGATTAATTGATTGCTTATGTGTATGTATATATGTATTGAATTCTATTTAATTAATCTGTTTATGAAGTCTCGTTTGTGATTATTGATGAATTTAATGTATCTGTATGATGATATAATCTATACTTTGTGCTTTTGTATCTCTAATTTTAGGTTTTGGTTGTTCGGTATCGATACAGTTTACTTGTGTCTTCAAGTTTATAAATGGTCATTTGTTTTCTTTTTTAAATTTTAATTCACATTTTTAGCTGTTCTTCTAGTTGTGTATATAGTATTTTTTGTGTGGATTTTGTTATATATGTAATATTGGGGCTTATTGTTATTTTAAGGATTAAATATTTTATTGATATCTGATGTGGTTATACTAGTTTAGGTGAACTAGCTGTGGCATTTGGTGTTAATGTTACTTTGTACCTGAGAAGTAGTAGAGGAAGCAATAAGCAAGTGGGGATGGGCAAACTATCGTCAAAAGAGAAAACGTCGAAGTTCTCAAAGCCGACAGGCGGATGAATCTCTTGCTCATATATGAAATAGCAAAGCGTGCGTGCGGTGCAGTGTGGTGCTACTGCTGAGGCGTGCGTGGATGCGGTGCAGTGTAGTGCTACTGCTGAGGCGTGCGTGCGGTGCAGTCGCCGCTGCTGCATGTGGCGTTGCTGCTGCGGCTTGCAGTCGCCGCTGCTACGTGCGGCGTTTCTGCTGCGGTGTGCGTACAATACAGTGCTGCTGCTGAGGCGTTCGTGTGGTGCAGTCGCCACTGCTGTGTGCGGCGCTTCTTCTGAGGCTGTTTGATGAGCTTGATTAACCGCTGGCATTAACTTTTTTATCTTTCCTCTTAATAAATCAATAATCATAGGGAGCTTGCAAAAGATTTTATGGTGGCTGGTACTGCATTAGAGTCTCTTTATGCTGCTTATGAGTTGATGTTCAAGCCAGACATGGTACCTTCTATATTCCACTTCTTTTAGCATTTCAATTTTTTTAATATCATTTGCAACTGACCTTGTATAATTATAGGTATATCTATGAGCCATTAAATATTTAGTCTTTGAAAAATCAGCAATGCATTTTAAAAGTCCCCCTTAAATCCAGAGGCTGCATGTTCAACCCATTTAAATGATAATGGACCATTTTGTCTTGTATTTATTAATTCAAAACGGTTACGGTAAAGGAACTGGGTCAATTGGTCAAATTTGTCGATGCTTATTACCCTTTAAATTGTTTTATTAATTTAAAACAATGAGATTATTGTTTAATAATATAGTTTGTAATTATGTTTACTAATACAGTATTTATATATATAATATAAAAATGTGCTGATTTATTTAAAAAATGTACTAACGGGTCAAGTGGTCAACCCAATCTTAAAAGTAACCTTTAACCACTAACCACTTACTCAACGACCTGTTTTGCGATATGAGATGAAAAAATATGATCACAATTAGAATTTAGAATAGAACCCATTTGACCCGTTTTGCCACGTGTAGTTTTAAATTTTTAGCAGTAATGTGTGTTTTGATTTTCTCACCTGTACAACCAAATGTGTTATATATTTATATGTAATCTCTACTTGTTATTGTGTATGTAGGATCATGAGGACCTGTTTGAAACCATCTCCCAAGCACTTATATCATCAGTTGACCGTGATTGCTTACGTGGTTGGGGAGGACATGTCTACATTGTGTAAGTTTCTTTTCGTGTATCCAAGAAGAGGTGTTTAATGCGTTGTTTGATTAAAGAAAGGGTTATTTTGATTCGGGTTGAAACCGGTGCGGGTTATCATTTTTTAGTTGGTTTTCAAACACAACTGGATAAAGAATGGGAGGCTTGACAAGATTTGGAAAACCAAATGTGAAGAAAGAAAGCTACATGAGCGGGTTGAAAGAGACTAAGGGGAGCAGCGAATGCAAAAACAATTGAAAGGCGTTATGAGAAAATTAGATTGTCCGGGTACTTAAAAGGTAGTTTTTTGTGTACTATTTAGATCAATATGTTAAGAGTTGTTAGTTTTGTAATATGTAACAACTTGAGTTTATGTTAATGTATCTGTTGTTAATTTGTATACAAGATTGTATTAGATATTTTATGCATTTTTAGCTGAAAAACTGATTTTTATTTATTTTTTTAGATTTATTTTGTTATTTGTCGGAAATTCGTAGGAAACCGAAAATTACTGTATTGTCGAAAAGTTGTTGGAAAATATATACTTTAAGAAAAATATTTATGGGAAATTTGTAGGAAAAATTGGAATTTATTTGTTGGAAATTTGTAGGAAAAATTAGAATTTATTTGTTGGAAATTTGTAGGAAAATTTAAAATCTATTTGTCAGAAATTTGTAAGAAAAATAAGAAATTATTTGTCGAAAATTTGTAGGAAATATTAGAATTTATTTGTCGGTATTTTGTCAGAAATTAAAAAACATATAATAACATTAATATTATCATTATTAATAAAAATTATTATTATTATTATTATTATTATTATTATTATTATCATCATAAAAATATATATTTTTATTTGTAGGAAATTTGTAGCAAATTGTTAAGAGAGTTTTATAATTTTGTAGGAATTTTGTCACAAAATAACCATAATTATTCGTAATTATGGATAATTTTTCTTATTAATGTAATTAATTTTAAAAGTAAAATATCATAAAATAAAATACAAAAATAGGCATAATTGTCGAAGAATTGTAGGAAAAACATAAAAAACCGGTTTGTAGGTATTTTGTGGCAACGATTGTGACGATAAATTTTTGTCGAAAATTTGTGGGAAATTTTGTCACAATTTTGTAGCTAACCTGATTTTCGACAAGTTTATTTTGCACGAATTTTTTTGTAGCAAATCTGTAGGTAAGACCAATTTCCTACAAATTTGGCTGTCACAAAGTAGGCATTTTTCTAGTAGTGATCCTTAACATATTTAAGTGGACGTTAGGTTATTTTTTATTTTTATTATTATTATTATTATTTTTTTTGGGGGGGGGGGGGGGGGGGGTCATGGGGCAATCGGTGGCTTAACAAAACTTTTAAGGGGGCGAGATTTTTGCATAATAAATACACTAAATTTTTAAGGGGGTGGTTGCCTCCATCAATACACATAGGTACATCGCTGATACCAATCATTTTGTAAAAAACCGAATTGACCGGCTCATATCCAAATTAACCTATGAAACTGAACCCAAACAAACCAACTAAAAACTGATGGGTTGATTAATTGTTTTTTTTTTTTTTTTTGTGGCTATCAATGTTTCTATACCTGTCATAGCCGAACCAAATCGACATGTAGTAAATCTTTGTTAGATTTTGGACTATTCAATATTTTTGTAATATTTGATGTTTTTGTTGAACGTTTTTTTGAATTTATGATTATATTATATGGTTTTGGTTAAAGGTCTTGTATGAATTTAAGGATTATATAATAGCATTTTGTTTGAATATTCAGTAATAATTGGTATTAATATTATGAACTATATGAATTCTTAATGCTATGTACTATACTAAAATAAAGAAATGTATGATAACAATTTTTCCATGGTAAAAAAAATTAAGCCCAAACTTTAGACCCAAATAATGGACGACTATATTGTTTTGCATTGTTATTAACTAAGCCAAAATTCATGGTTAATCGACCTGCTATAACCTTCAAAACAGATTAACCAAAACTATCATAACCAATCGTTTATGGTTTATGGTTATGCATTAACCGACATCTCGATTATGGTTATGGTTTTGGTTTTCAGCCAAAACCGACCCATACACACCACTACTTTAGGTCACCACCGGGTAATCCATTAACCAACACAGATTGTTGAAAATCAGATATTTAAATAATGAAGATGAAGATCAAATAAAATTGAAACAAATAAACAAACTATATTTTTTGTTAATGATTTGTTTAACAATCGTACATAAGGCAACACGGTATGGAGGAACGGCCTCCACCGTCTTGGACCGGCGACGCACCAAACACCACGCCGCCCCCTCCCGTCCTTGTCCTCGGCGTCCTCTGCTCGACGTTGGGGACGATCACAAAAAGACAAAATATTCCCCCCTCCTCTCACACACCCCTATACATACAATATATACATACACATTTTAGGTCCATCCTCCTATTTTCACACCTCCATCCTCTTTGCCCCATCCTCATGCCAATCCTACATGTCGCTTACGTGGCGGACCATCCTCCAAGAGAGGACCATCACCATACCCTGTAGCCTAAGATCCATCCCTAGGGTTAAATACAATACGAACCGACTAATATTAACTAACCTAAAATACATTTTGACTCCTTACATATTTACAATGACATACTTGATCCATTAACCAAATTTATGCATTGACACTAAGATCCCTTGATAGTTTAAGCTTAACTTAATTTCGAGGGGGGGGGGATAAAACTTGTTTAAGCGAGGATTTAAACTTTCTTTAAGACGTGAATTACAACATCTAACCTCATCCTTTTTCTCCCACTTTGGACATTCTTGTTTGAAGTGTTCGAGTTCGTTACACTTGTAGGAGCTTCTGTCTCCATGACATTCAATTTCTACCTCATCTTTATGTCTCCATGACATTCAATTTCTACCTTGGCACTGTCCGTTGTTTTCTTGATTTGAATTCCCATGACCACAACGTTCACATCTATGTTCCTTGACTTTCTCCTTTCCATCATTTTCTTTGGTGAATAGAAAATTTTCAAACATGTCTTCCTCCTTGATTGGCAGCTTCTTAATGCGCTCTTCAAAAGCTTTTAGCCTTCCAATAGCTTCTAGAAATTGCATGGTAATAAGGTTGGCAAATTGTCCAATTGCTACAACAATAATATGAATGAACCTTGCCAGTACAAATCCTTAAAGCTTTTGGACTAATCATTTGTGGATCCATCATCCAAGATTGTTAGTTTGTGACAAGTTGACTAATTCTTTCTAAGAAAAATCAAAGTCTCTCATTCAAGTATGTTGTAGGCTCCTTTGATCGGTGAAGATCGTACACTTGGTACCATACAGGTAGTGTCGCCAAATCTTTAACGCGAAACAACCGCGCCTAGCTCGAGATCATGGGTTGTATAGTTCTTCTCGTGGATTTTGAGCTATCGAGACGCGTAAGCTATAACCTTGCTTCGTTGCATAAGGACACAACCAAGACCAAGGTTGGAAGCATCACAGTAGACAATGAAATCGTCGTTTCCGTCGGGTAGAGTGAGGACATGAGCATTGCAAAGCTTATGCTTGAGAGTTTGAAAAGCAGTCTCTTGTTTGGTTCCCCAGACAAAAGGCTGATCTTTATGCGTAAGAGAGGTAAGCGGCACAGCGATCTTCGAGAATCCTTCGATAAATCGTCAATAATAGCCTGCTAGTCCGAGAAAAGAACGGACTTCAGACGGATTCTTTGGCGTAACCCAGCTCTTGACAGCTTTAATCTTCGCAGGATCGACGTGAATACCTTGACTATTCACAATGTGACCCAGAAATTGAACTTTCTCTAACCAAAATTCGCACTTGGAGAACTTGGCATAGAGTTGGTTCCCCTGGAGCAACTCAAGAACCAAACGTAAATGTTGCGCGTGTTCGGTCTTCGATTTGGAATAAATCAGGACATCGTCGATGAATACAATGACGAAACGGTCGAGATATGGTTTACATACGCAATTCATCAGATCCATGAAAACCGTTGGTGCGTTGGTTAGACCAAAAGGCATGACAACGAATTCGTAGTAACCGTATCGAGTGCGGAATGCGGTTTTGGGTATATCCTCCTCTTGAATACGTAGCTGGTGATATCCTGAACGTAGGTCGATCTTGGAGAAACACGTGGCGCCTTGTAGTTGATCAAACAAATCGTCGATACGAGGTAAGGGATAGCGGTTCTTGATAGTCAACTTATTCAATTCCCGATAGTCGATGCACATCCGGAACGACCCGTCCTTCTTTTTGACGAAAAGGACTGGCGCGCCCCAAGGAGAGGTGCTCGGGCGAATGAAGCCTTTCTCAAGCAATTCCTGGAGTTGGGTTGAGAGTTCGCGCATTTCGGACGGCGCAAGTCGATAAGGAGCTTTGGCAACAGGATTGGCTCCAGGAATGAGGTCGATACGAAAGTCGATGTCACGACTTGGTGGTAGTCCGGGAAGATCCTCTGGAAAAACATTAGGAAATTCTCGAACCATAGGGACGTCTTTCACTTCCTTCTTCTCCTTCTTCTCCTTCTCCGCTACTACAATGTTGGCCAAGAAAGCCCTGTATTCCTTGCGGAGATACTTGCTGGCTTGCACGCATGTCATAAGTTTGAGCCCCTTTAAGTGGTATCGCCATAAACACATAATAAGTCACCATTAGCGAGCGAAAAACGAATCATCTTGTCGAAACACACAACTTCAGCATGGTTTTCTCGAAGAAAGTCCATGCCTACTATGATGTCAAAACTTCCGAGTTGCATCGGAATAAGGTCGATTGAGAAGATGTGATTGTTGAGCTCAAGAGTACAATCACGGATAACGGAATTGACGGCGACGGTTCTTCCGGTAGCGACTTCAACATCGAATGCCGAGGAGAGTTGGGAACGTTTACGACTAAGGAGTTTCTCAAATTCGAACGACACAAAGCAATTATCGGCTCCAGTATCAAACAAACATGAAGCATAAATACCATTTACGAGGAACGTACCATTGACCACGTTGTTGTCAGCCTGGGCTTGACACACGTTCAGGTTGAAAGTTCTGGCGCGTGCGGCCTGTTGTTGCTGCTGCTGTTGTTGTTGCTGCTGTGGCTGCTGTTGCTGAGGCTCTTGTTTCACAACCCTGTTTGGGCACATGTTGGCAAAATGGTTCGGGTCGCCACATGCAAAGCAAGCTCTGGCCTTGACCGTGGTTGTCGGAGGAGCTTGTTGACCCTGTGGGGCAATGAGTAAAGCTTGATTGGCAGGATCTTGACGAATACGGCAATTGGTAGTAAAGTGGCCGTATACATTGCAATGAGCACAAAAGCGGCAAGGGGTGGCAGTAGGGTGATGGTAGGTACAAGTAGGGCAGAGCGGATGTGGCCCAGTGTATGCACGCTTTGCAGGAGGTGCATTGGTCACAGGCGCCGCTACTTGACGCTGTTGAGCTGGTGCGGATTGAACTGGTGCAGTAGTGATCGCACAGTTCTTGTTGCTGGAGCTGTTCTTTCTCTTGTTCTTCTTCTTGTTGCTCGATGAGGTGGGTTCAGCAGTTGGTGCGGTAGCGGTAGCTTGATGCAGATGCTTCGAAGTCTTATCCCAGACACCAGCCTTTACCCGCTTGTCGTTGATTTCAGCGGCCAGTAGATAAGTTTCCTCGATCGTCGTAGTCTTAGCCGCTTGCACGAAATCAGCAACGCAGTCGGGCAGGGCCCGGATATACTTCTTGATTGCCATGTCTGGAGTCTTGACTTGATCGGGACAGATAATGCTGAGCTATTTGAAATGAGCAGTGAGACCAGCATTGTCACCATCCTTCTGTTGTATGTGCCAAAATTCATCTTCTAGCTTTTGACGCTCGTGAGGAGGGCATAATTCCTCTAGCATGGTTTCCTTGAGCTCATCCCACGACAGACCGTAAGCTGCATCGTTCCCTCGCTTATTCCTCTCGGCCGTCCACCAGTCTAGTGCACGAGACTGGAAAACGCCGGTAGCATTCAGAGTACGAAGGTCATCAGGGCAACTACTCTGTCGCAGAGTAACCTCAATAGAGTCAAACCAATGAAATAATGCAGTTGGACCTCCTTCGCCAGTGAATTCTTTCGACCCACAAGACTTGAATTGCTTGAAACTGAAGGGCCTTGCAGCAGCTTTTGGAGCTTCGGTTCTCGATTCCTCAAACGATTTGCTGGCATTCTCATAGACATCACTCACAGCCTTCGCTACGCTTTTAGCGATGATGGAAGCAAGACGTTTGTCTCTCTTTTCTTGACGAGAAAGGGCATGACGGGATCCAGACGACATTGTCTGCAATAGATATTGTCACAGGACTCAACACACTATGTTCGAATCTCACCTCACACGTCTACCACTTACTAAAGCTCAGGAACACGCATATTCTTATACACATAACCACGTAGAACACAAAATCATATAAACATATAAGCACGTAGAGCGCATAATCACGTTAACACATAAGCACGTAGAGCACCGAGGCATTTTCACACAAGAGGCAGTCAGAACACAGAAACCTATCATTCAAAGCTTGCGATCGTTTGATAATAGCGTTCGCGTTTTTGTATATCGAATAACGTACCGTAGCCTAAGGTTGTCCACAATTCAACGATTTGCTAAAGATTTGAGATAGAAAGGCAGTGCGAGTCGTATGTGTCGATCGAAGTGAAAGCGAAATCGTGTAAATTTCAAAAATTTAAACACTTAAACAGGTAAACACACATAAAACACATAAAATCGACGAATTATCAGAGTCAGCAGTTGCGGCTCAGAACTAAAAACATATAAAATTTCGAGATGTAGATCGTCTGCGGCTAGTAGACTTCGACTAACCAAAGTAACTTCAACTATTCACAAGACCCGCTATACACGTTCGACTTCCAGGAATGTGCCCTTGCCTCGATTCTTGGGCGTTGGCACACCTCCCGTTGGCCTTATTGTGACTTCGGGTCGTTAGAGTCCGTCGAACTTTGGTGAGAGTTTTGTAAAATGTGCGGAACAAGTCGTCAAGGTTAGGGTTTCACCCCTGGCTCAACAACTTCGTCCCTGTTTTTGATAAAATTGAGGAGATTATTCATCAAAATATGGATTTCACTCCTGATTTGGTATAATTCTCCTTATTTGTAAAAAATGTGGGGTGATTAAGCAACCTTAGTCGAGAGTTTGCGGTTTTCACACCTATTCTTGACTTTATTACCCGTTCACAATTGAAAACTCGAGTGTGGTGATAGTACAGAATAAGCGAGAATAGCGAGTGATAGTAGTGAGCTCATGCATATTCCCTACTGGCTATGCATAAATCGGTCTGTTGGTTCCTAACTATAGACTAGGTTTCTAAGACTTCGACCCGGACTAGGTCGAGTCTTGCCTAATTCCCTATAGTTATGGCTCTGATACCAATCTGTCACACCCCAACCGATGGCGGAATCATCGGGGCGCAGCACTGAGCGAAACAGATTGTCCAGAAGTTCCCATAACAATTATCAATACTATTCAATTTAAATAATACGTCCCATACCGTACCTTAAACAATTAAATAATTATTACAGACATAAATCCAGTCAAATATTATGTTTTGACAACTCAGATTTAAATAGACAGCAATGGTTTATCTGCTTCTAGAGACCCTTGATTTGTTATCTACAGACAACTATTTGTTGGGCTCTAAAGCGTTATTCTAGCTTCAAATTCCTACCACATATGCATCCTAAGCACCTGTCACATACGTTAAAATAAAGTCAATACATATAATGTAAAGGTGAGCATACAAGTTTGATAATAGCATATAGAGTTCGAATTCGTTTACGCATAACCAGCACGTACACATAGTAAAATGAAGCACGTTAGTTATCGACATAGATCCATCGATACCAATGACTGCGGGTTGACTGCCCGAGGCAGTTCGCAATACATGATTACCACCGTAATCCATGCAAGTAAATGATCCTTAACAACCCCCGTGTGAACGGGTGCTGAGTCCAAACTATAGTACTATCGTTGCTAAGGCAGGTAGACAGCATTCCATGTGTAAACATAACAAACAAGCATTCGTAAGCCACGTATAACATGCATTAACGGTTAGCGTTCAAATAGTTTGAGTAGTGTGATAATTGTAGCTGAATATTCGTAACGTATGTAACACCCAAAAGTGTTTAAAGCAAAAAGGGTTCGAGTATACTCACAGCGATGGATGGATTGAAGGGAGCGCTTAGCTAGTAAGATTAGCCTGAATAGATTAGGTTGTATAACGATAAGTGATGCGTAAAAACAACACAGGGTATGAGTGAGTCGGATGGTAGTTCGATCGGATGGTAATCCGATCGGACAGCAATCCGTGCGGATAACAATCCGTTCGGATGGTCATCCGGTCAGATAGGTTATCCGGTCGGATGACTATTCGAGTGGATTGTTTCTTCCTATAAGAAGGATGTGTTTGTGTATGATGGCTTGACTTTTGAAGTTTTTGTTGTAGTATTTTGAAAACATCGAAGTATATCTATCTTTCAAGTCGGTCGATCGGATGACAAGTCGTGCGGATGACAATCCGTTCGGATGGTCATCCGGTCGGATAGTGATCCGGTCGGACGGCGGCTTTGTAATGAGGTTACTTACTGAAGGCAAGCACATGCCAGAAGTGTCATTCGATCGGATGGCAATCCGATCGGATGGCAACCTTGTCATTGAACATGTCGAAAATTGTTTAAGTCCTTAAAGTCTTAGTATCTCATGATCCGAAGAGTAATCCAGTCAGATGGTCGTCCGATCGGATTGCAATTCGTTCGATACTCAGACTTCGGATAAGGTTGTTTTAAAAGGGTGGGACCCAAGTGTAATCCGTTCGGATGACAATCCGTTCGGATGACCTATCGATCGGACAGCAATCCGGTCGGACAGTAACCCTTCCCGATTGTCCTGTTCGTTCTACACTTGGTCGTTTGAAGGTTTGTCGTTGTGTCGAGGCACTTTGATAACATGTCAGCCAACAGGACCCCTAGTTCGACCCAGATGACCAACCCGACCAGGAATCACCCCAATCCGACCGGTTATCGGCTCGAGGTGGCAGGTCTTGGTTAACCCGAAATCGGTAGTCTCGTTAGTAGAATCCAGATCTGAGCCAGTACAACACTAAGAGTGAGTAGAAGACTAGATCAGGACCCGTTTCTACCGGTTTTGAGGGTTTTGAGTGTAAAAGAGTTGAAAGAAAGTTAAAACCATCTTTCAATCCTTTTCATCATTCTTATGTCGAGATCTTTACAAGATCTTTGTATGTTTGCGTGGAATTTGGTTAGATCTCGGTTGTTCTTGGCGGATTGAAGTCAAAACATGAAGTTATTGAAGAACACATGATGACGTCACCCTAGAACACCCGAAATCTAGTGATTTCACGGTTAAAAGTTAAGATTTAAAAGGCAGAAAGGTGTAGGAGTGCGTGTAGATCATGAAAGTACAAGATTTAGGGCGAGATCTTACCTGGATTAAGAGAAATCGGAGAAAAGGTGAAGAGCACGAGTGGTTTGGACAGAGGGTTTCCAGAAATGGAAAGTGTGACAATGACAGGGGTATTTATAGGATTCCAAAAGAGGAAAGACTCATCTGATCGGATGATATACCGCTCGGATGGCTTACCCGATCGGATGAAATCCCGGTTGGATGACTCTTGTTTGCTGGCAAGGCGGCTATCCGATCGGATGGCACCTGGGTTGAGTGTTTGACGCGACGATTTTTAGCGTTTCGATTTCGATTGCGAGCGGTTCGTTACGATAGGGTTTCCTAGTCAAATTACTTTCAGTCCCATCTACTTCATATCTCGCATAATCTATTTTCCACCAATTATCATAGTTTGATAGCGATTTGAGTTCGATTGTAATTCGAGTTTCGATTGAGTTTGCTTGATTATCACCACACAACATAAATAAACATGCGCAGGTAACACGTAAGGCACACACACACGTATATTAACAAGTAAGATTCGTAGCTCGAGTTGCGATTAAAAGTCGATTCAATTAGCATAGCTTGATTATTGATTAGTTAACTTTATCGCATTGTTACTTCCTATAATTCACAGTCGTAAGTCGATTAATTAATGATTAACGTACCTCGATTATTGTCATTAACAACACTTACTCCACATAATACGAATTAAATAAAGAAATTCCTGCAAGTCAAGTTGCGCGAATTCGGTCGTTGACTTAGACCTTGACTTTGACTTGTGAAAACACGGGGTGTTACACTAACAGCTAATACAGTCTTATATCCTTAATTAGTCCCGGTGGCACCTACTTTCCTTGTGGGTTTAGCAAAAGCCCTCCTAAAGTATCAAGTAGGAAATCATCTAGTACTTGACTTACATTCCTTGACTACACACTTTAGATATTTGTTTATATTTGACTAAAGATGGCGAAGAGCCTCTAATCTAAAGACCAAAGAGTCCTCTTTGCGCTACTATGCATTTTTTCTCATAGTATAATGCAAGTTAGGTTTGGGTATAGCATGACTAGAACTTGCGACCATTAGGTTAATATCCTAATGCGCTACCAACTAAGCTATACACCCCAACAAGATATACTAGTAGATAAGGATTGGTGCAGAAATCAAAGAGGGTGGCCCTTCTTCTTCATCATAATAAAGGGTGCGACTTTGTATGAGGCTCGTACTGCAAAGTGACGTGAGGTCGAAGTCTCACTCAAATTTAATCCAATTTCAACTAAATAGCTAGCAGTAAGTGGGTATCGAACACAGAGAGTTTGTGGAAAATGTATTATCTATGTAGCTTTTCTAAGTGACTAAATTTAAACTAAGTTGCAAAAATTAAATTTCAGAATTTGGATTGATTGGTTTGAATTATATAAATTGAACTAAATTAAGTTGCAAATCAAAGTTAAGTTTTGAAAACAGATTAAGAAAGGTAGTGATCATCCCAAGTTTCAGGTTTTAAGTGACACTAATGTTCATGCTCAACTAGAAAGAACCACATAGACATGGCTCATGTTTGATTAAACGTTTGTGATGAAAGGGAACTAAGTACTCGGATTCCTAGAATGCGAGGTCGTTACCCGATGACCAATTAACTAATATCCAACCCTAATCCCTCCCATGATATCTCGATTGCCAATGACACCAAGAACGTATGGTTTAGACTACGATCAAACACAAATTAACACTTTACAAAGGAATATCTAAACACCCTAACAAACTAAACAAACATTGCAAAGTTCATTATTCTAGAAATCAAACATAAACAGAAGTATCTCAAGCAAACCTTACACTTAGGATGATCACCAATGAAATTAGCCACTCATAGTGTGGTGAATCATCATAACATCAAATGTATTGTTCATAGGAATCAAACAAACAAACCAAATGTTTTCCATCTTTCAGAACACCAAAGACAAGCCAAATTTCGCCCCAAAGCTACTAAAAAACGTAACCATTGATGGGAATAATGAAGAGGCAAACATAATTGTTCTTAAAAGTGGGAGTTACAAAAAATGCCAGTCACCACCGTAACTTACACTTACGGTGGCCCTTAAACCTTTACGCTCAGTCTTTACTGCCTTACGGTGGTCAAAAGTTGTCAGTGACTACCGTAAACTACGCTAGCTACGGTAGGCTTCAGTAAGAAATTTTGTTTGCTTCATAACTTTCTCGTTTCAACTCCGTTTTCTTCGTCGTTTTCGCCCACGTTCTCGTAATTTCGTCCTCTATCACGTTATCTTATTAGTTCTTCAATTCCAATAAATTATTTTCTTCATTTATGGTACATATTCCTTCCATTTTAAGCTCCATTTGTACCTGAAACACAAACAACCGTAGTTATCTAATTCTAGACAAGTACCCGATTAAATGTAAGATTTTATATCGTTTATACCACTTAAGGGTTGTCCTACGGACCACCTATCATAGAGCAAGAAAGAAAAACGTAAGGGCGCACACTAGCACTCCTGCAAGAAAACGGCCTAGCTAATAATGATATTGAATGATCGATATGAAAAAGAAGCGCTCAAGCATTGGAAGAAAGTCGGTCTTACTTAACAACCACCTTTCTTAGCTTAGTACGGTTTTTTGTTTCCACTCATTGAAGATTCTATCTACAAGCACCTCTGTTTGAATGTGTAAGATTAGAGAAAGCAAATGGCTAGCAGGGCCTATGTAGCTAATAATCTTCTACATAGACAAAAGAAAATAAGGAGATGCAACATTTGAACGTGATCCAAACAAATATTAAACATTCTTCCAACAAATAATCTTCATTGTTCTCGAACCCATGGAGTTCGATCCAGAAAATTAAGCTGACGCCATAATCTTTAATGTTGCACTAAAACCAAAACCAATTCGTTGTTGCATCAAATCCAAACGAAGAACAAAGTTGTGGTGGCCGAACTTATTTAGCCCAAAAACAATGATAAATTTCAACACCTTAACTTCAATAATGTAACACCCCGTGTTCTCAAGGAGTCAAAGTCAAAGTCCAGGTCAAAGTCAACGACCGATCGCGCGACTTGACTTGTAGAGAATTCTTTTTATGTGTTTATTTTAGTTATATTATGTGGAGTAATTATCAATAATCGCAGTAATCGACGTATATTATTCGCTATTTAATCGACTTACGACTGTGAACTATATGAAGTAACAATGCGATAAAGTTAACTAAACGATAATCAAACTATACTAACCGAATCGACATCGAAGGGTAATACGAATTGCAACTCGAAATATGCGTTCTGGATATTGTTTTACGTGTGTTTTCAAATTATATGTTACTTGTGCATGTTTATTTATGTTATATTGGGTGATCAATCGAAACGCAATCGCAAATCGCAATCGAATCGCAAACGATAAATGAAAGGAAATGTAGGATGATTATATGTTAGATATAGTAGTTGGGATTAAAAGTAATTTGATGAACAACTCTATCGTATCGCTCACTCAAATCGCATCGCAACGCGCTACACGCAAAACTAAACGACAGAACTCGTCACGCCGAGCACTCGAACCAGGTGCCAGCCGACCGAGCTGCCATCTGGACGGGCAGCCACCCGATCGAGGTGCCACTCGACCGAGCTGCCACCCGGGTGAGTTGCCACTCGAGCGACCAGCCCCATTCTCCCCTTTCTACTTTGGGAAACCCTATAAATACCCCATCACTTTCCACTTTGGGAAAGTACCAGCTCACACTTTCTCTCCACTCGTACCAGCCTCTATTTCTTCAGATTTCTCACGATTCTTGTATGTTTTCTTCTAGATTCTTATACTTTCTTGATCTACACGCACTCCTACACCTTTCGATCTTTTAAATCTTAACTTTTAACCGTGAAATCACTAGATTTGAGGTGTTCAAGGGTGATGTCATCATGGTGTTCTTAGGAACTTCATGTCTTGGCTTCAACCCACCAAGAACAACTTGAATCTGAAGGATTTCCACTTGAATAATCCAAGATCTTGCATAGATCTGAACATATTCACGGTGAAAAGGATTGAAAGATGATTTTTCTAACTTTCTTTCAACTCTTTTACACTCAATGCACTCAAACTTGAGGGAATCGGAGCTAATACTGATCGTCTACTCGTTCTTAGTGATGTATCAGTGCTAGATCAAAGTTCCGTCTGAAAGATAGTGATTTCGGGTTTGGACATGAACAACCGTCTCAGACCGTGCACTGTCGAACTAGGGTGATTCCTGTTAGGACAGGTCACTGGGGTCGAGATGGGGTTCCCATTGTTTAAATCAGCCATCACAACGTCTCGCTCAAGTTACATCACTTCAAGCAAAATCAAGTAACAGCACGATCAGATCGTTGGGACGAGTCGCCGTCCGACCGGGTTGCCATCCGCTGGACCCACTGTCCAATCGGGTTGCGTCTTGATTCAAAACTTAAACAATTTTCAACATGTTCAATAACAGGGTTGCCACCCGATCGGATGAACATCCGACCGAGTGACCGCCCTGCTGTGAACTTGTTCTCACTGAGAAACCTCGCCATTCGAGTCGCCGCCGAACGACCTGAAAGGTAGAGACACTACCCTGTTTTCAAAATACTACAACGAAAACTTCAAAAGTCAAGCCATCATACATAAACACATCCATGCCAATAGATGTCCGACCGACCGAGTGGCCGTCCGAACGGACAACCACCCGAACGGGTCGACATCCGCACGAGTGGTCGACCGGCCGGATTGCCATCCGACCGGATCACCATTATGCACTTGGTAACTTTTCTCGTTATACGCGCCGCTTATCTTTTATGCTATCGTTAACTATTCAGGCTAACCTCGCTCTACGCGTTCCCTTCAATCCATCAACGCTGTGAGTATACTCGAATCCCTTTTTGGTTTATGCACTTTTGGGTGTTACATACATTACGAATATTCAAATCACATCGAACACACTACTCAATACTTTAACGCTAACCGTTATTGCATGTTAGACGTGGCTTAATGAATGCTTGTTTGTTATGTTTACACACGGAATGCTGTCTACCTGCCTTAGCAACGATAGTACTATAGTTTGGACTCAGCACCTGTTCGCAGGGGTTGTTAAGGACAATTGTAACACCCCGTGTTTCCGAGAAGTCAAAGTCAAAGTCAAGGTCAAAGTCAACGACATGTTTCGCGCGACTTGACTTGTAGTAGATTTCTTTTGTATGTTTATTTTAGTTGTATTATGTGAAGTAAGTGTCAATAATTACAATAATCGAAGTATGTTACTCGCAATCTACTCGACTTACGACTGTGAAATATAGAAAGTAACAATGCGATAAAGCTAACTAAACGATAATCAAACTATGCTAATCGAATCGACATCGAATCGCAACTTGAACTACGCGTTTTAGTTACTGTTATACGTGTGTGTGCCTTATGTGTTACTTGTGCATGTTCATTTATGTTATGTGTGGTAATCAATCGAATCGCAATCGAACTCGAAACGCAATCGAACTCAATCGAAATCGAACTATGATAGTAGTTGGGATTAAAAGTAATTTGAATAGGAAACTCTATTGCGAGCAATGCGCAATCGCAATTGAAACTGAATCAGCAAAAATCGTCGCGTCGAGCACACGAATCAAGTGCCATCCGGCTGGATAGCCATCCGACTGGGCTGCCACTTGGCCATGGTGTCAAGATGCCATCCGACCGAGATGACATCCGACCGGATAGTCATTCGGGCGGGATGCCATCCGACCGACCCACACTTTCCCCTTTTAAAATCCTATAAATACCCATGTCACTCTCAAACTTTCTACTGTTGGAAACCTCTATCCGACCAGCACGCTCAGCTCACCTTTTCTTCGATTTCTCTCAATCCCGGTAAGATCTCGTCCTAAATCTCGTACTTTCTTGATCTACACGCGCTCCTACACCTTTCTATCTTTTGAATCTTAACTTTTAACCGTGAAATCGCTAGATTTGAGGTGTTCTAGGATGATGTCATCATGTGTTCTTCAAGAACTTCATGTTTTGGCTTCAATCCACCGAGAACAACTCGGATCTAACCGATTTCCACACAAATGAACAAAGATCTATGCTAGATCTAAACATAAACAGAGTGAAAAAGGATTGAAAGATGGTTCTAACTTTCTTTCAACTCTTGAAACCGATAGAATCGGACCTAGATCTAGTGCTCCGCTCATTCTTAGTGTTGTGCTAGCTCAAGATCTGGATTCTACTCACGAGACCACCGATTTCGGGTTAAACAAGAACAACCGTCTTGAATCGGTTAACTGGCCGAACTAGGGTGATTCATGGTCGATCAGGTCACTTGGGTCAAGATGGGGTTCTGTTGGTTAACACAATGTCAAAGCGTCTCGATAAAACTACAAACAAACAAAACGACCAAGTGTAAGACGGCCGGAGCAACCTGGATGAATGCTATCCGACCGGACTACTGTCCGAACGGATAGGCTACCCGAACGGATTGTTGTCCGAACGGATCACACCTTGGGTCCCACACTTCATCAACTCTATCTGAAGTTTGAGTATTAAACGAATTGCCATCCGATCGAACTACCATCCGACCGGATTACTCTTCGGATCATGAGATACTAGGACTTTAAAGACTTAAACAGTTTTCAACATGTTCATTAACAGGGTTGCCACCCGGTCAGATGGACATCCGACCGAGTGACGCTCCTGCTGTGAATTTGTTCCCACTAAGTAACCCTATTGTGACACCTGTGCCTTCACGGCCATCAAACAAATACCGAACCAATGAAATATTGTATTTCATACTTGGGATTTGTATAAATATGTGTATCATTTGCACATATCAATTTGAACTGTAATGTCTCTTCACGGCCAACAAGTTAAATCGCTTACAGGGACTAAAGTTGACAAACTGCGAAAGTATGCCAATTTGAACTGTAACAAACATTCTGGAACATGGCCATAAGTTAAACATACCATAAATATCCTTTACATAGCTTAGAAATAGGCTTTGAGAGGTTCGGTGTGCTAAAATAAACTTTTGGGTCATTCAGGGACTAAAACCGTCAAAAAGTGCACAAGTTTGCATTTTCGCGCATAACTTACGTTCTGAATACATCCGGACATCCAAAAATTTATGTAAGCACTAAAACATTTTATTTTAGTGTTTGGCATGAGAAAAACCCATTCGTCACGCAATTTGGATCGTTTTTCGCGCTTATGCGCATTCCGTCGTAATTAAGCGAACATCGCGGTCGTACGACCAAACGAACCAACATCCGACATATTTTTGAGCATGTTTCATGTCCACAATGTTTAGGCATCATTTTAGGGCCTTAAAGTTGGCTTTACGGGCCTTAGAAGTGTCGGGAATGGCCTTAAAACACAACAGGGACTGAAACTGTCAAAATGGAAACTTGTTTTCTGATCAGAAGCTCCAGGCGGCCCGCCTGAGCTTTGTCTGATCCTGAAGCGGGCCGCATCAGCCCCCTGACAGTAGAAAACATGCAAAAACATCGAATCTGGTCCGTTCCAACCTTGCACATGGTTTTTCTCAATTCTATGGGCTGGTTTTTGATGCACATGGTATTACAATACCATGGGTGTAAGTGTATGGCCAAGATCGAATCATGTTTTCCAAGAAACGATCCTAACGGTTCGGGAAACACTATAAATACCCCATGCCACCCATTTCTAAACTCACTAGAATTTTGATTTGAGAAACTCTAAGTTGAAACCATTGTTTCATACCTGAGATTCTTGAATCGAGATTAGCATTCGGGGACCCTTCGTAAGTATTCTTTCGTTCTTTTATTGCTTTTCGAGTCTTTTCGAGTCTGAAAGTCAAACTTTGTTTGAATTTCTGCATTGACCAGTTTATGGTCAATGCGAAGTTCGTATGAACTTCGCAACGTGTGTGTAATCACGTTGGTTATAGTCCCTTGGGACTATGCCTACTGATTACCACGTTGTCTAGGGTCGTAGGGTAAGCGATCTAATAAATCGCTTATACCTTCGAACCCGACCCATTTGGTCGATCATTAGGATCCGACCAAATACCTTAGGTGACCATTGTATATAGGGAATAACCTTCCGAGGTTATACCTTATGGTCATGTCGTTTGAGTAGTTGTATGATAGGTAGTTTATATGCCTTAGGTAAATTACCAGAATACCCTTTTCATGTATAATTGGTAATTAAGCATATGTAACCTAAACTTTTGTCACATAACTGATTATGTAACATGTTTAGGCATATAACACTTGTCATAGGACTAGTTAGGCGGTCCGAACGCGTTTCACGCGAACGACGCGTTAAAGTAGCATAAGCTACCTAAACGGGTCGTAATGGGTCGTAAACATTTAGGTTAGGTTTCATTTAGTATGTAGGCTTTGTTAAACCATATGACACGAGTCTCTATACTCGTTTGGTTTACGAACCCTCATTCTATCTAAATCCTCCGATTTAGGTCCGGTTTATTAACATAGTTACCTATATTAGGTGCCGTTTGATATCCGCGATCTCTAGCATTGTTTGGTTGTTACTCAAGGACTACTAAGCAATCTCAAGTGAGTACATAGACCCCTCTTTTACTGTTTCCAAACGTTTTGGGGTGGAACACATGTGCCTACTTGTTACTTTCATGCTTTCCTGCTTTCACATCATATACTTGCTATATTCATTAGTACATTTATAGTACATGATTTCATTGTTTTACATTACATTTTATACTATGTGTGCCCATTGTGTGCATACTTAGTACATTGTTTTACATTTACATTTTATGCTATGTATGTCCGTTGGTTACATACTTAGTACAGTGTTTTCATCACATGCTTACATTTTGTTATGACATTTGGGTTGTTTACAATGGAACAATACATTCATTAACATTAGCTACGCCATTCGTTAGTAGGCAGTGGTACCATAGGAATTGACAACTCCCGTTCCTGAAATCCTGGGTTGGTGTGGATTGGAAGGAATGACCAAATTCGATATACATAATTTAGATAAACCTTTAAATTGTTTAAGGGTTTATCGCCACAGTCTCAAGGCTTGGATGTATGCATTTTCACAACACCGCATAGATGTTCGTATCAGTATAGCATGCATTTCCACAAAACATAGCTTTGATTTAAACCATGTTTTACTTCAATACTTTGTTTTTGTGCATATGGTTTAGTTGATACATTTCACTAGCCATACAGATCATTTTGGTTACACATTACATGATTTACATTTGACACATGAACATTATTGACATTGGTTACACATCACATGATTTACATTTGACACATAAACATTATTGACATTTGTTACACATTACATGATTTACATATTGACATAAACATTTTGACATATTATTCAATACGTTTGGCAATTGGTTTAAACATAGACATCTTACATTGGTGGTTTGTTTGGGTAAGTGATTTGAGTAACGGTGCGTGTGTAATATGATACAAGCATGGTGGATACGCCGCTGGTACTTCCTATATATAAATGTTTGTATGGTATTACATATCGTAGCGTTATTTGAATCATTTCAATTTAAGATATATAACATTTTATACAAATAACATACTTTTCACAAGACATTCTTTTACAAACAACTTATCTTATACAAACTCATTTTACATGGTTATTCATTTAACCATACATTATTCTCTTATTTATACATATCATCTGATCTTATCGTTTTTCAAATGATTTACAAGACAAATCAAATTACAAGGTTCATGACTAAACATTTTCTTAAACAATAAGTCATGAATCCTATTTTCATAAACCTATGTATCTCACAGGCATTTTTATGCTGACGTACCTATTTTCACATGTGTTTCAGGATATGATGCATAGGATTTATCAAGATACACTTAGGCGGACTTGGGCCTTAGCGACAATAAAAGATGCAAGACTAGTTATTTATGTTATGTTTCTTTGATTGTCAAGACATTGTAACTACCTTAATTAATAAAACAATATTTCAATTTCCATGTGTTAAGAAACAATGATTCTGTTACAACACTCCCCGACGTTTTCCGCCACGTTTTGTTGTTCTACGTGGTCGGGGTGTGACAGAAAAGTTGGTATCAGAGCCAATGGTTATAGGGAATTAGGTTATTAGTAATGCTTTGACCTAGTCTATAACCTTCTTAGGACCCTAACGCGAGTTTACTTGCGTTTAGTCATAAAACGATACCGTTACTTATCCTTAGGCGACAACCTCAACGAGAACATAAATTTCCAAACCGCTTTGAAAACTAATCATCTGTTCTAGGATGATTGATTACTAGGTTTTGAACCCTCTATTGTAAGGTTTTGAACTCTCTGTTATATGGTTTTGAACCCCTTTGAATTTTCAAAATCTCGTCAAAGTTTGGGTCTTATAATGTGAACATGTGCAAACTGGAAGGGTGAATGCCTGTATTCTGGGTTTTCTGTCTAGGCAAGCACTTCGTATATATCTCATCAGACGCGAGACCAGTTGTGCTTACCTGGGAATTCTTGGGATGAGTGTTCACTTATAGGCGAGCATGTCTTCGGTGATACATTAATAAGACCTGTTTACTTTGATTAGTCACCGTCTCATTTGTTTGCCTTAGGTAACAAACAAATGATCGCAATTTCTATGCGCTGTCATTTTGTTTTATTTGTCCAATAATCTTTCACTTGCTTCTTCCTATGTCTTTCATTTCCTTCTAGAATGTCTCTTCCTCTCAGCAACGGCTAAATGTCTGAGCAAACAGCCGAATTTTCCCAGCGAATAGGCGAAGTGATTCTGAAGACTGTGGAATTAGGAATTGCCATGTCTCGTCTCAACAATGAAGCCACTCAAGAGTCACCAAAGGAAGCAGAAGTCAAGCCAGCACTACCAGCCAAGAAACCAACCGAGGAATCAAAGACCATGGATGAACGATCCCCTAAGAGGTCAAAGAAGCGAAAGGCTTCTCAGAACTTCGCCGTAGTCGCTCACAATGGTCAAGCCATCCCCAACCAACCAGCTCAACCCCCTGCTAGGAAGCAATACAACGGAACTGCATCCTTGTGCAACCAATGTAGCCTTCATCATCAGACTAGTGTGAAGTGCTCAAATGCCAAATTTGTGGACTTATAGGTCATACGGCAAGGGTTTGCCCAACTACAGCAGTACCAAATCAAACAGGACCCATCCGGGTGGCAACACCACCTGCTAAGAAGCAATACAAGGGAACGGCACCAATATGCGACAAATGTAATGGGCATCACCAAGCTCATTTACCGTGTCGTCTGTGTGTATCATGTGGGCGAGTTAGTCACCTGGTAAGTGCTTGTCGATGTAACCCGAACCAAGGTGGTCCAGATCAACCACAAGCCGACTCTGCTCAAGTTCATTTCTCACCAGGGTCTTGCTACAACTGTGGCGAGATGGGCCATTTCCTAAGGGATTGCCCAAAGCTTGCTAATGCAAATCCAACCCACGGATGAGCAGTTGGCTGACTAGAAGATGTTGCTGTCTTATGCTTTTGTTTATCTATTTTCTTGTAATGTGAAACAATCTGTTTTGTTTATAAATAAATTCTTGTTCACAATTCTGATATACAAGTGTAGTTACATGTGTGTATGGCATTTCCCTATGATACCTACATTAAGGAACTATGCTCCTTACAAACTACTCTTGTGAATATTTCCCATTCTTGTGTTTACTCATGATTCCCATAGAAAATTCTGAGTACTCGTCTCATTCTAAGATACGAAGTACAGGAAAATAAAGTGACATTATGAGTAATCATGTTTCTGCACATCTGTACCTTTGAATCCTTGGTTTGATAACTAATGGTATTTTCAAATCTCATACCCATTACGTTTTGATTTTTCAACATATACAGTACAAGTATTTCAAAAACAATCTTCATGATCTCAAAAACATTTCATATAGTTTGAAAACAATTTTTCTAAATGCATTGTCTATGTTATTTCAAAAACATTGGCCATGTTATCAAAACCAACCTTCCTAATTTCAAAATATTTCATATAGTCTGAAGGCAATATTAACACAGTACATTTTCTTATCAAGTGCATGATTTCGAAAAGCATCATTCATGTTTTTCAAAAACCTTATACATAATTTCAAAATTCATCTCGCATGAATTTAAAACATTTTTATAAATATACTTACCTAGTACACCTACTTTATAATTTCAAATGTATTATATATAAGGTTTCAAAAACATTGAACACATTTTTTTTAGAACCTCATGCATAGTTTTCAAAAATATTTTCCTCATACATTGACTTAGCCTTCAAATTCCGCTTCATATGTCGCCTTGACGTAGCTAGCATCTCAACTTCATAAGCATTTTACTTCATGTTTTGAATTAAGCACGTCCAATGCAAGGTTTCAAAACAGGTTTCAAAACATGTTTCAAAACATCTTCAACTTCTAAAATCCATGTGGGATCTTTTTATCTTCACATTTAGACCCTTGTGGATAATTATCATTCAAATCAGAGTCCTTAATCGGATTCCTTATGAACCTGAATTCAAACATTTCGGTTCCTTATAATCGAAATCGAATTTTTCTTTTAAAAATCTTTCTATCTTTATAGTTAGATTCTTGATAATGTTTAAAGTACCAAATGAAATCCACAAGATGGATTCCTAGTGTGCATTAAATACATGTACTCTGTTAGCAGAACAAACTTCTAGATAAACAATTTTTGTGGTTATACGACTATGTGTTTATTCATCTTATGTTTTCTTTTATGCATTTTGTGTTTTTAATACTCTGGATATTCGCTATCCAAATCCTCGTAGAATCTTTCATATCTTTATATGAGGGATTCGTAGTAGGATATTCAAAAAGGTACTACCTTAAATCCTGAATGGGCTTCTATGTAATAGTTAAGACCCTTGGATTATATAGTACTATTCCATGATTCATAAGAGACCCTTAAGTGGTCTAGTCAAAAAGATTGATTCACAATTTGGTTAAAGAATGACATCTAGTGATGTAGCTGAACAGACTCCTTGATAGTCTATTTAGATCATTTATTGATTTAATTAAAAGGACTCTATGGCGGTCTAGTCACACTCATCACAGGATTGTTCATTTGGTTTTACCCTACATATTATAAAATAGACTGTGTGAACTGTGCAAGGAATTGTCTAATTATGGATGCGTACATAATTATGAGATTCAGTGCACGGTAACCACAGTAAGATTTATTATGTGTAAGAACCGATAGTGACAACAATAACGAAATGAGAACGATGTAATGGAGGTACGGTGGACGCACCAATGACGCTTCATATACTTGTATATAAGTATCCCTCTTACATTGCAATCATGATGTTATTAAAGATTACTAGAAGTTCAGAACCCTAACCAATGTTGTTCGATCTTTTCAACTTCATGTTTTCAAACTCACACAAGTTTCCTCTAGATAAAATTTCGGGACGAAATTTCCTAAAGTAGGGGAGACTGTGACACCGGTGCCTTCACGGCCATCAAACAAATACCGAACCAATGAAATATTGTATTTCATACTTGGGATTTGTATAAATATGTGTATCATTTGCACATATCAATTCTTGTTCGATTCCAAACACTAAATCGCTTTCTGGAAGGTTATACGCGCACCGATGCGTAAATATAACCAGTTTAATGCAACGAACACTCCGGAATAGTGAAATAGGCTTAACATACCTTAAATAACCTTTACATAACTTAGAAATAAGTTTCGAAGGCTTTGGTATGGCAAAATCAAGTTAAATCGCTTACAGGGACTAAAGTTGACAAACTGCGAAAGTATGCCAATTTGAACTGTAACAAACATTCTGTAACATGGCCATAAGTTAAACATACCATAAATATCCTTTACATAGCTTAGAAATAGGCTTTGAGGGGTTCGGTGTGCTAAAATAAACTTTTGGGTCATTCAGGGACTAAAAGCGTCAAAAAGTGCACAAGTTTGCATTTTCGCGCATAACTTACGTTCTGAATACATCCGGACATCCAAAAATTTATGTAAGCACTAAAACATTTTATTTTAGTGTTTGGCATGAGAAAAATCCATTCGTCGCGCAATTTGGATCGTTTTTCGCGCTTATGCACATTCCGTCGTAATTAAGCAACATCGCGGTCGTACGACCAAACGAACCAACATCCGACATATTTTTGAGCATGTTTCATGTCCACAATGTTTAGGCATCATTTTAGGGCCTTAAAGTTGGCTTTACGGGCCTTAGAAGTGTCGGGAATGGCCTTAAAACACAACAGGGACTGAAACTGTCAAAATGGAAACTTGTTTTCTGATCAGAAGCTCCAGGCGGCCCGCCTGAGCTTTGTCTGATCCTGAAGTGGGCCGCATCAGCCCCCTGATAGCAGAAAACATGCAGAAACATCGAATCTGGTCCGTTCCAACCTTGCACATGGTTTTTCTCAATTCTATGGGCTGGTTTTTGATGCACATGGTATTACAATACCATGGGTGCAAGTGTATGGCCAAGATCGAATCACGTTTTCCAAGAAACGATCCTAACGGTTTGGGAAACACTATAAATACCCCATGCCACCCATTGCTAAACTCACTAGAATTTTGATTTGAGAAACTCTAAGTTGAAACCATTGTTTCATACCTGAGATTCTTGAATCGAGATTAGCATTCGGGGACCCTTCGTAAGTATTCTTTCGTTCTTTTATTGCTTTTCGAGTCTTTTCGAGTCTGAAAGTCAAACTTTGTTTGAATTTCTGCATTGACCAGTTTATGGTCAATGCGAAGTTCGTATGAACTTCGCAACGTGTGTGTAATCACGTTGGTTATAGTCCCTTGGGACTATGCCTACTGATTACCACGTTGTCTAGGGTCGTAGGGTAAGCGATCTAATAAATCGCTTATACCTTCGAACCCGACCCATTTGGTCGATCATTAGGATCCGACCAAATACCTTAGGTGACCATTGTATATAGGGAATAACCTTCCGAGGTTATACCTTATGGTCACATCGTTTGAGTAGTTGTATGATAGGTAGTTTATATGCCTTAGGTAAATTACCAGAATACCCTTTTCATGCATAATTGGTAATTAAGCATATGTAACCTAAACTTTTGTCACATAACTGATTATGTAACATGTTTAGGCATATAACACTTGTCATAGGACTAGTTAGGCGGTCCGAACGCGTTTCACGCGAACGACGCGTTAAAGTAGCATAAGCTACCTAAACGGGTCGTAATGGGTCGTAAACATTTAGGTTAGGTTTCATTTAGTATGTAGGCTTTGTTAAACCATATGACACGAGTCTCTATACTCGTTTGGTTTACGAACCCTCATTCTATCTAAATCCTCCGATTTAGGTCCGGTTTATTAACATAGTTACCTATATTAGGTGCCGTTTGATATCCGCGATCTCTAGCATTGTTTGGTTGTTACTCAAGGACTACTAAGCAATCTCAAGTGAGTACATAGACCCCTCTTTTACTGTTTCCAAACGTTTTGGGGTGGAACACATGTGCCTACTTGTTACTTTCATGCTTTCCTGCTTTCACATCATATACTTGCTATATTCATTAGTACATTTATAGTACATGATTTCATTGTTTTACATTACATTTTATACTATGTGTGCCCATTGTGTGCATACTTAGTACATTGTTTTACATTTACATTTTATGCTATATATGTCCGTTGGTTACATACTTAGTACAGCGTTTTCATCACATGCTTACATTTTGTTATGACATTTGGGTTGTTTACAATGGAACAATACATTCAATAACATTAGCTACGTCGTTCGTTAGTAGGTAGTGGTACCATAGGAATTGACAACTCCCGTTCCTGAAATCCTGGGTTGGTGTGGATTGGAAGGAATGACCGAATTCGATATACATAATTTAGATAAACCTTTAAATTGTTTAAGGGTTTATCGCCACAGTCTCAAGGCTTGGATGTATGCATTTTCACAACACCGCATAGATGTTCGTATCAGTATAGCATGCATTTCCACAAAACATAGCTTTGATTTAAACCATGTTTTACTTCAATACTTGTTTTTGTGCATATGGTTTAGTTGATACATTTCACTAGCCATACAGATCATTTTGGTTACACATTACATGATTTACATTTTACACATGAACATTATTGACATTGGTTACACATCACATGATTTACAATTGACACATAAACATTATTGACATTTGTTACACATTACATGATTTACATATTGACATAAACATTTTGACATATTATTCAATACGTTTGGCAATTGGTTTAAACATAGACATCTTACATTGGTGGTTTGTTTGGGTAAGTGATTTGAGTAACGGTGCGTGTGTAATATGATACAAGCATGGTGGATACGCCGCTGGTACTTCCTATATATAAATGTTTGTATGGTATTACATATCGTAGCGTTATTTGAATCATTTCAATTTAAGATATATAACATTTTATACAAATAACATACTTTTCACAAGACATTCTTTTACAAACAACTTATCTTATACAAACTAATTTTACATGGTTATTCATTTAACCATACATGATTCTCTTATTTATACATATCATCTGATCTTATCGTTTTTCAAATGATTTACAAGACAAATCAAATTACAAGGTTCATGACTAAACATTTTCTTAAACAATAAGTCATGAATCCTATTTTCATAAACCTATGTATCTCACAGGCATTTTTATGCTGACGTACCTATTTTCACATGTGTTTCAGGATATGATGCATAGGATTTATCAAGATACACTTAGGCGGACTTGGGCCTTAGCGACAATAAAAGATGCAAGACTAGTTATTTATGTTATGTTTCTTTGATTGTCAAGACATTGTAACTGCCTTAATTAATAAAACAATATTTCAATTTCCATGTGTTATGAAACAATGATTCTGTTACAACACTCCCCAACGTTTTCCGCCACGTTTTGTTGTTCTACGTGGTCGGGGTGTGACACCTATCACTGGAATCACCATCCGACCGGATGACCATCCGAACGGATTGTCGTCCGCACGATTGACCGTCCGATCGACCGACTTGAAGGATAGAGATACTTCAATATTTTCAAAATGCTACAATGAAAACTTCAAAAGACAAACCATCATACACAAACACATTCTTCTCATAGGAAGAAACAATCCACTCGAATAGTCATCCGACTGGACTACCGTCCGACCGGATGACCATCCGAACGGATTGCCATCCGCACAAACAAGCCGTCCGATCGGATTACCATCCGGCCGAACTACTATCCGACCCATTGACACTTTGTATCGTTTTACGCGTCACTTATCGTTATGCTATCAATCCATTCAGGCTAACTTTACTCGCTAAGCGCTCCCTTCAATCCATCAACCGCTGTGAGTATACTCGATCCCTTTTTGCTTTATGCACTTTTGGTACGTTACAACTATTCAAATCACATCGAACACACTACTCAATACTATTTGAACGCTAACCGTTAATGCATGTTATACGTGGCTTATGAATGCTTGTTTGTTATGTTTACACATGGAATGCTTTCTACCTGCCTTAGCAACGATAGTACTATAGTTTGGACTCAGCACCTGTTCGCAAGGGTTGTTAAGGACAATTACTTGCATGGATTACGGTGGTAATCATGTATTGCGAACTGCCTCAGGCAGTCAACCCGCAGTCATTGGTATCGATGGATCTATGTCGATAACTAACGTGCTTCATTTCTCTATGTGTACGTGCTGGTTATGCGTAAACGAATTCGAACTCTATATGCTATTATCAAACTTGTATGCTCACCTTTACATTATATGTATTAACTTTATTTTAACGTATGTGACAGGTGCTTAGGATGCACGTCTGGTAGGAAATCGAAGCTAGAATAAAGCTCTAGAGCCCAACAAATAGTTGTCTGTAGTAATTGAATCAAGGGTCTCTAGAAGCAGATAAACAATTGCTCTGTTTAAATCTGAGTTGTCGGAACAGAATTATTTGCCTAGATTTTATCTGTAATAATTTGTTTACTGTTTGAGACATGGTATGGGACATGTTATTTTAAATTGAATAGTAATGATAATTGTTATGGAAACTTCTGGACAATCTGTTTCGCTCAGTGCCATGCCCCTATGATTCCGCCATCGGTTGGGGTGTGACAGATTGGTATCAGAGCCATAACTATAGGGAATTAGGCAAGACACGACCTAGTCCGGATCAATGTCTTAGAAACCTAGTCTATAGTTAGGAACCAACAGACCGACTTGTGTTTATCCGTTAGGGATTGTATATGAGCTCGCTATTCTCGCACACGCTGCACTATCACTGCACTCGAATTTTCAACCATGAATAAGCAATTAAGTCGAGATTAGGTGTGAAAACCGCAAACTCTCGACAAAAGTTGCTTGATCAACCCGCATTTTATCTACAAACGAGGAGAATTATGCCAAATCAGGAGTGAAATCCATATTTTGATGAATAATCTCCTCAATTTTATCAAAACAAGGACGAAATTGTTAAGCTAGGGGTGAAACCCTAACCTTGATGACTTTTCCGACTATTACTTGATTTTACAAAGCTCTCACCAAAGTTTTGATTGATTCCAAGGACTCAAGTGCCTAAACAACCAAAGGGACCAGTGCCATTCACCGCTTGACGGTGATAGAACACAGTCAATTAGGTCAATAAGGACTTGTTGTGCATCCTTGTGAATAATTGAACCACTTTGGGTAGTCGAAGTCTACTAGCCGCAGACAATCTATACCTCAATTTTATGTGTTTCGATTCTGAGCCCGCAACTGCTGACTCTGATGATTCGTCAATTTAATGTGCTTATATGTGTGTTTACCTGTTTATATTTTTAGAGATTTACTCGATTTTTGCTTTCACTTCGATCAACACGCACGACTCGCGTTGCACTTCTACCTCAATACACTAACAAACCGCTAAATTATGGACGACCTTATGATATTCCATATGCTTATACTACGCTATTCGATATACTAGACGAGACCGTTATATTCAAACAAATCGCAGACTTTAAATGATAGGTTTCTGTATTCTGACTGTCTCTGTGATTACATGCGTATGTGGTTATGTGTTTCTGCGCTCTACGTGCTTATATGTTTATGTGATTCTGTGTTCTACGTGGTTATGTGTCTATGTGTTTACATGATTATGCCTGTTCCTGAGCTTTAGAAAGTAGTAGACGCGTGGGGTGAGATTCAAATACAACGTGTTGAGTCCTGTGACGATGTCTGTTGCAGACAATGTCATCTGGATCCCGTCATACCTCACTTTCTCATCAAGAAAAGAGAGACAAACGCCTAGCTGCTATCATCGCTAAACAAGTAGCAAAGGCCGTGAGTGATGTTTACGAGAATGTCAACAAATAGTCTGAGGAGTCGAGGACCGAAGCTCCTAAAGCTACCATAAAAGCTCCCTTCAATTTCAAGCAATTCAAGTCTTGTGGCCCAAAAGAATTCACTGGCGAGGGAGGCCCCATGGCGTTGTTCCAATGGTTTGACTCCATTGAGGTCACTCTACGACATAGCGGTTGCCCTGATGACCTCTGTACTCTGAACGCTACCGGCGTCTTCCAGTCCTGTGCTCTAGACTGGTGGACGGCCGAGAGGAACAAGCGAGGGAACGATGCAGCCTACGGTCTGTCATGGGACGAGCTCAAGGAAGTCATGCTGGAAGAATTATGTCCTCCTCATGAACGTCAGAAACTAGAGGATGAATTTTGGCACATACAGCAAAAGGATGGTTAAAATGGTGCGCTCACTATTCGTTTCAAACAGCTCAGCATCATTTGTCCCGATCAGGTCAAGACTCCAGACATGGCAATCAAGAAGTATATCCGAGCCCTGCCTGACTGTGTTGCCGATTTTGTGCAAGCGGCTAAGACTAAGACCATAGAAGAGACTTACCTACTGGCCGCTGAAATCAACGACAAGTGGGTCAAGGCCGGTGTCTGGGATAAAACTTCAAAGCACCTGCATCAAGCCACCACCGCCGCACCAACTGCTGAAACCACCACCGCATCGAGCAACAAGAGGAAGAACAAGAGAAAGAACAGCTCCAGCAACAAGAACTGTGCGATCACTGTTGCACCGATTCAAGCTGTACCAGCCCAACAACGTCAAGTAGCGGCACCTGTGGCAAATGCACCGCCTGCCAAGCGTGCATACACTGGGCCACACCCGCTCTGCCCTACTTATACCTACCATCACCCGACTACCATCGCTTGCCGTTTCTGTGCTCATTGCAATATGTACGGCCATTTTACTACCAACTGTCGTGCTCGACAAACTCCTGCTCATCAAGCTCTACTCACCGCCCCTCCGGGTCAACAAGCTCCTCCGGCACCCGCGGTCAACGCTAGAGCCTGCTTCGCATGTGGCGATCCTAACCATTTCGCCAACATGTACCCAAACAGGGTTGTAAAACAAGAGCCCCGGCAGCAGCAGCCACACCAGCAGTAACAAAAACAAGCCGCACGCGCCAGAACTTTCAACATCAACGTACGTCAAGCCCAAGTAGACAACAACGTGGTTAATGGTACGTTCCTTGTGAATGGTATTTATGCTTTATGTTTATTTGATACTGGAGCTGATAATTGCTTTGTGTCGTTTGAATTCGAGAAGCTCCTTAGTCGTAAATGCTCCCAACTCTCCTCGACGTTCGATGTTGAAGTCGCTACCGGAAGAACTGTCGCCGTTAATTCTGTTCTTCGTTATTGTACCCTTGAGCTCAACAATCACATCTTCCCAATCGACCTTATTCCGATGCAATTCGGAAGTTTTGACGTCATATTAGGCATGGACTTTCTTCGTGAAAACCATGCTGAAGTTGTGTGCTTCGACAAGATGATCCGATTCTCGCTCGCGAATGGTGATTTATTGTGTGTTTACGGTGAAACCGCTTCAAAAGGTTTTAAGCTCATGTCATGTGTCCAAGCTAGCAAGTATCTCCGCAAAGAATACAGAGCTTTCTTGGCTAACATTGTAGTAGCGGAGAAGGAAAAGAAAGAGAAGAAGGAAGTGAAAGACGTTCCTGTGGTTCGAGAATTTCCTAATGTTTTTCCAGAGGATCTTCCCGGTCTACCACCAAGTCGTGATATCGACTTTCGTATCGACCTCATTCCTGGAGCTTACCCTATTGCCAAAGCTCCCTACCGACTCGCGCCATCCGAAATGCGCGAACTCTCAAACCAACTCCAGGAATTACTTGAGAAAGGCTTCATTCGCCCGAGCACCTCTCCTTGGGGTGCGCCAGTCCTTTTCGTCAAAAAGAAGGATGGGTCGTTCAGGATGTGTATCGACTATCGGGAATTGAATAAGTTAACTATCAAGAACCGCTATCCCCTACCCCGCATCGACGATTTGTTTGATCAGCTACAAGGTGCTACGTACTTCTCGAAGATCGATCTACGCTCAGGCTATCACCAACTACGCATTCAAGAGGAGGATATACCCAAAACCGCGTTTCGCACTTGATACGGCCACTACGAATTCGTTGTTATGCCCTTTGGTTTAACCAACGCACCCGCGGTTTTCATGGATCTGATGAATCGCGTGTGTAAACCATATCTCGACCGTTTCGTCATCGTATTCATCGATGATGCCTTGATCTATTCCTAGTCGAAAACCGAACACGCGCAACATCTACGTTTGGTTCTCGAGCTACTCCAGGGGAACCAACTCTATGCCAAGTTCTCCAAGTGTGAATTCTGGTTGGAGGAAGTTCAGTTTCTCGATCACATCATAAATAATCAAGGTATTCACGTCGATCCTGCGAAGATTGAAGCCGTTAAGAGCTGGATTACACCTAAGAACCCGTCTGAAGTTCGCTCTTTTCTCGGACTAGCGGGCTATTATCGACGATTTATCGAAGGATTCTCAAAGATCGATGTGCCACTTACCGCTCCCACGCATAAGGACAAGTATTTTGTTTGGGGAACTGAACAAGAGTCCACCTTTCGAACCCTCAAGCACAATCTTTGCAATGCTCCTGTTCTTACATTGCTCGACGGAAACGACGATTTCATTGTCTACTGTGATGCTTCCAACCTTGGTCTCGGTTGTGTCCTTATGCAGCGGGACAAGGTTATAGCTTACGCATCTCGTCAGCTCAAAATCCACGAGAAGAACTATACAACCCATGATCTCGAGCTAGGCGCAGTTGTTTTTGCATTAAAGATTTGGCGACACTACCTGTATGGTACCAAGTGTACGATCTTCACCGATCATAGGAGCCTACAGCATATCTTTAATCAGAAGGAACTTAATATCCTTCAACGCTGATGGGTAGAACTTCTCAATGATTACGACTGTGAGATTCGTTATCACCCAGGCAAAGCAAATGTTGTTGCTGATGCACTCAGCAGACGGAGCTATCTGCTTAGCACTCGTAATATTCAAGCCCAATACGACCTCGAAACCCTCATCCGCGAAGCTCAGCATGCGTATTTTAATGAACGCACTCTGAAGAAGGAAAGAATCTACCACGATGGAGCCCAGCTTATAAGTAAATCAAATGGGATATTCCACTTTCTGGACCGAATTTGGATTCCTAAACGGACCGATTTGCGACAGATTTTGATGGACGAAGCCCACAAATCCCGGTATTCTATTCATCCCGGTGCCGACAAAATGTACCAGGATCACTGGTGGCCCGGCATGAAAAGGGATATTGCTCTCTACGTTGGAAAATGTCTGACCTGTGCAAGAGTCAAGGTTGAACATCAAAGACCCTCTGGCTTACACAAACAACCACCGATCCCTATGTGGAAGTGGGAGAGTATAGCTATGGACTTCGTAACAAAGCTACCGCACACGTCATTAGGTCACGACAGCATCTGGGTTGTGGTTGACCGTTTGACCAAATCTGGTCACTTTTTGCCAATACGGGAAGACTACAAGGTAGAACGATTAGCCCAAATCTACACCGACGAGATCATTTGTAATCATGGGACACCTCGCGACATCATCTCTGATCGTGATGCTCGGTTTACCTCGCGACTGTGGGAAACATTTCAAATGGCACTCGGTACCTCGCTTAATCTAAGTACCGCTTTCCACCCTCAAACCGACGGTCAGACTGAAAGAACGATCCGTACTCTTGAAGACATGTTACGTTGGTGTGTCATAGACTTCGGTGGTAATTGGGATAAATACCTGCCGTAAGTCGAATTCTCGTATAACAACAACTATCATGCAAGCATTCAAATGACACCATTCGAGGCTTTATACGGAAGAAGATGTCGATCGCCTATTGTGTGGCACGAGATCGGGCATTCGCAACTAACCGATCCCGAGCTACTGCAAGAAACGACAGACAAAATTTTCCAAATTCGAAACAATCTAACAAAAGCTCGGAATCGACAGAAAAGTTATGTCGATAGACGACGCAAGCCCCTTGAATTTGACGTTGGTGACTATGTACTCCTAAAGGTATCACCTTGGAAGGGTGTGGTACGATTCGGCAAGAAAGGAAAGCTCGCGCCTCGATATGTTGGACCTTTTAAGATTCTGGAAAGGATCGGAAAAGTCGCCTACAGACTCGAACTACCGGAGGAACTTAATAACGTCCACCCGACTTTCCACGTGTCAAACCTCCGAAAGTGCCTGGCCGACCACGACTTACATGTTCCACTCGATGACCTTCAGGTGAACAAAATATTACACTTCGTGGAAAAGCCTGTTGAGATCATGGATCGCCAAACCAAGCAACTCAGACACTCACGCATTCCTATTGTGAAAGTCCGATGGGAAGGCAAACGAGGCGCAGAGTTCACTTGGGAACTCTAAAGCGACATGAGGGCGAAGTACCCGCAGTTGTTTGTTACGGCTTCAGCCTAATTTTGGGACGAAATTCCCTAAACAAGGGGAGACTGAAACACCCCGTGTTTCCGAGAAGCCAAAGTCAAAGTCAACGACCGATTTCGCGCGACTTGACTTGTAGTAGATTTCTTTTGTATGTTTATTTTAGTTGTATTATGTGGAGTAAGTGTCAATAATTACAATAATCGAAGTATGTTACTCGCAATCTACTCGACTTACGACTGTGAAATATAGAAAGTAAACATAAACATAGTGAAAAAGGACTGTGCTAGCTCTAAACATAAACATAGTGAAAAAGGATTGAAAGATGGTTTCTAACTTTCTTTCAACTCTTGAAACCGATAGAATCGGACCTAGATCTAGTCCTCCGCTCATTCTTAGTGTTGTGCTAGCTCAAGATCTGGATTCTACTCACGAGACCACCGATTTCGGGTTAAACAAGAACAACCGTCTTGAATCGGTTAACTGGCCAAACTAGGGTGATTCCTGGTCGATCAGGTCACTTGGGTCAAGATGGGGTTCTGTTAGTTAACACAATGTCAAAGCGTCTCGATAAAACTATAAACCAACAAAACGACCAAGTGTAAGACGGCCGGAGCAACCGGGATGAAGTGCTATCCGACCGGACTACTGTCCGAACAGACAGGCTACCCGAACGGATTGTTGTCTGAACGGATCACACCTTGGGTCCCACACTTCAACAACTCTATCTGAAGTTTGAGTATTGAACGAATTGCCATCCGATCGGACTACCATCCGACCGGATTACTCTTCGGATCATGAGATACTAGGACTTTAAAGACTTAAACAGTTTTCAACATGTTCATTAACAGGGTTGCCACCCGGTCGGATGGACATCCGACCGAGTGACGCTCCTGCTGTGAATTTGTTCCCACTAAGTAAACCCTATCACTAGAATCGCCGTCCGACCGGATAACCATCCGAACGGATTGTCGTCCGCACGATTGAATGTCCGATCGACCGACTTGAAGGATAGAGATACTTCAATATTTTCAAAATGCTACAATGAAAACTTCAAAAGACAAGCCATCATACACAAACACATTCTTCTCATAGGAAGAAACAATCCACTAGAATAGTCATCCGACTGGACTACCGTGCGACCGGATGACCATCCGAACGGATTGCCATCCGCACAAACAAGCCGTCCGATCAGATTACCATCCGACCGAACTGCTATCCGACCCATTCACACTTTGTATCGTTTTACGCGTCACTTATCGTTATGCTATCAATCCATTCAGGCTAACTTTACTCGCTAAGCGCTCCCTTCAATCCATCAACCGCTGTGAGTATACTCGATCCCTTTTTGTTTTATGCACTTTTGGGTGTTACATACGTTACAACTATTCAAATCACATCGAACACACTACTCAATACTATTTGAATGCTAACTGTTAATGCATGTTATACGTGGCTTATGAATGCTTGTTTGTTATATTTACACAAGGAATGCTGTCTACCTGCCTAAGCAACGATAGTACTATAGTTTGGACTCAGCACCTGTTCGCAGGGGTTGTTAAGGACAATTACTTGCATGGATTATGGTGGTAATCATGTATTGCGAACTGCCTCGGGCAGTCAACCCGCAGTCATTGGTATCGATGGATCTATGTTGATAACTAACGTGCTTCATTTCTCTATGTGTACGTGCTGGTTATGCGTAAACGAATTCGAACTCTATATGCTATTATCAAACTTGTATGCTCACCTTTATATTATATGTATTGACTTTATTTTAACGTATGTGACAGGTGCTTAGGATGCACATCTGGTAGGAAATTGAAGCTAGAATAAAGCTCTAGAGCCCAACAAATAGTTGTCTGTAGTAATTGAATCAAGGGTCTCTAGAAGCAGATAAACAATTGCTCTATTTAAATCTGAGTTGTCAGAACAGAATTATTTGCCTAGATTTTATCTGTAATAATTTGTTTACTGTTTGAGACATGGTATGGGACATGTTATTTTAAATTGAATAGTAATGATAATTGTTATGCAAACTTCTGGACAATCTGTTTCGCTCAGTGCCATGCCCCGATGATTTCGCCATCGGTTGGGGTGATACAACAATTACTTGCATGGATTACGGTGGTAATCATGTATTGCTGTCACACCCCCAAAATCCACACGCGGAGTATCACCGCTTGGAGGCGTGACTGACCAGGATCAAGCCACCAATCATATTGAACAACGTAAATAGTAAGTGTAAATCAACCAAACAATATGAAAGGTGTTCCAAAAACCAAAGTATAGTATCAATGTTTAGCGGAAGCATAAGTATGTAAACCCAATGTAAATCATAAGTTCAAATGTTCAAATATTTAACATGGCATCCTCGATCCATGTCCCACAACGACCTGCTCCTCCCTGTGCAAGCTCCATATCTACCTAAGGTCCTGCAAGGCATGCAGCAGAGAGTCAACAACTAGTTGAGCGAGTTCACAGTTAATAGTTCAGTAATTGTAATAGTATAGTAAGCCTTGTGTCCGTTCATTAAGTCATGTATCGTATTAGTTCGTATCGCGGCCCTCTAGGCATGTATGCGAAGATTAGGGAAAACTTCCCGAGTATTCTAGACTAGGTATATTTGTATCGCGGCCACCCGGCATGTGTGCGAAGTTTAGTGTATAGTTCGCAGCCTTCCTAGGCATGTGTGCGAAGATTAGTCATATTATCGCGGCCAACCCTGGCATGTGTGCGAAGATCAGTCATATTATCGCTGCCAACCCCGGCGTGTGTGCGAAGATCAGTTCTATTAGTATCACTAGTCTAGTCGTATCTTATCAATAACCCTTCCTCACCCGAGGACCATATAACTAAGTTCTATAAGCTAGGTAAGTACAAGTAAATAATCCAAACCCATTCCCACCCTGGGAACCCCATGCCTTGGCTGTGTGAACTCACCTTGGTTTGCTCGGTATGCTAAGTTAAATGCTCACAATAAATCAGTCAAGTCCTATAGTTATGCACGTATACATAATCAGTACATGCTTGTAGTAGATTTCACATGCAATCAATGTCATGAAATGCGTTTAAGCGACTATCACGTATCACATAAACAGTTAATCACAATCATGCAATTTATGCTTCATATAATGTCTTTTGCAGTTTAATCTAACATAGTTATCCACTAGCATACTTGATAGAGTTAATAGGATTAATAAAGTTTACATACCAACTTAACATGATTAACAAGCTTAACAGAAATAATAACTAACAATGTTAGTTAATTAACCGGGTTAACAAACTAGTAGAGTTACCTACTTAACGGGGTTAACGTAATAACAGGGTTAACATATTAAATAGTGTTATATGTTTAACAAAGTTACAGAACTATGTCAGTTAGCAATTTACACCATCGGCCGAAATCCCTTTAAGGGACGAAATCACTTTGGCCGAAATCACCAAGGTGATTTCGTTGGGATAGGATTTCGTTGGGTGAGGGTTTTCATCGGGTACATCCTCATCATCAACACAACAAGAAACCCTAAACATGCTACAGCCGTTTATCAAGCTATGATCTCACAACAGTTACGGCTTCAACAAGAAATCAATTAAGCATAACAGTGTATAACAACGATCAGTTTGCAACCATTAATTTATCATAACAGATTCATCATCCACATTCCATTCAACATTTACTCATCACACAATCATATGGCCCAAGTATATTAAATCATAAACTTCCTGACAATGCACTAGCACTAAAGCCAATGGTGACCGCCACTTTACATGTATACCCTAATCAATCTCATGCAACTTAAAGCACAGTGGCCGATACATTGTTAACCACCTCAAAATGTTATTGGACCAAATAGTTTGGTGGGTTTGACAACTATACAACACTTCAATTTCAATTCATTAAACTATGCAAGAATAATATCAGGGAAGTAACATCAGTAATGATTGTCGTCGATAATCATCAATAATCAATAATCATCCCAGACGACAACTATAATATCAACAATCATCACAGTCGATATGCACGAATAATATTCCAATAGATGTTTTAAAACATATAATCGGATAATGATTAGCACTAACCACGATGGTTCTTTGAGGGTCTCGCAGTCACAAGATTGCCGTCGGTAGGGGAGGGGCTCTAGGGTTTGAGAATTTGATAACCGTTCCCCATGTACATAACCTAAACTAATATATAATTACGCATAAGGGTTTGGGCCCATGCTGGGCTTTGCGGTGAACTGGGCCGGCGAAACACTTCTGTTTCGTCGGGATGCCTGTGACGAAACAACTCCAGTTTCGTCGATGGAAGTTATGGCGGGACGCTTGTGTTTCGTCGAACATGTTCATGGTTTAAGAAAATAGAATAATGATAAACACCTTAATCACACGGAACAGATAACATATACCAAACAACTATCACAACATATGATTCCGTGTGTCCACTTACAAGACAACCAAGCAAACAATCAAACAGTCAACGTACAATAAGTGCGAAAGGAGACTCTTGGAAACTCGAGTTGTCACAATTGCGAACTGCTTCGGGCAGTCAACCCGCATTCATTGGTATCGATAGATCTATGTCGATAACTAACGTGCTTCATTTCACTATGTGTACATGTTGGTTATGCGTAAACGAATTTCGAACTTTACTATATATATCAAACTTGTATGCTCACCTTTACACTATGTGTATTGACTTTTACTTTAACGTATTTGGCAGGTGCTTAAGTTGTTTATATGCTTAGCTTGCTGTGAAATTGAGGCAAGGAAAGGTCTAGGATGCCCTGTTTACTGGTTATGAAATTGAGGCTAGGGATGAGTCCTAGAAACCAATAAACATTTTATCTATTTTGTAAATCTAAGTTGTCGGAATAGAACTACTTGACTAGATTTTGTCTGTAATAATTATGTTACTTCTTATGTCATGGTATGGGACGTGATGCTTTAAATATTTGGTAATTATAATTGTTATGGAAACTTCTAGACAATCTGTTTCGCTCAGTGCCGCGCCCCGATGTTTCCACCATCGGTTGGGGTGTGACAGATTGGTATCAGAGCCATAACTATAGGGAATTAGGCAAGACTCGACCTAGTCCGGGTCGATGTCTTAGAAACGACCTAGACTAAAGTTAGGTACCAACAGACCAACTTGTGCACACCCGGTAGGGGTTTTATACAAGCTTACCTACTATTTCTCGCTATTCTCACCCACACTACACTATTACTGCATTCAATACTCAAGTAATTGGGTCGAGATTAGGTGTGAAAGCCGCAAACTCTCGACTAATTCACTTGTTCGACCCGCATTTTATTCTATAAAACGGGAAAATTTGTGCTGAATCAGGAGTGAAATCCGTACTTCGACCCAAATTTCCACTTATTTTATCAAAACAGGGACAAAAGTTATTCAGTCAGGGGTGAAACCCGAATCTTGATAACTTGATCCGTGTTTTACCTGGTTTTAACAAGACTCACCAAAGTCTCGACGGACTCCAATGACTTGAAGCCACACCAACACTGGAGGGAGGTGTGTTGATTGCCCAAGAATCGAGGCAATAGCATAATTCCGAAGGTCGAAGTGTGTACCGAAAGTCCTTATGAATAGTCGAACCACTTTGGATAGTCAGTGTCTATCTAGCCGCAGACAATCTATCCTCGATTTTTATGTGTTTCGATTCTGAGCCCGCAACTGCTGACTCTGATATTCGTCACCTTTACGTGGAATTTATGTGATTTTACATGAATTTTATTTTTAAAATTTTATTTGTTAACGTTTGAGGTAAACAGTACCACTGAACTGATGGTTTTGATTACACATTTCTCGCTCTACCTAAGCACACACGACTCGCACCACGCTGATAAATCGCTGAAACTTATCGCATGATACGCTATACTACTACTCGTTGTGGACCCGATAGTCGCAATCTCTATTTACGAACGCTCATGGAATTTGAATGATAGGTTTCTGTATTCTGACTGCTTCTATGTGCCTTACGTGTTTATGTGCCTTTGTGCTTATGTGTATCTGTGATATATGTGCTGTGTGCTTTGATGTGTTCCTGAGCTTTACGACGAATCGCTAGACTATACTAGGAGTAATCGAACTTGTGTTGAGCCCTGTGGCGATGTCTGTTGCAGACAATGTCATCATCTGGATCTCGCGCTACTCAAGCTGCTCGTCGAAAGCAAGCAGATAAACGCCTCGCTGCCATGCTCTCTAAACAGATGGCAAAAGTAGTTCCTCAGATCGTGAGTGAATTGTACGAGAATATGAGCAAATCGTCTGAGGAGTCCCGAACTGAAGCTCCCAAGACTGCTTTCAGCTTCAAGCAGTTTAAGGCATGTGGACCGAAAGAATTCACTGGAGAAGAAGGCCCTACGGCTTTGTTCCAATGGTTTGACTCCATCGAGGTCACTCTACGACAGAGCGGTTGCCCCGACGATCTCCGCACTCTCAACGCGACTGGCGTCTTCCAGACCCGCGCTTTAGACTGGTGGACGGCTGAGAGAAACAAACGTGGGAACGATGCAGCCTACGGTCTGTCGTGGGACGAGCTCAAGGAAGTCATGCTGGAAAAAGTTTGAAGATGAATTCTGGCACATAAAGTAGAAGGATGGTGAAAACGCTGCTCTAACTGCTCGCTTCAAGCAGCTCAGTATTATCTGTCCTGATCAAGTCAAGACCCCCGAGATCGCAATCAACAAGTATATCCGAGCCTTGTCCAACTGTGTTGTAGATTTCGTGCAAGCGGCCAAGACGACGACGATCGAAGAGACTTACCTTCTGGCCGCTGAAATCAACGACAAACGAGTCAAAGCTAGTTTCTGGGATAAAGCTTCAAAGAACCTGCATCAAGCTACTACCGCCGCACCAACTGCTAAAACCATGATGTATGCAAAATGCAACATATAAATTACATCAATTGTGGCATAAAACTAACCCTTTTTAGTACTAATGTTGGAAAAAGTGTGTTTTTGTCTTCCGTTTGTATTTTCAGGATTAAATGAGCTCAAATGAACAAAAGAAGCAAAAAGGCATCTAAATCTAATATAAATACAAGAAAAGGAACAAACCATGCCCGGCCTCCCCGACAACATCTTCCCAAGCAAAACAAGAGAACAGAAGGCTGAACACGCCCCATGCTCAATGAGCACGGGGGCGTGCCCAAGTGTCAGCAGAAAAGAGAAACCTGTAGAAGCTTCTATCACCCACCATGGGGGCGTGCCCAGCGGACACGGGGCCATGGTCAACTCTAAGATTCGCAGAATCTGAGGAAATCTTGATAGTACAGAAACGCTTCTGCACACGGGGGCGTGCCCAGGAGACACGGGGGCGTGGTCAACTAATGCAGACAAACTGCAGTTAATGAAGAAAGAGAACGGAGGTGGATACGGGGCCGTACCCAATGGACACGGGGCCATGCCCGAGCTGCTGTTCAGCCTACAAATAGGGGTGTTTGGCTCATTTGCAAACCATCCCTTGGCACACCACCTCTCTCACACTTCACCCACCATTGTAATGAAAGTCCATACGGAGGATTCTCCGCCATTGTCATGAAAGTCCATACGGAGGACATCATGGTGCCGCTAGTACCGCACGAAAGGTATTTGATTCAGGATTTTATTGGCCAACCATTTACAAAGACGCCCAAAGTCTTGTCAAGACATGTGATGCTTGCCAAAGAACAGGTAATATTTCTTCCAAAAACGAAATGCCACAAAATGGCATTCTTGTTTGTGAAATTTTTGATGTGTGGGGACTCGACTTTATGGGACCTGTCCCACCATCAAAAGGAAACAAGTATATACTTGTGGCAGTAGATTACTTGTCTAAATGGGCCGAGGCCGAGGCACTTCCAACAAATGATGGAAGAGTTGTGGTATAATTTCTGAAAAAATTATTCTCTCGCTTTGGTACACCTAAAGCATTAATAATTGATAGAGGTACCCATTTTTGTAACCATCAACTTGAAAAAATCTTAACAAGATATGGGGTCTATCATCGGGTCTCAACAGCATATCACCCTCAAACAAACGGATAAACCGAAGTGACTAATACAGGTTTAAAACGAATACTTGAAAAGACCGCAGGGTTAAATAAAAAGGATTGGGCCGATAAATTAGATGATGCTTTATGGGCTTTTCGAACTGCTTATAAAACAACAATAGGTACAACCCCATATAAGCTCGTCTACGGAAAAAGCTATCATTTACCGGTAGAAATAGCTCACAAGGCCTACTGGGCAATTAAAAATGTAAACTTAGATTTAGAATTTGCTGGTAAAAATCGATTTTGTCAATTAACTGAATTAGACGAATTAAGGAATTATGCATACTCAAACTCTGAAATTTATAAGGAAAGAATGAAAACTTTACACGACAAACACATTAAACCTAATGAATTTCGAGTAGGAGATCAAGTTCTATTGTTTAATTCACGACTTCGATTGTTTCCTGGTAAATTAAAGTCTAGGTGGTCAGGACCTTTTTCCATCACCCATATTTCCCACACGGTACAGTAGAAATTAAATCTTGGAATGGAATTCCATTCAAAGTCAATGGCCAACGGCTAAAGCTCTATCATGGATTCATTGAGGATGAAGAGGAAGAAATCTCGCTTCGAACGGTCGAAGAATAAAGGCATCATACCTGGTAAGTTACGAACAAACGGGTTGACTTCTAAATCGGTAAGTCTTCTAACCAAGTTTTTGGGAAACAGGGGCACTCACACGAGCACTTAAAAAATTAAAAACTTTGCTCGGCACGAGGCCGTGTCCGCGCAACTGTCGGGATAAAACCCTTTTTCAAAACAGTTTCTTCATTTCCACACGCCCCGTTTCCCCAAAAACGCTCTGGTTCAGGCGATTTTTCCGCAGAATTCCGACGTCTCCTCTACTTCTAATAACATCAAGGTATGATTCTATCATCATTAGTAGTTAAATTAAGCATTTGCATGTAGTTAAAACATCAAAAATTTGGGGAAAAATCTAGGGTTCTTGAACTTCATCCGGATCGAACCTCAAATTTTTGCATAAAATTGTTAGCATTAGTTTAAATTAGTGTTATAGGAAGTAAATCCACTTGTATTGTTCATAGATTTGCCCGATTTCTCACAAAAACCTCAAACCCTTGTTTTTGAACCGAAAAAGATAAAATCGAAGGGGTAAACGGTTTGTTTTGGGAAAAACGGCACTTGGGGTTTCATTTTCAGGGGAAACCGCACCTACTGAACCAAAAATTTTCAAGTTTTCTGGACCGAGTCGAAAAATGAAGTTTTTGAGTAACAGACGTCTGGACACGGGGTCGTGTCCGCTGAACACGGGGCCGTGTCCAGCTAGCTGTTTTCAGTTTTCTCCGAAAATCTCACTGTTTCGTGCTAACTTTTGGTGTATTCTTTCAGATGTTGAAGAAATTCACAAGGTTCAATGCAAATGAGCTCGATGCTAAGGCAAGATACGATGTACTTCGAACCAGACCGGAGGAACCCAAGACAAGTGTGCACGGATCTTTTGGGATTAGTGAACCAATGGGACCGCTTCAACAACCTAGTCACCGGGCCGCTGAGAGTCGCTCTTACTACTCGCCTTCGCTCGGTTCCCAAATATACTCTTGAATTCTATAGCACATTCGTGTTCAATTCAAGGTGCGACCCATTTGATAATGATGGGGTAGAATTCAGATGTGGAGGGACTACGTACTCTATCTCGATGGCACAGTTTGGGTCGATAGTTGGGTTGTATGCGGAGGAAGATGCGGGTAATGAAGAAAACACCGGAGGGTTACGAGAATTATCAGAAAACGAACGCCAAGCCGCTTGGGCTCAAATAGGAGAAGGGCACTACAACCCAAGCAGCACTAAGAGCACTAGGTTGAGGGACCCTCTTTACCGTTACATTCACCGAGCCCTCACCTACTCTCTTAGTCAAAGGCATGATAGCAGTGGCGTTGTAGGGTTGAGAGATCTGGTGGTCCTTCATTGCATTCACACCCGTAGAAACCTTGATGTTCCATACCTCCTGCTCTGAAACATGCATTGGAACCGACTTGCTTCTCCACCAACCCCTATCTTCTTCGGGGGGTGGGTATACCGTCTCTTCAAGCACTTCGTGAACATGCCCAGGTCTTTCCGAAAAAAGCCCATGGTCGGGAAAAGTGGACATACACATTTGCCGCTCCATGAACTTGATCTATGAAGCCGAAGACGGGTCGGTCAGCTTCCAACGAGTCCAAGGGCATGCATGGAACCCGCAAGAGGCACACGTTCTTCACGCTCCACAGTTCCAACATCCTCCTCAACACTAATACCAGCCCCATGGTGATCCTGGCCAATCCTCCTCACAAGGAGGCGGTTTTCCTAATTTTCAAATTTTACATGATTTAATGTAGGAAAACCTCATGTGCACCAGGAACACCTACAACCTAGCCAGCAACACGTAAAACCGGGTCGGAGCAATCGAGAGAAATATATCTGACATTCAGGATGACATTGGGAACATCCAGGAGTACATGGCGGGGCACGGAGGAAGAGGTGATGATGAGGATGAGGACATGGACTAGGCGGGTGGAGTAGAGGCAGAGCAGCTGGTAGGAGGTCCCATAGGTTAACCCTCTTTTATCTTGAACAATTTTCGGCATGCGTGCCGTGTGTTGAACAATTTACTTTCCTTTAACTCTTTTTACTTTCTGCATTTATTTTTCTTTTAACTTTGTGATTTGGATGTTTGAACTATGGTAATTTAGGATGCTTGTTATGGTTTGGTGTAGTGTTTATTGATAAAACAGGTACATACGAGGCTTAGAGCACTAAACATTAGTGCTACTAAAGCCGGGACAGGAAAACCAAAGCCAGAAACCTGTTTTTCACCTTTGCAGATTGTCTACACGGGGTCGTGTCCAGCCGACACGCCCCCATGCCCACTTCCCCATACCTGCTGTTTGTTTAATTCTGCAGACTTTTGCCAGACACGGGGTCGTGTCCAGCCAACACGCCCCCGTGTCCACCTTCTGTAAGTAATCGTTACTGGCACTCTGACCACGGGGTCGTGTCCATTCGACACGAGGCCGTGTCCAGACGCCCAGTAACATAAAATTTTGCTTTTTCACACATTTTTACACATTCAATCAACCTAAAAACTTATTTTTGGGACACATTGAGGACAATGTGTAATTTAAGTGTGGGGGGGATGCTAAAACCTTGAATCTTGCAAGTCCTAAATACAAGCCTTACACAAAACTCTATTGGAACCGCTAATCACCCCAAATTTTTTTCAAAAATTTTCAGTTTTTTTTACTTGTCTAGGTTTAATTTGGGAATTTCAAGTTCTAAAAAAGGTTATATTTTTACAAATTTACAACCGATAGCGTCGTGATAAAAAGAACCAACATAAGAAAATTATGAAACGGCATGACAAGTTTAGTTAAAATTTGATTATATATACTTGATCACATAAAAACCCATTCCCACAAAAAGTGAGTTTTGAGCCTTTATTGAGCATACAAATATATATCTTTAAACTAAATGCTCATTTTTCGTTTCTTGTGTGAATAGCCGCTTGGTTCTTACGACTCTAGAACTTGCCACAACGATGCATTCCCGGTCCTTACCAACTTAAACCCGAGTAAGTAAATGACGGAGGCATTAGGACTAACCCTTTTATTTCTACACCGTTATTTTTTCTTTTTTTTAACCACCTACCCAAAATCCCCCTAGTTAACCCCTTTGAGCCAAAACCTTTTCATTTCATAACCCAAAATAAACACCCTTTCACCCACCAAAACCTTTTTTATTTTTAACCCTTTGTTTTAGTAACAAGCTCGGTTTTTCGTATGACTTTAAAAAAAATTTGATGATGATGAAGCAGAAGAGAAATAAACAAACAAGTTTATCAAAAATATCTTTATTTGAATAATGGCTTCATCAAAATAAAAATTTCAAAAATAAAAAGTCTTACGAAAACCGATGCTTTTTACGCCTTTCGCCCTTTTACTAACCACTAACCCAACCACCTACCTTTAACCCAAGCCTAACCCTTCACCCCAAAAGTCCTCTTAATATTTACAAAGGTGTATAGTTAAAAAGGAGGAGGATTGATTGCTTGGCAAGCTTATGGTAGGAGTAAGTTCCATGCCGCTCTCGAGTGATTCACTAAAATACATCTTCGGCCGAGGGTTAAGTGATCCCCCGTGAGGTATGTGAACTTGTATATAAATTGAATTTTAAAAAGGCATGTTATGCCCTAATAAGTAATTTATCTTATGAAATGTTTTAAATAAATCATGACGAATAGGATTGTAAATAAATAAAAATAAAACTTAATAAAGAATCTTGGAAATCCCGACACTCTATGACAAACCCAAAAACCTTCTCTTCTACCCGTTCCATTTGGGAGTGTAAAGCCACGTTATAAAGAGTTTTGCTTGAGGACAAGCAAAGATTCAAGTGTGGGGATATTTGATGTGTGCAAAATGCAACATATAAATTACATCAATTGTGGCATAAAACTAACCATTTTTTAGTACTAATGTTGGAAAAAGTGTGTTTTTGTCTTCCTTTTGTATTTTCAGGATTAAATGAGCTCAAATGAACAAAAGAAGCAAAAAGGCAGCTAAATCTAACATAAATACAAGAAAAGGAACAAACGTGGCATCCCCGGCCTCCACGACAGCATCTTCCCAAGCAAAACAAGAGAACAGAAGGTTGAACACGCCCCGTGCTCAATGAGCACGGGGGCGTGCCCAAGTGTCAGCAAAAAAGACAAACCTATAGAAGCTTCTATCACCCACCACGGGGGCATGCCCAGCGGACACGGGACCGTGGTCAACTCTAAGATTCGCAGAATCTGAGAAAATCTTGATAGTACAGATACGCTTCAGCACACGGGGGCGTGCCCAGCGGACACGGGGGGGCGTGGTCAACTAATGCAGACAAACTGCAGTTAATGAAGAAAGAGAAGGAAGGTGGACACAGGGTCGTGCCCAATGGACACGGGGCCGTGCCCGAGCTGCTGTTCAGCCTATAAATAAGGGTGCTTGGCTCATTTGCAAACCATCCCTTGGCACACCACCTCTCTCACACTTCACCCACCACCCACCACCATCACAACACCATCATCCACCACCATCATCCATCCTCCATCGTAGAGTGTGTGAGTCGTCTCGGGATCCAAGATTGATCGTAAGAGTTCTTGACAATCAAAGGCCATGTTTGCCTAAGTCTCTTACATCACTTGGTGAAGACAAGTGTCTAGTGTAATACTTTTTATTTTTAATCTCTTCGCACTTTTTACTTGGTTATGTATTAATGACTTTAATAACTAGTTTCTTATGTTGAAGGTGATTCTTCCTTATCGTTTGTTCGTGGTGTCTTGGCATTATTTTACTGTCTATATAAAATAAAAGATTTTCACCATTCATATCTCCACGGTCTATATGGAGATATGTTGGCTACCTGGTCGGGGGTTAAGGGAACGGTTTGGTAAGAGTCTTGCCTTGTTCAGTGTATAGATCCTGCAAGGACCTGGGTCAAATTTAGTAGGACCTCCTTCAATACCCACTGGTATTGGATGGCGGGGGTCCAAACTCTTTGATCCCCTCATATGTAAGCTACTATTAATACTTTAACCCAGCTACTTAGTACTGTATCCCTGCTGACTCAGACTACTTAGCCAAGGGTAATGTCACCTTCAAAAAAGGGCCTACCATAATATGCATTAATAACTTAATTAATTATCTTTCAATAATCCGACCCTTTAGGATTGTATCCTTGCTGACTCAAACTACTGGGTTGAGGGTAACGTCACCTTCAAAAGAGGGGCCTACTACAATAACTAAGATAATCTCTTAAAAAGTGCAAAAGTGCGGAAATAATCAAAGGTTACACTAAACACGAGTCGGAGCCAAGTGATTCATCTTGTCTATCTGCTTTTACTTTTATTTTATTTTTCAGCATTTTAGTTAGTTTTATTTTTCTTATTTAAAAAGTTTTTTCTAACTTATGATTTGATTAGACGTTGAGGATAAACCGGTACTAAAAGCTCTTGTGTCCTTGGACGACCTCGGTATCTTACCAACGCTATACTACGCTCATGATGGGTGCACTTGCCCATATGTGTGTTTGGTGTTAATAAAATATCGTGTTTTATAAATTTAAAACTTGACTAACGTGTAAAAAGGTTTTAAAATATACTTAAATATATATCACACTTTACGCACATCAAACCACCACCACATCGAGCAACAAGGGGAAGAACAAGAGAAAGAGCAACTCCAGGAACAAGAACTGTGCGATCACTACTGCACTGATTCAAGCCGTACCAGCTCAACAACAACAGCGTCAAGTAGCGGCGCCTGTGGCAAATGCACCACTTGCTAAGCGTGCATATACTGGGCCACACCCGCTTTGCCCTACTTGCACCTACCACCACCCGACTACCATCGCTTGCCGTTTCTGTGAAAACTGCAATATGTATGGTCACTTCACCACCAACTTCCGTGGTCGACAAGCTCAAGCTCCAGCTCCAGCTACTGCTCATCAAGCTCTGCTTCCTGCTCCTCAAGGCCAACAAGCGGCTCAGGCACCCGCGGTCAACACTAGAGTCTGCTTTGCATGTGGCGATCCTAACCATTTCGCCAACATGTGCCCGAACAGGGTTGTGAAACAAGAGCTCCAGTAGCAGCAGCCTTAGCAACAACAACAGCAGCAACAACAGCAACAAGCAGCACGTGCTCGAACTTTCAACCTCAATGTGCGCCAAGCCTAAGCTAACAATAACGTGGTCAATGGTACGTTCCTCGTGAATGGTATTTATGCTTCGTGTTTATTTGATACTGGAGCCGATAACTGTTTTGTGTCGTATGAGTTCGAAAAGCTCCTTAATCGTAAGCGCGCCCATCTCCCCTCGACGTTCGATGTTGAAGTTGCCACTGGAAGAACCGTCACTGTCAATTCTGTTCTTCGTGATTGTACTCTCGAGCTCAACAATCACATCTTTCCTATCGACCTTATTCCGATGCAACTCGGAAGTTTTGATGTCATAGTAGGCATGGACTTTCTTCACGAAAACCATGCTGAAGTTGTGTGCTTCGACAAGATGATTCGATTCCCGCTCGCTAATGGAGACCAGTTATGTGTTTATGGTGAAGTCACTTCGAAGAAATTGCAACTTATGTCATGCATCCAAGCTAGCAAGTATTTCCGCAAGGAATACAGGTGCTTTCTTGGCCAATATAGTAGTAGCGGAGGAGGAAAAGAAAGAGTAGAAGGAAGTGAAAGACGTTCCTGTCGTTTGCGAATTTCCTAACGTATTTCCTGAAGATCTTCAAGTCGTGATATCGACTTTCGCATCGACCTTATTCCTGGAGCCAATCCTGTTGCTAAAGCTCCTTACCGACTCGCACCGTCAGAAATGCGCGAACTATCGAGTCAACTCCAGGAATTGCTTGATAAATGCTTTATTCGCCCTAGCACCTCTCCTTGGAGCGCACCAGTTCTTTTCGTCAAAAAGAAGGATGGGTCGTTATGGATGTCCATCGACTACTAGGGCTGTAAACGAACCGAACGAACACGAACAAGGCCTTGTTCGTGTTCGTTCGTTAAGGAAATAAATGTGTTCACGAACGGTTCATGAACACTTACCGAACGAGATTTTATGTTCGTGTTCGTTCATTAAGGAAATGAGCGTGTTCGCGAACGGTTCACGAACACAAACAAACATAAATAAATTTGGCGAACGCGACGAAGGATATAGATAGATGGCCCAGAGAGTAGCACTCGAACTTGAATCCCTTATTGTGGAACGGAGGTCGATCGTATTCAACGATGTAAATAATGAGAAATGAAAGGGAAATGATGCATAAACAAGGTGAAAGTGGGTTTCCTAGTTTAATTGTTAGGGCAATAAAATAAATAAAAGTTTAATAATATAAAAAGTACAAATAAAATATAAAAAAGTACAAAGATCTTCAATTAAAACACAAACATACGAACATAAACGAACGCAAATCAACGAATGTTCATGAACACGTTCACGAACACCTTACCGAACGTTCACGAACGCAATCGAACGAACGAGACCTCTGTTCATGTTCGTTCATTTAACTAATCGAACGAAATTTCTTGTTCATGCCCGTTCATTTATTAAACGAACGAACGTAAACGAACTTCCCACCGAACGGTTCACGAACTGTTCGCTGAACGTTCGGTTCGTTTACAGCCCTATCGACTACAGTGAGTTGAACAAGCTGACAATCAAGAATCGCTATCCTCTACCTCGCATTGACAATTTATTCGACCAGCTACAAGGTGCTACGTGTTTTTCCAAGATCGACCTACGTTCAGGCTACCACCAGTTACGCATTCAAGAGGAGGATATACCCAAGACTGCTTTTCGCACTCGCTACGGCCACTATGAGTTCGTTGTTATGGCTTTCAGTTTAACCAACGCACCCGCGGTTTTCATGGATTTGATGAATCGCGTGTGTAAACCTTATCTCGATCGTTTCGTCATCGTGTTCATCGACGATATCCTGATCTATTCCAAGTCGAAAACCGAACATGCGCAACATCTACGTTTGGTTCTCGAGCTACTCCAAGGGAATCGACTCTACGCCAAGTTCTCCAAGTGTGAATTATGGATAGAGGAGGTTCAGTTCCTCGGTCACATTGTCAATAGTCAAGGTATTCACGTCGATCCCGCAAAGATTGAAGCCGTCAAGAGTTGGGTTACACCTAAGAACCCGTCTGAAGTCCGTTCTTTTCTCGGACTAGCGGGCTATTATCGCCGATTTATCGAAGGAATCTCTAAAATCGTCGTGCCGCTTACTGCTCTTACGCATAAAGACAAGCCTTTTGTTTGGGGAACTGAACAAGAGACTGCCTTTCGAACCCTTAAGAACATGCTTTGCAATGCTCCTGTCCTCACGCTACCTGAAGGGAACGATGACTTTATAGTATATTGCAATGCCTCGAACCTTGGTCTCAGTTGTGTCCTCTTGCAACGAGACAAGGTTATCGCCTACGCGTCTCGTCAGCTCAAGATCCACGAGAAGAACTATACAACCCACGATCTCGAGCTAGGCGCAGTTGTTTTTGCATTAAAGATCTGGTGACACTACCTTTATGGTACCAAGTGTACGATATTCACAGATCATAGGAGCCTACAACATATCTTTGACCAGAAGGAACTTAATATGCGTCAACGCCGGTGGGTAGAACTTCTCAACGATTACGACTGTGAGATTCGTTATCATCCTGGTAAAGCAAATGTCGTCGCCGACACACTTAGCAGACGAAGCTACTTGCACAGCGCACGTAGTATCCAAGCCTAGTTTGATCTCAAAACCCTCATTCGCGAAGCCCAGCATGCATGTTTCACCGAACGCACTTTGGACAAAGAAAGGATCTACAACGATGCAGCCCAACTGGAAAACAAGTCGAACGGGATTTTCCACTATCTGGATCGAATTTGGATTCCCAAGCGCACCGACCTTCGAAAGATCCTGATGGATGAAGCCCACAAATCTCGGTATTCTATTCATCCCGGTGCCGATAAGATGTACCAGGACCTTCGCTACAAGTACTGGTGGCCGGGTATGAAAAGGGATATCGCTCTCTATGTCGGAAAATGCCTGACCTGCACGAAAGTCAAGGCTGAGCAACAAAGACCCTCTGGCTTACTAGTCCAACCCAAGATCCCTGTGTGGAAGTGGGAGAGTATAGCTATGGATTTCGTAACAAAACTCCCGCGCACGTCATCAGGTCACGACAGCATTTGGGTTGTTGTTGATCGTCTGACTAAATCTGCTCACTTTCTGCCGATACGAGAAGACTATAAGGTGGAACGATTAGCCCGAATCTACACCGACGAGATTATCTGTCGACATGGGACACCTCGTGACATCCTTTCTGACCGCGATGCTCGGTTTACCTCGCATCTTTGGGAGACTTTTCAATCTGCTCTCGGTACTACGCTCAATCTAAGAACCGCTTTTCATCCCCAAACCGACGGTCACACTGAAAGAACGATTCGTACCCTTGAAGACATGCTTCGCTCGTGTGTCATAGACTTCGGTGGTAATTAGGAGGCATACTTACCTTTAGTCGAATTCTCGTACAATAATAGCTATCATTCCAGCATCCAAATGGCACCATTTGAGGCATTATATGGAAGAAGATGTCGATCACCTATTGTATGGCACAAGATCGGGCATTTGCAATTAACAGGTCCTGAGCTATTGCAAGAAACGACAGACAAAATCCTCCAAAATCGAGACAATCTGGTGAAAGCTCGGAATCGTCAGAAAAGTTACGCCGATAAACGACACAAGCCCCTTGAATTTGACGTTGGCGACCATGTACTCCTAAAGGTATCACCTTGGAAAGGTGTGGTCAGATTCGGCAAAAGAGGAAAGCTCACGCCTCGATATGTAGGACCCTTTAAGATTCTGGAAAGGATCGGCAAGGTGGCTTACAAACTCGAACTACCGGAGGAACTTAGCAACGTTCACCCGACTTTCCACGTTTCGAACCTCAGAAAGTGTCTGGCTAAGTATGATTTACACGTACCCCTTGAGGATCTGCAAGTGAACGAAACATTACACTTCATGGAAAAGCCTGTCGAAATCATGGACCGACAAACCAAGCAGCTCAGGCGCTCACGCATTCCCATTATGAAGGTTCGCTGGGAAGGCAAACGAGGCGCAGAGTTCACTTGGGAACTCGAAAGTGACATGAAGGCGAAGTACCCACAGTTGTTTGTTACGGCTTCAGCCTAATTTCGGGACGAAATTCCCTCAACAAGGGGAGGCTGTAACACCCCGGGTTCTCAAGGAGTCAAAGTCAAGGTCAAAGTCAACGACCGATCGTGCGACTTGACTTGTAGAGAATTCTTTTTATGTGTTTATTTTAGTTGTATTATGTGGAGTAATTATCAATAATCGCAGTAATCGACGTATATTATTCGCTATTTAATCGACTTACGACTGTGAACTATAGGAAGTAACAATGCAATAAAGTTAACTAAACGATAATCAAACTATACTAATCGAATCGACATCAAAGGGTAATACTAATCGTAACTCGAAATATGCATTCTGGATATTGTTTTACGTGTGTGTGCAAATTATGTGTTACTCGTGCATGTTTATTTATGTTATATGTGGTGATCAATCGAAACGCAATCGTAAATCGCAATCGAATCGCAAACGATAAACGAAAGGAAATGTAGGATGATTGTATGTTAGATATAGTAGTTGGGATTAAAAGTAATATGATGAACAACTATATCGTATCGCTCACTCGAATCACATCGTAACGCGCTACACGCAAAACGAAACGACAGAACTCGTCTCGCCGAGCACTCGAACCAGGTGCCAGCCGACCGAGCTGCCACCCGGACGGGCAGCCACCCGATCGAGGTGCCACTCGACCGAGCTGCCACCCGGGCGAGTTGCCACTCGAGCGACCAGCCCCATTCTCCCCTTTCTACTTTGAGAAACCCTATAAATACCCCATCACTTTCCACTTTGGGAAAGTATCAGCTCACACTTTCTCTCCACTCGTACCAGCCTCTATTTCTTCAGATTTCTCACGATTCTTGTAAGTTTTCTTCTAGATTCTTGTACTTTCTTGATCTACACGCACTCCTACACCTTTCGATCTTTTAAATCTTAACTTTTAACCGTGAAATCACTAGATTTGAGGTGTTCAAGGGTGATGTCATCATGGTGTTCTTAGGAACTTCATGTCTTGGCTTCAACCCACCAAGAACAACTTGAATCAGAAGGATTTCCACTTGAATAATCAAAGATCTTGCATAGATCTGAACATATTCACGGTGAAAAGGATTGAAAGATGATTTTTCTAACTTTCTTTCAACTCTTTTACACTCAATGCACTCAAACTCGAGGGAATCGGAGCTAATACTAATCGTCTACTCGTTCTTTGTGATGTATCAGTGCTAGATCCAAGTTCCGTCTGAAAGGTAGTGATTTCGGGTTTGGACATGAACAACCGTCTCGGACCGTGCACTGTCGGACTAGGGTGATTCCTGTTCAGACAGGTCACTGGGGACGAGATGGGGTTCCCATTGTTTAAATCATCCATCACAACGTCTCGCTCAAGTTACATCACTTCAAGCAAAATCAAGTAACAGCACGATCAGATCGTTGGGACGAGTCGACGTCCGACCGGACTGCTGTCCGATCGGGTTGCCATCCGCTCGACCCACTGTCCAATCGGGTTGCGTCTTGATTCAAAACTTAAACAATTTTCAACGTGTTCAATAACAGGGTTGCCACCCGATCGGATGAACATCCGACCGAGTGACCGCCCTGCTGTGAACTTGTTCTCATTGAGAAACCTCGCCAATCGAGTCGCCGCCGAACGACCTGAAAGGTAGAGACACTACCCTGTTTTCAAAATACTACAACGAAAACTTCAAAAGTCAAGCCATCATACATAAACACATCCATGCCATTAGATGTCCGACCGACCGAGTGGCCGTCCGAACGGACAACCACCCGAACGGGTCGACATCCGCACGAGTGGTCGACCGGCCGGATTGCCATCCGACCGGATCACCATTCTGCACTTGGTAACTTTTCTCGTTATACGCGCCGCTTATCTTTATTCTATCGTTAACTGTTCAGGCTAACCTCGCTCTACGCGCTCCCTTCAATCCATCAACGCTGTGAGTATACTCGAATCCCAATTTGCTTTATGCACTTTTGGGTGTTACATACGTTACGAATATTCAAATCACATCGAACACACTACTCAATACTTTAACGCTAACCGTTATTGCATGTTATACGTGGCTTAATGAATGCTTGTTTGTTATGTTTAAACATGGAATGTTGTCTACCTGCCTTAGCATCGATAGTACTATAGTTTGGACTCAGCACCTGTTCGCAGGGTTGTTAAGGACAATTACTTGCATGGATTACGGTGGTAATCATGTATTGCGAACTACCTCGGGCAGTCAACCCGCAATCATTGGTATCGATAGATCTATGTCGATAACTAACGTGCTTCATTTCACTATGTGTACGTGCTGGTTATGCGTAAACGAATTTCGAACTTTACTATATATATCAAACTTGTATGCTCACCTTTACACTATGTGTATTGACTTTTACGTTAACGTATGTGGCAGGTGCTTAAGTTGTTTATATGCTTAGCTTGCTGTGAAATTGAGGCAAGGAAAGGTCTAGGACGCCCTGTTTACTGGTGATGAAATTGAGGCTAGGGATGAGTCCTAGAAACCAATAAACATTTTATCTATTTTGTAAATCTGAGTTGTCGGAACAGAACTACTTGACTAGATTTTGTCTGTAATAATTATGTTACTTCTTATGTCATGGTATGGGACGTGATGCTTTAAATATTTGGTAATTATAATTGTTATGGAAACTTCTGGACAATCTGTTTCGCTCAGTGCCGTGCCCCGATGTTTCCGTCATCGGTTGGGGTGTGACAAATAAACTCATCGTGAAAGTGGCGTTCACTACAAGTTCACCGGATTGAGTTGGGCTTCTGATACCATGTTAAACAATAAACATATACAAAAGGAAAAGTGCTAGTGTTTTATTATAATAGAGAAGCAATGCATACACAAATAACGGTAAGAGAATATAATAAAACAAACTAAGGGATATAAAACCAATAATGAGTCCAGAATTTAGACCGTCGGGTATGGTGGGGCGGGGGTTGGGCTTGGGTTGGGGCATTAGTTGACACGTGGCTTGGTTGGCAGACATGGGCTAAACCCACATTCAACACGGTATGGTGGGGTGGGGGTTTGGGGCGTGGGTTTGGTGGGCTTCGCTAGGCTGACCGCTGGGCTATTTGAATATTATTTAAAACAACAAATTTAATTTTTTTTAATATTTTTAAATAAAGAAAATTAAAAAATAATTCCTAACTTTTATATTTGTTTTTTTATCTCTTCTCTCAACGCCAAGACTAGTTGTAACTCGTCACCCTGTAGGTGATCAATGGGCTGGGATAGAAATTTCAAATCATCCCGTTTTTGTTTCTGGGCATCTCTAACGGCATCTCTAGCTTCTTTGCTCCTTCGTATTTCGGCCCTTTGTTGTTGGAATACGTTGAATGTATCCAACTTGCATGAAATGTTATCCAGCTGCTCGCTGTATATTCCCCTACACGAGCCCGAATTCCCAGCTGAAGGCGATGCCGTACCAGATCTTGATTTTTGAGCACGCCTTCTTGAGGCATTTCTCCCATACTCAGGCCAGTTTGGGCTTGGCGAATCATCCAAAAGGTCCTCAAACTCTTGATCTCGTGCATCAGAATGGGCTTGGGACGAGGCTCTTGACCTTTTGGAAGACGAGTTAGTTTAGCTACCAATGGGGATATTCGTCCACTTTGGATGAAACTTACAAATCTCCCAACAATGCATGAAACAGAAGTCGGTCCACACATTTGATTTGAATGTGCACACTGCATTTGTCAAAATGTCGGCTTCGGTTTCACCACTTTTTGGGTTTTGCTTTGCTTTATTTAAAAAACCACTATATTTTGTAAGTTGGATGCTTATCTCGCTCCACTTTGAGGATAAGCTATCGTTTTCACGATAAGCCTCCCTTCCCATTTCTTCATGGAATAGTCTACTAACCGATTCCCACAGGGCGGTTCGATGTTGCGAATTTCCTATTTTAATAAAACCAAAATTTAATATATTACAAAGTTATATAAAAAATAACCATTAATAAAAACAAAGGTTAAGAATACCTAAAGTTGAATGTTGAGATTGTTCACACCAAGCCCTCGCCAATGCAACTTCTTCAGCAACGACCCATTTTTGTTGTTTTCGTTTGACGGTTTCAACTACTTTATCTGCCTCGGTTTTTTTCTTATGACTTCTCTTTTTGATGGGTTTCGATGCGGAAGGACCATCATTGGGTGGTTGAGTTTCGGGAACGGTTTCGTTTTGTGAAAGGTCGATGGAGGTAGGTGAAAGGTTGATGGGCGATTGTGTAAACGGGGTAGGTATCGAATCATCGGAGTGTGGGAAGTTAGTAAACAAACGATTCCCAAGAAGCGATGCGTAACTCGCTTCATGGGGCAAAGAAGAGTGTATGAAAAATGGGCGAGGCATTGGACGATTGGGTGGTGGGCTAGGATTATTTTCTTGTAATGCATACGGGTTGTTCGGGTCAAAATGACGGTTATAAGGATGCATTTTTTCGTTTTGTAGAAGGAGAATTGAAGATGATTTTATAGAAGATGTGGTTGAATGTGGTAAAAAATGGAAGAAAAATGTGAGTTTTTATAGTGAATTTTTTTTAACATAGTCGTTGGCCAACGGCTATTTTCTTTTGGCCATACACAGCCCGCCATGTCAGCTCGCTTCCCCCGCCCCACGCCCGGCTTGAAACCCAAGCCCCAAGGGCCACGCCACAACCCAAACCCACCCGGGGTGGTGCCTTGGGCGTTTTCCCCCAACCCACGCCCCATACCCCATGGCCTTATTATGATAACACTCAATTGGTCATATGTCCCCAATATGAGGTTGATGACTTATGCTACAATTACCAATGTTTTAAAAACTGGTTCAAATTGGTCGGTTGTACCAGTTGAACCGTTTGATAGAACCGATTAAACTTCTAAATAGAGAGTACACGATAAATAAAGTTTATATGTATTTAACTAAAATTGATTGTAATTTCTAGTGTGTTTTTTTTTTTTTTTTTTTTTTTGAACGGCCAACAGAATCAATCCCGAGTACTCTCGGGGCACCCACTAGACAAACGGAGTACTCCGAGAGTAACCCGAGTCCACCACCAATTCCGGGGAAAATCCGGTAATCCACCCGCCCGTAGGCACGACAGTGAAATTACCGATAAAACCCGTTTGGCTCAAGAATCCAACCTAGTTTTCCCTGGATCTCCTATCATTGCCCACCAGTGGCTCACTCTGCACCAAGTGAGAGTCGAACCTGCATCTCACAAGGGAAATGCAAGCTCTCCACCACTTGATCTAGAAATCATTGAAATATTTCTAGTTTGTTGATTGTGTCGATTAAATTGTTGACTTCCATTAAGGTGACGTCCATGAAATAGAAACTTCTATTAAATTGTTGACTTTCTTGACTTTAAAGATTTCTTTTTTCTTTCTTCAATAAAGAATGAGAATTAAGAGTTTTTTTTTTTGAACGGCACCATGACGTCTATAGGACTTGAATTCAAGACCTCTCTCTCCCAAGGTATTTAAAGTTTTTGTTTTTGCCAATGGACCACCACCACGTCTAATACTAACAAAGAAATCATTTTAATGCCACATGACATTTTTTTCACTTATTTAGTAATAATAATCCGACATGGCATTTGTTCCTTCAATCTAAAATTTTTATTTAATTCTTTTAATTTAATATATAATAAATATCACTTGGCCTTATCTTAATCACTAAGATAATAAATGTTTTAAAAAATATATCAAATCTCTTCTTCTAATATTAATATTAAATATAAATCTCTTCATCATACTATATATTATGAACATATATATTATTAATTAGTTTTTTTTTAATACTCAAAATATTTTAGATTTTCGCAATGAACGAATAACAAAATATTCTAAATTAGTATTAGCGTTAAAAATTGTTAATATAAATTATATTACTGCAATTGTAAATGTAATATATTTAAACATTATAAATATTAGTTATATAGTTTTTATTTCTTCAAATATTTATGGAATAACATTCTCTCCTTTAATTTAATAATAATATTAGTTAAATATATTTAATATAATAATTACTTCTACAATATTTATAATGGGTATCTAATATGATAATTAATAACCGCAGTACATTTTTTTAAGATGTGTTATGAATTATATTAATAATATTATTAATATATTATTTATTATATTAATATCTAATATTATAATTATTATTTATATATTATTATGTATTGTGTTGTATTGTAAAAAAAACATCAATATTTAAATGATGTAAAGATAATTAGGTTCTCATGTCCCTAATTTTGGTTATTTACGGGTTCAATCAATCCTATCGCAGAACATCTCCACCTTTGCATTTATGACTCTAACATTCAGATCTATCATCAGAATGCATATCAGGATTTCAAAATTTAAAAAATAGTTAATCTCAAGCTATTCATTTTCATCTAAATGGCAATCTATAAACATCACCGCTAATAACAATTTTAACTTTACCAAAGCATAGCGGTTTACCTTTTCTATTAACATACTATAAAATACCATACCACCGATGTTATTCTTCAATATTTTTAAAAATTTGAATATTTTCATAATAGAGTAATACTAGCCATGAACGAAGTTGTACAGAAAGTAAATGACCATCTACTTTCATTGCTCCCGACAAAGAAAAAGAATAACTAAGTTATGTAAATGGTGTATGTATAAAAATAATTCACTTGTGTATATTTGTGCAAATATTGTAAAGTTACATAATTCCTATATGTACATTCGTGTAATACACGGGGCTTATAATCTAGTTTGTAAATATAATTAAGAGTTTAATTCATAAATCTAATGTGTGTTTACATGTACTAAATAGAATAATAATTTTGGTTATGTTCAATCAAATTCTTTGCACTTATAAACGTTAATATGTTCTATGCTACAGACTAAAATAGTACATGTGGCGGTATTTATAACGCGCTGGTACCAGCTTGTATAAATGTACGCCTTGACTTAGTTCATATGTCTTCGTATAAATCCAAAACGCACAAGAAATACAAATATACTTCAAAATTTTAAAGTAAAAAAATGTTTAAATATTATAGAGACTTTTACATATTTCTTCATTCTAAGAGGGCTTATTACATATTTCCCAAAAAACTAAAAAACAAATACATATTTACCCTTTTCTTTGGAAATTACTCAATTACCCTTTTTTTAATAATCTTTTTCCATCTTCATAATAAATACAAAGGCATTTTTTACTGATTAAAGACCAATTATCTACAAATTCAAGACATCCAATAAAAGCAGTTTTTATCAATTAAAGCACTTTATATTTACTTCATAAGAAACATGGTCATGTTTGACCTTTTTCCTCTTAATATTTACTTTCTGATATGATTCCAGACGACATAATTAATTGAAAAGTATATGTAAATCCAGTGGCGAAGCTTGACAATGAAGACGGGCCGGGGGGTCGAAAATGTATATACCCAAAAATTTCTATAGAACCAGGGGATCGAAAACGTATATACCCAAAAATTTCTATACGAAAACTACATATATAACACCGCTGAGCGAAAAGTTCAGGGGGTCGGGCGCCCCCAGCCCCTCTTAAATTGTGCCCCTGTGTAAATCTGACCTCAATGAACCTATGGAATGATTTAAATGCTTAAATTATGCTTGCTGTTATAAAACCACTGTGAAAATAGAACTACTTTAGATAAACACGTATCCTCAACAGGTTGTATGGAAGTTGGCTAGATAATAATACAAAATATCTAGCCAAGAGTTTTCTTTATTTCTTTTCTCTTTTTCAACTGTGATCACAAGGGTGACAATATTGGACCTCGGTGGATGCATATATATACAATAAATCACTATTCAGAATGTGATACTTATTTGTCTGATTCAATAATTCATAACACTCCCCCTCAGACATATTATCACCATTCACTTGATCAATAATCCATACGTTCCAAGGTGGATGACAATTTTCAACTTTGGGGTTTAACTATGGAATACTGCCTCGTTAAAAACCTTGCTAGAAAAACCCAGTGGGACAAAAACGTAGCTAAGGGAAAAAGAGTGCAGTGTATAGTCTTCTCCCGATATTTCTGGATCATGTATGCTGCCTCATTAAAAACCTTACTAAGAAAACCCAATGGGATAAAACTTAGTGAAGGGAAAAAGAGTGCAACTTGTATAGTACTCCCCCTCATTGTAATATGTATCATTTATGTGACTTGTCTCTATCTTTCTTGAAAGTTGATCAAAGCTTTATAGACAACAATTTTTCGCTTGATCCTTAGGTAGGCAATCTTTTTCCAATCAGTGTTATATGATCTTCATATGAGACTTATGGTTCCTTTTGGAAACAAATATCATAAGATCCACAACTGTGTTTTGTTACATTACCTGCATTTACAAAAACTAACCAAACTTGTTTCGATGGGTTAGTAAAAATATAAATTATACATTACATACCTTAAGTGTATCAAAAAAAAATTTTGTTTCACCTTATTACATTATTTTCTTATTGTATATGATCAATTCTGGGTCTTTGCGAAAAACATTTGAGCCATCAAAAAAAAATTCATATCATGGTTTCGCATCAGAAGACCCATTTAGTATATTTCACAAAATTAGTTGTATGGACTACCGGTCCTTATAACTTTTCATTTTAATTTATATCATGTCTAGAAATATATCAAATCGAATATCGACGTCGATGATAGAATTGTGTATATTATATAGCGTTTGAAGTGAAGAAAATATGCCTATATATATATATACAGAAATGATGTTAATGAAAAATTTCTAAATTTGTATGGTAATAAAAATGGTGAAACCGGCCGTCCCCTGGATCGAACCCGGGTCTAGGCCACACCCTTTCGCGCACCTAGCCAACCGAGCTAGGTGCCTAGTTTGTGAAATTTCCGTTTTTAGTTAAATATAAGCACATGTACAATAACTTCCTATTTTTCAAGAAATTTAATGTTTGAAAAATCAAATGGTCTATTATGCTTCAAACTTTCTATTTCATCTTGATTCCATAATATGTGTATGACCATAATTGATCGACAATTCTATGTTGGAATCATTTACTTCTTCCTGAGGGAAGGTATTATCATTCACTCCTTCCTAAGGGAAGGTTTTATCATTTACTCCTTCCTGAGGGAATTGCATTTACCATTTTTTTTTCTTTTATGGTCAATTTCCCTTTCAGTGTCTTTTCTTTTTCGAGGATGTTTTATCCTTTGAACCCAATTTCCTTTTCAGGGCCTTTTCTATTTCGAGGATGTTTTATCCTTTGAACCCAATTTTCTTTTCAGGGCCTTTTCTTTTTCAAACGGGATTCAATAGCCATATTATTATTATCCCTTTGCTTTTCTGTAATATCAACTCGAGCTAAAGCATTAGCATCTGGTATATAAGATTTTCAATATGCCTTTGTCCTTCTTGGACATTAATTTTAACTGGAGTAATTCAAAACTTTTTGGATGAATTTCCTTCTTAATATATCTTTTAGATATTTTACTCGAGGATACAGATAATACATTGATAACTTCAAAATTTATTTCACTTTTCAAAATTTATTTCACTTTTAGTTGTTTTCTATCTCCCCCTCATGTTGGGATTTATAATCAGCAAATGAAGCCCATAAGAAATCTCCCATTTATGGCTATATATTATTTATTCCCAACATGTCATTAAATCTCATCTTTGTGCGTTGTGTTGTAACAATTTCAGTATATAGAGTATATATATCGCACACCCAAAGATGATAAATATTTGGTTTCTAAATAACTGTAATGGGGAGTAAATGTTTCAATAATAATACTTGTTCCAATGATCATTGATAATTTAGAATTTATGAAAAATAAATTTTCCAGTCTGGAATAATATTCTTGCTATATTAGTTAAGCCATATGTGCAAACTTCAAGTTGCGAATTGATAACCATTTAGACGATGCATCGATTTAAATACTAAATGGTATCACGCTAGGATATGTGTATCCTTTGATCCTTTTTAGGATTATCATATGATATGTGAATCCTTTTCATCATAGTATATCCTTGATGGCTTAATCTGTCATGCCATCATATCCTTGATGATATATATATATTCTTGAAACTCAAAAAGTTTCTTATTGATTTTTGGGAAAAATAGAGCGTCCTCTATTTAAAAGCTTTGCATCATTAGGTAATTAGCTTTTCCCATTCTTTCTATTAATTTTGAATGTCCCAGGCAGAACCGTTATTTGCATTATTCGTCTAATTTATGAATAATTCATATACATATATTTGTCATTTGTATTTCCACAAAACATTTGTATGTGTGTATGTATGTACAACCCAAACTTGTATGTTTATCATGCTTCGTCTTTACAATTTAAAAGGCATCTTATGCAACTACGTTACATATTAAGATTATACTGTCAAAGTCACTTATATTTTGTAAATATAAACTTGATTTTATGAATCAAATCAAACTGACAGTTTTCTAACTTTCCAAAGAGAGTTTACAGTTATAGCCAATTCTCTATGATGATTCATCACAAGAATCCATACACTTGAATACAAATATATATTCGTTCCGTAGTGCAAAATAATTCAGTCACATAATTATTAATATGATAGTGGGATCCATCTAATGGTGATGGGAGTTGATGTTGGGATGACAATGCTCGTGTTATCTTCCATATCAATGTTGTATGTAAACATGTTTCAATTCATATGGCTACTTATCCAGATATTTAGCCTTTAATTTATGCTTATTCACAGACTTACGAATGGTTTAGTTTCAGCTATAGCAAGTAAGTCTTTTAGTTTGTACCTATTTCCCATATACTTGTATAGATATATTAAAATAATTGAATCGTAGTAAAATGATTCTAGTATATTGTTATGTTTGCAGACCTCTGTCTGTGTATACAACTGAACTTAATCAAAATCAGAATCAGAATCATGAGGTGATGGAGGTGGCGGAGTAAATTGTTTTGAGATAATACTAGCTACTTGTCTTAACCTTTCTTCCTACCACTCATTCTTTTTCGTCAACCACTCTATTTGTCTGGACATTTTCCGGTTCTTTTTTATTAGTTTAGCAACCTTCATTTGATCTAAAGGTGGATTTATTAGAGGCACCGTACTTGGTCCGGCTTCAACAATTGACGGTTGTTGTTGCTCCGGATGTTGTGAAGGCTGTTGCTGTAATAGTGGTGATATGGGTTGTTCTTGTGCTAACAACTCTTGAAATGTCATGTTATCATTAAATATGGATTGTTGCATCATTTCTTCTTGCCCAAAAGGTAAAGGTGAAAGTGCCTGGTAGATGTTTGGTGTTTGTGGTTGAGTATGTTGTGTTTGAGATGTGTTAGTTGAAATATGTTCAAACACAGGTGGTATTGGCTGCTGTTGAGACAACAAATCATACTGATAAAAAGATGGTTGAGGAAACTGCAACAGTATTTGTTGTAGATTTTGTGATGTATTTTCTGGGATAACCGGTGCTGCCTCAGATTGAAACAATTGTGTTTGTGTAGGAATATCAATAGGTATTATCTCGATATTGGTAAAATTTACCACCCCAGGTAATCGTGGTGGGGATAATTCTTGAATAATCTGATCGTTTATGACACCTAGAGATTTGGCTATTTTTGTTATGTATGATCCTCCCATAAGGTTTTTCGGGGGACGTGTTTGGTATTGCTCAAAGTACATAGCAAGAGAGTAAGCAATATTACAATGGACTGACTCGAATATACTTTATAAGTGGAAGAGATCGGTACCACTAACCCTGTGTAGATTAGACGTGCGCCCCCTGATCGTGTTGGCTAGAACACGGTGCATATATTGATAAAGAGGATCTCTAAATGTTCTTGAATTATTATTTTTACTCCACACTGCTGGTGTAAGTGTAGACCAATAATCTTGTATGCGATCAGGATATTCGGTTAATGCGTTTATAAATATAGGTGACCTAACCTCTTCTTCTGTATAAATACCTAAATGTACTGCGAACTCAGATAATGACAATTTAAAAGTTTCTCTACCGAGTCTAAAATCGATAGAGGGCTCAGATGGGTCTTTATTTCGTGTGAAATGAAAAGTAGACCAGAACTCATATACAAGTTCATCGTATGAAGGTTCTAAGATGTCAAAAAAACGACGCCATGGTGAACCAATTGGTAGTAACCTCGTCAGTCGATCATCTATGTCTAGTATTCCCGTTACGTTCCAGTCGATACTATTAATAGTATTAACATTAAGCTTCCTGAGGGTTAGATATTTCGTATGGGTGCGTACATCTTCAAACTGAAGAAATTTATGGACTTCGATCTGGGTACGAATTTCTGCTGCGTTTGAAGATTCAGCGTGTGCACGAGTAGAAAACTTAAGACTCATTATAGTAATATTGGGCTTTGTTTGAGTTCAAAAAAAAAATAGAAATTGAGTATGAGTTGTTTTGGGTATGTGTCGAACTATATCAGAAGTTCAGTTGGTTTGAGGATTTACACGAGTGGTGGGTTACTTATATAGATACAAATTAAGCTTACACAATACGCTTGATTAAGGCTTCCATGATACACCTTGAAAATAGTTTTACTGTATTATGTTTGAAAATTTCGGTAACAAACAAAATGTTTAAACTAATATTAGATTCGGTATGTATCGTGGGTAACGTGCTGATTATCACTGCTAAATGATTCTGATAACAATAGTGATGATATTAATAATTGGTAATTTTATAGTAAAATATGCATAGCCATTTTTACGGATATATATATATATATATATAATTAGTATGCACAATAATAAATAAATAAACGTTATTAAACATTAGATTTTATAAATAAATGTTAGATAACATAAATATAAATGTTAGGTGCATAAATAAATGTTAGATAACATAAATGTAAATGTTAGGTGCATAATAAATAAATGTTAGATAACATGAATGTAAATGTTAGGTGCATAAAAGAAATTTAGATTGTTAGTAGTCCCAAAGTTATTATATATCCATAGTATGAGGTCCTCTGCACTGATTTAGATTGTTAGTAGTCCCATAGTTATTATATTCCCATAGCAATAGGTACCTCGTACTCATTTTTATTATTAAGTATGGGATTTAGATGTTTTTATGATAGGAGTGTCTGGATAACTGGGTCTCCTAAAGGAAAACAATCCCACGGTATAAAAGAAATATTACGTTTATCATAACAATTATAGTTTATATAAATTAATCAAACACTTACTTTGATTATAATTGCTTAAACGTTTCCTTGGCTAGAGCCTCGTGCTTGGCTAGAGCCTCGTGCTTGGCTAGAGCCTCGTGCTGATAACGTGTTATAAAACCACTGTGAAAAATAGAACTACTTTAGATAAACACGTCTCCTCAACAGGTTGTATGGAAGTTGGCTAGATAATAATACAAAATATCTAGCCAAGAGTTTTCTTTATTTCTTCTCTTTTTCAACTGTGATCACAAGGGTGACAATATTGGACCTCGGTGCATGCATATATATACAATAAATCACTATTCAGAATGTGATACTTATTTGTCTAATTCAATAATTCATAACACTTGCTAATTTGTAACTAGTAACTACTGCTCTTTCCGAAAAATAGAAAACAAAAAAAAATCAAGCAGATCTATATCTTTTCATATGGCTACGCAAAAGAGAAGGTATGAATGTAATATTCACTTGTAAAATAATAGCCAATTTTAGGTGACTTAATGTGCATGTGCTCATTAGTGTTTTTTATTATGAGTATTATAGTATTGTTTGAGAATAATAACAAGTAAAAGAATTGTAGAAATACTACATGAATGAGGAAAATAAGTAATTGATCAAGGATATTAGAAAGGGGAATATGTAAATATTAATTAAGGGTAAAATAATCATCAACTAGAGTATTTTTAATGAAAAGAGGAAATATGTAATATCTATGGGTTAGGGAGGGAAAATATTTAATTGAATTTTGTCATTGAGTAAATATGTAATAAGTCAGCTTAGGAGGGGATGTAAAAAACCCAATATTCTAAAGCATAGATGAAAAAGAGTTTTGAAAACAAGTTCTTTATAAAGTATTGGTTATACTTAGTTTGGATAATCATAAGAACCAAACTAAATTAGCTTACACTACTAGAAAATAGGGCTTTTGCTACCACATTTTCGGTCGCAAAACGGTGGCAATTGCCCTTTTGCCACCGTTTTGCCACAAAAAATTCGGTAAAAAAAAGCACACGTAGCAATTACCCTATTGCCACCTATTTGCTACCGTTTATTTTTTTGCTTCAATTTTGCTACCGTTAGTTTGTCACGGTTTTGCTACCGCTTTTTGTCATCGTTTTGCTACCGTTTTTGTTGCTACGGTTTTGCTACCGTTTTTCTCACCACTTTGCCACCGCTTTTTGTCACCACTATTGCTACCGCTTTTTGTTGTCACCATTGTGCTACCGCTTTTGTGATATTTTTTTCCCTTTAATACCTATTTTTGTGCTACCATTTATATTCTTTGCAAGACTAAAAAAACGTAAATTTATAAAATTTCAAGATTGTAACAAACATCGCATCATCCTCATGATAAACATCCAAATCAAAATATCAAACAATCCCAATTAAAACATCCTAAACCGAACATTAAAGCTAAAAATGTTTATACTTATTTGCAGACCGAAGTTGTTAGCATAGCTTCAATCTTCGTCATCCTAACGAGCATAGCTTCTTTCTCTTCTTTCTCTTTTTCCATTTGAGCCATCAACCCTCCTATAATTCCATTGAACCTTTCTTTATCTTCTTCCTTCTCTTTAGCGAGTTCCTTTATAATTTCGTTTAACTTCTCAATCTACAAAAAAAACCAAGGAAACTTAAGAAATTCAATCAAAGATTCATCCACATCAATAAAGATAGATAGCTCTGGCTGAACTTGAACACAGTTGCACCACTAACCAAGGGCTACGGCTACGGTCCCTAACCAACCCAAAGATACAGTAGTCAGTCAGTACTTTGGATCACAAAAACCAGCACTAAGATCACCACCCAACAAGCCACTGTTGAGCTAGCATAGAATTCATTTAAACCCACCCAACTGATGAGATAAACTGACCCATTATATATGATCATGAGCTAGAGTAAACTCCTTACTGGAACTAAACAACTGACACTAAAAGCACATGCAGAAATAAAGCTACTGGAAGAACCAAAGTAAACAACTAACCCGAAATACTGGAACTAAACTTGCGTGCTGCAAGTAGTTGTCGAGGGTCACAGAATAACTGCTTATTATAAAAATGATAAATAAATATATTAGGTTAAACTGCCGTTTCAAAATTCCAAACCGTTACCTAGAGGTGTACAAACCGGTTTTTTTGAGTAACCGAAACCGGTTATTAACCGGACCGGTTTTTCTGGCCAAAAAAAAAACCGGTTATTCATTAACCGGTTACGGTTTTTAACCGGTTATAAGTATGGAAATGTCTGACCGGTCCTAACCGGTTATAACCGGTTGATAAAAAAACCGGTTTTTTAGCTTCAAGTTAACCGGTTAAAAAAACCGGTTTGTAGAAACCGATTAAAAAAACCGGTAAAATAACCGGTCCTGCAGAAAACGTTCACAGAAGGCCCAGAAGCTGTTTTTTTGCTGTTTTTTGTGGTTTCCTGCTATTTTTGCTGTTTTAACAGTTTTTTTTATTTTTTATTTTTAAATTCAATTTTTTAGATAAAAACTTAACAATAATGAAAGTATAAAAAGTTAAAACATTCATTAAGTCTCGCAACAAACGGTTTTACATAATAATGAAAATACAAACAATAAACGTAACAAACGATAAACGGTTTTTCATAAACTTAAAATATTAATCCTCAAGAAGGTCCACTAATATATATATATATATATATATATATATATATATATATATATTTAGTGGAACTACAATATTGAGAACCCGAACCCTCGTTTAATCTTATTCGGCCGAACCCGAACCCAAACTATTGCGTAGGAATTCATCTAATTCGGCTTCTTCGTCGGTCATTGGGGTTGTCAATTCGTCTTCGACCTCGTCCTCATAAACTTCTTCTTCGTAATCTAATTCTTCCTCGAGTGAACGTTTGTCTTGAACTCTCTCCACCACATCCAAGTAATCTTTTAAGCAAATCGACATCTCAACCGCCTTAGGTGTTAGTCGAGCCCTCCTTATCGAAATCATCCTACCACTAATAGAAAAAGCACTTTCCGAAGCTACCGTGGAAGCTTGGACCGTTAGTAAATCTCGGGCCATTGTGGCTAAGATCGGAAATTGATCTTCCTTACTTTTCCACCAAGCCAACAAATCAAAATTTTTAAAGTCTTGTGAACTCATCATTTGTAGAAAGTTCGACCCACCATACCGACCGAGTTCACTACTACTAGTGTTACCACGATGCATTTGACTCGACTCATCATACAATTAGTTAAAAACATACAAATCAGTATCTTCCATTTGACTTGAACCTTCACCGAAAGCAGCGTTTCTCATTGACGCGTGAATGTGTGACGAGGTTGAACCATATTTTGTTACATAAACATCAAACAATTTTGAAAGTTGATCGTTGAAACGAGATTTTGCGACTTCACCAAAGTTTTGGTTCTTGAGTGGTGTTTAAATTCAATTGGTGTGCAATTTTTTCAATCAAAGACCCGGTTCCAAAAATATTAAAACAAGGGTTTAGAGCGGCGGCACAAGTGAAAACCGCCGGTAGTTCTTTAAAATATTTTCTTAATTTTTCCTTCATTGTATCCGCCATGTCACAATATGGTCTACCTCTAACCGACAACTCGTTTACTTTCAAACACATTTTAAACAAATTGTGAAGTACCAATGAACTTGTTGGATAATAAACCCCCGATGAAGTCTTTGTTGATGTTTTGAAAACTTGAAGCACTTGTGTAACAGTTTCAATAGCATCCCAACCCGATGGGTGGTAAGGCGAACACTTTCCACGACTAGCCAAAAGGTTATGAAATTCTATTAAACTTTCCTTTTGCAAAATAGCTTTTTCAAACATAATGCAAGTCGAGTTCCACCTATGAGCAACGTCCCAATTGGGTCCTAAGCATATTCGACCCGCTTCCTTACAAGTTTTAATATATTTTGAATGTCTTTGCGTGTTACTAAATATACTTCGTAACATTCTTTTGAAAGCTTCTTTTTGTGTTTCAATAACCCTTAAACCGTCTTGAACGGCCAAATTTATGATGTGTGCAACGCATCGGCTATGGAAAAAAGTACCCTCACAAATCGGATTGTATTTTAATTTTAAACGCATTACCGCGCTCGTGTTGTGTTGTTTGAGGCGTTATCAAAAGATATTGAAAAAACTTTATTTTCCAATTTCTATGTTGTAATACATTTGTCGATTACTTTATATATAGCTTCACCTGTGTGAGGGTAATCGAATAATTTAAACAATATCGTGTGTTTCATCATTTGCCACGTCGCCGGTTCAATCCAATGGGCGGTGACACAAATATACAAATCAGGTGAACCGTGCGGTGCGGACCAAACGTCGCTAGTCAAGTTAACACCGGTTTCTAATTTTTCAAAATAAGAAATTAATTCTAGTTTAGCTTTTTTCCACAATTTTAAACAATCCCTCCTAAGAGTAGCACGACTTACATGGGTGTATCGTGGTTGGAGAGTTCGTTGAACCATCTTTGTATAGCGTTGGTTGTCGAAGTGGTTGAACGGCAAACTTACTTGGATTACAAACTTCGCCATTTCATCCCTAACCATATTGAAATTGTAGTTGAAAATATTAGCGCCATCACTTGCCATGGAAGCTTGACCACCAACGTGTTGTTGTTTCAACGCCTTGCAAAACGGTTTGTCGATGTGTTGCTTCAACGTGGAGTTTGCGGTTTCGGCGTAAAAACCTTGACAATGATGACAACGCGCTTTTCTTTTACCGTTTGCCATCTCGCACAAATCAAAATGTGACCAAACCTTGGGGTTGCGTTTCGTTGGAACAACACGAATCACCGTTTCGGTTGTAGACTCGCCAACATTGACCGAATCATGGGCACTAGACGTTGCCATAGCGTTTTGAGAGTTATCGTGTGACACCCCAAGAAAACCAGTAAATTACACAACACAACTAGCTTCCTCACTAACCACGTGCTAAATTTCGGGACGAAATTTCTTTCAAGTTGGGGATAATGTGACAACTCGAGTTTCCAAGATTCCATCTTCGCATTATTGCACGTTAATTGTTTAGATTGTTTGTTTACACGACTTGTTTGTTTCACAACTGTACACGTTGTAATATGTTAAATCGTACTGTGATTGATATGTTATATATGGTGTGCATTAAACGTGTGTGTTAATATTATGCTTTGTATTATTATGATGTTTTGTATAATTTAAAAAAATGAAATCTGTTAGGCCAAACACCCTCCCCACGAAAACACTGTTGGACGAAAACACTAGGGTGTTTTCGTCACCCACACTTGGGCGAAATCAAATGGGCCTTAGGCCCAGTACGATCTGTTATAGTTATATGTTTTGATTCCAACCCTTACGTGAAACTTTTAATCGGCAAACCCTAGAGCTCCTTATTTCTTTTCCCTATGCGACGACAATCTAGAGATCTCGAAGCCTCTTCCATCGATTGATTGGTTGTTTCTCCTGTTTGGGTTAGTGTGTAACTGCTGATTATTATTTGCTTGAATGCATCGTGAACTATTTGCTTATCACCATGTATTAACTGTTAGTGTGTAATAATGGTGATCATATGAATTCACGAGTAAATGATTAGATCTGCATGATTGTTTCATTTGTGGATAGTATGTGAATTAAGATTCCCAGGACTGATATTCTTGGTAGTTCATCATTCTAGTTGATATGCCTGTTGATGCTTTTCAATATACATATGACATCAGTTGCTTTGGTATATGTTATGGAACGAGCTTAATGATAATCTGTTAATCTAGGGTGTTGTGTTTTAGTCATTAGTAATATATGATTTCATGGATTGAATTGGTTGATGACTGATCCTATAACTATTAAATGATTGCTGGGATTGTTCGTAACTGTTGTTAATGATGATCTGCTGATTGATTGGTGATCTTGGTCTCGCAATGATTGGGTAATTTATATGTTAATATCTCGATGATTTGATTAAATGAATTCGTTGATGTTTGATCTTGTAACTATAAATGATGATTAGGGATTTCTGTATTGCGTAACTGTTGTGTGGATGAAAACCCTACCCGACGAAATCCCCACCCAACGAATACACAAGGGTCAGACGAAAACACATGTGTTTTCGTCACACCTTAGGTTCGACGAAAACCAAAGGGTTTTCGTCCAAAGAGATTTCGTCCAAATGGGGTTTTCGTCGCCTGATGTGATTTCGCCAATAAGTGTTCGCCATGCATGTGATTTCGCCATGTGTCTGACACATTAGTTCTGTTAGTTAACTCTGTCAAGTTGTTAATGTTGTTAAGTTATTAACTCCCGTTAAGGCCATAACTTTGGTTAGTTGATTAACTGAGTTAGGTTATTAACTCTATTAACTCCGTTGAGTAGGTAACTTCTCTAGTTTGTTAACTCTATTAGTTAATTAACACTGTTAGTTTGTTAAACCTGTAAAGTATTAACTCTGTTAGTTCAGTGAACTCAGTTAGTTTATTTATGCTGTTAAATATGTAACTCTGTTATATATGTTAATCCAGTTAAGCTTGCTAACTCTGTTAAGTGTGATATTGGTGATTATGTTGGAATAAACTGTGAAAGACACTTATGTGAAGCATGAATTGCATGAGATTGATTAATTGCTTACGTGATACATGATGTTAACTGCCAAGCACTATGTGATGTTAGATTTGCATGCGAGTCATTACGAACGAAACTGATTGTATATACGTGCGTACTATAGGTCGTGACTGGTTATTTGTGAGCGTGTATTTCTTTAGCATACCGAGCAAACCAAGGTGAGTTCACACTCTTTCCAAGGCATGGGATTCCCAAGGGTTGGGAATGGGTTAATGATTTAAACGGTAACTACAACCATCCTCCGTAGCTTGGTTTTAAAATGCGCGCATAATGCGTGATGCGCATGATGCGATGCTGAAAGCGCATCAAGTGTAGCGATGCGCTAAGACTCCCTGATGCGAGATTGATGCGGCAAAATCGCATGATGCGACCCTTCGCATGATACGTTCTGTTGCTTGCAATATGAACAGGGTTGGATTTTCGACTTGCAAGTAAGATTTTTGCTGTTTTGAAACATTAGGGAGTGTTTTAGTTGTAGGTTTCATGAAGTATTTCGTTGAGAATGTAAGAAAGAAAGAAAGAATAAGAGAAGAAAGAAAGAGGGTGAGAGACTTAGATCTGATTTTGAAGTAAATAGATTATAGAATGATGTGTCCCTCTTTAATTGGCTGATAATTAGTGTGTTGCAGTAAGTAAACTTTACTTTTTCTGCAGCAGTGAAACTGTGCACAACAGTCAAGGAAGTTAACTTTTTTTCTTTTTCATTTTCTTTGTTTCCCCATCTCATCCTTTTTGCCGATTTTCATTTTGTTTCTTTATTTTTTTTCTTTAATTATTATAAAGCTTAATTGTTACATATTAAGTTGGTTTGGTATGTTTTTAACTTTTTATGTTTAACTTTAAGTATTCTTTAAAAATGTGTTAGAAGGATGGTTTTATGTTTAAGCATCATCGATTTAAAAATTGTTAAGTATAATTATTATTTAGTGATTTTTAATAACAAACGCATCGTATACGTGATGCGCGCGCATCACGCATTGCGCATCACGCATCGGGTTTTGGAGCCAAAACGCATCGGAGCGCATCGCGCATTTTAAAACCAAGCTCCGTATGTAGGATGCCAAGATTTCACACTGGACCAAACCTCTATCATGAAGTCCCTCATTTATATCGACTTAATCGCCGAGGCCTATGGCGAGCGGGTCATTAGTTAATAGCGCTATTAGGTTTAACAAACATCACACCGTGCCAGTCGGACGGGCGTGTACTAATGGACTATGGGCAAAGGGTCAATGCTGATAGACATTGACTTATGGCACCACTTACATTTTCGTAGTAGTCGATACGCACGGTCTAGTAACACAAGGGAAGCCTCCACTAATCTTCGCAAACATGTCTGGGAGACCGCGATACGAATTAATACGATACATGGTTTACAAAACGAACATATGATTTACGAAACGAATGCTATAACTAAACAACCAACTGTGAACTCGCTCAACTTTGTTGTTGATTCGTTGTTACATGCCCTGCAGGTCATTAGGTACTCATGGAGCTTGCACATGGAGGCGCGGTCGTTGTGGGACATGGCAGTGTGTGCCATGCTAAAAACATTACTTTATTTCGTACTTAATACTTACATTGGGTTTTACAATTATGCTTCCGCTAAACACTTAACTACGTTTTGATTTGAAACACCTTTCATATTGTGTGGTTGAATTTTACTTATTACTTATGTTCAATATGATTGGTGGCTTGATCCTGGTCAGTCACGCCTCCAAGCGGCGATACTCCGCGAGTGGATTTTGGGGGTGTGACATATCGAACAAGAATGAGGGACTTTTTTAGAGTTTTTGAAGATTCTCAAGTGTTGTGAATGAAATCTAAACACCCACAACCCTTTTATACTAGCTGGAGATGAGTTTTAGGCTAAAAAAACAAAAAAAACAAAAAACGGTCAAATTTTGATCCAAACGGTCATATTACCGTTATTATCGCTGGGCACTTTTAACCGGTTATAACCGGTTTTTTTTAACGTTAACAGTTAACCGGTTTTTTATAATATTCGATTAATAACCGGTTTTTAAAAAAACCGGTTTTATAACCGGACCGACCAAAAAAATTTGCAACCGATGTATAACCGGTTTGTAACCGAACCGGTTACAAAAAAACCGGTTTTTTAAATAACCGATTTCGGTTTTTTTTTCCGGTTTCGATTCCGTAATCAGTTTTTTTGTACACCTCTACCGTTACCACCAAAATCACACCGTATGCGAACACCTGGGTTTAGTCATATGAATAGCCATATAGATACTCCACAGATTATGTGCCAAAATCAATACAATGTGAGTGAAGCAAGGATGAGAATATTCTTGTGACAGTAAATAGAAATACAAGGGCAGAGGAAGACTCTGTTGTAAATGAAGAGTCTGTTACATCAGCTCCAGGAATACTTTAAAAAAGTATGGATTCAACATATTACTACTGATGCAGTTTTTTACTTGAACAAAATTAATAAATAAATACGCAAACACATTCAAAACATAAGATCCTTATAAAACTGGTTACCTGCGAGTGGAAACTTCTCTGGGCCTCTTGATGAGCTGCACAAACACGTGCGCGGTAACCCTGTGTATAATCAAAATTGAGTGCACCACAGTTCATATTATTTAATTAATATTTAATTCTAAAATACAATACCTGTGAACTTGACCCCACATTAAGTAGCTTATGCAGATGGCTGACATTGCCTCCCTGAATTAGCCAAGAAGTGTGATACGGAAGCACCAGCCCAGACCCCAGTCACATCAGGCCCGAGTCAGAAGTGGGTTAACTTTGCCCAGTTGGATCCAATGCAAGACACTTAAAGCCCTACTCAAGTCCAGCCCCACGTTTTGTTCCACAACTGCTAATCTAGTGTTTTATTTTAATTAATGTCTTTTTTTTATTTGTTTGAAGTTGTCGAATAGTAGTTTACAATTCCAAAAGTGTAGGAAACGTGGGTGATCATGTAGCTGGTAGTTATTTTTCTTTTCAAGTTATGTACTGGAACAATGGAAATGAAATGACAGTTTTTGAGTTCATAAATTTTTATTCTCTGCAACCAGAGGATAATTTTGTTCATTGCTATTCTAAAAATTGGCAGGTTTTAAAAGGTGATCTTGGACGGCTAGTCCTGTTCTCGTGGTGTGACTGTAGCGGGAATTCGGATTAGTTTAATTCTGCTCAGCGAAGCTTACAGGTGGTGCGACTGTATCTTGTGAGAACCGTTGTTAGTGTTTGTTATTTTCGGGCATTTTTCGATCCAATTAAGCTGATTGCCATCAAAGTGTCATACTGTTTACAGTAATATTTAAACAAACTAATAATGTTTGCTGATATATAAATTATATTATACCTGAAACACCTTGCAATGCTTATTTGGGATCTGATCTGGCAATTCTACAGCAGGGCCTCCAACCTAATGATAAAAACCGAACAAAAGGTGGTAGTGCTTAAGGAAAAGATTATACATGTTTTAGATAGTCTGAAGCTACAAAAAGAGAAAATAGCTTACCTGCAACTGACGCCAATAGGCAACAACAATCCACCTTAGATAAATGTGATTTCCTCAACATGTTGAACTACAAAAGAATTCACAAACAAACAAATATAATTTTTACACTTTACATTCAGAAGAAAAATAACACTCATGAAAGTAGAAATAGGGCATACATAATCTTCAAACTAAAATTCACACAAATCTACATATGTATATCTAGAATATACTAATTCCGTTGTAGATTCAAACTGATGAGAAAAGGTACCAGAACATTAATTGATTGAAATGGAACTCCGATCGGTTTCATGCTAGATCATAAAAATAAGTCTATTTGGAATATAAGATGAGCAGAGTGTGTGTTTCACGAAGCTGAAGCAGAACTCCGATCTGTTTGATGTTCGATCAAAACTAAAATCCTAGACTCAAAGTCCAGCCGCGACGGTCAGCGCAAAAGAGATCGAAACTAAAAACTTCACCAATTTTAACATTAAACAACTGAATTCACAAATCATAGATCAAATTTTCATAAACTAACCTCGAATTAGAGAATTTTATGAAGATAATCAGCGTGAGAATCGGTCAAGTTAGGGTTTAATCGACGCCTGGTGTGAATTGTGATGATAATAAGCATGAGAATCAATAGACCTAAACATAATACACTTACAAAAGTAATAATAATAACAACTTGATGTCAAAATACCACTTACAACCTCTAACAACGAAATATATAACCAATTAAACCTTAAACCTAATCAATCAAGTAATCGAACAACGAGCAACTAAATTCAGTGTTGAAATTTGCTACAATTGAGAGCCGATTAAGTAGTATCAGCGAAATCAACAGTCGATAGTCTTAACAGGTTACACATAAACAATTTTTCATAGAATCAGTTTCAGTAAACCCTAATTAATTGATCGAATCGAGAATCAACACATTAGAGAAACTGTAATTTGATATTAATCATCGAATTACAAGAATTTAGGTGGAGAATCATACCTTTTCAGATGTAGAATTCAAAGGAGTTGCTGCTTCGGTTGAGTTCGTCGTTTGAGGTCTTCGATTGATCTGTATCGAATAAACAACATTAAGTTCTTCGATTGATTGGAGTGATTGAATGAGCAGAGCACAAAATTAGGGTTTAGGATTTCATTGTGAGAGGCGTTATCAAACTCTATTTTCGTGCATATATTTTATCTTCTATGTTTCCCACGAATTTGCTACCATCAATAAACGGTGACAAAATTTTACAGCCTATGCACTCCCGTGGTAAATCTGTTGTCAAATTTGTTACTGTTCTTTTAGTGGCAATTGCCTAATTTTGTAGTAGTGTTAGGTGGGCTTGTACTTATATATTTGACATTGACATTGACATTGTGTTTTATCATTTATTGTGTTTTGACTTCTTAACATGATTAAGCTTTGCACCTACCATGGTTGAAACTAGTTTGGTCTTTATTTCTCAAAACCTTGTGTAGAGGTCTCAGTAACTAACCAAGATCATGTACCCTGCGACAGGCGAGTGTAACAAGCGGTCGGTACCTTCGTGTCGCCTTTTTTCTCTAGCAGAATTACAATCTGCAACAAAGGACTTTGACGATGAACTTGTCATTGGACAGGGAGGATTCGGAAAGGTATACAAAGGTCAAATTTCTAGTGAAGAAGGTAGTCATGTTGTAGCCATCAAACGGCTAGATTCTACGTCTAGCCAGGGCGAACTTGAGTTCAGGGCGGAAATAGAGACACTTTCTAGGCTGCGTCACTGTCACTTGGTGTCGTTGATCGGTTACTGTGATGATAACGAGGAAATGATCCTAGTTTATGAATATATGCCTAATGGAACCCTCTACCATCATCTACACAAAGCCGAGACTCCATTAAATTGGGTTCAAAGACTGAAGATTGCAATAGGTGCTGCACGTGGATTAGATTACCTGCACACAGGTGTTGGCACTCGACATGGAATCATACATCGAGATGTTAAAAGCTCGAACATTCTTTTAGATGAGAACTGGGAAGCTCTTATTTCAGATTTTGGGCTTTCCAAAATAGGCCCAACCAATCAATCTGCATCATACATTGATGCTAGTGTAAAGGGTACATTCGGCTATTTGGATCCAGAGTATTTCTATACAAGAAGATTGACTAGGAAAACAGATGTGTTTGCTTTTGGGGTTGTATTGTTTGAATTGCTATCCGGGAGGCTTCCAGTCGACATAAGAAATGCTGAGGAAGAATGTAGTTTGGTAAGGTGGGCTCAAAAATGTGTGAAAGAACGAAAACTAGATCAAATGGTTGATCCTAATATCAGAGGGACAATTTTTCCGAAATGTTTAAGAAGGTTTGCGCAAATCGCATATCATTGTTTGCTTAGTGTTCCAAAAGAACGCCCTACCATGACAGTGGTTGTGGCCTCACTCCAAGCTATACTGGAACTACAGCAGAAAAATGACAATTTTGCGAATTCACTTGGCACGATGGGGTTCACTCGGAAGATTCATAAGTATCTTACTTCCATGACCAGGCAAAACTCTGGTATGCACAAACTTTTCATGAACGTTGTGTGTGCATGTGTTCATAGTCTTAGTTTTGGACACTAGTTTTGACACTTATCTCCGAACTAGTTGCATTACAGAATTCACACACATAACTTTTAACTTATGCAGCCTTCCCTTTGGTTCTTCAAAAGCTCATATACATTCGGTTTTCCCCCATTGCAGAAGCCCATATTTTGATTCATTTCTTTTCGTTTATCGCTTTCTCATAAGTCAAACTATGATTTGTAGTCTTGAAAACCATGTCTATGGAGACATGTCTTTGTCTGAAAGAATGCACTTGTCGTCTTTAATTATTTTTACTCTAATTTTCTTTCAAAGAGCAGGTTCATCAACAAAGAAGGATGGTCGCAATCATGGTGAAATGTCACATCAGCATGGGGAATTATTGGCTAGAGATCTGAAAATATTCACATATGATGAATTGAAATGTGCTTCAAGGGACTTCCGAAATGACACATGTTTGGGCAAGGGGGCTTATGGAGCGGTTTACAAAGGTTGGGTCGATAAAATGACATATTCGCCCTGTATGCATGATACTGGATTACCCGTTGCAATTAAGAGACTTAATAGCTACAAACGTGTAAGTCTTTTAAAAGAGAATAAAGTATCTTCTAGTTACCCTTTCTATTTTTAGCTTATCGGAGTTAACTCTCTGATGTAACACATCGAATGCAGTTTGATCCGGATATGCTGAAAGAGTTTTGTCATCCCAACCTTGTTAAACTCATAGGATACTGCTTGGAAGGTGAACAACTCTTTCTTGTGTATGAATTCATGAGCAATGGAAACTTAGAGGATCTCATGGGGAGCGGTGAGTTGCATGAATTAATATTCCACAGACAAATCACAAATGAAAAAAAAAACTGCAACTGTTAACAGAGTAGTGTTTAATTTTCATGTAATGTAGGAGCTATAGCACAACTTCAATTGGTTATAAAGGTGAAAATAGTAGTAGGAATTGCACGAGCGATTGTTTTCTTGCTCAAGACACAAGATGAAGTCAAAGCAGATCCTTATGACAGAGGAACGGTTTGTGAGTATCGGCTTCACAGGCATAAGATATTGCTCGATGAGGTATATTCCAAGCTGTTTTTCTATGTTCATTTATAACTACTGTGTTTGGCATTACCTGTATGCATGAAATACGAACTTACAGGATTTTACCTCAAAGCTTTTGGATTATGACGTTACAAAGTTAGTACACGGTCACTATCCTAACAACAACGATCTTCCTTATGATGACTATTTTACTGGTTTCAGTAAGTTACTTCATCTTATTCATATCCATATCTTAGTTTGTCTTGTGTTTATGCATTTGCATACATCTGAATACCGATCATTCTATCAGAACCCCTTCCACTGAGGACCAACCTCTATGGTTTTACAGTTCTACTTGCAGAGGTGCTAACAGGAAAACAAATCTTCTACGAAAACGAAGTCCAAAAGATTGATGATTTTTTGCTTCAACGTGGAAAAATGTCCTTGAGTGATACTGCAAACTCATGTTTTGAGATGTATGACGATGTGGATTCAGAATCGAAGGTGCTAACAATGTTGGAGGAATATGAGAAGTATATCCCAGCAATTCATGAGATATTCACAAAAACTAACAAGAATTATTTGTCGTAAGCATCCAATAACTTAACACTTCGCTTAGCCTACATTGTTGCATGATTATCAGTAAGGCTGTATGGTGTGGTCATGCCACAACAATGCCATTTATGCAGGGGGCTTTATTGTTAACCTGCAAGGTGTGGAACAAAGCCCCCAATAAAGCCCCTTTAACTATATATATAAAAAAACTAAAAAAGAGAAATAAAAAACTGATTGGTTAGAATCAAGTGAGCCCCCCAAACCATCCCTTTGCGGTCGTTATCTGCTTGGCGAAGCCCTCTATAACGCCCCACAATCACACCCCCGAATCAGTGTTTCGGGAGCTTTGGAGGTGATGTGGCAAGGGGCGTGAGCCCACACCGGGTGGCCTAATGGGTCAAGCTGGGTAAAACATTTCATTTCTTGGGTTTGTTTTGATCAGATTTAGATTCTTATGGGTCAAAAAGGGTTTAATAAAAATAATCATGCTAAACTCCTATGGGTCTTGTGTGGGTCAAATGGGCTCTATGTTCAATCTACTCCTTTCAACCCCCAAACAATCATTTGAGTAGTGTGAGCTTGTGATGCTATTGCAGCCCTACATTTTAAGTTTAAATGAAGTTTGGTGGGATTTTTATATGGGGGACTACAGTCTTTGTGAACCCAAAAGAAAGAATCAAAACTCTTATAATTTGGACTAGGTAATCTTGTTAGTCAACTTGTTACCAATTATCAGCTTTCATTAGAAAGAAACTAGTCAAACTTGTCAACACTTTAGCTGTCATATTATCATTTTCACCACTAATAACATTCTGCTAAATCAAAATACATTGCTAAATCAAAATACTTGAATGTTTGCCCGCTTTGTCGGAGCCAAAGCATTATGCAATGACCCGTATATGTTTTATATGTCAATGTAGCAAATAGGAATCTATTCTCGTGTCTATCAGCAATTATGCATTTTGTAACAGCCTGTATAGAAAGTTAGGAACCTACTAAAGTCACTTGTGCAACATCTTAATGAACAGAATACTGGAGGTACACACTCTGAAGGGCCACATTGATTCGGTGGTGAAGCTCAAGGGGCTCAACATCGACACAGAACAATTACATTACTCGGTGTAAAAAGAGCATGCTAGCAAACTTTTTTTTTTTTATTATTTTACTTTATATGATACCCGTAGAAGGTGTTAACTGTTAACCCATGACTGCTGGTCCAAAAACATGGGAAATATATATATTTTTTTTTGTCAGGATATCTCCCGATAGCTTTTTCTCTTCTTTCCGGTGCATTTCCGAGCAACATTAAATAGTTGTGTATCCTTTGAGTTGTTATTTTGTTTCAAAAATTTCATCAACCAAAGTAAAATAACTTCTTGACATCCAAAAAGGTATTAAAATCTTTACGAAACCTGTATATGTCTTTGCAGATGTCTTAAGAGAGCATACGACGTTCGGGTTTTTCGGTGGGATAAAAACAACATCAAGTATTTAGATTTATTATCGTTTAAAAAAATAAAACACGAGAAAAACAAAAATATAAAGTGTGGCTGACGAATTTGAGAAATGTGTATCCTACAGTGGCCTGACAAATTGTGTTTGGTTTGTTTTTCATCACAATGGTTTAAGGGAGAGGTGCGCAAAAAAAAGGTAGGAAACCTAACTCGGTCTTGAACCCTCATTACAAACCTGGTTTGGATCCAACTGGACCCGTAGGGTTGAATTCGGGTTCTAACCCTATACTCTGAAACCAGTTTGAACCCAGTCAAACCCGACCAAAACCAGTCAACTCAGTTTCAACCAAATCAGACTCAACCCTTTCCTCTCGAAAAACGGCTCCAACCCGGCTCCAACCCGACCCCGTTCTGACTTATGTTGACCCAACCCGAACCGATTCGGGCCTAGAACCCGAATTGCGCACCTCCAGTATAAGGTTCGTTGTCAGACTTTATTTATGTCGGTTGTCAGACTTTATTTATGTCGATCGTTAACCAAAAAGGCAAAACAGTAGCCAACATCTATAAAAAAGAATCTCATTATTGATTTCTCAGGTATCTTAATGAGCACAACACTGAAACAAATGATTTTACACTGCCTGCTACTGCAATCTCTTCTAATCCAACAAAATATCACAACAAGAGCACGAAAAAGAAATAAAAAAACAAAAATTAGAGCTTCATACAAGTGAGGAATATGCTGATGCCTTGAGATTATCCCCTTCCACATTTGTCTCATAAGCCATAGTACATATTGCACAACATGGCAGCTCTGCACCTTCAGAAGACACGGTATAACACAACCATTAGCAAATACGTTACCGACAATAACAAACTATGAAACCAAACTTCATTGGAATTTGCACACGCCCAGTGTGATCTATATGAGAAATACAAAAACAAATCTCCCGTTGTCCGATAAAAATGGTAGCATTTCCTTTTTCAGAAAATTTCATAAAAATTTTACCTATTAATATAAGTGTGTCACTGTGTCAGTTACTGGGTCGACGGGTCGGGACTCGGTTGAATTGTTGAACCCGAACACAAACATAACCCATATACAACCGTGACCTGGACACACTTAAATTTGTGTAACCCGGACACGACCATTTTAACCCATTTATCTAAACGGGTCAAATGGTTTGGCATGTTGTAACCAGGTTGACAGGTTGTAATCAAATTGTAAACTTGTCAAACGGATTGACTAGCTGTAATAAATGGGTTAAACGGGTCGTAAACAGGTAAACTTGTTTAACTAACCAAATTAGACATGCCAATCCGAACACGACCCATTTAGTTAAACAGATTAAATGGGTCGTATACAGGTTGACCTGTTTAATTAAATGGATTAAACATGTCAATCCGTAATCCGAACACGACCCCTTTAATTACACAAGTTAAACAGATTAACCCGAGTACGACATGTTTACTAAATGGGTAAAATATGACAACCCAAAACCTGATCTGTTTGTGTCGTGTTTCGGATCGTATCAGAAATTGCCACCCATATCAATTATCATCATCGTTAAATATGCCTAAGGGTCAATTACAGTTCATAAGATTCCTCAACTTTATTTGTAGCAAAGGTGTTTTTTAGATATTTGACAAATCATCATTACTGAAACTTTCAAGGGCCGGACAGAGTAACTGGTATTCGTTAAAAACGCTATGAAATTCCACCTATGCAAAGAACACAATACACTAAATTTGATTGTTTACCATTTCTTATACAATATCCATGGTTTTCAAACATCCATATTGCTAAAAATCGCCAAAAAAAAACTAAATTTTGTTCATTAACATGCCTATTGCACTACAGAAAGACAACAATTAGATTAAAAAGAACAACAAAGTAAAATAAACATACCATTAACTTGTAGCAGAATCAGATTTTGATTCTGATTCTGTCGAACCCGTTGGCAACGCGAGTCCATTCCCATTAGGAGGCAACTTTGACAAAGCCGGCGGCCGCTGCAAACTCCGTCCCCTCGTCCCAAACAACTGCTTCCTCAACACATCATGCAAATGCCCAAACAACTCCTTCTTCAACGCTTCAAACGCCAAATCCAACCGCTCCAACTGCTCCATCGCATTCTTATTATACATAAACAACCCATAATACAACTCGAAACTATCACTACTCGTATTCTCCACCAAATCCAACAACCGCTCATATCCTTTGGTATTAATCGGCGTACTATCCAAATTCAACTTCTCCAAAATCCTCCCAACCGTATGCGTTATAAACTGACTCTCGGCCGCATGCATATCATGCTCCGCACACGTCATCTCCTTCATCACACACCCTTCCCTCGCAAACGCGTCTAAAAACTTCTCACACCGCGCCACCCGACTCTCATCGTTACCAATCCTAACCTTATCATACACAAATGGAAGATCCTTCCAACTGTTTTTCCCACTTTCGGGTCCAAACATCGGGTGGGTACACAATATATCAAACTCTAGTGGCAGGATTTGTATAAACAAATCTTTAGCAAACTCTTTAACGGATAAAACATCTACAAACAATGTACTTCTTTTTAACCGTTGTAAGGGTAATGAACGGAGGACTTTGTCGGTTGATAATATTGAGGTGCAGAGTAAGATAACTTCTGGGTGTTCTTCGCAGAGGTCGTCGGCGTTTGAGTACCACGCGACGCCGAGGTCGGCGGCGGCGGCGGAGTAATCGGAGCGGGAGTGGGCGAGGACAGTGTGGCCTTGCCGGACGAGGGTTTTGGCGAGGAATTGACCGAAGTTACCGAAGCCCACAATGGCGATTTTTAGGGTTTTGGATTTGGAGATTTGTTTGGAGAGTTTGGACTCGTAATCGAAGGGTTGTGCGGCGTCGATTGCGGAGATATGGAAAGGTCGCCGGAGGCGAAGGGGTTTGGGGTGAGAGGGTTGTGGTGGCGGCGGACGGTGGGAGGTTAGGTGGCGGTAGGTGTGGGGGTGGTGGAGGTGGTGGTGGTGGTGGTGGGTAGTGGTGATTTTGGATGTGGTGGGGGAAATGGTGAGCATTTTCCGATGAGGGTTTTGAGTTTACCGCGAGGGTTTTGGGTTTTCCGGCGAGGGTGTGGTTGTGTTTGACGGAGGCGGAAACTGGAGGTTTAGTTGTGGCCTAAAATGTTGAATGGGAGGAAATTGGTGTCAGGGTTGTCAGGTATTATTTTTATAACCGGTAATATGACCCCACGCCCGCCTAGAGGTGTAAAAAAAACTGATTACGTAATCGAAACCGGTAAAAAAACCGGAACCGGTTTTTTTTAAAACCAGTTTTTTTATAACCGGTTCGGTTACAACCGGTTTGACCGGTTATGGATCAGTTACACATTTTCTGGACCGGTTCGGATTTAAAACCGGTTTTTAAAAAAACCGGTTAATTAATCGATTAAATGAAAAAACCGGTTAATAACCGGTTAACCGGTAACGTAAAGAAAAAAACCGGTTTTAACCGGGTTTTTTTTGCCCAGATATGTTTAACGGTCATATGACCGTTTGGGACCAAATATAGCCGTTTTTTGTGTTTTTTTTTTTTTGCCTAAAACTCATATCCAACTAGTATAAAAGGTTTGTGGGTGTTTAGGTTCAATCACAACACTTGAGAACTCTCAAAGAATCTTAAAAAGTCTCTTATTCTTGTTCGATAACTCTCAAAACGCAATGGCAACCTCTAGTGCCCATGATTCGGTCCATGTTGGCGAGTCTACAACCGACACGGTGATTCGTGTTATTCCAACGAAGCGCAACCCCGAGGTTTGGTCACATTTTGATTTGTGCGAGATGGCCAACGGTAAAAGAAAAGCGCATTGTCATCATTGTCAAGGCTTTTACGCCGAAACCGCAAACTCCACCTTGAAACAACACATTGAAAAACCGTTTTGCAAGGCGTTGAAACAAGAACACGTTGGTGGTCAAGCTTCCATGGCAAGTGATGGCGCTAATATTAACCGTAACCGGTTTTCCAAAAAAACCGATTTGTACACCTCTACGCCCGCCCCTACGTTGCAATATCAAATGGATTGATCTAAGTGTTATCTCATGCATTAACCCTATGAAAATGCATGTTTTTGTTCAACAATATGATCAATATAAACATTAGTGTGAGAGGGGCACTCCTCTAAGAGTGGAGTGACCTCTCTTACACACACCCAATCAGCACGCGCCACGTCAACTCCCACTTAACTCCCCCCACACCCTCAATTTGATGGCGGCATTCCTCTCTTGAGGGACTTGTTTTTTTATTCAAAAAGAAAAAAAAGGAAAATAACTTGATTGGTTGAAAATCTGGTGGGCCACCATCTCCCTCTCTCCCTTCATGCGGTAACTAGTCACCGACCTTCCATCCCCTCCATGCGGTGAATGATGATGGCGGCACTCCTCCCCGCGCGGTAACTAGTCCCCGACCCCCTCCCCGAGAAGCGCCCCGGATACCCTTACGGTTGAATAAAAAAGGGAAAGTAAATTAAATTTATACCGTAATTATAACGTAACGTATCCAAAAAAAACATAAAGTGTGTATAATGAAATAACTTACATGTCTAAATAATTGGTCTTATTATAGCTTTAAGGGTAAATTACACTTTTCTTCTTTTATGTTTGTACCGGATTGCAACGGATAGCCTTTAACTTTAATAATTATAGTCACAGTCCTTTATTTACAAAAGTTGTTACACTCTACGTCCTTTAGTACTAACAAGGTTAAAAATTTCAGTTAAGTTTATTCACTTAAGGGTATTTTGGTCAATTCATGTTTTTATTTAAATGTTTAATAAATAAAACCAAAAAAAAATTTGCATATACACTTCATCTTTCTCAATTTCCTAACCCTAAATCCCTAACCACCACATCTTACCACCACCATCTCATCCCGCCACCACCTCAAATCTCGTCACCACCATCACTCCGGCCAGCGTTCATATCAATTTAGAGGAATCGCCGCATGTGACATCGTTTCTTCCCTGTCGCTTTTTTCGATCTCCTAAAGCGTCTGTATTGTTATTGATTTATGGGTTCAATGGTTTGATTTCTCGGTTAAACATTGATTTTGGGTTCAATCGCATCTTCAGCATCGATTTTGTAGGTTTGTGTTCATTACCAGCGGGTGATCTTCTAAGAAATCGAATGACAATGATGACCAATGTCGAAGTAGTTAGGCCGTTTGTCGACACTACGTTGACGAAGGTCATCGGATGAGGAGTAACTTACATTTTCCCGAGGCAGTTTCCGGATCAAAGTAGTGTGAACACGAATTCATCTTCGAAATCTGAAGATCACGAGCATGCTAACACGAACTAGATCTCAAACAAAAGTTTAAGATCTATGATCAACGGTGATCGTGATATCAACAAGGATAAAAAGACAGACGTGTACAGACATAGAGTATTATCATCGAAACGACACCGTTTTGGTAAAAGTTATCGGAGCCATGGAAAGAAGAAGAAGCAGCAGATCAGTGAAGGATGTGGTGGACGAATGGAGTGATAATGTCTCTTGTTTGGATTATAAAGCTTGGTTATAAATTTTAATTTAACTAAATTGGTAAAAAAACTAAACTACCCTTAAGTGAATAGATTTAACAAAAATTTTAACTTTGTTGGTGCTAAAGGACGAAAAATGTAATGAGTTTTCCAAATAAAGGATTTTGATTGTAATTATTGAAGTTAATGGCTATCCATTGCAATTCGATACAAACATAAAGGACGAAAAACGTAATTTACCATAGCTTAAAAAGAATAGAAACCATAACAGGAAAAAAGAAAACGCGTTCACATCAAAGGCAACCATGAGTGTTTTCAAAGTGAAATGACCAAATTCGGGAGGTGTAAACATCAACAACTACGGTTTTTAATACAGATATATATATATAATTATATAAGGGTTATTGGATTTTAATAATCATAAGTTTCACCAGTTGGTCGATAATAATCTCAACTTTAAAAATTCCCTCCAATAATCCCAACTTGTAAAAGTTTGGCCGCCATTGATCCTTTTCTAACATAGGTGCACTTAAATCAATTAAGGAGTCTCTTGGTGTAATTGAATCTATTGAGAAGACCAAATTCTTATATGTTTGAAAAGGATCAATGGCGGCCAAACTTTTACAAGTTGGGATTATTGGAGAGAATTTTAAAGTTGGGATTATTATCGACCAACTGGTGAAACTTAGGATTATTAAAATCCAATAACCCATTATATAATTGTAAGTTTACCCGTTTTGCGTTGCTAGGGGTCGAAACGTTGAGTAACTCGAATTTTATACCGTTGAATGAAAATGTATAATATTTAACCACGCTCGTTTTGATACACAATTTATGTTGAAATGTAAACAAAATGGAAACGTACATAAAATAAGTACGAAAATATATTATATTTGAGTTGACTAGTTTCCCTAAAAAAGTTTACATTTAAACGTAAATCAACTCGAATTTAACCCAACAAATATGCACGGAAAGGAACAAAAGAGGTAAACTCAAATAAGCTTTTTTAAAAAAAATAAATTAGTGAACGAAAACTATGAAAGAAAATAATAGGTTAAAAACTTATATTATATATAGTATAGGAATAAAGTTAAAACAATAAAAACTTGAGGGGTTAATTTGTAAAAATTTTAAGATAATGTAGTAGTCTAAGAGTTAAACTTATCATTTTATGAGACTTTGAGCCTAGCAAAATCAAGAAACTTAAATTGCAATATGTAAAAGTTTGAGGGTGCTTTGAAAAAATCACCGACTTTCCAATTTAAGATATACTAGAATTTTACCTATGTCGTGTGTTGCGGCGGCAACGTTACGTTTGTGACTTTATTACACATGTTACGATGAGGACATTCACGTGTTACACACGTTACATTAGTAATATTAACGTGATTAGACATAGATAAAAAGAGTATAATGTCTCGCACGTTGCGGTTAAAGTCGTTAAGTAATTTAAATAAAAGAATTAAAATGTAGGAAAGATGAGATGTGAAGTTATTTCTTGGTCTTTTGCCGTAGTTAGGGGTCAATGTGTGACGTACCAAAAGATCCGGGTTGAATATGTAAAGTCTATAAACTCAAGGGTAAAAAAAAACTTAAGACCATGGTTCACCAACTATGGTTTTTAATTTTCTAATAGTTATTTAACCCGTGAGTTGCGGTGGTGGTTCGGTGAGAACTTAATCGATATTGACTCGGTTTGTTACGGGACTAGTACAGTACCACCAATCGCTTTAGCAACCGAACCGACACGTGTTTGGTTTGTTAGTTTTTAAAATTTGATGTTTCTCCGTATTGAGGATCATTGTATTCATCAATTAAAAAGTTATTTAGTTAAATATTTTAAAAACACCCATGATCTGGTGGTCTAGTAATATGGTATTCAGCTCATCACACAAGTAATATAAGTTAAAATACTTGAAAGCGTTAAGTTAGGTGGAATTTTGAAGTAACAAAGTGTAGACAAAAATATTAGATAAGTAATAAGATAAATAAAAAAACCTAAATATATAATAAAATTTCAAGTTAAATAATAATAAAATTAGTATGTTAAATCTTAAATGAAATAATATGTAATAAATACGAATCGACTCATATGAGACTCTCATGAGTCATGATCACATATCGTTGTGGTAGTTATCTATACATAAAGATAGAAGTTAAGTAAATGAAATAATGTATGAACGGACTCATATGAGACTCTCATGAGTCACGATCACATATCATTGTGGTAGTTATTTATACATAAAGATAGAAGTTAAGGGGTAAAAGAATTCGTTATGGTAGTTATCTATACATAAAGATAGAAATTAAAGGGTAAAAGAAAGAGAAAGAACAATGACCACCTGCTTTTCAAATTAATTACAACCAACCACCAAAGCAACTAACATTTTGTGTTTACTATCGCCAAACTAATTTACGTATAAAAGAAGGTGGTGGATGATGTAGGGCTCTTCATGAGCCGAGCCAAGCTGAGCTAGGGCAATCTCGGGCTCGGCTCGATTATAAACCGAGCTAGCTCGGCTCAGCTCAGATTTGAAACCGAGTTGAAAATCTAAGCTGGGCTCGGCATGGTTTTAAACCGAGCTGGCTTGGCTCGGTTTGGTTTGGCTAGATTTTAAAAATAAAAATTAATACATAGCTCTCAAAATTCAGTATTATAAAATATTATTCAATACTTCAAAAAAACATATTTAAAATAAGTTCAACCTAATACATTACAAGCCAAAATCACGTTCAACAACGCAAAATAAGTTTTATATTTCAAGTAAATACAATATTTGTTCATTAGCACCACAATCAACCTTTAAATATGTCATAGATATCAAACTACAAACATAAATACATGTAAATAATAATCACTTTTTTGTAATATATTATATGTATATAAAATAAAATATATTATAAGTAAAATAATTCGAGCTAAGCCGAGCCGAGCTACCAAGCTGTAACACCTCGAAAATTCACGTCCTATAATGTGTTGACACGTGTCATAAAGTTTGAACGTGTGAAAGAATGTTATAAAAGGACTAAAGTTGACAAACATGGAAAGTACGTGATTGTACGTATTCTAAGTGTCAACTGTGAATAAATATACTTCATAATAACCCTACACGATGCTCATACCTTCAAACGAATAAATCATGGACCATACGAAGCTAAAAGTGAGGAATTTCAAACTACAGGGACCAAATGTGTCAACATGTTAAATTTATACCTCTGAGTGACCTTTTGACAAACCCGAAGCTTTGTAAATATTAATTATGCTCACGAGAATGCACCATAAAAATTTCATAAAGTTTCGTTAACGTATGAGAAAGTTATGATCAAATTCGTGTGCGAAGTGTTAAAGCGTAAACATTGAAAGTTAGGAATTTTCGGGTGATAATAAAGTTACCCGGGGACTTGGCAAAGTGGGTATATGTTTTAAAGCCTAACTAGAACAATTATAAGGGTTTACCATGCAAGAATCAAGTGTCTAACCGGAGTTTGAAGGGGCAAGGATCAAATAGCAAAATCAAAAGAATGAAGATCTGCTGCTGAAGGCCTCGCGCCACGCGAGGGGTCCCTCGCGCCACGCGAGGGACTGCCAGTTCCAGAATTCTTGTTTTGGCTGCCTTTTTGCAATCTGCTCGATTTTGTCCGAGTTTCCTCATTCTTCTTGGCCCCTAGGCACCCCCTAAACACTAGGAACAAGTGTTGATCAGTTGTGGTGAGTTGTAGGCACACATGTCAAGGATTTGTGGTGGATTAAACACTATATAAAGACATGTTATGCAACCATTGTTCTTCACACCTTCAAGTGCATAACTGATCAATTCTGGAGCTCCCAAGCAGGTCCAACTGATCATAAGTCGTGCATAGGACTCTTGTAAGTATGCTAGTCCTTCTTTATTTGAGTTTAGCTTGTTTAATTAGCTAAAAGTCAAACCGTCGTAAATACGGTTTGACTTCGAGATTAGTCATTAATGGCTCAGTCATATCTCGAATTAAAAGTAGTTATGAGTTGGTATTTATGTGGGTAATAAAACCCCAAAAGGGTTTCCCCTGATCACCACTCTAACTAGTTCAAATGTCGGGTCAAACATGTACTTAAAAAGTCAACAGGATGCTTAAAATGTCATTCATGCATAATTAGCTATCTAGAACATATATAACCTGTTTGATCATTGTTATAACTTAGTAATTAGTGTAAGAACATGTCCAAACATGTTCAACCCGACTATTTCTTGTTTAGACCCGGTTCGGAACCGAAAGTCGCATAGTTTGACTTTCACTTTGACTTTCAGTTCTGACCCGTTTAGGCATGTTTTAGAAATTCCTCAGAGCTTTAATTGGATTAGGTTACTTGTTAGAACAACCATCTGTGATTATACACCTTGGTTCATTAGTTATCCAATTAATATGCATATTTCCGTTAATTGCTCATATGTTGACCGTTATGCCCTTATTACCTTAAAACATGATTTATGAAAATGTAAAAGTGTAGAAACCTTAGTTACTGATATATAAACTTGTATGCAAAGTTTGACATCAGTTTGACTTATAGATTAAGAGTTATGCTCAATATCGCAAAATTTAAGCTTTATGTTAATAAAACGGCGTAATTAGCGTATAGCCTAGTTAAGCCTACCTTTTGGTATCAAACTTAATACCCACTGATGTAATATATTATTTTGGGATTTTTAAAGATTTTTAATTAATTTTAGGCTGAGCATAACTAGTAGTCGTAGGCTTAATCCGGTAATTGTCGGTTTTGCCCTTACGGGCCATAAAATGAGTTTTACATATCTAAACGACTCCAAACCTTTTGCTACTAATCACATATGTTAAATAAATTATTTTAAGCCTTCTAGAAATATAAAAATATCAGATTTAAGTATCGAACCCGGAAATGGCCTTTAATCGCCTTATTTAGTGTTTTTAACGCATAGTATGTTTTAAAATCATATTGAACATACCCGGGTTGATACCTACTGATATATAAGGCAAATTATGATATTTTAACAGTAAGAAAAGGTTGATTAACTCAGACTTCGTTTTTGAGCTTTTCGGCTTATGTGAAATTACCAAAATACCCCTACGGGGCATAGTTTGGTTAAAAATGATAAATTTCACATATATGCTTTAGCCTACTGTTATAACTCATCAAATTGAGTATGTTTATTGTTTACATCAGACCTGTAACTCAGTTAAACATCTAAACGCTTTTACAAACTTTAAAATGACCAAACTACCCCTACGGGGCATAGTTTGTGTTTAAATTAGTTCGGGGCATAATGAAAGACATCCTACTGATGTCCCAACATATTTGAAGCATATTAACTTAGGAAACCTGTATATGGCTCTTACGGATACCCGTTATGCTTATTACGCGTTCGGTTCGGTTTATGTAACAAGTTTACATAAATTAGCCGAAACGGGTCAAACCTTATCGGTTTTATCTCAAAATCCAGAATGTGTTTAGTTTACCCATATTATACAAGTCTCCAGACTTGTCGGGTCTAAATCACATCCTATTCCGGTCTTCGCTTAATCATGCGTTTTGAACCGTAAACCTTTCCTTAAAACTAACCGGTCTAAGTTACGACTTAAATAAGACCCGTTAGGAATTTAATAGGTTAATAAAACCTTCGTTCCAGATTAAGAGCCCCAGTAGAAGTACTTGTGCTTGCTGATTAAGATATACGGCTGAGTGTAAATTGCATTGCTAGCTCAGGTAAATACTTTTAACTTATTTTCCCTTATACGGGCTTGGGATACGGTATTATAAAAATACCGCTTGGTCGGGTGTAGAAACCTTTTAATCGGAGATGATTAAATTGCATAATCCCGTTTTAATCTGTATTGATTGATAACAAATAACATTGGGGGTTAATGACCGTGTCCTGGATATCCTTGGCTCATTTTAAAAAGTGAATGGCCACGACGTAAGCACAAGGTGTAGACATAACACCTCCTGTTGCATATGTATAACGTATACTCACTCGTAAGGGTGTCTTCTTGTGAGATTATATTTGTGGTGTGTCGATTAATCTTGTCCGGCTTGTATTGTATAATCACCGGCCCTAAATGTTGGACAACCATGTAAATCGGATACAAGATTTTTATTAATAAAATTGTCCCAAGTATAAAAGATTAATTTTGCCTCTGTGCATTTTAATCAATGTGTCAAGATATTTTGTGCCGTTTGCACTCGAATCACTTTTCAAACTCTTTTTCCAAAATGAGTCAGTTAATTGTATTTACCAGTGTAAACTGACGTATTTTCCAAAAGGTTAAGTGACAGGCAGTGTTGTAAAAGTCGCTAGGCGGTCCCTAGTCGGCCGACTGGGGAGTTGGGAGTAATCGGAGTACTCGGAGAGTACTCGGGGAGTACGCGGACATGGTAAATATAAAGAAAATTAATTGTTATATATTATTTGTGTTAAAATAAGCATAATTCATGTCAACTAGGTATAATTTAAAATGAAACATGTTTAAAGTTCAAATATTCTGAATACAAGTCCGACTAGTCTGAGTACAAGGCCGAGTAGTCCGAGTACAAGGCCGAGTAGGCCGATTTTGACCGATTAAAAGTCAAAAAACCACGTTGACCGCCTAGACCGACTAGGCCGACTAGGCTCCGACTAGGCCGACTAGGCTCCGACTAGGCTCCGACTAGGCCGACTAGGCCGACTAGGCGCCGACTAGGACCGAGTACTCCCGAGGCCGACTAGTTGGGACCGTCTAGGAGGAAGTCGCCAAGGTGGAGGTCCGAGGACTGAGTACTCGCCGAGTACTCGGCCGAGGAATCCGACTTTTGCAACACTGGTGACAGGTACTATGCGTAATTGGCTGGGAGCTCAGGGCGTCACTAGGGAATCTTGCCAGTTCTAGATGCCTAAAGTCTGTTGAACAGTTTTCTTTTATTGATCCGCCTGTGGATCCTTTACCTTCCGTTGTAATACTTTGACATTACTTATATTCGGAATGTAATATATTTATCTTTTGCTTCCGCTGTGCATTATTATATTGTGTTGTTTGACTATTATGTTGCCAACCACGTCACGATACTCCCCCACCGGGCCCACCGGTGACACGTGGAAAATCGGGGTGTGACAGGTTGGTATCAGAGCCAATATTGAGTGAATTAAACACTAGCTTTTTGTGTTTAATCTCAATGACACAATTGCACATTCCTAAATCTTATGAGTCTAGACTTAACATAGGAATATTCTCAATCCTAATCTGGGAATCTTTTCTTCCAAATTTTTTTATATATATTGGATACGTCGCCAAGCGAAGAAGCCATAATAGGAGTTCTCCACACCCGGAGCCTTGAGATGCTGAGCTTCGTACCGCGGCCAGGATGAAACGTGCAACCAAGGAGAAAGCATACAGACATAAAATGAAGAGGAAACTCCTTTTGCTACAGATCGTTTCTTTGATAGTCCTTATAAGGACATATTTATCTTTCAGTCCCTTCAAGGACACATTATCCCTTCAAAGACCCGCTTAGGGCAACTTTGTACTTTTTTTTTTCATATAATGGATTGATTAAATTAAGTTTTCATTCTAAACATGAAATATGAAATGAATGGAAAATAACATCCCTTAGAAGGGAAGTGCCTACGGGCTATAATTAACGTCCTCTGAGACTAAAGACGGTGGTAGCCTACAGCTCCCTGTCAAGAAAAGGTAATGAACTTTGATTCACACCTAAATGCCTCGATCCCAGACGATCATGGCTTATAAATTAAACTTGTCCACGTGACTAAGCCTTTTGTGCTATTACTAAATGCCTCGATCCCAGACGATCATGGCTTATAAATTAAACTTGTCCACGTGACTAAGCCTTTTGTGCTATTACTAGATGCCTCGATCCCAGACGATCATGGCTTATAAATTAAACTTGTCCACGTGACTAGGCCTTTTGTGCCATTACTAATTCATAAATTGCCCTGATTCTCTGAAATCTTGGCTTATAAATTAAACTTGTCTACGCGACTAGGCCATTTGTGCTATTATTAAATTATAAATTAGGATTTATGATAAAAATCCTGAATAAAATAAATATCCTTCCTTCCCTGCCGGTATGCATTTTAAAAAATAATCTTGAAGGTGAAACCTAGCCTACGCGGCCAAGATGGTGAAACCTACTCAAGAGATTCAAATCCTTGTTAACACCTAAGAACGTGTTAGCACTCTTGACAAATGTGACTCGAGAAAATCACAACAGTCATCCTTATATTAGATTCTTCCAATTTTCTTATCTAGCCTAGTGATTTAGAAATCATGGCTCGTGTCATCCTATAAGATGATCACATTATAAACATCCAGTAGTGATGAAGTGCCTACGGGCTAAACTTGTTGTCCGATAAGACGACGACAGTGGTGGTCTTTGACCTCCTGTCTAAAAATGTTGGACCAGGTCCAAGCACAATAGTCGGTAGGATCCATACGACCTCGACTAATAGCATCTAAGAAGATGATCATATTATAACCATCCCTCAGAAGGGAAATGCCCACGGGCTATATCTATTGTCCTAAAAGACAAAAGACAGTTGAAGTCTACAACTCCCTGTCAAAAGAAGGTAATGAACTTGATTCAGACCTTAATGCCTCGATTCTCTGAAATCATGGCTTATAAAATTTAGAACTGTCCTTGTGACTAGGCCTTATGCGCCACTTTAATATCCTTAATGTTTTATAACTAGGATAAATTATAATGGAAAATACTAATTAAATATAACTAACAAGTTAACCAATATGGTTTATATTACCATGGTTGATAAATCGTCAAAGATGACGATTCCATAATAATCTCTGAATAAATCATTGTTAATATTTATGTAGCAATCAAGCTACATGGCTGGATTAGATGAAGTTAACAGTCACTTGAAGGAGAGCAATGATACTACCAGAATTAATGTAACTGGAGCAGGACTGCAGGCAATAATAGATTATGCTGTTACTCGAGCTCTTGATCGGCAGTATGATGAGTCAAATGATACCCACTCTAAGACTCTATATGTGGCTCGTTGTAAGCCCCCTTCTAACACACATGAGTTGAGGGAGGACGATGTTCATGACTTGTCAAATCAAAGGAGTATTCCGCCTAGACAGGTTGTGTTTCATCAAGAGGCACCAGTTAAGACCTGTTCATATAAATATTTCGTCTCCTGCAAGCCCAGAGACTTTACAGGAGAAAAAGGGGCCATCGATTGCATGACATGGCTCGATGAGATGGACGCTGTTGTCGACATCAGCGGTTGTGCGGAGCAAGATGTTGTGAAATTTGTTTCACAATCATTCAAAGGGGAAGCGTTGGCATGGTGGAGATCATTGCTCCAAGCCACGGGAAAGGTTCTACTCTACAACTTATCTTGGGAGCAATTTGTTGCATTAGTCAAGGAAAACTATTGCCCCCAGCATGAAGTAGAAAAGATAGAATCAGACTTCTTGACTCTGGTCATGGAGAATTTGGATTGTCAGGCATATGTGACAAGTTTTAACACTATGTCCCGCCTAGTTCCTTATCTAGTCACCCCTGAACCTAAACGCATAGCGCGTTTCATTGGAGGCCTAGCACCAGAGATAAAAGGGAATGTTAAAGCATATAGGCCAACCACATATAGGTCCGCGGTGGACTTATCCTTATCTCTCACCTTAGACGCAATCAGAAAGTCTGTTAAGGCTTCTGGCGAGAGAAGAAGAGAAAGAGAGGAGGAAAACTCCCATCAAACTAACAAGAAGAAGAAGGGAAGATCGGAGCGCAGGAAGGATTCCGAGTTTAGGAAGAACTCGAGTCAGTCTGATAACAGACCCAAATGCAATAACTGCAAAAAGCAGCATTTTGGAAAATGTACAATAGACCCACGCGCTAAATTGTGTGGAATTTGCAAGACCAAGGGTCACAAAACCTTAGATTGCAAGGGGTTAAAGAACGCCACATGCTACAATTGTAACGAGGGAGGGCACATCAAAACCAACTGCCCAAAGCTTATAAGGAAGCCTGGAGAGGCCAGGAAAACAAACGCATGAGTCTTCCGGATGAACGCCAGGAAGGATACCTATATAGCAGGTACTTTTCCTTATCAAGCAGTTATGCAGAAATTTATTTGATGCTGACACATGTGATTCAATAATGAACGATCACTGTTGAGAACTGTTGTCTCCGTCTTAGTAGGACTTCGGTCATTTTATACGAAGTAGAAATTGGCCGATGATACTTTAGAAAATGCTCCAACAAACCTTAGATGGATATTTTATATCTAAATAGGAATCACTCTTTTCTGATATTCCTATGGCAAGCTTTCAAGCTACCTAAATTCTTTAATATAATAAAGACAGATGTGACGTTTTGATCCTCTGTCAGAAAAGTGATGGACTAGGTCCAAATCTTTAATGCCACTGATGGTCTTTTGCGACCTAGGCTAAGTAATATTAATATATTTTAAACAACGTTCATTAAGAGTGTTAGTGCTATAATAGCCTGTATAGGTTATTGACACCATGGTTAGTATATATTAAGGCCATCAGAATAAAAATAGTAGTTGTTGGTTTTCAACTAAGAAATTGTTTTATTGGTATTAGGAACCAATATCGAGTATGGCAAACTCGGATAAGACAACAGTCAATCGCGCCATTGATGACGCGACGCAGTCTAATGATGCTGAAATTGTAAACCTTAGAATTTCCAAAGATGTTCTTCAAACTATGATAGACGCAGCCGTTGGAAAAGCTGTGAAGAGAGCTGTGAAAAAGTTAAAGGAGACCCATGCTGCTCAGTCCAAATTTTATCTAGGACCACATTTCCTTACTCGTAAGAAGGATCTCGTTCATGCCTCTGATGCAAAGGATGAACTAAAAAGGAAAAGGGAGGTAGATAACTCCCAGAGTTCTAAGAAAAAGAACAAACAAAAGTCCGACCAGAAACCAGTATGTGAGACCTGCAAGAAGCGCCATTATGGGAAATGCTGGTTCGAACCAAAATCCAAATCGCAGCCCAGGGCTTGTGGGATCTGCAAGTCTAAGGGACATAAAACATTGGACTGTAAGGACATGAAGAATGCAGTCTGTTTCGGCTGTAAGGAGAAAGGCCACATCAAGACTACGTGCCCTAAATATGCCAAAGGAAATGCGGCGGAGGAAGTAAAGCCTAAAATTGAAAGCGCCTAAAATGCCTAAGCTAGCCCATAAATAATGACATCAGGTACATTCCTTGGCATTTTATCAGTAATTTAAATGCTAAGAGTTTTATTTTGGTTCGGATACCAGTAAATCCTTCATAAACTATAAGTATAACAAGTTTTTTTTTTTAAAAACTCTTCATAAGGACTATATATATATTAAGTGTAAGGTAAAAACTTACAAGTAGAAAATTTACCAGAACTATTTCCTGCTCCTGTAAGAAATCGATAAGTCGCAAAAATGGTGGAATTGGCCGTCCCCGGAATCGAACCTGGGTCTAGGCCGCACCCTCGCGCGCCTAGCCAACTGAGCTAGGTGCCTAGTTTGTGAAACTTCCATTATTAATTAAATATAAGCACTTGTACAATAAACTTCCTTATCATTTATCAATGATAATTTATGCTAAGTGTCATGTTTTTAATACAGGCAATAATAAATCTTCATGAACCACAAACTTAGCAAAAAAAATTTTATTATCATCCACAAGGTATAACTACCAAGGAAACCATAGTAACCGATTCTTATGGATCGGCAAGGAGTCCTTCCGAAAATCTAAGAGCACTCTTTCTTTGCATAGAGTACGACAACATATGTTATTTTAATTATTTTTCTCATTGTTTTTCTATCGCCTGCGAATGCCAAACTATGTTTGATAAAAGTGTCATATGAGGATTGGCGTATCCTAGTGTGTCCCATAGATTATTTCCATGTCTGATCAGCATGGAGGTTTAATACATGGAACCCCTAAGATATCCCAATGATCGTATTGTACTAAAGTCGACTAGTAGTATTCAAAGAAGATATCCATAATAGAGTTATCCAAATAAATATCCCCTGGTAACGGAAGATGAGGACTCATAACATGAATGTGTCACCTATTTGACACAAGCGTTGATGAGTGAACTGGAGCCTGAGATATGGAAATCTCTGTAACCTCATTGTACCTTGATTATTTTCTCATAAGATTACCCTGTTTACCCTAGGAGGCAGGAAAGATCAAGATTTATATCTCTTTTAAAGGCTGTATTATTATGAGATCTCCAAGACGGCTAGTACCGTCATTGGAAGAATCGAAACCTTGATATCTAAGTTTTTAAAATAGAGGGTTCACATAGCCTAGCTCGATACTTCGATAGTTTAATAAGAAAGACGGTTCATTTTGCTTATGCATTATTTACCGCAACCCTAACTAGGCAACGATTAAGAATTTGCCATCAGCTAACCAGGATCGTCGAATTGTTCGACTAACGACAAGGATTAGCCATTCCTTAATATTAGTTAAATGATGGTTGGAATAACCATCTCACCTTAAGATAAGCTTCTTTATAATATTTGATATATAAGTATCAAGGCTACTCCCTTGAAGACCTTGTATAGATAGAATGTTAAACGTCCATTGATAGGACAATAGTTTGGTAAGTCCAAACATTAAGATCTGAAAGTTGCATTATAGACAATCAATAAGATCACGCAAATTCATAATCATCAGTAAGATGCCAGTATTCGGCAGAAAATTTAGGATTATGAAAATAGCAAACCTCCTAAATTCTGGTTAAGGAATAAGGTTCAACAATAGATATCACCCTGGAAAGGAGTGATGAGATTTGGTAAGAAAGGCAAGCTAAGCCCGAGATACATAGGACCTTTCGAGGTTATCGAACGTGCCGGGTCAGTTGCCTATAAATTAAACTTACCGGGAGAGCTCAGTGGAATTCACAATGTGTTCCACATCTGCATTCTGAAGAAGTGTTTCGCTGACGAATCACTGGTAATACCCCATACAGATATAGACGAGAGCTTAAAATTAGTTGAAATACCTTTGTCGATTGAAGATCGACAGGTGAAGAAGCTTCGAAGGAAGCACGTACCTATTGTAAAGGTCAAATGGGATGCCCGTAGAGGCCCCGAATTCACGTGAGAGGGTGAATCCACGATGAAAGAAAAGTACCCTTACTTATTTCAGTAAATCTCGGGTCGAGATTTATTTTAAGGGGGTGAGGATGTAACACCTCGAAAATTCACGTCCTATAATGTGTTGACACGTGTCATAAAGTTTGAACGTGTGAAAGAATGTTATAAAAGGACTAAAGTTGACAAACATGGAAAGTACGTGATTGTACGTATTCTAAGTGTCAACTGTGAATAAATATACTTCATAATAACCCTACACGATGCTCATACCTTCAAACGAATAAATCATGGATCATACGAAGCTAAAAGTGAGGAATTTCAAACTACAGGGACCAAATGTGTCAACATGTTAAATTTATACCTCTGAGTGACCTTTTGACAAACCCGAAGCTTTGTAAATATTAATTATGCTCACGAGAATGCACCATAAAAATTTCATAAAGTTTCGTTAACGTATGAGAAAGTTATGATCAAATTCGTGTGCGAAGTGTTAAAGCGTAAACATTGAAAGTTAGGAATTTTCGGGTGATAATAAAGTTACCCGGGGACTTGGCAAAGTGGGTATATGTTTTAAAGCCTAACTAGAACAATTATAAGGGTTTACCATGCAAGAATCAAGTGTCTAACCGGAGTTTGAAGGGGCAAGGATCAAATAGCAAAATCAAAAGAATGAAGATCTGCTGCTGAAGGCCTCGCGCCACGCGAGGGGTCCCTCGCGCCACGCGAGGGACTGCCAGTTCCAGAATTCTTGTTTTGGCTGCCTTTTTGCAATCTGCTCGATTTTGTCCGAGTTTCCTCATTCTTCTTGGCCCCTAGGCACCCCCTAAACACTAGGAACAAGTGTTGATCAGTTGTGGTGAGTTGTAGGCACACATGTCAAGGATTTGTGGTGGATTAAACACTATATAAAGACATGTTATGCAACCATTGTTCTTCACACCTTCAAGTGCATAACTGATCAATTCTGGAGCTCCCAAGCAGGTCCAACTGATCATAAGTCGTGCATAGGACTCTTGTAAGTATGCTAGTCCTTCTTTATTTGAGTTTAGCTTGTTTAATTAGCTAAAAGTCAAACCGTCGTAAATACGGTTTGACTTCGAGATTAGTCATTAATGGCTCAGTCATATCTCGAATTAAAAGTAGTTATGAGTTGGTATTTATGTGGGTAATAAAACCCCAAAAGGGTTTCCCCTGATCACCACTCTAACTAGTTCAAATGTCGGGTCAAACATGTACTTAAAAAGTCAACAGGATGCTTAAAATGTCATTTATGCATAATTAGCTATCTAGAACATATATAACCTGTTTGATCATTGTTATAACTTAGTAATTAGTGTAAGAACATGTCCAAACATGTTCAACCCGACTATTTCTTGTTTAGACCCGGTTCGGAACCGAAAGTCGCATAGTTTGACTTTCACTTTGACTTTCAGTTCTGACCCGTTTAGGCATGTTTTAGAAATGCCTCAGAGCTTTAATTGGATTAGGTTACTTGTTAGAACAACCATCTGTGATTATACACCTTGGTTCATTAGTTATCCAATTAATATGCATATTTCCGTTAATTGCTCATATGTTGACCGTTATGCCCTTATTACCTTAAAACATGATTTATGAAAATGTAAAAGTGTAGAAACCTTAGTTACTGATATATAAACTTGTATGCAAAGTTTGACATCAGTTTGACTTATAGATGCTCAATATCGCAAAATTTAAGCTTTATGTTAATAAAACGGCGTAATTAGCGTATAGCCTAGTTAAGCCTACCTTTTGGTATCAAACTTAATACCCACTGATGTAATATATTATTTTGGGATTTTTAAAGATTTTTAATTAATTTTAGGCTGAGCATAACTAGTAGTCGTAGGCTTAATCCGGTAATTGTCGGTTTTGCCCTTACGGGCCATAAAATGAGTTTTACATATCTAAACGACTCCAGACCTTTTGCTACTGATCAAATATGTTAAATAAATTATTTTAAGCCTTCTAGAAATATAAAAATATCAGATTTAAGTATCGAACCCGGAAATGGCCTTTAATCGCCTTATTTAGTGTTTTTAACGCATAGTATGTTTTAAAATCATATTGAACATACCCGGGTTGATACCTACTGATATATAAGGCAAATTATGATATTTTAACAGTAAGAAAAGGTTGATTAACCCAGACTTCGTTTTTGAGCTTTTCGGCTTATGTGAAATTACCAAAATACCCCTACGGGGCATAGTTTGGTTAAAAATGATAAATTTCACATATATGCTTTATCCTACTGTTATAACTCATCAAATTGAGTATGTTTATTGTTTACATCAGACCTGTAACTCAGTTAAACATCTAAACGCTTTTACAAACTTTAAAATGACCAAACTACCCCTACGGGGCATAGTTTGTGTTTAAATTAGTTCGGGGCATAATGAAAGACATCCTACTGATGTCCCAACATATTTGAAGCATATTAACTTAGGAAACCTGTATATGGCTCTTACGGATACCCGTTATGCTTATTACGCGTTCGGTTCGGTTTATGTAACAAGTTTACATAAATTAGCCGAAACGGGTCAAACCTTATCGGTTTTATCTCAAAATCCAGAATGTGTTTAGTTTACCCATATTATACAAGTCTCCAGACTTGTCGGGTCTAAATCACATCCTATTCCGGTCTTCGCTTAATCATGCGTTTTGAACCGTAAACCTTTCCTTAAAACTAACCGGTCTAAGTTACGACTTAAATAAGACCCATTAGGAATTTAATAGGTTAATAAAACCTTCGTTCCAGATTAAGAGCCCCAGTAGAAGTACTTGTGCTTGCTGATTAAGATATACGGCTGAGTGTAAATTGCATTGCTAGCTCAGGTAAATACTTTTAACTTATTTTCCCTTATACGGGCTTGGGATACGGTATTATAAAAATACCGCTTGGTCGGGTGTAGAAACCTTTTAATCGGAGATGATTAAATTGCATAATCCCGTTTTAATCTGTATTGATTGATAACAAATAACATTGGGGGTTAATGACCGTGTCCTGGATATCCTTGGCTCATTTTAAAAAGTGAATGGCCACGACGTAAGCACAAGGTGTAGACATAACACCTCCTGTTGCATATGTATAACGTATACTCACTCGTAAGGGTGTCTTCTTGTGAGATTATATTTGTGGTGTGTCGATTAATCTTGTCCGGCTTGTATTGTATAATCACCGGCCCTAAATGTTGGACAACCATGTAAATCGGATACAAGATTTTTATTAATAAAATTGTCCCAAGTATAAAAGATTAATTTTGCCTCTGTGCATTTTAATCAATGTGTCAAGATATTTTGTGCCGTTTGCACTCGAATCACTTTTCAAACTCTTTTTCCAAAATGAGTCAGTTAATTGTATTTACCAGTGTAAACTGACGTATTTTCCAAAAGGTTAAGTGACAGGTACTATGCGTAATTGGCTGGGAGCTCAGGGCGTCACTAGGGAATCTTGCCAGTTCTAGATGCCTAAAGTCTGTTGAACAGTTTTCTTTTATTGATCCGCCTGTGGATCCTTTACCTTCCGTTGTAATACTTTGACATTATTTATATTCGGAATGTAATATATTTATCTTTTGCTTCCGCTGTGCATTATTATATTGTGTTGTTTGACTATTATGTTGCCAACCACGTCACGATACTCCCCCACCGGGCCCACCGGTGACACGTGGAAAATCGGGGTGTGACACAAGCGAGCCAAAACGAGCCAATTTGGCTTGTCACGAGCCGAGCTGAGCTAGGCTCACTTTCTAACCGAGTCGAGCCGGCTCAGCTCACTTTCAAACCGAGCCATATCGAGCGAGCTTTTTCCGAGCTAAATCTGAGCGAGCTCCGAGCCGCGAGCTTTTTGGACAGCCGTAGGTGGATGTGATGTAACAACAGCCACTGACCTTTTCTTTTAGGGTGTAAGGGGTGCATGCCTAAGAGGATTAGGCAAAGTTTCCCCTCACACAATCATGTTGTGCCATGTAATTTGCTTCTCATTTTTGTCTATTACCCAAAAAACATAAGCGGTGCATGCCTAAATTGATATTAAGCAAACTAATTTAAAAAAAAAAACATATGATTGGTTGAGAAGTTGTGGCCATCACCCAACATTCATCACCTTTTCCCTTCCCCTATCGGCAAAGTCTCCCCGATTTCCCTTCCCCCATTGGCAAACCCAACCTTGGCGGCGGTGTTGCCTATCGACAAAAGGCTTGTCGAATGCCTTTGCCGAGACCACCCCGTACACCCTTAAGGTATTACTAGGATTTTGAGCCGCCGCGCGTTGCGACGACGTCAAAAGTTAAAGTAACTCGTATTTACTTTATATTTAACCCGACTCTTTACTAAAAAAAATTAAGTCGTCGTCGAATGAATACGTATTATATTTGACCCAACTCACTTGAGAAAAAGTTTATGTCAAAACGTGAATTTAAAATGACAGGTACGTTAAAACTTGAGAATGAATACAGTTCACTCTTGGGAGGTTGTTCACACAGATTAGTGAACTGTGTGAACTGATTTGGACCCTTGATTTCCCTTTTAGTTGTTAAGGGTAGAATTGTAATTATATAAAAAATTAGATTTAAATTATTATTTTAATAATTGAATTAAGTTACATCTTTCCTATTTTAAATTCATTATCCACAATATCTTTTAATTTTTAATAAGATAATTATCAAAACAAACAACAAATCAACAAATTTCAATTTCAATTTTTAAGATCAACAGTAACTTTCAGATTTCATCACCATAATTCAAAATTTGATTTTTAAGATCCACGTAACCTTCATATTTCAACGGTATACACATGTGTACTTGGATATGAATAAAACAGTACTCATGTGTACTCAGCATCGTACATATGTGTAATTAGCTACATAATACATACATAGAAACAATACATGTAAAACTATTTTATATTTAACTAATTACAAGTTCCATAATGTTTGCCAAACCAAACAAGAAAACATACAATTACAAGTTCCCGTTTCTTAAAAACAATAAACCCAACATAATCGGAAAAACAAAAAACATAGTCTTTTACAACAATTCGTCACGTTGTATGCTGAATCATCTTTATCGACCAAGCAAACAAACATACGTGAATCATCCTTATCGACCTCATACCTGAATCGTCCTTATCGACCTTCCATCTCCACTTTTCTCGTTAACGACATCTCCTATAGTAGGACAAAAAAAACTCAGCAACTAATACTTTGCATAATTCACAAGTATACATCAACAACTTTATACATTCAATACACAAAAAATTCTGAGATATCATAAAAACAGACGCTATACAGATGTGTACATCGCAATAAAACAGAGAAAAATCAGAATATGCAAGTGTACTTCGCATTAAAAACAGATCAAAATAAAAAAATTGAACAAAAAAACTCAACAACTAATACTTTGCATAATTCACAAGTGTACATCAACAACTTTACACATTCAATACACAAAAAAAAATCTGAGATATCAAAAAAACAGACACTATACAGAATACACATGTGTACACATGTTTACATCGCATTAAAAATAGAGCAAAATCAGTATACACATGTGTACATCGCATTAAAAACAGAGCAAAATCAAAAAATTGAACTCCAAAAAACTTAAATCGAAACCCTAATAGTCCAGCATATCAGTAAAACAAAAAAAATACGAATTTTGGAGTTACTTAGTTTACATCGGTGATCGATTCGGATCTGAAAAACATCCCACTGATTTTCTGTTCAGTCCCCTGTTTTGTCCGTTCCGGCGAAGTTCCACTAATTTTCCGTCAGTGATCGATTCGGATCTGAAAAACAAAATCATCCCTCTGATTTTCCGTTCAGTCCCCTGTTTTTGCGAAAGACAAAATAACTTCCTAAACAGAAATGGTAACGATACTAAAAACGCAGCAATTACAAGCCCTAACTGAGTTTTCGAAAGAAGCGGAGGATGGTGAATGTTACTGATTGTTAGTTTCGTCTTCGATTGGATAAACTGTTCTTGCTCCGGTCGTCGGTTCCCGTTCCCTGGTGCGGCGTTGTTGTTGCCGCTGTTGACCGCCACGCGCCGGCATGGCCGTCGTCGACCACCACCATGGCCGACGGTCCTCTCTTTCTCTCTCCCTATGACCCTCTCTCTAGATCTGCACACTAGCATTGGGCAAGTAACTTATTTCACTAGTTGAGATACACATATTACTCAAGGTTTGTTTGTTTATGTGTTTGGTGATTTGTGTGATTAGATTTTAATATAATGGAAAGAATTTAGGTTTCTTTTTGAATTATTTTGATTGTGTAATTACGGATATACCCTTTTGTATTTAATTAAATGGAAAAAATTTACCAAATAATTACCATCATGCCACTCATTTAAATCTCAAGATCATAAAAATCAAGGGCCCAGATCAGTTCACATAGTTCACTTTGGAGAAGTTATTCACATTTGAACCTAATCATATATATATATATATATATATATATATATGTTTGCATTTTAGGGGGAGTAAGAAATTTCAGAAAATCCAAAAACATTAGAAAATTTGAAAAAGTCAAAAACATGATAAAATTCAAAAATGAGTTTTGGTGTCAAAGAAGAGGATATGATAGTACATCAGTAGACAGTCACAGTATGCTAAAGAAATGTAATGTTTAAATAGCGTTAAACAGTCTCACTGATGATATGCCGATAGGTTTTTACACATTTAGTAAGTTTTTTCGAGATATAAACTTAAATTCAAACTTGTTTATTTCGTGGGGAACACTACTTGGATATATAGGTAACCCCTGAAATCTCGTTTGAAAGGTCCCTCTTTCTGAGATACTAGGTCTTTATGCTTAGTGATATCTGGGGTATTATCCTGGGACTTCTGCTGAATGGAAATTCTGACCTAGTCCCCGGAGAATACTTTCCGCATGCTTGAAAAATAGCGCCACCCTCAGCAAATTGATGAAACAATAAAATTGATAGTCATTGCTGTTGTAATACAAAAGATCCTCTAAAGGGGACACACCAAAAGTCGAGCCGTCATCTCTCTGCTGAACGGAAGTTCTGACCTGAGCTCTCACGGTTTCGTACTATAAGTTATTCCCTTACATATATCATCTGTGGTATACTCACCTGTAAGACTGAATATTGGGATCTGGATACGAGAGTATATTCAAGATGTGGGACACATGAATGAGTTTAAGTCCTTAAAACATCTAACTCATATCCTGAATCAGTTGAAATTTGTGTGAAAATGTAAGTGGATCAGTATATCGGCAATCTAAGTGAATTGTTTAATTCTTAAAGTGTAACTAAGCTCAACAGTACTGGTGACTTGTCATAAACTGATATGATCCTCTTGCATAAACTCACAAAAATATTGTTTGTAAATATTTCTTTACAACATTTCATTTATTTCAAAATCCCAAAAGATTTTAGTGTGTTTTAGCATAAATTTTGAAAAAAATACAAAAAGATTTTCGACAACTAATGTTGGAAAGCCGATTTTCAAAATTCCAAGTGCTAAACATGACGAACAGGTTTGGGTAAGAATGTTTGAGAAGGTTAAGCATTTTGAGAGGGAGAGTAAATGTTTGAATGGGAAAAGTTTTATGAAATTGATTCTGTAAGTGGTTCATCAGAATCGAAATGTTAAATCATTCTAAGATTTTATCTACAAGTGATCATCAGAAAATTTATTTTTAGGTAGAGAATGTGCAGGTTTAGCCAGGTTTCGATTCTTAAGGATTCTGAGTGTTAAGAGAGCCAGGTTTCGATACCTGTGGACCCTGTGGAAAGTGTGAACTAGATCACGATCTTGAAATTGCTGATGCTGATGAACTTAAGGAATCAAGAGATCTGATCAAGAGAATTAGAAAGCTCAAGAGCTAGGTGGAGATTCTGGAGGAAAGAATTGAAGTTTGTTAGAGCCCAGAGACTGATAAAGACTGAAGATGTAAAGACTCGACACGATAGACTCGTCAACATCTGAGGGGAAGTCTGTTAGTGCATACATCTGTCGACTTCGTCTTGTATCGAGTCTTATACTATATATGTTAGATCAGGGCACGGTGTTCGAGAAAATAGGAGATTTTAGGTCGAATTAAAGGTATTTTCGCTTGAAGTGGTTGAGTTCGCTTGAAATGACATTTTTCACATTCAAGTGAAACCAACATATGGTATCTCGCTTGAACTGGTTTTTGTCACATTCAAGCGAATCTTCAAGTCTATAAATAGACTTCAAGCGATCTCATTTGTAACAGTTCTTGGAAATCATACCGAGGTACTGCCGATTTGATTCTTGGGTGTAGTCAGTGTAATATCAATTAGAAAGAGTATTAAAGTGAAGAACAAGCTGTGTCTATCTTTGTTTCTTGTTTTCCGCACCTGAAACAGATAAGAACTTCTTTGAACGACTCGTTCGGGTCATCACACGATCCTACAATATATAGGTAGAGTTCCTGTAAAAAAAGAGTTTTTTGTGAGAAAAGTAAGAAAGAATCTACACTATTAGATCTTTGATCTAATGGTTGAGATCATAATGGCAAAATTGTAAATAATGTTTACTATTAAACATATTAATTTTATAGATTAAGGGTATATAGGTAAATTTAACATTTTTAAATTAAGAAACTAACATTAATGCACATGTAACTTCCCCCGTCTTTTTTAAACGTCAATAACTTTTTATATTTAATTTTTTTTTTAAATTTCACCACAATAACGAGCGTTTTTTATCTTTAATATGAGTACCATATTGCTATACTTATATAGAGAAAAAAAAATGTTTCGATCAGATGTTTAGTCCATGAATGGTGTTATATACTTACTGAATGATGTTATATACTTGCTGAATGGTGTTATATACTTGCTGAATGGTGTTTATAGAGATCTTTTAAAAAAAATCTAGTTCCTATAATTAAGGTGGCGGTTATGGAAAGTTTTTAATTAATTGAATTAATGATAAAATTACTTGTATACCATTTTTTTACAATAACCTTACCCTATACACACACACATATATATTTATATATATATATATATAGGGGGCCGCTAGAATGAGAACCACCCCGAGTTATGAGAACCGCGAGAACCACACCATCCGGGCCGCCGTTGACCAAATTTTTTTTTACAACTAGATGTGTATATTATAAACACATTCGTAAAAAAAAAAATTTAAACGGCGCAGCCGAGGGGGTAGTTTTTTACACCACAAGTTTGGTGTAAAAAAAACAAAAAAAAAAACACCAAACTTGTGGTGTAAAAAACTACCCCCTCGGCCGCGCCGTTTAAATTTTTTTTTTACGAATGTGTTTATAATATACACATCTGGTTGTAAAAAAAAAATTTGGTCAACGGCGGCCCGGATGGTGTGGTTCTCGCGGTTCTCATAACTCGGGGTGGTTCTCATTCTAGCGGTCCCCTATATATATATATATATATATATGTATATATATGTATATATAGGGTAAGGTTATTGTAAAAAAAGGTTAAAAGTGTGAGAAAGGCGAGAAATATTGTGGAGATGACATGTGTCCTAAATCTAAGTTAATTCAAAAGGGTAAACAAGTAATTTTATCATTAATTCAATTAATTAAAAGCTTCCTATAACCGCCAGCTTAATTATAGAAACTGGATTTTTTTTTTTAAAAATCTCTATAAACACCATTCAGCAAGTATATAATACCATTCAGTAAGTATATAACACCATTCAGCAAGTATATAACACCATTTAGCAGGTATATAACACCATTCAGCAAGTATATAACACCATTCATGGACTAAACATCTGATCGAAATCTGATCGAAACATATCTTTTTCTCTATATAAGTATAGAAATATGGTACTCATATTAAAGATAAAAAAACGCTCGTTATTATGGTGTAATTTTTTAAAAAAAAAGTTACGTATAAAAAGTTATTGATGTTTAAAAAAGACGGGGGGAAGTTACATGTGCATTAATGTTAGTTTCTTAATTTAAAAATGTTAAATTTACCTATATACCCTTAATCTAGATAATTAATATATTTAATAGTAAACATTATTTACAATTTTGCCATTATGATCTCAACCATTAGATCAAAGATCTAATGGTGTAGATTCTTTCTTACCTTTCTCACAAAAAACACTTTTTTTTACAAGAACCTCTACCTATATATATATATATAGAGAGAGAGAGGAAGGTTAACGTACATTACGGCTTAACGTACATCACATAAAACATGTAATTACACACGTTCATTTTAAAATCACGCACGTTATAACTCAAAAATCCAAAATCAAACATGTTGAAACACAATAAGCACGCATATTGAAAACATTAATCACGCATGTTATAGAACAAATCACGCACGTTGTCGTACGTGAAGTACGTTAAGCCGTAATGTACAATATACTTTTTCTCTCTCTCTCTCTATATATAGGGGAAGGTTCATTGGGGAACACTAAAAAAGGGGGGAATAGCAGGGAACCGACTCAAACGAACTCCGATTGGACTCATTCTAGCGGCGTTGGAACCGGCTCGTCGAACCCTAACTAAGATCTCTTAACCCTAAACCCTAAATCCTAACTCTTAAACTCTAAACCCTAAAGCTAAAAATAAGGCTAAAACCTAAGCTAAACCGTAAAATCTAAACTATAAACCCTAAAAGTTAAACCCTAAAGGCTAAACCTAAAGCTAAACCCTAAACCCTAAAGCTAAACCCTAAAGTTAAACCCTAAAGCTAAACCCTAAAAGCCAAACCCTAATATATTTAGGGTTTAGGGTTAAGAGATCCTAGTTAGAGTTCGACGAGCCGGTTCCAACGCCTCTAGAATGAGTTCAATCGGAGTTCGTTTGAGTCGGTTCCCCACTGTTCTCCACGTTTTTAGTGTTCCCCAATGAACCTCACACTATATATATATATATAGGAACATGATCTAGAGAGAACGCCTCAAAGTGTGAGAACGGTGAGAACGATTCTCAGCCATAAGATCTTAGTGTTTTGTGGCTGAGATTGATGCGGTGGCATTTTTGTAAATAATAGGGGCCTTGAAACTAACAGAAGGGGTAAAATAGGAAGATCCAAACAAAGGTGCACATGCTAATCACATGCCATTTTCCCCCATCATATTTAAACAACAATAACTTTTTTATACGTGATTATTTTTGAAAAAAAATTAAACCATAAAACTCAGCATTTTTTTTATCTTTCTAACGAGTATACTATTGATATTCTTTTTGAAAAAAAAAATTAACTGGGTTTTATGGCGTTTTTCTGAACTGTGTGTTTTATGGCGCTTTAGACTAGGTATTTTCATGGCGTTTTTCTGAACTTGGTGTTTTTATGGCGTTTTAACTAGGTATTTTCATGGCATTTTTCTGAACTGAGTTTTTATGGCGTTTTTCTGAACTATGTGTTTTATGGCGTTTTAACTGGGTATTTTCATGGCTTTTTTCTGAATTGGGTGTTTTTATGGCATTTTATTTTGAACACCCAGTTCATGTGTGTGAGTTTTTTGACAATATTACCCCTTAGTGTAATGTAGAATCAAGGCCACATGTCACCACCAAAATCATTCTCACTGTTCTCACACTTTTCATCGTTCTCTCTAAATCCTGACCCTATATATATATATAGAGAGAGAGAGAGAGAGAAAGGTTAACATACAAAAGCCCTTATCATACTTCACGTACGCGACAATGGTAACCGTCGGATGAGGGCCATAATCACGCATGGAGGTGATAATCACGCATGGGAGGTGATAATCATGCATGGGGAGTATAATCACGCACGTTATGATGGTAAAAAAAATAATTACGCACGTTATGTATTTGGTCGCGTAGGTTAATGTAGGTTAAGCCGTAATGTACATTATACTTTCTATATATATATATAATATGGCTCGATCATCGCGGTGTAATGTTGTAACAATATTTTAGACAATCGTGTAAAATCGTAAAAGTAATTTAGAAATTAACATGGTTTTACATAGATTAGAAAAATACTATAATAATGTGTGACGCTATGGTCTAAAGTCGTAAAAGCAATTCAAATAAAATGAGACGTCAAGTTATTAAGTAGAAAAAGTTGACGGATCAAAGTTGTCAATTACCAAAAGTTAGAAGTGAATGTATAACTTACTTTATTTGAAAGTGTGAAATGAAAAAAGTTAAAAGTATATGGGGTTAGAAAGTAAAAGTATTGGAGTTAGAATTATAATATATGAAAATTGAAATGAGATAAATGTTTATGGGCTAAATGTGTATTTTTGTAAAAGTTGAGGACTTAAAAGACAAAGTCAACCGACTTTGTATTTTAAGACATCTTCCTATACTAATAAACGAAAATCTTTTTTGACACATGTCATTATTCTCTGGTGTTTTTCACCTTATTTTTTAGATTATCTCTTCTATTAAATAATAATAATATTAATGAATAGTTAAACGAAATCCAATTTAGATAAAAATAAAGATTTGCTTTCAACTTGGAATTAATATTAGAAGATAATAATAATAATAATAATAATAATAATAATAATAATAATTAAACGAAATCCAATTTAGATAAAAATAAAGATTGGTTTTTAACTTTGAATTAATATTAGAAGACAAAAGTTTTTTTAATTTGTTCGTACATACATAGGATAAGTATATAGATTTTATTTTTATTATTCAATTAAATTTAGTTAAATTATTTTTTCTCACCTAATATCTTAATTTCTCTCTTTTATTAAAAAATAATCTAACTATATTTAATTCAGATAAAAATTAAGATTTTTTTCAACTTTGAATTAATATTAATAATAATATATATTCTTTGTATTTTCTACTTCTTCGTAGAAGATAGAAGTTTTCTTTTAAATTTTTTCGTAGAACCATAATTAGGGTAAGTATGTAAAATTTTGTTTTTATTATTAAATTTAGTTAAATTATTATTTAATAACATTATGAGTTAATTACATAGTTAGTCCCTGTGGTTTGCACAAAGTAACATACTTAGGTACTAATAGTTTAGAATCACATTCTAGGGTATTAACTTTTCATTTTATAACGTTTGAAGGTATTAACGTTATTTGTAGGCTTAAAATCACATTTTAGAGGACTCGGGGCGGAAGCGTTATGGTTGTCCATAACGCGTTGAATGGCCACGGAACACCGCCGCCGGTGCTTTCTATCACTCGTGGAAGTATAACGAGTTATGGTGGTCACGCGTTGAACTTTGAGTTTTGATAGGGTATGACTTGTACATTGTGCATTAATACTTGTACATTGGAATCCCCATCACTAGTGATACCACCCCCACTACATTTCTATCACTATCACTAGAATATTGGGTGCTGACATGGCATGATTTGATTGGATTGGGTGCTCCCATCACTAGAACCCATCACTAGTGAACCACCCCGTGTCCCCTTATTAGTACCTAAATATGTTATTTTGTGCAAACCACAGGGACTAACTATGTTAATACCCTAGAAGTTAATACCTCCAAACGTTACAAAATGAAAAGTTAATACCATAGAAGGTGATTTTAAATTATTAGTACCTAACTATGTTATTTTGTGCAAACCACAGGGACTAACTATGTAATTAACTCTAATAATATTTATTTAAATTTATTTTCTCAATTGTTTCTTTTATTTTTCCGCTTATTAATAAGCATATAATATTTTATTGGTTTAACTCCGTGTAATACACATGTTTCTAACATAATAATAAATAAAAATATAATAAGTAAATAGTATATCATAGTTCATTTTTTAAATACATATCTTGATGACTATATGTGTTAACCGATGACATTATATTTATTCAACTCGTGTAAACACGAGTTTTTAAGATATATTTTCTTATTACTAAGTATATAAAATTATATTTAGTTTTATGCAACCCGTGTAATACACGGGGTTATAATCTAGTTATAGAATATAATAACAATTTGGGTTTTTTATATTATTATTTTTTAAAGGTCTACAAATTTTGTTCGCCACATGTCTTTTTTGGTTTTTTTGTTTTCTTTGGACCAGCAATAATAAAGTATATGGATTGGGAAAAAAAGAGCACCTCTAGCCTGAGTTACAAAGCTAAACAAACATAAGTACGTAACCAAATTACATTATTTCCGATCCAACAATGAAAACTTTGCTCTACTTTTGATCGATAGGAAAACATGGGCTCTAGTGCCCTATTTTTTTATCTATAGGATGGGCTCTAGTGCCCTATTTTTGATCTATAGGACTTAGGTTAGGAAGTCACATGCCCTTTTTGTTTATTATTATGTATTAATTGTTAATTTAAAAACTAAAAACTAGTGGCGGATCTTGCCCGTTGAACGTGTCAGGGCCGAAAGACACGGACACTAAAAAAAACCCGGGCAAGCCCGGGTCAAACATAGTATATATAAAAAATTTCAATCGAAATGCGGAAAATTAGCACTACGGCCGAAAAACTTGCCCGGGCCGTGGCCCTGCCACTAGCCTACTAAGAACCGCCCCTGCTAAAAACCGTAGGAGTTGAAACTTGAAACTCTTAACGTTAGAAGATTAGGATTTTAAAAATTAAAAACTGTAGGAGTTGAAACTTGAAACTCTTAACGTTAGAAGATTAAGATTAGAAGTCGTTCTAAAAAATACTTATGTACTATCCTCATAATACATGTTATCAATAACGCTATAATTTGTCTGTTGGCAAGATTGTAATTTTGACCTGTGGTAAAATCGTAATTTTAACATGGAGACAAAATAGTAATTTTAAACTATGGGTAAAATCATAATTTGTACGGGACAATGGGGAAGTTACAGGCAGCTGTCTGGCACTATTCCCCCTCATACACTTTAAATAGAGTTAATTATTGTTTTCGTCCCTGTGTTTTGTCAAAAATCATTATTTCAGTCCATTGGTTTAAAATTTGCGATTTCAGTCCCTGTGGTTTCACTTTCGTAACCATTTCAGTCCACCTCGTAACCATTTCAGTCACTGTACTTTACAGAATCATGGATTGAAATGGTTACAAAAGTGAAACCACAAGGACTGAAATGGTTACGAAAGTGAAACCACAGGGACTGAAATCGTAATTTTTAAACTAATGGACTGAAATAGTGATTTTTGACAAACCATATGGACGAAAACCGTAATTAACTCTTTTAAATATATATGAAATAAAAAAAAAAAAAAACTTTATCTAAAAACAATACTAAGTCGGCATCACAAGAAGCTCAGCTTCGCCGCAAGAACCTCCTCCTAATCAACAACCAAAATCCTTTTCACCAACGACCTTGACCAAATATGCAGCGGTATAAGGTAGCTTCAACTAGGTCAAAAGAAGCTCACCTTTGTACGCAAGAAGCATATATATGTGTTCAAGAGGCTGATGCGGACCGATTACTCGAATGACCAACTCGTATGTGAACCAAATGGAATGCGGAAGAATGGTTAAAAAAAATCCAGAACTAACAAAATAATCATCATAAAACGTTTTCATAATTTACTTTAATTTTATATAATTGTTGGATTTTATTATTTATATTAATCAAGTCTAGAGTATATGTTATATTGACTGCAATTGATTTTTCGATTATGTTTTCTATTAAGAGTATAGTTAATTACCGAATTTAATTAGAGGTCACTAGAAAGGGTTACTAGGATAGCATATAAATAGAATTTGTAATGTTTAAAGGAACTTTTGATATTGGTAATAAAATTTCACCTAATTGGGTTTTCTTTAAGCATTTGCTAGAACGTATCTAGCCTTTTATCGGATACTTTTCGCGTATGGCGGAGTTTGGGCTCGTTGGTGTGTTAGCGTCCTGATTGCACATTGGAATCAATATCCTCATTCTTATGATGAAGATCGTGACCGGGTTGATGCTTGGTGGATTGTGTATATGATATTTATATTAAGGCAAACAAACTCGATACAATCGTTAAAGAACTATGTGCCATGATCGTAGATGGCGGGAATGTCCACAAAAAAATATAAGGATGGTTACCCTAATGCTAAGGGATGCGTTAGCAACACTATTCACAAGGATGATAATGTGCTGCATCAAGATATAGAGGTTGACAACAATCATAGAGAAACTCCAAACACAATGTTGGACGTGATAGAAGACACTAGTATGATGGTGAGTCTAGAAATAAAGCAACCAAATGATGAAGAAAATGAAAACAAAGAAGTTAGATACATCATGTGTGGCCCTTGGATGGGTATTGAAAAATCAAGAAAATTAATAAGTGATACATGAAAATGCGAAACTGAAGGTGACGATCAAGAAACATATGGAAACCGAAAAACAAAACAAGTCATTATCTAAAACTTTCTATTCCAAGAACTCGAGGATAAGTTCTTTTTCAAGTGAGGAAGAATGATGGCGACCAATAACTCAAATGACTAACTCTTATGTGAACCAATGGGAATGCGGGAGAATGGATAAAAAAAGATCCACAAGTCACAAAATAATCATCATAAAAGTTTTTTCATACGTTTCGGTTAAGCTTTCTATTAAGAGTCTAATCAGTATTTTGGGTACTTTGACCAAATTTAATTAGGGGTTATTAGAATAGGCCCAATTGTAACATTTAAAACAATTTTTAATATTATAATAAACTATCTCTAAACATTTGCTAGAACATATCTAGAAAGTTTATCGCTTCCATTATGTGTCAAAAGCCTACCTACATGTTAAAAAAACCTCTCTTTTGCTATGTTTGTTGCTTGACTTGCTTCTGGTTATTCGGCCTATGCGAGAATATTCAATGCATCGACCTCATATTGCCCCCCCCCCCCCCCCCCCCCACCACTTGAAAAGAACTCAACCATGGGTTGGCGTTTTGAACCTAACAGGGACCAAAAATTATACACGAACCTAATTTTGTGTTAGACAAAGGAACACAAACATGACTGCAACTAAGTTGCCAAGCCAAGCAGAAATGTAAAAGAAAACGTAAAGGCAACTTCTAAAATAGATCACGGTGACATAAGTGTGTCATCAAAACACCACAACGCGTCCATTGTCCATGCCACCTACGCATGTGCAAGTGCCCGGCATCATTAAGGGACCACTTGTTTCCTCTTGGGCTAAGAAAACAATGTCATCAAAAGGCTCTCATTTATACACCACTTTAACTTTCTACACACCTCCTATGACCTCCTTTGTTGAACAACTTCACACTTATTTCCTTCAATTTTTTACAGCTTTGGACATTACAAACCAAAACTTAAGCATCAATATTGTCATTCATTTTGTCTTCATTTGGTACTCACTATGATTCGTTGTGAAGCTCTCACATAGTAGAACGCAAACCGACTAAACAATACTTTATTATTGTCACATCTGAAACCTGGGGCACAACGTTTTTTTTTTTTTTTTTTGAATGGTACTGCTTACTCACTCCTAATTTACACCAAAATTAATCTTAAACTACTCCTTGCTTGGGATTGAACCTCTCATTAAGAGACAAGAGTCTCTACCAAGTGGGCTAGCCTCACATTGGCGTGCTTGATTTACACATTTCATCACCCTGAACAAATGCCACACTAAACACAAAGCAAGACTAAGTATAATATTAATAACCAGATTTTACATATGTTCATGAATGATTCTAAATAAATCAAAGTTCTTACGTTATTCGAATGTAGTAAGATTTTGATCTCTTTAGCCAATGGCGAGGTTTAATGCCAAAAAGATCATATTTATATATAACAATTTGAATGGTTATACACCTAATCACACAAAATATGGCTGCCAAAACTAATACCGTTTCATACTTTCACATTACTCCTTCAAGCTCACTCATATAACAATAATGATCTCACAAGCTTCATTCTAGCATATTTGGTCTCTTAAAGTTTGGGTGTTAGATGTATCTCAAGAGCCAACGATGGCCAGGAGGTGGCAATGTTTACCCACTTAAGTTGGGTTCCTGCCCGGGAGATATCGAGTTCCATTCCAAGCAAAGGGGGCAACTCTGGATATCACTTGAAAAATGGTGAGTGTTATGACCCGTATGAGAGAGGCACCGTGGGATTAGAGCGTGGGCTTTGGGGGTTTCCAGTGCTTGGCTTTGCCAGTTGATCTTGCTATCCAAAAGGAATATATGCATCTCAAGAATATAACCTCTACTAATGGAAAGGGGAAAAAGAGTTAAGGGCATCCGCAGGCTATCCCGAAGAGAAAGTTTATCGCATTCTAATTTTAGTTAGAATCGTTATTGAACATATGTAAGAGTTGGTTTTTAGTATTATGATCAGTCTTCTGCTGTGTTAAGTATAACACTGTGTAAATCCAGCACATTGAGCACCTGGACTTAGGGGTGTAACAACCATTAGTAATTGCATATATCTATTTGTTTACAAAGTTTATGAAAACCCACGTATGAAAATTGCTCGCGGCTCTCAAGTTCCAATTATGGGTGTTCAAAACCGGATATCCGAACTTTTCGGATACCAGATTTCACTATCCAAATCCTTATCCTTCGGATATCCGATCGGATAGTGAATCGGATATCCGAATATCCATTTTTTTATTTAATTTTTATTTTTTTATTAATTTTAAATATTCGGAACCAGATATTTCGGATATCCGAATATAAATTTTCGGATATTTATCGGATATTTCGGATATTTTTCGGGTAGTTCGGATATTTTTCGGATACTTCGGATATTCGGATATCTGAAAAAAAATAAAAATTATATTTTCGGATATTTCGGATATCCGAAATATCCGAAAATTTTTAAAATCACTATCCGAATCCGAAAATTCGAAATTTCTAATATCCGAATTTTCGGATATTTCGGATTCGGATATTAGATAATTCGGAACAGATTTTCGGATACGGGTAGTTTTGAACACCCCTACCAATTACTATATTTCCGACACTTGTACTAATTGCAGAGTACGTATTGAGGTATGTACTGAATGCTTTGAGAATAATGTGGCAGGGTCTTAGATCAGTTACAGATAACTCCTTCTCAGTGACCATGGGGTATGGTGGGGGTTGGGTTGAGCATTTGGTGACACGTGGATCTTAAATATTAAAAACCCAAAGCCAAGTTTTTTAGCGGTATGGTGGGGCTTGGGTTGGGCGTGGCTGGGCGGCGTGGCCTAGCCACATCAACATTTTTTTTATATATAATTTTATTTAATGGGCCAATCACAATCCGCCAACTCACCTTGCTCCCCCGCCCCACGCCCGGCTTGAAAGCCAAGCCCCAAGGGGCCACGCCCCAACCCAAGCCCACCCGGGGTGGTGCCTTGGGCGTTTTACCCCAACCCACGCCCAAACCCCCGCCCCATACCCCACGGCCTTAAGAGGAAATTCCTTGGTAGGTGGAAGGACAGTCTCCCCATGTGAATACATAATGTAAGAAAACAACAAATACAGAACAATCAGTTAAAAATTGGAGTCCTGAGTCAACAATAGAATATTGCAATATTGCATCCCCATCATCAACTACATTCCATTTGCATCATTCATACAGCCATACTTTCAGTCATAAACAATCTCTATTTGTATGTGTTATCCACATTATCATTTTATTCATCAATATGATATCCTCCTAGACTAAATTATTACATTTGGAGGAAATGACTATGAAGCTTCTTGTAACACCCCACCCTGATATGGGATGACATGTCACATTAACCAAAGATAATATTTACTAACCTCAAATGTTTAATTACTCATGTTATACATGCTACAAAAAACAGCACATTGTAGCGCAGTGTAGTTCTTCGCGTGTTGCATCTTCCACAATGAATCAATCACTCAACACTTGACTTTGTTTTGCATCAAATTGTCATACTCCTTCAATATTCTTCGATCGTTTTTCGCACACCGGAGAAACAAATCATTTATCATCTGGAATTCCCTCCAGTTTGGGATGTCTTCCCCTACTAAAACCACTTTCATTCCACTGCATAACACAGCCAAACAGCTTCATTTCTCCGGCCTATACTGCAATTGTCTGTATCATATAATGGAAGCAATTCCATTTCTCCAGGTTCTTCTCCTTCCTTTTAGTTTCCATTCTCTACTTCAATTATACTCTGCATGACCTCCCCCTACTATATACACACCCAAGAAAGATTACCCTTTGATATTTTCACAGCTCAGTGAACTAGTATATGGATTTATGTGTATACAGGGGCGGCTCTTATGGTGTGCGGGGAGGACTTCCGCACAAGGCCCGTGATTTTGAGGGATTTAAAAAAAAATCGATATATATATGTTATTTAAAAAAAAATTGTAAACACATACAAATCCAATATAAAGGCCCATTATCAAATACCTTTTTATGCTTTATAATTTACCCAACTTCACATTAGGTTTATTGGGCCCAACCCAATACTAATATGATTTTAAAAAATAAAAATGAAAAAGCAATTTTCGTTAAAGCATATGGGCACATTTTTCGAGCTCGAACAGGGTACGTAAATTCTTAGAGACGCCACTATGTGTATATATACACAGATAAATAGATTCAATAGAAAACCACAAGAAACTTGAGAACTGATAGAGCCAATAGATTCTCGTCTTAGATCAAAAAGTGAAGGGTCAAGATTGAATGATCACATGTTAAGATAAACTTGCGAGTGTATCCCCACGTGTGAATGAAGGCTTGCACATATGCGTTGTATATTCACATGTGAATACTGAAAATCTTGGTCTTTCATTTTTGTTATTAAATCTAAGGATCTAGATTAGTTCTTTTGATCTAAAGTTTTTTTTGGTTGTCAAATGAGTTCAGTAATCCTTTTTTATATTCATATTCGTTTATCAATTATAAATCTTGGTTTGTGCAGGGAAAGGTTGTAGATTAATAAGAAATCCCCCCACACATATGTTTAATCAAAATGACTGTAGCGTAAAATCTTTATCTAAACCATCTTGACCAATAAAGAATTTAAAAGCGGCCAAAGAAATGATTTTTTTTACCCAACTTGATCAATAGTTACATTCAGAAAAATTTGTTACTATTGGGTCAATTTTCCCCCAAGGGATTTGGGAAAACAAAATTGTCCCCAAAAAGTGCAGGCAAGGATAGGAGTTCAAATTATGGGATGCTTACAGTAAACAACTCTCGGCTGTTGTTGTTGCGAATGCCTCGCGGATATACATCTCATACTCCTCCAACAATGTGAGCATCTTCAATTCTGAATCTGCCTCATTGCAGATTTCAAAACATAATTTTGCAATATGGCGTATCGACATTTTTCCATGCTGTAGCAACAAATCATCCATCTTTTGAACTTCATTATCATAAGAGAGTTGTTTCCCTGTTAGCACCTCCATGAGTATAAGTGTAAAACCATCAAGATTGCTCTGCAGTTGAAACGGTTCTGCAGAATGATCTTTACTTTTTCAGATGCATGTGATTGCATAAACACTAGGAAAAACTACAACATGGATATGATGAAAACTTTCTTTAATGGAAGTGGGAAAGAGAAGATGAAGCAACTTACTGAACCGTGGGTAATAGTCACCATAAACAAGACCATTATCATCCCGGATATTGTAAGGGTAGTGACCGAGTGCTAGCTTAGTAACCTCACAATCGGAAAGCTTTGGTGTAAAATCCTGAAATTTTATTGTCCATTCATAAAAGCAAAACCAGCAGGGTAGTAATCCAGCGATATGTTTAATGCCTATAGCAAAAGAGCTGAGAGTATAGGTTATACCTCATCCAGCAATATCTTACGTCTGTCAAGCCAAAACATACTGCTGGTTCCTCCCCAATGCAAATGTGTGGTGACATAATCCCGTGAGTTGTGCAAGAAAACAATCCCTCGAGCAATTCCTACTGCTACTTTCACCTTTGTAACCAACGGAAGTTGTGCTATCGCTCCTACAAACCATGAAAAAAAAAATCAAGATAAATTTGCATCATTTTCAAGCTTATTTATGTTTCATACCACTAAAAAGGCGATCTTCAAAGTTTCCGTTAGGCATGAATTCATTCACAAGGAAGAGTTGTTTGTGTGACAAGCAATATCCGATGAGCTTAACAAGGTTGGGATGACTAAATTCTTTCAAAATTTCCAATTCTAACTGCATTTAAAGTGATCATGCTTCACAATCGGCGTTTAATGAAAGAGATATGGTAAGCTACATATAGAAAGAGTGAAATAAAAGATATTTTACCTTGGCCTTGTCAAGTTTTAAAGTTTTATTCCAACAAAGTGACTTGATTAATACAGGCATTCCATTATTACTCTTCGATAGAAAATACGTTTTATCGAGCCAGCCTTTGTAAACATCTCCATAACTCCAAGCACCCAAGCATGCGTCTTCTGCAAAGCCCCTCGTTGCACGTCTCATTTCGTCAATTGTGAACACTTTCAAATCTCTAGGAACTATTTCCTTGTTGGTCAAAGAAGCCTGATCTAAATTGTTTCCAGTGTTTGTTGGTGAACAGGCGCGTCTTTGGTCTAGGAAATTGTACAAAAGAGATAATTAAAAGGATGGCTAGTGAAAGTTATGTCAGAGCAATGTATGATGTAATTTAGTAGTATGCTATAAAGACTAAACAGTGAAAGAATATGCATACAAGACAATATAATGAAGACTGTCCATACCTTGGTTTTCTTTAGTCGAGGTACGAAACTTGGGAATCATCCAACTAAATACCGTTGTGATTGATGATTTTGCAGCATTGTCCCATTTCTTCTGTATTTGTTGTAACTCTTTAAGTGATGCTACAACCTCGGTCATGCTAGGCCGTTCTTTCAGATCACTATGCAAACAACGATCTGCAATTTTAGCAAACCGTCCTAAACATTTTACATAAATTGTTCCCTTGATATTAGCATCAACCAACTGATCAAACTTTCGTTCTTTCACACATTTTTGAGCCCACCTTATCAAACTTGACTCCTCACCTTTGCTTAAGTCTACAGCAAGCCTCCCAGATAACAATTCAAACAACACCACCCCAAATGCATACACATCTGTTCCCCATGTCAGTTTTCCGGTGTAGAAATACTCTGGGTCCATATATCCAAATGAGCCTTTAGCACCCGTATAAACTGACCGGTCAATTGGTACTATTTTGGACAACCCAAAATCTGAAATCACAGCGTCCCAGTTCTCATCTAACAGAATATTGGAACTCTTCACATCACGATGTATGATTCCCTGTTTCATGTCATCACCTTTGTGAAGGTGCTCCAATCCACGTGCAGCACCTATGGCTATCGTTAGTCGCTGCACCCAATTTAAAGGAGTATCATCTTTGTGTAGATGATGGTAGAGGGTTCCATTAGGCATATACTCATAAACAAGGATCATCTCCTTGTTATCATCACAAAAACCAATCAAGGACACCAAGTTACGGTGGCGTAACTTTGAAATCGCCTCAATTTCAGCCCGGAACTCAAGTTCACCTTGTTCAGATATAGAATTCAACCTTTTGATGGCTACAACTTGACTAGTTTCTGCTATACATATATGACCTTTGTATACTTTCCCAAATCCACCCTCTCCAAGGAGCTGTTCATCATCAAAGTTTTTGGTTGCGGCCTGAATCTCTGCAAGAGAAAACCGGAGACAAGGCTGTGCTGAAGTCAAAGATGACAGTTTGGCAGCTTCACCAGTTGCAAAGTACATATTGGGTTATGTACTGAAATCTTTGTGGATAATGTGATCGGATCTTGGGTCTTTAATAAATAACTAGTTCTCAATTTAAGTGGAAATTACTTGGCAACAAGCATGGTTGACATTTTGAATAAAGTTTGTCAACGGTCAAACTTCAAAATGGTAGGCATACCATTAATGGGTCATTATTCCATATATATAAATAACTAAGTTATATGTGCATTATGACTTGCACCTTGTGCTTTGAGAGTGTTTCAAAAAAAAAAAAAACTAGATTTTTCACATTTAACCCAAACATTTCACATTTTACATTTTAACCCCTTTTTATTTTTTTTACTTTTACCCCAAAGTTTTCCATCTTTTATAATTTAACACAACACTTTATTATTTACAACTTTCGTACCCCATACTTTTTATCTTTCGCAAGTTTTTCGTTTCGTTCTAAATTTTGTGAGTTAACATGTCGTAGCGTGCATGTGAGGTTCAACGTTTTTGCTATATTTTTTCATATTTGACAGACCTGTCGCAAAACGGGCTGGTCGTAGATCGACTAAGTTATTATTTTCTACGTTTTACGTTTCTGGTTAATTTCTTCGCATTAAGACACTGTAACGGTTGTGCGTGGTTCAACGATTTTAGTCTGCTTTTCGTTCAGTGTAATTTTTACCATTTTATCTATTTTATTTTTACGATGTTGAGAGTCGATGTGGTTGTATCATTGGTGCTACTTGGTACGGTTTTACGAACATTTTTAACCTATTTAATTTTTTACTAATTTTTTGTTTCAGTTTACCCCTATACTTCCTTTACTTAAAAACTATTTTTTACGTGCATATTTTATGTACGGGTATATGTAAATATGATTTCTTCTACATTCCAACGTAAATATTTTTTATAGACGAGTCAGGTAAAATATAATACGTTTTCGTTTAAAGAAACCATTTTTACGTGCATATTTCTATGTACGTTTTCGTATAAATTCAAGTTATTCTACGTTTCGACGTAAACTTCTTTGGGAAATGATTCAGGTCAAATATAATATGTTTTCGTGTTTATTTTATGTATGTTTCGTAAAGTTTGTTTCGAACAGAGTGGAGTCAAATTATGGTTTCTTTTTCTCCCATTTTTTCGAAAGCTCTAATTAATCTCTTTCGATTACATGTGCATATTTTCCTTCATACCTGTTACGTTTTCTTTGTATAAGTTGGGTCACATATAATACATTATGATTGTTTGATATGAATTCCATTTACTTTACGTTTGATCCAATCACAGTGCTTATACAGGTTACACTGGGTTCAACTGGATACGTCAAAATGTGTTTTCATATGGTTAATGCATCATATAACGTTTGGACTAATCCATTCAATGTTTACGACGTACCCGCGCCGCAATGCGGGCGGGTCTTAACCCTAGTTCCCAGAAATTTACAACATCTAGACAAAATAAAAATGGGTCTTGGAAGCAAAATGTCCAAATCAAGAGTGTCTTGCTACAGCTAAACATTTCACTATCACTTAATTTTTTTTTCAAGGGGATATAATTCTCATCGAGAACAAGACACGATTATAGACTAATGGTAGGTAGATGGACAACAAGCTGCGCCGCTACCCCCCACTTAATCAAATCACCATTGAATAAATTCCAATAGCGTCATCCCCACCACCCACGAGGCCCAGGCCATAGACAGTCCATACCAATTGTTGAATTTAATCTACCTTCAAAACGCCTCCTAAACATCGTATAGCCATGTTCTCAGGAAACGGTATTTTTTTCTACCAACAAGGGTATCCAACGTTATCGTTTTCTTATCGCCTGGTGATTAGTTAAAACAAGTGTAAAAGGATTATATTGTGAGCCTAACAGACTAGTTCCGTCATTGCGTCATTGTTCTGTGACAATCCTTCCCAAGACGATAGCCATATATTTTATATGGGTGCTGCTAAATGTACCTCCTTTTCTACTGAACATACCCCCTCCTTCAACTTTTAACTTAATATATTTCAAACCCTTTTGTTTTTCTTTCACTTTTTATCTTTAATTATTGTTATTACTAGTATTTGTTTTTAAAACATCATTTTATTTAAAAGAGTTAATTACTGTTTTCGTCCCTGTGGTTTGTCAAAAATCACTATTTCAGTCCATTAGTTTAAAAATTGCGATTTCAGTCCCGATGGTTTCACTTTTGTAACCATTTCAGTCCCTGTGGTTTCACTTTCGTAACCATTTCAATCCATTATTATGTTAAGTACAGGGACTGAAATGGTTACGAAAGTGAAACCACAGGGACTGAAATCGTAATTTTTAAACTAATGGACTGAAATAGTGTTTTTTGACAAACCACAGGGACGAAAACAATAATTAACTCATAAAAAGAAAACTTTTTTGATTATTTGAAAAATAATCGTTTTCTTACGTTTTAAACTAAAGCGAGTCAGTTTAATTTTGAAATGGGATATTTTTGTTCATAGCGGCTTCAAGTGGGTATTCGAATTCAGTTTGTATAAACAATAATACACAAAAATTTAAATGAAGCTTTAAAGCCAGCCAACTTAAATAACGTTTTATTTTCTTTTTACGTCTTATTACTTTTAATAAATAAAAGTTGTTAATTATATTCAAAACATTTTAGTAAAATAATAATACTAATAAAAATAGAAATAGAAAGATGAGAGAACTAAAATACGAAATAAATAAATAATATATAATCAACTGTTTTTTTCCAAAAAAAAGTTTTCAAACTTTTTTATTGTATAAAAAATATCCTTTTTATCAATTTTTATGACGTTGTATAGAAACATAATAAAATACTAGTAAGAGAAAGTGTCTTCAAATTATAGAAACATAATAGTTTTCAAAAACAATATTTGAATTGTTTAGATGGGTGAAAATTGACAACTTTTAAACTATGTTTTTAGAAATGGGGGTATGACTAGTAAAAAATGGGGTGCATTTAGCCAACCTCATTTTATACTAACTACTAATTAATGTAACCTTAACAAACGTCATGCTATTTTTTTCACTTGTATTTCTCTGCAGATATATATCTCTAATGTATTTTTTTCCACACTGTTGTTTTCTTCTTCCAAATGATTTCCTCCTTAATGATTAAGAATAACTAGAATTGGTATTAAAAGTTAAAAAAAAAATTGACTTTGGGGTCAACCAATGCGACCGTGTCTGGTCCCATGAAACCTGAAAGATGCATATACACTTATCTCCACCAGGGGCGGACCCAATGCTTGGCTGGGGGGCTTCTTGAACAAATTTTTTTAGTGTGTCGTACCCGTTATCGTAGCCCATAAAATTTTGAAATCAGCCGCCACAAATTCCGGCAAACCATGGCGGTGATTGCTAAAGCAAGAGTGAAATAGTATGCATTACCGTTCGGCAGAGTTGTCTTGGCCAGTGGTGAAAATGTCTGCAACTCCTCTATGGAGAGAAGATAGTGTTTAAAAAAATAAATAATGGATTTAAATAATCATAACTATTACCAATTGGCCGGCAATAGTCCCAACTAATGAAATTTTCGTGACGGTCCTACCTTTCAACACATTTTCTCCCAACAAGCTTTTCTAACTAAGTTCTTACCTCGTTAGTATATGATGACGTGGATGTCTACGTGGATGCTGACGTGTTAAAAATAACATCTCGCATCTACGTGGACGCCCACCATTGCATCACCACCAACAAGGCAGCCACCACCACCATCACCTGCAACCACCACTCGAACTCCGACCTCCACCACTCCTGTCACACCCCAACCGATGGCGGAATCATCGGGGCATGGCACTGAGCGAAACAGATTGTCCAGAAGTTTCCATAACATTTATCATTACTATTCAATTTAAATAATACGTCCCATACCGTATCTCAAACAGTAAAATAATTATTACAGACAAAATCCAGGCAAATATTCTGTTCCGACAACTCAGATTTAAATAATCAGCAATTGTTTATCTGCTTCTAGAGACCCTTAGTTTGACCACTACAGACAACTATTTGTTGGGCTCTAAAGCTTTATTCTAGCTTCAAATTCCTACCACGTGTGCATCCTAAGCACCTGTCACATACGTTAAAATAAAGTCAATACATATAATGTAAAGGTGAGCATACAAGTTTGATAATAGCATATAAAGTTCGAATTCGTTTACGCATAACCAGCACGTACACATAGTGAAATGAAGCACGTTAGTTATCGACATAGATCCATCGATACCAATGACTGCGGGTTGACTGCCAAATGCAGTTCGCAATACATGATTACCACCGTAATCCATGCAAGTAATTGTCCTTAACAACCCCCGTGTGAACGGGTGCTGAGTCCAAACTATAGTACTATCGTTGCTAAGGCAGGTAGACAACATTCCATGTGTAAACATAACAAACAAGCATTCATGAGCCACGTATAACATGCATTAACGGTTAGCGTTCAAATAGTATTGAGTAGTGTGTTTGATGTGATTTGAGTAGTTGTAACGTATGTAACACCCAAAAGTGCATAAAGCAAAAAGGGATCGAGTATACTCACAGCGGTTGATGGATTGAAGGGAGCGCTTAGCGAGTAAAGTTAGCCTGAATAGTTTGATAGCATAATAATAAGCAACGCGTAAAACGAAAAACAAGTGTTGGAGAGTCGGACAGTCGGTCAATCGGACGGTAGTTCGATCGGACGGCTGACCGTTCGGTTGACAGTCCGTTCGGCTCGTTGTCCGGTCGGTTGGTGGGCCGATCGGATGGCTGTTCGAGTGGATTGTTTCTTCCTTTGAGAAGGATGTGTTTGTGTATGATGGCTTGGCTTTTGAAGTTTTCGTTGTAGTATTTTGAAAACATTGAAGTATCCTTACCCTTCAGGTCGGTCGATCGGATGGCTGTTCGATCGGACGGCTGACCATTCGGTTAGGTACTTTTAACAAGACAAGTTCTCAGCAGGGTGTCACCTGATCGGACGGCTGTTCGATCGGGTGGCACTCCTAGTGCATCGAACATGTTGAAAAATCGATTAAGTGTTGAAGTATAGTATCTCATGATCCGAAGAGTAATCCGATCGGACAGTAGTCCGATCGTTTAACAGTTCGTTCAATACTAGTCTTCAAAATAAATTGATTAAGTGTGGGGCCATGTGTTAACCGATCGGTTGGCCGGTCGATCGGCTGACTGTCCGATCGGCTGGCTGTTCGTTCGGACAGCAGTCCGATCGGTCAGCATCCTGACCTGATCAGCCTATTCGTCTAACACTTGGTTGTTCTGATTGTTTGTCGTTTTATTGAGGTATTTTGACAACGAGTCGAACCATAGATCCCTCGTCCTTACTTGGTCCCCCTGGTCGGAAAGGAATCACCCAAATCCGGCCGGTGAACTGCTCGGATCGGAGTTTAACGTTTAACCCGGAGTCGGTTAACCTCGTGGATAGAATCCGGATCTTGAGCCATGCAACCACCGGAGTGATTTGTAAGCCGACACAGGCTCCGTTTCTATCGGTTCGAAGGCATTGAGTGTAAAAGAGTTGAAAGAAAGTTGGAGAATCCATCTTTCAATCCTTTTCACCGTGTATATGTTTAGATTTATGAAAGATCTTTGTTTGTTTATGTGGAAATCAGCCAGATCCAAGTTATTCTTGGTGGATTGAGGCCAAAACATGAAGTTCTTTAAGAACCCATGATGACATCATCCTAAAACACTTGAATCTTGATGATTTCACGGTTAAAAGTTAAGATTTGAAAGATAGAAAGGTGTAGGAGTGCGTGTAGATCAAGAAAGTATAATATTTAGGACGAAATCTTACCAGAATCGAGAGAAATCTGAGAAAAGGCGAGTTAGGCGTGCTGGTCGGACAGAGGTTTCCAAAAGTGGAAAGGATGACAATGACAGGGGTATTTATAGGATGCCAAATGAGGAAAGTGCTGGCCGATCGGCCAGGCAGCTCGATCGGACAGCTTGTCCGATCGGACAGTAGTCCGATCGGCTGGCTATTCGATCGGCTGGTAGCCTGATCGATCTGCACTTGTCGAGTGTTCGGTGCGATGATTTTTGATATTTCGATTTCGGTTGCGAGCGGTTCGATACGATTGGGTTTCCTAGTCAAATTACTTTTAATCCCAACCACTCATATCTTGCGCTATCCTTTCTCCCCTAATTATCATAGTTCGATTGTGATTCGAGTTCGATGTCGATTGAGTTCGATTGCATTTCGAGTTTCGATTCGAGTTCGATTGATTACCACACATAACATAAATAAACATGCACAAGTAACACATAAGGCACACACACACGTATAGTAACTAAAATGCGTAGTTCGAGTTGCGATTCGATGTCGATTAGCATAGTTTGATTATCGTTTAGTTAACTTTATCGCATTGTTACTTCCTATAGTTCACAGTCGTAGGTCGATTGAATAGCGATTAACATACGTCGGTTTATTGTAATTAAAGACACTTACTCCACATAATACAATCAAAATAAAGAAATTTCTATAAGTCAAATTCGTATAATCGGTCGTTGACTTTGACTTCTCGAAAACACGGGGTGTTACAGCCTCCCCTTGTTTAGGGAATTTCGTCCCGAAATTAAGCTGGAAGTTGTACAACACCGTGAATCACTTTCTCTCTCTAGACTTTCTCTTTGAATAACTGCAGGTACTTCGCCTTCATGTTGCTTTCGAGTTCCCAAGTGAACTCTGCGCCTCGTTTGCCTTCCCATCGGACTTTCACAATAGGAATGCGAGAGCGTCTGAGCTGCTTGGTTTGGCGATCCATGATTTCGACAGGCTTTTCCACGAAGTGTAATGTTTCGTTCACTTGCAGGTCATCGAGAGGAACATGGAAGTCGTGGTCGGCTAGGCACTTTCGAAGGTTTGACACGTGGAAAGTCGGGTGGACGTTACTAAGTTCCTCCGGTAGTTCGAGTCTGTAGGCGACTTTTCCGATCCTTTCCAGAATCTTAAAAGGTCCAACATATCGAGGCGCGAGCTTTCCTTTCTTGCCGAATCGGACCACACCCTTCCAAGGTGATACATTTAGGAGTACGTAGTCACCAACGTCAAATTCAAGGGGCTTGCGTCGTCTATCAGCATAACTTTTCTGTCGATTCCGAGCTTTTACCAGGTTGTCTCGAATTCGGAAAATTTGGTCTGTCGTTTCTTGTAATAGCTCAGGACCGGTTAATTGCGAATGACCGATCTCGTGCCACACAATAGACGATCGACATCTTCTTCCATATAAAGCCTCGAATGGTGCCATTTGAATGCTAGAATAATAGCTGTTGTTATACGAGAATTCGACTAACGGCAGGTATTTATCCCATTTACCACCGAAGTCTATGACACACGAACGGAGCATGTCTTCAAGAGTACGAATCGTTCTTTCAGTCTGACCGTCGGTTTGAGGGTGGAAAGCGGTACTTAGATTGAGCGATGTACCGAGTGTCGTTTGAAACGTTTCCCACAGTCGCGAGGTAAACCGAGCGTCACGATCAGAGATGATATCACGAGGCGTCCCATGATTACAAATGATCTCGTCAGTGTAGATTCGGGCTAATCGTTCTACCTTGTAGTCTTCCCGTATTGGCAAAAAGTGGGCTAATTTAGTCAATCGGTCAACCACAACCCAAATGCTGCCGTGACCTGATGACGTATGCGGTAGCTTTGTTATAAAGTCCATAGCTATACTCTCCCACTTCCACATGGGGATCGGTGGTTGTTCGAGTAAGCCAGACGGTCTTTGATTTTCAGCCTTGACTCTTGCACATGTTAGGCATTTTCCAACGTAGAGAGCGATATCCCTCTTCATGCCCGGCCATCAGTACTTATAGCGAAGATCCTGGTACATTTTGTCGGCACCGGGATGAATAGAATACCGAGATTTGTGGGCTTCGTCCATCAAGATTTGTCGCAAATCGGTTCATTTGGGAATCCAAATTCGTTCCAGAAAGTGGAATATCCCATTTGATTTGCTCACAAGTTGGGCTCCATCGTGGTAGATTCTTTCTTTCTTCAGAGTGCGTTCGTTGAAACACGCGTGCTGAGCTTCGCGGATGAGAGATTCGAAATCGTATTGGGCTTGAACATTACGAGTGCTAAGCAGATAGCTCCGTCTGCTGAGTGCGTCAGCAACAACATTTGCCTTGCCTGGGTGATAACGAATCTCACAGTCGTAATCGTTGAGAAGTTCTACCCATCGGCGTTGACGCATATTAAGTTCCTTCTGATTAAAGATATGCTGTAGGCTCCTATGATCGGTGAAGATCGTACTCTTGGTACCATACAGGTAGTGTCGCCAAATCTTTAACGCAAAAACAACTGCGCCTAGCTCGAGGTCATGGGTTGTATAGTTCTTCTCGTGGATTTTGAGCTGACGAGATGCGTAAGCTATAACCTTGTCCCGCTGCATAAGGACACAACCAAGACCAAGGTTGGAAACATCACAATAGACAATGAAATCGTTGTTTCCGTCGGGCAATGTGAGAATGGGAGCATTGCAAAGCATGTGTTTAAGGGTTCGGAAGGCAGACTCCTATTTGGTTCCCCAAACAAAAGGTTTGTCTTTATGCGTGAGAGCGGTAAGTGGTACAGCGATCTTTGAGAATCCTTCTATAAATCGTTGATAATAACCCGCCAGTCCAAGAAAAGAACGGACTTCAGATGGGTTCTTAGGTGTAATCCAACTCTTAACGGCTTCAATCTTCGCGGGATCGACATGAATACCTTGACTATTAACGATGTGACCCAGAAACTGAACCTCCTCCAGCCAGAATTCACACTTGGAGAACTTGACGTAGAGTTGGTTCCCCTGGAGTAATTCGAGAACCAAACATAGATGTTGCGCGTGTTCGGCTTTCGACTTGGAATAGATCAAGACATCGTCGATAAACACGATGACGAAACGGTCCAGATATGGCTTACACACACGATTCATCAGATCCATGAAAACCGTAGGTGCGTTGGTTAAGCCAAAGGGCATAACAATGAATTCGTAGTGGCCGTATCGAGTGTGAAACGCGGTTTTGGGTATATCCTCCTCTTGAATACGTAGCTGGTGATATCCGGAACGTAGATCGATCTTCGAGAAACATGTAGCACCTTGTAGCTAATCAAACAAATCATCGATGCGGGGTAGGGGATAGCGGTTCTTGATAGTTAACTTATTCAATTCCCGATAGTCGATACACATCCTGAACGACCCGTCCTTCTTTTTGACGAAAAGGACTGGCGCGCCCCAAAGAGAGGTGCTCGGGCGAATAAAGCCTTTCTCAAGTAATTCCTGGAGTTGGTTTGAAAGTTCGCACATTTCGGACGGCGCGAGTCGGTAGGGAGCTTTGGCAATAGGGTTGGCTCCAGGTATGAGGTCGATACGAAAGTCGATATCACGACTTGGCGGTAGTCCGGGAAGATCGTCTGGAAAAACATTAGGAAATTCTCGAACCACAGGAATGTCTTTCACTTCCTTCTTTTCTTTCTTTTCCTTCGCTGCTACTACAATGTTAGCCAAGAAAGCCCTGTATTCCTTGCGGAGATACTTGCTAGCTTGGACACAAGACATGAGCTTGAGACCTTTCGAAGTAGTTTCACCTTAGACACACAATAAATCACCATTCGCGAGCGAGAATCGGATCATCTTGTCGAAGCACACAACTTCAGCATGGTTTTCGCGAAGAATGTCCATGCCTACTATGACATCGAAACTTCCGAGTTGCATCGGAATAAGGTCGATTGGAAAGATGTGATTGTTAGATGTGATTGTTGAGCTCAAGAGTACAATCACGAAGAACAGAATTGACGGTGACAATTCTTCCGGTAGCGACTTCAACATCGAACGTCGAGGAGAGATGAGAGCGCCTACGACTAAGGAGTTTCTCGAATTCGAACGACACAAAGCAATTATCGGCTCCAGTATCAAACAAACATGAAGCATAAATACCATTCACAAGGAACGTACCATTGACCACGTTGTTGTCGGATTGGGCTTGACGCACGTTGATGTTGAAAGTTCGTGTGCTTGCTGCTGGTGTTGCTGCTGCTAAGGCTGCTGCTACTGGGGCTCTTGTTTCACGACCCTGTTTGGGCACATATTGGCGACATGGTTAGGATCGCCACATGCGAAGCAGGCTCTGGCGTTGACCGCGGGTGCCGGAGGAGCTTGTTGACCCTGAGGGGCGGTGAGTAGAGCTTGATGAGCAGGAGCTTGTCGAACACGGCAGTTGGTAGTAAAATGGTCGTACATATTGCAATGAGCACAAAAACGGCAAGCAATGGCAGTCGGGTGGTGGTAGGTACAAGTAGGGCAGAGCGGGTGTAGCCCAGTGTATGCACGCTTTGCAGGCGGTGCATTAGCCACAGGCGCCGCTACTTGACGATGTTGGGCTGGTACAGCTTGAATCGGTGCAGCAGTGATCGCACAGTTCTTGTTGCTGGACCTGTTCTTTCTCTTGTTCTTCCTCTTGTTGTTTGACGAGGTGGTGGTGGTTTCAGCAGTTGGTGCGGCGGTGGTAGCTTTATGCAGGTGCTTTGAAGTTTTATCCCAGACACCAGCCTTGACCCTTTTGTCATTGATTTCAGTGGCCAGTAGATAAGTCTCTTCGATCGTCTTAGTCTTAGCCGCTTGCACGAAATCTGCGACGCAATCGGGCAAAGCTCGGATATACTTCTTGATTGTGATCTCCAGAGTCTTGACTTGGTCGGGAAAGATGATGCTGATCTGTTTGAAGCGAGCAGTGAGAGCAGCGTTATCACCTTCCTTTTGCTGTATGTGCCAAAATTCATCCTCTAGCTTTTGACGTTCGTGAGGAGGGCAGAATTCCTCTAGCATGACTTCCTTGAGCTCGTCCCACGACAGACCGTAGGCTGCATCGTTCCCTCGCTTGTTCCTCTCGGCCGTCCACCAGTCTATTGCACGGGACTGGAAAACGCCGGTAGCATTCAGAGTACGGAGGTCATCAGGGCAACCACTCTGTCGTAGAGTAACCTCAATGGAATCAAACCATTGGAATAGTGCAGTAGGACCTCCCTCGCCAGTGAATTCTTTTGGCCCACACTACTTGAATTGCTTGAAATTGAAAGTAGTCTTGGTAGCAGCTTTAGGAGCTTCGGTTCTTGACTCCTCAGATGATTTGCTGACGTTCTTGTAGACATCACTTACGGCTTTTGCTACCTGTTTGGCGATGATAGCAGCAAGGCGCTTGTCTCTCTTCTCTTAACGAGAAAGTGTGTGACGGGATCCAGATGACATTGTCTGCAATAGACATCGTCACAGGACTCAACACATTGTATTCGAATCTCACCCCACATGTCTACTACTTACTAAAGCTCAGGAACACATACATCACGTAAACACGTAGTCACATAATCACCGATTCACAAAACACAGAAGCACATAAGCACGTAGAACACATAAGCACAGAAGTACATACTCAAGTAATCACGGAGGTAGTCAGAATACAGAAACATATCATTCACAGTTTGCGAGTGTTCGAATATAGCGTTCGCGTTTAGTATGTCGAGTCGTGTAGTATAAGCGTATAACGTAGCATAAGGTCGTCTATAGTTCACCGATTTGTTAGCGTATTGAGATAGAGATGCAGTGCGAGTCACGTGTGTCGATTGAAGTGAAAGCAAAAATCGAGTAAATCTCCAAAATTTAAACACATGAACAGGTAAGCATACATACAAGCACATAAAATCGACGAATCATCAGAGTCAGCAATCGCGGGCTCAGAATCGAAATACATAAAATTCGAGATATTGATTTTCTGCGGCTAGTAGACTTCGACTACCCAAAGTGGTTCGACTATTCACAAGGATCTGGTGTGCACATTTGTCCTTCAGGATTATACTTTTCGCCTCGATTCTTAGGCGTTTGGCACACATCCCGTTAGTCATACTGTGACTTCAGGTCGTTGGAGTCCATCGAAACTTTGGTGGGAATTTTGTAAAATGAGCGGAACAAGTAGTCAAGGTTAGGGTTTCACCCCTAGCTTAACAACTTTATCCCTGTTTTAATAAAATAGAGGAGATTATTCATCAAAATAGGGATTTCACTCCTGATTTGGCATAATTCTCCCCGTTTGTAAATAAAACACGGGTTGATTAGCAACTTCAGTCGAGAATTTGCGGTTTTCACACCTAATCTCGAGTTAATTACTCTTTCATAGTTGAAAATTCGAGTGTAGTGATAGTGTAGCATAAGCGAGAATATCGAGAGATAAGCTCGTACATATTCCCTAATGGATATGCACAAGTCGGTCTGTTGGTTCCTAACTATAGACTAGGTCTCTGAGACATCGACCCGGACTAGATCGTGTCTTGCCTAATTCCCTATAGTTATGGCTTTGATACCAATCTGTCACACCCCAACCGATGGCGGAATCATCGGTGCATGGCACTGAGCGAAACAGATTGTCCAAAAGTTTCCATAACATTTATCATTACTATTCAATTTAAATAATACGTCCCATACCGTATCTCAAACAGTAAAATAATTATTACAGACAAAATCCAGGAAAATATTCTGTTCCGACAACTCAGATTTAAATAATCAGCAATTGTTTATCTGCTTCTAGAGACCCTTAGTTTGACCACTACAGACAACTATTTGTTGGGCTCTAAAGCTTTATTCTAGCTTCAAATTCCTACCACGTGTGCATCCTAAGCACCTGTCACATATGTTAAAATAAAGTCAATACATATAATGTAAAGGTGAGCATACAAGTTTGATAATAGCATATAAAGTTCGAATTCGTTTACGCATAACCAGCACGTACACATAGTGAAATGAAGCACGTTAGTTATCGACATATATCCATCGATACCAATGACTGCGGTTTGACTGCCACATGCAGTTCGCAATACATGATTACCACCGTAATCCATGCAAGTAATTGTCCTTAACAACACCCGTGTGAACGGGTGCTGAGTCCAAACTATAGTACTATCGTTGCTAAGGCAGGTAGACAGCATTCCATGTGTAAACATAACAAACAAGCATTCATGAGCCACGTATAACATGCATTAACGGTTAGCGTTCAAATAGTATTGAGTAGTGTGTTTGATGTGATTTGAATAGTTGTAACGTATTTAACACCCAAAAGTGCATAAAGCAAAAAGGGATCGAGTATACTCACAACGGTTGATGGATTGAAAGGAGCGCTTAGCGAGTAAAGTTAGCCTGATAGTTTGATAGCATAATAATAAGCAACGCGTAAAACGGAAAACAAGTGTTGGAGAGTCAGACAGCCGGTCGATCGGACGGTAGTTCGATCGGACGGCTGACCGTTCGGTTGAAAGTCCGTTCGGCTCGCTGTCCGGTCGGTTGGTGGGCCGATCGGATGGCTGTTCGAGTGGATTGTTTCTTCCTTTGAGAAGGATGTGTTTGTGTATGATGGCTTGCCTTTTGAAGTTTTCGTTGTAGTATTTTGAAAACATTGAAGTATCCTTACCCTTCAGTTCGGTCGATCGGACGGCTGTTCGATCGGACGGCTGACCTTTCGGTTAGGTACTTTTAACAAGACAAGTTCTCAGCAGGGTGTCACCTAATCGGACGGCTGTTCGATCGGGTGGCACTCCTAGTGCATCGAACATGTTGAAAAATCGATTAAGTGTTGAAGTATAGTATCTCATGATCCGAAGAGTAATCCGATCGGACAGTAGTCCGATTCTTCAACAGTTCGTTCAATAGTAGTCTTCAAAATAAATTGATTAAGTGTGGGGCCCTGTGTTAACCGATCGGCTGGCCGGTCGATCGGCTGACTGTCCGATCGGCTGGCTGTTCGTTCGGACAGCAGTCCGATCGGTCAGCATCCTGACCTGATCAGCCTATTCGTCTAACACTTGGTTGTTCTGATTTTTGTCGTTTTATTGAGGTATTTTGACCACGAGTCGAACCATAGATCCCTCGTCCTTACTTGGTCCCCCTGGTCGGACAGGAATCACCCAAATCCGGCCGGTGAACTGCTCAGAACGGAGTTTAACGTTTAACCCGGAGTCGGTTAACCTCGTGGATAGAATCCGGATCTTTAACCATGCAACCACCGAAGTGATTTGTAAGCCGGCACAGGCTCTGTTTCTATTAGTTCGAAGGCATTGAGTTTAAAAGAGTTGAAAGAAAGTTGGAGAATCCATCTTTCAATCCTTTTCACCGTGTATATGTTTAGATCTATGAAAGATCTTTGTTTGTTTATGTGGAAATCAGCCAGATCCAAGTTATTCTTGGTGGATTGAGCCCAAAACATGAAGTTCTTCAAGAACCCATGATGACAACATCCTAGAACACTTGAATCTTGATGATTTCACGGTTAAAAGTTAAGATTTGAATGATAGAAAGGTGTAGGAGTGCGTGTAGATCAAGAAAGTACAAGATTTAGGATGAAATCTTACCGGAATCGAGAGAAATCTGAGAAAAGGCGAGTTAGGCGTGCTGGTCGGACAGAGGTTTCCAAAAGTGGAAAGGATGACAATGACAGGGGTATTTATATGATGCTAAATGAGGAAAGTGCTCGCCGATCGGCCAGGCAGCTCGATCGGACAGCCTGTCCGATCGAACAGCAGTCCGATCGGCTGGCTGTTCGATCGGCTGGTAGCTTGATCGATCTGCACTTGTCGAGTGTTCGGTGCGACGATTTTTGATATTTCGATTTCGGTTACGAGCGGTTCGATGCGATAGGGTTTCCTAGTCAAATTACTTTTAATCCCAACCACTCATATCTTGCGCTATCCTTTCTCCACTAATTATCATAGTTCGATTGTGATTCGAGTTCGATGTCGATTGAGTTCGATTGCATTTCGAGTTTCGATTCGAGTTCGATTGATTACCACACATAACATAAATAAACATGCACAAGTAACACATAAGGCACACACACGTATAGTAACTAAAATGCGTAGTTCGAGTTGTGATTCGATGTCGATTAGCATAGTTTGATTATCGTTTAGTTAACTTTATCGCATTGTTACTTCCTATAGTTCACCGTCGTAGGTCGATTGAATAGCGATTAACATACGTCGGTTTATTGTAAATAACAACACTTACTCCACATAATACAATCAAAATAAAGAAATTTCTATAAGTCAAATTCGTATAATCGGTCGTTGACTTTGACTTTGACTTCTCGAAAACACGGGGTGTTACAACTCCCACCTCTATCACAACAACTACCACCTTCTCCTCCGCAGATTAACCACCTAATTGCACCATCCTATGTAGCACGGGAACGGGTATAGGGACGATGCGGGAACGGGGGACAACAAAACTCGAAAAATCCAAGATACTCGTACGACAATAAAGAAATATAAAAAAAATATATATGGTTCATGATGGAGGCAAAGCGAGTATCGGCAACCTAAAGTAGTTTAATAGGAGTAAACTTGGTGAAAATCGAGAGTCTCATGTTATGGTTCATTATGAAATTTTTTATTGCAAACGCATCTTTGTGAACTTCTTTTATCCATTTGCACTCTTCATATGTTGTTTAACTTGTTTTCACAATCCTTGGTGAACAAACGTTCTTCAAAGCAAGATTAAGCATCTGAACAACATATGGTGTCCAATAGACATAGCTGATGATCCTTGTGTTTCTTGAGAATCCATAATCGATAGAGATGATGAGACTTGAGAGTTGAGAGATAAGAGAAGCCGAATATGTATGGTCTAATTATTTAATGGCCAGTTTTGGAATTGGAAAGGGTTAAAGCCCTCAAATTAAATAGAAACGGGCTGGATACTTCTACCAGATACGTCCACGGCATTGGAAACGTTTAGGATACGCCCCCGCAAAGTTGGAAATGTTTAGGAAACGACTTGACGAGTACCCATGGCGTTTCCGTCCCTGATGAGTGGGTAGTGCCACATAAGTGGAGTCCCTGTGCTACATAGGCACCATCTCCAACATAAACCATCACTATCCGCTGTCATTTTCTTCACCAACAACACCAAACACCGGCCGACCACTCCTCCATCCCAAACCAACCCGAAACTCTAACAGATCTGACCACCATCCTAGCCACCACATCATGGCAAACCACCTCCATCCCGTCACCTGCAACCATCTCCGTCACTGTTAACGATGTCACCATGACACTCTCATCAAACAACGTTCATTGTCCCCCACTTTCCTCCACCTTCACCATAGCCCACCTTCAACCACATATCTCCACCGGAAAACTAAACCTGACCACCCTCGGCCCTAAATCTCGTCGCCACCCCACTGACGTTCCATCACCACCACCCCAGACCCTAAATCCCGTCGCCATCAACTACAACCACTGTAGTCGGAGAACTTGTTTCGGTGAGACAGAGAAAGAAAAGAGGAAATAAAACAGTGGTGATGTGATGGTGATGGTGGTGGCATGGGCGGAACTATAGTATTAGTAGTCGTAGCACGGACTACGACTCAACCCCGTATTTGTAGTGTATTTTTTATTTTGTTTTTTTGGTTTTATACAAATGATACCCTTAAAAAATACGATGATACCCCTAACCAAAAAATAGGATACTTGATTTTAGTAAAATCCAATTTTTCTTATAAGCCCAAACATTTTACAACCCGAAAACTTGTAGAATAATTAAGCCCGAATGATAAAACAAGGCCAAATTAACAATAATAGAATTGAAAGAAGACCCAAAATATAATTGATAAAGTTAGCCCAAGACCCAAAATAAAAAACAAATCGGGCTACCCCTAAATTAATAGGCTAGTTCCGCCACTGGGTGGTGGGACGGTGGTAATGGTAGTAGCAGGTGCAGATGGTGGTGGTGTAATTGTGGGCATCCACATCATCATACACTAATGAGCTTAGATTTCAGTTAGAGAAAAAAAAAAACCTCGTTAGGAGAAAATGTGTTAAAGGTGGGACCGTCATGAAATATTTCGTTAGTTAGGACTGTTGTCGGTCAATTGACAAGTTGGGATTATTTAAATTCATTATACTACATATTTGGGCTCTTGAATATAAAGGCGCAATCATGGATGTTACTAAAAGAATTTACATTATGAACTGACTGCTTGAATAAAAAAAATTAGTGTGTTACCCGTTAAAATCCTGATCGTCCGCCATGAAATTTTGCGATCGGCGCCAACAAAATCCGGCAAACAACGATGGTGATTGCTAAAGCAAGAGTGAAAAGTATGAATCGTTCGCTAGAGTTGTCTTTAGAACCTAGGGTTGAGTTAAAAGGGAAGAAGATAGTGTTTAGTGCACTAAGTAAAAAGTGTACTTTAGAACCTAGGGTTGAGTGATTCTACAAATGAGTATAAAAATAAGAAGTGTAAGAAGCCACTATAGAGTGACAAGTGTCCCAAAAGAAATCAAGTGTAAAGGGTAATTTTGTCAAAGATAATAAAAAGATGATGCGCATGCAAGTCACATGCTATTTCCCCCTTATTTTTTTAAACGTCCATAATTTTTTTATACATCATTTGTTTTCAAAAAAATTATACCATAAAATCGAGCATCTTTTTATCTTTAATATTAGTACTATATTGTTATATTTAGAAACAAAATCGAAAACCCGGTTGCGTATTACACAATGAGAAAACCCAATTACGTATTACACAATAGACATAACATAAAACACAATGAGTATCAAACTAAAAACACAATGGAAAGTAGACTAAAAACACAATCGATGACAGCAGATAAAAGATACAATGGACATAACGTAAACACAATGATTATTAAACTAAAAACACAATGGAAAGTAAACAAAAAACACAATCAATGACAACAGATAAAAGACACAACAAACATAACGTAAAACACAATGAGTATCAAACAAAAAACACAATGGAAAGTAGACTAAAAACACAATTGATAACGACTCATAAAAGACACAATAAGTGAGATCAAATAAAAGACACAATGGACAATAAACTAAAACACAATGAGTATCAAACTAAAAACACAATGGAAAGTCGACTAAAAGCACAATTGATGACGACAGATAAAAGACACAATAAGTGAGATCAAATAAAAGACACAATGGACAACAAACTAAAACACAATAGACAACAGACTAATACAGAATGAACAGCAGATTAAAACACAAGGATAGCAGAATAAACACAATAACCAGAACCTATAACACAATATAGAGTACCCAAATATAACACAATCTTTATTGTGTCAAAAATTGTGTTATAAGTTTTGATAAAAATGTAGTGGCCTGAACCCAAATTAACATTGTGTTATAAGTTTTGATAATAACACAATGTATAGAAGTCCTAGTAAAAACGTAATGAACAAAACCCAATTAAAAGACACAATGATCTGAACCTTTAACACAATGCAAAAAAAAAAAACCCCACTAAAAATGCAATTTTTTATTTTATTTTTATATAGCAATATCATACTCATATTAAATATAAAAAACGCTTGTTATTATGGTGGACTTTTTTTAAAAATGTCGTATGAAACAGTTATGGACGTTTTAAATTGATGGGGGAAATTGAAATTTGACTTTTGCATGTGGAGAGAGAAAGTAAATAAATGTAGGATTTTTTTTTGTCCTAATAATCCCACATGGTAAATCTTATTCTCACATGGTGTATACGGGCCGTATAAGGTTACACGGCCGTATAGAATAAAATGAACTGACAAAGCAGTCTTTGTCAGTTTATTTTAAATGTATACGGGCCGTATAACCTTATACTGCCCGTATACACCATGTGAGATAAGCTTTTAGGGTGGCCGTATATAATGCTCGTATAATGTTATACGGCCCGTATACATTTGGTCGTATAACATTATATTGCTCGTATAATGTTATACGGCTCGTATACATTGGTCGTATAACATTATATTGCTCGTATACAAATTGTATACGGCTCGTATAATGTTATACTGGCCGTATACATGTAAAACAAAAAAAACATTCCATTGCATTTATTTTTATGCAACAACATTCTATACGGCCGTATAATGTTATACGGCCCGTATACACCTAGGGATGTGAAAATAAGAAAATAGGGGGTGTGGAAATAAGGGGACCCTTTTTTTATACCCTTCCATTATTTTCTTTTTTTTTTAAATTAATCTCAAATTTTAGATAAATGGACCAAAATTATTCTTACTCTTTCTTATTTATTTTTTCTTTGTATTTGATCATAATTCTATATTAATATATTATTGTTTTGTGTCTACAGTTAGTCTAGCCAGCGAGCCATAGCTTGTACATTACCTATAGCCTTATATTAACCAAACTAATTAATTCATAAATATTTTTTGGTTGTCTTCTAAGCTACTCTACTTAAAAACAACACAACACAAAACAAAATCAGCAAAACAGTTAAAAAACAATTAAAGCAACAATCAAAGGAGTTGAGATGAAAACATAAGTATAAGATACCGACTATGAAAAACTTATTAACTATGTTATATGCTTTTTAAAAATTATTTTCTTTTTTTATTATTTATTTAGTTTTATATAGGGGTGTTCAGAATTCGTTTCGAATTTGAAAATTTCAGAATTCGATTAAATTCGATTCGATTATCAGGAATTCGTTTCGATTATAAGAATTCGAATTCGATTCAATTCGAGTCAAGTAAATTGAATACGAATCGAATACGAATTTATAATTTCAAATTCGATTCGATTCGAAATTCGAATAAAAATTATACAGTTTACTTATTATTTTTATATATAATACATATATAACTTTTATTGGGCTATACTATAAATTATTTTCAAAATTTATTCCAAGTATTAAAATTACTCATTACCAAACCCACTATATGGCCCATAACTAAAACCTAAGTAGCAAATCTATCAAGAGATTTCTAACCTCCGACCACCCCTGCCACCACCATCGCCACCGCCGCCACCTACCTCCACCGCCGCTACCTACCTCCACCGTCATCCACCACCACCACTACCGTTGTCACCATCCGCCGTTGTCTCCACCCACCACCACCGCCAACCACCGCCGCCGCTACAACTGACACCTAGCACCACGCCCCATCATCGCCCATCACTGACCACCGCCATCTGATTTTATTCCTTCGTCTTTTTCGCATACCAAACAATAAAAAGTAATTGTTCATTCCATTCACACATGGTAACCAAACAAGACATGGAATGGTAATGAGCAATTCCATTACCTCGTCCATTCCATTACCTCGTCCATTCCATTCCCCTGTCAATTCCATTACCCCATACCAAACAGACCCTCAAAATATTAACTTGTAGTGGTTATTCCCGAATTCTCGTTTTGAATGTTAGACTTATGGTACTTTATTTGGAATGTTTTATGGTTGTTTTAAAACTTATGTTTCATTTTAATAGTTATTTACATTTTTAAAAGAAACTGAATCAAATTGAATTTATTCGAATTCGATTCGAATTTTTAATCGAATACGAGTCAAATACGAATTGGGTTTTTTATTCGAATACGAATTCAAATCGAATTGGGTAGGTTTTAATCGAATACGAATCGAATTCGAATTCAAGGATAAATAAAAATTATTCGAATAATTCAAAAATTCGATATTCGATTCGATGAACACCCCTAGTTTTATATATTACTTCGGATAATTAAAAAACATATAACTATACTACATATTTCGTTGGGCAAAAACATTTTTTTGGTTGTATAAAATAGTCTTCTAAGCTACTTAAAAACAAACAAAAAAGATCAATGAAACAGTTAAAAAACAATTAAAGCAACAATCAAAGAAGTTGACATGAAAACATAAGTATAAAATACCGACTATGAAAAACTTATTAACTATATATTATATGCTTTTTAAAAATTATTTGCTTTTTTATTATTTATTTATTTTTATATATTACTTCGGTTAATTAAAAAAAATATAATTATACTACATATTTTGTTGGGTTGTTGAATATTAAGGCACAGCCGTAGATGTTTAAAAGAAAATAGTGTTCTGACCCGAAACCGATTGAAAAAAAAAAAGAAAAAAAATACTATCTAGCGATCGACAAACAAAGAAACCCCCCCCCCCCCCCCCCCCCCCCCCCCCTAAGCATTGTCTCCCACTCACTTAAAAGATTACTTCAACCCAAAATTTTACAGTGAGATGGACCCCCGTGAACCAAACTGACTCTTTACAAAACACAATGGAAAAAAATAAAATAATGAACAATCAAGTGGAAATCAATTGGTATACCGAGAAAGAAAGGCTTGTTTGTGCTTAATCTTTTTTATGGTTGGTTTTTGATGTTGTTCAGTTGGGTCAAATATGTCCAAGCCCAATCAAGCTTGCCTGGGTTGATATGGTTCTTGAATTTGATCAACTTAAAGCCCTAATATAATAACCTTAGGCCTTAGCTACAAAACATTGAAATGAAAAGCCCACTTTCTTGCCACCCTAACACAAAAACCACAACCATCTCCATAATGGTTTTATGTATTGTGTTTTGTTTATTAACTAGTTTTTGCCCCGCCCGCGTTGCGGGGCAATAAGCCGAATATTTTTCTCTCATAACATGTATGTCTGTACAGAGGGCAAAATCGTAATTATATTTTGAACTGGAGGCGAAATCATAATTTTAAACTGAGAGCAAAATCATAATTTTGAGCTAGGGGAAAAAACATAATTTTATTTTGAACTGTGGGCAAAAACGTAATTTTGAGCTGAGGGTAGAATCGTAACTTTGAGCTAGAGGAAAAAAAACATTTTATTTTGAACCGGGGGCAAAAACGTAATTTTAAACGGAGGGCGAAACCGTAATTTTAAACTGGGAACAAAATTAAAAGTGAGTTTTTGAACCGAGGGCAAAAGCGTAATTTTAAGCTAGGGGCAAAATTATAATTTTATTTTGAGCTGGGGGCAAAAACGTAATTTTAAACAAAGGACGAAAGCGTAATTTTAAACTGAGAATAAAATTAAATTAAAAATGGGCTGGTCCAACAGGGAAGTATATGTAGTAAATAAGTAATATTAATATTGATATTAATATTAATATTAATATAATATATAGTGAAATCTTGTACTCAACCTCAACTTATATTGTTTTCTTTCAAGCAAGGTGCAATGTAGATTTTTTATTTTCACCAAAGAGCCAAAATCTATAAAACATGTCATACATACCAAAACAAGTCAATTGGTCAGAAAAGCTTTGATCGTGGTATGTGACTTGTGTATAGTTCCGCATTTAGAATCTATTGCCTTTGACTTCTCCTAAATTTATACACTACATTGTACAACAGTCACCCTCTTTTTCTCTAGCAACATCTGCTCCCTCTTTGAGGGTTAGTTCTTTCTCTTCAACTCGTTCTTTCTCTCAACATGATAGCCGGTGTTTGTAGAGTTTTTAATTTATCCCACGTTATCTTTATCTACATGTGTGTTTACAGCATTGTGTTTGTGTGTGTGGTTTTGTGATGGATGTTTGTAGGGTCGTATTTATGAGGGTTAGAAGAAGGATGGGCAAGTCTAATGTATATGCAAAATAAACCAACTTTAGACCCCCAAATTTGAAATTAAAGTGCTCTAGCTTATTTATTTTTACTGATCATAATTATTAGTAGTTTTATAAATAAAGGATTTGTTAGTGACAACGGGCCAGTGGGAAAGCCCACTTTACCCGCTTTAGACTATCCTCACAAGGGCCCAATTGTACGAAAGCCCACAAAATAGAGTTGCCTTGTCCATTAAGGTTTCTCTCCTTTTGCAACGGGCGGGAAAACAGCTAGCAGAGATAACAGGCTTCATTTAATGTTCGATAAGAATGGGATCTCGTCTGAAACAAGGTACTTCTCCGGCTGGAGCATTAATTAGGGTAAACATCTCACCGTTGGGGGTCAGACACGTGTCTGCATCCCCCGAGAGCCCCCAAAAACCGTTAGATCATATGTGGGAGATATCTAGTGAGATAAGGACCGGCTGTTATATAAGAGCAGGCAGGAAAGAACAAAGGCAGGTATCATATCCGGGAACATCTCATTTACTACTCTCTCATTTAATATCCTCTCATTAATTCCGACCAATGTTCCTTTACAATTAATACCCACACACGTATTTATTAGATTCACACCAAAGAGGAAACCTTCCGGTGATTCTGCTCATCGGGAGAAGCTCCTCTCATTTTCCGGCAAGTTTACTTACTCTCACGCCGGAGCTTGGTCATGGATCCCCCTCCCGGGGTCCCTCGTGACGAGGCTAACGGTTTATTCTTTTGTAGCTTCAAGGAGCGGGATATCTTGACGTCAGCGAAGACCCATTTAACGTCAGCTGGAATTTGGGTATTCGACATTGGCGCCATTCGTGGGACATCAGCTCAACCGGTGTTTCCACACTGAACTCCGACGTCATAGGTAACCCGTTTTAGGAAAAGCAGCATGGACACTACACCCGGTTCACAGGTCATTCAAACGGTACAGAATGATCATGACAAGGTCACGGTGGAAGATATAACCAACGAGGAAGAGAATGAGAATCAGACGGAGTTGTTGGAAAAAGAGGAGACCATCACACCGGATTTTGTGGCCATGCACAGAGAGAAACTGAGAAAGTGTCTCAAGGACCTAGAAAGACAAGAGAAGCTCGATAGTATCAGGGCTAAGTTGTCGTTCGATACACCCCCTAATCAAGAGAAGGCAGACCCCCAGAACAAGGGCAGTGGGAGTGACCCACTGGAAACATTCCTGACAACCCTTAGACAAATGTCCTCGGAAGAAAGGGAGGATCTCATTACTGGAAAGAAACCAGAAGGAAAAGAAAAGGAAAAAGGAAAAACCAAGCAACGACGGCCTGGATCAACCCTACCTCCCAAGGGACTTAGCTGAGGTCTAAAAATTTACCCGGAGGATAGCAGAAGCACCAATGCCCCCTAAGACAAAGCTACCCCCAAACTTTGACCGATATGATGGGACAAGAGATCCTGAAGATCATCTCCATGCTTTCAGGGGGGCAGGCCAACTGGGACGGTGGCCCATGCCGGTTTGGTGCCACATGTTTGTGCAAACCCTAACGGAGGGGGCCCGGCTTTGGTTTGACAGCCTTCCCCCGGGGGGAATCGATAGTTATGAAGAGTTAAGCGAGAAGTTCCTCAGGAACTTTGGTCAACAGAGAAAGGTGGTCAAGAATCCAAACGAGATCCTCCACATACGACAAAGGGACAATGAGCGGATAGATCAGTACATGGAGAGGTTCGTCAAGGAGAGCATGAACATCAAAGATGTCCCGGAGATCATGAAGATTAGCAGTTTCATAAACGGGCTAAAACATGCCCAGCTGTGTGAGAAACTGGGGGAGGAGTTCCCCCACTCATTTGACAACCTTATGGACAGGGTCAGAGCCTTTGTCAGAGGGAAGGATACGGTCAGCAAAGCCAAGGAAACGGACGTCACACCCCGGAGGATCGCCCCAGTCACAAAGCCTCCTGACAAAGGTACACCCTACTCTAGAAAACCCACTTTTGATAGAATGTTGCATGACAGAGCAAGGCCCTCTTACTCCCCGTACAGACCTCGGGGGAGGGGTCCCCCTCCTTATTCTAACCATTTCACCCCTCTCACCAAAACCCCAAGCGAGATACTGGCCACTGAGAGGGTAAAGAACTCCTTCCCAAGGCCACCACCCATAAAGCCTGGGCCGAAAGCACAACCAAATGAATATTATGAATTTCACAAAGGTTTCGGGCATAAAACCGATGACTGCATGTATTTAAAAAGAGAAATAGAGGCTGCAGTAAAGACGGGAAGGCTGGCCCACTTGGTCAAGGAAATTAAGGAAGGGGGAGGGGACCGCAAGGGAAGAGATGTAAGGGAGCCTGGGAGGGCAGATGTGGATATGATTAGAAGGAGGAGTGAATTCGATACCACCCGTAGTGTAAAAGCCAGGATTCTGGGCTCCCCGAACTGCATGAAAGCTCCCATCCTCATGCCATACCTGGAAGAAAGCGAAGTGCAACGACTTCCCCTAAACATCTCGGCCATCATAGCTGGCCATAAGGTGTCCCGAATACATGTGGACGGAGGGTCCGGTGTCGAGGTGATATACGAGCATTGTTTCCTTAGATTCGACAGGGATGTAAGAGATCGGTTGGAAGAAGATTCCATCCCCTTGGTGGGATTCAATAACAGCATATCACACCCCTTGGGAAAGATCAGGCTCCCATTCACAGTTGGGGTAGGGGACCGGGTCCGAACAATAAATCTGACCTTCACAGTGGTCCGGGCGCCCTCAAAGTACAACGCGATCTTAGGAAGACCTGGAATTGGAGACTTACAGGCACAGGCATCCACCCCCCACGGAGCTTTAGTATTTCAGACACCGAAGGGTCTAGCATGGGTTAAATCTGCTTATGAGGTGATCTCTTCCGTGTCCAAAGAGGAGGCACATGAGAAACCCCAGAAGAAGGAGGTAGAAGAGTGGGTCCTTAACGACAGGTTCCCAGAACAAACGGTCAATGTGGGAAGCCACCTAAGTGACAAATGCAAGAGTGCCCTGAAGGAGTTGCTTCTCCACGACATAGATGTGTTTGCATTTCAACACGGGGACATGACAGGAGTCCCCAGGAGCCTGACCGAGCACCGGCTAAACACTTACACATGGGCAAAACCGGTAAGACAGAAAAAACGAAGCATGGGACCCAACAAGAGACGGGCTGCTTGTGAAGAAACCAGAAAACTGCTCAGGGCAGGGATAGTTAGGGAGGTGAAGTATCCGTCTTGGATCGCCAATCCGGTTATGGTTCAAAAGAAAGACGGGGGGTGGAGGATGTGCATAGACTTCCAAGATCTGAACAAAGCATGTCCTAAGGACTGTTACCCTCTCCCGGAAATAGACGTCCAGGTAGACTCTCTATCTCAATACCCCCTGAAATGCTTCCTGGATGCCTACAAAGGATACCATCAAATTCAAATGTCAATAGAGGACGAGGAAAAAACTGCCTTCATCACAGACGAAGGGACATTTTGTTATACCAAAATGCCCTTCGGCCTCAAAAATGCTGGAGCCACATACCAAAGGTTCATGAACACCCTCTTCAGGGAGCAACGAGGAAAGAATCTGGAGGTATATGTTGATGACATTGTTATCAAAAGTTTGACAGAGATGGCTATGATAGACGATATAGCCGAGACTCTCAACACTATGCAAGATGTGAACATGAAGTTAAACCCTGGGAAGTGCTATTTTGGAGTAGAGGAGGGGAGTTTCCTGGGAGTAGTGGTCACCAAAGGAGGGATCAAAGCAAATCCGGAGAAAACCCAAGCGGTGGCTGAGATGCGATCTCCCAGGTCCCTGAAGGACATTCAGCAGCTAAACGGGAGACTAATAGCGTTGAACCGTTTCTTATCAAAGGTAGCCGACAGGACCCTTCCCTTCATGAAAGTATTGAAAGACTGCCTCCAGACAAGCAAGTTTAAATGGACCACAGAGGCTGAGGCTGCATTCCAAGAAATGAAAGCTTACATCTGCAAGCTCCCAACGTTGGCCACCCCAGTACCCGGGGAGCCGCTGCTCCTGTACCTGTCCGCCTCAAAGACGACCATAAGTGCGGTCATGATGGTAGAACGGGAAGGGAAGCAGATCCCCATAAATTTCATCAGCAGAACACTTAAAGGTCCCGAAGAACGCTACATGCCTCTAGAGAAACTAGCATTGGCCCTAGTTTTCGCATCTCGAAGGCTCAGGAGGTACTTCCAAGGGCACAAGATTACCCTGATGACTGACCAACCCCTTCAAAAGGTACTCAGGAGACCAGAGCTGTTGGGACGGTTGGCTAAGTGGGCTGTGGAGCTAGGGGAGCACTCTCTGGAGTTTAAGCCCAGGACGGCCATGAAGGGGCAGATACTGGCCGACTTTTTAGCAGAGGTACCCGAGGACGAAGAGAAGGAGCTTTTAAAATGGGAAGCCTTGGAGAAAGAAGTAAAAGAAAAAGAGGATAAGGCTGTGTGAAGACTACTCACCGACGGGGCCTCTAGTGAAGAAGGGAGCGGGGCAGGCATCACACTGATAAGCCCCGAGGGGATTGAGCTGACCTACGCCGTGAGGCTGGACTTCGAAAACACCAACAACACAACCGAGTACAAGGCCCTCTTGGCGGGAATGAGGCTGGCACAAAAAATGAAAGCAAGGCACGTGGAGGCTAACACCGATTCACAACTGGTAGTAAAACAGTACCAAGGAGAGTATGAAGCCAAAGACAGCATCATGGCCCAGTATGTGGCGAAAGTGAAAGAAATGACCAAGGCATTTAAAACTTTCAGACTGGAGTACATCCCCCGAGGAAGAAACAGAAAATCTGATGCTCTCAGTAAACTGGCCTCGGTGGCGTTTGACCACCTCGCGAAAGAAGTTATGGTGGAGGTCCTGACATCTCCTTCCCTTAACACGAAGGAGGTAGCTACAGTTGAGAGTACTCAGGAAACATGGATGACACCGATTATCAGGTTCCTCAGGGATGGAGTTCTACCCGAGGGGGAATGGACAGCCAGAAAGATAAGGGTCAAAGCCCTGCAATACGAGCTGATTGATGGGGAGTTATATCGAAGATCATATCTGGGTCCATCCTTGAAGTGTGTCGATATGGAAGAAGCTGAATATGTGGTTAGGGAGATGCATGAGGGGATTTGCGGAATGCATTCGGGCCCAAGGACAATAGTGACGAAGGCAATGAATGCAGGGTTTTACTGGCCACGAATGTACGAAACAGCATCCGAGGAAATCAAGAAATGTGATAACTGCCAGGTGCATGCACCAATGACCCACCGACACAAACACCCCATGATACCGGTCGCCATTCCAAAAATGGGCTATCGACATAATCGGGCCATTCCCGGAGGGCCCGGGGGGGGGGGTCAAATATGTAGTGGTGGCTATTGACTATTTCACCAAGTGGATCGAAGCGAAGCCCCTGGCCAAAATTACTGGAGAACAGATGCGGCGATTCGTATTAGACAACATCATCTGCAGGTATGGGGTCCCAAAGGAGCTGGTAAGTGATAATGGCGTCCAATTTGCTGGAAGACCTTTTAAGCCATGGTGCGAACAGATGCACATTCAATAGGTGTTCACTTCCATCACCCACGCCCAAAGTAATGGATTGGTAGAGAGAGCTAACCAAAGCGTCATCAAGGGAATGAAGGGAAGACTTGGGAGGAAGCAAAAGGGATGGCTGGAAGAATTACCATTCGTGTTATGGGCATACAGGACAACTCCTAAAGGTTGTAATGGGGAGACTCCTTTCAGCCTAACCTACGGGACGGAAGCTGTTATCCCAGCTGAGATAGGATCCCCAACTGCCCGAATGAGGCTCCGGGAGGAGGACAATGAGCAAGACCTCAGTACAAACTTGAATCTCTTGGAAGAAAGAAGAGAAATAGCAGCAGTCAGAGAGGCCAAATACAAGAGACAACTGGAAAGTTATTACAACGCCAGGATGAAAAAGCTCAACCTCGTCCCCGGAGACCTAGTCCTAAGAGCAAATGAAGCCAGCCTGCAGGAAAGTACCGGAAAGCTAGGCCCCAACTGGGAGGGGCCCTACCGGGTCATATGGGCGAACGGCAAAGGAACTTGCAAATTGGAAACACTCGAAGGCAAGGAGATCCCCAGGACCTGGAATCTCATGCAGCTTAGGAAATATTACGTGTAAGGGGTCCACCCCCAAGGAAAACGGCCAAGAGCCACTTTTGTAGTAGTTAACTGTTAATCTGGGGTTCCCCCGAAGACAGATCCTTTGTAACAATCTATGACGGGAAGTATAAATCCCTAGGAAGTAAATGGAAAACGGACAGTCAACACGTCCCCTTTTGACAAAACAATGGGTATTACACCTGAGCAGACGTGCCCAGGAGTACCGTTAAACCTAGTTAACAGGCAAACACACGTGTATAAGGCATCTCAAACATGCCAAAAGCCCGGCTGTGGGGCAATTAAGGGTCTAGCTAACCCAAAGAAAACGGACAGAATAAGTCAAAAACATAATGTCACATTATAAACTTGTCCATTGATTGGCCTCGAACAGACAATCATGGTTTAACAAAAAAACAAAAAATACAACGCGCTTCTGTAAACAAAACTACAAAAGGAAGTTCTCTTTATTTATATAAAGAACATACGCAAAGAAAGGCCCCAATAACCGTGGCAAGAATAAACGACACACAAAATAACAAATATAGCAAAACGAGACAAAGATATAGCTCCTCGCTAAACAAGTCTAAAAGTCTCCGGGGAAGCACCGAGCTGACCCTCGGTAAAAGTCCCTGCAAAACAAACAGCCACAACAAGAAATAAGTAAAAAACAAGGAAGCAATACACAGTCACAAGCTACATGATTAGATACTAAGGAGGCCCCCGACACGAAGGACCTCCTCCTAAGCAGTCAAACAAAATTCAAAAGTATCCCAGGGCAGGTCAAGTTGTCCATATTACAACCATATCGAAATGTTTAAATGTTTGAAATTCACTGGGGATCACCCCCGGATAGAGATGGTGGAGACGAAGGACCGGCAGAGGAGAACAGGGCCTTTAACTCATCGATGGATATCAGGGGATGCTCCAGGATTTTCTCAAGAATGGCCGGGGTTTTACGCCCAAACTCATCATTCAGCTTGGACAACCTCTTCTTTGCCTTGGAATTATAAAGAGGAGTCTCCTTTCTGTCCAAGCCTTGAGCGGAGAACTTATAGCCATCCTTCAATCCTGACTGGTACCCAACATCCCTGTATGCCCTATACACCTCCTCCAGGCCGCTCTTGAAATCCTCTGACTGAGCAACAGCAGCAAGGAAGGCTCCAAAACCTTCAGTAATTAGCCAATGCTTTTCCCTTGCCAATCGCTGATTGTCGTCAGAAGTAATTCCATAGTCTGCATACATGGTGTTGAGTTGCTCCTGGGAAACGGAGCCAACTTCCTTTAAATGCTTCAGCTCCGCAGCCAACTCTTCTTTCTCCTCCATCAGCACCGCCATCTCCTGCTCCCAGGCCCGTTCCTTCTTCCCCAGCACAGCTCCAGCCCTCTGAACAAAAGGTCAGTTTATATAAAAAAAAGAGGGGGGGGGGGAAGGAAGGACTATATACCTTCTCATCCTGCAGCTTCCTCTCAGCTTCAACTACCTGGCACCTAAGACCAGCAACAACAGATTGGGAAGCCTTAAGCTCAGCCTTGAGCCCTTCATTCGTCCTCCTCAGGTCATCAACCCTCTGCAACATACCAGCCCCCCTAAAAAAGCTCTCACAAAGAGACATACTATATTGATCTTCGAAAAGATCGTCCCTCAAAGCGGAATTTACGAATTTATGGGAAGGAGGGACGACATGACTCAGGAAGTCCCTGGCAGCCTCAGGAGTCCTTATCACCGAGGACTGAGTTACCTTCCATTTAGGGACGTAGGTAAAGGGGACATCATCAGCAAACAGAGGGGCCAAGGGAGACCGAGGGACAAAACCCTCAGGTTCAGAAGGCTTATTGGTCCCCGTGGCACGAAGAGGAGAACGCTCAGTGGCTGAGGTAAAATAGGCCAAACCTAACTCCGGAGTCTTGTCCCGTACGCGGGAAGATGAGGGACCAGTTGTAATCTCTATGGGGTCACCAGAACTCCCCTGCAACAAGAGAAGCATTAGAAATCAAACAGAGATAAGACAGAGTAAACAAAAAAGAAAGGGCTCACCAGCAGAGGGGCACTCATAAGGCTTGAAGACCTCAAGTGTTTAGACAAAGAGCCTTTAACCCCAGCAGGAGGAAGGTCAGAGACAGCTTTCGACGAAGGGGGAGGCTTCTGACCACTGGCACTCCGAATTCTTTGCCGAATGTCACGGGGAGCAGGGGCTGGCTGAGGACTCACAGATTTTCTCTTACGAACCAGACAAATTTCCACATCTTCATCAGCATGTTGATCAGAATGTCGAACAAGGGGAAGGTCAGGAGAACTTTCCTCCTCATCAGAAGGGTTCTCCTCATTACCACCCACAACAGTGGAACCCCCAGCTTGGGCGGACCCCCCGGTAGCCGACACCACTCCACTCCTGCTCAAACCCGGAACAACTTCACCATCAACCACAAACCGCACATCCTTGGAATCTCCCTGGAGCAGTCCCCACAAGGTCAACTCTGCAGAAGAAAGGCACTAAAGATGACTACGAAGACGCAAAAAGACAAAGGCAAACAAATACAAGCCCTAGACGAAAAAATACCTTTTTTACCGAAGAAAGCCTTGGGACGAACGGGATAGGAGGGGCTCAACCCCCCATGGCCAAAATCCCTTCGGAGAAAGTAAAAGCCCTGGTAGGATGCTCGTGCATACGTTTCCACTGAACAATCTCGTTCACCGACAAGGTAGGGATAGCATCTTCGATAGGGGTATTAACATCCCCAGGCAAAGGAGATTCTGACATCATGGCGGCAGAAACAAAGATGAACCTGCTTTTCCAGTCCTTCGGGTAAGTGGAGGTCGGCATGAAAGAATAGCAGGGTTTTGACACATTGTTCTGTCTCTTGGCAAAGGTGTACCAATCCCCGTCGGAGATCAGCTTGTAAAACATACAGAATAAGGGAACGGAAGGTTCACCAGAAATGGCGGCACAAGACAGCTCGAAATGTACCATCCTCATCCATCCCAAGGGGTGCAACTGGGAAAAGTGCACCCCAAAATGACGAAGCAGATCGATCTTAAAAGAAGAAAGAGGATATCGAACCCCACAAGAAGAAAAAGCCAGAGTATAAAGAGGGATCACATCCGGCGTGAACACCGCCGGATCATTCGGACCCGGCAAAGACGGAGAAAACTGTTCAGAAATGTTGTACGTTTCAACAAAGGACCTCAAATCCTTTGCGGTCAGAACCGATTTTATCATCGAACGGCCGGAGCGGCTCATGATTGAAGAACGATGATTGAAAGAAATCGTTGTGGAGAAGAACCAGAGGAATTAGATAAGGAACTCGGGAAGAAACCGGGTATTTAAAGAGGGTAACTGCCGCACAGTAACTGTCCCATCACTTGTCCCTTCAAAATTTAAAAGAGACGCACGTGTCTCTAGGGTGTTAGTTCCCGTCGTCGGTATACAGTGAAGTAATGGCCCGAGAAGATCGCTAATGATGAAAAATCAGGGGTGGGCCCATATCCGAAGTCCAAAAAAGTGAGCCTTCTTTTTAAACAATTATGATTCAGCCCCGGATCACGAGCCTCGGGTCTCAGAACCAGGGACTAAAGATGACTTGACAACGGGCCAGTGGGAAAGCCCACTTTACCCGCTTTAGACTATCCTCACAAGGGCCCAATTGTACGAAAGCCCACAAAATAGAGTTGCCTTGTCCATTAAGGTTTCTCTCCTTTTGCAACGGGCGGGAAAACAACTAGCAGAGATAACAGGCTTCATTTAATGTTCGATAAGAATGGGATCTCGTCTGAAACAAGGTACTTCTCCGGCTGGAGCATTAATTAGGGTAAACATCTCACCGTTGGGGGTCAGACACGTGTCTGCATCCCCCGAGAGCCCCCAAAAACCGTTAGATCATATGTGGGAGATATCTAGTGAGATAAGGACCGGCTATTATATAAGAGCAGGCAGGAAAGAACAAAGGCAGGTATCATCTCCGGGAACATCTCATTTACTACTCTCTCATTTAATATCCTCTCATTAATTCCGACCAATGTTCCTTTACATTTAATACCCACACACGTATTTATTAGATTCACACCAAAGAGGAAACCTTCCGGTGATTCTGCTCATCGGGAGAAGCTCCTCTCATTTTCCGGCAAGTTTACTTACTCTCACGCCGGAGCTTGGTCACGGATCCCCCTCCCGGGGTCCCCCGTGACGAGGCTAACGGTTTATTCTTTTGTAGCTTCAAGGAGCGGGATATCTTGACGTCAGCGAAGACCCATTTAACGTCAGTTGGAATTTGGGTATTCGACAGTTAGAATGTTGAGAATACAACTACCGCGACTCAAGAGGACCCAAATCTGCAATGTATTGTTTATTATTATAAAATTATATTTTTAATTAAATTTAACATTTTATTATTTATAGAATTTTCTTGTAGTTGTTGGATATTATGTCAGGTTCGATAAGTCAACGCTGCCGACCGGGTCTTGACCCGTAAGAGTTACACCTTGGGCAACGAACTAAAATCCACTTTACCTGTTTAACTGGTAATTACGAACAACATACGAGACATATCATAATTATATTTATGATCATAAGCAGGTATTAACTGAGAGACGGGTACATGGACCGGGTGACACGGGTATACTCACCCTACGCCATTTGTCGCACACCAACCTTTTGGCCAATTGCAATACATGCATCATGCATGCATGCCACTTGGCTAACATGCATGAATGTCCATGCCTCTTATATTTGTGGGTCTTGCACTTTGAATGAGAGGAGAAGATGAACCAAGTTAGGTTGTTGCAACAAGATAAAAACTCTCTCAACACCCACAACATAACCGGCCACCAAGCCAGCCGCCCCGCCGCCGCCGTCTCCGCCACTGCCAGTCGCCTGTCGCCGCTGCTAGCCGCCGCTTGGTGCCGACCCCTTCGTCGCGTTTCGTTGGTTCATTTACTAGCACTTGTTCGTTGAACCTCGGTGTCTCGACCGGTTAATCATTAACCGAGTTATATCTTTCTCATCGGTAGTTAAATGTATATTCACTGTGCTCGTACTTGCATGTAACCGGATCCTGTCGAGTTTCGTTTTGTTGATCATTAGTTTATTTCCGTTGCGTTTTATTAATTAACTCGTTTAATTAATTAACTATTATTTATTGAACCGGGTTTTTGATAAATAAAATTTCAACCGATCACCACGGAAACCCAACAGTGGTATCAGAGCATTGGTTACAACATACGAGTCGGTACCGGTCTTTTAAACGGAATTAGAACACAAACTTTATTTATTTAAAGTTTATGATCTAAGTATTTTTAAGGGCACTTTATTTTGGTCAATATTTTATTTGTTTTGCTTGACCAAAACATTGCCCGGTTTATTTTGTGATTGTTGTGCGATGTGTAAATCCGGCCCGAACTTATTTTTGTGGTTGTATTTTTTATTCGGTTTTGTAATTATTACTTTTTGACCACCTAGATGGTTCAAAGTTATAATAGATTAGTTTATGGTTTTGGCCCGTCTTGTGGTTCAAAGTTGTAATAGATAGGCATTTATGTCTTTGTTGTATTTACTTGTTAAATATTGTTGATACGAATACCCGAAGCAAACTCGAAGCAAAACCGAATGCCAAGAGGAGTCTTGGAGTTAGTGGGAGTTGCTCAAGACAACAAGATGCACTCAAGTCCATCCTTGTGGTTGTTTGTGTGTTGTGACCCAGTGACCCGTTTGATCTTGCTATTAGGCTCTAGCAAGATCGAACAATTTTGGCCATATGGATTTACATATTTATCTTGCTATTGTGGTTGCTTTTATCTTATAAATTGTTATAACGTAACCAACATAAATACCAACATGGTTTTAAAAGGAGTTTTAAAATATTAAAAACAATCACATTAAAACAAGTTCTAAATTGTTTTTACAACTTGTTAAAGTTTTTGTTATAAAACAAAGGTTGTTTTTTGAAACAAATAATAACTAATTAAGTTTTGCAAATTAAACTAGTTTTTATTTTCCAAAACTATTAACTTAATAGTTTCTATTAACTTAAAATTGGTTATTCCAAGTCGCGACAAACTTAGTTTTATAGGTTATCTAAACTAATTGTCCCGAGAGGTGAAAGGGTCCTTTTGGTTATGTCGCAAATTTAATATCTAAATTAAAATCGACTATAACGACCCTATTTGGTAAAAATTAAAATCAATAGTCTATGTCATCCTACTACTAGTAACACTTGAGGCATAATGCGAACCATCAGTGTTGGAGCCACAACACAACACTTGGTGTCTAGTTTATCCTTCCAAGGTGCAAGGGCTTCGTCGACACATCCGACCTTCCACATGTGACCGCTTTAGGACGACTATTACTTTTCTTCTCGTGTTACGTGCCCCAGCTGTCTCGAGAACAAAAGTGACATAGATGAGGCTAAACGTATCAATGCAAGGACAATAGGTTATCCTTGCAGCCTCATAAACCCCGGGAGTTGTGCCTTTCTCACAATTGACAATCGTTGTCAGTCCGCTTGAACCTCTTGCTAATGTTACGTGCCCCAGCCGCCTTTAGAAAGGGCTTCTAACCGGATTCTCATTCCTTATCGTCTCACTTCACGAAATAAGGAGATATATACATCGAAAATACTAATGAATATCACCTTGCTTATATATAACAGATGTCTAATGAAAAACAACTCCTTCATTTTCAAATCTATACTTGAAAAGGAAAAGAAATTTGAATAACACCAACCTTCTCGAATGGCACCACAATCTGAGAATAGTTCTCAAGATGGAGGAAGAGTTGTATATCTTAGATGGCCCAGTCTCTACCGAGCCTGAAAGTAGTTCTACTACTGCTCGCAAGGCACTGGAGAAACATAACGCGGATGCCGTTGAGGTAGCCTGCCTTATGAAAGCCATCATGTCTCCTGAATTTCAGAAGAACATGGAAGATAAGGATGCTTATGACATGATCCAGCAACTGAAAGGCATGTTCCAGAAACAAGCCCGACAGGAGCGATATGACGCCATGAAATAGCTCATAAGCTGTAAAATGCTGGAAGGATCATGTATCAGTACTCATGTGCTAAAGACGGAAGGATACATTGACCAGATGAACAAACTTGGTTATTCCACAAAACCAACCAAGTTCTAATGGTCAAGTCTAGTGGTGTTAAGAAGCCCAATAACAAGAAAAGGAAACATAAGAGCAAAGGCAAGAGAAAAGTTGTCGTTGCCAGAAATGCCACCAACAACAAGCATGTTGCAAAACCACACCCTCCTAGGAGCGTTAGTGCTTTGAATGCAACCAAATGGGCACTAGAAGGGAAACTGCCCACAGTATCTAGCCAAGCTGAAGATGAACAAGGCCAATAACATTGGCACTTCTTCTAATATTCACATTTATGTTATCGAACTTTTCACTGTTTCTAGCAACACATGGGTATTTGATACTGGATGTGGTCTCCACATCATTAATGTCTTGCAGAAGCCTAAAAATTGGAGGAAAACTGAAACAAGGCCACCGGAACTCATAGTTGGTAATGGAAAGAGAGTTCCAATTCTGGCAACTGGAACATTTTGTTTTCCCTGGCCTTGTAGTTACTTTAAATAACTGTTTATAAGCACCTGGTTTGACCAGAAACATTATTTCAGTTTCTTCAATGTTTGAACAAGGATTCAAGTACGTTTTAATGGTTTTTCTATTTTAGCCTACTTGAATGATGTCTTTTATTTTGAGGCTAAACCTCGAAATGGTATTTATGAGATTGATGTTCAAACAAGTAGTAACATATATCATCTTTCTAAGCGTAACAAAGTTGTCATAAATGAAACATATTTATGGCATTGCAGACTTGGCCACATAAGTAAGGCACACATAAAATGGCTCCAGTCCAAGGGGATTCTTGAATCCACTGGACAGGACTCCTTTGATGATTGCGAATCTTGCTTAGCTGTCAAATTCACAAAGCACCCCTTCACCGATGTTGGTGAACGGATCAATGGTTTTCTAGAACTCATTCACATGATATATATGGCCCTTTCAGAACCATGACTAGAAACCATGACTAAAAACCAGCTTGATAAAAAAGATAAAAGTACTTCGATCAGATCGAGGTGGTGAATATCTCAGCTTTGAATTTCTCAATCATCTAAAAGAGTGTGGAATAGTTTCACAACCCTCTCCACCTAGCACACCCCAACTTAATGGCGTGAGTGAAAGGTGAAATCGAACTCTACTTGATATGGTTAGATCGATGATGTGTAGAACTAACTTGCCTCACTCCTTTTTGGGTCAAGCTCTTATTGTAGGATCGTTTTACCGACCAAACGAGTCGTTCAGAAGAGTTTTTGCTCAATACGAGAGGCGGAAACAAACGTATCGAGGTAATTCAGCTTGCAATTCACTTTAAACTGTCTTTAGATTGATATCAGATCGATTACAATGCTGTAGACACTTAGGCAGAGTTTCGCTACCGGAATCAGAATCGTTACAAATGAATTGGCACGACAGGTATTTATAGGTGAGGCAATTTCGCACGAAATCACTCAAACGAAAACACATTCACACAAAATTACAATTCCGTGTGAAATACCCTTGATTTCGTATGAAATGACCTATGTGTCATTTCATGCGAAATACCTATAAACATACAATTCTCGTTTTCCGTGCCCTGATCTATTTTATCTAATACATGACTCGATACAAGACGAAGTCGATAGACGTATGCACCAACAGACTCCCCCTCGGATGTTGACGAAGTCTTCGGTGTCGAGTCTTTGGTTGTCAATCCTTCAGTCTTTATCAGTCTTCTCGATCTCTCCAAAGATTCTCCAGTGTAAGCATCCTCAGTCAATCTCTTTCTCTTTCTCACAGAATCGCAACCTGGCTCTATACTCCTCTTGATCAGGTCTCTTGATTCCTTAAGATCATCAGCATCAGCAGCTTACATCTTCAGACTCCCTCTTGAAGTCATCAGACTCCCCCTTTCGATAAGCTGGGATTGCAGTCTGGAATTCTTGATCCAAGATCTTGATTTGGCTCACACTTTCACAGGTTCTATGATCGAAACCTGGCTTTTCTCAAACTTTGTTCCTGTACAATCTCTACCTCAAACATAAGTTTCACAATTTTAAGATTTTGATAAAATTATATCATTTGCAGGTATTTTTCTAGAATGATTTATCATTTAAAAGTTTCTAATGATCACTTGTAGACAAACATTCTTCATTTAAAAAAAACTCTCCCAAACTTGTTCATCATGTTTAGCACTTGAAATTTTGAATATTAGCTCTTCAACATCAGTTGTCAAAAATCTTTTTGGATTTTTCAAAAATTTTATGCTAAAACACACTGAAAATCTTTTTGAAATTTTGATTTTAATGAAATACAGTAAAGAAATATTTACAAACAATATTTTTGTGAGTTTGAGTAAGAGGATCATATCAGTTTTTGAGACAAATCACCAACACTGTTAAGCTTTAAACATTTTAAGTTCTAAACGATTCACTTAGATTGTCAGTATACTTATCCACTTAATTTTTCACACAAAGTTCAACTGTTTCGAGATAAGAGATTAATGTTTTAAGCACTTAAACTTATTCGCGTGTCCCACCTCAGAATATACTCCCGTATCCGGATCCCAATATTCAGTCTTACAGGTGAGTATACCTAGATGATATCTGTAAAGGGTTAAATGCGGGGCCATGAGAGCTCAGGTTATTGCTTCCGCAAAATCAGAGAGATGATGGCTTCGACTTTTGGTGTGTTCCCTTTAGATAATCTTTTCTTCAACAGCACATGATTAGCATTTTGCAATGTTTCATCATTTTTTATGCTGAGGGGAGTGCTATATTTCAAGCAAGCAGAAAGTATTATACTGGGACTAGGCCATTGCTTCCGCAAAATCAGAAGTCCCGGGATAATACCCCAGATATCACTAAGCATAAAGACCTAGTATCTCAGAAAGAGGGACCTTTCAAACAAGATTTCGGGGGTTACCCATATATCCGAGAGATGTTCCCCACGATATAAGTAAGTTTTAAATTTAGGTTTATATCTCGACACAATCTACTAAATGTGCAAAAACCTACTGGCACATCACCAATGAGACCGTTTATCACATATTAACTTTCCAATTCTTTAGCATGCTGTGATTGTCCACTGATGTACTATTATTTCCTCTTTTTTCAACAAAACTCATTTTTGAATTTATCATGTTTTTGCCTTTTTCAAATTTTCTAATGTTTTTGGATTTTCCGAAATTTCTTACTCCCCCTAAAATTCAAAATCATTAAACAAGAATTTGAAAACAAACTGTACAAATAAAGTGACAACTGTTATCGAATCACTTCAATTTGCCATCCACTTGGCATAAACAATCAGAACTCCCCCTCACAACAAACTATTTTCCAATTAAGATTTCAAAACATTTAAGTTTGTTTTAATCAAAATGGTTTTTCTGTAAAATAAGTTTTGTTGATTTCATAAAACCACTTGTAGGTTAGTGGATTAATTCATCATCTTGTTTTCCAAATTTTTTAATGAAAGTTAAATCAAGTCCAACTTAATGACTTTGATTAACCACTTGAAGATAAAACCTCTCTTTCAACCACTTGTCGGTTTGCTTACCAACAATTACCACTTGTAGGTTGAAATCTCAAAATGCCGATTCCTACTCCACACTTACCAACCTGGGAGTTCCGGCAAGTCATACTAGTGAAAATTTTTCAATTTTCAAAAACAATTTTTCAAGAATGATGCCGATACATGCTCCGCGATTACCAACTTGGGAGCTCCGGCAAGTCAGGTTTTTTTCAGTTAGAAAGATTCTCCCAAGCCTGGCGGTCCTTGGGAGATTCCGAGTTACCAACACTCGGTTGCTTACCTGCCATCTTTTTCTCATAGAATTCCTTTACCCCTTTGACCCTTCTATCAATAATTTTTCCAAAAATATGTTTAACTTTGGGGTTAAAGGCCTTTTCAATGTCAAATTCTTTCTTTTCAGAAAAAAATTGATTTGATATTTCAACTTTTCCAACTTTTCATTTAAAATTTTCAGCCCACAATGGTGGAAAATTTTCATCATCCAAAGACGGAACTGATTTCTCTTCTTTCATAACAACTTTTGTCTCCTCTGATTTTGTGAAATCAGATTCATCACCAGAACTTTCACTTGAATTCTTAATAACCCATTTTTGGTTGTTAAGTTTCTCCTTTCTTTTGTAAACATCTTTCGAACATTCACCAACCTCAAAAGTTGAATTTTCAAAAACTTTAAATCTGTTCGTTGGTGGTTCGGTTTTCTCAACAATCTTTTCTTTCAGTTTACCAGAGACTCCTTGTTTTGTTTGTATGGCCTTTGGACAATTCCTGGCAATGTGACCAACTGTTTTACATTGAAAACAGGTTCTCGTCTCTTTCTTCTTCTGAGCAATACTTTTCTTCATTTCTTCTTGCTTCTTGGCAAGAAATTCTTTGTTGGATTACTTTCTAAACACTTTCTCTTTTTCTTCTTCAGATGATTTTCCTGTAACAAAAACAGTTTTTGGTTTATAATCTTTTTCATTTTTATGATTTTTTGATGGAATAAAACCAAGACCTTTCTTTTTGAAATTACCGTTATGGTTTGGTTTCTTTTGATAACCAGAACCAGAACTGTAACCCTTTTTCTTGTTTAACCTTTGTTGAACTCTTGAGGTGTAAGGTTTAGGTTTTCCAGGAAGATTTACATCTTTTATTTCAGAAATATTAATTTCTGTTAGTTTAAAAACCTTTTTGATCATTTCAGTTTTAACATCTCTTATTGGAAATGACTCATCAGAATATAATTTGTCAGAATCTTTCAAAGTATAAGCTACTTTGATCGGTTCGTCATTCAAATTAGATTTTGATAACAAAAATTCTTTATTATAAACCTGTTTGTCCTTTTTGACTGTTGAATTTGACGTGTTGAACTCAGAATTTGACTCTGATTTGGACTCCTCTGTTTCATCCTTATCCAACACCTGATCGACCACTTTCTTTATTAACTCGGTGTAACAACTCTCATCAAAAGTCCTATTTATTATTTTAATTTCCCAATAGGAAACCCTAATTGAGACCCCCAAGTAATCCTGCATAAACCCTAAAATTTTCAGAATAATCGGAATCAGGATCAGGGCCCCTAAAACTAGGGGGGGTAAAATCCCGTTAGTATTATCTAAACAGTTTTACGTGTAAAACGAATTTGATCGAACGACCAACTCAGCAAACCTACTGGGACACGGGGCTACCCTATGATAGGGTAGTACCCCTCGCGCCACGCGACGACCCCTCGCGCCACGCGAGGGAGTCGGTTTTTCAGATATAAATAGGGGAGTTTGGCACTTGATTTCCTGCGTTGGTTCGACGTAAAAATTCGATTCATGCACTGAGATATCGTCCAAATACTACAGAAACACACACAATCACGAATTTTCGCCGCAATAACAGGGTAATAACTCGATCGCTGCTACGATTCAATGTCCGATCGATTGAAACTATCCAATGGATGTTTAAGTGCTGCCCACATTAGGGTTATGCTTTTTCATTCGTCGTGACTCCGATAGATGTTTAAGTATCGCACTTTGTCATTCGTTGTGAGGGTTTAATCTCGTGAGTTATCTTAAATGATGTATTAGTTACTAACCTAGTTTGTGTGCATGTTATTTAAATTAGGTTACAAGGCTAAACAGTAGGCTAAACCCTGCCCGTTAAATCTGCAATGTGAGTTATTCTCTTTTTATCAACAATATTTTACAATACTCCAAGCATTTTCAATTGTTATAATTACAGGGATTAAGTCGTGGTTATCTTAATCACTGGCTAGTGGGGTATTGTGCACATTACTAATTTCTCACGGGTTAGGCTAATAAATCCTCACCGTGATAAACGTCACTACTTGGGGAAAGACCCAATAGTGGTATGACCATCGTCACACGGGTGACAAGGCGCCTGATAAAAATAAGATAGAAGCCATTGTAATCGCTCTTATGCTGTAATTTATAACTACGTGTCATTTTGTCAAAATGAATGATTCACCAGTATTTCCCCGGCTGACAAAATATTTTTAAAACATGTTTCAGGCGACCTCCTATAAATCAAGGAAAACGTGCTACGGAGCACTAACAAGCTTGAAGAGGTGGCTCAGTTAAAATGAATAAACATGTTTTAATAAATCAGGGAATTTCCTAGTAAAATTCCTCTATTGTAAATTACGGGGTTTATCCCGAAGTATGAAATAAAATAATCGGGCATTTCAAGCTTTTAAAAGATCCTGTTAAAATCTTCCGCTGTCGCATCAATTAAATACCACGGGTTCCTGTCCCGCGGCTCCTGACCGGGTCAAACCGGGGCCTGGGCCGTGACAGGAATAGGTGGTATCAGAGCCACTGATTTAAGCCAATTAAGTATTTAGAAAATACTTAATTTTACTGATTGCCATTTTGTGATTACATGTTTTATTATTTGAATATTTGTTTACAGTATGGGTAAGCAAAGACTTTCGGACATCTACCATAAAATAGATAGTTCACCGAAAGAAAAAGGATCATCATCCTCAAAATATCCAGTAAATATTGAGGAAGGGATATTTGTCCGTAAGGCGCAATATGAGAAACCACTTTCTCCTAATAAAAGAAATTGGATTATTAGGAAAAGCCAGGAGAAAATGAAGAAGTCACAACCAATAGAAGTGAAGGTTAATCAGGAAACCCAGGAATTGGGCAGTAACCCACCATGGGAAGATGAATTAGATGAAAAATGGGCAGATCTCTATATGTTAGCCACTGTAGCAGTAAATGCAAAATTTTAAATAACCTGACCCAGTATTAGCACCCATGTCACTTACAAGCCAGAAACTCTAAAGAAAATTTCACACCTATAAATAAATAAATTTACAATAAACCCTAGTATATTTATAATTTTCAGTTGTCTTTTGTAAGTATGCAATAATACTTGAATGTTTATTGGTGTAATTTTATTTTAACTTAGCATTTTTGTGCATTTTGCATATATGCTAAACAGCATGAATGAGTTATCTGAAGCCCTTCAGAATCTCAATCTCTATCCGGTGAAAATAGAAGTTTCCAAAGATTTTACTGGTTACATAGCCGATGTGGAAGAACCTAGGGAATTTCAAGTTCCACCCCCGGAGAAACCAAAGCCAAAAAAAAGAAGAAGATTTGTAGGATGGAGGCGTGTGCGCAGGAGGAAACCCGCAACTAGAAGGATTCCCAAAATAGAAAATCCCATAGATAAAGGAAAGGGGATTGAGATCGAGGAAGGTTCTAGGCAAACAGAAATGGAGATTGGGGAAAGCTCTAGGCAAGTCGAGGAGTTACCATTTCAGGAGGAATTGGATCGCGTATTAGCAAGCTGTGATATCATTAGACCTATCAACACTAACCTCTACCCTTATCCTGCTGAAACCCAACTTCCAATAAACTTAGAACCAACCATTCCAGACCCTCTGATTCACACCCAACCTCTAGGAGAAATGGATGAGTGGTGGACGAACGACTGGCAGTTTCAAAACCTCCTCAACAATCCTTATACCTTTTTCCCTCAGTTCGACCCAGAACCTATACCAAACCCACCAATGAGTAATGAAAACTTAGCTGAACTCCGCCATTTTGGCGAGGAGCAGATAGGTGCAGGGAATAGGATTCGGGAGGTAGGAGAACAGATCTCCTGGAAGTACGACGAGAGGGAACGTCGCTTCTAAAGTGCCTAGGGATAGGATGGTGGTGAAGCTGTGATTGTGTAATAGTAATAATAATGATAAAATAAGTCTATAAAATAACTTACAAATAAAACTTTTGTAAAATAAATAGTGTGTATGGATGCCTAAAATAATATAAAAGAAACGGACATCGAGAAATCGATAATTTTGGCTATACGTGTATTATGTTGTGTGACTATTTGCATATATATATATATATATTATTTATTTTTATGCTAATAATTTGTATATATTAATTACCAGTCGGAACAAATTAATGAGGATCATTTTCTCAATAGGCAAGATATCGAAAATATCGTTGCTCAAGGAATAGCCAATGCTATTCCAGCAATCCTTGCTGCTGCCCAGAAACCTGTTGAACCTCAACAAATCATTCCTAGTAAACGTACCCAAGAAGATAACTTCAGTAATAGTGTAAATGGAGGCGGCAACCATACTAATCATGATAATGATCCACAGCAGGCCCCACTCCCTAAGAAAATGAAAGCTGCAACGCCTGGTTGCACTTACAAAGAATTTCTTGCCTGTAAATCAGCTGAATTCGCAGGCAATGAAGGGGCGACTGCAGCACTGCATTGGTTGGATAAAACCGAAGCAGTAATTATGATAAGTAAATGTGCTGAGGAAGATAAAGTCATGTATGCGTCGCATCTTTTTAAAGAAGGGGCGCTAGAATGGTGGAATACGGTACTTCAAGCCAAAGGAAGAACTATGGACTATGCCATGAGTTGGGAAGAATTTAAACAGCTAATGGAAAGAAAATTATGTCCTGAATATGAAAAGGAACAAATGGCGAACAAGTTCCTGAACCATCGGATGATGGGTATAGATTGTCGAGGGTATACTTCGACATTCTTCGAGTATGCGAGAGTAGTACCAACCCTGGCTTCGCCAGAACTGGTGCTTATTTCTCGCTATATTAGGGGATTAATTGGCGAAATCCGTAATATCGTTAAAGCTGCGAGACCTCGCACTATTGACGATGCGGTAGAATTAGCTAACACTCTGACTGACGAACTGTTACGCACAAAAGAAGAGAACCGGAAGAAGGAAGTAGCTCAAAAGATTACCCACGGATTCTGTGTGGGGAATAGTGCCAATTTCAGGAGAAGAGGAATTGGGCAATCTTCCACTATTCCATTTTGCAATGCCTGTAAAAGAAAGCATTTTGGAAGATGCAAAGGGTATTGCAATTTCTGCAAAATCCCAGGGCATCAAGAAGAAGATTGCAGAAAGAAGAAAGCAACAGTTTGGTACAACTGTGGAGAAGCTGGACATTTCAGGCCAAACTACCCGAAATTGGTCAAACCAGCTGATAACAAAGCTAAACCCGCAGAAGGAGCTACCAAGAAGAACGTGAGAGCCTTCCAGTTAACTACTCAGGAAGCCGAGCTAATCCCTGACGTGATAGCTGGTACGTTCCTAGTTCACAACGTCTATGCAAAAGTATTATTTGACTCTGGTGCAAACCAAAGTTTTATAAATACTTCATTCTGCCAAGCTCTTAATTTACCTTTAACCAACCTTAGGTAGATTTTTACAATCGAAACAGCGGATGGGAATTCTGTTAACATAGATAGGGTTTTACAGGAAGTAAAAATAGAACTGTTAGGTCATAAATTTTCTGCAAACCTGTTACCTATGAATTTAGCAAGATTTGATGTGGTGTTAGGAATGGATTGGTTAGTAGCCAACCATGCTCGAATCCTTTGTGATAAGAACTCTATAGAAATTCGGGCACCCACCGGAGAAGTAATCGTGATTACAGGAGATAAGCCACGAAAACCCATGAAATTCATTTCAGTAATGAAAGTTGCTAGTTATGAACGAAAGCAAGGAATAGTGTATATGATTTCAGTAATCATTAGCACTAAGGGTAAAGAACTTAAGGAGATCCCTGTAGTTTCAGAATACTCAGATATATTCCCTGAAGAGTTATCAGGATTACCACCCGATAGGGAGGTAGAATTTAGGATTCATCTAATTCCTGGAGTTACACCGATAGCTAAGGCACCTTATCGATTAGCACCCACTGAAATGCTAGAACTAAAGAAACAATTAGATGAATTGCTAAGTAAAGGATTCATACAACCTAGTTCATCCCCTTGGGGAGCACCAGTGTTGTTCGTAAAGAAAAAGGACGGTTCAATGCGAATGTGTATCGATTATAGAGAATTGAATAAGATTACAATTAAGAATCGATACCTATTACCTAGGATTGATGATCTTTTTTATCAACTCCAAGGAGCTAGATATTTTTCTAAGATCGACTTACGCTCCGGATACCATCAATTGAAGGTACAAGAAGAGGACATACCTAAAACTGCTTTCAGAACTAGGTATGGTCATTACGAGTTTACAGTCATGCCCTTCGGACTAACGAATGCACCTGCAGGATTCATGGACATGATGAATCGGATCTGTAAATCGTATTTGGATAAATTTGTAATTGTCTTCATTGACGATATACTTATTTATTCTAAAAACCAGGATGAACACTGTCAGCACTTGCATGCACTCTTAACTTTGTTAAGAAAGGAAAAGCTTTACGCCAAATTCTCGAAATGTGAATTTTGGCTACAGGAAGTGCAATTTTTAGGACACATGGTAAATCACGAAGGTATTCATGTAGATCCCTCTAAAACAGAAGCAATTACCAAATGGAAAGTTCCGCAATCAGCTATGGAAATTATAAGCTTTTTAGGATTAGCTGGATACTATAGGCGCTTTATTAAGGATTTTTCTAAAATAGCGGTGCCATTAACTAAGCTAACCTGTAAAGCAGTTAAGTTTGAATGGGGACCTAGGCAAGAAGAGGCTTTTAAGATTTTAAAGCAAAAGTTAACAAATACCCCAATCCTAGCTTTGCCACTAGGAACTGAAGATTTTGAAGTATACTGTGATGCTTCAAAACTAGGATTAGGATGTGTGCTAATGCAACGCATGAAGGTAATTGCGTATGCATCAAGGTAGTTGAAAAAGCACGAGGAAAATTATACGACTCGTGACTTAGAGTTAGGAGCCATAATTTTTGCCCTTAAGATTTGGAGACATTATCTGTATGGAAGTAAGTTTACTGTCTATATGGATCACAAGAGTTTAAGATACATATTTGGGCAAAAAGAATTAAATATGAGACAAAGGAGATGGATGGAAATCCTAAGTGACTACGACTGTGATATCCAATATCACGAAGGAAAGGCAAACGTAGTTGCAGATGCCTTAAGTCGTAAGTATCATGAGAAACAACGACGAGCTCGTGCTCTTAGATTAAATCTACAGTTAGATTTAATAGAACAACTGAAAAATGTTCAGGAAACAGCAATCAAGGATGATGCTGAAGGAATGAAAGGAAGAATAAAAGAATTAGAACAAGGAAGTGATGGAATTTGGAGATTCCATAAGAAAAGGATTTGGGTACCTAAGCAAGGAGAATTAAGAGATAAGATTTTAGAAGAAGCTCATAAATCTAGGTATACCATGCATCCAGGAAACAATAAAATGTACCAAGACTTAAGAAATAATTTTTGGTGGATAGGAATGAAAAAAGACATTGCTAGATATGTTTCTAAGTGTCTTACTTGTTCACAAGTTAAGGCAGAACACCAGAAACCTTCAAGACTACTACAACAATTAGAAATGCCTGTATGGAAATGGGAGCTCATAACAATGGATTTTGTTACAAAGTTACCCAAAACCAGAAAAGGTAATGACGCGATTTGGGTAATTGTGGATCGATTAACCAAATCAGCTCATTTTCTACCCATGAAGGAAACCTTTAGCATGGAAAGGTTAGCCAAGTTGTATGTAGACGAAGTAGTATCCTTACATGGAGTTCCACTCTCCATTGTATCAGATAGAGATAGTCGTTTCACTTCCCACTTCTGGACAAGTTTCCAAGAAGCCATGGGAACCCGACTAAATTTAAGTACGGCATATCATCCTCAAACAGATGGGCAAAGTTAGAGGACGATACAAACCCTGGAAGACATGCTCCGAGCATGTGTGATAGATTTTGGTGGAAACTGGGACGATCACCTACCTTTGATCGAATTCTCCTATAACAATAGTTATCATGCAAGCATCGAAGCTGCCCCATTTGAAGCACTGTATGGACGAAAGTGCAGAACTCCAGTTTGTTGGGCAGAAACAGGAGAAAGTCAATTATCAGGTCCTGAAATTGTACAAGAAACTACTGACAAGATCACTCAGATCAAGGAAAGGCTGAAGATGGCTCGAGATCCTCAAAAGAGCTATGCCGACAATCGACGTAAACCACTAGAGTTTCAAGTTGGAGACAAGGTACTCTTGAAAGTTTCTCCTTGGAAAGGAGTAGTTCGATTCGGTAAGAAGGGAAAGCTAAGTCCACGCTACGTAGGACCATTTTCAGTGATCCAACGTATAGGACCGGTCGCATATCGCTTACAACTACCAGAAGAATTAGCCGGGGTACATGATGTATTTCATGTATCCAATCTCAAGAAATGTTTATCGGACGAATCCTTGGTAGTACCTCTTCAAGATGTAGAGGTAAATGAAAAGTTAAAATTCATAGAGAAACCACTTCAAATAGAAGACCGAAAGATCAAGTTTCTCAAGCACAAACGACTAGTGCTAGTTAAAGTCAAGTGGGAATCGAAAAGAGGACTCGAATACACTTGGGAGCTGGAATCGGAAATGAAAAAGAAATATCCTCACTTATTCCAGTAAATCTCGAGGACGAGATTTTTATTAAGGTGGGGAGGATGTAACAACTCTCATCAAAAGTCCTATTTATTATTTTAATTGCCCAATAGGAAACCCTAATTGAGACCCCCAAGTAATCCTACATAAACCCTAAAATTTTCAGAACAATCGGAATCAGGATCAGGGCCCCTAAAACTCAGGGGGGGTAAAATCCCGTTAGTATTATCTAAACAGTTTTACGTGTAAAACGAATTTTATCGAACGACCAACTCAGCAAACCTACTGGGACACGGGGCTACCCTATGATAGGGTAGTACCCCTCGCGCCATGCGACGACCCCTCGCGCCACGCGAGGGAGTCGGTTTTTCAAATATAAATAGGGGAGTTTGGCACTTGATTTCCTGCATTGGTTCTACGTAAAAATTCGATTCATGCACTGAGATATCGTCCAAATACTGCAGAAACGCACACAATCACGAATTTCCGCCGCAATAACAGGGTAATAACTCGATCGCTGCTACGATTCAATGTCCGATCGATTGAAACTATCCAATGGATGTTTAAGTGCTGCCCACATTAGGGTTATGCTTTGTCATTCGTCGTGAATTTGATGGATGTTTAAGTATCGCACTTTGTCATTCGTTGTGAGGGTTTAATCTCATGAGTTATCGTAAATGCTGTATTAGTTACTAACCTAGTTTGTGTGCATGTTATTTAAATTAGGTTACAAGGCTAAACAGTAGGCTAAACTCTGCCCGTTAAATCTGCAATGTGAGTTATTCTCTTTTTATCAACAATATTTTACAATACTCCAAGCATTTTCAATTGTTATAATTACAGGGATTAAGTCGTGGTTATCTTAATCACTGGCTAGTGGGGTATTGTGCACATTACTAATTTCTCAAGGGTTAGGCTAATAAATCCTCACCGTGATAAACGTCACTACTTGGGGAAAGACCCAATAGTGGTATGACCATCGTCACACGGGTGACAAGGCGCCTGATAAAAATAAGATAGAAGCCATTGTAATCGCTCTTATGCTGTAATTTATAACTACGTGTCATTTTGTCAAAATGAATGATTCACCAGTATTTCCCCGCTGACAAAATATTTTTAAAACATGTTTCAGGCGACCTGCTATAAATCAAGGAAAACGTGCTACGGAGCACTAACAAGCTTGAAGAGGTGGCTCAGTTAAAATGAATAAACATGTTTTAATAAATCAGGGAATTTCCTAGTAAAATTCCTCTATTGTAAATTACGGGGTTTATCCCGAAGTATGAAATAAAATAATCGGGCATTTCAAGCTTTTAAAATATCCTGTTAAAATCTTCCGCTGTCGCATCAATTAAATACCACGGGTTCCTGTCCCGCGGCTCCTAACCGGGTCAAACCGGGGCCTGGGTCGTGACACTCGGACTCATGATCAGTGTCAGACGATGTGAACGTGACATCAATATTTTCTGGCAAATTATCTGAAGATCCAGACTCCCACTGTAAGTTTGTAGCCTTTTTGACTCTTTCTGAATTTAGATTTCGAGGAGAATATCCATTTTCAACCAGGGTGGATATTTGTTATAGACAACATTTGATTTCTTACCAGAAATATTCACTTCATCATCTTCTTTTGTTTCAGACTTCTTCTCTTCAGATTTTTCTTCTTCAAAAGTCTTCATTTCTTCTACTATGGGGTAAATCCTGTCAACCACAAAAGTAGAACATAAGTAACTTTTTAATAATTTGTTTACTCTCTCGGTTTCTATTCTCTGAGTTTCCAGTTTTAACTCAAGCTCAGCACACTTTTCAGTATAATAGTTGACATTGTCAAGCTGTCTCATGTATGCTCCTTTAAGTGTCTTCATTGCTGTGGCTTGTTCACTGCTTGTCTCGTTGCATTGATTCATAGCTTTGTTCAAGACATCATATGATTCTTTCAGCCTTTTTATGTTGTGTAGCAATTCATTGTTTTGCTTTATCAGAGACTCACAGTTCATACACTTCTCAGAAATCTTGACTGCATCAGCATATGTTTTAATTTCAAATGCTGGAATTTCTTTGACTTTTCTCACTTGAATTTCTTCTTCAACCTTTTTCTTTTTCTCAGCTTCAGCTTTTCTCATTTGCTCTTCTTCTTCATATTTCTTCTTTTTCTCAGCTTCAGCATTTAAATGTTTTCTGATTTTTTCTGCCCAATAGTCATCAGTATAATCATTAATAACCTGAGCAACAAAACCTTTAGCCAGGAATTCTTTGTCTGGACAATAATTGTCCCAGCTGAAACCTTCGGGCAATTTTTCATCCTCTTGATCTACCATACATTCTTTACTATCATTTGAAATATATTTATCCCAACTGAATCCTTTTGATGAACTTCCATCATCTTGATTACCAACACAAGCTTTCTTTGAACTTTCAATTTCTTTCCTAGCATGAGCAGTTTGTGGCTGTTGTTGTTGATATGACTGTTGAGCAACTTGATGATAAATTGCCTTTCTATAGTAGTCGTTGTTTCCGAAAGGATTTTGAGCTCCGCTTGCTTCGCGATTTGTGCACTCTCTCTTTAAATGCCCCTTTTCCCTGCAACAAAAACAAGTGACTTTAGATTTATCAAAGCCTAAAGTAGAAACATTCGCATCACGGAAATCATCTATCCGGTAATTTGTTTAAATTTTTCAGCTCTTCTCAACACGCTCGCTAAACACCACTTTATATCCATCAACTCCATATCCTCAGCATCTACTTGATCGTAATCCTCTTTTATAAGCATTGGATTCCCGATTCTCCCTACAACTAAACTACCATAAGATTCAAGTACAGTCACCAACAAAGACATATGGCTTTTAGCTACTTCCTCTGAATAGTTTTGATCATTTTTCATATTTATGCAATATTGCATTGAAGTACTTTGCCATTCTTTGTTGCTGTAAAATGTGGATCAAATGATGGAAATGAAGTAAATCATGTTTTGCTGCTTGATCCCTGAGATGAACTCTCAGAATGACTTTTTGCATTGATGGCCGTTTCAATCTTTGGTGAAATGTTGGTCTTCTCACTAACTCCACCTTTGTAATACAACCCAATGTCTTGTTCTCCATCATAGTTCTTCATTCTAGCAATTTTCCTTTGTTCCATCTCTTGAGCTTCAAGATGTTTAATAAACTCGCTTAGCGTGATATTGTTAAAATCTGTTTTATTCTTCAACATCATCAAATATGTCCCCCAAACATCATGTGGCAATGCATCAGCCAACTTCTCAATCAACTCATCTTTATCTTTGTTGATGCCCAATCTGTTCATGTTTTCACCAAGTTGCAATATCTTTCGATAATCTGCTTGGTGTTTTCCGTTCTCAAACCACAAAATAGATCAAACTCTTTTTTCAAAAGCGACTTTTTGTTCTTAAGCATATCGGTACTTCCCATGAACTTTGATTCTAACTCTTTCCAAATCGAAAACGCACTTCCATTATGTTGAAGTAAGATCAATATATCTTCTTTAATCGCTTGCTGCAACAAACTAACCATCATTTTCTCATCTTTGTATTTCTTTTTCTCCTCAGCACTCAATTCTCTAATTGGTATTTTCACATCATTGTTCCCAACTGGTCTAGCATATTGAAATTCAGTATGTTCCCATGAATCTAAGTGATATGCTTCAACCCAGTTAGCAAAACGTTCGGCCCATCCACTAAAATCATCAATGTCCATAAGCTTAGGTGGTTTTTGCGTTGTTCCTGTCTCATTTTCAAGTAATGTATTCTGAGTAATAGTCATCGGACTAGCAAAGGCATTATAAAACTCGTTCTCCATGATTTAGTTTTCAAAAGTTCACAAACTGTCAGTTTTAAATGAAATACCCTCCTCACACGAAATCAATTTTCACACGGAATCAAGTTTCAAACGAAATCAATCCTCTTTCAAGCGAAATCAACTTTCCAAGCGAAATCAGTATATTTTTCACTCGAAGTAGACTTTCATGCGAAATAACCTTTGGTGCGAAATCAGCTTCAAACGAAACAGTTGTTTTCGTGTGAAATCAACTACTATTTCGTACGGAATAACACTCTGATGCTCACTCTCAAGCGAAATAACCTCTGAAGCAAAATACGATCTGATTTCGTGCGAAATCAAACTTTCGGATAGTTTTTTTCAAAAATTGATCATGTTTTACTTCGAATTAGAGTCTGATTCTTTCTAGGGTTTGTTAAAACACTGTTTCGCATATAATGTGAGAAAATCAAACCATTTTGACCGTGTAAACTTGTTAATTTTGAAAAAGAAGGTGTAGAAATCAGATTTTGCAGCTGAATTGGTATGAACTCTTCCTCCTGAGCTCTAAAACCACTTGTAGGATCGTTTTACCGACCAAACGAGTCGTTCAGAAGAGTTTTTGCTCAATACGAGAGGCGGAAACAAACGTATCGAGGTAATTCAGCTTGCAATTCACTTTAAACTGTCTTTAGATTGATATCAGATCGATTACAATGCTGTAGACACTTCGGCAGAGCTTCTCTACCGGAATCAGAATCGTTATAAATGAATTGGCACGACAGGTATTTATAGGTGAGGTAATTTCGCATGAAATGGTTCATGCGAAATAGTGATTTCGCACGAAATCACTCAAACGAAAACACATTCACACGAAAATACAATTCCGTGCGAAATACCCTTGATTTCGTATGAAATGACCTATGTGTCATTTCATGCGAAATACCTATAAACATACAATTCTCGTTTTTCGTGCCTTGATCTATTTTATCTAATACAAGACTCGATACAAGACGAAGTCGACATACGTATGCACCAACACTTATGATCGCTTCCCGCATTGTCAATTTGACTCCGACTAAAAGGTAAACAAAACCACCATATGAGATATGGCATGTGTTGGTGCATACGTCTGTCGACTTCGTCTTGTATCAAGTCTTGTATTGTATTAGATAGATCAGAGCGCACAAAACAAGAAAAATGTGTTTATGGGTAATTTCGCACGAAATTATACATGGTAATTTCGTACGAAATTAGATAGTAATTTCACACGAAATTAGATTTCGCATGAAATCTAATTCCGCTTGAACAGGTCCGTGCGAAATTAGCTGCCCTATAAATACTAGGTGTGCCTTGTCATTTGTAACTTTCCGGTTTCATTACCGAACTGCTGCCGAAGTGTCTACTCACTGTAAATCTTTGTCAAATCAATCTAAAGACAGTTTAAAGTGTATATCTAGCTGAATTGAACTTGATACGTCTGTTTCCGCCTTTCGTATTGAGAAAAACTCTTCTGATCGACTCATTCGGGTCAAAAACAATCCTACAAGTGGTATCAGATCTCAGGAGGAAGAGTTCATACCAATTCAGCTGTAAAATCTGATTTCTACACCTTCTTTTCAAAATTGACCGTGAAAACTTGGTCAAAATGACTTGAATTTTTCACATTATATACACATTTGTGTTTTAACAATCCCTTGAAAGTTTCAGACTTAAAATCGGACAAAAACTTAATCAATTTTGGCAAAAACAGCTCGAGATGATGACATCAGCAGTATTTCGCACGAAATAAGGCTTATTTCGCTTGAGAGTTCCACACGAAATTAGCTATTTCGCATCAAGTTGGTATTTCGCTTGAGTATTACGTACGAAATTAGTTGATTTCGCCTGAAACAGTATTTCGTTTAGTTATTTCGCACGAAATCACATATTTCGTGTGAAACTGATTTCATTTGAATTTATTTCGTTTGAAGTTGTCTTGCAGGGTATTTCGTTTGAACAGGGTAATTTCGCACCAAAGACTATTCTGTTTGAAAGTTAATTTCGTTTGAACTTCACTGTTTGTGTATTCTTGAATACCGAAACATGGAAGAGGAATTTTATAACGCATTTGCTACTACCCCGACTACTCCGGTATCTGTTACTTAGAACTTAAACATGGAAAATGAAACGGGCACCATACAAAAACCGCCTAAGCTCATGAATATCGAGGAGTATAAAGGATGGGAAGAACGGTTTGAGAATTGGGTTCAAGCAAATTATTTGGATGCTTGGGAATGTGTGGAAACGAAATATGTCAGACCGTTGAATGATGATGAAGAGGAGATTGCTATTAAAGATCTAAGTGTTGTTGATAGAAAGAAATACAAAAATGAAAAGATAATGATTAGTCTATTGCATCAAGCTGTTAAGGAAGATATCTTGGTTTTACTGCAACACAATGGAAGTGCATACTCAATCTGGAAAGCTTTAAAATCAAAGTTTGTCGGTAGTAAAGAGATGATTAAGAACAAAAAATCACTTTTGAAGAAAGAATTCGATCTATTTCGTGGTTTGAGAACCGAGAGCACCAAACAAATTATTGAAACATATTGCAATTTGTTAGTCCAAATGAAGAGAGTGAGCATCACAAAGGACAATGAAGAATTGATTGAGAAGATGGCTGATGCGTTGCCACATGAAACTTGGGGCACGTATTTGATGATGTTGAGAAATAAGAAAGATTTTGGAAATTTGACACTGAATAAATTCATAGAGAAAATTGAAGCTCAAGAGATGGAACAAAGGAAAATTTCAAGAATGTAGGATTTTGATGGTGAACAAGATATTGGTCTTTATTACAAACAAGGTATCAGTGATAAAACAAACATGTCACCAAAGGTTGAAACTGCATTCAATGCTAAGAGTTCATCAGGAGGGTCATCTAAAGGATCAAACAGCAAAATGAGTTTTTCTTCATATCCATCATTTGATCCAAACTTATCAACAACAAAGAATGGCAAGAAATTACAATGTAACATTGTTTTAAACCATGAGAATGATGAAAATTTCTCGGAATAGGTTGCAAAAGGTCACATGTCTTTGTTGGGGACTGTGTTAGAGTCATATGGAAGTTTAGTGGCAGGTCGGATCGGGAATCCAATGTTGACAAAAGAGGATTACGATCAAATTGATGCTGAGGAAATGGAATTGATGGATATAAAGTGGTGTTTGGCGAGTGTTTTGAGAAGAGCCGAAAAATTTAAACAAATTACGAGAAGAGATGATTTCCGTGATGCAAATGTTTCTACTGTAGGTTTTGATAAATCTAAAGTTACTTGTTTTCGTTGCAGGAAAAAAGGACACTTCAAAAGAGAATGCACAAATCGCGAAGCAAGTAGAGCTCAAAATCCGTTCAACAACACTGATTACTATCGGAAAGCAATTTATCAACAAGTTATTCAACAACAACAAGAACTATAAACTGCACATGCCAGGAAGGCAATTGAAGAATCATCAAAGAGAGCATGTATGGTGAATCAAGAAGATAACAAATCATCAAAAGGTTTCAGTTGGGACAAATATGTTTCAGCTGACAGTAAAGCATGTCTGATAAACCAAGATGATGAAAAATTACCAGAAGGATTTAGCTGGGCGAATTTCAATTAGGATGATTATGATCCTAACAAAACTCCAAATCACAAAGCTTTGGTTGCTCGAGTTGGTGAAGACAGTGATAATGATGATGATGATTATTATGCAAGGAGAATGAAAGAGCACTTAAAGTTGATGGAAGAGAGTGACAGTGATGATGGAAAAGTTAAAAAGAAAAAGAAGAAAGTTAAGAAACCTGTCAGCAGTGATGATGAAGAAGTTCCTGTGATAAGGAAGAAAATAAAAGACATTCCAGTTTTTAAAGTTGAAGCTGAAGCTGATGCACAAAAGATTCCGGTGAAATGTGAGAATTGTGAAGCAGTGAAGAAGCAAAACAGTACTTTGATTCATAACATGAACAGATTGAAAGAATCTTACGATGTTCTAAACAAAGCAATGAATCAGTACAATCAGTCAAGCAGTGAACAAGCAACAACAATGAAGACACTTCAAGGAGCTTTCATGACAAAACGGAAAGTCGTTAACAATTATATTAAGAAGTGTGCTGTGCTTGAACAGAAACTGGAAACACAAAGGATTGAAACAGAAAGAGTTAATAGATTGTTAAAAAGTTACTCATGTACTTCTTATGTTATTGACAGGATTTATCCAACCGTTGAAGGCATGAAGGCTTTTGATGAAGATGAAATGTCTGAAGATAAGAGTTCTGAAAAGAAAAAGGATACTGAAGTGAAGATTTCTGGTAAGAAACAAAGTGCCAGTTACAACAAGTGTCCACCCCCGCTTGAAAATGGATATTCTCCACGAAATCCAAATTCAGAAAAAGAGTAAAAAAGGCAACCAATTTACAGTGGGAGTCTGAGTTTTCAGAAAATTTGCCAGACAACATTGATGTTACTTTCACATCGTCTGACACTGATCATGAGTCCGAATTAATAAACAAAGTGGTCGATCAGGTGTTGGATAACGATGAAACCGAGGAGTCAAAGTCTGACAAGTCAAAGTCACCAGTCAAAAAGGAGAAACGGGTTTATAATAAAGAATTTCTGTTATCAAAGTCTAATTTGAATGACGAAACGTTCAAAGTAGCTTATACTTTGAATGATTCTGACAAATTATATTCTGATGAAGAATTTCCAATAAGAGATGTCAAAACTGAATTGATTAAAAAGGTTTTCAAATTAACAGAAATTAATATTTCTGAAATAAAAGATGTAAATCTTTCTGAAAAACCAAGACCTTACACCTCAAGAGTTCAACAAAGGTTAAACAAGAAAAAGGGTTACAGTTCTGGTTCTGGTTTTCAAAAGAAACCAAACCAAAACGGTAATTTCAAAAGGAAGGGTTTGGGTTTTATTCCACCAAAAAATTATAAAAATGAGAAAACTTATAAACCAAAAACTGTGTTTGTTTCAGGAATATCATCTGAAGAGGAAAAGGAGCAGTTGTTCAGGAATCAATCCAACAAAGAATTCCTTGCTAAGAAGCAAGATGAAATGATGAAGGAAGTTGCTCAGAAAAAGGAAACGAGAATCTGTTTTCAATGCAAAACAGTTGGTCATATTGCCAGGAATTGTCCAAAGGCAATTCGAACAAAACAGGGAGTTTCTTTTAAACTGAAAGAAAAGATGGTTGAGAATGAATCACCAACTAAACAATTTACAATTTTCAAAAATTCAAAGTTTGAGGTTGGTGAATGTTCAAGAGGTTTTTACAAGAGAAAAGCGAATCTTGATAACCAAAAGTGGGTTGTTAAGAAATCTGACGATAGTTCTAGCAATGATTCTGATTCGTCAAAATCAGAGGGGCTATTTTCAGGTGATGAATCTGATTCCACAAAGTCAGAGGAGCCACGTGTTGAGTTAAAATTAGAAACATCAGTTCCGCCAATGGATGATGTCAATTTTCCACCATTGAAGGCTGAGAATTTTAAACAAAGATTTGGCAAAATTGAGATTTCAAATCAATTTTTCTCTGAAAAGAAAGAATTTGATATTGAAAAAGCTTTTAACCCAACAGTTCAAAATATTTTTGGAAAAATGGTTGATGGGAAGGTCAAAGGGGTAAAGGAATTTTATGAGAAGAAAACAAAGAAACCAGCAGGTAAAGATGGGTCATCCCAGGTTTGTGACTGGGATGGAACCTATTATGATGATTAAAAAATTAGGACTTGCCGGAGCTTCCAGGTTGGTAAGAGTGGAGCAGGAATCGGCATCTTTCTTGAGAAATTCACATTGGTGATATTTCGACTTACAAGTGGTAAATCAGGGACATTAAGTTGTACTTGATTTTCTACAAGTGGTAATGGTTGGTTGATTTTAAAACTGTTATATTTTTTCAAGTGGTTAAACAAGAACAAGGTGATGATTTGATCCCCTAACCTACAAGAGGTTTTATGAAATCAGCATAACTTATTTTCTGGAAAAACCATTTGATTAAAACAAACTTAAGTGTTTTGAAATCATAATGGGAAAATAGTTTGTTGTAAGGGGGAGTTCTGATTGTTTATGCCAAGTGGATGGCGATTTGAATCAATTCACAACAGTTGTCAATTTTACTTGTATAGTTTGTTTTCAAATTTCTTTTAAATGATTTTGCATTTTAGGGGGAGTAAGAATTTCAGAAAATCCAAAATCATTTGAAAATTTGAAAAATCCAAAAACATGATAAAATGAAAAAGAGTTTTGTTGTCAAAAAGAGGAAATGTTAGTACATCAGTGGACATTCACGACATGCTAAAGAATTGGAAAGATAAAATGTGATAAACGGTCTCACTAATGATGTGCCAGTAGGTTTTTACACATTTAGTAGATTGTGTCGAGATATAAACCTAAATTCAAACTTACTTATATCGTGGGGAACATCTCTCGGATATATGGGTAACCCCCGAAATCTTGTTTGAAAGGTCCCTCTTTCTGAGATACTAGGTCTTTATACTCAGTGATATCTGGGGTATTATCCCGGGACTTCTGATTTTGCGGAAGCAATGGCCTAGTCCCCGTATAATACTTTACGCTTGCTTGAAATATAGCACCACCCTCAGCATAAAAAATGATGAAACATTGCAAAATGCTAATCATGTGCTGTTGAAGAAAAGATTATCTAAAGGGAACACACCAAAAGTCGAAGCCGTCATCTCTCTGATTTTGCGGAAGCAATAGCCTGAGCTCTCACGGCCCTCGCATTTAACCCTTTACAGATATCATCTAGGTATACTCATCTGTAAGACTGAATATTGGGATCTGGATACAGGAGTATATTCTGAGGTGGGACACGCGAATAAGTTTAAGTCTCTAAAACATTAATCTCGTATCTCGAAACGGTTGAACTTTGTGTGAGAATTTAAGTGGATCAGTATACTGACAATCTAAGTGAATCGTTTAGAACTTAAAATGTTTAAAGCTTAACGGTGTTGGTGATTTATCTCAAAAACTGATATGATCCTCTTACACAAGCTCACAAAAATATTTGTTTGTAAATATTTCTTTAATGCATTTTCTTTCAAAGTCAAAACGTCCAAAAATATTTTTAGTGTATTTTAGCATAAATTTTGAGAAATTCAAAAAGATTTTCGACAACTGGTGTTGAAGAGCTGATTTTCAAAATTCCAAGTGCTAAACATGATGAACATAAGGTTTGGGAAAGTTTGTTTGAGATGTTTGAGATGAAAAAGTGTTTGAAAATGAAAATGTTATTCATACAAGTGGTTCATCAGAGTTTAAAAATGTTAAATCATTTTGTACGATATTTGTAAATGATGTTGTGTTTGTGTTTACAAGTGGTAAGCAGAGAATAAATTTGTCAAATTTTAAATTTGAGAAATTTATTTCTGGGTTAAGAATGTGCAGGTTAGTCAAGTTTCAATCCTGAGCAGAATGTGAGCCAGATCGATCTTGAACCTGTGGAAGCCAGACTGCGATCCCGATCACAATTTAAGGGGGAGTCTGAAGTTGTAGAGAGCCAAGTTCAGATCCTGAACCTGAAATTCATGCTAGTTGCTGATGCTGATGAACTTAAGGAATCAAGAGATCTGATCAAGAGGATGATAAAGAGATAAGAGCCAGGTCGAGATCCTGGAAATGAAGAGAAGGGAGAAGGTTGAGGATGCTTTACATTATTTGATATTTCGGGAGAAGTCGAGAAGACTAATAAAGACTGAAGATTGAAGACTCGACACCGAAGACTTCGTCAACATCCGAGGGGGAGTCTGTTGGTGCATACGTCTGTCGACTTCGTCTTGTATCGAGTCTTGTATTGTATTAGATAGATCAGAGCGCACAAAACGAGAAAAATGTGTTTGTGGGTAATTTCGCACGAAATTACACATGGTAATTTCGTACGAAATTAGATAGTAATTTCACACGAAATTAGATTTCGCATGAAATCTAATTCCGCTTGAACAGGTCCGTGCGAAATTAGCTGCCCTATAAATACTAGGTGTGCCTTGTCATTTGTAACTTTCCGGTTTCATTACCGAACTGCTGCCGAAGTGTCTACTCGCTGTAAATCTTTGTCAAATCAATCTAAAGACAGTTTAAAGTGTATATCTAGCTGAATTGAACTTGATACGTCTGTTTCCGCCTTTCGTATTGAGAAAAACTCTTCTGATCGACTCATTCGGGTCAGAAAACGATCCTACAGCATGGGCGTAAACCCGAATTGGAATACCTTAGAGTATGGGGATATGATACATACATCACAAATGATTCTGATGATAAGCTCGATCCTTAAGGAGAAAAGGTTATTTTCGTTGGATACTATAAAAGAAGCAGATATTATTTCTACAATCCTGATGCAAATATGATTTCCAACAAACGGAAGGGACACTTTCTCGAGGAAGAACTTCTTAATCGAGAAACTGGAAATAATGTGGTTGATCTTGAAGAAATTCGAGAACCACAAACATCCGCTAATGTAGTCGGACAGTCTGATCAACAAGTAGTTGTTGCCAATGAATCAGACATAAAACACAAGCGTTTGCAGAAGTAGTAGAATTCACAAGAATCTGATATATGTCTATGGCATCTAAAAGGTCCCGAAGTCTTATTAGTAGCTGAGTCTAATGACGAACCTGCTAACTACAAATCTGCAATCTTAGATTCAGAATCTGAGAATTGGCAAGAAGCCATGAACGTCGAGATGCAGTTTATGCATGACAATCAAGTATGGGACTTGGTTGAGTTACCCCCTGAATCTCGGGCAGTAGGGAGCAAATGGATTTTCAATAGAAAAACCGATATGCATGGAAATGTACACACCTATAAAGCATGACCGGTTGCGAAGGGTTTTATTCAAACTCGAAGTATTGACTATAATGAGACCTTCTCGCCCGTTGTTATGATTAAATCAATCAGGATATTGCTTGCCCGTTGTTAATAGACATCTCTCTGAAGATGTTTATATGGTTCGGCTTGAAGGTTTTGTCGATCCTAAATATCCAACTAAGGTGTGCAAACCCAATAAGTCCATTTATGGACTCAAGCAAGCATCTCGTAGCTGGAATCTTCATCTTGACCAGAAGATCAGAGAGTTTGGTTTTGTCAAGAATGAAGATAAGGCTTGTGTTTACAGAAAGGTTAGTGGGAGCACCATATCATTCCTCATCCTGTATGTGGATGATATACTAGTCATTGGAAATAACATCCCTATGCTTAACGAAGTTAAACACTATTTGGGATCTTGTTTCGTAATGAAAGATCATGGAGAAGCTACTAACATTCTAGTAATGAGGATCTACAGTGATAGATCTAAGCGGCTTCTAGGGCTAAGTCAGATAACGTACATAGACAAAAATGTCGACACGCTTCAAGATGGAAAACTCCCAGAAAGGGGGTGTTCCTATGACTAAAGGAACCGTGTTGAACAAATCGCAATCTCCTTCAGCGAACATTGAAATTAAGAAAATGGAAGTAGTTCCATATGCTTCAGTGATTGTTTCAATCATATATGCTATGAACTAGACTTAACGTCTCGTATGCTTTAAGCATGACCAATCGTTTTTCAGCATAGTCCTGGCATTACCATTGGACTACAGTAAAGAACATTCTGAGGTACTTGAGAAGAACCAAATATATGTTCTGGTATTTGGAGGAGTGGAAGAGGAGCTCACTGTAAGGTGTTACACTGATGCTGGCTTCCAAAGTGATCGAAATGATTCTCGCTCCCAATTAGGATTCGTATTCACTCTCAATGGAGGAGATGTCTATTGGAAAAGCTCCAAACAGAGTATAGTGTTGAATTCAGCCACCGAATCTGAATGTATAGCTGCACCAGATGATGCGGAAGAATCTACTTGGATGAAATAGTTCATCAACGACCTCGATATGGTTTCAAGTATTCAGAAACCAATCCAGGTGTTCTATGATATCACAGGAATAATTGCTCAAACCAAGGAGCCCAGATCACATGGTTAAGCATATTCTAAGAAAGTTCCACTATATACGGGAAATACTGGAACGAGGAGACATCTTAATAAGCAAAATAGACACAGATCAAAACTTAGCAGACCCGTTCACTAAACCGATGTCTCAGGATAAGCATGGGAATGCTATCGGTCTTAGATTGGATAACCATTTGTTTTGATTTAGTATTTGGGTGTACGAACATTCAAACAGTTGTACCTTTTGAATTCACCTTTGATTTACTGGCTAAATGCAAAGCTTGAATCTTACAACTGTGTTCGATTTTTGTACGTTTAATCCATGAATCTTGTATTCTAAATTATCCGTAGTCGGTCAGACTCGTGGGAATGACTCTGGATTAAGACTATTCTGACTTTGGACTCAAGTAGTTGACTTCCAAACTCACAAACCTCATTATGAATGACGTTGGATGTAACTCGCATCAAATCATCTTCATGGATCTTGATCATAAGATGTATTTGATTTTGGTATACTCATTGTGTATCCTCTGACCTGAGATACATACTAGAACATTCTTTTACTGAAGACTATTCTTTGATCAGTGTCAAACGCTGTCGCGTAACTGCCAGTCATAAAGGCATTGGTTGGGAGTGGTTCTGAGGTTCAGTGGGAGTTGTATGTAGTCAAGATGGGATTTTGTACTCTTACATTATAATGTAACAGTTAGACATATGGGCGCCCTCGTTGATTCAAACTGGTGAAGTGTAAGGCCTTACCCAAACTTACTGCGTGTTTGATTGGACCACTTTGATTCTGTGAACGAGAACGATAATGATTGAACACCATGTGAGATTGAATCTGATCTATGTCTCATTGTTCAATTGATGTCTTTTACAGAAAGGATAGATGACGAGAATTGCCATAAGTCTACTGTCTTCAAGTAGCAAACCGTTGCTAAAGAGAAGATACCTTGGTTAATGACTTTAAAGTGTCATGACCTGTTGGGGGCAGCTATGTGTAGCTAGAACACCGCTGGCTGTCTGCGTTGAGATCTTATCAGAGACCGTCCAAGTGGGAGCTGTTGGATATTATGTCCGGTTCGATAAGTCAACGCTGCCGACCGGGTCTTGACCCGTAAAAGTTACACTTTGGGCAACGAACTAAAATCCAGTTAACCTGTTTAATTGGTAATTGCGAACAACATACGAGACAGATCATAATTATATTTATGATCATAAGCGGGTATTAACTGAGAGACGGGTACATGGACCGGGTGACACGGGTATACTCACCCTACGCCATTTGTCGCACACCAACCTTTTGGCCAATTGAAATACATGCATCATGCATGCATGCCACTTGCCTAACATGCATGAATCTCCATGCCTCTTATATTAATGGGTTTTGCACTTTGAATGAGAGGAGAAGATGAACCAAGTTAGGTTGTTGCAACAAGATAAAAACTCTCTCAACACCCACAACATAACCGGCCACCAAGCCAGCCGCGGGCCGCCATCACCACCCCCCCCCCCCCCGCCGTCTCCGCCACTGCCAGCCGCCGCTTGGTGCCGACCCCTTCGTCGCGTTTCGTTGGTTCGTTTACTAGCACTTGTTCATTGAACCTCGGTGTCTCGACCGGTTAGTCATTAACCGATGTATATCTTTCTCATCGGTAGTTAAATGTATATTTCACTGTGCTCGTACTTGCATGTAACCGGATCCTGTCGGGTTTCGTTTTGTTGATCATTAGTTTATTTCCGCTGCGTTTTATTAATTAACTCGTTTAATTAATTAACTATTATTTATTGAACCGGGTTTTTGATAAATTTCAACCGATCACCACGGAAACCCAACAGTAGTGCCATATTCTTACCTTACCCACAAAATTAGCCTCTACTACAGGAAATAGTTAGACACAAACAAGATTATATGTTTTGTTGATATTAAAGAAAACAAAATTAAGTTTTTGAAAGATTTAAGATCTAATGAAGAAATTCATCAAATATACAATGTTTATAGAAATATAAAGAATGACCACCCACTATGTACAAACCACCAAAACTTAAACAAAATGCAACATCAGATTTAAAAACCTCTCCCAAAAACTCCTCTTCTTCCCATAATGTATAGATCTTCACATACTCCACATCATCCTCTATATTATCACCTGTTTTTACAATTAATTATATATTTCAATTCGCATTTACATAATGTATATTTATTTTTTTGTTTATAAAACTAGGTTTTACACCCGCCTCGTTGCGGTGGGGTTTCTTACTTAACATGCTTAAACAAATGCTAACTTAAAAACATATCGTTCATTGCTATTAATTATTACACCAAAATCACAGTCAACAATTACCAAAGCTTAACCCTAATCCATAGAAACGTTGTTAGGACAAATGTAATGCGCATAAGCTTGCTTTTCCCGGATCCGTGCCACTTGTTTAGTCGACTCAGTTAGTTTTTCATCCATCATACGACCAACCATTCAAGAAGACATCCAACTTTTCCGGATCGGAATACGGATTGCTTATCTAAGTTTGACATTTTTTCCTACGAATTGATCTATTTGTTAGAATTTAATTTGACCTTTTATATATCAAGTCGTAATAAGTTAAACCTACTAATGTCATTAGATAAACCTAGTCTCGTGCACATTACATTAACTGTATGGTTAGTTCAAAGTCATTGTGACCACATGGAAAATAGGTCGACCAAAATGAAACAAAGTAAAAAATAGAGTAAACTACAATTTCAATCCCTGTGGTAAACACCTAATGGCATGTTGAGTCCCTATTTGGCAAAATTGAACACTCCAGTGGTTATCGATTTGGATCAATAACATCCTTTTGACGAGCGTCTATTAATGAGCCGTCAAATTCATTAACGATGTGATGGGAATACTTGTCATTTCACCAAAAAAACCCTCACACCCATATTAATCCCCAATCTTCTACCATAAGCATCACATTACTCCCTAATTCTGAAAAACCAACCGGCGTCCAACCTTTCTTCTCCGACGACCATCGCACATCACGAGGAACCTTTGATCTTCGTCAATATGTTCTAGTTTGTTGTGATAATGTACTTAGAGCATGTAACAGGTACAACATTGCATTAATTTCATTTGAAAAGCTAGTAAATGCGTAATTATTCACGAGTCTTGTATAACATTGATGACTGTGTTCATTAAGCATGAAATTGAGTTGGATTCAGGGTCCAAGCCAACCGACTTCGTATATGGATCCAAATGCGGGTTATGGTTTGGGCTGTTGGTAGTGCAAGTGTTGAGCTTACAGGGGTCGTCTACGGATCAGAATCAAGATTGTGCGTTTGGTCATCGTGGTGGTCTTTAGTTTGATCAAAATTGATGATGCATATTTATAAACTAACTATAACAGTTGGGTTTTTTGTCTAGTCATTTTTTGGGTTTTACTTCTAATGATCAATACCATTTTACAAACACCTATTTAACTGGTAAGTTTCTATGTAACTGGAATAGTTCTAGGTATCTGTTATTATTCATGTTTGATATTTTGAATAATCGTTGAATGAATTTGTTGTAGGGTTGTTAGTTTAGGTAGTATAGTGGATATTTAGTTGTTTTTCTTTTTATTGGTTAATGATTATTGTGGTAGTTTAGTGGATATTTAACAAACATTTTGACTGACACACATTAGGAATTTGATCATGGTGCAGCCTTATAGTGTAACGATCATGCACATTAGGATTTAGGAAGTGTGATCATGGTATAGGACTGTCATGGATTTAGGATTTATGAAGCTTGATCAGGACTGTCATAGATTTAGGATTTATGAGCATGTGCATTAGTTATCTCAGCTGACCTATTATTGACAGGATCATGCAATTTAGTTACATAATCATGCATATCTGTCAATAGGGGCTTATGAGCATGCATTGTCATTAGGATTTGGGATTTATGAGCATGCAGCGTTAAATTTCATTAGGTTTTATGATTTTTGAGACTTTCTGAACCTGTGATAAGTTGATTTGTTTGACCAGATCAATCAAACTAGTCAAACCTGTGATTATGATGCATAGTCAAACCTGTGATAATCAAGCATGCACTGACATTAGTATTTAAAATTTTAGAGCATGGAATGAATTAGATGTCATTAGGATTAGGATTTATAATGAATTGGACTTTGACTGTTATTCAATAAAAAAGTCAACACAAGTTCAATTTATAAAAATTAAGTTCAAATTTGAAAAGTCATCTGCAGATCAATTCTAGTTACTTATGATAATCTATTATTGTAGTTGTTAGTTACATGATTTTGGTGGTTAATTACTTGAATTTGGTGGTTCATTACTAGATTAGGATGTTATGGTTCTTGATTAATTCACCAAAGAAAATAGATAGAAGCCAGAATGAATAACAGATAGATAATTGAATCAAAGTTTTCTCATACTCAATAAAAAATCCTATGGCTCTTATATAGCCTATTCTAAACAACGGAAACAATTAGGGGGGGGGGGATTGTGCACGGTCCTCCCAACCGCCAGAGTGATCCCACTCCGGGAGCCGCTACCCGACCAAGCTAGCTCCGCGGTGACTTCCCCTTGCCGAAACAACGGAAACAATTAAATCTAAACTAATTCCTAACAAACTGGAGACTATTGCTCACCCCACGTTTCCATTATTCTCAAGACTAATTCAAATTAATTATTATTATTATTATTATTATTATTATCTAAATAAAATGGAACTTGCAACTGGTTGCATGCATGCATAATACTTGGCCTTTTGGGTTCATGCACATGCATCTTCTTAGACTTCTTAGCTGGTACATAACATAGGAAAGAGTTTTGAATTTGGAGGGAATATATGAATTATAAGAGCATGGACTAATATGGTAAATAAAGTTGTAAGTATTTTAGTATTTCTCATAGAAATTTAAATGTCCAGTTAACTATAGGGGTATCATTGATCCAAATCGACAACCACAGGGACTTGAGTGTTCAATTTTGCCAAATAGGGAGTCAACGTGCCATTGGGTGTTCACCACAATCACTGAAATTGTAGTTTTCTAAAAAAATAATAATTAAACATCTACACCATCATTAACACGTTGAATTTTATAGTGCAAAACGTAAACCGATTGCTTGTGCTAAGCCATCACAGCTCAGTAAACTAAAAAAAATTTCCATCACAAGCTTTTTACGCGTAAAATTTATATACTATGAATTAGCAACATGTTCTATGCATGTAACCACCACATGGTTGCAATGTACATTGCCACGCCATATTAGGTGTGTGTTACTGTAAAGTCAAACCAACCCAACTTGGGTGCCCCTTAAAAAAGGCTGCCCAAATGAAGTCAAGTTACAATCCAACAAACCGCTAACAACCCAAAAAGTATGATGTGCAAATCAAGACTATACGATTTGAATCTTCAAACAACATATAAGTCACAATCTAAGAAATGGCAATAAACATATGTAACACATCCTGCCAAGACCAAGACCAAGATAAGATAAAGCCAAGGCTAAAAGAAAGCCTAAGCAACCAACTCAAAGCCAAGGCCGAATCTAACCCAAATAGGTAGACAACCAAAACAAAGCTAAAGCTTAACCAAACAAACTCACCAAAGCCAACACTACTAAACTAAGCAATGCCTGAACCAAACCCACAGAACTTATGCAGCCAACACAAAGCCAAGGCTGAACCAAAGCCAAGGCAGTCAACACAAAGCCAAAATCGAACCAAACACACACTAGTAAGACAACCAAGACAAACCTAAGGCTGAACCAAGCAGATTACAAAGATCCAGGTGCAACAACAAACATACAGTCATGTTACTAATTCATACCATATAATAAAAAGCCACCAATGTGACCCAACACAAGTGCATGTACTGACATTTGAAACCAAAGACAAACCAAGCTCGGCACCCTTGGTTGGCTGCACTAAAAGTGCCAAGCCCAAACCAAATCAAAATCATAGCAAAACTCGAGTATGAAATCCAATTCATCTTCATCGAGTAAAAAGTACAATGCACGAAACACTAAAAGTCTCTCATGAGCCATAAAATTAGCATCTACATCGACATGAGCCCACAAATGAAGATGACAGTGCAAATGTCAAAACAAAACCCTTGGATGAACATAAAACTTGCATCTTCGTCAACATAACTTCACGAATAATCCTTAGATGAAGAAGTACGTCTTAACTTCATAGGAAAACCATAAAAAAACTGAACAAACAACAATCTAATGCAGGAATCCGTTCAGTAAAGAAGAAACCCCCAACTAAACCAATATATACCCAAATCAAGGTACAAAATGGTTAGATCTGAGTTTGTTATACTTGTGAGTTTGAACAATGAGAGAACAAATAATTTGTAAATTGTAGTATATATAAGAAAAACACACAAGCAGGAAGTCATATCAAGACTGTTTTATATTGAATTTCAAAAGACTTAAAATACAGTACAATAATTATTCAAACTCCACCTCAGATGATCAATCAATTTGATGTTTGTACAAAAGGAATGTTTGTGATGAAATAGATCTCTAACACATGAGATCTATTTATACAAGTACGAAAGCTCTGTTTGCAATCAGCTAACGCATCTTGATAATGATATCTTACATTCCTAACTAAGAAGATTCCACAGATGTTAGAAAACATCTATGGGAATCTAAGATCTAATCTATTACATTAAACATCTGTTTTAACCTAAATATTGTTACATTGAGTAAACCTCTATTTTCCAACTATTGTTGGCTTGTATCAAACATCTGTTTGGCCATAACAGATGTTTGGTCTTCATGATTAGTGCTTTGCTTCAGCAGAGTTTTGGCCTTGAACAGTGGTTTCTTCTTCTTCAACAGTAGTCCCAAGGCTTCAAACAAATCTTTGAATGTCTTCAACAGATGTTCTGATTCGTGTTCAAGATTCAATATCTTTCGGAGGAGAATGTTTCCTCAACTGTTTTTTTTCTTGATCACGTGTTTGTAGGAAATTGTTTATCGATGAGGAACGAGGAAGTTAGGTATTTTCAATAAAACAATTTTGGTGGTAACGACCAACTAGGTTTGTTTGCGCATAAGTAAGGAATGGAAGATAGCTTTAAAAGCAAGAAAGTATTTTAGGATTCGAACGTTTAAACCGATTGATTGTGAATGAGGTTTATATAAAAGACAAAGAATAACTAGGAAAACGAAGATACGAGAGCGAACGATTGATCTAGTAAAGGAATGCGAGAATAGGAATGTTATGTGTGTTGGATAAATGAAAGCAATGCTTTAAGAATGAGGTCTCGTCGTGGATAATCGGATATCGTGCACTAGCAATGTGTTTGTGAGTTATTAAAGTTTGTATATCAGGTCTAAACAAGGTCTGCAATTCATCGAATTTCTCATGGCACGTTTTACGAAAGTTTGGTAACATGGTGAAAACACTTATATATAGGAAGTACCAGCGGCGTATCCATCATGTTTTAACCATGTCACGTCGGTTTCGTTATTCGGTGTCATGTTACGTTCTGTGTCTTACCATACACAGTAGTACACCCTATGATTATCATGCGCCTACCACTATAATCCCGTCTGCACCCTTGATTATATTGATCGTCGCATGATCCGCATAGTTTGTACTAGTTGTGTATAAATCAGGGTATACATTAACTTTAAAAATGAAAAATGAGCGCATAAGAATGTAGTATATAAGCATGTTTATGTTTAAGTATGTATATGACCAATGTAAGTGAATCCCTCGGGTTACGCTCACGTATCGGTATGAATGCATGAATATGAATGTAAGCATGTGTATGAGTATAAGCAGTAGTATGAGTATGAATATGTATAAATGTATGAGTATGAATATGAATATGAATATGAATATGTGTATAAGTATGAATATAAAATGTATGAGTATAAGTATGAATAAAAGTATAAGCATAAATGACGACGATCTCGTGTATGGTATGAATTGAATACAACGAACCTAGGCATATAAAATGATTAAGAAGTTTTGGGTATGTAAAACGAATGTTGTGTGTGAAATTATCGGAAATATCGACTAAACGTGTACCATGATATGTATGTATGGTTGTTTGAACAAAACGTTGCGTTTGTCGAATCAAAATAGTTTGAGTTTTGACTTGAAATGTAGAATCAAATTTGCGAATGTCAAGTGGATATAAAGTATTTATTGGTTATGCGAGATGTATTTTGTAAAAAGAAGGAAAATGCTACTCTTGTTTCTAAAGAATTTACGTAAGTCGAAGATTGTCAGTTCCCATGAAGTTTCCTTGCCCAAGTGCTTTGAATTTAAATGGTGTGTTGAGCGATGCATGAAAAAGGTTTTAGAAAAAATGACAAGTTTGCTTTATTAAAGTATTTTCGTATCACGGTATGAAGAGTTGTATTTTTGAAATGTTTGCCAAAACTTTGGTCCTTGAAAGGGTTTAGCAAACTTGAACTTAGAAATTTTGGAAAGTGTTTAACAAAATGATTTATTGATTTTTTGGAGTAAATTGCCAAAATCGTCCCTTAGGTTTAGGCATGTTTGTCAGTTTCATCCAAAACAACTTTTTGTACCAAATTCTCCTTCACTTTTGAGACTTTTTGTCTTTTTCATCCAAATAATTAATTTGCTTTGTTTTTTTCTATCAGACATTTGGATGAAAATGGCAAAAAATCCCAAAACCCAATGATGAATTTGGCAAAAAAGTTAGACGTTTGGATGAATATGGCAAAAGTCTCAAAAGTGAAGGGCAATATGATATAAAAAAGTTGTTTTGGATGAAACTAACAAACATGCCCAAACATCAGGGACGATTTTGGCAATTTACTCTTTTTTTTTGGAAAAAGTTTTAGTGAAATGACCTTATACATCTACAAGATCTTATGAGAGTGTGAGAAAATTTTGTTGGGTTTTCGATCGAGCATAAATTTCCTTAGTATGAAGTTGTAATGTGAGCTTGTTTAGCGATTAAGTCGAGTACGAAATTTGTGGGCAAGACTTTCATTAGACCGATTAAGTTGATAGGTAGCATTTCATTAAGTTTTGAAAATCGGGGAGTAAAATGTTTAAGGTACGATTAGGAATTTCGCATATGTGATTTATGTAAAATAGGTAGAAGGGTAAGAAATATGTTTTGTTAAAACAATGAATTTTGAAATTTGCATAAGTAAGGATGCGACAAACTGATAAACAATTGAAGTATGAAATTTGATCGTGGGGTTTGTATAATAAGGTCTCCAAGGAAAAGGTTTGGTAACGATCACCGGGGTAAGGGAATCACCCCTAACCCGTTGATGAGGTCATTTTAACAAGGAAGGAGCGGAGCTAATCATCAAGGTAAGGAATTCACTCCTATCTTGATGATATGTCCCCATTTTGAGATTTCGAGGAATATAATTCTAGTTGGTGATGTTTTTGAAATCATGCATGTAAATAACGTATAAGTGTATGAAAAGATTTAGTATGATGTGTGTGTAAAAATCTTGAAGATAAATTTGAATTTGAAAAGAGAAGGTTGCATCGTGTTAGGCATAAAATCGATAATAGTCAAATAAAGGTATGATTAAAATTTGGATTGTTCCAAAATGGAACTTTTGACTAAACCGAGGTGGTCGAAAGTTCTCTTGAATTCGAGAAGCATGCTTTAGCCTAATAGGTGAAATACTCTCGCCGAAATTTCGGTTAACGGTATTTACCCTTCCGGTTACTACATGTTCCAAATCATTCGAAAATTCGAGACTTGGCGGGATTTTTTAAAATCAAGGAGTGGGACTAGTTGACAAGGTGCGGGTTTCACCCCTAACTTGACAACATCGTACCCTAAGTGTGGTTGTTACTCATCCGATCAAGAAAGTTAATTCCGACATGTTGACGAGGGTCCACTAGATTTAAAACGGAAATTCTCCATCATGGTGAGGATTTCACTCCTAACTTGATGGCGAATTTTGTGTAAAAAAGAGTATGTAGATTGAGAGTCGTTCACCAAATTGTGGGTTTCACGCATATTTTGGTGAAGTCGTCTTGTTTGTATAATGTGAGTGTTTTCGAGTTTAGTATAATTAAGTAAAATGCCTTAGGAAAGGCGTATGCTTGAAATAATAAAACAAGTATGAGCACAAAAAAGGCATTTCAAGAATAGCACATAAAGATGTTTCATGTAATTAGCATATGAATCAAGTATGGTCAAGAATGGTGCTTAACTATAGACTAGGTCAAAAGCATAGCAATTTTCCTAATTCCCTATAGTCATGGCTCTGATACCAATCTGCCACACCCCAACCGATGGCGGAAATACGGAGTGAGACGAAATAGATTGCTCGAGACATCATAACACTAGCATTTGCGACAAGTATTTAAATATTAAATTTCATTTCTGTAACACCCCGAAAACGGGTTTGGTAATCAAACCACGTTTATACTAAAAGACGGGTAATTTACCTTTAGTGGTAAAAGTAACCCGGTGAATATTAGGATTCTTAAATAAACAAGAATTTACTAACTAGGAATTTTAACCTAGTTAGCTAATAGTCTAGAAATAACTTATAATAGGGTTAAAAACAGCCAAACTATAAGTTATACAAAAGATGAGGGGTTAATCTTGTAAACACTGAAACTATAATTAATTAAAACAAAAACCAAACACACCATTTGGTGTCTGGTCGATCAGGAACGCAGGAGGAGTGACCAAAGCTTCTCACCAAACCCTAACTCCACAAATTTGATCAATTGAAGGCTAATTCCTGTCCCAAATCGAAATCTGAACATAGATTCGTGATCCTCATCACAAGGGGGTTACAAGGTATGTGAAATTTGGTGCTAATTCTCTGTTTGAAATTCTCATGAAATTGGGAAAATCTGAAATTCATGGTTGCATGTTTGTTTTATGATGAATTAGAAACCATATAGTGTCTAGGGATAAACCCTAGACAAATACAAGTTGAAATCATGTGAAATTTTAGTGAAAGCTATGAACACCATTGTAGGTGATTAGTGGGTTATGTGTAATTTGATGAACACTAGGAAATAGAGTGTTGATCTAGTGTAATTTGACAATTTTGAAGTGATTTCAGAAATTTAGAAGTTAACAATCATGTAAAATGGTTGATTGGGGTGAAATTAGGGCTAAGTGACGAGCTAGAGATTTGCTATATAACCATGTAAAAAACTGCCCCTAAAGTGTTTGTGAAAATGCCTCAAAGAAGGCTTAAAATTGAAATTTAAAGTTAAAACGCATGATTGTAACGATTTATCGAATTATGCGATACATGATTGAAAAAGGGTTCTAAACGGATTGCGAATTGAACTCTTTAGGCGAGGAATCAAGATCGTCAAATGGACAAGCCGGTGGAAATACGCGTTTAAAAAGAGTGCTTAAAAGGTACGTAACTACAATTCCGTTACGTTATGCTTGATTCCGTATTCTAGCTAGTAGATTTTAAATTAGCATAATACATGAAATTGGCATTTACTTGAAGTGATGAAGATCACTAGGTAAATAAACGGGTCAAAAGGTGAAATTATCACCCTTTGACAATATTGTCTAATGGTTTGTCGAGTTACATGTTATAGGAATAAATAGCAAATGGATAAGTACATCGCTATTGCTAAGCGGCTACTAAGGCAAGGTATTGAAACGGGTCAATATATTGATCCGAGCCAGGTATGTATAATAACACGACTCGTCATGTAGAATTTGGAGTTCTATAAGAGTTAGACAATGTTAAAGTGTAGATATTCGGTTATCTTTAAGGTAAACTGAATAAATTGAATTATGTTCATGGTGTTTTAGAAGCACATGGGTTTATAAATAAGATTATAGTTAAAAGGGTCGGATTTTGGGTCAATCAAGTATTTAAAGGACCCTTGTAGTTAAAGAAGGATGAAAATTGACCAAATTGCCCTTGTAAGCTATTTCGGACGAACAACCCTTAAAGGTGGTTCGAAAATGAGTTTTATGATTATATAAATTCTTAGGATAAGTTAGATAGTGAAAAACGTGAATTCTTGGGTCGAAGGGCTTTATATGAGTCTTTGCCGTAAAATGGTAATCCGAGGGGTAAAACTCGGAACATATAGATATCCACATTAAACCCAATACACATATAGTTGTAGTGGGAGGTTACTAGATAAGAAATGTAGAACTACAATGCTAGAAGGGAATGAAAGCGATTTTAAGCTTTAAAGTGCTTAAAATACCCTTAACGGGTCAAAATAAGCATACGAGCAAAAACGGGTTTAAATTATGTAATAAACCTGTGATTAGAACCTAAAGTGGTAGATAACATTAATTTGAAGAAGTATATGTGATATAAGGATCAAACAAATATGTTTGTTTGATAAAATGCATAAACGGGTTAAAATTCGGTAAAATGGTAATGAGTCGAAGGTTTAGAAGTCTAAAAATTTATTAAGTTGGATGTTGGATTTTAACTCCATATGATGGAGAATTAAATTACGGACGCGTAGGAAAAAGAATCAGGTAAAACGGATTAAAAACGAGAGAGTTATGCTCGTTTCCGTGAAATCGGGTCATGTTGGGAATGTACAGCAACAGCTGAAGGCAACAGTATGTGAAAACAAGGGCTAGGCGTGACGCCTAGGCCCTTGGCGTCACGCGACGCCCCCTAACTCCGGAAAATTTTTAAATTTTGTCATTTTAACCCCTGTACTTGTTTGAACTTAATATTTGACTATCAAAACTATCTTTTAAGTTGGTTTTGATCATAGGTGATCGCCAAGAGTGCCCGGATGAAGATCAAGCTCGATGAGGAACCGAACACGATAAAATACAAGCTTTCGCGCGGCGTTTCGTCGTATCTTTAAAACGTCGAATCCAATTACATTAAGTTGTATTTTTTGAAATGTTGTTAACATGTGGAAATGTTAGTATGAAAAGTTTTTGTAAAGTCACATTTTAGCATTTAAATGTGTATTTTATTAATAAAATCTTGATTTATTAAGTCGGGTGTTACAAGTTGGTATCAGAGCCTTGGTTTAAGAGATTCAAGTATGGCGGGAAAGCTATGCTTGGACTTAAACCTTACGCTCTTGATAAAGATTGGTGTTCGGTTCGATACTTGATCGCAAATCCGGTAAGTACACGTATATCAAAGGTTTAGTATGATTAAAAGTGTTGAGAACAACACATATGGTTATCGTGTAATACACGTTACACCAATAAAAACGATATAGAATAGATATAGTCAACGGAATTACACGCGTTGATGCGTATAGTAGAAAAGCCTTGTATTATAATACGGGCATCCTTTAATGTTGAAATTACTAACTGTTGTATATGTTTTAGTTGAAGGACAATCGCATATGAGGATAGCGTGAGTTGAACAAATTACGGATATGATAGAAGAACGGTCCGAAGTATGACAAGAGGAGCATGCTCACCAAGGACTAAATCGCGTAACAACCGCGAACAAAGTTAATGGCAAGGAACGCCCGTCGGGGCAAACATTACCAGGTGCACGCTTATGAATGTAAACGCACAAATAGCAATATGCAACAAACATGTAGAGAATGATTGTTGCATATGTAAATTAGAAACTTGGAAAACCGAATAGAAAATATATTCGGGATATTGTTTCCAAGAGAAACAAATAGAGGCATTACTTACATAGGGCGTGATGTGAAAACTATAAAAAGGTCATGCGTGTCATGTGTTAATTGCTTACTATGGCCAAGTAAGTAGTGGCATGTGATACCATGAACTTCTTATAGCGGACAAATTTACATCCGATGTAGTAAGGGCGGGGTGAATGGGACAAAATTAAAAAGTACCCAAATGAAACAAATGAACAAAATAGTTGATAATAATGTAAACGCACAGCCGAGTGACGGAAGCGTATTACATTAGGATAATGAGCCCGAGAGAAGGGACAAGGATTAATGTAAATGATGATATAAAAATGAATGATCAAAAGAAAATTCACGAAAATAAGTCATCTTGGACGAAAGGGCCATGGTGAACAAAATGGGCAAGTAAAACCAAAGTATAGATGATCCGCTGGGTCATAAAAACAAAGGTGTTGCCCACACGAAAAAGATAATCAAGGTTGTTAACTTTAGTCGTAGTAAAGCAAGGATAACGATGATAATCGTCACTCATAATTAATAAGGCCGCCAATGGGGGTCACGTAAAGAATAAAAGACATGGTCGAATAAAAGCGACGGATTTCGTTAAGATGACCAAGTAAATCGAAATGAAGTTTTAATGCATACCGGAAAGGGTGCAATGATAACGATTTCGGATAAACACCCGGTTGATGGGTAAGACTTAAACACATGCGTGAACCGAGAAACGGGAACTCGGATGGAAAGTTAAAAGACTCGGGTTTTGAGTCATAACTAAAAGATGACAAAATAATGTAAATAGAAATTTTGAATAAATTATGTTCAGCTATTTCAAAGCTGAACGAGTCAAACAAAGACTGAAGTTTGGCATTCATAAGTGATGAATGTTCACACGAACAAGTCAAACAAATTTAATAAAGGATGACACTTGCTAAAGTAAGTAAGCGCGAATCGGATAAATAAAAGTACGAAATATTAATAAACCTATGTAAAGGAGTTATAGGCGTTAAAAACATTGAAATAAAAGAACCCGGGTAATGGGTCGTAAAGAAGTACAGGTAAGAACCGGGTAACGGTAAGTGCATGGAAAACCGACGTGTAAATTGACGTTAGAAGTCGAGAAGTCGGAAACATGATTTGAAAGAAAACAATGTAGCCTTAGACTACGGTCAAGGTCAAATGAAATCCAAAAAGTAAAGGTGAATAATTATAAACATAAAAAGGGGTGCCTTAACGCCATATGCGTATATAAACGTATACACATTTGAATAAAGACTAGAATAAAAGATGATCTACGGGATCATCATAACCTACGGGATATTAATTAGTGTAAAGGTCTACGGGGCCAAAACGACCCACGGGACATGAATTAAAAGCGAAGAGATCGTGAAAGGCCTGGTTGACAAAAGTGAGGGATTTCACTAAAACATCTAAACGGGCAGAAATAACAAAAAGGATTCACAATTATTTAAATTCTGATAATTCACAAAAAGGACAAAAATATTACCGAAAAGACAACGGAAAGGAATAAATTTTCAGACGTAAAAGTCCTAGAAATGAGTAAAAGATGTAAGACAAGGAGAAAAAGGAAACGTTAAACTAAAATTTAGTTTTAGTAAGAAACAATGTTTTAACAAATATGGATATTACGAGGGAGATTAGAAAATGGTTAATATCAAAGAGTATGGGTCTTAACATCGATAGGTGCGAGACAATACATTCGAAAAGAAGAAGTATGATAAAGAAACGTTGATATAAATTAAACATGATGTGACACGATCACAGTCAAGAAATACAATGTGAAGTGGAATCACATTATAACCAAGCGAGCGGTAAAGAGTAACTGGACTAATAAGTCTAGTTAGTGGGACCGGTTAAGGTCATTTAAATAAATTTGGTTGCTTATAATCGGTGGATTCGGTATAACTGAATAGAATAAATGAACTTGGAAAACAAAAGAAATTGTTGTTAAAAGTGAAAGATTTCACTAAAGACCATTAAACAGGTCAAGGTAACGGATTCACAATGGGTTCGATAATATGGATATCGCTAAGTTAACTAAACTAGTAGAAATAACGAAATTACGTTATTTCAAGTTGCATTATGTCGAATGAGGCACGTAGATGTTTTGTAACCAAAAAGGTATTACCAAAAATTTTCTGGTAATACTAACAATCGATTAAAATATGAGCAATGCTCAATTGATTATCGAGAGCATATGCATGGAGTTAAACTCGATAAATTATGAAAGAAAAGGTTTCGAGGACGAAACCTCTTTAAGGGGGGTAGACTTGTAACACCCCGAAAACGGTTTTGGTAATCAAACCACGTTTATACTAAAAGACGGGTAATTTACCTTTAGTGGTAAAAGTATCCCGGTGAATATTAGGATTCTTAAATAAACAAGAATTTACTAACTAGGAATTTTAACCTAGTTAGCTAATAGTCTAGAAATAACTTATAATAGGGTTAAAAACAGCCAAACTATAAGTTATACAAAAGAGGAGGGGTTAATCTTGTAAAAACTGAAACTATAACTAATTAAAACAAAAACCAAACACACCATTTGGTGTCTGGTCGATCAGGAACGCAGGAGGAGCGACCAAAGCTTCTCACCAAACCCTAACTCCACAAATTTGATCAATTGAAGGCTAATTCCTGTCCCAAATCGAAATCTAAACATAGATTCGTGATCCTCATCACAAGGGGGTTACAAGGTATGTGAAATTTGGTGCTAATTCTCTGTTTGAAATTCTCATGAAATTGGGAAAATTTGAAATTCATGGTTGCATGTTTGTTTTATGATGAATTAGGAACCATATAATGTCTAGGGACAAACCCTAGACAAATACAAGTTGAAATCATGTGAAATTTTAGTGAAACCTATGAACACCATTGTAGGTGATTAGTGGGTTATGTGTAATTTGATGAACACTAGGAAATAGAGTGTTGATCTAGTGTAATTTGACAATTTTGAAGTGATTTCAGAAATTTAGAAGTTAACAATCATGTAAAATGGTTGATTGGGGTGAAATTAGGGCTAAGTGACGAGCTAGAGATTTGCTATATAACCATGTAAAAATCTGCCCCTAAAGTGTTTATGAAAATGCCTCAAAGAAGGCTTAAAATTGAAATTTAAAGTTAAAACGCATGATTGTAACGATTTATCGAATTATGCGATACATGATTGAAAAAGGGTTCTAAACGGATTGCGAATTGAACTCTTTAGGCGAGGAATCCAGATCGTCAAATGGAAAAGCCGGTGGAAATACGCGTTTAAAAAGAGTGCTTAAAAGGTACGTAACTACAATTCCGTTACGTTATGCTTGATTCCGTATTCTAGCTAGTAGATTTTAAATTAGCATAATACATGAAATTGGCATTTACTTGAAGTGATGAAGATCACTAGGTAAATAAACGGGTCAAAAGGTGAAATTATCACCCTTTGACAATATTGTCTAATGGTTTGTCGAGTTACATGTTATAGGAATAAATAGCAAATGGATAAGTACATCACTATTGCTTAGCGGCTACTAAGGCAAGGTATTGAAACGGGTCAATATATTGATCCGAGCCAGGTATGTATAATAACACGACTCATCATGTAGAATTTGGAGTTCTATAAGAGTTAGACAATGTTAAAGTGTAGATATTCGGTTATCTTTAAGGTAAACCGAATAAATTGAATTATGTTCATGGTGTTTTAGAAGCACATGGGTTTATAAATAAGATTATAGTTAAAAGGGTCGGATTTTGGGTCAATCAAGTATTTAAAGGACCCTTGTAGTTAAAGAAGGATGAAAATTGACCAAATTGCCCTTGTAAGCTATTTCGGACGAACAACCCTTAAAGGTGGTTCGGAAATGAGTTTTATGATTATATAAATGCTTAGGATAATTTAGATAGTGAAAAACGTGAATTCTTGGGTCGAAGGGCTTTATATGAGTCTTTGCCGTAAAATGGTAATCCGAGGGGTAAAAATCGGAACATATAGATATCCACATTAAACCCAATACACATATAGTTGTAGTGGGAGGTTACTAGATAAGAAATGTATAACTACAATGCTAGAAGGGAATGAAAGCGATTTTAAGCTTTAAAGTGCTTAAAATACCCTTAACGGGTCAAAATAAGCATACGAGCAAAAACGGGTTTAAATTATGTAATAAACCTGTGATTAGAACCTAAAGTGGTAGATAACATTAATTTGAAGAAGTATATGTGATATAAGGATCAAATAAATATGTTTGTTTGATAAAATGCATAAACGGGTTAAAATTCGGTAAAATGGTAATTAGTCGAAGGTTTAGAAGTCTAAAAATTTATTAAGTTGGATGTTGGATTTTAACTCCATATGATGGAGAATTAAATTACGGACGTGTAGGAAAAAGAATCGGGTAAAACGGATTAAAAACGAGAGAGTTATGCTCGTTTCCGTGAAATCGGGTCATGCTGGGAATGTACAGCAACAGCTGAAGGCAACAGTCTGTGAAAACAAGGGCTAGGCGTGACGCCTAGGCCCTTGGCGTCACGCGACGCCCCCTAACTCCGGAAAATTTTTAAATTTTGTCATTTTAACCCCTGTACTTGTTTGAACTTAATATTTGACTATCAAAACTAACTTTTAAGTTGGTTTTGATCATAGGTGATCGCCAAGAGTGCCCGGATGAAGATCAAGCTCGATGAGGAACCGAACACGATAAAATACAAGCTTCCGCGCGGCGTTTTGTCGTATCTTTAAAACGACGAATCCAATTACATTAAGTTGTATTTTTTGAAATGTTGTTAACATGTGGAAATGTTAGTATGAAAAGTTTTTGTAAAGTCACATTTTAGCATTTAAATGTGTATTTTATTAATAAAATCTTGATTTATTAAGTCGGGTGTTACAATTTCATTTCTAAAGAGTCAATTAAAAAGGTTGAAATCAAATACAACAACTTGAAATGGAAGAATTACATTACAATAAGTATACAAAATTTAAAATTAGTATCAAGGCATCCTACTATGTTCCATGCATCATCAACATCATCATTAAACCTGCAACATGTTTTAAAAGCATAGTTCAATACAACGTATTGGCGAGTACACTAGTTTTAGACACGTGACATAAGTATGAAAAGTATTTCTCAAACCAACATAGCAATTTGGTATACAAGGTCAAACTATCATGCTTAACTAAAAGTCAAACCCAAGTGTCCACAAGAATTATATGTGTCCCTCGCCACAAAAGTAACGAGACTAAGTATGAATAATATGTGTCCCTCGATACCGAAGTAATCGAGACTATAAAGAATATAACTTAACAAAACCCCGTCGGGTGGTGTGCTACTCCTATAGCGCTATAATTGTTAAGGCGGGCTAACAAGTAGTATGAATTCTACCATGAACCTATGCATAACAAAGCATGTATAACGGATTGAGTGAATAAAGCATGTTTGTGTGAATCGAGCATTTTAACAAGTAAAGCATGTTGCACCCAAAGTGTATTAAAAGAAAAAGGGGTCAAGTGTACTCACAAAATTGCTAAGTCTTCCGATTATCCAAGTATTGACGAGTTACTGAGATTAGGAGAATGAATGTGTTCGGATTGGAGTTAAAGGAATGTTTATATTCAGGATTTAGATTACATAAAAGTATGTATATGAGAAGTAATCATCTAGACTTAATACTCGTTTTTTGGCACTATAAAACTCATAGGGGTTAGAATGATTTCATGGGTGAAGATACCCATTAGAATCGTAACGAGAAGTTAAGTACTTAGATGATGTAACTTAGTACCATGACGAATAATCATTTGATTATCATCAAGGGTTTGGTTATTATATATATTTTATATGTTTTATATATTTTATATAGTATATAGTATAAGTATAAGTATAAGTCTAACATGTATATCATAGAGTATCATAGAAGTCATGCATGAAGGTAAGAGGATAACCTTCCTTCAAAACCCATTTTGTAAGATTCACCAATGCACAAGTTGTCACAAGGACAACAAGGATGGTCATGAATGAAATGAAAAAGAAATGAAATGTACATACTACTCAAGGGACAAATGATCAAGTGAGGTGGTGGATTGAAGGTAGGATAGCCAAGGCTTCCAAATAATCACACACAACCAAACTCAAGTCTTGTTTCAAGAACAAGCTTGGAAGGATACAATACTTGTGGGTTAAAAAACCTTACAAAACAGAAAGTTTGGAGTGAATAAACACCTCCTAATTCATGTGAAACAACCTTGGTTAAGGTTACTAATCATGGATTTGATTAGTGGCATAAGAACACAAGTTTGCTTGAAGAAAACATGAGTTTAAAGAAGTTTTATAAAGATTTTATTCAAAACAGAAAGTTTCTTACACTTTTAACCTCAAATATGGTGATGTTCCATCTTGGTTTTCCATGGAAAACCTATGGAAACACTCCTAGAGGTGTTCCAAGTGTTAAGAAGAAAGAAAAAGTAGAAAAAGAGCAAAGGAAGTGAGCTAGAACTCTCTTGGAAAGTCTTGAACTTTCTGCTTGTAAGTTGAGAATTTGTTGCAATTTAGAGAGTATATTAGAGAGGATTTGATGTGTTGGTAAAGTGGTAAGTGAGTGGAGAAGATGTGGGTTTTATAGTTGAGGTTTACGGTTAGTTAGGAGAGTTATTAATGCAAGAAACACAACTAAGGAGCACAAATTTGGCCAATCCAAGACCTGCCAGCAACTTTCTGTGGATCGGTGGTCGTCGCGTGCCACGACCGTGGAGGAGTTCCCCCGTCGCGCAAGGCGGCGAGCCTTGTTTCCGGATAAAAGTTTCACTTTTGGCAAAAACAACCCCCTTATGTTTAGATAAGTCATGTTTGATGTGTTTTAGGGTGATTTATGTATAAAAGTATATGATAAGGTGGTTTTATGTTACTTTAACATAATGGTAAGTATAAATAAGTATTCGTAAATGTTTGATAGTGTATAAACATAAGTGAAAACGTATAAATCGTGTATGTATGATATGTATTCGAAAGTTTATTACACGCCCACATGAATCACGAATAAGGCGTCTAACGTATAACGAATTAAAAACGTATAAGTATAACAAATAAGGAAGGTCCAATTTGGAATAAAACAGTGGATTTTATTACGATTAAAGTCTCGAATTTTATGATTTTACGACGAATTACAATTACAAGGAATACAAGTTTCCAAGAATAGAGATTACAAAACAAGCTTTCTAATTAAGGAAAGTTATAAAAAAAGTCGGGCGTTACAATTGAGTTAAAAGTACAATGCACTAGAACAAAGCATGTTTCAATCCTCATAGGAAAACAAAGCAAACACCAGAAGTCTCAGATGAGCCACAAAATTAACATCCTCATCGACATGAACCAACAAATAAACATCTCGGATGAAACATAAAGTAAACATCCTCATTGACATTAACCCACAAATAAACATCACAGCCCACACTTTGAAATTAAAGCCTCAGATGAACTCAAAAGTTGCATCTTCATCGGCATATGTTCAAGAATAAGTCTCAGATGGAGACATACTTTTTTACTTCACAATCAAACCCGAAAAAACATATTATAAAAGAGAACTGCTGGAAACAGGTCATGCAAGACCATCAAAGCCCCAAAAAAAATAAACGTCACAAGAAACAAACTGATGCAAAATTAGTTCCGGAAAACAACATGCAACAACATCAAAGCCCCAATACACCATAATTGGAGCAACAGAAAAACAAAATTAGCGATTCCAGTAACTACAAGAAAAATACTGACGGATATCAGAGCTATACTCCAACAAAACTAGCCCAAAATGTCAAAGAAACATAGTCACAAAGGTGTATTACCTGATAACGACGAAAGATGGCGGCTCAACAGCTACGCTGCAGCATTGGAAGACGTTGGTGGCAGTGAGAGGAAGTGGAGTGCTTCCAAACGAAGCTACCCCACAACAAAACCAGTATATACTCAAATCAAGGTACAAAACCCACAACATTATTTAACACATACAACCCAAACAACTCGCTGCATGTTGGTGCACTTAGTGTCTGTTAACTTTGTCTTATTCAAGTCTTTTGTTTAGATAGGTTTGAATGAACACACAACAGGGTCTAAGTTAGGTTTAGTTTGGGTTTTAAGAAGGGTTTTCGCTTGGAGAGTGTCTTGGATGGTTCAAACGAAACCTTATCATCATCAACATACTGTTTCGCTTCAAGCCAGTCTCAAGCGAAATCCTATGGTTTGCCAGCCTCAAGCGAAACCCCCTAGGTCTATATATAGTGGTGTGTGTTGTTCATTTGAAGCGAACTGGTTGTGTGTGTAAGGGAAGGTGCTGCCGGATTTGCTTCAGAATACCTTGTAAAAGCACGGAAATTAATCAGAAAAGATAGATTAAAGTGAAACTAGCTGTTGTGACTTCTTTTACGTTGATTCCGCCTTCGTATTTGAAGATGAACATCCTTAACTGACATTTAGAGGTCGTAAAACGGTCCAACAAGTGGTATCAGAGCTCAGGACGAGGAGCTCATACCATAGCAGCTTGATATTACCGGATTCTCTACTTTCTACTCACTTCTTTTTATATTTTTCTGATCTGAACGAGTTCTAACGGTTGAAATGGCCTGAATTTCACAAATATTGTGTAAAACATAGTTTTAACAAAGCCTACAAAGAATCAGATTAAGTTTCAGACTAAAACGGATAAAAATGGACTAAAACAGCCTTTCGCTTGAAAGTGTTCGTCGTAAAAAACCCATTTCGCTTGAAAAACAAAGGTTTTCGCTTCAAGAATCTAACCCTTTCGCTTGACAGTTTGAAGCGAACTAGTTTACTGTGCTTTCGCTTGAACTGTTGTACTTGTCTCAACCATTTCGCTTGAAAGTCCAAGCGAAATAGAAGGTTTCGCTTCAGAGTGTACTGTTTCGCTTGAACCTTCTATATTTGTTGACCATTTCGCTTGAACAGTTATTTTACAAGCTATTTCGCTTGAACAAGCTTTCGCTTGAAATTGATATTTTTCCAAAACCAAAATTTTTCTAAGTATTTGATTGGTTTTCAGGTACTTTCAAGATGGATGACATATTCTTGAACCCTTTTAGCGACATGTACGCATTTGCTGGAGATTCCAGAAATGATGATTCTACGTCTAGCAACAACAACGAGAATGTGCCAAAAGAGAAGAAAAAGGAAGCTTGGGAATCTGAAAGTGCATTTGGAACGTTCAATAAACCTCCAAAGCTAATGGCTATCGAGGAATACAGTCGGTGGTCAAGAAAGTTTGAAGATTGGTTGATGGCATTTGCATTTCCCAGTTGGAAGAGTTTGAAGAACGGTTATGAACATGGAAACAAATATGGTGAAACTTTAAGAGTAGCTGAGGAGATTGATTCGTTTGTAGCTGAACAAAAGTGTGTGGCATTGTTATTTCAATCCGTCCGAGAAGACATAATTTCATTGATCGATTATTCAAATGCAAAAGATCTTTGGGCAAAGTTAGAAAAGAAATGTTTAGGAAGTACTGAAATCGTGAAAAACAAAAAGAAACTTCTTAGAAAAGAGTTTGATCTTTTTGGATGTTTAAAGAATGAGTCAGTTTGTAAAATGATAGAAAGGTTTGGTCATCTGAAGCTGGAATTAGTAAGACATGATATCAGAATTCCTGAAGAAGATCTTATCGACAAATTGTTCGATTCGTTGCCTGACGAGATGGATTGGAGATATTATGCGCTGATACTGAAGAATACCATCAAAGAACCAGAAAAGTTGACATTAGATTTGCTGATTGAGAAACTCGAGAGTCACGAGTTGGAACTGAAGAAGACATATAAAGTCAATCACTCATCTTACCAGCAGAATTTGGATTTGTATTATCCAAAAAGCATGATGCCAAAAGCAACTTCTCCAAAAACTGCATTTTCTGCTGAGAATGTGTCCACAGCAAGCAAAGAAAATCAAAGCAGTGGAAGTCACAGTGGTTATCACAGTGGATCTTCATCATCTGCAAGTCATTCTGATGCAAAGAATCGTTTTCAATGCAACATTGCAATAGACTTGAAGAATGCTCAGAATTTTGATGAGGAGTCGGCCAAACAGCAGATGATCTTCCTAGCATCGGTGTTGGAATCGTATGAAGGGTTAGTAGCTGGAAAGATAGGCAACACCAATCTGACGAAAGAAGATTATGATCAGATTGATCCTGAGGAAATGGAGCTGATCGATATTCGTTGGGCTATGGCCAGTGCTGTTCGTCGAGCACAGCGTTTCATGGAAATTACCGGCAGGAAGACAATTGGTGGTGCATCTACTAAGCTGGGGTTTGATAAATCAAAGGTGACTTGCTTCAAGTGTAAGCAGAAGGGTCATTTTAAACGAGAATGCAGAAACGCATATGCTGATGAGTCGGAAAACCCTTTCAAAGATGATTACTACAAGAAGGCAATTTATCATCAGAATAAATCCGAGCCACCTAGATTGAAGCAGGTTGAAGACAACTAAGAGAAATCTAGAGCTCTTGCGGTGATTTACGATGATGAGGGTTATGATTGGAGTCAAGAGGTTCTACCGGAAGAAGATGCAGTTGGTTACGCATTCATGGCGAAAAACGACGAACCTATTCCATGGAAAGATGATAGAACTGAAGAGCAGAAGTATAGATACAGAAAAATGATTGCTGAAAACAAAATCATTAGAATTTCTCGTATCCATCTGGTAGCAAGGAGAGCAAATAGATGGGATCCGGACAGAGAGTGTTATCTTGATGAATATGGAAATATTGCGATTGATGACAAAACGCTTGATATTGAAGCCATAATCCAGCAGTACAAAGAAGAGGATGAGTACTGGCAAAACAAATGGTGGGGAACTCCAACCGAGAAAATGAAAGAAGAAGAGAAAGAGAAAGAGAAAAAGGAGAAAGAAGAGATCGAGAAAGCAAAGAAAGTTGATACTGGAGTTATTGACACAACTCAGGAGTTGAATGCTGAGAACTTGGGAAAAATGGCTGACAAAGTGCTGGCTGCTAAGGCACTTGAGGTAGACTCTAACTCCGTGTCTGAGTCAAAAAGCCAGGTTAGTTCAAACGTGTCAACAAATGTGTCAGGTAAGAAAATTGATGGAAATGCTGATTGCAAAAATTGCAACAAAGAGTGCAAATTTTGTAGCACAGTCACGTATCTCAACGGGAAGAAAGTTGATGATCTGACAGCAAAGGTCAGAAGCGTTGAGAATCAAATTCTTGATCGTGACAAGATGGTTAAAGCTTCAACTGAACGGATAAAAGAGTTAACTAGCCAAATTGAAAATGATAAAATTGATCATAACAAAATCAAACAAGAAAATGAAAGGTTAATTCTTGAAAACCGTCAGATTTCTGAAAAGTTTGAAAAACTCAAAAGCACATTGAAAGAGAGTGATGATCGAAATGGTAAAACTTTTAAAGAAAATGAACATCTAAAAGCAGTGCTTAGAGTAAAAGAAGAATCAATCAATCAACAACTGGATGAAATCGCTAAACTGAAACTTAAATTTCAAGAGGCTGAAATTGAAAACGAGCGAATCCAGTTGAAGCTTAACAGTTATAGCTCTGCAAGCTTTGTTTTGCAACATATTATTCCCAAACCCATCGGGAAAGACAAAGCAGGCGAAGATGTGTATTGTGATGGAACTGGGGTGGGTTTTCATCAAGTACCACCACCTGTTCTTGATAACTACACGAAAAAGCAATCTGGGTTGGTTGAAATTGAGGAAGAAAGTGAAGTTAAACTTCCGGAGAACATTGATGTCACGTTTACATCTTCCAATGACGATAGTGTCCAAAATGATATTGTAAAAGGTGTTGTTGAAAATGTGCTAAAAATGGATAGTGACACTACTGAGGAAGATGGGTGTTTCTTGGACAAGTACATTCAGAAACCAAAATCCAAAAACAACTTAAGTGATGAACCGGGTCTTGTGATGTACAAGATGGCTGGATCTGATAAGTTGTATTCGGATTCTGAGTTTCCGATTGAGAATGTTAATGTGAAAAAGTTGAAAAATGTTTTTAAATTGGTTGAAGTTGAGTTGTCAGAAGTGAATAGTTTGAAACAAACAAAAAGGCAAATGAATTTTGAGAAAGATAAAGCTTACTACAAAAAAGCCTGTTGTTCCACCACATTTTTATAATAACAATCGAAACAACTGGTCGGGTGGTTATCGGGATGGTAAGAGTTATCAGAAAAAGAGTTTTAAAAACAAAAGATTTGCTGAAAAGAAGGTGTTTGTGAACGGTTCAAGTTCACTTTCTGATGAGGAAAATGAATTTTTTTCAAAATCAAATAAAGAGTTCTTTGAGAAGAGGGCTTCACAATCTCAGTCTGAAGGCACAAGTCGAGTTGTTGATACTCGTACATGTTTTAGATGTAACAAATTTGGTCACATTGCAAGAAATTGCACCAACTCCAAGCCTAAGACTGAAGTTGTTGAGAGACAAAAGAAGAAAGTTGATGTGAAGGGTAAAGCACCAATCATTGTTGAGAAAAAGAATGTGAAAAATGACAACATCAAAGTGAAAAATGAACCCATAAAGAAAGTGGTAACTAAAAATGACAAATTTTACAAACGGGTTGCATTATCTCAACAAGTTTGGAAACCAAAAACAGAAATGAAAATTTCAACTTCTGAAGTGAAAAAGGCTGAAGAATCAATTTCGGTTGATTATGATGCAAATTTTCCACCTTTGAAGGCTGAAAATTTCAAAATTCAAATTGCGAGAGTCAAGGTTACACCTAAGGCTGATGAGGCCTGGGTGGACACCATGTTTGAATAAGCAGTTTGAATTGCCGGAGCTTCCTGGATCGCGAAGCATGAATCGGCATCTTTATTAAAGATGGTTAATTTGAAGTTTGTTATGTGCAGGATCTTCCAAAACTTGTATCCAGATGGATCATGGATAGTGGAGCATCTCGACATATGACAGGGAAGACTGCATTGCTGTATGATGTGAGAAACATTAATGGTGGTTATGTAGGTTTTGCTGGTCATGAAGGTGGTAGAATTATTGGTGAAGGAACGTTATCCAACGGGATTGTGACGTTTGAGAGAGTTAACTACATTACTGAGCTGGAGAATAATCTGCTTAGTATCTCCCAGATTTGTGAAAATATGTATACTACTCACTTCACTGATAAAGAATGTTTGATCTTGAAACCAGGATTTGTTATCCCTGAAGATTGGATTATTATGCGGGCACCTAGAGTGAATGATTTATATGTGTTGGATATGACTGTAGCAACTACAACAACAGGTCAAGCACATTGTTTTGTTTCTAGAGCAACTGAAAAAGAATCGAGATTGTGGCACCGCAAGATGGGGCATATTCACCTAAGGAAGATGAATCACTTGGTGCACAATGATTTGGTTTTGGGTGTTAATATCAAAGGTTTTCATCTGGAAGGGGAGTGCATTAGTTGCATTAAAGGCAACCAGAAGAAAAAGTCACACCCTACAAAGCAAGTCAATTCAGTTTCGAGACCTCTGGAAAGACTTCACATGGATTTGTTTGGTCCTGTGAATGTCAAAAGTATTACAGGAGATTACTATTGTTTGGTCGTTACTGATGATTATTCCAGATTTTCGTGGGTTTCTTTCTTGAAAACGAAAGACGAGACATTTGATAGTTTGATGGCGTTGTTCAGAAAGATTGAGAATCTGTACCAAAGGCGTATCAAAAGAATTCGTAGTGATAATGGTACTGAATTCAAGAATAGCAAGATGGAAGAATTTTGTGATGAAAGAGGTATATTGCATGAGTTTAGTGCTCCGTACACTCCGCAGCAGAATGGAGTTGCAGAACGCAAAAACCGGACACTAATCGAGACGGCTAGAACTATGCTTGCAGATTCAAAGTTACCGATAAATTTTTGGGCTGAAGCTGTTTCCGCCACATGCTATACACTCAACAGGGTTCTCACTGTCAAGAAGTTCAACAAAACATGTTTTGAGCTAATCAATAACCGCAAACCGAATTTGAAGTATCTAGAACCGTTCGGGTCACCCTGTACAGTTATAGAGCCTTATGGAAAGTTTGGTCCGAAGTGCATTGAAGGAATATTTGTTGGTTATGCAAATCCAATGCGACGTGTCTTCGTTCCAAGTGAGAAGCGGATTATTGAAGTTGCAAATGTGGAATGTCAAGGTTATACTATGCCGCCACAGAATCCTGGTGATTCATGGCGTTATCATTATGATAAACTTTGGGATTCGTTTGACATGAGAGAAGAATCAGAGGATGATGAAGATTTCTTTGATGAATTGGATATTTTACGTGAATATGAGTCGCAGCTAAGGTTCCCAGCTGAGTATTCGAGGCGACCACGGGAAACTTCAAATGATGATGAAGCAGGTCCAAGTAATGCTGGTGAACATGATGATGTCCAACAGAATGAAGTTGCTCAAGATAATCAGTCGGCACAGAATGATAATCAAGAAGCTGAAAACATGCCAGTATTTGATCATGGTGATTCAGATTCTGAGGAGGAGCAAATTCAGATTTCAAGTCAAACAAACCAAGTTGGTGAACAAGATGCAGAGCAGAATGTTACTAATCTGGAGGGAAATGTAGATGTTCCAAGCGAAGTGATGCCGCGAACTTTTTCATATCATCCAGAGGAGTTGATCATAGGAGAATTGCAGACAGGCGTTCGCACTCGAAGACAGATTGATAAAGGGCTTACATGTTTTTATACAAAAGTTGCTACTTTGCAAACTGAATTTTCATTGCGTTGTTTTATCTCGCAGGTTGAGCCAAGAACTTACAAAGAGGCGCTTACTGAAGACTCTTGGGTCAATGCTATGCAGGAGGAACTTAGTCAATTCGAAAAGTTGGGAGTGTGGAAGTTAGTTGATTTGCCAGATGGTCAGAGGAAGATAAACACCAAGTGGGTGTTCAAATGTAAGAGAGATGATAGAGGAGTTGTGATTCGCAATAAAGCTCGACTCGTTGTTCAGGGTTTTAGTCAACATGAGGGGATTGATTTTACCGAAGTCTATGCTCCTGTAGCACGTCTAGAAGCAATCAGAATTTTCCTTGCATTTGCGTCTTGGAAGAACTTCAAAGTTTATCAGTTAGATGTTAAATCGGCTTTTCTCTATGGGAAGGTTAAAGAGGAGGTTTATGTCGGACAGCCGCCGGGCTTCACCGATCCAATCCACAAAAACAAGGTCTACTTATTGGACAAAGCGCTGTATGGTTTACACCAGGCACCGAGAGCCTGGTACGAGACTTTGTCTCAACACCTACTAGCCAACAAGTTCATTCGTGGAAAAGTGGATGCCACTCTCTTCACTAAGGAGGTCGAAGGTCATCTTCTGATAGTACAGATTTATGTGGACGATATAATCTTTGGGTCAACGAATGAAAATCTATGCAAAGATTTTGAATCAGTGATGAAGCAAAAATTCGAAATGTCATCAATGGGAGAGATGAAATTCTTTCTGGGATTACAAGTTGAACAACTTCCTGAGGGAATTTTCATTCATCAGTCAAAGTATGTTCATGATATTCTAGAGAAATTTGGGATGTCAAGTTCTACTCCAGCTGCTACCCCACTTGCAACAAATCATGGGATTCACCCAGATCTCACCGGAGACAGGGCTGATGAAATGTTCTATCGTTCCATGATAGGTTCTTTGATGTATTTAACTGCTTCACGTCCTGATATTATGTACCCAACGTGCCTCGCAGCAAGATTTCAATCTAACCCGAGAGCATCGCACATGATTATTGTGAAGAGGATATTACGCTACCTGAAAGGAACTCCTTCATTGGGGTTGTGGTATCCTAGGAAAGGCGATTTTACGCTCGAAGGGTATTCCGATTCGGATTTCGGATGTTGCAAAGTCAATTCCAAATCAACAACTGCAGGATGCCAGTTCTTTGGTCCTAGATTGGTTACCTGGCAGTGTCAGAAACAAACGTCTGTGGCGTTATCTACATGTGAAGCGGAGTATGTTTCTGCTAGCAGTTGCTGCTCTCAGATCTTGTGGATACAGCAACAGATGCGCGACTACGGTTTGCAGTTTCTTAACACACCTCTTTTTGTTGATAATGAGGCCGCAATAAATATAACAAAGAATCCAGTACATCACGCTAAAACAAAACACATCGAAATTCGTCATCACTTTATTCGTGATTGCTTTGAGAAAAAGTTGATACGAATTGAGAAAATCCACACTGACGAACAAAAAGCTGATTTACATACCAAAGCTTTTGATAAAAATCGGTTTAAATATTTGTTAAAACTGAACGGTATGAAGCTTCTTTCAGTGTCGGATGGCATTATTGGCGTTGATGAAAGTACTGTTGCGGATGAAGACGAGAAACAATCTGCAATGGTTTGTCGATTTTTTACTTGTTTTGGTATTTAGGGGGAGTAGATAGATGTATATAGTTTATTTTTCAGAAAATACAAAAACAGTAAAAAATGCAAAAATACAAAAACATGATAAAACCAGAAAAAGAGCTTGTGTAAAAAGGGAAAATGATAGTACATCGGCTAGACAGTCACAGTATGCTAAAGAATTGGAATGATTAAAAGGTTAAACAGTCTCGCTAATGATATGTCGATAGGTTTTTGCACATTTAGTAAGTTTGTTCGGGATATAAACCTAAATCTTACTTGCTTATTTCGTGGGGAATACTACTTGGATATATAGGTAACCCCTGAAATCTCGTTTGAAAGGTTTCGTATTCTGATATACTAGGCTTTATACTCAGTTGATATCTGGGGTATTATTCCGGGACTTCTGCTGAATGGAAGTTCTGACCTAGTCCTCGAATAATACTTTCTGCAAATGCTTGAAACACATCATAAACCCTCAGCATGCCGATGAAACAATAAAATTGATAGTCGCTGCTGTTGTAGCTAAAAGATCCTCTAAAGGGGACACACCTACAAGTTGAGTCATGATCTCTCTGCTGAACGGTAGTTCTGACCTGAGCTCTCATGATTCTTCATAAATTATTAACCCCTACAGATATCATTTGTGTTATAATTACATGTAAGACTGAATATCGAGATCTGGATACGGGAGTATATTCAAGAGGTGGGACACACGTATAAGTTTAAGTCTTTAAAACACTAAATCCGTATCCTGAACAGATTGAAATTTGTGTGAGAATTTAAGATGGATCAGTATATCGACAATCGAGGTGAATTGTTTAATTCTGAGTATGTAATTACAGCTTAACGGTACTTGAGATTTGTCTGATAGCTGATATGATTTCCTAACACGCTCATCAAAAATTTGTTTGTAAATCCAAGTTTTCTGTATTTCATTTCTTTTTGCAATTCAAGTTTTCTGTATTTCATTTCTTAGTTTAGAACACTTTATAAAATCCAAAAAGATTTTATTTCTGCTTTATTTTCCGACAAACCAAAGTGGAGAGTTGATTGTTGGATTCTCAGATATTTGAAGCAGATGCAAGAGATTCTGGACTGAAGAATGAGGAGAGCTTATCTTGATGGAATTTGGTTTATTGAAAAGTCAAAAACAAGTTCATTAACTTGATACTTGTTATTTTCAGAAAATGTTTGAAATTGTTGTTTTAAATCAGTTTGTTTCGTCAAATGATCAACCAAGGTCATTAAATTGAACTTGGTAGATTAATTGAGTAATCAGGGTCATTAACTTGGACCTGAATACTTGAGTGGATTGCTATAACTGATTGAGTTTGTGATTTATTATTGAAAAGATAGTTTGTAATGATTGATGTTTGAGACACAGGTTTTGGATCTCATTATTCCCACGGTAGCTAAATGTCAAAGCTTGAACCAGATATCTCAGATTCTAGCATATTGAAAGGGGGAGTCTGTGAAAGGGGGAGTCTGGATTAACGGTCAAAGGGAAGTCTGAAGATGGAACCAGGACAAGATTGTGAACCTGTGAAGATAAAATGTTTATGATGAATAGACAGAGTTGAAGATTGTTAAAGACAAAGACTTGAAGCCAAAGACTTCGTCAACATTCAAGGGGGAGTCTGTTGGTGCACTTAGCGTCTGTTAACTTTGTCTTATTCAAGTCTTTTGTTTAGATAGGTTTGAATGAACACACAACAGGGTCTAAGTTAGGTTTAGTTTGGGTTTTAAGAAGGGTTTTCGCTTGGAGAGTGTCTTGGATGGTTCAAGCGAAACCTTATCATCATCAACATACCGTTTCGCTTCAAGCCAGTCTCAAGCGAAATCCTATGGTTTGCCAGCCTCAAGCGAAACCCCCTAGGTCTATATATAGTGGTGTGTGTTGTTCATTTGAAGCGAACTGGTTGTGTGTGTAAGGGAAGGTGCTGCCGGATTTGCTTCAGAATACCTTGTAAAAGCACGGAAATTAATCAGAAAAGATAGATTAAAGTGAAACTAGCTGTTGTGACTTCTTTTACGTTGATTCCGCCTTCGTATTTGAAGATGAACATCCTTAACTGACATTTAGAGGTCGTAAAACGGTCCAACACTGCAGCATTGGAAGACGTTTGTGGCAATGAGAGAAAGTGTAGTGCTTCCAAACGAAGCTACCCCACAACAAAACCAGTATATACTCAAATCAAGGTACAAAACCCACAACATTATTTAACACGTACAACCCAAACAACACAGCGTACAAGCACACCATACACAAAAATGTTGTTAATTCATAGTATATAAATAAATAATAACATATAATTAATTTAACTATATATGTTAAATTAAACATATAAATTATTTTTAATTAAAAAAAACCATAACATTATATTTTGAAACATTAAACATACATAACACTTGGATTACACAAAATGATGAAAACCAAAGTTTTGATTCAATTGGACTTGATTGGGGTAAGTTTGTTTTGTGTATGTTTGATTCGGTTTCGTTTGTGGTATCGTTTAACATTTTTTGAAAGCGCATATTACCATTCATTGTTTCAAGAGAATTTGAGAGAACTTGTGTAATGGATTGGAGAATTTTTTTTTAAATGAGATTGTCTAAATGGTGTTATAGATAAAAGTTTAATCTAAAAAAATTAAGGTGAATATAAGCATTGGGATTGATGGGGCCCACTAAAAAAGGTCGTTAGAGGTCCGGATTTTCAGACTTCGCAAGGAATGGAGAAGACCTATAATGTTATCAGACGAAGGATTTTTAGCGACAAATTTGGATTACTGCTGGACCACTAGAGTATAATCGTGCCACTAGTAAAACCACCCAATCATATTAATCTCCACTAGGTTATAATGCATGTACACTAATTCATGAGGAAACCCATTAAATTGGGAAAAAACCCTTGTGAGAATTGAATCCAAGACCAAATAGTCCCTAAGTCTCATCCCACCCCCAAGATGCCACTAGGCTATAATGCCATGGGTAAGACGAGGGAATTGATCCATGGATCAAGCCACGTAGAAGTTGGATTAGTAAAATGCTCAAATTATGAGTACTATGAGGGAAGCAAATAACCAACAAGTAACCAACCACTCATTACATCAACCAACAAGCTATCACATCGGCACCTAAATTGAGTTTTTGAATGGCCAGTGAATGCACATTGGGCCCTCACCTTTTAGAAAATAATTTGTTTGAGCTAAAAGACAAAATTCTTTTGTCATAAAAGATTATGAATGATTTTATCTATATTGTTGAAAAGTATAATATTTTTTTTTCAAGTCAAACTTAGGTGTTAGTGTAGGACTATATTTTTCCTCGATTGTATAAATCGAGTGTTCTTGATGTCTCAAGTTAAAAAGAAAAAACAACCTTTTAAGGTTTTAAATATAGGCGTTAAAATTATTGTTACTAAACATGGTTCTAGTGATGCTTAGTTAGTTATGATGATTATTATTAGAAAATTACTTAAAATTGAGATTAAAGTATAAACACTTATACATTTTGCATTAATTGTGATATCGGCTCACCCTACTCTTTTTTTTTAACTCCCTTTATATTTACCAACCATTTGTATCAACTTTTATATAGCCTTTTGATGCTTATGGAGGAAGCGTAATGACCAGTTGCTTAACTCCAAAAAAATGTGGGTTAGAAAGGCTCTTTGAAGACATTCAAATTATGGCTTTCAAATGGCGGAAATGTGGGTTGAAAACTCTCAAAGTTGACCGGAACAAATGGTGTTATAATCCATTCTTGGGCATCGAATAATGTAAGCAGGTCGTGGGTGTTTTTCCTTATCTTTTCTCTTGTATGTTATTGTATTCTCTGGTTGTTTTGGGTGGCATCTTTAAATTTGTTTTCGGGGTTTTTTACTAGTCCTTTGCTAGCGTCTTTGATATAATATATCATTGTTGTCGTTCAAAAAAATTGCATAATTTGTATAATCATTAAAAGTATTTAGTTTAGGAATGAATAGTTTTACTATAAATCATGTATGGTGGGTGTATAGTGTATACAAGTCATTTTCTTTAGGCTTTTGTGAGAAAGCGATGTCCAACTATTTTTCTCACTCTAAGGGCCAAGGGAAAGATTGTCTTTTTGCAAGGCCAATAATTAATGAAATTGAAGTTCAAATATAATATTTCAATGTGTGCATACCGAAAATAATACATGACATATAATTTGATATCAAACTTAATAGTTTTATGTAACTTGAATTAAGCCCTGCATTACAGCGGGATTGTTAAATAACATCAAACACATTAATTTTTCACAAATTAAATACAAATCAACCGTAGATGATATATTATAACTGTAATTTTTAAGAAAAAATATTATAGAATTCACAATCAAAGTCTAAAAGTATTAATATATCTAAGCCTATTATATTTTTAAACATTATTAAGTTGTGCGTAATATGCATTAAGCGTGTTTAGCGCAACCTGCAACTCAACTTGATTTTTATGAATTTTCCTATCTCTCTCGGTTAGCTCGTTTGGTTTCTCGGTTATGTGGCGGTAAAAGTTACAACATCCTCAATAATCCTCCTTAGTCGTTCAAAGACGTCCACCTCTTCGTTAGAAGTGGACATTCTAAACCTAAAAATTTACATATCAGTTAGGTTGTACGTCAATTAAATAACAACACTCATCTATAATGCGAACTGATTATCAAGTCACAACAAACAGGCCCGCAAACATCATTGTAATTGTTTGTTTTTTTTATATTAGATTGGTCACAATAACCATAATAACAACTGATTCGTCATCACCAATAAGGGTGTAAACCTAAATATAAATAACAAACAACAACCAAAAACATAATAAAAAGGGTCATACTATTTGAGCCTAACATTAATGTGCATCACCAATTAAGTTGCAAATTTGATTTTGTAGGATCAAAAATCTGGGCATAAGCCTTCTCAGTTTTCTAAACCCAAATGTTCAATGCCATAGCCTATTTCCACATTTTGCAGCAATCACATATTGACCAACTTTAAATACCAAGCCAACGTACAACAACACTAAACTTGTGATTTAATAAAATGTTGCTAATGTATATACATATTGTTGGAAAAATAGGTGAAAATAGCATTTTTCACAAATATAGGAAAATGTTTTTTTTCCTATTTTGGACTAGAAATAAATATAATAAAATGAGCGGGTTTTATATATTTATTTGTGGGTTTGTGTTCTATGTTGGAAGATCTTCGCAACGAACCAAACCACGTCCAAAACGGAGCTAAGATGAATGAGATATCGATGCTCAAAGTTGGGTGTTTGAAACATTAAATGCTGAAACAAAAGGGAAAGTAGCACCTTGTCCCACATCGGAGGAGAGTTGGAACTTAAATGGGTATTTAAGGTGGAACTCTCCATCCTTATTGTTTCATGGAAGCACACACTAAGTGTCCTCGCGAAGGGTGTAGCACCCTAACTCGCACTCGTACACTCGCATCGCCGCGAGCCGCTTGAGAGCCGCCTTTGTATTTTTGACCACGTGCGCGTGGTGAATCACAGAGGCTGCAAGGACCAAGTGATGAAGTGGCGTGCAGGTTCGAGGCGCGTGACGTGGCAGTCCGCGCGCGGGTACAAGTGGCACGAAGGCGCGCGGTTGCGCATGGTGCATGGGTCCTGTTGTGTCATGCGCGGCGCACCAGAGTGAGCCAATACGGCGCGACTGTGTGGCATGCTCGTATAGGCTCACAGGTGACGTGGCGCACGCGCGCATGGAAATGAGCCAGATTGACGCACCGCGCATGAGTGTGCTGACCTGCACGCGCACCAGCGTGTCTTGCGCGCGCGAGAAGCTTTCAGCATTGAATGACAGTGCAGTTTCAGTTCAGCTTCGTAACTGACGAGTTAACGGTCTTTGATTGAGAATTAAATGACGTATTAAATTGCATTGAAAACGTTTAATGCAATTTAAACCTCTTTTTAATTCTCTTTTGACTGTTTCGATTTAGGAGCTGTATAAATACAGCTCCATACCCAGCTGCAGAAAATACTACGAAAACCCAGCAACACAACAGCTTATGCAAACTACCCTCTCTCTACTACTGATCTTCATCCTGCTCTCTTCAAGGTAACCTTCGGGTTGTTGGCGAATTCCGGCAGTACTACTACTCCGGCTGTTGTACCCTGGGAAACAAAATGAGTACTCTTGGGAGACTCGGAATTTGTTTTAAGGGAAGCGTGTTGAACACGTGACTCAGCCACTCTGCTTCTACTCCATTCTTGTATTTTGGTTTATTTCAGTTGTATTTGTACTAGCATTTTTACTTTCATCTTTCTTTGTATTGTAATCTGTAATAAAAAAATTTGTTTATTTTTATTTATTACGCGAACGGTTCCTACAATCTTAAAACAAAATTTTTAAAACCGTTCGTGTAATCAAAACCATTCTGTTTGTGATTCAAACTAGTTTTGTTTTCACTCAGTTTGTGTTTTAAAAATAGATTTTTTTTGTTGTTTTCTTCTTCAAATGAGCGACTTTGGTTGAAAACAATTGGTTACATCTCAGTTTTTATCCTAAAATTGCTAATAAACTTTCTGGCTTGGTCTTCAAAGTTGGACTTAGAAGCCAGACAGTAAGTTTTAAATATTAAGAACATTCTGTTTTTGGTCTTCAAAGTTGGACTTAGAAGCCTAAACAGTAAATTTGTGGTAAAATTAAAATTTAATAGTTTCCTTCTGGTTTTTGCGTAAATCAGACCTTTTTGGACTAAACTTTAAAATTTTAATTTTCAGCATGTCGAACGAAAATGTCAACGTTAACAACGCCACAAATGTTGTAACGGGAACCCCCTTGAATGCCACCACTGTGGGAGCGTCCACAGTGGCTAATCACGCTGAACGACCCGAGAAGTTCTCGGGTCTACACTTTAAGTGGTGGCAGCAGAAGATGTTCTTCTACCTGACCACCATGAACCTTGCGAGGTTCTTAACTGAATCCGCTCCCCAACCTGCGAAAGGGGAGACCAACGCTCAGGCTCTGAGCGCGGTAGAGGCTTGGAAGCACTCAGAGTTCATATGTCGTGGCTATGTGTTAAATGGCCTGTCGGATGTGTTGTATAATGTGTACTACAACGTCAAGACTTCCAAAGACCTTTGGGATGCCTTGGACAAGAAGTACAAAACGGAGGATGCTGGCACAAAGAAATTTGTGGTAGCCCGTTTTTTGGATTTCAAAATGGTTGATTCTAAAACAGTTATGAATCAAGTCATAGAATTCCAAATTATACTTCATGACATATTTGCGGAAGGCATGACACTTAGCGAGACATTCCAAGTGGCAGCGATGATTGAAAAGTTACCTCCTAGTTGGGTTGATTTTAAGAATTATCTTAAACACAAACGAAAGGAGATGACTATAGAGGACCTTATTGCTCGTCTTCGGATTGAAGAGGATAATAGAATTGCCCAAAAAGGCAGCCTTGCGCAGACTAGTGCTAGCGCAAATCTGGTTGAGCATGGGCAATCCTCTAAGGGCAATAAGGGCAAGGGGAAAAAGGACAAAGGGAAAGCAAAGGCTAGCAAACTTGGACCGAAGAAAGGGGTTGTGAAAAAGAAACCTCAGACGTTCCAAGGGACTTGTTACAACTGTGACGAGCCGGGGCATCGGGCTAACCAATGCAAGAAACCAAAGCGTGAGCGTGCGCACATGGTGGATGAAGACGGAATGCCTTTGGTGGCAATGATTTCCGACAAAAGCGCAATGATGGATGAGGTCAATACTGTGACCAACACTACAAAAGGATGGTGGGTTGATACGGGCGCGACCCATCACGTTTGCGCAGACAAGCCTCTTTACCACCTTCAAGGCGCTTTCTAGAGAAGAGAAGCTGTATATGGGAAATGCAGCCACCGCTGAGATCATGGGTGAAGGAACAGTGATCTTGAAGTGGACTTCGGGGAAGGAGCTCACTCTAAGCAACGTGTTGTATGTCCCGGACTTGTGCAAGAATCTAGTCTCGGGTTGGTTGCTTAACAAGTTTGGATTTCGTTTAGTTTTTGAGAGCGATCAATTTGTACTAACTAAACGAGGAATGTATGTGGGTAAGGGCTATGCCCAAAACGGCATGTTCAAATTAAATGTAATGGCTGTCAAGAACATGAATAAAATTGCTACTACTTCTACTTATATGCTTGAGTTTTCTGATTCGAATAAATGGCATGGTAGATTAGGTCACGTAAATTTTAATTCAATACGCCGTTTAATCAATTTAAATTGTATACCAACATTCCATATTGATTCACACTATAAATGTGAAACATGCGTTGAATCCAAACTTACAAGATCATCATCAAAATTGGTTGAACGAATAACCGAACCCCTTGATTTAATTCACACTGATATTTGTGATTTAAAAGCGGTACCCACAAGATGTGGAAATAAGTACTTCATCACGTTTATTGATGATAGTACTAAATATTGCTATGTATATTTACTAAAAAGTAAAGATGAAGCAATAAGTAAATTTATCTTGTACAAAAATGAAGTTGAGAATCAACTTCAAAAGAAGATAAAAGCTTTGCGAAGCGACCGAGGAGGAGAATATGTTGCACCTTTTGCCGATTTATGCGCAAAAAGTGGCATTGTACATGAGTGTACACCTCCTTATTCTCCACAATCAAATGGCGTGGCGGAATGAAAGAACCGCATATTGAAAGAAATGATGAACACCATGTTGATAAGTTCTGGGGTGAGCCAGGAAATGTGGGGAGAAGCCATTCTCTCGGCTAATTATCTTTTGAACAAGATACCACTCAAAAAGAGAGACGAAACTCCATATGAGTTATGGAAAAAGAAGAAGCCTTCATATAAATACTTGAAAGTGTGGGGGTGCCTAGCAAAGGTGATTGTACCACCTCCTAAAGCTCTTAGGATAGGACCCAAAACTGTTGATTGCATATTTATTGGATATGCGCATCAAAGTAGTGCACATCGATTTCTTGTACATGAGTCCAAGAATCCTGATGTACACGTAAACACTATCATGGAGGTGAATCCTAACGTTGTGTCTTACTTTGAAAATGTGTTTCCTTTGAGAAGACAAACACATGCAACGTTATCAACACCTAATTTTGAAGTAGGTGAAAGCTCATCTACACCAGTTGATGAGGTAGTTCATGATAAGACACATGAACGACCTGAGGTTGAAGAAAGTGATCGTAGGCGAAGTAAAAGGCCAAGGGTTGAAAAATCCTTCGGACCAGACTTCGTTAGCTATATGGTTGAGGGCGAGCCCAATACATATCGCGAAGCGGTTTCCTCTTCAGAAGGACCTCAATGGAAAGAAGCAATTAGGAATGAAATTGATTCTATATTGCAAAATCATACTTTGGAGTTAGTAGATCTTCCACCTGGTTGCAAACCACTTGGATATCGTTGGATATTCAAAAGGAAGATGAAAACTGATGGAAGTATTGATAAATACAAGGCTAGGTTGGTGATTAAAGGATTCAGACAAAAGGAAGGTCTAGATTACTTTGATACCTACTCGCCTGTGACGCGCATAACCTCGATTAGATTGGTTCTTGCTATAGCGGCTTTAAGAAATTTGGAAGTTCACCAAATGGACGTTAAAACCGCATTTCTAAATGGCGATTTAGAAGAAGAGATTTACATGGAGCAACCTGAAGGTTTCTCCGCCCCAGGTCAAGAGGGTAAAGTATGTAAACTCGTCAAGTCTTTGTATGGCTTGAAGCAAGCACCAAAACAATGGCACCAAAAGTTTGATCATGTCATGATTGACAATGGTTTCAAAATAAATGAGTGCGACAAATGTGTTTATTTCAAAGACACAAATGAAGGTTACGTGATCTTATGCCTTTATGTAGACGATATGCTTATCATTGGGAGTAATGATAAAATTATCAAAGCTACTAAAAGCATGTTGAAAGCGAGATTTGACATGAAAGACATGGGTCTAGCTGATGTGATTCTTGGAGTAAAGATCATAAGAACCCAAGATGATCTTGTGTTAAGTCAATCTCACTATGTGGATAAAATTCTTGAAAAATTCAACTCGGGAGATACGAGTGTAGCTCGAACTCCAGTTGATACCTCCCAACATCTCAAGAAAAATAAAGGAGATGGAGTTGCTCAGTTAGAGTATTCAAGAATTATTGGTAGTCTAATGTATCTAATGACATGTACTAGACCCGACTTGGCTTACGCGGTGAGTAGGATAAGTAGATACACCAGCAATCCGTGCGCGGATCATTGGAAAGCTATCACGATGGTGCTTAGATACATAAGATACACAAGGGATTATGGACTGCATTATACCCGACAACCAGCAGTGATCGAAGGATACACTGATGCAAACTGGATATCGGACAATAAAGATTCCAAATCAACAAGTGGTTACGTGTTTACACTTGGAGGAGCTGCTATTGCTTGGAAGTTATCTAAGCAAACGGTCATAGCAAGATCCACAATGGAATCCGAATTTATCGCCTTGGATAAGTCAGGCGAGGAGGCGGAATGGCTACGTCAATTCGTGGAATATATTCCAAGATGGCCAAAGCCTTTGCCAGCCATATGTGTACATTGTGATAGCCAATCAGCGATTGGTAGAGCTCAAAGCTTGATGTACAATGGCAGATCAAGGCATATGCGACGTAGACATAACACGGTACGATAACTACTCTCAACGGGTGTTATTACAATTGATTATGTGAGATCAAAGGATAACATTGCAGACTCGTTTACAAAAGGCTTAAGCAGAGAGTTAGTAGAAACGTCGTCAAGAGGAATGGGACTAAAGCCCGTGGAAAATGGGAATATGAGGGAAACCTAACTTAGTTGACTGGAGATCCCAAGATCTAAGTTCAATAGGACAACTTAATCATATTACCAAAACAGAGTCACTGTGGGGGAGTACCCCAAACTAAATAAAAGGGAGTTATATATACTTCCTAGTCCATTCCAATCAGTGACAGTGAAGTGAGGCTAAGAATATTAAGGTTAATGATTTCGGGAAATCAAATTAACCATGATGCTTTTAATGATTCAGAGGAATCACCTATGTTAGAGAGAAGTAGGGTCGCTTCGAATGGATTTGTGGGGTGCGCAAATCCTAGAGCTCTCGCAGAACCAGGCTAGTGTTCCAGGACCATAATAGGACACGACAATGAGGAGTTGGCCAAACCAGGGAGAGTATTGTGTGAAGTGTATTGTCGTTTACCCAAATGGGGGTATGTTCAAGGACATCGCGTCTACACACCGCTAGTAAGCTAAGTGCGCTTCACAAAAGAAGGTTCAAAGGTGACAACCTACCTATCTTGCAATACTCAACTGTCGAAGTTTATCGTTGAAAAGTGTAAGGAAAAGATCCATTTCCATACATGTGAGGGATTGTTGGGAATTTGATGAAAATAGCATTTTTCATGTGGGGGATTGTTGGAAAAATAGGTGAAAATAACATTTTTCACAAATATAGGAAAATGATTTTGGACTAGAAATAAATATAATAAAATGAGCGGGTTTTATATATTTATTTGTGGGTTTGTGTTCTATGTTGGAAGAGCTTCGCAACGAACCGAACCACGTCCAAAACGGAGCTAAGATGAATGAGATATCGATGCTCAAAGTTGAGTGTTTGAAACATTAAATGCTGAAACAAAAGGGAAAGTAGCACCTTGTCCCACATCGGAGGAGAGTTGGAACTTAAATGGGTATTTAAGGTGGAACTCTCCATCCTTATTGTTTCATTGAAGCACACACTAAGTGTCCTCGCAAAGGGTGCGTAGCACCCTAACTCGCACACGCTCGCGCGCGCGTGGCGTGGGCGATGAGGCGCAATGTGGCGCTTTGATGGCGCACTTTGCACTGGACGCACCGCGCATGAGCGTGCTGACCTGCGCGCGCACCAGCGTGTCTTGCGCGCGCGGAGAAGCTTCCAGCATTGAATGACAGTGCAGTTTCAGTTCAGCTTCATAACTGACAAGTTAATGGTCTTTGACTGAGAATTAAATGACGTATTAAATTGCATTGAAGACGTTTAATGCAATTTAAACCTCTCTTTAATTCTCTTTTGACTGTTTCGATTTAGGAGCTGTATAAATACAGCTCCATACCCAGCTGCAGAAAATACTACGAAAACCCAGCAACACAACAGCTTATGCAAACTACTCTCTCTCTACTACTGATCTTCATCCTGCTCTCTTCAAGGTAACCTTCGGGTTGTAGGCGAATTCTGGCAGTACTACTGCTCCGGCTGTTGTACCCTGGGAAACAAAACGAGTACTCTTGGGAGACTCGGAATTTGTTTTAAGGGAAGCGTGTTGAACACGTGACTCAGCCACTCTGCTTCTACTCCATTATTGTATTTTGGTTTATTTCAGTTGTATTTGTACTAGCATTTTTACTTTCAGCTTTCTTTGTATTGTAATATGTAATAAAAATAAATTTTATTTTTATTTATTACGCGAACGGTTCCTACACATATTATCAATTAGCAACAAATCCGTTAGGCATTATGTACAGAAATAAAACGCCAAACCTATTAATGCTCAGAAGCACGACATGGTTGCAACAAAGATCGGCAAGCTAGATGACGAGCACCATCATAGCCATTATACACATGCATTGCAATCACTCTCAAATGAGCATAAAAGTTATCTTCATCAAGACCCAGTTTTCAAACAATATCTTTGTTGACATAAACATAAAACATAAAACATAAAACATTACCAAAGCCATATGTACAAAACTTATAGAAACCAGATGTTGTCAATTGATATTATATAAATTACAACGCATGTATTCACAGCCTTAACCGAGTAAACAACTCAAAAACATCAAGGTTAATTGATAATATATAAATTACAACGCATGTATTCACAGAGTATTAGTATATGTACATGTATAGAGTAGAAAGTTGGTTAGAGAGTTTGTTATAGTTGAGAGAGTTGGTTATTAGTTAGGTTATCTTCCTGTATATATAAGAGATGATTGTCTTGTATTGTAACTCTTACACATTCTATTCTATTGATGAGATCCAGAGCTTGCATACATATTATCATGAGTTCTTCATGGTTCAGAGCTTCAAGCTCCTGGTTCCAGCGATCACCATTGATTCCGAGACCTTCGTTGATTCCGACGATCTCACTAATTTCGATGATCTTCTCCTTTGATATGTTTTGTCTTTCTTCTTCTCCATTTTGTTTTTCCTTCTTCTCCATTGTTCATACTTTGCTTCTTATAAGTTGGATTTGTTCTTCTAATCTGGTTCTTTAATATAATGGCAACACCTTCCTAAAAATCTACAAAAATAATGATGAAATATCAAAACAACCAAGTAAAATTTTCCATTCATCCCAAATTTTTTATAATCAAACTTGATAACACTAATTACTTGAATTGGAAAGATCAAGTTCTTACAATCTTAAAGATGTTTTGATTATTGCAGTTTTCAAACTACGACATACCAGTTCCAACTGATTCCAATGGTTGAGATACTTGGGAGAAGTTAAATGGATATGTGGGGTTGGTTATGATACGAACCATAATTATCCTACAAACCGTGAGAACACAGCCTAGCACTTATAAAAAGTTAAATTAGCACATACTAAAACAATACATACATAAAAGTAGCACTTTTGAATTACATTAGCACATCAAAATTAAGCAAGATAATTAATTTTAGCACATATGTGAATGATATCAACACTTTTCTTTATATTAGCACATTAAAAACAAAAGAAATTCCAAATAAAGAATTAATTGGTTATTAGTATAATTATAGGGAATTCAATATAATTGATATTATTTAGGTTATTAGTTTATCATTTTTCTATAATTGGTTGAATACCACATGACACTTTTTAAATGGTTCTTACAGTTTGTATACGAAATGTGGTTTGTATTTGATCCTACTCCATGGATATGTTTCTTAGTTTCTTATTGCAAATCTATCTTCATCGATGCTTCATCTTGTTTATGGTATTAGAAATGCTTCTAAGTTGTGCATTCGAATTGATGAATCTTTCATGAACACAATTGGTATCATGGTTGATTTAGTGATTCTTATGGTAGTTACGGTGGTGGAACTTGATGTTTTCATGACAATAACTATGGTGAGTTTCATGATGGTCACGACGGGGTTACTCAATGGTTTCATGACATTATGTGTGGTAAATCTTATGATGGACACGATGGTGAATCATGTGGTGTTTCTTGTCGTGATTCTTCGGTCCCTAACAACTTGGGATCTAGGGCATAGACAACAGGTGATGGTATTCTTGGACCTGGGCTCTCACTTGATTCGTGATTGACTTTTGGAACCAATTCTAGTAAGTGGGCTTCATCTTGTAGGGCCAAGTCCTCACATGTTTCTCCTGTATTTGCGAGAAAATTGATTTGTGGATTCCTGACTCGGGTGCCACCGCTCACAATATTGCCTATGCCTTTATGGTTTTTGATGTTATCCCATATAAGGGTTTGAAGAGTGTTATTGTCAGCAATGGTATGTCACTTGTCATCTCTTGTATTGTTACTATTTTACTTCGCTTATCTAGTCCCATTGTTGTTATCTTTTCCCATTTTGGTTTGTCCATTCAGTCTCTAGTTGGACAGACGCTTCACCACAAACATGCTAGTCTACATAAGTTGTACTCTTTGTCCAAGATTTTTTATGTTTCTTGGGAAACTGGGCGTTCCAAGCTGGGTCATCCATCTGATTTTGTGATGTCAAGATTTTCATTCTTACATTTTCCACAAAAATCTAGGTTTACTCATTGTAGTACCCGTAGTGTAACGAATCCACCATATTGCCCTTTACTATTGTTCTCATATTCCCTTGTTTATTTAGATGTTGTTCATTGTGGCATCTGGGTGCATCACATGTTATCTCTATATCTAGTTTCGATTAATTTCATTGAAGACTTTTATCGGTTTACCTAGATTTATACTTTGACTCATCATTCTCAAGCGGTTTATTTGTTTCGTCATTTCAAACCGCTAGTTGACAACCATTTCTCATGCACCACCAATCATCTTCAACACGATGGTGCTCCTGAGCTTATTCATGGTTACATGGCCCGATATCTTTTTGAGTTTGGTATCGCTTATCATATTTCATGCCTATACACACTCCAACCTAATGGGGTTGCCAAGCAGAAAAACCGCCATTTTTTAAAGATTTCTCGTAACAAATCAAAATGTTAAATAGAGTTATCATATGCCCTTCCAATTTTGGCGTATTTGAATTGTTGTCTGAAAATTTTGGTATCAAAGCCGATCAAGAATTTTATTAGAACTGGGGAAAATAAATACATAAAGATCTCCTGAAAATGAGTAGAATACGTCCTAAAATCAATCTCTTCCTAATACATAGGAATATAAACAAAGAAATAAGAATAAACATAAAAAATAGATTAATTCCAACACTCCCCCTCAAGCTGGAGCATGAAGATCACGAGCCCAGCTTGTTAAGTAGAAACTGAAGTTGTTGAGAACCCAAGGGTTTAGTAAGAAGATCAGCAATTTGATGTTTTGACTCAACGTGAAGAGGCTGAATTTCATGAGAGACTACACGTTCACGAACAAAATAGCAATCTATCTCTACATGCTTCGTTCGTTCATGGAAAACGGGATTGTTTGCTATGTGGCAAGCTGCTTGATTGTCACAAAACAAAGGAGTAGGATCAGCTATATGAATGTTGAAGTCATGCAACAGCCACCTTAGCCAAAGGACTTCACTAACAGTTGTTGCCATGGCCCTATACTCCGCTTCTGCTGAAGAACGTGAAACAACGGATTGTTTCTTCGTCTTCTATGATACCGGGGAACCTCCTAAAAGTAAAAGGTATCCAGTACGAGACCTTCGTGTAGTAATACATCCGAGCCAATCGGCATCACAATAAGCAACAAGATGAAAGTCGCCATGCTTAGGAATGAAAATTCCTTGACCAGGTCTAGCTTTGAGATATCGCAGAATTCTAGTAACTGCCTCCATGTGTTCCTTCCGGGGATCAGAAACGAATTGGCTCAACATGTTAACCGAATATGCAATATCCGGCCTAGTGGCTTGCAAATACAACAGACGACCAATGATACGTCGATATTTCTTAGCATCAGTTCGAGGACTATCAAGAAATTCATCAACCTTTGTGTTTTGCTCCATGGGAAAAGTACTAGGGCGGCTACCAAAAAGACCACAATCTTCAAGAATATCAATGGTGTATTTTCGTTTGCTCAAAACGAGCCCATCTGAAGTTTTTGCTACTTCAATTCCAAGAAAATATTTAAGAGGACCCAAATCCTTGATGCTAAAAACTTTGTTGAGATGTTGCTTGGTAGAATCGATCTTGGAGACATGGTTTCCTGTGATGATAACATCATCAACATAAATTAGAATGGCCACAAATAAATCACCCTCTTGAACCGTAAACAGGGAATGGTCGGCTCGTGACTGCTTATAACCAAGATCGATCAAAACATTAGTGAACTTTTGGTACCATGTATGCGAGGCCTGCTTTAAACCATATAGAGACTTCTTCAGCTTACAGACACGGGTGTCATTCTTTTTAGAAAACCCTTGTGGAATCTTCATATAAACTTCTTCTTTCAATTCTCCATGTAAAAACGCGTTGTTAACATCCAGTTGATGTAAAAGCCAATTCTTTTTAACTGCGACTGTTAAAAGACAACGAACTGTGACAAGCTTAGCAACCGGAGCAAAAGTGTCGTGATAGTCAACACCTTCAATTTGTGTGAAGCCCTTCGCCACTAAAAGCGATTTGTATCTTTCTATGTCGCCATTAGGTTTATATTTGATCTTATAAACCCATTTAGAATCAATAGCATGCTTGCCTTCTGGGAGGTCCTCTAAGGACCACGTATCATTTTGCTCGAGAGCCTCGATCTCATTTTGCATGGCCTTCCGCCACTCGACATCCTGCATGGCTTGGTAAAAAGTTTTGGGCTCACTATTCTTAGTAATGGCCGCCAAGTAAGCTTTATGAGAATCAGAAAATTTATCATATGAAACATAGTTAGCAAGGGGGTATACCGTCGAAGAAGACTGATCAGGAGCAGTTTGCGTGTGGTCTATCGAAGGTGGCAGCTTGACATCAAAATCACGGAAGCGTGCTGGTTGACTTTTGTTTCGTTTGGCCCTAACCGGTTGATCTTCTTCGTCGGTTGGTGAAATACTTGGTTCCTGCTCATTTATTACTTGCGTAACTGGGCTGGAAGGCCCAGATGAATGATGTGCTTCACTATCATCTTCAACAGTTGGACTTGGTAAATCGGTTGGAGAATGGGGCGGCCCATCTACTTGAGAACTTGCTTCATTACAACCATTTTCAACAGTATCTTCATACCATGTAGGAATCTCAAAGAAACTTTGATTGTAACTTTCTATCTTTAATTTCATGTAAGGAAAAACTTTTTCAAAAAAACGAACATCACGCGAAATTATGATTTTTCCATGTTCTATATCAAAAACTTTGTACCCTTTTGTGCCAACAGGGTAACCAATAAAAACACCAGGTCTACCCCTTGGTTCAAATTTGTCTCCCCCTGTCACCTTACTATGGTAATAAGCTAGACATCCCATGGTTCTCATTCCCTCATAATCAGGTTTTTCACCAAAAATAATTTCATAAGGTGTTTTATGGTGTACCACCTTAGAGGGTAGCCTGTTGGTAATGTATGTAGCAGTTTCAATGCATTCACCCCAGAAACCTTTTGGAAGGCTTCCTTGAAACATCAAAGCACGAGCTGTTTCAAGTAAATGGCGGTGTTTGCGTTCAACCACCCCATTTTGTTGGGGTGTATACGGACATGTAGTTTCAAGTAATATTCCCTCTTGTGAGTAAAAATTTCTCATTCTGTTGGACGTGAACTCCCCTCCATTATCACATCTAATTCTTTTGATTTGTTTCCCAAATTGAGTTTTAATCATCTCATGAAAGCTAATTAAACAATCACTCGCTTGATCTTTGTGTTTAATAAGATAAACCCACACGGCTCGGCTATAATCATCAACAATGGTGAGGAAAAAACTTGCATGGGCTGTTGAAGGTTTTCTATATTTGCCCCACACATCACAGTGAACAAGCTCAAAACATTCATTAGTTTTAATAAAACTCTTGGGAAAAGGAGAGCGAGTATGTTTTGCTTTCATACATGCATGACAAACATCGCCTTTAAAATCAAAAGAAACATTTTTCAAAAAATCGATATGACCAAGTTTCGAGGTAGAGGTATGACCTAGTCTTGAATGCCAAACTTCCGCATCAGCCTTCAAACTCATGACTCTTCTATCATCCCCTAGCACACCCATTCGATATAGACCACGCACACATTTACCCGCTCCAATCAACTTCTTCGAGTGTAAGCCCTGCATAACACAAAAATCCGGGTAAAAGCTTACTACACATTTTAGTTCCCTTGATAATCGACTCACTGATAATAAATTGCAATTAAATTTGGGAATGTATAAAACTCCTCCAATTTTAGTTCCACCCTTTAGGGTGGAATCACCCATAGCTTCGACAGAGATGCTTTCTCCATTCGGTATGACCACGGGTGTTTCAGAATAAGCCTTGGATGCATTTTCAAGCAGATCACATTTGTGAACTATGTGTTCTGTCGAACCCAAGTCAACGATCCAGTCATCATTTTCAACAGTGATCTTACCTGCCATATTAGCCTTGCGTGGTACATCACCTTGTGCCTTGTCATTTGATTCTGAAAGATGCTTCATCAAAGTCTGGTACTGAGTTTATGACAACCCTCCTATGATGGATGCTACACCATCGACATGGGCTACCTTTGGTTTGCCCTTTTCATTCTTCATTTTTCCGGGCCACCAATCTGGATATCCAATAATCTTGAAACACCCTTCTTTCTTGTGACCATCTCTACCACAAAAAGTACAATGCTCCTGCCCGTTATCATTGTTCCGCTTCAAATCCTTTTGCCCGACTTTATCTCCCACATTGTTTCACCTGTTAGCATTATTAACCCTTCCCTGAGAATAAGTCTGAAACGCAGCAGGTTCGGCATGACTTTCTTTAGAAGCTGCAATGGATCGCTGCTGTTCATCCTCAGACGTAAGCCTGTAAGCCTCCCTTAGTGTGGGATTTTGTCACATCCCGATATTTCCACGTATTACCGGTGGGCCCGGTGGGGAGTATAGTGACGTAGTTGATATCATCATAGTCAAACAACACAAATTTAAATGCACAGCGGAAGCAAAAGATAGATTCATTTCAACCGAATAAAATTGTAATATTAAGTATCACAAAATAGTTGAAAATAATCCACAGGGGGATCAAATAAAAGAAACATTGTTCAACAGACTGAAATGCATCCAAGCTTGCGAGACTCTTATTGATGCTAAGGAGAAAGCCAGCCTATTTCGAGTAGTGCCTGCACTTAACCTTTTTGGGAAAATACGTCAGCTTACACTGGTAAATACAATTAACTGACTCATTTTGAAAAGTTTAATAAAATTGATTTGAATGCACGTGGCACAAAACTTTTTATAACTTGGGATAATTATTTGAATATAATCTTGTAAAAGAATTACATGTTCCTTATGTGTTCAGTAGCCCGGGTTAACATCGGGTTAGAGCTTAATAGACACACCACATGATATAGTCCCGCGGCGGGTTATTCCCAAAACCGGCGGTTATACCTTATTATTTATATATGCACTAACGGGTGTACGCCTACACCCGCGTGCTTAGGTCATGGCCATTTCGTAAAATGATGCCAATGATATCCGGGACATGGTCATTAACCCCCCAAAGGCTTTAAGAAACAAAACAATTTAAACGGGTCATTTCAATGAATTAACCTCCATTCGATTAAAGATTCAATGCCCGACCAAGCGGTATTTTATATACCATACCCCTAGCCCGTATAGGGAAAATAAGTTAAAAGTATTTACCTTTGCAAGTAATAATCAAAACAAGCAAGTGCACGTAGCTTTTACCGGGTCTCCTATTCTGGAACGAAGGTTTATAATAACCTATTAGAATCCTAACGGGTCTTTAATTAAGCCTAAACTTAGACCGGTTAGTTTTAAAGGAAGATACGGTTCGAACGCATGATTAAGCGAAGACCGGAATAGAATGTGATTTAGACCCGACAAGTTTGAAGACTTGTATAATATGGGTAAACTAAACACATTCTGGATTTTGAGATTAAAAAAATGATAAGGTTCGACCCGTTTCGGCTAATTTATGCAAACTAGTTACATAAACCGAACCGAACGCGAATAACGCACAACGGGTAACTGAATGAGTTACGAACAGGTTTCCTAAGTTAATATGCTTTAAATATGTTGTGATATCAGTAGTTAGAGCGGGTTAGAGCGGGAATCAGAGGGTGCCCTTTTTTATAACCAACTTTGACCCGACAAATGACCTAGTTAGAGCGGGAATCAGAGGGTGCCCTTTTAAGGGTTTATTGCCCACATAATTACCAACTTATAACTACCTTAAGTTTGACTAATCACTGGACCATTAGTGATTAATCAATAAGTAAAACCTTAATTACGGTGGTTTGACTTTAAGCTAAATAACTAAGTAAAACACGATTAAGGAAGGTTAAGGAAGCTTACCAAGGTCTAATGCACGACTAATGATGCTTAGGGAGTGGCCTTGAGCTCCAGAGATCTTCAGAAGTGAAGTATTGAATGAATGTTCAAAAGTTGCAAACAAGGACCCTTTATATATGCACTTTGATTGAACAAGATGATGCCAAACAAGTCTATGTTGGATCCCTGATCAATCACAAGTGTCCCTAGAGCCTAAAAACCCTTTTGAGCAGCACATGGTATTGCAAACAAGTGATTTAAGTCGGTTAAACGGGCTGGACAGACACCTATCCAAAGTTTCTGTATCTGGGAGGCTGAGGCGGCCAGTGTAAGACCTTGGGCAAGTCTTACGCGCCCCGTATGGGGCCTGGCTCCAGGTTACACATGTTTCAATTATTGCATTTTTGGCCCCCGGTCCTTTTAAAAGTTGTTTTGGCTTCTTGTTTTACACTTTGAGCCCTCTAAATTGATTTCTAAAGGCTTCAAGACTTATACCAACTTTGTTAAGTCCTTGGTTAACTTTTGATCACCCGAAAAGTCATAAATTTCATCGTTGACGCTTTAACCCCTCGTATACGAATTTTATCATAACTTTCTCATACGATAACGAAACTTTGTGAAATTTTTATCATGCATTCTAGTGAGCATAATTAATTGTTACAAAGCTTCGGGTTTGCTAAAAGTTCACTCAGAGGTATACCTTAAACATGTTGACACATTTAACCCCTGTAGTTTGTAATCTCTCATTTTCTTTCACAATTAGCTTCGCATGATCCATGATTCATTCGTTTAAGGGTATAAACATCATGTAGGGTTATTGTAAAGTATATTTATCCATTGTTGACATTTTGAACCCTTATATTCACATACTTTCCTTGTTTGTCAACTTTAGTCCCTCTAGAGTATTCTTTCACACATTCAAAGCTTATGACACGTGTCAACACATTATAGGACGTGAATTTTCGAGGTGTTACATCCTCACCCCCTTAAAAGAAATCTCGACCTCGAGATTTACTAAAATAGATGAGGGTACTTTTCTTTCATTGTGGACTCTACCTCCCACGTGTACTCGGGACCTCTACGGGCATCCCATTTAACCTTTACGATCAGTACATGCTTCCTTCGAAGCTTCTTAACCCGTTGATCCTCAATCGACAAAGGTTTTTCAACAAACTTTAAGCTCTCATCAATGTGCACATCTGTATGTGGTATGACTAGTGATTCATCAGCTAGACATTTCTTCAGATTGCAGATGTGGAATACGTTATGAATACCACTGAGCTCCTCAGGCAACCTTAACTTATAAGCCACTGATTCGACACATTCGATGATCTCGAACGGTCCTATGTATCTCGGGCTTAACTTTCCATTCTTACCAAACCGCATTACCCCTTTCCAGGGTGATACTTTAAGTAGAACTTTATCACCTACCTCGAACTTCAGAGGTTTACGCCTTAAATCTGTGTAGCTTTTCTGCCTATCCCTGGCAGCTTTGAGACGATCGCGTATTTGCACAATCTTATTTGTCATCTCCAGGACTATTTCAGGTCTTGTCAGTTGGACATCTCCAACTTCTGCCCAACAAACGGGCGTTCTGCACTTTCTACCGTACAAGGCCTCGAAAGGCGCAGCCTTAATACTGGTATGGTAGCTATTGTTATAGGAGAACTCGATTAATGGCAGGTGGTTATCCCAACTACCACCTAAGTCAATCACGCATGCACGAAGCATGTCTTCCAAAGTTTGGATTGTACGCTCACTCTGCCCGTCCGTCTGAGGATGGTAAGCCGTACTAAAATTTAAGCGCGTGCCCAAAGATTGTTGGAAACTTTTCCAAAAATGTGATGTGTATCTAGTGTCTCTGTCAGAGATAATAGACACTGGTACGCCATGCAGAGATGCAATCTTATCTACGTACAATTGGGCTAACATGTCAGAGCTATAGGTCTCCTTAATGGGTAGGAAATGTGCTGACTTAGTCAGTCTATCTACTATCACCCATATAGTATCATTTCCTTTCTTTGTCTTTGGAAACTTGGTGATGAAATCCATTGTCACCATTTCCCATTTCCACGTGGGAAGTTCAGGCTGTTGTAGCATACCTGACGGCTTCTGATGTTCAGCTTTGACTTGCGCACACGTCAAACATTTAGCTACATAGGCAGCTATAGACTTTTTCAAGCCTATCCACCAAAAATTTGCTTTCAGATCCTGGTACATCTTATCAGCTCCAGGATGAACGGAGTATTTAGAACTGTGGGCTTCCTGGAGGATAACATCTCGGAGTCCTCCATAAACTGGAACCCATATTCGTCTATTTAACCTCAGAATTCTGTCCTTGCCATAGGATAGCTGTTCTTCAGTTACTCCTAGCTTTTCATCAGGATAGTTAGCTTCTAGCACAGCTTCCTTCTGCGCAGCTAACAACCTTTCATTCAAACCGTTCTTTATCTCAATGCTCTTGGCATTGATTCTTATAGGCTTCACTCTTTCCTTTCGACTTAAGGCATCGACGACTGCATTCGCCTTGCCAGGATGGTATCTTATCTTACAATCATAATCGTTCAAAGTTTCCATCCAACGTCGTTGCCTCATGTTCAAATCCTTTTGGTTAAACAGGTGCTGGAGGCTCTTGTGATCAGAATAGATCACACACTTAATACCATATAAATAGTGCCTCCATAGCTTCAGTGCAAATACAACGGCACCCAACTCCAAGTCATGGGTGGTGAAATTCTTTTCATGCACCTTTAACTGACGTGAAGCATAGGCAATAACTTTGCCTCTCTGCATAAGCACACATCCCATCCCGGTGTGTGATGCATCACAATATACCACAAACTCTTCTGTTCCATCAGGCAATGTCAACACAGGTGCATTGCTTAGCTTCTGCTTAAGGATATCAAAGGATTCTTGTTGCTTCGGTCCCCAGTCGAACTTAATATTCTTCCTAGTCAAAGAAGTTAGGGGTGCAGCAATCCTTGAAAATTTTTCAATGAAACGCCTGTAATATCCTGCAAATCCCAAGAAACTGCGAATCTCTGTGGGCGTCTTCGGCTCTTGCCAATTCATGACAGCTTCAACCTTAGCGGGATCTACCTGGATTCCGCGTTCACTAACCACATGTCCAAGAAATTGGACTTCACGAAGCCAAAATTCACACTTAGAGAATTTGGCGTAGAGCTTTTCTCGATGAAGCAGTTTCAGAATGCAATGGAGGTGCTTCTCATGGTCAGCTTGACTCTTCGAGTAAATAAGAATATCATCGATGAAGACGATGACAAATTTATCCATGTAGGGCTTGCAGACGCGGTTCATGAGATCCATGAATGCGGCTGGTGCATTAGTGAGTCCAAAAGGCATCACTAAGAACTCGTAATGACCATAACGAGTCCTAAATACAGTCTTATGTACATCTTCATCCTTGACCTTCAGTTGATGATATCCTGACCTTAAGTCGATCTTGGAAAAGTAACTCGCTCCTTGAAGCTGATCGAACAAGTCGTCGATCCTGGGTAATGGATACCGATTCTTAATAGTAACTTTGTTAAGTTCTCGATAATCGATGCACAGACGCATCGACCCATCCTTTTTCTTCACAAACAGGATTGGTGCTCCCCAAGGAAATGAGTTAGGTCTAATAAATCCTTTGCTTAACAAATCATCCAGTTGAGTTCTCAACTCTTTCATCTCCGTTGGTGCCAATCTGTAAGGCGCTCTTGCAACAGGTGCTGCTCCAGGAATAATGTCAATCCTGAACTCCACTTGCCTATCTGGGGGTAAACCAGGTAGTTCTTCAGGGAATACTTCTGGATATTCAGAGATAATGGGTATGTCTTCGATCTTAGGCTTTGGTTCATCAAGGGTTACTTGTGCCATGTAGATAACACAACCCTTCATCAAACACCTTGATGCCTTGAGCATGGACACTTGCTCAGGCATTCCGTACTTAGTATCTCCTTGGATTGTCAAAGGCTCGCCATGAGGAGTTCTGACAACCACTTGCTTCTTAGCACAAACGATCTGGGCTTGGTTGCGAGACAACCAATCCATGCCTATTACTATATCGAAACCAGCTAATTTCAAAGGGAGTAGGGATAACGGAAAAGAGTGGTTCCTAATGGATATGAAACATCCATCTAACACGGTTGAGGCGGTTTCTAAGGTACCATCAGCTAATTCCGCCTCATATTTCACACTTAGGGTTTTAACAGGTAAATTCAGCAACTTACAAAACTTATTATCTACAAATGATTTATCAGCTCCTGAATCGAATAGCACTCTTGCATAAACATCATTTATGAGGAAGGTACCTGTGATCACATTGTCGTCCTGAATAGCTTCCTTTGCATCCATCCAGAAGACCCTTGCATTGGTCTTTTTCCCATCCTCAGTCTTCTTTGCAAGCTTTGGGCAGTTGGACTTGATATGCCCTTTTTCATTGCAGCTATAGCACGTAGCATCCTTGATTTTCTTACAGTCTAGGGTCTTGTGCTCAGAAGACTTGCAAATCCCACATGCCCTTGGCTGTGACTGGGATTTCGACTCATATTTGCCCTTCCCGAAGTGCTGTTTCTTGTAGATCTTACATTTGGGCTTATCACCCGACTGATGACCATCTTTCTTAGATCCAGAACCCTTTTTGTGGTCATTGTTTCCCTTATGTCTCTTATCCGATCGCCGTGAGCTATCATCCTCACGCTTCCTTTTCTCAGCATCAGTGTTTCTCAGCGATCTCTGCCTGACCGCGTCCAGAGTAAGAGATAATGCTATATCAGCTGCAGACCGGAAGGTAGCTGGTCTAGAGGCTTTCACACTGGCCTTAACTTCTAGGGCTAAACCCCCGATGAATTGAGCTATCCTATTGGGTTCCGGTGTCACTAGATAAGGAACCAACCTTGACATGGTGTTAAAGCTTGTAAGGTAGGCTTGACAATCTAGGTTTTTCATAACCAGAGACAAGAAATCAGCTTCAATCTTCTCCACCTCATGCTGAGGGCAGTAGTTCTCCTTGATCAATGACACAAACTGTTCCCAAGTCATATTGTACAATGGGATTTTCCCTGTAGCTTGGATCAAAGACCTCCACCAAGCTAATGCCTCACCCTTGAATGACTGAGACACGAATTTCACCACATCCTTATTAGCGCAACCACTGATATCTACCACAGTGTCCATTTCATCCAACCATGTCATGCAGTCTATAGCTCCTTTTTCCCCAGTGAAATCCCTGGGTTTGCATGAAACAAAATACTTATAGGAGCAACCCTTATCACGGGGTCCTTGGTTTAGTACAATCCCTTGAGATGGAACACTCCTTTGGTTTGATGAGTGATGGGAATTACTGTTGTAAGCGGTGTGAGTTTTAGAGGGTGGTTTAGAGTGTGGTGCAGATTGGGTCCTTACATGGGTACCACTGGATTCATGGAACTGTCTATCCAAAGCTCGAGTAATGGCATTGTCTATCATTGCCTGCAGTTCTGCACCCGCTACGTTAATTCGGGTATTATCATGATTCTCCCTTGGGTGACTGTTGATTTCATCTGAGTCAGCCATGTAGTTTGAGCTGTTACATAAGATATTGACAATAATTTATTTGGGAGTTTATTATGGAATTAACTTTTATGGCAATTCATTAACCATGGTAAACATAGACCATATTTGGTTAATTTGTTAATCATATTTATTTAGGATTTTTATTATAATTTATCCTAATTATGAAACAATAACAGTATTATTAGTGGCACAAAAGGCCTAGTCACAGGGACATTCTAAATCATAAGCCATGATTTCAGAGAATCAAGGAATTCAGGTTTGAACATAGTTCTTTACCTTTTTCTGACAGGGAGTCGTAGACTACTATTGTCTTTTGTCTTTTATGACAATGAGTATGGCCCGTAGGCACTACATTACCTATGGATGTTTAATATATGATCATCTTAATTGATGATTTAAACCCATGATTATAGATCATCAAGTTAGGATAGGAATCTTTTGAAGAATCCTATTATAAGAATGACGTGTGTGATTGTAACGAATCACGTCTGCCAGGAGCATTAACATGTTTTCAGATGTTAACAGGGATTTGAATCTTTTTAAACAGGTCTTACCATTTTGGCCAAGTCTTATAATGACATGCAGGCTAGGTTACACCTTTAAGATTCTTATTTAATATTTAATAGGCAGATTATTTTTAAAAGGAACGATTTTTAATTTACTTATTTCATGTGTAATATATTTATGCATATAATGGCAAAAATGAAATTTTTAAATTTAACATTCCATTAAAAGGAGTACACATTGCCCTAAACGGGACTTTTAACAGAAATAACTTGCCCACGCAGGGGCTAAACTGATAATACAAGTCCTCGCAGGGACTGATTACTAAGATAGGTGTCCACGCAGGGACTAAAAAGACAAGTCCACGCAGGGACTAAAGAAAGACAAGTCCACGCAGGGACTAAGTACATAGATAAATGTCCACGCAGGGACTTGATTGAAATAAGGAAATACAACAATACATATAGGGATTCAATGATCCCTCTTCTTCTTTCCTTTTAATAAGCTTGCTAGTCCCTTGAGGAATCCCCGGTTGTTCCTACGTTCTTCTTGAAATTCTCGCTCCACCCTGCGGCTGGTGCTGAATCGGTGGTCGAGCAGGTATTTGATACCCATGAGTTGGGTATGCCACTCCCCAGGGGGCTCCATATGGTCCTTCAGGATGAAGCGCGTTGTAGTTAGCTGCTACGAGATATGGGTCGTGTAACAACCCTCATTAAAAGCCCTATTTATTTTATTATTTTATCCAATAGGAAACCTTAATTGAGACACTCAACTAATCCTGCACAAACCCTAAAATTTTCAGAACAAACAGAATCAGGATCAGGGCCCCTAAAACTCAGGGGGGTATTTTCTATTAACGATTATCCATTTAATTCGTTGTCGAAATAGAATTTTAAGAAACTGTTGACTCAGCAGGCCTAGTTCCAAACGATTGAAAGATACAACAAAGAAATATAAAGGACAAAGTTAAAATTAAAATAATTTGGATTAGTCCTAAGTTCTTTGTCTAGACTCGAAAATTTAGGAATGTGCAATTATTTAACTGAGATTAAACACAAAAGGGTAGTGTTTAATTCACTCAGTGTTGGCTCTGATACCAACCTGCCACACCCCGATATTTCCACGTATTACCAGTGGGCCCGGCGGGGAGTATCGTGACGTAGTTGATATCATCATAGTCAAACAACACAAATTTAAATGCACAGCGGAAGCAAAAGATAGATTCATTTCAACCGAATAAAATTGTAATATTAAGTATCACAAAATAGTTGAAAATAATCCACAGGGGGGTCAAATAAAAGAAACATTGTTCAAAAGACTGAAATGCATCCAAGCTTGCGAGACACTTATTGATGCTAAGGAGAAAGCCAGCCTATTTCGAGTAGTACCTGCACTTAACCTTTTTGGGAAAATACGTCAGTTTACACTGGTAAATACAATTAACTGACTCATTTTGAAAAGTTTAATAAAATTGATTTGAATGCACGTGGCACAAAACTTTTTTATAACTTGGGATAATTATTTGAATATAATATTGTAAAAGAATTACATGTTCCTTATGCGTTCAGTAGCCCGGGTTAACACCGGGTTAGAGCTTAATAGACACACCACATGATATAGTCCCGCGGCGGGTTATTCCCAAAACCGGCGGTTATACCATATTATTTATATATGCACTAACGGGTGTACGCCTACACCCGCGTGCTTAGGTCGTGACCATTTCGTAAAATGATGCCAAAGATATCCGGGACATGGTCATTAACCCCCCAAAGGCTTTAAGCAACAAAAAAATTTAAACGGGTCATTTCAATGAATTAACCTCCATTCGATTAAAGATTCAATGCCCGACCAAGCGGTATTTTATATACCATACCCCAAGCCCGTATAGGGAAAATAAGTTAAAAGTATTTACCTTTGCAAGTAATAATCACAACAAGCAAGTGCACGTAGCTTTTACCAGGTCTCCTATTCTGGAATGAAGGTTTATAATAACCTATTAGAATCCTAACGGGTCTTTAATTAAGCCTAAACTTAGACCGGTTAGTTTTAAAGGAAGATACGGTTCGAACGCATGATGAAGCGAAGACCGGAATAGAATGTGATTTAGACCCGACAAGTTTGAAGACTTGTATCATATGGGTAAACTAAACACATTCTGGATTTTGAGATAAAAAAAATGATAAGGTTCGACCCGTTTCGGCTAATTTATGCAAACTAGTTACATAAACCGAACCGAACGCGAATAACGCACAACGGGTAACCGAATGAGTTACGAACAGGTTTCCTAAGTTAATATACTTTAAATATGTTGTGATATCAGTAGGATACCTTTCATTATGCCCAAAACGAGTTTAATCTCAGTTTAAGCCCCGTAGGGGTATTTTGGTCATTTAAAAGATTATAAAAGGGATTAATTATAATTCTGAGATTCAGGTCTGAAATAATCAGTAAAACAACTTAATTTAATAGGTTATATCAGTTGGTGATAAGTCTTATATGACAAAATGGTTTTAAACCCATACTATGTGTTTAATACGCGTAAAAAGCCGTTTTAAGCGATTTCCGGGTCATAACTGGAAATCGGTGTTTTCTGATCAGTTTATAAAGTTCAACATACTTCATTTATCATATAAAATCAGTGGCAAAAGATTTGGTATCAAAATGTCGTGTAAAACTCATTTTATAAATGAAAAGGGTATAATCGGTATTTACCGAATCAAGGCAATAACCTTAGGTTATGATCAGTTTAAAAATAATTAAAAATCTTCAAAAATCCCAAAATATTATATTACATCAGTGGCTAAAAGGTTTGGTGTCAAAAATTGGGTTTAGATAGGCTTTATGCTAATTACGTCGTTTAATTAATAAAAGGCCTTCTAATTACGCTATTGAGCATAACCCCTAATCTAGACCTCCAACTGATGTGAAATTTTAGGGACATGTTTATAAATCAGTAACAAAGATTATTGTCCTCTCACATTTCCAAAAATCTCGTTTTAAGGTCAAATGGGCATATTGGTCAACATTAGGCATTTAACGGAAACGTCGGACAATCAACGAGTCGAGTAGTATAATCGGAGAGGGTTATACTATCGTACAAGCTGGTCCTAATGAAGCTCTATGGCATTTCTAAATCATGCTAACATGGGTCAGAACTGGAAGTCAAAGCAATGGTCAATTTATGCGACTTTCGGTTCCGAACCGATCCTAAACAGAAAATTATCGGGTCGGAAATGCTTAGACATGTTCTTGCTTTGATTACCAAGTTATATGAGTGGTAAAACAGGTTACACGTCTTCTACGTTGCTAATTAGGTGTTAATTCGAAAATTAAGATTCCGTTGACTTTTTATAACCAACTTTGACCCGACAAATGACCTAGTTAGAGCGGGAATCAGAGGGTGCCCTTTTAAGGGTTTATTGCCCACATAATTACCAACTTATAACTACCTTAAGTTTGACTAATCACTGGACCATTAGTGATTAATCAATAAGTCAAACCTTAATTATGACGGTTTGACTTTAAGCTAAATAACTAAGTAAAACACGATTACGGAAGGTTAAGGAAGCTTACCAAGGTCTAATGCACGACTAATGATGCTTAGGGAGTGGCCTTGAGCTCCAGAGATCTTCAGAAGTGAAGTATGGAATGAATGTTCAAAAGTTGCAAACAAGGACCCTTTATATATGCACTTTGATTGAACAAGATGATGCCAAACAAGTCTATGTTGGATCCCTGATCAATCATAAGTGTCCCTAGAGCCTAAAAACCCTTTTGAGCAGCACATGGTATTGCAAACAAGTGATTTAAGTCGGTTAAACGGGCTGGACAGACACCTGTCCAAAGTTTTTGTATCTGGGAGGCTAAGGCGGCCCGCGTAAGACCTTGGGCAAGTCTTACGCGCCCCGTATGGGGCCTGGCTCCAGGTTACACATGTTTCAATTATTGCATTTTTGGCCCCCGGTCCTTTTAAAAGTTGTTTTGGCTTCTTGTTTTGCACTTTGAGCCCTCTAAATTGATTTCTAAGGGCTTCAAGGCTTATATCAACTTTTTTAAGTCCTTGGTTAACTTTTGATCATCCGAAAAGTCATAAATTTCATCATTGACGCTTTTAACCCCTCGAATACGAATTTTATCATAACTTTCTCATACGATAATGAAACTTGGTAAAAATTTTATCATGCATTCTAGTGAGCATAATTAATTGTTACAAAGCTTCGGGTTTGCTAAAAGGTCACTCAGAGGTATACCTTAAACATGTTGACACATTTAACCCCTGTAGTTTGTAATCTCTCACTTTCTTTCACATTTAGCTTCGCATGATCCATGATTCATTCGTTTAAGGGTATAAACATCATGTAGGGTTATTGTAAAGTATATTTATCCATTGTTGACATTTTGAACCCTTATATTCACATACTTTCCTTGTTTGTCAACTTTAGTCCCTCTAGAGTATTCTTTCACACATTCAAAGCTTATGACACGTGTCAACACATTATAGGACGTGAATTTTCGAGGTGTTACAGATTTGGTTTCATTGATAGAATTTGTGTTCGGATGGTTGAAAAGTTACTATCCAGCCCCATAAGGAACTGATACAAGCGCTCCTTTTCTTGAAATTCATTCAACCGTTTTCCGATTTCACAAGTACAGTGGCCGCAAGTACATCGGGGAGTAGGTAGAACTGAAGATATCTCATCCCAAAGGCCCCTAAGTGTCGTATAGTAGGCCGAAACAGAACAATTATCTTGCTTTGCTATAGTGAGTTTTTGTTTCAATTCATACGCACGAGGAGCGCTTTCCTTACCAAAGCGTTCCTTGAGATCGGCCCAGATTTCTTCTGAAGTGTTGGCGTATTTGACGCTGCCTCTAATCGTCTTCTCCATGGATGTCGTTAACCACCTCTTTATCATGGCATCACATCGCATCCATGCCATGTAGGTGTCGTGTTTCTGATCCGGCTTCGGAATGGTTCCGTCGACAAAACCCATCTTGTTCTTTGCAAACAAAAAATTGGCCATCTCTTGAACCCAATCACTGTAATTGCTGTCGGTGAGAGGATCGTTGGTCTGCATCTATCTTGGTGAGTCAGAAGCATGGATGTAAAAGGGTGAACTGCTGTCGATCGTTTCATTCTTCGGGTTTGACGTTTGGTCGCCGGCCATATCGCGGGATTTAGGGTTGATGATTTTCAATTTTGGTTTCCTGCTCTGATACCATGAAAATTTTGGTATGAAAGCCGATCAAGAATTTTATTAGAACTGGGGAAAATAAATACATAAAGATCTCCTGAAAAGGAGTAGAATACGTCCTAAAATCAATCTCTTCCTAATACTTAGGAATATAAACAAAGAAATAAGAATAAACATAAAAAATAGATTAATTCCAACATTGTCAAAACATCATTTTCTTTACAAAATAATCAAGATGGTGAAGTCATCTTCATAAGTTGTAGTGATTTCGTTTTTTTTTTAATTATTATTTTTTTAAATATATGACGATAAATACAAAATAATCAAGATGGTGAAGTCATCTTCATAAGTTGTAGCGATTTCGTTTTTTTTTTTTTTTTTAGTTATTATTTTTTTAGAATATGTGACGATAAATACACTAGTAGTTAAAAAAACGGTTTTAACTTTGAATAGGTCATAAAATAATTAACAAAAGTTTATCGTTAGAGTGAATTTTAACATAGTTATGTCTATGTGGCCGATCATGGCCGTGTAATATATAACCAAATTTAACAATAAAACTATGATGACCATATAAATATATACATGTTGTAAAACAACTAAACCTATTAGCAATATAAAGAGAAGAATAGGAGAATGAGGGAATGTAAATATTATTGATTGATATCTATACACCATATACAAATGCCATTATATATATAGGCATATACATTAATACAAAAGAAATCAAAGAGATGGGAGTTATAGGAGTTATGTATGTGGAGAGTCACCATATAAATGATTCATTCATAACACTCCCCCTTGACTACCCACATACTTTTAATACACATGGTGATGCTTCCTCGTTAAAAACCTTGCTAGGAAAACCCAGTGGGACAAAACCTCAGCTAAGGGAAAAAGAGTGCAGCGCGCATTTTCTCCCCCTGATACTTTTGGATCAGATATGTTGCCTCATTAAAAACCTTTACTAAGAAAACCCAATGGGACAAAACTTAGTCAAGGGAAAAAGAGTGCAACTTGAATAAGTCTCCCCCTCATTTTAACATGTATCATTTAAATGACGTGTGTCCATCTTCCTTAAAAGTCGAATAAAGCCTTTTTAGCGAATGATTTGTTGCTTGATCCCTTAATGTGCAATCTTTTATGTTGAGCAATGTTGTATAATCTTCTAACGAGACTTTAGGTGCCTCTTTCCAAAAATTATCATATGTCCATGACTGTGTTTCGTTACATTCATGCATCTACAAGACTAACCAAACTTGTTTTGATGGGTTAGTAAAATATAATCAAATATCGTTTATACCTGAAATGTTTCTTTGAACTCATTCCAATGTCTCTTCGCTTGACACAGGTTATATCATGACAATAAGCTCAAGTGAAAGATATTATAACCATACATAGCTAGCAAAACATATTAATGCATTTATGCATTTAACGATGGTACTTCTAGAATGAGAATCTCTACTTTGATAGGAGATGATAATAGGCATTTCTTATAACAAATGACTTAACAACCTTTAACATACTTTAAGGTTCAACTATGTCCATACTAAAATATCCAAACATCATCTTCTATATGTACTTGAGGGATTAGTAAAATATAATTATTACTCGAACAATAATTAGACCGTGCCAAGGTCATTCAAAAATTCTCCCTCTAAAAGCTCGACAATTTCTCTCGATGATGCCTAGACATCATCACTGTAAACTGCGATTATAGTGAACTTTTAAAAAGTAGAACGTTGATAAAACATGGCTAATTTAATCAAACTTATATCCCTCTTTATGCAAATATCTCGAGTTGTATAACACTCGATCTAACTATTTTAGTCCATACATATTCTATGAACTTGATATAGTACGTTCTTGAGGTTTTGACATCATTAATGCTTCTAGCATTATCAATCCATGAGAGAATTCTTTCCATCTTATCCAAATATGCATGTGCTTTCACTCTTAGAAGTTTTGCTATATAAACTTGCCCTTTTAACACATAGATATCTATATGCAAAAATATCAAGAACACTTGCTTTTATCTCCAAAATTCATATTGTACCATGTTTGTACACAGTGTACATTGAGATGCTATAATAACCAGGTACACATTTTCAATTAAACTTTAAGCACTCAAATGCTTTAGGATACTCATGGGGAGTTCCAATTATATTCAATTCAATAACATATACAACATGTATATGTATTCAGATCTGAATTTATATAATAATCATAATATTCTCGAGAACTTATTTTATATGACTTAGTATCAAGTGATACATAACTTTCATAAGACGCGTGTCAATTTTCTTTTATATATTACCAGACTAATAAGATATTGGAAAGTCAATGCATCCACCACTGAAGAATACGTTTTCTCATAATCAATCATAGGTATTTGTGAAAATTCTTGTGCCACCAATTTTGACTTATATCACTTAATTTGATTTTCACATGATTCGCGTAAAAGACACTTTTGTATCCAACATATTTTACAACTTCAGTTGTATGGACTATTGGTCCAGAAACTTTCCATTTCATTAGAGAACTAAACTCTGCCTTATTTGCGTCTTTCTATTTGGCCAATCATTTCTTAATATTCATTCATAGGCAGATCTTAAACCTTGATCCTCATCATTTAATCATTTTAAGCGCTACAATATATACAAAAGTATAACGACGTCGATTTTTATTTCGATTCCATACATATCTTAGACATGATACAACTTAGCGAGATCTCTTTATTTTCAGATACCTGAGGTTCCTCTTGAACCATCATGTCTATTATCCCTTCAGGGGATCTTATTACTATAAACTCGACTTGACCATCTTAATTACTAGCTCCCATTTTCGAGGAATTTTATTGTTGGAATCAACTAGTCTACCACGCTATAGGCGTGCAATAGACTCATTACAAAAATATGTGGTTGTCCTCTTGGGACACAAAGATAACTGGAACATAAGCAGTTGATTATGTGACTTACTTAGTCACTCTATTTAGGTCAGTGAACTTGTCTGGTAATTTATTCTTTAATATTGGTAAATGAATTATACTTTAAACTTCTAGTTCATAGTTTATAGTCTGAGGATCAAGATGACATGATAATTCATTTCACTTTCCAACTGCTTGTTATCTCCCCCTAATGTTGGGAACATTCATTCACTAAAGTGAAAACCAATGAGCCATATACGAATTTCTCACTAATGGCTTTAAGTATTTAATCATAGACGATTATTTATACCCAACATATTCTCAAACTTTTTAGAAGTCCCATCTTTGTGCGGTGTGGTGGATGAGTTTCAATATATGTCGCACAACCAAAATCGTTGATGAGACATATTTGGTTCTTGACCAAAAACCAACTGTATGGGGAGAACTATAACTTATTGGCTTGATGTGAATTGATAGTACTATATATTAAATTACAGGTACCTAAATGAACTTTTGCTCCTCTCATGATCATTGGATTTGTAACAAATAGTAGACGTTTAGTGACCATCTCAACAATAACACTTATTCTAATGATCGTTAATAACTTGGGAATCAAATTCACTATTATCAAATAAATATGCTAATCTGGATTAATATGCTTGCTATCACATTAGCTAAGCAACAATCACACAAGCTTCAGGTTGTGGATTTGATAACCATTTAGACGATGCATCGATTTAAAAAAAAAACTAAATGGTATCATGTTGGGATATGCATATCCTTTAATCGCTTCCAGAATATTCAGGTATACACACCCTCGTTTATTTTACAAATATATAATTTCCATTGAGAGCAAACATTACATGCTAATTATTATCTTGAAGAATCTTCTAGTTCTTCATTATATTTCACATCATCATTGACTCGGTGTGGTCTAACCGGTCATGCCAACTAATTAAATAATTATGATCCATAAACTCCTGGTTTATGATCATATGTGTATTACTTGCTCGTATGTAATACAAAACGTATGATACGAGATAATATACTATAACTTCAAAGTTAAAACCATCTCGTTATGCAATCACTCCTTAGTTTGCCACTTTTGGTGGTCCATCTCATTATTAAAATGGCCATCATTACAATTCTTATAGTCAATCTCATCATTACAAATGTCTCAATTAGGTCCATCATTACATTTACAATCATTAATATATAATCACATTCACTTTTGGGAATGGTGTAGAACCAAAACAAGCTTCATAGCTTTTCATTATATACTCAGTCACATGAGTATAAAATCATTTCATTTTTTCATAACTCTTATAATGATATTGCTACTTTAGGAGCATATGTCTCAAGTGTGACAAATGAAAAGAATTTAATCGATTTTTCTTTGTAAATAATGTTCTCTTTGCTTACCATAAATTGAGAAGTAGTTGAGTCGTATAAGATTTATCAATCTTATATCTTACGACCTTTATAACGATCATTGTATAGTCATCACATTATTAACATGGTTGATCTCATTACATGAGCATCATAACAATTTCTCAATTACCATGATTACGAACTTTACACCAATTATTATATCATCACATTCAGTTCAAGGAATGTATTATAACCAAACAACTATCATGGTGACATCATTACAATTTTCTTAGTTGTTATATACATGATCGCGACCTTACATTAGTCATTATATCATCACATTCACTTCATGAATGGATTAGAATCACACAACTTTCATGGTGGTCGTTTCAAACCTTACATATTCTTTAACAATCTTGCTTCTTCAAGAGCATATTTGAGGTTTGACATTGGAACTTGTTTTATTCCACATGTATAACTAATCCTTTCACCACATAACATCAATTATATGACCGAATCATTAAGATTTATCAGTCCAAAATCTTACAAGCATCAATAAATTTACAATAAGCTTTAGTGAGTTTGAAACTTCGAATGTCATATTATAAATGAATATTGATCACTATTCAATCATGTTTATAACGTGTGATCATATACACAACTTTAATTCTGGTTCATTGAAGACTGTTTATATACATAAACAATGGCATATTAAATATAATGTACAAAGTCAAATTGTACAATATATAATTGATATAAGATGTCTTCTCATCAAATACAATATAATAAAATACATATAACTAATTTAACTTACTGTCATTATTGAATATTAAAATATATCAAGAACACTATTAAAAAGGTTTATGGCAATATGTAAAGGTGATGATTATACAATGCATCACTTTATATTATGTCACTATGAGCAATGACTTATAACACAACCTTATGATATAACATGCGTTCATCAGTTTTATGAAACATGTATTTATTTATGAAATATGAATATAATGTAGTAACTCATCGCGATATAATATGAAATACAAAGCCTTTATTTATAGGCTCAACATTAACATAAGAGTAAATACAATGAGAAGTTAAGGATGTAAAGAGTCACTATAAATGATATATTCATAAGCTATTTGGTAGCCTCTGAATGGTCATTAAGAGGCTACCTCTTAATGGAACCATTAAGAATTTTACCAATGAGAAGGAAGAAGAATGTGACATCTGATGATTTACCATTCAGAGGTTACCTCTTAACAATTCAGACTTGAGGTTACCTCTTATTCATTCAGAGGTTTTAAACCATTAAGAGGTAGCATCTGAATGGTCATTAAGAGGCTACCAAACGGCATATTTATAACCACAATTATGTCTATCTTTAGGATTTACTCATTAATGAAAATAATATATAAAAAAAATATAGAACATCGGTTGATTTTACACTACATAAATCTAATTCAAGAATATATATTATTAAAATAAAACCATGTAGCATGAAGTTTGAGTCAAACTTAACTTGAATTATTCATAAATTTGCATAATAAACTAATGATAGTCATATAATAGTTATATTTGTAAAACTATTGGTTCATTTTGAAGACTGTTAGATGACCAATTACAAATGGGTTCCAATAGACAGTGTGAAATTGGGCTTGCTTGGTAGTGGCAGACTGGCAGTAAACCCGACAAACAGAAACCTATTTTCATCTAAATTAAAAGTAAAAGACCGCATGGGATCACCAATAAAAATAAATTAATTGGGTTTATTAAAAGCATTAATCGATAGATAATAATTCTTTAGTTCATAAAATTAAAACCATTTAAGGATTTTAGTGGTTTGATAATTTGTAAAGCAGGTACAATGCTAAAATTATGAAAGTTATGAATTGAACAAAGTGAGCAACTAACTAATGGAAATCCAACAACAGTATGTTGTTCTACTCCATCATCCATTAAGTTGAATGTACAACTTTTTGTTTTTCCTTAAACTTGTTGTCAACATACGCCCATTTTATCTTTGTCCAAAAAAAATTTATTTGTTTGCCATTTACTAGTCTAGTACCCTCAGAAACATCAAAATTCCTTCAACGCAAATGTTATACTTATATCGATTTTTATTCATGTAAACAAAAATAGAGATTAGATGGTTACTAGATGGAGATGAGATCTACCTCATTTAGTCCACAGAAGGTAGATCGAGAAGAAGCATTCAATAGCCGCCATACACACCAAGCATCCACATATGAATCGCATCAACGGATGTCAAATCCAAATCAACAAATCGTTTACATGCGAATGATTATCGATAATTTTCGACTCTTTGACCTAGCACTTTCGTGCTGATAACGTGTTGTAAAACAACTAAACCTATTAGCAATATAAAGAGAAGAATAGGAGAATGAGGGAATGTAAATATTATTGATTGATATCTATACACCATATACAAATGCCACTATATGTATAGGCATATACATTAATACAAAAGAAATCAAAGAGATGGGAGTTATAGGAGTTATGTATGTGGAGAGTCACCATATAAATGATTCATTCATAACAATACACTTAATTTTAAGGATACGGAATAGAGCTGTAAACGAATCAAATGTTCAAAGAATAGTTCGCGAATCGTTCCGCGGGATATTCGTTTATGTTCGTTATATTATCTTAACAAACGAACACGAACCAAAAATTCCGTTCAGTTAGCTTAGGGGTTATTTGACAACTTCTGAATGGTTAAGTGTTGAACCAATAAGAGGTTTGAACCATTAAGTGTTGAATCAGTAAAGAGGTCTGAACCATTAAGAGCCAGTATAATGCTTAGCCCTTTAGAGGCAAATGTCTAACCAATTCAGATTAGAGGTCTTAACCATTCAGACCGAGGGGCCGTTTGGCAACTTCTGAATGGTTAAGTGCTGAACCAGTAAGAGGTCTGAACCATTAAGTGTTGAACCAGTAAGAGGTCTGAACCATTAAGAGTGAGTATAATGCTTAACCGTTCAGAGGCAAATGTCTAACCAATTAAGATTAGAGGTCTTAACCATTCAGACTCAGTATAATGCTTAACCATTCAGAGGCAAATGTCTGAACCATTCAGACATTTGCTCATGAAACAAACAGTCTCAACCATTAAATGTTGAACCAGTAAGATATCTAAACCATTAAGATCCCCATTAAGAGGTAAACAAACAGTCTCGTATAATGCTTAACCATTCAGAGGCAAATGTCTGAACCATTCAGACATCTACTCGCGAAACAAATAGTCTGAACCATTAAATGTTGAACCAGTAAGAGTAAGAGGTCTGAACCATTAAGAGTCTCATTAAGAAGTAAACAAACAGCTCCTTAGCGAACGAACACGAACAAAAATTTCGTTCGGTTAGTTTAACGAACGAACGCGAACAAAGGTCTCGTTTGTTCGATTACGTTCGTGAACGTTCAATTACGTTCGTTCATGTTCGTCCGTTCGTGTTCGCTTTGACTATAATAATAATAATAATAATAATAATAATAATAATAATAATAATAATAATAATAATAAACCTTTTATCTAAACATATTGAAAACTTGAAACCCTATTTTTTTTATAAGTTAGCTAAGTGATTGTGGATAATTATGTCTAAGTTAAATATACCCGATTCATTATTTGGTGGTTGTAGTAGACTTCCTTTGTTTTGATTTATCATTTGAAGGTTATATTTAACTTCTTATAGTTTTTAATTTTTATTTTCAAGTTAAATGTTCGTTTACGTTCGTTTTTATTCATCTGCGTGCGTTTGTGTTCGAGACCAGTGGTCACGAACTGTTCGCGAACAACTGAATTTCCTTAACGAACGAACATGAACATAAACTTATGTTCAGTATACGTTTATGAACAGTTCGCGATCATGTTAATTTCCTTAACGAACGAACACGAACATGAACATAACCTTGTTCGTGTTTGTTCGGTTTGATTACAGCCCTATATGAAACTATGGAAGGAAGCTTCTATAACCAATTAACTCAATTGATGTCTCTCTTTCATGATATATGGTCATCGCCAAGTATAACTAGTATTCTAGACCCGCGCATTGCGATGGGATCGTTAAACTCAAAAGCATAAATGTAAAGACGTTGAACCACGTACACGCGTTAACTCACAAAAATTAGACCGAAACATAAAAATAGAAAACCACAACTAAGTCAAAACGAAAAAAAAAACATGTAGAACATGAAATACACAATAAAAAATAAACTAAAAAAATGTTTATCGTCAACGAATATACGACTTCTATGATATCATGCGCGATTTAAGTATTATTCATGTGGGTTTAAATTGATATAGTTTATAACAACAAAGATAATAATAGTTAATAAATTTATAAAGTATAAGGTTTGTTAAAATTAAAACTAAAACTAGTATTAAGCACTCTCGCGTTGCGGCGGGGGCGAGCACTAATTCCACACTACTACCAGCGACCATCGACACTGAAGTTGCGGCGTGTTAATGCGAAGAAATTAAACCGAAACGTAAAACATAAAATAAAATAACTAAGTTGATCTAGGACTCGCGCGTTACAATGAACCCGCATCTATTTTTTCCCGTTTGACAGGTTCATCGTAATCTATATATAATATATATGATTACCACTATACAAACCATAATGCATACATTACAACAACCATTGCATCAAATATTATGTTGCAAATTATATTTATACAAGATTTTGGCTAAATTAATTAGATTATTATAAATAATAATAATTGACAAATAAAACAACACAACTTTGAATGGATCAAACCGATTGAATATGGTAAGATAATGAAACCATTATTTGATTAGGGTACAACCACTTAAGCACAATTTACAATCATCATACATACAAAACAAATTGAATTTGGAAAGGTAATGAAACCATTATTTGATTAAGGTACAACCACTTAAGCACAATTTACAACCAATATAAATGTACAATAACACATTGCAAGACAAACCCTTAATGCACAACTTACAACTTACTAATGCAAATATAAATATACAATAACACCTTGCAAGACAAACCCTTAATGCACAACTTACTAATGCACTCACTTGTTGCAAATTAATAGTATATAAATATAAGGGTATTCCGTAGAATCGTAGATGAGTGCCTTCTTATTTCATTAGCCCACCGGTCTTAGACCACCCGTAATCGGGCGTTTTTTGTCAAAAAAAAAACTGCCCAAACACGCCGGAACATGCCCGGGTGCCGACCCCTCGGCATTTTGTGGCGTTATTCGCGAAAAAAGGAGGTTTGCGTTTTTTGAAACACGCCGAAATGGAAAATCTTTGGCCAATCAGATGAGAGCATGTGGGTTTAGAGAGAGAGAGAGATGGAATTTTGGGGTTTGAGTTTGTCGGATTTTTTGGGGTTTGCCGGAATTTCAGCCGGAGAAGTTGCAGGTCACGAAGAAGAAGAAGGGATGGAGGCTGGTGGTTTGTTTTAAAACTTTGCTCAGTTGACACATTAGGCCCCTGTGGTTTTAAACTTCAATATCTTTAATATTTCAAGTTTCAAAAATGATATATCAGTCCCTAAAGTTTTGTTTATTAAATGTCTCATTTGGATCTTTTATAAAACTTAAAATTTTACAATGTAATTTTTTAGTATTGTATTTTTTTTTTTTTAATTTAATGAAGTATTTTAAGTTTTTAATTAAAAAAATAAATAATTGTGTAATGATTGGATGGGGCGTTATTGGGCATTATTCCACTACGCCACTTTTGCAAAAACGCCCAATAATGCCCCCATGCTGACTGGACTGCCACATGGCAGAAAATGCCCCAGGGTGGGGGCATTATTCATCAAACCACTACGCATGGTCTTAGTGACTAGACATATAGATTAAACCGTCGAAACTTCCGATTGAATATGTAATAAATAGGGTAATGTAAATTGCTTTGGTATTTGTTTTAGTGTTTTCTAATTTTCTGAAAGTATTAACGATACAACAGCCAATAATCTCTAGATCAAGTGGTGGAAGGCTTGCATTTTTCTTGAGAAATGCAGGTTCGACTCCCACTTGGTGCAAAGTGAGGCACTGGTGGGCAATGATATGAGACATAGGGAAACCTGGGTTGGATCATTGAGCCAAACGAGTTTTACCGGTAATTTCACCGTCGTGCCTACGAGCGGGTGAGTTACTGGGTTTTCCCCGGAATTGGTGGTGGACTCGGGTTACTCTCGGAGTACTCCGTTTGTCCAATGGGTGCCCCAAGAAAACGATACAACAAAATTAAAAGTGTTAGTTTATGATGACATAACTTTATAAAAAAATGATTGCCACATGCTTTTATAAACTAATGCATGTGCATAAAAAACATAATCAGTACGTGCCTTTTTATCGTAATCATGATCCGTTATCTTTTAGGCTATAAACTATCTTAAAGTTCATCATGATGCGTTATGTTTTAGCCTAAATGTAACATTTTAAAAAATCTAAGTATACATCTATAGAGTAAAGTTCGCTTATAAATACGCTTAACATACAAATGGAAGGGAAAAGTAAAATAATACGGTGACATTTTCGTAATTATTGTATTAGTAGAGTAATTATCAAAATTACTCTACAGGTGCACAACATAAAATTCAAAATTACACTACAAGTGTATCATAATTACTCTACTAGTTCATCATTAATACAATACTATAAGGCTCCACGGTGTGGGGAACGTCGCCCCTCCGTCTCGGTCCGGCGCCACTTGGAACACAATCCCCCCCCCCCCCCGGTTCGGCGTCCTCTTCGTCTTGTTCCGGACGTTGCGACGTTCACAAAACGACAAAAAAGGGGCAACGGCTAGTTGGGCTAGTTGACCGTTTCAAAAGAAAAAAAATAAATTAAGGGGCAACGACTATTTTTTTTTTTTTTAAAACCAAAATCCATTAATTTTTTTTTTATAAATACAACCCCAGTACCCCATTTTTTACCCACTTCAACCCCATCTCTCTCTCAACTTTAATACTTTTATAAAAATTAGTCATGTCTTCAGCTTCTTCATCTTCTTCATTAACGTGGTATTCGTCAACTTCGGGTGAGAACGAAGCATTTTTCGCAAACGTCATTATGCACGTGACTCAGATGTTCATGGAGGAGGATGAAGAGTCTCAAACATCGTCTCAACGGCAAACTAGGAGAGCCGCCTTAAACCGAGACAAAGAAGGTAATTTAATTTTTTTAGAGTATGTTTATTTAAATTTAATAATTAATTTAATTTATTTTTCGTTTTTAATATATAGCCGCCCATGATAAACTAGTGGCCGATTATTTTGCCGACGAACCTGTGTATACGGATGAGATGTTTCGACGTCAGTTCCGAATGAGTCGTCGACTTTTTTTTACGTATTGCAGACAACTTGGCCCAGTCTGATCCGTTTTTCACACTGCGATACGACGCTAGGGCCAAAGGGGATTCACTACTTTACAAAAATGTACGTCGGCCATTCGCCAACTGGCATATGGGTACGCACCCGATTCGTTGGACGAGTATTTAAGGATGTCTGAAAGAACAGCACGTGAATGTTTGAACAGGTTTTGCGAATGGATCATCAAATTATGTAGCAAGAAATACCTGCGGAAACCAAACGCAAACGACGTTCAAAAATTATATCAAACACACGAATAAAGACATAGTTTTCCAGGAATGCTCGGGAGCATTTATTGCATGCACTGGTCGTGGCAGAACTGCCCTACTGCTTGGCAAGGTCAGTATACTCGAGAAGATCATGGCCATCCAACTATAGTTCTAGAGGTTGTTGCGTCACAGGATCTCTGGATCTGGTATTCTTTTTTGGGTCTACCTGGTTCACTTAATGACATTAACATCATCTACCAGTCACAGATATTTGACGATGTAGTGGCAGGAACAGGTCCAGACACCAGTTTTACGGTTTCGGGGGTGGAATACAGGCGGGGTTACTACCTTGCAGATGGAATATACCCAACGTACTCTACAATCGTTAAAACTATTCCGCACCCGACAGACGATAAAAGCAAGAAATTTACGAAGTTTCAAGAGGGTGCGATAAAAGATATTGAATGGTGTTTTGGGGTTCTACAAAAAAATGGCATATCATTGAACATCCAGCACGTTCTGCTACACCAAAGAGGTTACGACACATTATGTACGCTTGTATCTTGCTTCATAATATGATCATTGAAGACGAAGGTAGAGCGATATGTGAGTACGACGAAAATGCGCCTAACGGGAATTCTGTTCCAGTTAGTTTGGAACAACAAGATTTAAACGGACTCTCTCTATGTAACAAGTACACACATCAAAACCTACAAGCGGACTTGGTGGAGTACATTTGGAACAACGCACAAAACGAACCTGACGACCACATGCCGGATGAAGACTAGTAGTTTTTTTTTTTTAAATTTTAATATTTTTTAAGTTCTTAGGATTTTTTTTAAGTTTATGTTTTTTTTAACTTATGTAATGTTTTTTAATATTAATGAATTTATTTTTCTATCTTATTTAATAAATGTTTAAAAAAAGTAGATGAATTAAAAAAAGTAATCTTGGTGGGGTATGATCATCCTCCCATTTCCAGTATTTTACCATGGCGGATCATCCTCTAAGGGACTATGATGTGACGCCAACGTGGCAGATCATCCCCCAAAGGACGACCATCATCATACCGCATAGCCTAATATGTCATCCAAAATTACTCTACAAGTGCATCAAACAACTAGTCATTCAAAATTAATCTACAAGTGTATCATAATTACTCTACTAGTTTATCATTAATATACTACTATAAGATATTATTCGAAATTACTCTATAAGTGTAATCAAACAACTTGTCATTCAAAATTACTTTACAAGTGTATCATAATTACTCCAGTGGTTCATCAAAATAACATAACATACACAATTACTCTAAAAAGTTCATCAAACAACATACAATTCAAAATACTCTACAAGTGCGTCATAAATACTCTACTAGTTCATCAAAAAATATAACAAACATATTTACTCTAAAAGTTCATCAAACAACATAAAATTCAAAGTTACTCTACAAATGCATCAAACAACTTAAAAATCAAAATTACTGTACAAGTGTATCATAATTACTCTACTAGTTCATCAAAATAACATAATATACACAATTACTCTACAAAGTTCATAAAACAACGTATGATTCAAAATTACTCTACAAGTGCATCATAATTACTCTACCGGTTCATCATTAATATACTACCACAAGATATCATTCAAAATTACTTTAAAGTACATTAAACAACATAAATTTCAAAATTACTTTACAAGTGCATCAAACAACTAGTTATTCAAAATTACTCTATAAGTGTGTCATAGTTACTCGACATTTGATAATTACTCTACATTTGGTAATTATACAACTAATAAAATAATTACGAAAACGTCACCGTGTTTTTTTTTTCACGTTATTCGTACGTTTTGTACGATAATCATGAAAACAATGAAAAAAATAGTTTTTTTTTTTTTTTGAAAGGTTAACTTCATTCAACCAAAAACACCTCTAGCGAGTCCACAAAGTGAGGACCGCAAGGAAAACCAAATTACATCAATCCAAGAGGACACTTACACCAATCATTCCAAACAATATCTTTATATGTAGATCTATGTCTGATCCAAAAATACGCCAACAACTTAATCTTGGCCGAGTAAATTACAAGTTTTGTCCTTTATGTTTGGACCAAATTGCAGGCGGTGTCCTTTACCTTTAAATTTGACGAGTTTTGTCCTTAACGTTTCAAAATCCTGCACGTTATGTCCTTTAGCCCTAACTTAGTCAGATTTTTTGGTTAAATATGGTCATGTGCCTTGCACATAAGGGCATTCTTGTCATTTCACCTTCTCAGGGGCTATTTTGTGAAGAATTATTAGTCAGGGACTATTTATAAAAAACTTAAAAAGAAAACACTTATAATCTCTCTCTCTCCTCTCTCTCTCTCTTTCTTTAATCTGAAACAAACTTGCATCCACTCTTCATCTTCTATTGATGCAATTCTTAATCTGAAATAAATGATTCGTATGGATATTGAATACATCATATTTGGTTAAACGTACAAGATCTGTAACAACCCTCGGTAAAACCAACACCCTCAATATATTTTCGACACCCTATTATATGTTAAAATATCTTAATATGTCTTTAAATACACCCTGTGTGTGAAAACCGAGCCCGAAATATGTTATAACATATAAAATAAATTAAAAACAATAAAAATTAAGCTGAGGCGGGCCGCGTAGGACCTCACCTCAAGCTTACGCGGGCGGTATCAAGGTGGACACCGGATGTCGTTGATTTCTTTAGTTCAAACGGGCCGCGTAGACCCCATCTTAATCTAACGCGGGCCGCGAGAGATCAACAATGCGGAGACACCCTGAGCTGACACGTGTCGACATCGTGGCGGGTCTAGATCAGGACCGGGACAAGCTATATGTTGACCGGGTGTTGACGCGGGCCACGTAAGGCTTTGCCTTACCTTACGCGGGCCGCCTGAGAGTCAATATCAGCAACTATATAAAGGAGGCCTCGGATCTCATTTCAGTTCGTTCATTTCTTAATTCTCAATCTCACTTTATGAATTAGAGGCATTATAGACGGGTATTATACCCCTAATTAGCGAGGTTCTGCTCCGTTGTAAGTATTATAACCCCGGTTTTATAGTAGATACGCTGCCCGATTGATTTAGGGTTCCGTAATAACTGTCGTGGTTCTGCCCGACGTAGTTATTAGAATGCCGTCTCGGGGGGGGGGGGGGTATCATTAATAATTTCAAAGGGTTATGATACTAACCAATATACATTTGTATAAATTATAGATTATATCCAGGAAACCCTTACGCGAAGTCTAAGATAGCAATGTGAGTTTATCCTATTTTTATTAACATTTTTGTAACTGTTTACAAAACCTTAAATGTTTTACAATGTGATTAAGCGGTGATTGAGTCTTTGTAGTTCTTCAATTACTGCCGGTATGTTGGGGTTTTGTATACAAAATTTACTACTCTATAAGTAGTAAGTCGGGGATGACAGGACGTTACCATTGGACAAAGAGTTAGCCAATGAGTAATATGACCCACAAGTCAGGATTGACAGTACTGAATGAGTAATTGTGTAGAAATAAACAATGTGATCGCTCTCAATACTGTTTTAACTAATAAAATGTTTCTTGATTAAACTGGGATTCACTCACCAGTATTTCCCACTGACAAATGTTTTTAAAACATGTTTCAGGTAACAAAATGTGACAGTCAATTAGTAAAAAGCCAGCTGGAGAGCACTGAAGGCTTGGAAAAAATGTGGCTATAAAAGTTACCTAAAAGATGATGTTTTAAATTCCATAAAATAGGGTTTGTCCCTATAAATGTATTGTAATAAGAAACTTGGGTTTTGCCCATGTTATTATTAATATTAAATATGGTGGTTTTACTCTGATAAATATTTCCTAACTACGGTCCTGATGTAATTTCCGCTGCAAGATTAAATAGCTGATACCACCAAAAATTTGGGCTCGCGTCCGCCCGTTCCCGGGACAGATAAGGGATCGGGGGTTGCGACAGAAGGTGGTATCAGAGCCCAGCCACTGGTCTGAGCCAAAGAAGTGTTCTGCTGACACTTAAATTCTAAATTTTTTGTTAGGAAATAAATTACGGAAATACGTGCATAACTGTAATTATTTGTTATGTGTTATTTGACTATTTGTTAGTTTACAGTATGAGTGATCAAGGACCCTCAAACATAAATCGTCAGTTGTCTGAATCACCTAGGAGTGAAGGTACCTCTTCACAGCCTGCCCTTTCTGGGTATACTGTTGATCAAGAAGAAGGAATATTTGCCTTTAGAGCTCAGTCGGAGGAGCCATTTCCTAAGAAACGTGGATGGTTCAGTAAGGAAGCTTTTGCTCGTAGGAAAAGAATGCGAAAGTTGCAACAGCAAAGAGTTTTAGCGGCTGCTAAGCGAAAAACAGATGCCCATACACAGGATATGCTTAATAGAAGCCTAGCTAATTTCCATATCCTAGCTACAACTGCTGCTGACCCGAGTCTGGAACAACTAGTAGCCCCACAACCACAAAATCCAGAACAACCCATGGAGATAGAAAATCCTGACAACCAAGTGGAGATGCATGACTTTAACCCAGAAGAAATCCCTAGGGTACCTGCACCAAATCCCCTAGACCCAAATTACGACCCCTGGTGGGATGACAATAGGGACTTTGTGCAACCTTACCCTATCCAGGAATACCCACCCATACAGAACATAGAAGCCTACCCAGGTATGGACCCTTTAGATCCCTATTATCAAGATAATTATATTAGGGAGATTTTGGAAGATCCTTACCGATTTCAGGCACTTTCACCCCCATATCAGGAACCCGCACCCCAGATTCCAAACCCAGTCCGAGAACCTGCACCCCCAATGAGTGCAGAAAACGTCCAAGAGCTTAGGACTTTCGGGGAGGAAATTTTAGAAAGTAGTGAGAGAATGCGTCAGGTGGGAGAGCGTCTCGTATGGAAATACGATGAACGCAATATGGATTTTTGGATAAATCCATATCCGTGAATGTGAAAATGGAGGAAATGGTAGTAATAATAAAATAATAATAAAATAAAAATATGTGTGTACGGATGCATATTATTATTAGTGTGATTCTGTTTCTGTTAGTATTGTAATTTTATTTCAGTACTAGTATGTAAGAGACGCATAGTATATGAAAATAGAGTACAAGTCGCAATGATCGACGTTTTTGGCTAGATTGCGTGTCATGTGATTAACTATATTACCTATTATCTTGTGATATTAATACGGGGTAAATGTTTAAAATTCAGATGGCCGACGAAGGAAATCAAGGAAATCTGAATAACGATAACCAGAGTAACATTAACATTGTTAATGAGAATCCAAGCATCAATAACAATGGAAACCAAATGGACAATAGTTCTGTTCAACATATAGTGGCACAAGGAATCATAGATGCCATGCCATTTATTATTTAAACTATTCAAGAAGCGAATAATAAAAGTAAACATAGCAGTAAGAGACCAATTGAACCAGAAAACAGTGTTAACAATGGACCTGTACTTCAATTGCCTATTCCCAAAAGAAGAAGAACCATGCCTTATGGTTGTTCTTATAAGGAATTCTGGTCTTGTAAACCAATGGAATTCTCGGGCAACGAAGGGGCCATTGCAACCCTACGCTGGATAGAAAAGACTGAGGCAGTCTTAAGAATAAACAAATGTGCTGAAGAAGATAAGATATTGTTTGCTTCTAATCTGTTTAAGAATGCAACACTGGAATGGTGGAACACTATCCTTCAATCAAGAGGAAGTGATAGAACCTATAATATGGAATGGGAAGAATTTAAGAACAAGGTAGAAAGGAAATTCTGCCCACCCAATGAAAAGGAACAGAGAGCAAACAAATTCCTAAATCTTAGGATGACTGGTGTGGATAGTAAGGGATACACTAAGTTATTCTTTGAATATGCTAGAATAGTGCCAACTCTTGCTTCACCAGAACCAGTGTTAATCTCCCGTTATATCTGGGGATTAATCGGAGAAATTAGACATGTAGTCAAGGCAGCTAGACCTCAAACCATAGAAGAAGCTGTAGAACTAGCAAATACCTTGACTGATGAATTAGTCCGTACCAGAGAAGAGGATCAAAGGAGGAACCTAACCCAGAAATTGACTCAAGAATTTCGTTCTGGAAATTCTAACCGCGGGAAAAATGTAGGTTCTACCTCTGTACCCTACTGTAGGAATTGCAAAAGGAAACATTCAGGAAGATGCTCTATATACTGTAACTTTTGCAAAATGTCGGGACACAAGGAAGAAGACTGCAGGAAGAAAGCTAACAACAAGATATGTTAAAATTGCGGAGAACAAGGTCATATCAAGCTTAATTGCACAAAATTAGCTCCAGATACAAACAACAAGAATACCAAAAATGCTAGAGCATTTGTTCTAACTGCAGAGGAAGCCAAGATGATTCCAGATGTCATAGTTGGTACGTTTATAGTTAATGATGTCTTTGCTAAAGTATTATTTGACTCTGGTGCAAACCAAAGTTTTATTAATACATCATTTTGCAAATTTCTAAATCAGTCATTAACTAAACTACCACAAGAATGCTTAGTAGAAACAGCTAATGGAGAAACCGTTAGGATTTCTAAAATCTTGCAGGGAGCAAGAATAGAAATTTTAAACCAAAAGTTTATAGCAAACCTATATCCCATGAATCTGGCAGGATTTGATGTTGTTTTAGGTATGGATTGGTTGATAGCCAATAAAGCCAGTATTTTATGTGATCAAAAGTCAATACAAGTAAGTTCACCAAAAGGTAAAACGGTCACAATTAAAGGAAATAAGCCATCTAGAATTACAAAATTCATCTCTGTGATGAAAACTGCAAGCTATATAAGAAAAGGTTCTATAGTGTATATGATTTCCATAATCACTAACACTAAAGGAAAAGATTTAAAAGATATTCCAGTAGTATCTCAGTTTTCAGATATCTTTCCAGAAGAATTACCAGGACTACCTCCAGACAGAGAAGTTGAATTCAGAATTCACCTGCTACCAGGAACATCACCAATTGCCAAAGAACCTTACCGTTTGGCACCCGCCGAAATGCAGGAACTGAAGAAACAATTAGAGGAATTGTTAGAAAAAGGATTTATACAGCCAAGCTCATCGCCATGGGGAGCACCCATCTTATTTGTTAAAAAGAAGGACGGATCAATGCGTATGTGCATTGATTACCGTGAATTAAACAAAGTCACGATTAAGAATCGGTACCCATTACCGAGAATCGATGATATGTTTGATCAACTGCAAGGAGCACGATTTTTCTTTAAAATCGATTTAAGATCCGGATATCATCAATTAAAGGTACAGGAAGAGGATATTCCAAAAACGCATTTAGAACAAGGTATGGACATTATGAATTTACTGTCATGCCATTTGGTTTAACCAATGCCCCAGCTGCATTTATGGACATGATGAACCGAATATGTAAGCCGTATTTGGATAAATTCATAATTGTATTTATAGATGATATTCTAATTTACTCTAAGAGTAAAGAGGAGCATGCAAAGCATTTGCACGCACTTTTGAGTTTACTACGAAAGGAAAAACTTTATGCTAAGTTTTCCAAATGCGAGTTTTGGTTAGAACAGGTACAATTTCTTGGACACCTAGTCAATCATGAAGGAATTCATGTAGATCCAACAAAAATCGAGGCAATTACCAAATGGAAAACCCCTGAGTCACCAACCGAGGTTAGAAGTTTCTTAGGATTGGCCGGTTATTATAGAAGATTTATTAAAGATTTCTCTAGAATAGCCATTCCTTTAACTAAATTAACCTGTAAATCTGTTAAGTTTGAATGGGGATTAAAACAAGAAGAAGCATTTAGAATCCTTAAGCAAAGATTAACCCATACACCAATACTAGCGTTACCAGAAGGAACTGAAGACTTTGTAGTCTATTGTGACGCTTCCAAATTAGGTTATGGATGTGTATTAATGCAACGTCAAAAGGTTATAGCTTACGCATCTAGACAACTTAAGAATCATGAAGAGAATTATTCAACCCGTGATTTAGAGTTAGGAGCTATAATTTTTGCTCTTAAAATTTGGAGACATTACCTTTATGGTAGTAAGTTTACCATATTCACTGATCATAAGAGTTTAAGGTATATTTTCAAGCAAAAGGAGTTGAATATGAGACAAAGACGATGGATGGAGATGCTTAGTGATTATGATTGTGATATCCAGTATCATGAAGGAAAAGCAAATGTAGTAGCAGATGCTTTAAGTCGAAAGTATCATGAAAAGCCAAAAAGGGTACGTTCTCTCAAATTAAATCTACAAGTAGATTTAAATGATCAAATAAGAGAAGCACAAGAATCAGTAATCAAGGATGATGCTGAAAAATTAAAGGGTATGTTAAAAGAATTAAAACAAGGAACAGATGAAATTTGGAAATTCCATGAAAAGAGAATGTGGATACCTAAATTAGGAAATCTACGTCATCGTATACTAGAAAAAGCCCATAAGTCTAAATATACGATGCATCCAGGGAGTGACAAAATGTACCAGGATTTAAGGAAAAATTTCCGGTGGATAGGAATGAAAAAGGACATAACAGCTTATGTTTCTAAATGTTTAACCTGTTCACAAGTCAAAGCTGAACATCAGAAACCCTCAGGATTTCTACAACAATTAGAAATGCCAGTATGGAAATGGGAATTGATAACAATGGATTTTATTACTAAATCACCCAAAACAAAGAAAGGAAATGATACAATCTGGGTGATTGCAGATAGGCTAACCAAGTCAGCTCATTTCCTACCAATGAAAGAAACTTTCAATATGGAACAATTAGCTAAATTATATGTAAATGAAATTGTTTCTTTACATGGTATTCCTTTATCAATTGTTTCTGATAGGGATAGCCGATTTACCTCTCATTTTTGGTTAAGTTTCCAAAAGGCAATGGGAACTAAGTTAAAGTTGAGCACATCTTATCATCCTCAAACCGATGGACAAAGCGAAAGAACAATTCAGACAATGGAAGACATGCTTAGAGCATGTGTAATTGATTTTGGAGGTAATTGGGACGATCACTTACCTTTAATAGAGTTTTCTTATAATAATAGTTATCACACAAGTATCAATGCTGCACCATTCGAAGCACTTTATGGACGTAAGTGCCGAACCCCAGTCTGTTGGGCAGAAATTGGGGAAAATCAACTATCTGAACCTGAGATAGTGCAAGAAACAACTGATAAAATCATTCAAGTCAAGGAACGACTAAAAGCCGCACGTGATCGACAGAAGAGCTATGCTGATAACCGACGCAAGCCATTGGAGTTTAAAGTATGAGATAAAGTATTGTTGAAAATCTCTCCTTGGAAAGGAATAGTAAGATTCATCAAACGAGGAAAACTAAGTCCCAGGTATGTTGGACCTTTTGAGATTATTAGAAGAATAGGACCTGTAGCTTATCAGCTACAACTGCCAGAGGAAATGGTAGGAATACATGATGTGTTTCATGTATCTAATCTCAAAAAGTGTTTAGCTGATGAATCACTAATAGTACCTCTTAAGGATATAGAGGTAAATGAACAACTCAAGTTTGTAGAAAGACCTCTACAAATTGAAGACAGGAAAGTCAAGAATCTCAAACATAAAAGATTAGTTCTAGTCAAAGTGAAGTGGGACTCCAAAAGAGGACCTGAGTATACTTGGGAACTTGAATCAGAAATGCAAAAGAAATATCCGAACTTGTTCCAGTAGATCTCGAGGACGAGCTCTAAAACAAGGTGGGGAGAATGTCACAACCCTCGGTAAAACCAACACCCTCAATATATTTCCGACACCCTATTATATGTTAAAATATCTTAATATGTCTTTAAATACACCCTGTATGTGAAAACCGAGCCCGAAATATGTTATAACATATAAAATAAATTAAAAACAATAAAAATTAAGCTGAGGCGGGCCGCGTAGGACCTCACCTCAAGCTTACGCGGGCGGTATCAAGGTGGATACCGGATGTCATTGATTTCTTTAGTTCAAACGGGCCACGTAGACCCCATCTTGATCTAACGCGGGCCGTGAGAGATCAACAACGCGGAGACACCCTGAGCTGACACGTGTCGACATCGTGGCGGGTCTAGATCATGACCGGGACAAGCTATATGTTGACCGGGTGTTGACGCGGGCCGCGTAAGGCTTTGCCTTACCTTACGCGGGCCGCCTAAGAGTCAATATCAGCAACTATATAAAGGAGGCCTCGGATCTCATTTCAGTTCGTTCATTTCTCAATTCTCAATCTCACTTTCTGAATTAGAGGCATTATAGACGGGTATTATACCCCTAATTAGCGAGGTTCTGCTCCGTTGTAAGTATTATAACCCCGGTTTTATAGTAGATACGCTGCCCGATTAATTTAGGGTTCCATAATAACTATCGTGGTTCTGCCCGACGTAGTTATTGGAATGCCGTCTCGGGGAGGGTATAATTAATAATTTCAAAGGGTTATGATACTAACCAATATACATTTGTATAAATTATAGATTATATCCAGGAAACCCTTACGCGAAGTCTAAGATAGCAATGTGAGTTTATCCAATTTTTATTAACATTTTTGTAACTGTTTACAAAACCTTAAATGTTTTACAATGTGATTAAGCGGTGATTGAGACTTTGTAGTTCTTCAATTACTGTCGGTATGTTGGGGTTTTATATACAAAATTTACTACTCTGTAAAGTAGTAAGTCGGGGATGACAGGACATTACCATTGGACAAAGAGTTAGCCAATGAGTAATATGACCCACAAGTCAGGATTGACAGTACTGAATGAGTAATTGTGTAGAAATAAACAATGTGATCGCTCTCAATACTGTTTTAATTAATAAAATGTTTCTTGATTAAACTGGGATTCACTCACCAGTATTTCCTGCTGACAAATGTTTTTTAAAACATGTTTCAGGTAACAAAATGTGACAGCCAATTAGTAAAAAGCCAGCTGGAGAGCACTGAAGGCTTGGGAAAAATGTGGCTATAAAAGTTACCTAAAAGATGATGTTTTAAATTCCATAAAATAGGGTTTGTCCCTATAAATGTATTGTAATAAGAAACTTGGGTTTTGCCCTTGTTATTATTAATATCAAATATGGTGGTTTTACTCTGATAAATATTTTCTAACTACGGTCCTGATGTAATTTCCGCTGCAAGATTAAATAACTAATACCACCAAAAATCTGAGTTTGCGTCCGCCCGTTCCCGGGACAGATAAGGGATCGGGGGTTGTGACAAGATCAGAATCAAATAACTAATGAGAATTCTTAATCTCTCTCAATTGTAAACTTATGTATTATGAATTACTATTGTGAATTACATGACTCAATCCCATATCAAGAACCAAAACTGCTACATAATAAAACCTCATAATCAACTGATACAACGATTACCTCCTGATTCAAAAACCCGTGAGAACAATCAAACCTGCGAAGCAGCTTTCGAACTCCTAAAATCCTTCTTAAGATCAGCAACCCTTTTCATACAAGCCGCTTTCGACCTCCCCGGAACAGCAGCAATAATCTTCTCCCAACCGGGTTCTTCACCATCTGTTTCTTCAACAATTCAAGATCCTCAGAGATCCAATCTTTTTCCTCCACAACAACCACTTCACTAATCGCCTCCTGGTCGGGCTTTCTATGCTTGATTCTGGATCTTTTTACCGAGTCGGGTTCTAGGGTTTGTGAAACAGGGGTTTGGGGCTGGAGAGTGGGGCCCAGGCCGACGCGGATGTCGCCGGCGGTGAGAGATGGTGGGGCGAAAGGGCCGCTGATTGAAATAGGTCGGATTTGATGTAGAAGAGAGAGAGGGTTAAGAGGAATGCAGAGAGAGAAAGAGAGATGAAGAGGGTGGGTTTGTGGAGGTTATTGAGGGTTTCGTATAATAGAGATTATAATCTCTGGGCTATTTCACCTTCGATTGATGGTGTTTCACTACTGTTTCTGTTTCTTGAGAGTTCAAGAATGAAGATGATGATGATAATAAAGAAAGAGTGGATGCAAGTTTGTTTCGAGAGGGAGAGAGAGAGAGGAGAGAGAGATTATAATTGTTTTCTTTTTATTTTTTAAGATTTTTTTATAAATAGTCCCTGACTAATAATTCTTTACAAAATAGCATCTGAGAAGGTGAAATGACAAGAATGCCCTTATGTGCAAGGCACAAGACCATATTTAACCAAAAAATCTGACTGAGTTAGAGCTAAAGGACATAACGTGCAGGATTTTGAAACGTTAAGGACAAAACTCGTCAAATTTAAAGGTAAAGGACACCGCCTGCAATTTGGTCCAAACATAAAGGACAAAACTTGTAATTTACTCATCTTGGCCACCACCTCAATCGTTTTAGCTTCTTTCCTTCGGAATATCCTCTCGTTTCTTTCCGTCCAAATGCACCAAAAAGTTGTAATCACGATACAATGGAGCACCCGTTTATCTTTCTTTTGAATCTTCGATCCCTTAGATAGTAATAAAAGATCCCGGACATCGAAAGCAAAAATAGGATCCAACCGACACCATACCGCAATCTGAGCCCAAACCTCAGAAGAGAAAATACAAGCATACCGAAAAAAATAGTGATTTGCTTTTTCTCATATTTTTTTAAAAAACAGTTTTCAATGGCTTCGTGAATCAATCTTCTAAAGTCGCTAGATTTGTTATTTTCTTATAAATATATACTTCTAAATTTAATATGCTAAAGATAGTAGATTTATTTCTTTATGCTAGAGATAGTAAATTTATTTCTTTTAATAGACGTATAATAAAGATGACAACACTAGTCAAGTCAAACGGCAGTTTTTGCACTTATTGACGTGAATTCTACACAATAATATACGAACTTAATTTGTAGTACGGATAAATTTGAGGGGTGAAAGAGCAAAATAGTTTCCAGGTTGGTTGCCAACTGTTAAAGGGGGTCCCATACTCCCATGGCAATATGCCATCCAAGTTTCCAGGTAGGTTGCCATCCAAGTGGCAATATGCCCCCTTGAGCCGGCTAAAAGTCAAGTTAAGATTACAGTTATAACCTTATTAAAAAGCAACTAATTTATGCATATGATAGTTGTATAATTGGTTTTGGGAGTTTTTCAAAAAAATTATGGAATTTTTCTTTTTAACCCTAAAGTTTTAATCTTTGACAATTTAAGTTTAAAGTTTTAATCTTTGTTTCATTTTTAACCTTAAGGTTTTAATCTTTGACAATTTAAGTTTATAGTTTTAATCTTTGTTAATTTAACCCCTTCATTAATTTGATTTTTCACTTCTAATTCAAAAGTTTTCATCTTATACAATTTATCCCCTTTGATTAATTTGATTTTTCACTTCTAATTCAAAAGTTTCCATCTTTTGCGATTTAACCACTTTGATTTTTTTTACTTATGTGTTGTAATCTTGGCTTTGAGAGTTTTTCAAAGAAAAATGGTTATGCATATGGTTGTTGTAACCTTGGCTTTGAGGGTTTTTCAAAAAAAAATTGATTTTTTTACTTTTCACTCAAATGTGTTTCATAAATTACCTTTAACGCAAAACTATTTGTTTTTTACTTTTAACATAAAACTTTTTATCTTTTGCTATCTATTCTCACAACTTTTTTTACTTTCAACTTTGGTCCTTTATAATTTTCATTTTCCGCAAATTTTTCGATTTATGCTTCGTTCTAAATTTTGTGACTACACACATCGAAACGTGCGTCTTTGGTTTAACGTTTTTACGTTTCGTTCTAAATTTTGCGAGTTAACACGACGCAACGTACGTGTGTGGGTGAACGTTTTTACATCGTCTATTTTTTTCCCGTTTGAAAGGTTCAACATAACGTGCGCGTCCTAAATCGACTTAGTTATAACTAAAGAATCCCCGCCGCATTGCGGCGGGTCGTAATTCTAGTTTACAGACATACGTAATTGGACTACTTGCATAGGCTAAAAGCCAAGCCGGCTATGTAATATGTGTGTTTCTTCTTACACATACCCTTTTCTTAGCGATGTTAATCGTGTCAAGTTAATAGGTTGATGAGTTGACGGGTTACAGGTTAATGGGTTGAAATGTTTAACCCGAACCCGACCCATATTATTATTCTAGGTCAAAGATTTCAACCCTAACCCGACCCATATAAATTCGGGTTAACCCGAACCCGACCTGTTTAACCCATATTTTGAAATGAGTCATATAAGTTGATGATTTATAAACGAGTTATCGGATTTTAAGCAGTTTATCGATAACATGTTTAATGATGAATATGGGTGTGACAAATAAAGAATATAATGTATCAAAATTAATATTATTATAACTAACCATGTAAAATAGAAACGGAAAAAACAAAAAAAAATATAAAAGATTTTTTTCTAAATAGTTAAACGGGTTAATGGGTCAACCCGTTTTTTATACGGGTCAACCCCAACCCAACCCGTTTTTTAACGGGTTGTGTTAGTCGACCCAAACCTGTTTTTTTGTGTCGGGTTGACGGGTCGTGTCAAGAATTGTCGCCCCTGCCCTTTCTGTTCTTCTTTATTTAAGTTTATGTCGTTGTATCCAGTTTTTCTTGCTTTCTTTCTATCTATATGTATTTGATATTTTTAGAAGTCCGAGTTAGGTTATCCTTATGGATAAGTCGCAATAAGACGAAAAGAAATCAACAACTCCGGTCGGATCGGCGGTCACCGGCCGTCGGATCAATTATCGCTCGCACAAACCGGCCGGCTCAAACGGAAGCTGCCAAAATGTGCTCAACCGGAACGGTGACATTTCCGATTCGCGGTTCGACCGGTTCAACCGGCCGGTCCGATCTGGTTGCAAAAACACTGAAACCATCACCGAAGTTTTCAATAGTAGTTTAAATTCTTATAAATGTAACTCGAGAGCGTAAAGTTAGATGGTAATTAGGTTGGTTCTATTGGTATGTCAATATTATGTTTTGAAACATATTTATTGGAAAGTAGAAGTCTAGTTCAATATTTTGCAAGCGGGTAACAAATTTAGTCCCTAATGACCATAGACGGGGCTATCTTTTTCTGTTAAGCTGATGTAATATGACCAAAACACTTATTATCATTAAAATATTAAAATAAAATTCAAGAATCCACTTGATATATTTATATGTTTTTTTCCCAATAATTGATTAAAATTATTGCCCACTAGACATATTCACCCTTTCCGTTCAGTAAAACTCATCGCCACCCGCCAGTCATCGCCAATGCCATCATATCACCATCAGTCTATCTCTTCCGTTCTCCCTCTAAAGAACTCATGATAACATGTATGAAAGCTTTATCTCATCAATAGAATAGAATGTGTAAGAGTTACAATACAAGGCAATCATCTCTTGTATATACAAGAAGATAACCTAACTAATAACCAACTCTCTCAACTATAAGAAACTCTCAAACCAACTCTCTACTCAATGCACCCCTCAAGCTAAACAGGGCGCATCAATGTGAAGCATCAACCGAATAGTGTCAAAACAAGAGGATGAACACCCAGTCAAAAGATCCGCCAGCTAAACAGAGTAGGCACATATATTATACAGAGAGTCTGTGCTAACACCATATCATGAATAAAATGCAAATCAATTTCTAAGTGTTTCGTGCGCTGATGAAACACAGGACTGACTGCATAGTAAGTAGCACCAATATTGTTACACCGGAGAGTAGGTGGACAAAAGGAAGAAATATGAAGCTCACCCAGTCGTGAGATAACCCAACGAATCTCAGCAATAGTGTGAGCTAAACCGCGATACTCAGCCTTGGTATCGGAATTGGCAACAATATGTGGTTTCTTGGAGCTCCAATTGATGGGGTTGGGTCCAAGAAAAACATAATATCCAGTAGTCGATCGACGGTCATTAGGGCATCCAGCCCAATCAGCATCAGAATAAGCATGTATAACAAGACTATCAATTTTTTGTATACTCAACCCATGAGAAAGTGTGCGCTCAAGATATCTTAAGATATGCTTGATTACAATTTAGTGATGATCGGTATGTGTCTGTAAGAACTATGGCTCCTTGCTCACCGTATAAGCAATCTCGGGTCGAGTCAAGACTAAATATGTAAAGCACCAACTGTACTTCGATATAAAGTAGGTTCTGCCAAAGGAATACATGTGTGATGAGAAAGCTGGCATCCAGAGGAAACAAGAGTAAATAAAGGCCGATACTCAGCAAGACCGTTGGTCTGTAATAAATCAAGTAAATAGCGCTGCTAGGAGAGATGTAGAACATCATCAGTAAGGTAGCCTCTACACCCAAAAAGTAAGATAAATTACCCAAATCCTTGAGCCCAAACTAAACCTGCAAGTGCTCAATCCATCTAGTAACAAACTTCGAAGAGCTCCAGATAATAATAATATCATCCACGTAAACCAAAACATAGCACACAGTCAAATCTCAATTGTAGACAAAGAAAGAGTTGTCAGAAAGACACTAGTAGAATCCAACATAAACAAGAGCTAAGGATAACTTGGAGAACCAAGCTCTGGGTGCCTGTTTTAGGCCATAAATGCCTTCTGCAGTAAACAAACATGACGAGGCCGGAAAAAGTCAACAAAGACGGGAGGCTGTGACATGTACATAATCTCGGATAAATCACCAGTGAAGAAAGGCACCATTGACATCAACATGTCTAATAGCCCATCAGTGGGGAAAAAGCAACATATAACATAAGACAGATAGTATGGGTTTAACCATGGGGCTAAATGCCTTAGTATAATCAACACCCTAAGTCTGACAAAAGCCCTTGGCAACAAGCCGGGCTTTGTAGCGACTCACAGAACCATCTGGATTATGCTTAATTTTGTAAACCCACTTACAATCAACAATGTTGGCATCAGCAGGAGCCAAAACCAGATGTCAAGTCTGGTTAGCATGTAAAACATCAATCTCAAAGCGCATAACATACCACCAAACAGACCGTTGCTGAGTCTGACGAAAAGTGGAAGGCTCAGTGGTAGGAGCAGTAGTAACATGAAAAAGAACATGAGGCGAGGCTGTTGTGTGTGATCACAAGAACGAGTGACCATATGATGAGGAAGGGAAATGGTGGTAGAGGAGAAGGTGGAGTAGGAGGATGAGAAGGTGAAGACGGAGAAGTTGATGTGTAACACCCCAAAAACGAGTTTGGTAATCAAACCACGTTAATAGTAATGATGGGTAAAATACCGTTAGTGGTAAAAAAATTAATTAACCCGGTAAATATTAGGAATTTAAATAAATAAACCTAAAATTAATGGGAAAAATGATAAATACTTTGAGAAAACAAAGTATATAAAAATACCCGAGTTAACGGGACTTAATATATAACAGGTTATAACTTCCCGAACCCATTAAGTTAACTATGAATAATTAACCTAGTTAATGAGGTGTAAATAAGTAATAAAACATGGAGTTCTAGTCTCTAACAATTAAAATTAAACTTGAGGGACCAAAATCGTTAAAAAGGAGACAAGTTCTATTTAATAAAAAAAATAATAATAAACACACACCGGGTGTGTGTTCTGGTGGAATCGACCAGAAGGAGCTCCAAGGAGCCAAGAACCCTAGTTCACTTAATCTTCAAATTGAAAGGGAAATCGAAGACCAAATTCGGGTTTGAATATATATTAGCGATCACCAAGTCACGGGGATCACAAGGTATGTCTAATTTCGATATTTGGTGATGATTATGATTTGTCATGAACACTCATAAATCGAAATTCTGTGATGAATGTCATATGTATGAGTGATATTGGGTTGAATTCATGTTTAGAAACAAACCCTAGATGGAAACTTGATGAATTAGTGTTAAAAAACTAGGGATTTGATGATTATCCTTATATGTGCTAAGTGGGTTTTGACTAAATAATGAAGATGATGATGTTTGTGCTAGAAATCATCATATTTGATAGTTGGAACAAAATACTTGAACAATTTATAAGTTTGAGTGAATGCATGATTAGATTTGAAGTTTGATGTTAGTACTTGTTAATTATGCTAGAATTTAAGGATTTAGAACACTTAAATGAGCTGGAGAAATTTGATGTTGCGTGTTGCACACAAGGTGCTTGATGAAATGATTGAACAAGAAGATATAACAAAGCTGATTGGGATTAAAAAATTTTGGGCTGCAGCTTAAAAAAAAATCATATAAAATCACTAGAACGACCTGTGAGGTTGAGCCTTATATGCTCAAAAAGCTATTGAAACATACTAAGTTTTATGTTTGAACATGTTTTTTAAATTCTGATGTTAAACGGGTCAAAACAGTGTCCAAAGTCGGATGAACTGTTTTGACAGCAAGCTGATTGGAAGCATTTTGACTTCTGAGCTGATCTTGCAAAAATCATGATTAATTCTAGGAAGCTCGGATTAAGCTGATTCTTTTTGGGTCGGAAAGATATTTTAGTATTCTACATTTCATCTTTGGTCACGAAGGGCTAAATAAGACCGTAAAGTGGTCAAAAGAGTCGATTTAGCAGCTATATTGTAAAGTTGCTACACATTTTATTGATAAACTTAATCCAAGGAAAGTTGTATTTTGTTTATACTTTGTCTTGTTTATAAAACAATGGTTTCATGAATATTAAGCATCTTATTTTGCTTATTGCAAGTATTTAAAATACCTACAAATAAGCTTGTCAACGAAGTTGTGAAAATGAGAAAAAGAATGATTAAAGCATATAATACATATGGGTAGTTTGACTATTAAGAAAGTAAAACTGACCTATGATTTAGTTAAGTAAATTATATGCAAGAAACCCCATAAGAAAAGGTAGCCATAATATGAAATGACTAAACTAACCATCTTATGGGTAATATGATAGTTTGACTCTTGACGAGCTAGGTGAAGCTTGGAGGAGATGATCAAACGGGATAAAGACACGAGGAAGAATTGCTTGGATGAAAGGTAAGTAAAGCTTACACTCCCTTTTTATAGAATGTCTAATTATTATAAGGGTTACGAATATGTTTAGCTAATGGTTAAAATGTGGTGTTCCGACGTAATTGATACGGCTCGGAATAAGTAAAAAATGAGGGAAAACCATGATAGATGGTAAAAACGGGTTAAATGGTGATTTTTAGCGTCATTTGACAAATAACAACTAATGAGTATTGTCGAGTCTAGTGCTCACAGGATAAAAACGGCTTATGGAAATTTGCATTGCTATAAAGTAGCAAAATCATTAATGCAAGGTATTAAAACGGGTCAATACTTGACCCGAGCTAGGTACGAATATTTTGTATTGTAGTTAGAAGCGATATTTTGGTCATCTATTAGCGAAAGTCCTTCGTAGCAAAATGAAGGATTAAAATTGACCAAAAAGCCCTTGAGGGGTAAATAGAGCAAACAACCTTTAAGAGTTGTTTAGAAATAAGCGTTTTGTTAAATTGAGTCCTTGGGATACGTATAAAAATGGAGATAGTGTGTAAACTAAAAGAAGCGTGATTTAAAGCTTGAAAATGTTAAATACCCGTAACGGGTCAAAACGAGTATATATGCAAAACGGGTTAAGATTGCATAAGAAACCCGTAATTTGAACCTTGAAAATTAGTAAACTGATATAACATGATGTCCATGGTATTTTAAAGGTAATAAACAAGTTAGTTTGATAAAATCACGAACGGGTCAAAAGTGTCATAATTGAATTTCAAGCCGAGAGCTTGAAATCTAAAATTTTGTGAATTCAGATGTCGGGTTTTTACTCCATGAGATGGAGAATTAAATTACGAACGCGTGGGAAAAAGAATCGCGTAAAACGGACATCTAGATTAAAAGTTATGCCAATTTGAAGTTGTATTTTTTATTAAAACATTAGCTGGGCAGATATGCAGCTCCCAGACTCAGAACCGCTGGAAAATGGACTCCCCCGTGCCACGAGACAGGGAACCATCATCCGGGCGCGACACGCGAGAGCTGTCGCGACCCGCGAAGGAGTAGAGGTAGTCTCTCGCGACACACGAGAGACGTAAAACCAGAAAATTTATTTATTTTGTTCGTTTGATGCATTGAACTTGTTCATACTTATATTTAAGTTATCAAAACTAACCTTTAAGTTGGTTTTGATCATAGGTGAATATCAAGAGTACACGGATGAAGATCAACTGGCGAAAAAGGACCGAACACATGAAATAGAAGCTTCCGCACGGCGTGTTGTCGTAACTTTTAAACGACGAACTCAATTACGTTATGTCGTTTTATTTTTTAATTATAAAAGTTTTAATCTAACCGTATTTTCAACATATTTGTAATCATAATTACAAGTTTACTTTCGTAATCCATATGAAAACCTTTAAATTAATAGCAAGGGTGTTACATGATGAGAAAGGAAACGAAGATGATGAAGGAGGAAAAGTAGATGACGAATGAATATATGGAGAAGGAGGAGTAATAGAAAAGGATGAACTAGGAACAAACGATGAAAATGAAGATGAAGTAGAAGAGGACCTAAGGATATAAAAAACAGTCTCATGAAATGGAACATGTTGGGAAGTGTAAGTGCGAGATGAGTGAGGATCATATCAAAGATATCCAAGATGAGAAGGAACATAACTAACAAAGATACGAGTAATAAATTTGGGTGAGAGTTTATCCGCTCGAGTTTCACCAAGAAACGGATAGCACAACCACCAAAGGTACTAAGAATAGAATAATCCAGTCAAAAGCCGAATAGAACCTTATAGGGAGAAAAATGATGAAGAATAGGTGAAGGTAATTGGTTAATCAGGAAAGCAGTAGTAGCATAAGCATCATACCAAAATTTCTTTGGTAAGCGAGCATGAACAACGTTTAAAAGATGGCGGGTTTTTTTCGCTTGGCAACACTAACTCAACATTGCTTATTAGTAGCAGATATTCCCATAAAGCTGACTAAGGGGGAAAGGAAACTGAGGCCAAGGATCCGATGGGGTAATTTGAAAGGAAACATGATTATAGTGTTTAGAGATAATGTCATCTCGATGACACCATCCTTACCGGGTGGGGACACAAACCGAATATGGGAGGATATGGCGACCAACATTATACATGTGGCGAAAGAGACTTTAGGGGTCACAACAGGTAAGGCAAGTGGACATAAGGAGTCCTGGTGGTGGAGTGAAGATGTGCAAATCAAAATAAGGGATAAGCAAGGAAGTTTTAGGGATATTTTGAGGTGCATAGACGAGGAGGAGCGAGTGAGATTGAGGGATATTATAAGCGTCCTTTTTTTTAATCTTCGTTTTTTAAACCACTCTTTCGTTTAAAATCGATCATTTTTAAATTCCTTCGATTTTTGAAATCGTTCGTTTTCTGAAGTTCTTTTTCCCTAACGGCTATAAGTAAACATAATACAAAGTTTACAAAATGAACGACTTCAAAAACGGTTCTAAAAGGAACGGTTTAAAAAGAAACGATTTTAAAAATTAACGACTTAAAAAAACGAACTGTTTAAAAAAGTTAAAAAAATGATTTTAAAAAGAACGGTATAAAATGAATCGTTTAAAAAACTTTAAAATACAAACAACTTTAAGAAGAATGATTTTAATAAACAAGCGGTCTAAAAATGAATAATTTTAAAAACGATAGACGGTTTAAAAAAAAGGTTAAAAACAAATGATTTTGAATACGACGTTTATAAAAAAACAAACGTTTAATGAAAATACATATTTATTTGTATATATAAAACATATTTTGTTAAATAATAATCGTGAAATAAAGAAATAATAAAAAAATTCGAGTAATTGCATTAATAATCTCTTAAATATAAAAAAAAACTTTGTAATTATCAAAAACGGTCTCTAAGGTATATAATTACCTAATTAACATTACACTTAAGTGTAAAAAAGTAAAAAAAAATTAGTGTTAGAGGCCAAAACCGTTATAAAATACAACCTCGGAATCTAATATATTAAAAAATTACTTTTGAACTGAAAGAGTTAAACTGACTAAACTCCAGAGACCAAAACAATAATTTACCCTAAGCGGTATGGGGGCCGGCTTAGGCCCGGCGCCGGTCCCCCACACCGCCCCCTCATCCCGTCCCGGCAAGACCGGCTCCCCACAGACGAAGTCGACGTGCCCCTTTTTCAAACATATAGCCGTTGTAACGGCTATAATTATTATAAAAAAAAAAACCCTTTTCACTTTAAATATATACCCATTCTTCTTCCATTTTTATACCATTACCTCAATATTTCACCCATTCTTCTCCCATTCTCATTCATTTTTATAAAAAAAACACTCACGTTTTTATACCAATGGCATCTAATTCTTGGTGGTCCTCGTCTTCTTCTGACGAAGAGGAGATGTTTTTCGCAAACGTTGTGGTAAAGGCGGCGCGGATTCTTTTGGAGGAGGAAGAGGAAGATGGCTCGTCTGAAAACGTTATTACCAGACGAATACGGATTAACAGAGACCGCCAAGGTTTGTCATTAATAAATTTTATATATTTATATATTTCCTCGTATTTATATATTTTTTACGACAGGAGCGCACGAGAAATTGGTTAACGATTATTTTTCAGATGCACCCCTTTACAACGCCGACATTTTCAAACGAAGGTTCCGAATGAGTCGCCGGTTATTCACACGGATTGCTGATGATATGGCGGGGCTAGACCCGTTTTTCACGCAACGACTCGATGCTCGGAATTATGAAGGGTTCACCACGTTACAAAAGTGTACTGCGGCCATTCGCCAACTGGCGTACGGGACAGTGGCCGACGCTTTGGACGAGTACTTACAGATGTCGGCAAGTACTGCGCAGGAATGTTTGTATCGGTTTTGCCATAATGTGGTGAAACTATATAGCAAACAATATTTGCGGAAACCAAACGCGTATGATGTTCAACAATTGTACCAAGCTCATGAAGCAAGGCACGGGTTTCCGAGAATGCTTGGTAGCATTGATTGTATGCATTGGGAGTGGCATAACTGCCCGACTGCGTGGCGAGGCCAATACACGCGAGGTGATCACGACCATCCAACCTTAATACTTGAGGCCGTGGCGTCACAAGATTTGTGGATCTGGCATTCTTTCTTTGGGCTCCCTGGTTCACTCAACGACCTCAACGTGCTATACCAATCGACGATCTTTAGCGATGTCGTTAATGGAACCGGTCCGGACACCCGTTTTACAGTTTCGGGGGTTGAGTATAGACGCGGGTATTATCTTGCTGACGGAATATATCCGTATTGGTCTACACTTGTCAAGACTATTTCATTTCCTGATGACGAAAAAAGGAAAAAATTCGCCAAGCATCAAGAAGTTGCAAGAAAAGACATCGAACGTTGTTTTGGTGTTTTACAAAAAAAAAAATGGGCCATCATTCAACAACCGGCACGTGCTTTCACACCGAAGAGGTTGCGCCTTTGTATGTACGCTTGCCTTTTGCTCCATAACATGATTATTGAAGACGAAGGTCGGGCGATTTGTGAGTATGATGAGAATGCATCTTACGGGAATACTGTCCCGGTAGAACCGACGCAACAGGATTTAAACTCGTTCGCGCTAACCAACGACTACACGCATGCAAACCTTTAACACGATTTGGTAGAACATATATGGAACAACGTAAACTTCGGGGACGGTGACGGAGACGAAGACGAGTAGTTTAATAAATTTTATAAATTTTAGAGTAAACTGCCATTTTGGTCCCTGTGGTTTGGCCAGTTTTGCCATTTTAGTCCAAATCTCAAACTTATTATATCTGGGTCCCTGTGGTTTGCATTTTGTTGCCATTTTAGTCCAAATTTCAAATTTGGTCAGATTCCCCACTAATGACCCTGCTATTTTGTCTTTACCCTCAGGGGCATTTTAGTCATTTTGGAATTATTATACCCATTTCTTCTACCTCTTTCTCTCTGCACATACTCTCTCTCTCTCTAAAAACACCCCTCTGTCTCTCTCTCTAAACACCCCTCCGCTCCTTCATCTTCCGCCTCTCCTCCTCTCTCCGCCACTGTCCAACACAAGCAAATTATCCCACTCATTTCACCAACATTTCAATCCAGTCTAACACAAGCAATCAAAATATGCAAATTCATATTCTCAGAGCAAAAAAAAAAAAAAATCTAAATAATATGTGCATACACAACAAAATCCTAAATCAATCACTCTTCTCCACCAATCTACAACATAAATCAAACAATTTCTAATCACCAAATTATAACCCAAACAAAAACGAAAACAATCAAAACCTGTAAAGCTCCTCGAAACCTGATGAGACCTGATTTAATCATGTTCAGGCGATTCGAGAAGATGATGTTCCGGTGGCTCAGCCCAAGGATATGGGGTTTTGGAGAACATGATGTTACAGTTCTAGGTCTCATCACCACCACCACTGCCCCAAGCACCTCCGCCGCCGCCGCTGCCCTATACTTCCCCAACCACCTCCTCTTCCTCCGCTGCCTTATACTTCCCCAACCACCTCCTCCGCCGCCGCCGCTGATGTCCGGCGCTGACTCTCTCTCTCTCTCTCTCTCTGTCAAATGGCAGATCTAGATGAAATATGCAATAACCCCAAATCAATATATGTTGCTAAAAATGACGGTTTGGTTGATTTTGGGGAACAGTTTTGAAAGTCTAGGGCTTTTTTGTAGAGTTGTTCAAGAGGACAGATTTCGAATTACAATTTCATGGGTCTGATTTCGAACGAGAACGAGAATGGGGGTTCAGATGTGGTGGTGGCTGAGGTGTGGCGGTGGTGTAGAGAGAGAGAGAGAGAGAAAGAGAGAGAGGTTGGTGATGGTGGCGGTGGTGAGAAGGGGGAGGAGGTGGCGGTGGTGGTGGCGGCGGGCTGCAGATCCGGTGGTGGGGGTGGTGATGGTGTGGTGGTGGTAGTTCAGAGAGAGCAGAGTCTCTGTATGTGTTAATGGTTTTAGGGTATTATATATATATATATATAATTGAGTTATAATAATTTCAAAATGACTAAAATACCCCTGAGGGTAAAGACAAAATATCATAGTCATTAGTGGGGAATCTGACCAAAATTGGATTTTGGACTAAAATGACAACAAAATGCAAACCACAGGGACTCAGATGTAATAAGTTTGAGATTTGGACTAAAAAGGCAAAACTGGCCAAACCACAGGGATCAAAATGGCAGTTTACTCTAAATTTTAGCTAATGTATTTTTTTTTAGGTTATGTAGTTTTTATTTATGTTATGTAATGGATTTTATTATCTTCTTTTTTTATGTGTTATTTATATTTAAATTTTGAATTGTTTTTATAAAGTTAAACAAATAAAAAAGTTAAACAATAAAAATTAAACATTAAACAATAAAAGTTAAACAAATAAATAAATTAAACAATAAAAAAAATATATGAGGTAAACCAATCCTCCACTCCCCTCAAAAGTGAAGGAGGCCCATCCTCCATAGAATGGTAATGTAGTGCCTATGTGGCGGCCCATCCCCATGGAGATGGAGCTCTCCATACCTTATAGTCTAACTAAAAACAAAACAAAAAAAATACGTAATCAAGACATTTTATAAAGATGACGTCACAATCTTGATATCACTATTAAGAATATGATTCCTTTCGCCAATATTCAAAGACACCAATACTTAAAGGGTATAATAGCTCATTTGTCAAGCCTAAATTATTGGTCACATAGTTTGTATCACACACTCCATGATTCATATTCTTTCAAAAGATTCGATCCCATTTTTAAGCAATTATAAAAACCTTAATTATTAAAATAATCAGAAATGGGCTTAAGAAAAAACAAATAATTTAAAAAGATCCGAATCTAAACCATCGAACATTCGAACTCAACAATTCAAAACCCTAATCGTACGGCTGTCAATTTTCAACAAAAAAATCTTTAAATCTGCCACCATTATTTGCAACAGAAAAACGGTATTATTCCAGCATAAAATTCGTTGTACCCCCTTTATTTTAGGGTGTACCTATTGGCACACCCATTTATCTATTGGCACACCATAAAGGTGTTTTTTGTCCTATATGCACATCCTTCAGTGTCGAGCTGTGGTCAAAGTGTGACGTTTTGGTCCGGTCAACCAGACAAAGACTGACGGGTCTGTTGACCGGACCAAAACGCCGAGCTTTGGCCGCATTTTGGTCCTGTCAACCAGACAAAAGACTGACACACGGTATGGTTGACAGGACCAAAACGCGGCCAAAGCTCGGCGCGTTTTGGTCCGGTCAACACACCCGTCAGACACCCGTCAGTCTTTGTCTGGTTGACCAGACCAAAACGCCGCGCTTTGGCCACAGCTCGACACTGTAGGGTATGCATATAGGACAAAAAACACTTTTTTTAGGTGGCTATCTACACACTTGGTGTGTAGATAGTTTGAGCCTTATTTTAACAGAAAAAACTGACCCATTTTCATAAACTAGCTTTGTTTCATAAATTATTTTCACCGCCGGCAACCACCGTATTCGCCGGAAATTTTCAGCTTTTCCGGTGTGTTAAGTTCTTTGAAGGTTCTTGACAAGTGGGTTGTTGATATTTTCTTGAAACAGTAACTTTAAAACACAATATTCTAACATGTCTCTGTTGCGTCTTTCTTGAAATTAACCTTTCATTTCAAGAAACCCAATTGGTTTAATAAAATTAATCCAAAGTAAAAGTCAATCTTTTTTATTATTTTTGTTTCTGGGTTTGTTTTAAAGTAATAAAATCTGAAACCTTTGAAGGGTACTTGAAATCTTGAAAAAAAAAAACTTTTATTTCAAGAAACCCACTTGGTTAAACTAATTCAAAGAAAAAGACAATCTTTTTATGTTTTTGTTTCTGGGTTTGTGTTAAAAATGATAAAAAGGTGAAATCTTTGAAGGGTTTGTTGAAATCTTGGAAAAAGATATAGATACAGAAAGTTGTATGTATATATAGGTGGTGGTGGAAGATGGTGATAAAGGTGGCATCACAGAAAAGCTCTTTAAAGACTGTGTTTGAAAGGGTGGGAGTGTATGGTTTTGGTGGTGGTGGTGGTAGTAGCAACAGGCAAAAGAGAATAAGGTATGAGATTCATGATGAAGATGACACTATGGAAATGGTCCAGCTTGGTGCTGATAGAACCAAGAATGTGCTTATTTTGATGAGTGATACCGGTGGCGGTCACCGCGCGTCGGCCGAGGCGATCCGGGATGCGTTTAAGATGGAATATGGTGATCAATACAGGGTATAAGTTTCTTCCACTTCATATGCACAATTGCACATGTCTAATTTGTTTTTGGTCCAATATTTAAGCATGTCTTAGATTAATTATCCTACAATGTTTAGTGTTGAAAAATTTGCATAATGAATTAATGATCATGTGATGTTCATAAATTATTAACTTTCATGGTCTTTGTTTCATGGAAAATTCTTTCTTGAGAACATTTTCAGGATTGAAAAAGAAGGAAGAATCCTTTTATGTTTTTAAGTTTTTTTTAGGAGTGGATGGTTTCCGAATTGAATTTATGCTGTATTCAACGATTTTAGGCAATTTTATGGTCATCTGTAAGCCTTGCAAAACGGGCGGGTCAGGTTGGGTGTCGGGTCATACCAGGTTCGGGTCAAAAGATGCCTCTTTAGAGAAAAGTTTCAATTTGGTTAGGGCCAGGGTTCTCAGCAAAATTGGTTTGAGTCAAAACGAGCCGTTTTAGGAAAACATGATTTACATCAAAACCTATTTTGCTTAGAACCCGTTCTGACCCGAACTTGGTATGACCCGTCACCCGCCCCACCCGTTTTTCCAGGCTTATCTACAAGTATAGCTAGAATGACTTATAAAAGTGAGATTTCTTTGGATTGATAATTGATCAGGGCAAGCTACTAATTGTGAGTATTTATTTGCAGTTTTAACAGTAACAGATTGCTAATCACGGCGTTCACTTGTATGTTTGTTCGGTTTTTGTAGATATTTGTTAAGGATGTTTGGAAGGAATACACGGGTTGGCCATTGAACGATATGGAAAATCAATATAAGTTCATGGTTAAACACGTGCAACTTTGGAGTATGGCGTTTCATGGCACTTCTCCGAGATGGATACATGGTGTTTATCTAGCTGCGATTGCCGCCTTCTATGCCAAGTATATATTTAACTACTAACTATGATTCTTTTTATGGATTTAATGATGTTTTAGTAATCTTAAACATCCTTTACACATTCGTTGTCATCATCAATGAACACACAAAATTGATGATGATTTCTTTGTCACTGTGTTGTTTCTATCGTGCTTCGAGATGTGAAAATGACCATTGAATGTAATTTATTGTGTGTTAGTAAAGTACAAGGACGGTCCTTGTGGTTTACCAAACTTTTGGATTTGGTCCCTAGCTTTCCAAAGGTACACGGATGGTCCCTGTGGTTCGCACTTTGTAACGAATATAGTCCCCATCTGTTTCCAAAAGTATATGGATAGTCACTATGCTTTGCATTTTGTAACGCATTTAGTTCCTAACTTAGACCTGCTAAAACCTTTAATTTGTTGGCTAGGGACTAATGCGTTACAAAGTGCAAACCAGAGGGACTAAATCCAAATTTTTGGGAAACCGCAGGGACCATCTGTGCAGTTTACTCTAAAGTATAGGAAGGAATTTCATCCCATTTCTTTATAAATGTGTTGATTCAAGTTATGTTTATATCTAACGGGTGAATCGGATCAAACGGGTTGAAAGTATAATTGTTATAATTATATAGTATCTCTAATCATGGATTAGGATCAAATACAAAGGATCCTAATTGTAAGAAGTGTAAAAATAATTTATAGAGTGACAAGCGTCCAAAAAACCCACTACACAAAAAAACCTACTAAAAAAAAAAAAAACCTTAAACATCCACCACCACCAAAAACCCCCACCCCCCCCCCCCCCCCCCAAAAAAAAAAAAAATTTTTTTTTTTTTGGCCGAGGGGGTGGGGGGTGGGTGTTTAGTTTTTTTTATATTTTTTTTTTAGGTTTTTTGGGGGGGGGGGGGGGGGGGGGGGGGGGGTTAGGTTTTTGGGTGGGGGTTTAGGTTTTTGGTGGTGATGTAGTGGGTTTAGCTTTAGGTTATTGGACACTTGTCACTCTATTACAAGTTATGTTTATGTCTAACGGGTGAATCGGATCAAACGGGTTGAAAGTATAATTGTTATAATTATATAGTATCTCTAATCATATATAGCACATTAGTATTTAACAATATTTAGAAAGGGGGATTTGCCCAATCTGGCCCGACCCGTTTTGCGACACACTAGAAATGACCCGTTTTGACCCAACCCATTTCAGCCTACTTTTTGAAACGTCCAGCATTATGGGAATACTTCGGTGTTAATTCATGTGACAATTTTCTCAATTTTAGGGAAGTTGAGGCGGGTTTAATGGAGTACAAACCGGACATTATCATCAGTGTTCATCCGCTTATGCAACACATTCCATTGTTAGTACTTAAATGGCAAGGACTACAAAAGAAAGTCATCTTTGTGACCGTTATTACCGACCTTAATACATGCCACCGGACATGGTAAACGTCATAATCGTCCGCCCTTAGCATTAGACATAATTAGTGTATTCAACTATTTGATCCACTTTATAATATTCAAATTCCGGTTATGTAACCAGGTTTCACCCGGGTGTCAAAGGATGTTATTGTCCTTCGGAAGAGGTATCAAAGAGGGCGTTGCTAGACGGCCTTGAACAAAACCAAGTGCGTGTTTTTGGATTACCTGTTCGGCCCTCTTTCGCCCGTGCTGTCCTCAATAAGGTTTCCACTTTTCCCTTGGTTTTTTAGGAAAGAATTTCTTTTTATGTAACTATCTTTTTAGACCACATCAAACCATTGAAGTTTCGAAATTTTATATGTAAGATAGTATTCTAAGTTTAGTGGTTAACCGGTTTCCAAGCGCCACGCAAGACAAAAGTCAAAAACGCCACACAAGACAAAAAGTCAATATGGTCAAAGTTACTGACACATTATGAATTTTAACTGATCCCATTGATTAAAAGGGTATTGGTGGGGTCTGTGAGTTTTCTGGTGACAGGTTCTCACCACAGTTGTTGATCGCGAGCATAGCGCTTGCTATAGCGAGTAGCGTAGCGATGTGATACTATGCCGCTATCTGATAGTTTGCGCCTAAAGAGTGAAGAAATAGCATGAAAATAGGTTTTTTTTTTTTAATAAATACAAGTAGCGACTGAAAAAAAGCGCATTTTAGGGTTTTTTGTTACAGGATTGAAAATAGAAGCTTATATTCTTCCATATTTACACACTGAAAATAGAAGCTTATATTCCATACTAACCGGATTTGTTATGTTTTTTGTTACAAGATTGAAAATAGAAGCTTTTATTCTTCTAGATTTACCGGATTTATATTTTATAAAATATACATGTAAAATATTTCAAAAATTTTCTTCTAGCGTATCGTTAAACATGAACTAGCACCCGCTATTTCATCGCTATCGCTACATAGCTTGTCGCTATCGTTCGCTATTCGCTATTGACAACTATGGTTCTCAAGGATATAATAAATATCGTATTTGAAAAAAATCAGTTGCCTATTTATGCAACCAGCCCCGCTTTCTATATCATGGTAGTTCCGGTTTTCATGGGGGTAATATGTGGCTCTTACAGGATGACTTACGAGTAGAGCTAGATCTGGATCCCGTACTGCCTGCGGTCTTGTTAATGGGAGGTGGTGAAGGAATGGGCCCGGTGAAGAAAACTGCAAGGGCTCTTGCAGAATCTTTACTCGATAAAGAAACTGGGAAACCGTTTGGACAAATGGTAGTAATATGTGGTCGAAACAAAGCTTTAGCTTCTTCCCTTGAGGCTTTAGAGTGGAAGATTCCTGTTAAGGTAAAGAAGACTTTTGTTTTGCTAGAAGTATGTAGCAATGTTGACCTGTTTACATATGAATGGGTCGATTACGGTTAAATTTGTTTGTAAGGGTTCAAACAAGTAAACAGTAAAATTGGGAAAATGCATATTTTTTTATCCATAAACCCCTAACTCATTTTATTTTTAAAAAAATATAGAATCATTTTAAATAGTATTCATTTTGTAGTTGTACTTGATACTTGACACACTATTTTTTATATGAACATAGAAAAAGTTGGGCAAAAAGTGTGTCGGCCAACCCAAGCCGACCCATTTCCATCAATACAAAAAGGGAAATTTTGACCCGTTATCTGACCCACCCATTTGCCACCTTTAAATCTTGATTTTAAAGCAAAAAACATAAGTATGGTTTGCGGTTTTTTATTATAGGTTAGAGGATTTGAGACACAGATGCAGAAATGGATGGGTGCTTGTGACTGCATTATAACCAAGGTATGATCTTTAACTTAAAAGATTTGTATATTTTCAAGTTATCTTTGATGGATTTTAATCTCAAGAGGATTCCCAGTATTGATTATTTTCGTTGGATTTTGTAGGCGGGGCCTGGCACAATTGCCGAGGCGTTGATCAGAGGACTTCCGATCATCCTCAACGACTATATTCCAGGACAAGTACGTAAATTCCACTTCTACATGCTTTAACAATTTTCTATGAGCTAGGAGGAGGTTTTAATGTTTTATACACTTTAGGTGATTTTTGACCCGTTTGACTCAGTTGACCCGTTCAACCGGTTTCCAGTTTAACCAACATTAAAACTTTTACCTGACCCGTTAGCGGAAAAGAATAACCTAAATTAACTTGCTTCATTTTGTACCAACAGGAAAAAGGAAACGTCCCGTACGTAGTGGGCAATGGGGCGGGTGTGTTCACCCGAAGCCCAAAAGAAACAGCCCAGATAGTGGCTGGATGGTTCAGCACCAACTCAGACGAGCTCAAGAAAATGTCCGAAAACAGCCTAAAGTTGGCTCAACCAGAGGCTGTGTTTGACATTGTGAGGGACATTCATGACTTGGCGGGTCAACGTGGGCCCCTCGCTGACGTACCGTATGTTTTAACATCATCGTTTACAAACTTAATTTAGTAAGATGTGTATGTAATTTGTAGAATATGCTTTGATTACCTACCATTTTTTGAGCTTGGGAAAAGCTTTTGTGTGGCAAATTGTAAGTTATGTGGTTATGTATTAATTTAATTAGGGTGTTTTAGAAGTTTAAGAAGTTGGTGTGCCACTTTTTAGTTTAATTGTGACTGTAAAAAATGTAAAAAGAATCTTGTTTAATCGATGATCATGGTTTGGTTTATCAGGAAAATTGATTCACTATTCAAGAACTTTATAATTAAAGTTTGAAGTAATTATTTTATGAATAAGTATGTTTTGTCTTTGTAGTAATAATTGTAAGTTTGTAACTAAATACAAATATATTTGTCTTTGGTAATTTTGTTGTACTTTATGATGAATGTAAGAAACTTTAATGGGATTGTTATAGTTCTAACTTCTATGATCATATTTTTTAAGTTTATTTTTCATTCTTACAAGTCTCTCTTAACTTATATATTTCTGTCATTACAAATTAAATATCAATACAAATCCCTACAATTAAGGTTCTTGTATCAAGTCTTCTACGTGATTCAGTGGAAAGTGGAAAACATGTATTACAAAGTAAAAAAGTTTATTTACAATAGAATTAGGGTAAATTACACAAATTGTGGCATGCTCAAAAGGATATCGACACGTGTTTCACATTAATCGAAAACCATAAAAATGAATATTCTAATGTTGTTCGGTCGGTATCGGTCCGTGTTGTTATCGGTATAGCGCTTTCAATAAAATTCACTTGGTATAGCGCTTGCAATAAAATTCATATAGGAATGTTAAGAGATTGACGTTGTTCGGTACCGGTACCGATAATACTAAAACCAAATATGAGTAGTAACATAAACCAAACACCGTATCGATTGTGGCAGTACAATACCAGTTTGGTAACCGCAGTCCAAAAGTACCGGAAACTAACGAAAGTAGTGGAATAGTAAAAACTGAAGATGAAAAGTTCTTCCATTGCTGAGTGAGGATTCAAGGTTTAAATGGAAACAAACCAAAAAAAAAACTATCAGATACAAAGAAAGACCAAAATCCTGCTACCGAACAAGCGCATGCCCTTATTAAATTCCAAGTCTAAATCAATAATCTTTGTTTTTTACAACAATTTCACAAAGATTATGTACATCATGTGTACCCGACATCGGTTCAGATGTCGGAATGATGGTGTTTGAATGCTAAGAATCGCGGTAAATTGGTTGAGCCATCCACTTGAGGTTCAAGTTGAGTTTCCCGGATTTAGCACCATCAAGTGGAAAACAGTCCTTGTATTCGCCTTCCAGTATGACCCTTGTTAGCGTCAATATGCATCTTCCCATGTAATCCTGCACATATAACGGTTTTCCGAATCGTTTAGTATCAGATCTAAGATATGAAAATCCGACATTTTTTTAACACGCTTGCCCTCGTCATAACAAGCTAAGTAAGCCATCATTTCCGTTAAAAAAAGCTACTTGTACATGGCATGCTCATAAATTTATTTTACTCTATAGTAATGCAACATAAATCATATATTTCAAAATTAATCTTTTTTGGTTGGGTAAATATGGCATGTTTTCAGTATATACATATACCCCTTAAAACTTGCAAAATATCACACACACGAACTCAATCAAAATGCTTAATATCTCATATTTACCCATTGAGTAAAGTACACGGATGGTCCCTGTGGTTAACCAAAAGTTCAGATTTAGTCAAGGTCCTTGTGGTTTGCACTTTGTAATGTATTTAGTCCCCAACTTTTGCCAAAAGTACATGGATGATCCTTGTGGTTTGCACTTTGTAACGAATTTAGTCCCCAACATTTAGTGACTAAATGCGTTGCAAAGTGCATACCACAGGGTCCACAGGGACCATCCACGTACTTTTGGCAAAAATTGAGGACGAAATGTGTTACAAAGTGCAAACCATAGGACCATCCGTGTACTTTAAAAAACCCTAGGGCCTAAATCCAAAATTTTGATTAACCACAGGGACTATTGGTGTACTTTACTCTTACCCATTTATTTAAATACAATTTTTAACATGATATTATACCAAGTTGGCCCACTTGCAAACCCACAACCTGTCCAATTTCCTCCGATCAATGTTATAAAGAAAAGTATCTTTGATCATATCTGTACCTTCCCGAATGTATCATGGTCATATACTTCCACCATAAGCATATCATGCAACCCATCCTCCACAACAAAGTCAAAAGTCTGATTCCAAACTGGGTTTAAATTCTCATTCACAACCTACGAACAAATAAACAAATGATAAATCTTTTAGAACAAATATAATAATATTCACATATGAACTCATTAAAGGAGTAAAACTGTAAAAGTACCCTAGTGCTGTTTTTCATCCCGGTTTTTTTCATAGTGAGTACAACAAAAGGATCAGCTTTTCCCAAAAGATCTGTAGGCGGCAAGTCTTCAGCAGATATCACGGTGACGGAAAGCACGCCTCTTATAATTACAGTTCTTTTTTTGTTTCCTAAATCACCGTTCTCGGTATCACCACTTTTGAGAACCTTCTCTAGAGATGTCATTGTGTAGTTAGAAGTAAATGGGTTCGTGAATCCGCTTTCCACACCGTATGGGCAATACAATAGCTCCAAGTGCACCTACAAGAAATGAAGGATCAAAAGAACAACAAGAATTCAAATAAAGAAGGAGGTATTCTTGTCTAAAGGTTGATTGTATGTTGATGAGTTCACTATCATATGGAATATGTCGTATAGATAAAGGTGGCAAAATGAGTGGGTCATATAGACAGACTGGTAACAAGTCAAAATGTGTGCAGGTCAAAATGAAACCATTTGGCATGTACAGAGTAACACTACTTTCCCGCTTTCTAAATATTACAAAAAAATAACATGTTATATAGGATAGCTAGCAACACTAATTTTTCGCTTTTTAAATTGTACAGAAAACTAAAATGTTATACATGATAAGAAAAACGATATTAAAATAACAATATAAATTTTAGTAACAGTAACATGATTTAGGAACTTGTAATCATTTGCCTACATTTTGAGAAACTATCAACTTGTTATCCTTTTAGCTAATTTTTTTATTTGACCCATCTGATATAACAATGTAACCCAAATTGACAAATTAGATATATGGGTCGAAATTGCCACAACTCAGAGACAAGAAATCTTTATTAAGGGGAGAGATCTTGAATGTTCCATGACGAGAAATCTTCATTGGGAGAACAGATCTTGAAGGTGACGTGAAACGCCTACTCTTCTAGTCTTCTAGACCAAAAGGCGATATTTTTGGAAGAAAAAAAAATGGAACATTTCACTAAAGGTGGGTTAGGTTGTATCTCTTGTAGTTAAACGGGTCAAAACTTAAATGAGTGGACGTCGTCCTGTAAATGAACCGAACGTTCATGAACTGTTCAGTGGGAAGTTCGTTTATTTAAATAAACGAACAAACACGAACATTTTTTTTGTTTATTTAATTAAATGAACGAACATGAACACAAGTTTTGTTCGTTCATTTTTTACGTTTGTTTATATCCGTTTAAATTTTAATAATTACATAAGTAGTTACAGTTATATAAATATAAACATTAAACGGGATTTTTAATTACTTATATAAACATAACTAATTAGTAATTGGGCTTCATAGTAATAAAAAGTGGGCTTTCGAATTGGACTTATCGTAATTAATCACTAATTTATATAGAGTAAATTACAAAAATCGTCCTTTATGTATGTCACTTATTGCAAACTGTGTCCTTTGTCTTCAATAATTACAGAAAACGTACTTGATGTTTGCAAACCCTTGCAAGTTATGTCCTTTAGCCCTAACTCAGTTAATTTTTGTGGTTAAATCTGACCAAATGGACCCCACATGAGGGTATTTTTGTGGTTAAATCTGACCAAATGGATCCCACATGAGAGTAAAATGACCAAAATACCCTCATGCGGGGTCCATTTGGTCAGATTTAACCACAAAAAATTAAGTGAGTTAGGGCTGAAGGACATAACTTGCAAGGGTTTGCAAACATCGAGTACGTTTTCTGTAATTATTGAAGACAAAGGACACAGTTTGCAATAAATGACATACATAAAGGATGATTTTTGTAATTTACTCTTTATATAATTAATTAATAATTTATGTTTGGTACTTTGGTCAATTATGTTCATTTGTGTTCGTTATGTTTATTAAGTTATGTTCGTATAAGTTTGTTTCTTTATGTTCGTTTACATTTGTGACTGTTCGTTTAGGTTTAAACGAACGAACATAAACAAACAAGAACATGCTCGTTTTCTTAATAAGCAAAAAATGTGTTTGATTATATGTTCTTGTTCAGTTAAAGTTAAATAAACAAACATGAACATGCTCGTGTTCATGTTTGTTCGGTTCATTTACAGGCCTAAGTGGACGGGTCAAAACTCACCCGAAGTGAATTTTAGTTGCATAAATACTCAATCGTAACATTACCTTCCCCCGATCTTTCGTATCTCTCTGAAGATCCAAATCTTTTACCAATTTTATCCAAACATCTTTGACTTTTCCAGGCTCAAGTTGACTCAACTGTACTTGAGCACATCCAAGGAGTTCAGCAGCTTGAAGCCCTTCATCATCATATATTTTCACCGTCAAGTGTTGTGTGGAAACATCTTCAACTACAAACTCAAAATGTTCGTTCCAAATTGGATTCAAGTCATTGTTCTGAAGAAAAAGTAACAGACAAAAGTTTTTTTATTTATCTTTAAATATCTGAGAAATGACTAAAGAATTCAAGAAAAGAGATGACTTACAATAACTTTACTAGTTTTCGTTCTATTACGTAGAGGACGTATGTGTAACTCTGCAAAAGGATCAGATTTCCCAATAATGTCTTTATTTGTTAAACCCTGAGCTTGAACAAGTTTTACCTCCAACGTTCCCACAGGCTTTAGTTCAAGGTCACTAGTAATTAAAAAAATTAAAAAAATTAAAAATTATTAGATCACATAAACTCAAAATTCTTGTTTTATTCTTCTACTAATAAACCACTCCGTTAAGTTTGTATATAGGTTATAACTAGTAAATAATCCTGCGCGTTGCGGCGGAAATTCGGTCAGTATTGGTTTGATTCATTATGGTACCGGCACTCGCTGTAGTAACCTGTAACCGAAAGATAAAACCTAAAAACTAAAGTCGTGATATGCCCAAAAAGGTATTGGCACTTGTTTTACATTGATCGAAAGCTATAACATCGGTACTAGTACCGATGTTGTTGGTCAGTACCAACTCAGTTCTGAAATGTAAAGGATTTGTATTAACTATATTCATATAATTAATGGACCCTAGTCAGAGTCTAACGCGTTTAGGTTAGTTATAAATACTGTGTTAGGTTATTCAAGGTAATCAAGTTTTTGAGACAGTTTTCTTGGTTATTAATATAAGAGTTTGGGCGTTAACCAAATCACTTTGTTAATTTGTAACTTGAAAGTTGGCCAAAATCACCACATGTAAGATTGCAGATGTACCTGTAATCTCCAGGCAAAATGGGAATCACTTTTCGAACTGGCCAGGTGATTGAATCCTCAACAGCATCACGTATAGTAGTCTGCATAAAGAAAAATGTTTTTTAGAGAAAGTGCATATTCATGTTTTGCTTTAGAGTTTAAAGTTGCAACATATAAATATAAGGATTCTCAATTATGTTCGTTTCCTGAGGTCCCACCCTACATAGCATGATAAAAAATAAGATATATGAGCCAGAAGGATGAAGACAACCAATCAAAATGAATGGAACCTTTTACATGCAAGACAATCACATTTTAATTATAGTTATTGCATAAAATGCCCAACCAATTTAACCTATGACATAAAAACACATTTGAAAAGTTAAAATATAATATAAATGGGTTAAATGGGTCAACCCGCCGGGTTCGACACAAACCCAACCCGTTTAGCTAAAAGGGTTCGCGGGTTCAACCTGAAACTCACCCGAACCCAATTAGACTAAACCCAAACCCGCGAATTTCGTGTTAGGTTCCTGTCGTGTTTCCGGTCGTGTCAGAAATTCACACCCCTAGGCAACGGGTCAAAACAAACTCGGGTTGAAAGTTCAAAGTTCAAATATGTCATTTTGGTATAGGTGGGGTGGACCCACACATTTTTTCGCTTTAAAAAATTATAAATTAACTAATGTATGTATATTACATAATAATCTAAATCTTTGAACGAAACGATCTAGGAGGTTGTACGCATTGAAAAAGACTTTGGGCAACTTTCAACCTGTAATAAAGCACACAATGGCTCGATATAAAGACTTTTTGCATCTCATATTAGCAAAACACAATGAACAGGGAAAATATAAAGTAAATTTTCCACACCTCAAGGGCATCAGCAACACCAGGAATAGCTGAAATGTCACCACCAACTACTTTCAATGTAAAATCCATTTGTTTCTGCAAAAATCAAAGAAAAATAAGAAGTTTTACCCTAGCCAATGAATATGTAACTAAATTAACAAATGGAGAAAAAGATGGACCTTGTGTCTCAAAGAAAACGATACAGCTCCAAAACAAGGAAACTCGGGAACTAAGGGCTTAAAAATTAACCTAAATACCCCAGTAAACGCAATATTCTTCACCTACAGAAACGAATAAAATTGTCATATTTGTATGTACATAAATGTACATTACCGATGAAATGCGGTATCGCATAATCTTAGGGTCAGATGCCCCAAAGCTAGGAGGTGTCTGCATATGTGTTTTCAGTATATTTATGGTGAACTTAAAAATTAGTTCCAGAATCAAAGAATTAAATAATCATTTGATTAAAGTTAGGGGTGGTTATGAGGTATTATTACATTTACCATTAATATTCGGTTTTCTTACAGCAGATTCTTGTGTGCTTCTCCAAATTTGTTTAGTTTGGGATTTAAAATCAAGAAATCTTAATTATAATCAATCTTGCTAAACAATGTAAATCTGATTATTACAGCTTAAAATTGCAATAATCGCTTTTACTAGGCATATCCAGAAACACTTCAAAATGTTATGCTAGGGAAAAGGATGATTATGGATAAGATCAAATGCGAATTTTGTTAATGGTAATAAAGTTAAATTCATGTTTTATTCATTCAATCTTCTCTGCAATTAATAAATAAAAATAAACTTGGGGACACTTGTCACCATTCTAGGTCATCCAACTTTTCGTTTTCCTGCCTCTCTTCTATTAAATAATGATATTATGAACTTCTAAAAAAATTAATATAAATTTAGTTATAGATACTTATTATTTAGTTGTGGATAGTTATTAAAGTCTCCAAATAACTCAGTAAATCCAACCAATAGCACAGTTAAGGTAGGGTCTGAAAAGGGTGAGATGTAGACAGCCTTACCTCTACCCCGTAGAAATAGAGAGGCTGCTTCCAATGAGACCCCCGGCTCGATAGTAGTTTTGCATCAAGCCTTGGACATAAGGCACATAACACTCAGCAATTAAGACAAAGGCCGATTAGTGCATGTACTCCCTTGTCTTTCGGCTAACAACGCCACCACATGATGCAATATGCATGACTAACCATCCCCCTCTTTTAACGTTATTTTCACAAAATTAGTAAAATAACGTTAAATTAGTGCACTTTCACTTTTGCCCCCCGAGTTCCCGCACATATATACATTATATGTGCATACCGCAAGCAAGGCGTAAAAGTCTCCAAATAACTATATAAACTTATTTTTTTACTCAAAAGCATCTATTTAGGTCTCCAAATATCGTCATGTCAAAAAATATGTCTGTTGAAACATAAAAAAGGAATAGTGATTATAATTGTTTTTTTATAAATGATTTCTTTTTTTTTAATATTTAATTGGTTGGATGGTTTGAGTGGGAAAAATACAATATGTCAAATAATAAAAAAAATAGGTGGTATAAAAATAATCCAAATCTATATATTTATAAATATATAATTACAATTTAAGTTAAGTTTACTTAACTGCGCTAAAATAATATCTAAAGGACTAAGTACACTTCATTTAAATTGACATTTATCAAGTCTCCAAATATCACTAACTTATTTTTTTTACTCAAAAGCTTCTATTTAAGTCTCCAAATATCACTAGTTCAAAATTATGTTCGTTAAAATATTAATAAAGAAATAATAATAATATAATTGTTTTTTATATAAGATTTCTAAAGTTTTTTAAATATTCAATGTGGTTGGATGGTTTGAATGGTAAAAATACAATATGTCAATTAATTAAAAAATAGGTGGTATAAAAATAATCCAAGTTTTAGTTCCTAAACTTTTATATCTATTTAGATATTTACATATTTATAATATAATGGCAATTTAATATTACTTAATTAATGTGCTAAAATAATACCTAAAGAACTAAGTACACTTTAGTTAGATTGAAATTTATCAATTACATAAAAAATTTAATACCTAGTTGAAAAAACAATGTTTTAAAAGTTAATTTAACATAATTTATAATAGTCACGTCAAAGTTTATTTTTAACGACATATCTTGAAGAATCTATGCACTAATAGGTTACATTATATTTTATTCAACTCGTGCAATAAACGGGTTTTTTAAAGACATAACTTTTTTATTACTAAGTATATAACATTACATTTATTCAACCCGTGTAATACACCGGATTCTAACCTAGTATTTAGTAATAGCAAAAAGATAGCTACCCAAACTGTACCTGCACAGGCAATCCAACTCCAAGTCTGGTTTTGATATCAAGTATTATACTTGGGTTCCCATCCCAATTCATCTCTAATTCCATAGTTATTCCTTCATCTCCACCTTCAATTATAGAAACTCCTAAAAAAATAACCAATTAGAATTCAAGAATATGTAAAATCATCTTAAAATAGAATATCATGCTACCTAGCCACTATAACCAGTGAACTGAAATAAAAGATTTAAAAATTATGAATAGGCAACCGGTGAAAACATCATTTAGCCTAACCTGTAAATTGTGGCGCGACCGTGCCTAGGGTAAACTTGGAAAACGACAGAGAAGACAATACCATTGGTCTATATTGCTCAAGAATTGGCTCCACGTTAGCCTTTATAATTTCAGATGCTGCCTATAGGAGGACAATCCAAAATCACATAATAGCAGAATTCCAAAATAATCGGTTTTCAAAAGAAATTTACACTAAAAGTAGCATCCAAACACTAAAGTCACCATGTTTCAACACATGAATACTCAAGATTACTTTCAAAATTTACATCCAAATTAGACAGCCACTACACAGCTATAAAGTGTTGCTTAAGAATTATGATTATGTGATTGTTTAGGGGGCAATAATTGGTTTTATAGTGGATGCAACAAACCTTATTACCATAGGGTAGAGTAAAATTACTTAGATGCCATGATTTTACCCTAAGTTTATAAAATTTCATCCTCAAACTATCAAAAATTACCAACCACTTAACACCACTGTGAGAGTACGACAACTTCGAGCAGTGGAACCACATAACAGGACACAAACCCGACATGAAACAAACACATTAGGGAAGGGATGGGGCTCAAGTGCTCAACAGGTTTCGGACGTAAACAGGTCCGTACAGGGTTGACCTGGTCAACCTATACAAAATAGGATTAAAGAACTAATATAATATATACCCACCAACCCCATAAAACAACACCAATTGGCAGCCTAATCCAAAAAAAAATCTTTTGCCTGTCATATCACAGCTGATTATTTAAATCAGATACACATTACACAACAAAAGCATAAATTAGCCATTCAATACAATCAACTGACCTCGTCAACATAGGGCCAGATCTTTGTAAGATGAGCATTAAGCCAGTTCAACTGAAAAATTAAACAGCACAATCAGTCCCAAGAAATAAGAAAAGCATGAAGAGAAAACACAAAACAAAACCAAGAAAAATAAATAAAACTCAACTTCTGTCTCTGTGAGAAAACAACCCAAGACGGATAGTATTCCGGAGCAAGCAACTTTTTCGAATCTTCAACCGTCATTCTCGCAAAAGCCGCAATCGTCGTTGCCTTCATTACATATTTCAACCCAAAGTTTAATCCCATCCAGTATCCACAATATACAGAGTACGCATATGAAAAGTGTTTTTTTTTTACCTTTTTAACATGCAACAGCCCCAAATCATGTTTAGGGCATAGATTCAATATTATGCACTGTGTGTATATCTTAGCGTAACTTTAGCATACCTACATCTAACTTTTGAGGTTACTCATACAATCAGACAATCATACACTTCAGCACCTCTAATTGCCATTTCACATATGATTCAACACTTGATATACACATATTATACCGAGTAAAAGCTACGCTGAAGCTAGGTTAATCTACAAACTCACACAAATCATTTTAACATGTAATAACCCTAAACCATATTTTAGACCAGAATTCAGGAGTATGCACACGGTGTGTGTATCTTACTATCTTAGCATAACTTTAGCATACCTACATCTAATTTTTCAGGTCACTCATACAATCATACTACTACTTTAGTATAAAATCAAACACTTAAGCACCTCCAATTGCCATGTCACATACAATTCAACACTTAACAAACACATATTATACCACTTGTAAGCTACGCTAAAGCTAGGTTAATCTACAAACTCTCATGTCACATTTTAACATGTTATAGCCCCAAACCATATTTTAGGGCATAAATTCAGGAGTATGCACACTGTGTGTGTATATTACTATCTTAACATAAGTTTAGCATACTTGCATCTAATTTTGAAGTTACTCATACAATCAAACAATCACACAACTACTCTAGTGTAAAATCAAACACTTTAGCACCTCCAATTGCCATTTTACATACAATTCAACACTTAATAAACACATATTATACAGCGTGTAAGCTTCGCTAAAGCTAGATTAATCTACAAACATACACATAACATTTTAACAATACAAATTCTCTAATTCAGCGTTATAACTCAAATCAATCCAATTCAACACCTGGTAAACACATTATACTGCGTGAAAGCTACGCTAAAGCTAGGTTAATCTACAAACTTACACAGTTACACATTACATTTTAACGATACAAATTTTCAAATATCAACTCAAATCTATCCAATTCAACACTTGATTAACACATATTATACTGCGTGAAAGCTACGCTAAAGCTAGGTTAATCCACAAACTCACACATCGCATTTTAACAATACAAATTCTCTAATTCACCGTTATATCAACTCAAATTAATCCTATAACACACATCAATTCAACTCACCTGTACGGATCACAAAAAAAAAAAAAAAAAAAAAAAAAACTAAAAACTAAAAACAACAAACTCGTTCAACTTACAAGCGCAGAGCGACGAGCAGATCGAGCATTCTCAGACCGAACGAACAAAACGATCAACGCTATCCCTACCAAAACTCCGATCACTAATCCACTAACGAACGACATATTCTGATCGAAACTGAAACCGAAAACAAGCAGTTTTTTGCTGAAAAGGCTTCAAATTAAAGCCACAAATGACCTAATTTCAAACAGTTGTTTCCGTACAGCAGAAGAATTCAGAGATCATCTCTCGACAGTACGATTTTGTTTGATTTCGGTAGGTGTGTTGGTGTTTGTGTGTGAGAGAGAAAGCTGTAACAGTTTTGAGAGAGAGAGAGAGAGAGAGAGAGAAAGTTTAGACCGAAAGCGGCGGGTGGGTGATTTGTAAATTAGGCGAAGATTTAGGGTAGAAAGAAAATTAGAAGACCCCGCCTAAAGTGTAATTAAAAGTTAATTATGTTATTAATTGGTGATTACGTGGTAAATAATGTTATTTTATTAATTAAAGGTGTTGTTTAATTATGTAGTAAACGGACACGATAGGGCTTGCCGACATAGACTTATTCCAACTTTTCCTGTATATGCCACGTGACACGGTCATTATCCCGTTTTAATCTGTATTGATTGATAACAAATAACATTGGGGGTTAATGACCGTGTCCTGGATATCCTTGGCTCATTTAAAAAGTGAATGGCCATAACTTAAGCACAAGGTGTAGGCATAACACCTCATGTTGCGTATGTAAAAGATATACTCACTCGTAAGGATGTCTTCTTGTGAGTTATATTTATGGTGTGTCGATTAATCTTGACCGGCTTGTATTGTATAATCACCGGCCCTAAATGTTGGACAACCATGTAAATCGGATACAAGATTTTTATTAATAAAATTGTCCCAAGTATAAAAGATTAATTTTGCCTCGTGCATTTTAATCAAATTATAAAAGATATTTTGTGCCACGTGCATTCAAATCAATTTTCTTAAACTCTTTTCAAAATGAGTCAGTTAATTGTATTTACCAGTGTAAACTGACGTATTTTCCAAAAGGTTAAGTGACAGGTACTATGCGTAATTGGCTGGGAGCTCAGGGCGTCATTAGGGAATCTTGCAAGTTCTAGATGCCTAAAGTCTGTTGAACAGTTTTCTTTTGTTGATCCGCCTGTGGATCCTTTACCTTCCGTTGTAATACTTTGACATTTTTTATATTCGGAATGTAATATATTTATCTTTTGCTTCCGCTGTGCATTTATATATTGTGTTGTTTGACTATGATGATCTCAACTACGTCACGATACTCCCCACCGGGCCCACCGGTGACACGTGGAAATCGGGGTGTGACAGGTTGGTATCAGAGCCAAGCATTGAGTGAATTAAACACTAGCCTTATGTGTTTAATCTCAATGACACGGTAGCACATTCCTTGACCTTCTGAGTCTAGACTTAACTTAGGAATATTCTCAATCCTAATCTGGAAATTTTACTTCCAAAATTTTTTATTGAATACGCCGCCAAGCGAAGAAGCCGTAATAGGAGTCCTCCACACCCGGAGCCTAGAAATGTTGAGCTTCGTACCGCGGCTAGAATGAAACAAGCATCCAAGGAGAAGGCATTCAGAAATAACTTGAAGAAGAAACTCCTTTTGCTGAAGATCGTTTCCTTAATAGTCCTCATAAGGACATATTTATCTTTCAGTCCCTTTAAGGACACATTATTCCTTTCAAAGACCCGCTTAAGGCAACTCTGTACTTTTATTTTCATATAACGGATTGATTAAATTAAGTTTCATTATAAACATGAGATATGAAATAAATGGAAAATAACATCCCTTAGAAGGGAAGTGCCTACGGGCTATAATTAACGTCCTCTGAGACTAAAGACGGTGGTAGCCTACAACTCTCTGTCAAGGAAAAGTAATGAACTTTGATTCACACCTAAATGCCTCGATCCCAAACGATCATGGCTTATAAATTAAACTTGTCCACATGACTAAGCCTTTTGTGCTATTACTAAATGTCTCGATCCCAAACGATCATGGCTTATAAATTAAACTTGTCCACGTGACTAAGCCTTTTGTGCTATTACTAACTTATAAATTTGCCTCGATCCCAAACGATCATGGCTTATAAATTAAACTTGTCTACGCGACTAGGCCATTTGTGCCATTATTAACTTATAAATTAGGATTTTTGATAAAAATCCTGAATAAAATAAATATCCTTCCTTCCCTGCCAGTAGGCATATTAAAAAAAAGAATCTTAAAGGTGAAACCTAGCCTATGCGGCCAAGATGGTGAAACCTACCCAAGGGATTCAGATCCTTGTTAACACCTAAGAACGTGTTAGCACTCCTGACAAATGTGATTCGATAAAATCACAACAGTCATCCTTATATTGGATTCTTCCAATTTTATTATCTAGCCTAGTGATTTAGAAATCATGGCTTGTGTCATGGATTCGATAAAATCACAACAGTCATCCTTATAATATATTTATCTTTTGCTTCCGCTGTGCATTTGTATATTGTGTTGTTTGACTATAATGATCTCAACTACGTCACGATACTCCCCACCGGGCCCACCGGTGACACGTGGAAATCGGGGTGTGACACAAGTAGTAACCAACATGATCGTTATAACCGCCAAACCTGATCACGATATAGTGAAATCAATTAAAGGTATATTAGGCATTTAACAAACTGTTTAATTTTTTTCTTAAAACACCATACCTGAAGCATTACCCATGTGTTTGGTATCTCTAAATCCGATGATAACGGCTAAGCATATGGTCATGAAGATCCAGTTGATCTCACATCAGCTAAATATAGATCATTAATAATCCTCTTTTTCTATTATGAATAAATAATACAAAGAAAAACTGATAACTACATTTACTCAAAAATCAAAATAAAGACCAACGTGAAATTCGTCCCTGCCATCAATTACTCAAAAATCAAAATGATATTTTTGATTTAAGATCTGATTTCAGATCAATGGGTCCACTTGTGCACCCACAAATTTTAAACAATAGACTATTGCATCTTCGCGGAAAATGGTCCCAAACTCTTGGAGGTTTTTCTTCTAAGATTAACAATTTTAGCTCATCATCTTTGTCAGACGTATACCCGTTTTAACATATCAGCATAACACTGGTTTTCAGAAAATTTCTACATGACTCATTCTTAAAAAGAGAAATATTTTTGAAATAGAACATGTTTAAACAATTAAGGTTTAAACTCAACACAATAATGACTCAATTGAAACATTCGCATACAACACCAATTTGAAAGTTCTTGGCTAATTCTATGAGATAAAGGTTTGACCTGGGTTTCCAAAAGTCCTGTACATGTAGTTTTCAAAAGACGCCTCAACTGGCTTCATTCTGCATGTGACTTCGCCACAACCATGACCACTGACCGTCATCTCCCACCACCACCACGACTTTACGTCATCAACACCCGCCTATGTCAACCGTCAACCACCACTATACACCTCCCTAACCAATATCATGTGGTTCACCATAAACACCACTTCACTATTAACAACAACCATCATTATCATCATAACCGTAGCCCATTGACAGTCCCCAAATTTTTTTAATGTCAATCTTAGCCAACTATGACTAAATTTGAAAGGGATACACTAATAAAATTAATAAGCCAGATCTTGTCTTGAGCCAGCAGCGGATGAAGCGGCGCCGACTAATAAAGCTAATTCAGATTAACACAAAAATGCATCAAATTTAAAACTAAAGCATTAGGAATAATACATAAAATCTACAACAAAAATATTTGAAAACTTCAGTTTCATAGAAATGCATAAAAGTTTTATCATTATAAAAAGTATATCTGGCCTAACACCAGAGTGCCCTCTCTAAACATCTCAAAATACCACTGGTAACTGTCATCATTGTTTACCGATTCCTGCACAAACGTTAACATCTACGCTTACGAAAAGTAAGGGTTTTAAAAGTTTACCTCGTCAATGATACTCGTCGGAATATATTTGTGTCATCTTCGCCACTCACCGTTACAACCACCGTCGTTCACCGGATTTTGGTTAGAGGTCTAGAATAACCCTAAACAACTTGCACCATTAGAAAAAAAGATCAATTTAAGTAATTATGAGACATGCGATTGAATCGAGGCTTACCGGAATATTGTCGGGATCTAGACCGGAAAACACCTCGCCGGAATACCAAGCCTTCAAACGGCAGTCGTTACTCCTCTGTCAAAACCCGAACACTTCCACCATTTTACATCAACCCAAATCGCTACCACCACTGGGCTCGCGGGACCGTCGGTTGTGGTCGTTGCCAGGTCCAACAGCCGGAACCCTAGAGCCAGCACCTCTCTTTGTCCGAAACCCTTTCTTATGCTCAGGCTTTCTTCTTATACCCATATCGTCGCTGGTTGCTCACCACCACAAATCATCATCTCCCGCTCATGTACTTTGTCTTTCCCGTGATGAATGCCACCAATGTTTTGATCGGAAAAGCGACAATGTTTGTGGTGTTCGAAGGCCTGCTGTGTGTGTCTTGAGAGAGGGTTTTGAAAGAGAGAGACAGGCTGTAGGTTTTACCTCTCTCTCCTCTGGTAGACCTAAATGGCAAAAAAAAGATTGTTAAAAGAGGGATGGTTAGAGTCGAACCCAAGTTCACTAGGATACAAAGAGACATAACTAACCAGCTTTCTAATGTCAAATATATTTCATAAAGCCAACATAAATTATATATATACAGTATTGAAAGTGTTGTATGTTACTATTTAAAAGCTTTTGTTTTTAATATATATATAATTGTATTCCCAGTTTAAAATTATGCTTTTGTACTTCGTTTAAAATTACGGTTTTGCCCTCAGCTTAAAAATAAAATTATAATTTTGCCCCTAGCTAAAAATACGTTTTTGTCTCCAGCTCAAAATAAAATTATAATTTTGCCCTTAGCTCAAAATTACGCTTTTGCCCTCGATTCAAAAACTCATTTTTTATTTTGTTCCCAGTTTAAAATTACGGTTTCGCCCTCCGTTTAAAATTACGTTTTTGCCCCCAGTTCAAAATAAAATGTTGTTTTTCCCTCTAGCTCAAAATTACGATTCTACCCTCAGCTCAAAATTACGTTTTTGCCTCCAGTTCAAAATAAAATTATGTTTTCCCCCTAGCTCAAAATTATTAGCTGCATGTCACTTCCCTATTGGACCAACTCATTTTTTATTTAATTTTATTCCCAGTTTAAAATTACGCTTTCATCCTTCGTTTAAAATTACGTTTTTGCCCCCAGTTCAAAATAAAATTATAATTTTGCCCTAGCTCAAAATACGCTTTTGCCCTCGGTTCAAAAACTCTTTTTTAATTTTGTTCCCAGTTTAAAATTACAGTTTCGCCCTCCGTTTAAAATTACGTTTTTGCCCCAGTTAAAAATAAAATGTTGTTTTTTCCTCTACCTCAGAATTACGATTATGCCCTCAGCTCAAAATTACGTTTTTTCCCACAGTTAAAAATAAAATTATGTTTTCCCCCTAGCTCAAAATTATGATTTTGCTCTAAGTTTAAAATGATGATTTCGCCTCCTGTTCAAAATATAATTCCGATTCTGCCCTCTATACAGACATACATGTTATGAGAGAGAAATATTTGCCTTATTGCCCCGCAACGCGGGCGGGGCAAAAACTTGTTAACAAACAAATACAAACAGTTCACTCGATTCGTTTGCAGAACTATCCCTGTTTCTTGTAAACATAAAACATATATATAGTTTTAAATATAACTAGTTTTTTTACTATCGCTGCGTTGCGGCGAACGTCTTTTGTTGTTTAGTCTATGTTTACATGTGTTTAAAATCCCTACGAGCGCGTTACGCACAGAAACCGCTAACAAGAATAAAAAGAAAATATAGAAAAAACACTAAAAGATAACCAAAAGAAAATCCACCAAAAAAGTTGTATGGTAATAATGTTGTTCGTATTAAACGTGTCGTCAGATTTGAGTAAATGATACTGCATACCAGTACCGAATTTCCCGAACCGAAAGATCTTAAGTACCAATTCAGTACGACTTTTGGCGTTCCTGATACCGGTTCGCTACCGTTTTTTACCTTCATATACAGGTACCGTAATTGGTATTTTCGGTAACAGTACCGATTCGGTATTGGTTGACATGGAGCTCATCCCTACCCGTGAAACTAAAAAAAGAAATCATTAAAAGTTGAAGAAAATCAACAAAAAAAGTTGCACGATACCGTTGTTCGTACGACACCCGTGATCAGGGATGAGCAAATGGTACCGGGTGGCAGTACGAATTTCCCGAACTAAAAGATTTTCAAAATCAATTCGATACCGACTTTTGGTGTTTTCTGTACCAGGCTGGTGTCGATTTTTATCTTTATGTACCGATAACCGTACTGGTATTTTCGATACCAGTACCGGTTGACAAAAGCTTATCTAACTTAAAAAGTAAAGAAGATAATAAAACTATTAAAAAAAACCATATATATTATTATAACTTTTTCTATTTTTCTTACTGTTTAAAATGTTGAAGTTTTAATATATAGGACTATTGTTCAAAACACTGAATTTTTAATATATAGGACAATTATTCCATATATAAGTTTGGCAACATTTTTGTGCATTGTCACTTGTAAATTATGCTTTGGGTGATTTTCAAAAAAAAAAGTTAATTTTCTATTTTTAACCTAAGGGTTTTTACTTTTTACAATTTTACCCTATATAATTTGTTTTTTTAACTTTAACCCAAAACTTTTCATTATTTGCAATTTAACTTCACAACTTTTGTCACTTATACTTTTCATCTTTCGCAAATTTTCGTTTTACGTATAGTTCTAAATTTTTCGAGTTAATACGACGCAACGTGCATGTGTGGTTCAACGTTTTTACCTCTATTTTTCCATGTTTGACAGGTCCGTCGCAACACGCATATCCTAAGTCGAGTCAGTGTTGGTGGTCGATGACGCTTGTGTGACATTAGTACTATTTGACACCGTTTTACGCCCCTCCGCAACGCGGGGTGTGTTTTGGGGGGATTTCAAAGAAAAAATGGTTAAGCATATGGTTGTCGTAACGTTGGCTTTGGGGGTTTTCCAAAAAAATTGATTTTTTTTTTACTTTTCACCCAAAAGTATTTCATAAATTACTTTTAACACAAAACTATTTGTTTTTTTTTTACTTTTAACCCAAAACTTCTTCTCTTTTGCAATCTATCCTCATAACTTTGTTTACTTTCAACTTTGTTCCTTTATAGTTTTCATTTTCCGCAAATTTTTCTCTTTATGCTTGGTTCTAAATTTTGTGACTTAACAAATCGCAACGTGCGTCTTTGGTTTAAGGTTTTTACGTTTCGTTCTAAATTTTACGAGTTAACACGACGCAACGTGCGTGTGTGGGTGAACGTTTTTACATCGTCTGTTTCCCTGTTTGACAGGTTTAACATAACGTGCGGGTCCTATATTGACTTAGTTATAACTAAAGAATCCCCGCCGTTAAGGGACTAATCAGTTTGGTTTATGTTCCTACCATAATGGTTAATCTTCTTTATGGTTTCCTGAGCTCCTTAATGACTGGATTATCTGCAAAACAGAACACCGTTACTCGTCAAGAGGGGAATGTGGGGTTTTCCCTCTTAACCGGGCTCCGACGTGAGAATAAGCGACTGCTTTGGGGAGATAATTAAGTATTAAGTGTGAGAGTAGAGGGAATGGAATGTTTAACCTGTGAAGTGAGGTCTCTATTTATAGCCGGAGAGGTGTAAGAGGATGTGGGCTGATGGGCCTTGGGCCGGAAGGCGACAAAATGGAGGATATGCTCCTTGTCTCACTGGTGTCGACCGTCAGTGGCTTCTAGGAGCTTTCTGGAGCTGGCGCAATGTGATTGGAGCCACGTGTCACTATTGTCGGCCTGGCCGCCCTTCTGCCATCAGCAAGTAAGTGGAGATCGTGGGGCAGTTGTCTCTGCCTTATGATTGGTGCCATGTAGGCGTCCTTAAGTACTTTTTGTCTCCTGCATGTCAGATGATCGTGGAGCACGATTGAGCAGAGCCAGAAGGACGTTGATTGGCTCTTTTCTTCTGCCGCTTGTACCTTGTGTACTATTCGGAACAGCGTCGCTCTGCTTCCCTGCGCGAGTCTTCCTGGGCACGTAACTAACTCGTGCGGGGTTTAGGTGACTGAATGCTCTTTCAGTATGCTAAGTGTTGCTATTGGGGCTTTTTTTCATGTAGGTCTCGCGCTACATAAAACAGAATATAATGCACCTCGCGCGAGGCTAATGATAGGAAGTTTGTTGAATGAGGAGTATGGTCCCGCGCGCAACCTTGACGGAGATTTGCGCGGCCTTTTTGGGACCATACCCCATCAAGTCCCCCCAGTCCAGTGCTGCACCATGCGCGAGGCAAGTGGTTGGAGCTCTGGACTTAAAATAAAAGTTGTAGAAAATGCTTCTTTGACTTTGGTAGACGGGGCGCGTGTAAACTCTTATTAGTTACTACGACGCGACTACCAGGTTTGGTTCCAGGTGGGGTATTGCCTTTTTGTGTAGGCGCGCAGGGTTATTAAGTCATTGTTAAGACTGTGCGACCTTAGTAGCTTGTGCATGAAGTCTGTAGTAATATTTTGGCGGGAAAACCTTCGAAATTCGAATTCTGACAAAGTTGGTGAGAAACGTCATTGATGGTGACGTTTGAGTTGACCCTTTACACGGCTGTCATCAAGTTGTCTCTGACGGTTGGTCATTCCGTCAGGAGAGTGAGCTCCACGCGCGCGTGGTAACCGTCACTCTAGGATTCTCGCCTTACGTGTCGTCCTCTGATTGGTCACGTGCGCGGCGATCCCGGCACGTTTACCCATCGCATTAAATGCGATGGGTATATATATTCGAGAAGATGAAGGGAAGCGTCACTTTTTCCTTCCACTGTTGTTATTAACCTCTTCCCTATTCTCTCGGATTTCCTTTGAATCATCAAATCTTTGAAGAGAAGTAGCAGCAGATCTTCAAGTTTCTCCATCATATTTTCAAGTTCTACCCAGAATCTTTGAAGAAACTCTTACTTTCTTCCATGGCTGAAGAACATCAGGAGGATATTCCCGGAGAAGAAGGCCCTGTGCCCGTTCTCCGGTGGGACTTAGGGCTTTTTGAACAAATCCTACGTGGTTTCCGGTTCCCACCGGAATGGGATGCCCGGTACCCCGGCCAGAATCAAACGGCTGCCGACGCACCACCGGGGTACATCACCTTGTTTGAAGATTTCTTCCACCAGGGCAATTTCCGGTTGCCGACGTCGAACTTCCTGGCCCATATTCTTCAGTTTTATGGTTTTCACATCTCACAGCTGAGTCCACCGGGGATGGTTAGGGTTCGTCACTTTGAGTTCTTGTGTCGGTCTCATGATATCGAGCCGACGGTCGAGAGGTTTAGGGCATTTTACCAGCTCATCAGGAATATGGGCTTATTTTCTTTTGCCAGCCGAGGTGCTGCGAAGAAGATACTCTTGAATCCTCCCAAGAGTTTCCACGACTGGAAACCCAAATTTTTTTATATTCGTGAAGAGGTGATACCGATTGCCATGACCTTCCGCGCGTGGTCCGAACCCATTTTGAAGGAGGATTTGGCGATTCCCAAGAATGAGGTTTGGTATCAGAAGCTTACTTCCACCCCAAATCGAGTGTTTGGTGAGAGTGTCTTGGTAGCGGCGCAAATGAGTGACCAGTGGCCTGCGGATAGCAAGGGCGTTCCGGTTCTGATGTTCAACGATAGAGGTTAGTAATCTACTTAGCCTCTTTGATTTCTTGTTTCGTAACTCTTGTTTATTTACGTAATTTGTTGTGTAGAGGCGCAACTGTATCAAGCTGCGTTCTCCACCTTTGGTGGGTCTATGAGTGTGCGCCCGCTCCAGGCTGGGGAAGACTACTGGTACGAGCGGATTAAGGGTAATTTCATGTACCCGGTTGCTGATGCATTCGCCTCGCCGCCTACTGCGACCGAAGGTGCGCACATACCTAAACCTCGTCCTTTGCGCTCTGTGACTTCTGCTGGGAAAGTGGTTGTCTATCCTTCTAGCGAGGAGTCTGTAGGGTCTTCGAACGGGGAGCTAAGTTCGTGGTCTAACGTCTTCGCAGGTGTGTTGCGCAGCCTGGGTATCGACCCCGAAGAGAAGAAGAAGAAGAAACCCTCTAGGAAGAAGAAGGTGGTCAACCTTGAGCCTGAGGTGATAAGTAAGAAAGGCGGGAGTAGCCGCGCAGCTGCTGGTGCTTCTGATAAAGGTACTCTTCGGCTTCGTCAGAGTGACTTGAAAGATTATGTGATAATTAGTGACTCACTTGAAGGATTGTCACGCGTAGGCGAGAAGAAAACTGGAGCAAGTGGCTCAAAAAGTGAAGGTAGCGCGGGTTCTCGCAACCCGGATGCTGGCGCTACTCCTTCCTCTGTTGCGCATGAGGAAGAGGAAGAAGAAGAAGAAGAAGAAGAAGAAGGGGGGGTTGCTGAGAAGTTGATCAGCAGGAAAAGAACTAGAAGCGAGACAACCACTGGTGTGGTTGCTGCGCAGGTAGCTGGTGCGGTTCCCTTGATTGGGAAAACGAGCAACTTGCGCTCTCTTTACAAATTCTCTCATGGTACGTTCTTAGTTTTGCCTTCCTTCTGTTGCTTTCTCTTCTTAACCACTTAGCTTCTGCAGAGACCAAGAAGAAGACCCCTGAGAAGGGTGTTGTGCTTACGGAGCCAGAGCCAAAGAGGCCAAAGATTACCATTAAATCTTCCAAGACTGCTGGGGCTGAGTCTGCCAAGGATAAACATGTTGCTGAGGGGGATAAGGCGAAGGCTGCCGAAGAGAAGAGAAAGGTTGATGAGGAGCGTAGGAAGAAGGTTGATGAAGACAAAAGGAAGAAAGCTGAGGAAGAGAAGAAGAGGAAAGCTGAGGAAGATAAAAAGGCTGAGGAGGCGAAGAGGAAGAAAGCCTCTGATATAGAGGAGAAGGAGAAGAAAAAGGATGTTGAAAAGCCTATTGATGATGCCTTGAGATATACCGGTGCCGCTGCTATCGCTACTCAAGAGAAAGCGCAGGGTCCGGAGGTTGTGAGCGTCGCGGGGTCTGCCAAGCCCCATCAAGAGAAAAGAAAGGACCCTGAGGTTGAAAAGCCTACCCGTCCTACGCATACTGATATCCCCCATCGCTCCAAGGTTACTTCTACTGGGGGATCAGGTCCGTATGTTTCTGGTGGCGCGAGCTCTGGTGGCGCTGGGGGTTATAACCCACAAGTTATCGGGGCGAAGGATACCCTTAGTGACATTTACTATAAAAGTTATACTGAAGAGGAACGTGGTAATGCCCCCCACCAGGCTCCCTGGGGTTTGAGGCAAAAGGACACCTTTCAAGAGTTCGGCCCTTGCCGCGATTGGTTCTTAAACTCCTTCACTCCTGGTGAGGTTATCCGGCAGAGGGCGAAGACTCATGAAGGGCTATATCGCACTTATGTGATCGGGGAGGCCAACACTCACGCTGCTAACCATCAAATAGTTCGTGAGTGGCGGACAATGGTTAGGGAGCGGTCGGATTGGGAGAACTACCGCGAGTGAATGCTGAAGCGTGTTAATGAGTTCGAAAGGTCGAAAGCTACCTTTGATGAAAAGAAGGCAAAGTTTGAGGCTGACAAGAAAGCAGAGGAATGGGGGCGCGAGGGCCTGAAAAACAAACTTCAAGCTGCCGTGGATCTGTTGGCAAAGGAGAAGGCTGAGTGGAGGAAGATCTGCAAGAGAGACAACCAGCGCGCTTATGCTGCCCGCACTAAAATTACTGAGCTCGAAGGCAAGGTTGCTGAGCTGACCTCGAAGGTCAAGGAAGCGCAAGCTGTGCAGGCTGCTAAGGAGCAGATTGAGGTTTGTTAAACTTATACCCTTTCCTTCCGTGCTTTGTTTGCAAAATAGCCTAAGTCATTTGTCCTTTTTTAGGATGAGTTGGCTGATGTGAAGTTGCAGCTGTCGAGCAAAGACAAGGATCTTAAGGCCAAGGATGTCGAGATCGCTGAACTGAAACGCCGCCTGAATGAGCAGGTTGATAAATGTGAATCCTTGGAAATCGACCTTGAGGCGGAGAAAGTTAAGGCCGCAACTGCTGAGGAGGCCAAGCAGCGAGCTGAAGAAGCGCGTGGTGTTAGTACCTCTGCCCTCAATGTAGCACAGACTAACTATGCTGAGGCTCAGGGCATCGTTGATACTCTTGTCTCTGAGGCCGAGTGGATGCGCGGCCGCGGAGTAGTGCTGGTATGCTATTCTTTTTTCCCTTAGAAGTTTTATTTATTAGGAGTTTTTAATACGCAGTTTTCGTTATAGGTTGCCAACTCTGTCCTTAACGCTGGAGAACTAGATCGCGCTGTTGCTGCTTTGACAGATGCCGCGCGCGCAGTTGGTCATCGAGGAGGGTATCTGGAATGTGCGCAACATGTTGAAGAGGTATTTGGACAGGAGTTTGACATTAGTCATTGCTCGGTGACTGACCAGGCTAGTGCCGAGTTGACACGTGCTGAAAATGCTTATGATCACTTATCACTGCCTGTGATGGACTTGGTCGCGAAGGCTCTAGAGCATGATGACTGGTGTCAGCGCCTTAAGGCCATTCTCGACCCACCGATAACCGTTGAACTATCAGATGGAGAGGAGCCAGCTGGTGATGACGGTGGAAACGATGGTGATGACGGTAAGCCTGGTGATGATGATGGTGATAAAGGCGATAAGCACGATGGTAGTGGGAATGATGAATTTGAATAGGTTTTGTCGACAGGCTTTGTGCCTTGTAATTTTTTGTTTGTTTTGAATGTAAGCTCTTGCGCCGTCGCGCTTGTTTTAGACTGAATGAATGCTATTTGTTTTCTATATAACTGTTGTACGGTTGCGCTTGTTTTAAATATGATGCTCGTTTATTCTTTTCCGTTACAATTATTGCACTGTTGTTAGAAACTTTGGTTAAGTTAGCGCGAATAAATGTAAGTGTGGCTCTTGTGTGAGTGTAATTGCTTGGTTTCACGCTTTGTTCGCGGAAGACCCCGAAGGTGTGAGCTTGTAACTTACTGGAGTGTTTTCATGCTAATCAAAAGTTTAACATGCATTTGTAACTCAAGAAGTAGTGTAGAAAACATGTCGTATGCTTTCATTGACTTGGAAACAGGCGCTTAGGCCAACATACATTTCTTGTAACGCAAAGGGCATTTAGCCAACGTAGGAAAGTAAAAGGCGCATGACCAACATCAGTGTGTAAAGGTGCAAGGCCGAGATTAATTACATATAGCATTTGCGTAGTTGTTGCGCATTCCACGTTCGCGGGATGATGTGACCATCCAGGGTGCGCAATTTGTAAGCCCCTTTTCCTAGCACTTCGTGAACCAAGTATGGGCCTTCCCATTTGGGTGCTAGTTTTCCTGGTCGTTCAGCATTTGATGCTTCGTTGTCTCAGAAGACATATTCTCCTGGAGTGAAGGTACAGATGCGGACTCTCGCATTGTAGTACCTTTCCAGTTGTGTTTTGTACTTAGCTTCTCTAATTCGCGTGATTTCGCGCCTTTCTTCTAGCAAATCCAAGTCAAGACGTCGCTCTGCCTCGTTGTCGATTGCGTTGACTGCTGTCAAGCGCGGGGAAGGCAGGCCAACTTCTGCCGGGATAACCGCTTCTGAGCCATAGACTAGGCTAAAAGGGGTTTCACCGGTACTTGTCTTCGGCATGGTTTGGTGAGCCCACAAGATACTCGGGAGCTCATCTACCCATCCTCTTCGCTTTGTGCCCAGTCGGGCCTTTATCCCATCGACGATACTCTTGTTCACACTTTCAACCTGCCCGTTACCTTGTGGATGCGCAACGGAGGAGAAAGTGTGTTCGATTTTCATCTCTTGCATCCACTTCTGGAGGTCTTCAGACGCAAAGTTGGTGCCATTGTCAGTTACAATCTTGAGTGGTAGGCCAAACCTGCAGATTATGTGCTCCCAAATGAACTTACGCACCATCATAGCTGTGGTTGAGGCGAGGGCTTTGGCCTCCACCCATTTCGTAAACTAGTCGACGGCCACTATTATGAACTTGACGACGCCAGGAGCCTCTGGTAAAGGTCCCACCATATCAATTCCCCACTGCTGAAAGGGCCAAGCAGTGGATACAGGGATAAGATCGTTTTTTGGGCGCAGGGTTTTTGGAGAGTGTCGCTGACAGGAGTCACACTTGCGTAGCTCCTTCAGTGCATCGACGTGCATTCCTGGCCTGTAATATCCAGCGTTCATAATCTTCGCGACAACCATGCGTGGCCCTGCATGGATGCCGCAGATCCCTTCATGAATCTCCCTTATCAGATAATTCGCATCTTGGGGGTCCACGCAGCGCAGTAGTGGCCCCAAGAAGGATTTTCGGTACAAAATACCACCGTTCATCTCATAGTGCAGAGCTTTTTTTTGAATCTTTCTTGCCTCTGCCTTACTCTCAGGGAGTGTTCCTTCTTGCAGATACTGAATTATGGGGGTCATCCAGGATGGCTGCCCTATTTCGATCACATTTACCTGGCGCAGCAGGACTGATGGATTTTTGAGTACTTCAATCCTTACATCTTTTGCTAAATGTTGAAAGGAAGTTGAAGCAAGCTTGCTCAAAGCGTCAGCTGGTTTGTTTTCGGAGAGATTGATGTGGACTACCTTGTAAGATCTAAATTGTTGAAGCAACTCTTTTGCTTGTTCTAAATACAGGGCCATAACCTCGGTTTTTGCATCATAAATTCCGTTGATTTGACTGGCGATCAGTAGTGAATCGACATGCGCTTGAAGATTTCTAGCTCCCATTTTTATGGCGAGGCGCAAGCCTGCTAGAAATGCCTTGTACTCTGCCTCGTTGTTGGTATTCTTAAAGTCCAACTTGATGGCGTAAGTAAATTCATGCTTTTCAGGGCTCACTAGGCGCAGGCCAGCTCCTGCGCCATCCTCATTCGAGGCGCCATCGGTGTATAGCAACCATAACCCTTCGCTTGTTTCTTTCATGGGAGTCTCGACAACCTCGCAATCTTAGATTTTTTCCACCGGGACTTCTGTGATAAAGTCGGCAAGGACCTGACCCTTGATGGCTGGGCGTGGCCTGTACAAAATGTTGTGGCCTCCCAACTCGATCGCCCATTTTGCTAACCGCCCAGATGTTTCTGGCTTCTGCAATATCGTGCCGATGTGGAAATTGGTAAGTACGGTGATCACATGCCCTATAAAGTATCTGCGCAGCCTCCTGGAGGCGTGCAACAACGCTAGTACCAATTTTTCCATTGTTGAGTATCTCGTTTCTGGATCGGTAAGCACCCTACTGACGTAGTAAATCGGAGTCTGTACTCTGTTTCTTTCCACAAGTAATACTGAACCTACAGCCTTATCCGAAGAAGATAAGTACAGTACGAGTGGCTCTTTCTCGAATGGTGCAATCAGGGTAGGGAGTTCGATCAAACACTCCTTCATTTGCTGGAAGGCCTTCTCCGCTTCAGGGGTCCACCTGAACTCTTGTTTCTTCACACAGTTGCGCAGAGTGCTGATAAAAGGATATGACTTTGCGGCGTGATTTGACAGAAAACGGTTAAGCGCGGCTAGGCGGCCGGCCAACCGTTGCATTTCTTTGATTGTTCTTGGTGATGGCATTCACTCTATTGCCTGGACTTTTTCTGGATTCACCTTAAAGCCGCCATTTGTGACTATGAAGCCTAGGAACTTCCCTTCTTCTATACCAAACGAACACTTGGCTGGATTCAGTTTCATATTCACGTTGCGCAATGAGTTGAATGTCTTTTCGATGTCCTTCAACATTTGGTCCTCTTCAGGACTTTTGACCACCAGATCATCGATGTAGACCTCAATGTGCTTCCTGATTTCTCCCGTGAAGGTCTTATCCATCAGGCGCTGGTATGTGGCACCAGCGTTTTTGAGGCCGAATGGCATCTTTGTATAGCAAAAAATCCCAAGATCAGTACGTAAAGCTGTCTTGTCTTCATCCTCGAGCTTCATTTGAACCTGGTGGTACCCTTTATAGCAATCCAAGAAGCACTTCCACCTGTATGGCGCTAGAGAGTCTATCTTTTTGTCGATCTCCGGCAAAGAGTAGCAATCTTTAGGGCATGCCTTGTTGAGATCAGTGTAATCTACACACATTCGCCATCCTCCGCTAGACTTCTCTACCATCACAGGGTTCGCAACCCAACTTTGATAACGGACCTCCCGTAAGATTCCAGCTTTGAGTAGTTCGCATACTTGCTCATTCATTGCTTTGGTTTTGTCTGCCCCTAAGCTGCGCCTTCTTTGGACTTTCGGCTCAACAGAGGGGTAGGTGTTTAAACAGTGCTCAGTAATGTCGCGCGGGACTCCGGTCATGTCAGCCGGAGTCCAGGCGAAGATATCCATATTCCTGAACAGGAGTTGCTTGAGACGCGTTCTTATGTTTGGTGAGATTGTGTGGCCTATCGTCACCGTTTGCTCCGGGTACTTGCGGTTTAATACCCATTTTTCAAATTCGGTTGTTGAAACTTTCGCCGCTTTTGTTGGGCGCATCTCTTCCGTCGACATTACTTCTTTCTTTGCATAAACGATTGCCACCCCCGTCTTAGTTGGGAACCCAATCGCTGAGTGGGGGGTGGAAGTTATCATGTTCAGCTCGCCTTGCGTCTCTCTACCGATCAGCACATCATGTCTTGACTTAACAGGCATCACCATGAAGTTTACAGTCGTTGTTCTTGAGTTCTTTCCGTCAGAAAGCGTGACGGGAAAGCTGATTTGGCCAAGCGGGAAAACCATTTTGTTGCAAAATCCTGACAGGGGTAGTCAACTGGCTCGAGTCTCGCTTTGTCTTCATCGTCGAACTGATTAAAACACTGCTCATAGATGATGTCTGCTGTACTCCCCGGGTCAATGAAGACGTATTCAGTTTCGTAATGGCCGATGATACCGGTGATGACGATGGGTCGTGTGGCTCGAGGACCCCCACGCACCACCGGGAAAATGACCTGCTGCTCTTGCCATGAAGGCTCATAAGGTCGTTTGCCTTTTTCTCTTGCGCTATACCTTGGTCCGTTGACCATATGGGTTTCTAGGCGTCAGACTTTCTTGTGATTCCCCTCATCGTGGCGTTGGAGCTGTCGAGTTTCTTTGCGCACGTTTTTTACCAGGTGGCTTAGCTTTCCACTTTTCAGTGCTTTCTCGATCTCTTGACGTAAGCTGTAACAATCATCAGTTAAGTGGCCTGTATCCTTGTGGAAATCACAATACAGGTTGGGGTCTTGCCCCTTTTTGTTCGTCATTGGCCTTGGCGTCTTGAAATCATGATTCTCCATCATCAGCACCTCTTTTGGTGTTTTTATGAGCGGAGTCTAGTGCTTATCTCTGTTGTCATCCCTGATTGCCTTTCGATACCCAATTCGATCAATAGTGTCTCACGCATCTTCTTTGTAGCGTGGCCGTTCTTCATAACGAGATCGTTCACCATAACCGCTGGAGTGGTTGGCTTTCCACCCAGGGTTTTTTCCTTTGTTCCTTTTGTTATCGTCGCGTGAATGACCCCCTTTAGAAAATCGATCTTCAGAACGATAGCTCTTGTTTCTAGCGAGTGACTCTTCAGTCTGCGCGACTATTTTCGCGGCTTCCATGAGTTTATCCCACTCTTTGGGCATTCCATCTTTTCCAGTGGTAGTTCTGATGAGACTATCACAGCGAATGACTTTCTTGAAGTGGCAGCGCATGAGTTGTTCACTTACGCCACCGATTTCCAAACACTCTTTGTTAAATCGAGTGATAAAATCTTCCAAACCCTCGTTATCTCTGCGCCAGATGTCCTCAACTTCGGCTGTGTCGCGCTGGTATCGTCTCTGTTGACTGAAGTGACTCAAAAACTGAGTCCTGAAATCCACCCATGACTTTATCTTTCTCGGAGGAAGGCTGTCGAACCAAGCGCGAGCAGACCCTTTAAGCGTTTGAATAAACAGATGGCACCACATGGGCATATTCCATCCTCCCATGCAGCCCACGCTTGTGAAAACTCTGACGTGATCATCGGGATCAGTCAATCCGTTAAACTTTCCGACTGTCGAAGGTAACTTCTCTCTTTTAAGCGGAGCTAGTGCGATCTTTGGAATGAACTTTGAATGTTCGACGGCTTCAGCTGGTCGGTATGCGAGGCGAAAGTCTTGCTCTGCCTCTTCGGTGTACCCCACGTGCTGTCTTGGTTTGTAGTATTCGTGATTTCTTTGTAAACGATTGAAGACCGAAGATTCTTCATCGTTCTCCCAAGTTGGATCATTTGGGTCAGTATCTTCCCATTCATTGTTCATGTTGCGCGGCGTGAGCCGGCTATGAACTGGGCCTCTTTGGATGTTTGACGGGTCGTCATAATAGCTTTCTGTTTATCCCCGTGTATCGCGCGTGTCCTGCACGCTTAGTCTTCGGGTAGGGGGAGGTCTGTTGGCTCTTCCTTGGATATTTTGTGGTGGTGGCCTCTGGCGCGGCCCGTGACTGGGGCCGGTTGGTGTAACCAAGGACGGTTCTGCCGTTAAGACTGCTTGTTGTGCGCTCAATGATTGATATGCCTCGTTAATAGTGGCAAGTTGCTTGGCGTACCATGAGGCTGGGGTTTCGCCCTCTGGTAGCCCTAGTAGCGCCGAGATGTTCTGAGGTGGAGCTGGGTTTGAAGGTCCAGTGCCGTTGTTTCCTGGGGTTACCGTTTGAGTGATGCGGGTGATGCTCCTGCGCGGTCCCCCCGTATTGTTTACTTCGATTTCGCCAATTTCTTCGATGTGTTGAGGTTGGGCGCTTTGATTACCCTCCCCCAACGCTGCATTAGGGTTTTCACCGAAACCAACAAACTCGGGAATGATTCCTTGACCCGCCATGATCGAAGGAAGGAGAAAAAAGAAAACTCAGGAAAGAAGATGAAAGTGATTTGTAGAAAAACCGGTGGGCGCCAATGAAGAAACACGGAACTAATTAAGGGACTAATCAGTTTGGTTTATGTTCCTACCATAATGGTTAATCTTCTTTATGGTTTCCTGAGCTCCTTAATGACTGGATTATCTGCAAAACAGAACACCGTTACTCGTCAAGAGGGGAATGTGGGGGTTTCCCTCTCAACCGGGCTCCGGCGTGAGAATAAGCGACTGCTTTGGGGAGATAATTAAGTATTAAGTGTGAGAGTAGAGGGAATGGAATGTTTAACCTGTGAAGTGAGGTCTCTATTTATAGCCGGAGAGGTGTAAGAGGATGTGGGCTGATGGGCCTTGGGCCGGAAGGTGACAACATAGAGGATATGCTCCTTGTCTCACTGGTGTCGACCGTCAGTGGCTTCTAGGAGCTTTCTGGAGCTGGCGCAATGTGATTGGAGCCACGTGTCACTGTTGTCGGCCTGGCCGCCCTTCTGCCATCAGCAGGTAAGTGGAGATCGTGGGGCAGTTGTCTCTGCCTTATGATTGGTGCCATGTAGGCGTCCTTAAGTACTTTTTGTCTCCTGCATGTCAGATGATCGCGGAGCACGATTGATCAGAACCAGAAGGACGTTGATTGGCTCTTTTCTTCTGCCGCTTGTACCTTGTGTACTATTGGGAACAGCGTCGCTCTGCTTCCCTGCGCGAGTCTTCCTGGGCACGTAACTAACTCGTGCGAGGTTTAGGTGACTGAATGCTCTTTCAGTATGCTAAGTGTTGCTATTGGGGCTTCTTTTCGTGTACGTCTCGCGCTACGTAAAACAGAATATGATGCACCTCGCGCGAGGCTAATGAGAGGAAGTTTGTTGAATGAGGAGTATGGTCCCGCGCGCAACCTTGACGGAGATTTGCGCGGCCTTTTTGGGACCATACCCCTTCAATCGGGTTGGGAAAAAAACCTGCACCGGGTATTAAAAAAACCCGACCGGGTATTAATGCTTCTTTATATGTTTTAGTGGATGGTGCCTATTGAAATTTTAATGACATTTCTAAAACTAAATTCGATACTTATTTTTTTTGTAGTTGCTTATCGATCAAATGTAGACGGTAGACCCACTAAAAACATTAATAAAAATAAGCACAATAACGTATTATATTTGGCACGATCCATTTAAAAAAAACGTCAAAACGTAAACAAACTTGAATTTATGCCGAAACATACATAAAAATAAGCACGTAAACTCGAGGGTAGCTATATAACCGGGTATAAAAAACCCAGTTCCGGGTATTTATAAAACCCGGTTCCGGGTATTTATAAAAACCTGGTTTTGGGTATAAACCAGGTATAAAAAAACCCGGTTCCGGGTTCGGGTTTTAGATCAAATATGAATACCCGGTCCCTACCCTATGGGTAGGGTCGGGTTCGGGTATAGAAAACCCGGTTTTTATAATACCCGGTTCCGGGTTTTTTTTCCGGGTCCGGGTTCGGGTTTTTTGTGCACCACTATATCCGAGTGGCGAGTTGTCAAACCACACAGAACATTTACATTGGAGACTATTCGGGCATTTAGTTTTTCAAATTAACACTATAGTCCAATTCAACGTATGTTATATAATAAATATGTTAACTGGTATTTATTATTTAATATAATATTTAATAGTTCTTTATATAAAAACATATGTATGGCTTTTTTTTTTTTGCTAATTCTTTTTTTTTTCCAATAAACACGACAAATTACATAAGAATAGCAGGTAGACGGGCAACAAACTACGCCGCCATCCCTTTCTGAATGGAAAACCCTAATCTACCAAAAACAAAGCCTCGCCCCTGAGGGGTGGAAAACCCTAACGACAATCTATCCTACTCCTAATCATAAACTACACCTCATATTTATTACACTTACTCATGACAGAACCTGAAATCTTTCCAAGAATGGTGCTTCTAAAAACTTGTCTCTGTCACTTGACCAACCACATTGTTTAAAAAAAACTGTTAATTTTGTCATGGCCATGGAGGCCCTGTCTGGTATTATGAAAGAAGCAGAATCCACTGGTTTATTCAAAGGGATAAAAGTCACAAACGACGGGCCTTATTTGGCTCACTTAATCTATGCGGATGATGTGATGTTTGTTGGGGAATGGTCTTCGTCGAATATCAATAATCTTCGTCGGTTACTAAGATGTTTCTAGTTAGCTTCAGGATTAAAAGTAAACCTTGCTAAGTGTAGCATATTTGGGGTTGGGGTAAGTGAGCACGAAGTTCTAGAAATGGCGAATCGGTTGAGATGCAAGCAAGGTACGTTCCCGTTTAAACACCTCGGTCTTTTAGTTGGGGCTAATATGAATTTAGTTCGGAACTGGAAATCGGTTATAGACATATTCAAGAATAGATTATCGATCTGGAAGGCCAAAACACTTTCTTATGGGGGAAGAATAACCTTGATAAAATCGGTATTGAATTCGCTACCGACCTATTATTTTTCACTGTTTAAAGCCCCGATTAAAGTCCTTGAATCATTGGATAGAATTAGAAGGGTATTTGTTTGGGGAGGCTCGGAGGAAAAGGCGAGGATGAATTGGGTTGCGTGGGAAAAAAACAATTGCACCCATAGAATTCGGGGGATTGGGTTTCGGGTCTCTCAGGGATGCAAATCTGGCTATGTTGGCAAAATGGTGGTGGCGGTTTAAAACGGAAAAGTATGCTTTGTGGAGGAGAGTAATTTGGGCTATCCATCATAACTCAAGGGCATGGAATGATATCCCGGTTAAAAAATCGGTTGCTGGCCCGTGGAAGAATATTTGTAGTATTCGACATATTCTTCTCAATGCTAATATTGATCTAAAGACAGCTTCTTCAGTGGTGTTGGCAAATGGCAGGAGTATCCTATTTTGGCTGGACAGTTGGGCCAGCCAAGTCCCTTTCTATATTATGTTCCCTGATTTATTCAAGGCAGAGTCTGATAAAGTTTGTTTGGTTGCCGATCGGTTGGGTTCTGGTGAGAATGGGCCTGCTTTTAATTGGGCCTGGACGTGACCAGCTTTGGAAGCGGCTGAAGTAAATCAGCTACAACAGTTATTGGGTTTAATTGGAGATTTGGTCCTCTCTGTGGGTAATGATAAATGGGCCTGGAAACTCGACAACAACGGCTTGTTTAGTGTGGCTGGAATTAAGAAGACACTCGGTTCGCTTAACCGGCATTGTCCGGACAGAGTTTTTGAATGGAACAACTGGGTCCCCAAGAAGGTTTGTATTGTTGCATGGAGAGCGGATATGAATCGGCTGCCGACTAGAGGTGCACTGTTGGATCGTAATATTCCGGTACAAAATCCGTTGTGTGTTTTGTGCGGTGATTATGTAGAATCAAGTGAGAATTTGTTTGTTTCATGCCAATTCTCGCAATCGGTGTGGCAAAATATAGCGTGTTGGTGTACCATTCCTCCTATTTTTGCATTTGGTATATATGATTTGTTGTCGCTGCATGAGTTCGAGGTCAACGCGAGTATGAGCCAGAAAAGAAAAGCGCTTCATGCAGTGATACTTGTTGCTTTTTGGAGTATTTGGAAGCTTAGGAATGAGGTGATGTTCAGGCAGGCAACTCCGAATAGTACGAGGATTTTAGATGAGATAAAGTCAATGGCGTACCTTTGGGTAAAGAATCGGTCAAAAATGGCGTCAATAACTTGGGAGGATTGGTGTCGCTTCAATATTGCTGGTTAGTTGTTATGTATTTAGTAATGATGTGGTATTAAACTGGTTGGTGTGTATGTATGTTTGGTGGGTAGCGTCTTGCTACAATTAATAAAATGAATTTCTGTCGGCCGTTCAAAAAAAAATTAACGGATTTATTTAAAAGGAATTAACAAGATCGGGTTCATACTTACTTGCGAAATTAATATATTTAATTAATGGGTTATTGGATTTTATCACCCGCAACTATCGGCCTTTGGCCGATGACACCCGCAACTAACACTTTGACACCCGGAACCCCCAACTTGTCTTTTTGTTTGCACTGGCACCACTCAGTTAAATATTCTCTAACTTGGTTAGTTATTTGTCCGACGTGGCACCATTTTGCTGATTGTACATGCTGATGTGGATGATGAGGTGTAATGTCTCACTTATATACCCTACCTTACATCATAATCTCAGTCATCACCTTCACTCATCACTGCGATCATCACATGAAGCCAAATGGAGCCCTAATCTGCCGATTGTAAGGTAACATTTGTTGAAATTACTCATTTATTTGAGATGTCTTCAACCATAGATGTTATGCTATGGATTGGCGGTCACATTGAGGTAGGATTTGGTCAAGCACAGTATGTAGGAGGTGATTCAAAGCTTGTTAAAGTAGATGTAGACCACATTTCTTACTTTGAACTTGTAGATTATGCCATGGAAACCGGTTTTTACAGTTCTAGAAAATTTCATATGTATGGGTTGGATGCTGACGATGGGGGACTTAATCACTTTGAGAGTGATAAAGATGTGTTGCACTTGGCCGGTAAGGTTATGAAATGGAAGGAACCATTTATGGAAGTCCTGATCCAACCAGGTCCTATATTGGCAGATGAAGCCCACTCCTGTTCCAGGCCCACTAAACCATCTCCCCGGCCCAATGAGCAAAAAGCCCAATCCACAAAGCCTCCTAGGTCAACTGATAGGGTTTCAGTGGATATAGACAATGAATATGGAAGTGATAGTGATGACAGTGAGTATAAACAATCAGCTGGATCAGGAGAGTCGGATGATTATACTGATATTGATGACCTAGTTCCAAGCAGTGATCATGATGAGGAGGAGGTTATAGAAGAGGTAAATGGTTCTGAGTCTGATAGAGAGGACTTGGAATGGAGACAGTCATAAGATGCAGTTAGAAAGGCTACTCATGTTGATTGTCAAGCCAAAAAAAAGTTGTTTGACGAATGCTTAAAGGAGAAAGAAACAGAGGGAGAGTTGCATGAAACTAATGATGCAGTGAGTGCACATATAGAGGGGTACAGTAGCTACGAGGAATCAGATGGTGACATTCTTACACCCGGTGAAAGTGAGGACGATGATATCAGGGGTAAGAAGTATAAGGAAGCTGCTCCATCTGTAACTGAAGAAACTAACTGGAAGAAATTCATTTGGAAGGTAGGAACAAGGTTTGCATCAAGGGATGCCTTCAAAGAGGCAGTGAGAAGGTATTCAGTGACTAATGGTAGGAATTTGATCCTTGCTAAGAGTGAGAAGGGCAACTGTGGTCGTATAGTTGTCAAGTGTATAGAAGGGTGTCCATTTTTCTTATTGTGCTCACTGCATAAGGGTAAGGAGTCTTATATGGTTAAAAGAGTGAAGAATAAACATTCTTGCCAAAGGAACATGATAAAGAACAGACAATTAACAGCAGGGTTTATAGCTAATGAGTTCCTACCATTGTTTAGATCCAAGCCCAATTGGTCAGCTAAGGAGATTGTATTGGCTGTAAAACAGAAGTATAAGGTCATAATTACTAAGTGGTTAGCTTACAAGGCTAAATCTTGTGCTCATAAGAAGTTGCATGGATCAATGAGGGATCGTTATAGTAAAATTGGTGCATACATGGATATTTTGAAGAAAACAAATCCAACATCAACGTTTGTTCTTGTAACTGCACCACCAGGTTTTATCAATCTAGATCCAACAGCCACATGTGAAACATTCTTTAGGTTATTTGTATGTTTTGATGGTGTCAAAAAAGGATTTTTAGCCGGATGCAGGAAGGTGTTATGTTTAGATGGTTGTTTTTTGAAGACATTCTTGGGGGGAATGTTATTAACTGATGTTGGTAGGGATGCTAACGATCAGATGTATCCTTTGGCATGGGCAGTGGTTGAAGGGGAGACCAATGATAGTTGGGAATGGTTCATGGAAGAGCTCAGGAAGTGTTTGGGAATAAATGATGGTGGGGAAGCATGGACATTCATATCAGATCAGCAGAAGGTACCACTTTTCTATGATGATCACTAGAAATACCTTTGTTATATTCTGCAGAGTATTAACACTTATGATATTCATATGCAGGGTCTATTGAATGCTGTTGCACTAATATGGCCAAGGGAAGAGCATAGAAACTGTGCAAGGCACATCTATGCTAACTGGCACAAGACATTCAAGGATGAGGAGTTGAAGGAACTGTATTGGAAAGCTACAAGGGCTTATTGTGAACCTGAGTACATTCAAGCACTTGATGAGATGAGATCAATCAACCCTGATGCAGTAGAAGCATTATTGAAACAGGATAAAACTTGTTTCAATATGTGCTACTTGAAAACTCACACTAAATGTGATGTAATAGTGAACAACATGGCAGAAACATTCAATGGTTACATCATCAATGCAAGGTCAAAGCATATTATTCACATGTTAGAGGATATCAGAATTCAAATCATGAGTAGGTTAGTGACAAAAAAAACAGAAATGGCTGCCAAAGATGTTGTCATCTGCCCTAACATACAGGAAAAACTTGAGTTTTCCAAGAGTAAAGCTTTTAGGTGTGAAGTGTACCCCTCATCTCATCAAGTTTTCCAAGTAAGAGACTTTGATGATGTATCTGTTGACTTGGATAAGAGAACCTGCACATGTAGAAAGTGGGAACTTAGGGGATATCCATGTAAGCATGTGTGTGCTGTGGCTGGGTTTTTACATAAGAATGCAGAAGATTATGTGGACCAGTGTTACCATAAAGATACATACATGAAGATATATGACTTCACAATCCCTCCATTGCCAAGTGAAAAATATTGGCCAAAGGTTGATTATCCACTGGATCCACCTCCAATAAAAGTTGCTCCTGGTAGGCCTAAGAAGAACAGAAAGAGAGACCCTCATGAGGACCCTAAAAAGCCAGGAAAACTAACTAAGCATGGGGTTATAATGACATGTGGTATTTGTGGAGCAAAAGGTCATAACAAGAGAAGATGTGCTGAAAAAGGGAACATCAATACAGGTTGTATTTAGTGTAGATATCTAATTATGCTAACTAATGTTGTAGATCTCTAATTATGCTAACTAATGTCATTTTATTGCTCATAGCTGAACCTGGATCAAAGAGAAAGAAGGGGAACATAAGGAAGAGAAAGTCAACACAACAGTCAACACAACAGTCAACTCAACAGCAGTCAACTCAGCAGACAAGTCAACTCAACAGCCAACCCTCCAGTCAAAGCGGGGGCAAACTGTCAGCTAAAAGAGGAAGACCTAGAGGGAAGGGCAACAGAGAAGGATGTGCTTAGTTGATGAATGTTTAAGTTATGTTTGGACAATTTAGTGTTTTGTAATGCCTCTTTTGGACAAGAATCATGTAGGCTTAATGTTAAGTAATGAAACTATGTAATGTAATGACTTAATGTGGTATGTAATGTTTTGGTTAGTTAATATTAATGATGCAGGGGTAATTTGGTCATTTTACAGGTGTGGTATATATATGCAGTGGGTTATATGAGCTTTAAAGCATGCAGGGGTAATTTGGTCATTTTACAGGTGTGGTATATATATGCAGTGGGTTATATGAGCTTTAAAGCATGCAGGGGTAATTTGGTCATTTTACAGGTGTGGTATATATATGCAGTGGGTTATATAAGTTTCAAAGCTTGCAGGGGTAAATTGGTCATTTGACAGCTGTTGTGTGTATATAATAGTGGGTTATATAACCTTTAAATCTTGCAGGGGTATATTGGTTATTTGCCAGCTGTGGTATATATATGTCAACTGTGTGTATATGACAGTTGTTTAAGAAATGGGTCAAAACAGCTGTGTGCTGCACAAGTATGCAAATGATCACAAGGTGTTGCACAAGTATGCATATGATCACAAGGTGCTGTCATGCCCACTATTGCTCATTGACTTATGTTTGGTCATTACCATATCATCCAAATGGGTCAAAACAGACTAGTATTGGTCATTGATTTATGTTTGGTCATTACCAAATCACTAATATGGGTCAAAACAGACCACTGTTGGCTGTACTTTGGTTTGGTCATTACCAAATCATGACAAATGGGTCAAAACAGACCAGTATTGGTCATTTATCTATGTTTGGTCATTACCAAATCATCCAAATGGGTCAAAATAGACCACCGTTGGCTGCTGACTTATGTTTGGTCATTACCAAATAATCCAAAATGGATCAAAACAGACCATTGTTGGCTGCACTTTGGTTTGGTCATTAGCAAATCATCCAAATGGGTCAAAACAGACCAACTGATGCAAAAGTCAAGACTGTACAATGCAAAATCAACTATTAATTGGCCAATAAACATACTAAACAACTGTCAACTTGTTTTCATTAATAAGTTCAATATTGTACAACCTAATTAAATCACTTGTTCAAAATGTACATCCATATGGCAATGACAAAACACATAGTAAACACAAATGGTTACTTCCACATGGACTTTTTGCCAAGAATTTGTCTTTTCAACAACGTGTTCTCTTCGAGTAGCAACTTGTTCTGCAATTCCAAGTTCTCATTTTTCAGTTCTTGATAACTGACTGGACTTGAACTACAATTTGAATGTGCTTCGAAAAATTTGTCGAAATCTTATTTCCACATAAAGAACTTGCAATCGGATAACTACAAAACAATATACCAACCTCAGTTTCAACAAGAATTTAAGTTCAATCCATAAGTAAACAACTTACAGGCCATTGAGGGCAACCATAAAATTGATCACCATGTCGAACACTTTTAGGACCAGCGATGCGAAGAACAGCAACAACTTCATGATGACAATACAAGTTTCCATCCAAATCAACCTTGAACAATTTAGGGGTTCGGTTCACACTCCATGATGAATTGGAAGATGAACTCATCTCGATTAGGGTTTCTGTGGGATGAATCGATGAATTGTGGGGGAATCGGAGCTTTTGCAGTGATTATGTGGGATGAATGGAGAATTAGGGTTCATTTGGGATGTCTGTGTTATAAAGGAGAAGGAGACATTACACCTCATCATCCACATCAGCATGTACAATCAGCAAAATGGTGCCACGTCGGACAAATAACTAACCAAGTTAGAGAATATTTAACTGAGTGGTGCTAGTGCAAACAAAAAGACAAGTTGGGGGTGCCGGGTGTCAAAGTGTTAGTTGCGGGTGTCATCGGCCAAAGGCCGATAGTTGCGGGTGATAAAATCCAATAACCCTTAATTAATTGCCTCTTAATCAGTGTGTCACTAACATTCTTATTGCAACTTCATTTGTATATTTCAATACATAGTTATATTGTTATACATTGACTATTGTGAAACTCTATTACTTATTTTGCTGAATTTGTCAAAGTCAGTTGCAAAAGCCTTCCTCGGATGTAATCTAAATATAATCATCTAAATATCTATAAACCACAAATATCATGCTACATTCGTCACTCACAAAAATGGGATATGTGGCCAGAAACTTGGTTATTTTTCTCCTACTAATCAATGTTGTCGTTTGTTTTTCAACTGCGAATAACGTCCTCCGAGATCGGTATGTTCCTTTTCGTAATGTTTGTTATAAAGTTTTTTCTTGTTTATATTTTTGCATGTTTGTCAAATAAGATGCAAACAACTATATGATTAGGAGAATGAAAACTAATGGAGTTATAACTAAAACATGATAAATTTAAATGGCCATGCTTATTTAAACATATGATGGGTCATGCTTATACATATATATATAAATATAAGACAGAGGTGGATCAAATACAAAACCAATTTCGAGTAAGAATCGTCAAAAACAATATGGGTATTTAATTAAGCTAACTTAATGATTAAGATTAACATGGTGACAATTTCGTAATTAATTAGATGTTAGAAAGGGTTGAGAGGGGTAAAATGGAGAATTCGTCTATTATGGTGACTTTTGTTATTTAAATAATTGTTTCATCAACTTTTTTAAACTCAAATAGCTTTTATATATTTTGACGTATGTGCGACTTTTGTGGTACCATTTACAATGTGCGATCGTATCTATTTACATTGTGTAGATATACATCTACCGAGTTTATACGTTGTGAATGTATGCCCAAGTCTAAAACGGGTTTTGATTACGCATATAAGAAGGTGTGCGCATTTATATCATTTTAGGTGGTGATGTTATGTGTGTCATAAACCCATGTACACAAATGTACACAACTATCCCTCCCCCATTAAACCCACTCATGGACGTGTTTGGTGACTCAATTTCTTCCTACGCTTTTTTGACGAAATTCACTTTGTACTCCTACCAACCCTTGTATCACTTTCATTTCAAAACCAATTATATATAATCGCCTAATGCACTATATAGTGCATATAACATAAACATGAGTATTTTGAAAGAGAAACAGACGCGGTTGCAAAATGACCATATATATAGTGCATATAACATAAAAAGGAGTATTTTGAGAGAGAAATAGACGTGGTTGCCAAATACCCATATTGTGCATCACATTGAGTACATTATACGGTTCTCATGGTTAACCACATATTATTGGTTTTGAAACACACATATATACATTTATGACTAGATAGTTGTATATCTTATTAACAGTTGTATATGAATATATAGGCAAGAGGGACGTGAATTGCTTCCTTTAGGTAGAGTTGCGGGTTGGGTTGCAAGCGGGTTACCTAAAGTCGAAGAAGCTGCCTATTAGGCAGAGTTGAAAATAGCAGAACATTGTGTAAAGAAATTTGCAGAGTCCATTGCAGGGAAGTTGTTTAGATCAGGTGGTCAAAGGGGTTTTGGTGTCGGTTAGAAAGCTGGAAAACTATCAGTGGCGGATCTAGGATTCCGACCAAGCGGGAACGTTTTATAAATAAGCGGTAACGAAATCGAAAAAACGTCAAATTTTTCCAAAATTTACACTAAAAACGTCAAAAATTTTCCGACCAAGCGGTAGCGGGCGCTCCCCCTTGCAATGAAGTAGATCCGCCCCTGAAAACTATATTATTCGGTTGCAGACAAGTGTGAAAGCCGTACAGTCGATTTACAGTGTGAGACCACAACTTCCCCTTGCAACAATACTTGTGGAGATAGCGAGTCAGTACCTTGTGTGATGTATTGTGTTCTTGAAGTTATAAACATCACGGGTTTAGTCGATAGGTGCTTTGAAAACTGTGACGCGCCAATAGAAACCCCTTGCTCGTATATGTTTAATGATACCGTACTTGTCAACCACAAACCTCTTGTAGTAACATCTCTAATGGCACTATTACTTGTCCCCAGAGTTAATCAAGGATTGTAAAGTATACATATCATGTCAATGTATGTATATGTATGTATGTTATGAACTTATGATTGTTGTATTTTGATTTATGTGTGTTATATAAATAAACACGATATATGATGGTATTGATCACACCTAACCCGGGTATGGATATGCATATACGGGGTAATGTTTGTACCTATCCTTAAAGTGAACAAACCAGTCAACCTTCTAGTACGATTGTAATGTACATGTCCTTAAAGTAAACAAACTAGTTAACCTTCTAGTACAATTATAAATTTTGTCCTACGCTAATATCCTAATGATTTAGAACGTGCAATTAGGGTCGGACATCTTTAAAATCATGTTTTATATCGGACATCTTTGTTTTACTGTGTCTGTATGTACATGTGTTAACAACAATGTTGTCGTTTTCTTAAGCAACAAGAACAAACAACTTTTCGCTTGCGTATAATTCATACATCTCTAAGCTCACAAGCATCATGTTTATAACGTTAATAACCAAGTCTAACCGACCACAATACATTTCCCTAAATTTTAACCGCATTTTATAATCAACAATTAAAAGTAAATCCAGTATACATCATTTATATACACATGGTACACGTCTTTAATGCACAAAATAAACAACAAACTCATCCAACGAATGATAAATCCTGATATTATGAATAGTAAAAACTCACAAACGGACTATCCGAGTGACGAGTTGTCAAACCACACATAACATTTATATTGGGGACTATTCGGGCATTTAGTTTTTCAAATTAACACTATAGTCGAATTCAACGTCTGTTATATAATAAATATGTTAACTGGTATTTGTTATTTAATATATTATTTAATAGTTCTTTATATAAAAACATATGTATGGCTTTTTTAACGACAATCTATCCTACTCCTAATTATAAACTACACCTCATATTTATTACACTTACTCATGACAGAACTTGAAATCTTCCCAAGAATGATGCTTCTAAAAACTTGTCTATGTCACTTGCCCAACCACATTGTTTAAAAAAAACTGTTAATTAACGGATTTATTTCAAAGGAATTAACAAGATCGGGTTCATACTTACTTGCGAAATTAATATATTTAATAAATTGCCTCTTAACCAGTTTAAACACGACGTGTGTCACTAACATTCTTATCGCAACTTCATTTATATATTTCAATACAAAGTTATACATTGACTATTGTGAAACTCTATTACTTATTTTGCTGAATTTGTCAAAGTCAGTCGCAAAAACCTTCCTCGGATGTAATTCAAATATAATATAATCATCTATAAATCTATAAAACACAAATATATTGATACATTCGTTCACAAAAATGGGTTGTTTGGCAAGAAAATCTGTTATTTTTCTCGTACTAATCAATATTCTTATTTGTTTTTCATGTGCGAATAACGTCCTCCGAGATCGGTATGTTCCTTTTCGTAATGTTTGTTACAAAGTTTATTCATGTTTATATTTTTGCATGTTTGTCAAATAAGATATCCATATTGTGCATCACATTGATGTTGGGTTCGGTTCTGTTCAAACATGAAGGAAAACATGAAAACATACCTGTTAAAACATTCAATGCAGTGGAGAATCCAGTCAGAGAAGATGACATCGAGTTCGACATAATTGTCACTGTGATTTGGTTCCTCCTTAGGGTGCTAACTGATGATGGGGACTAAGAAAACCGACAAGGGAATCGGTATAGGAGAGGAGGTCGATGATGATGATGTTATGTTTATGGGTTTTTGTGTCTAACTGTGTAACCCTCAACCTCTGCATAAGACTCCTTTATATAAGCACCCAGGAGGAAACCTAATTAGTTAATAAGGGTAATATGGTCCATCAACAATTACCAACTAATTATTTAATAGGTTATTATATATTTTGACCTATATTATGTAAATGATTATAATATAATGGCTATAGATTAAATATTAAAACATAATATATTTAATCTTACATTCTCCCACTTAGCCGAGTAATCATTTACTATGAGTATTAGATAAGCCTGATTAGGAGTTAACACTCATTTTAGCCTTAAACAAGTACTATAGCAGAGAAATACAGCCGTTGAATCATTATGCGACTCAGGACCCCATTAATCATACTATAGTCTTAATTTAAAACCTAATCGTCATGATCAAAATACGCATAAGCCCTTTGTTTGATTTGTAACTTTATTTGTCTATATGCCATTATACCGGTTGAACATATTCTAAGAGACATACAAAATCAAACTGAGGAAATTTCATTAATCATAAAACATAAGCGAGTACAATATGCTTAAATAAGGTCTTTACTAAATCCCATATTCCGAACATGTTCTTCGTAAACCTTAGGAGGGAGAACTTTAGTCATCGGATCCGCAAGCATATCATTAGTACTAATATACTCGATACAAAGATTATTTTCCTCAACTCGTTCACGTACGAACAGATATTTTGTATCGAGATATAAACCAGCTCCAGTCGAACTGTTACTGTTCGAGAAACTAACGGCAGCTGAATTATCACAGTAAAGCTTCAATGGTCTAGAAATGGAATTAACGATTTTGAGTCCAGTGATCGGATTTCTAAGCAACATTCCATGACAGGTTGCGTTATAAACAGCAATGTACTCTGCCATCATTGTGGAAGTTGTGGTCAACTGTTGTTTATGACTCTTCCATGAGATAGCCCGAAGTGGATTTCTTGTCATCTTTGCATTTGGCAAAGTCAGAATCAGAATAGCCCACCACTTCTAAATGATCACTTTTTCTATAAGTCAGTTTATAGTCTTTCGTCCCTTGCAGATATCGAAGTACCTTCTTAGCTGCTTTCCAGTGATCTAGGCCAGGATTAGTCTGATAACGGCCTAGCATTCCAGCAATATAAGCGATATCTGGGCGAGTACAGACTTGAGCATACATCAGGCTCCCGACTACTGATGCGTAAGGTATCTGGCTCATTTGCTCCTTCTCAACCTCTGTTGTCGGACACTGGAATGAACCGAAAACATCTCCCTTAACCACTGGAGCGACTGAGGGTTTGCACTGTTGCATGTTGTAACGTGTAAGGACACGATCTATGTAAGCCTTTTGGGACAATCCTAAGATCCCTTTGTGTCTATCTCGGTGAATTTCGATGCCAATGACGTAAGAAGCGTCTCCGAGATCCTTCATGTCGAAGTTATGCGAGAGTAACCGCTTCGACTCATGCAACATGTCTAAACTATTACTTGCCAATAGAATATCATCTACGTAAAGGACAAGTATAGTAAAGTTGCTCCCACTCATCTTGAGGTAGGTGCATTGATCCACTTGATTCTTCATAAAACCTTGTTTCTTCATGACTTCATCAAACTTGAGGTACCACTGACGTGATGCTTGTTTTAACCCGTAAATGGATTTCTTCAGCTTACAGACTAGATGCTCCTGACCTTCAGGTTTAAAGCCTTCAGGTTGTTTCATGTAAACATCTTCGTCCAAATCTCCGTTAAGGAAAACGGTTTTAACGTCCATCTGATGTAACTCCAAATCAAAATGAGCTACTAGGGCCATGACGATCCTTAATGAATCTTTACGAGAGACAGGTGAAAATGACTCTTGATAATCAATTCCCTCTTTCTGAGTGTAGCCCTTTGCAACCAATCTCGCTTTGTAGCGTTCAACGTTCCCATTCGGATCCAGTTTTGTTTTGAACACCCATTTACATCCTACGGGTTTGACTCCGTTGGGTAATTCTACCAAATCCCAAACGTCATTTTTCTTCATGGATTCAAGCTCTTCAATCATTGCTTTATTCCATTCAGAAGACTGATCACTGCTAATGGCTTCATTGTAAGAGATAGGATCATTGAGCTTTCCGGGATCCATTTCAGTCAGGTAGGTAACATAATCATCCCAATTAGTAGGCCTTCTTTGCCTAGATGACCTCCTGAGTGGATTATCAGGTTCAGCGTTGTCTTGGTTTTGAGCGTTTGATGTGCCTTCGTCATGAGGTATAATGGGTTCTGATTGTAGAGGTGAATTTGCAGTTGGTGCACTGGCTTCAGGTACAGTAATTGCATTGGGTACAAGAGGAGTAATCGGAGTAATGGTAAGCGACGAGTCTCCCCCCCCCCCCCCGCGTCTTGTATTTCTTGCAATTCTTCGTAAGGGTTGATACTGCTCCCACTGACCTTGAAATCCTCCAGGAACGCAGCACGCTTGGTTTCAACAATACGGGTGACATGGGAAGGACAATAGAAACGATAACCCTTTGAGTTCTCAGGATACCCGATAAAGAAACAGGTAACTGTTTTAGGGTCAAGTTTCCTTAGGAAAGGATTGTAAAGTTTTGCTTCAGCAATGCAGCCCCATACTTTCATATATTTAAGACTCGGTTTCCTTCCTGTCCAAAGTTCATAAGGAGTTTTAGGGACAGACTTAGAAGGAACTCTATTGAGTATATGAACAACTGCTTTTAACGCTTCAGTCCAGAGAAATAATGGTAAATTAGTGTTGGCTAACATACTGCGCACCATGTTCATAAGGGTACGGTTTCTTCTTTCAGCGACACCATTCTGTTGAGGTGTACCAGGCATGGTGTATTGGTTCACAATCCCCTGGCCCTTACAAAACTCATAAAATGGACCAGAAGCTTGTCCCACATCAGTATGTCTTCCATAATATTCACCGCCTCTATCTGATCTCACAACTTTAATCTGACGATCTAATTGCTTTTCAACTTCAGCCTTATAATCTTTAAAACATTTGACACATGTTCCAAAATCAGAGAAATCAAGAGGAGGTAAGACTTCATCCTTTAAAAGACGATTTAATCGTTCTTTTGAAATGTGGCCTAAACGCTGATGCCACAACATGGATGAAGTCTCTAAGTCTCGTTTCTCTTTCATCTTTGTGAGTGATTCATTAATGTTATATGACAACAAAGATTTGGAAAAGTTATCTTCTAGTTCTAATCTATAGAGACCGCCATCCAGAATACCAGTACCATAAAGAACAGAATCATAGAGGATAGAGAGTTTGCGATGACCATGGGAAACAATAAAACCGTCCATGTCTAACTTTGGTCCTGATACAAGGTTCCGAGTTACCTCAGGAACATATAAGGTATCATAAAGTTTAATACATAAACCAGTTTTCATAACTAATTGTAATGTTCCAATGGCCTTCACTTCTAATTCTCGATCATCCCCAACCTTAAGCGTTCTTTGGTTTCTTTCCAGCTTCCGGATTGAAAGGAATCCCTGAGTTGAATTGGTAACATGAACCATAGAACCAGAATCAAACCACCAAGAATTAGCAGGAACACTTAAATTATAGGACTCAAGTATCATAAAATAATCGTTACCTTTCTTAGCCAGCCACTCCTTAAAATCAGGGCATTCCTTCTGCATATGTCCTGTCTTTTTACAGAACTTGCAGCGGATATTGCCTAAGAAGTTCTTAGAGCTGGAAGCTGCACTTGTATTAGGATTAGGATTAGGCCTTTGGACTTTTGAAGCATCCTTCCTTTGATGATTGTTCTTCCTCTTCTTAGAGTTGGAGGTAGTGAAATTGGCAACATCAGTAGTGCGATCCATCCTCATACGCTCTTCCTCCTGTACGCACATAGCGACCAACTCACTCATCGTCCATTTGTCCTTCTGAGTGTTGTAATTGATCTTGAATGCTTCAAAGGACGAAGGAAGCGAAGTAATGATGAAATGAACAAGGAAACCATCACTGATTTCCATTTCCAGCCCCTTCAGCTTATTGGCCATGTCATTCATCATCATGATGTGCTCGCGAATGCCGCTCCTCCCATCATACTTAGTTGTCACCAGCTTGAGAATAAGAGTACTAGCGTGTGCTTTAGACGTCCCCTTGAACTGCGCCTCCACAGAAGCCAAGTAGGTTTTAGTATCTTCAGAATCAGGAATAGCTCCCCTGATTGCATTGCTTATGGACTGCTTCATGAACATGAGAGACATGTGGTTACACCTAGTCCACTTTTCATGAGTTAACTGCTGAGCAGCAGTACTTTGTGGAGTAAGGTCTGCTGGCTTATCTTCTCTTAGGGCATAGTCAAAGTCCAGCAGCCCAAGCGTAAGCATGAGAGCATCCTTCCATGCAGCAAAGTTATCACCAGTCAAAGGTGGAATCCCGCAATTTGGAGCTGATAGTGGAAATAATATAAGCAAGTTATGATACTTAGGAAGAAGTTCTAATGTGATCTAAGGGCACGTTAAACTAAGGCAGGCATAAATAATGACCATTTTACATTATGAAGCTGTGATATTGTCTATTACTAACATCAAAATAATAGACTTAGTTAAAATTCTACTTAAACGAAGACAAATCAGCTTTGGCCAGAAGTGTAATCATTTAAGCATGCGTGCAAAGTGGTTGTAACAAATCAGCTTTGGCCAGAAATTGAGACAATCACTTTAGTTATGCACTTGTTAAGTATGCCATCTATGAAAGAATTAAATCATCTTTGGCCAGATATTAAGACATTCATGTTTATGATGCACACTTAACATAGCTTTAGTAATACTTGAATGATAAGTAGATGTATCAAGTCAGCTTTTGGCCATAAATGATACATCAAAAACTCATTCAAGTTAAGCCATTTTGGTTTTGTAAAACATTATCTGATTCTGATTAATTAACTAAGTAATTACAAAACCAATTATTTAGTAGCAAACCACCCGTTAGCGCTGGGGGGTGTAGGGGGACAGCGTGCCCCCGCACGGGGTTCGGGGCGGAGGCCCGAGCCAAAATTTAGTTCACATTAACTGCCAAATTTTATGAACACTCATGATTTCTGATGAATTATGTCTTGGATTCATCCGAAATGACTAATTTCGAATCATTTCGGATTATCCGAAATGGATGATTTCGAATCATTTCGGATGTGTCCAAGACGCGTAAGTCGAATCATTTCGGATGCATTTCAGATGATGCTTAGTCCGAGATTGATCCGAAATGGTGATGCTTAGTCCGAAATGATCCGCAATGATCAAACAGATGTTGATAATCAATAACTCATGATGAACCCTAAATCAGAAAATTCAAACATTCATCCGAAATTCATCGGTAATGATCCGAAAACATCCGTAATGATCAGAGATGATCCGTAATGATGAAACTCCAGATCCGAAATCATCCGTAATGATCAGAGATGATCCGTAATGATGAAACTCCAGATCCGTGATCATCCGAAATAATCCGTAATAAGGATTTCGGATGGCAAAAACGGAATCTGTTATGAATTTTTCAATTCTGTTTTCCAGATTTTCGATATAAAACAGATCCGACTAATCAACATATGCTCTGATACCACATGTTGGGTTCGGTTCGGTTCTGTTCAAACATGAAGGAAAACATGAAAACATACCTGTTACAGCATTCAATGCAGTGGAGAATCCAGTCAGAGAAGATGACATCGAGTTCGACATAATTGTCACTGTGATTTGGTTCCTCCTTAGGGTGCTAACTGATGATGGGGACTAAGAAAACCGACAAGGGAATCGGTATAGGAGAGGAGGTCGATGATGATGATGTTATGCTTATGGGTTTTTGTGTCTAACTGTGTAACCCTCAACCTCTGCATAAGACTCCTTTATATAAGCACCCAGGAGGAAACCTAATTAGTTAATAAGGGTAATATGATCCATCAACAATTACCAACTAATTATTTAATAGGTTATTATATATTTTGACCTATATTATGTAAATGATTATAATATAATGGCTATAGATTAAATATTAAAACATACTATATTTAATCTTACAATTGAGTGAATTATACGGTTCTCATGGTTATCTACATATTATTGGTTTTGAAACACACATATATACATTTATGACTAGATAGTTTTATATCTTATTAACAGTTGTATATGAATATATAGGCAAGATGGACGTGAATTGCTTCCTTTAGGTAGAGTTGCGGGTTGGGTTGCAAGCGGGTTACCTAAAGTCGAAGAAGTTGCCTATCAGGCAGAGTTGAAAATAGCAGAACATTATGTAAAGAAATTTGCAGAGTCCATTGCAGGGAAGTTGTTTGGATCAGGTGGTCAAAGAGGTTTTGGTGTCGGTTGGAAAGCTGGAAAACTATATTATTCGGTTGCAGACAAGTGTGAAAACCGTACAATCGATTTACAGTGTGAGACCACAACTTCCCCTTGCAACAATACTTGTTGAGATAGCGAGTCAGTACCTTGTGTGATGTTCTTGAAGTTATAAACATCACGGGTTTAGTCGATAGGTGCTTTGAAAACTGTGGCACGCCAGTAGAAACCCCTTGCTCGTATATGTTTAATGATACTGGTACTTGTCAACCACAAACCTCTTGTAGTAACATCTCTAATGGCACTATTACTTGTCCCCATAATTAATCAAGGATTGTAAAGTATACATATCATGTCAATGTATGTATATGTATGTATGTTATGAACTTATGATTGTTGTATTTTGATTTATGTGTGTTGTTATATAAATAAACACGATATATGATGGTATGATCACACCTAACCCAGGTATGGATATGCATATACGGGGTAATGTTTGTACCTATCCTTAAAGGGAACAAACCCGTCAACCTTCTAGTACGATTGTAATGTACATGTCCTTAAAGTAAACAAACTAGTCAACCTTCTAGTACGGTTATAAATTTTGTCCTACGCTAATATCCTAATGATTTAGAACGTGCAATTAGGGTCGGACATCTTAAAAATCATGTTTTATATGTTTATTGTGTTTTAGTGTGTCTGTATGTACATGTGTTAACAACAATGTTTGTCGTGTGTTATTTCTTAAGCAACTGCAACGAAGAACTTTCCGCTTGCGTATAATTCATACGTCTCTAAGCTCACAAGCATAATTTTTATAACTTTAATAACGAAGTCTAACCGACCAATACTACATTTCCCTAAATTTAACCGCATTTTATAATCAACGATAAAAAGTAAATCCAGTATACATCATTTATATACACATGGTACACGTCTTTAATGCACAAAATAAACAACAAACTCATCCAACGAATGACAAATCCGAATCCAACCACCTCAACGAAAAGTTGTACCACACGCATTAGACGCTTGTACATCATACGCCAACCATGCATTGGCATATACCCACATGTTACAAGTCATCTAAGCAAGATAGTTTGACTGATACAAACAAAAGCTTCAAGGCTTTTCTTGTTAACTGAAGTTCACCCTCTTCTTCCATGTCTAAGAAAGTCCATTCTGATGACCCACAGCTGCTCTCCCACCGCCTTCATATCTGGGCGGTCCGCTCGTGTCGGTGCGGCACATTGAAATGCTAACTCGAGCATCTTTCCGAAGATTTCACTGTCCAGAGCTTCTCTCATTTGAGGGTCAACCAAATCCATGATTTCACCTTCATTGTACTTCCCAAATGCCTGTAAAATCAATCATCAAAATGGGTCAAAAAAAGTCATTTCGACACAGCCCAGGTTCTTTCGACCCAAAACATTTTTTCCCAAATTAATAAGTTTTTTCAAAGAGTAAAACGTTATTTTGTTCCTAATGTTTGGCCGGTTTTGCAACTTTCGTCCAAAGGTTTGTTTTTCCGCATCTGGATCCAAAAGGTTTGAAATCTTGCCATTTTCATCCAGCCCGTTAACTCCATTCATTTTTTTCTGTTAAGTCAAGGGTATTTTTTGTCTTTTTTTTTCTAGTAAGGGTATTTGGAATACTTGTGCATTATGCTAAATGCTTGTACATAAAGTGAAAAAGAACGAATTGCTCTTTAAGTTAACAAAAAAAGACGAAAATACCCCTGACTTAACGAAGAAAAATGAACGGAGTTAACGAGCAACGAAAACGGCAAGATTTCAAACCTTTTGGATCCAGTCATCCAGATGCGGAAAAACAAGCCTTTGGACGAAAGTTGCAAAACTGGCCAAACCTCAGGGACGAAAATGACATTTTACTCTTTTTTTTAATGATTCGTGTCAAATTTTTGAATAAAATGTCATAAGGGGCTGATGAGCCCATTAGCTCATACTTCCAAACCAGTTCCATAATATAAAAAACGCTTTCGAACTCATTACAACTATCAATGCATAATGTACAACTTGATGATGCACGTGCATAACAGATAAAAAAAAAGTAACAAGAAGCTTACCCATCTTACTGTCACCTTCTCCTCGGGAGATCTCCTGGACTCAATGGGCCTACGACCCGTTAGAATTTCGATAAGTAGAACTCCAAACGAGTAAACATCACTTTTCGGGGTGAGTTGATAGGTTCTCATATATTCAGGGTCAAGATACCCGACAGTGCCCCTTACTTTGGTCACAACATGTGTTTTATCAGTCTCTGCGTCTCCAAGTCTTGCAAATCCAAAATCGGCTACTTTCGCTCTCATTCTCTCGGTTAGAAGAATGTTGGATGACTTGACATCCCGGTGGATAATTTGCTTTTCTGTTCAAAATGAAAAAAAAATTAACAATAACCGAAAGTCTTTGGATGTGCGTTTTGAAAGTGAAGATGTGATTTTGAATGACTAGAATTGGATAAAAATGGTAGCACAAGATGTTTGAAGTTGTAATAATCTGATAATAAGTTGCACTGGTGTTTGGCAAATTCTGATTATCTATATCTATACTATATTATAATACATTTCACAAGGGCTTCTTAAATTATAAGTAATACAAGTATGATTGCTGAAGTTACCACACTTAATGCATATGTTAAAAGATTTTTATGGGTAAATATGTCTTTTAAACAATCCTTACACATTTGCCCCCTTAACTTTACTCAATTTATAAAAAAAAAATACACCATAAAATGAGCAATTTATTCTCTTGAATTTGAGTATAGTATTGCTATAGTTTTTCTTTTCTAACTTAACAAAAATTGATATGTTATGTGATTAACAATGTTTATGGGTGAGCAATAACCGAACCATTAACCGAAACCGAAAATAGACGAAACCGAAAACTAAATTAACCAAAAATCAGTTATCTGCTTTTTTGTACCCTCGGTCAACCGAACTACTTAACAGAAAACCGATTGGTTATTAAAAAAGATTAACCGATGACTTCGGTTTCGGTTGAGGCTCATAATCAAACCTAACTGAATCGTGCACACCTCTGACTGTATTTGTGTTTCCCGCCGCATCGCACAGTCACCCTTCTAGTTTAATAAATAAACATGGACCAAAAAAGACATTCGTACGAAAAAAAGGAGACACTGCGTGTGACATGGAGCAAAAGCCTCTTGAATGAGGCTATACGAAGGGGTATTTAGGTAATTTTACCAAAAACCCTTTGGTAATCGGTTTTGTTAAAGTGAGTATGAGGTAATAGCCTCAAAACGCAAATCCAAACACCCCTTATAAATGATCACTAAAATCTTGAATATAAAGTAAGCGGTACATATACATTATGATTGGATTAAGCATTACCGGCATATAGATGGAGATACGTTAAACCATGAGCAATATCGATGCAAATTTCAAGTCGTTGACTAAAGTCCAAAAAGCTTCCATGAACACCTGAAACAGGAAACAACTAAATTACTGATTTTGCTAAAGTGATGTGTATATATCTGATTCTGATATCATGGAGAAAAAAAAAAAAAACTAAAAAGACTTACCATCCAAATGCTCTCTAAGGGTACCGTTTGGAACATATTCTGTAATGATTAGGCGCTCGTTTCCTTTATCAACATAGCCAAGAAGCTTCACGAGATTCCGGTGATCAATTTTCGCAAGAAGTTCAACTTCACTTCTAAATTCGCTTCTTAGAGCATCAAAATGTTCCTACACGTTTTTTTACAGTTAAAAACGGTTAAAAACCGTTGTATTTTGATTATAACAAAAAGGTTACAATATCTCAAAGATTAATTTAACATAATGCGGGTCCAATCCTCATTCCGGTGGCAGATCTAGGTTTTTTTACTTGTGTCCATGTTCGAAAATGTTCACTTGACTGTCGAATACGTAAATAACACACAAAAAATAAGTGTTGGATACTACATAACATTATTTGACTTTTGAGGTCAAACAGATTGACTTCAACTTTTTATACATCAAGGTCTATAAACTCCGATGTAGTTGTCAACTTTTTCTAGAAGAAGAAAAGTAAATATTATATATAACCTTGCAATTGACACTTAGTCTGTTTGACCTACAAAGTCAACTGTTTTGTTTCTTATATGTGATACATCATACAGGAAGTAATTGCATAAGTTGATATCTCTAAATATTTAATGCCGTATTAAATGAAACCCAGAAAGTGAAATACTGGATGGAAAGAAACAAACCAAGAAAAAGGTTGAAATGTACATAGTTCGGCTACCGTAAACTATACTCCTTTGACTTTCAAAGTCAAACATGTTGCTTTCAACTTCTTATACACCTTTTATGACCAAATAATAATATCTACCCTAAACCTTAATTATTTAAAAGAAAGAGAGAAAAAAAGAAAGAGAAGTTCATGCATGTAGGGCTGTAAACGAACTGAACGTTCAGCGAACAGTTAGTGAACCGTTCGGCAGGAACTTCGTTTGTGTCCGCTCGTTTAATTAATAAACGAACACGAACAAGAAATTTCGTTCGTTTAATTAAATGAACGAACACAAACCGAGGCAGCATTTGTTCATGTATGTTCGTTTGTGTTCGATAGTTCATTAGGGTTTTTAAACTTTAAATTTTATTTAAATAATTCAAAGTTCCCACTAATAAAATATATAATAAATATTAGTGTATTGTATATTTTTTTTAAAATAAATAAATATACATTTGTTTCTGTTCATAAACGCATGTTTGTGTTCGTTACATAAAATTTAACGAACGAACAAGAACACGTTCATTTCCTTGATGAACGAACACGAACATAAAATCTCCTTTGGTAAGAGTTAATGAACACTTCGTGAACACATTTATTTCCTTGACGAACATTGTTCGTGTTCGTTTGGTTCGTTTGCAGCCCGGCATGCATGTCAACAATGCAGTTGACAATTAGTCTGTTTGCCCTACAAAGGATAAAGCTTTGTTCTTCTAATAATATATACAGCTTATACATTAAACCCTACTGTGTGTACATAAGAAAGTTCTAATTTCAAAAAATCATGTTATGTTCCAATCATGACAAATTATGAGTATTTAAATGGTTCATATTACCTTTTTTGCTCGTTTTATGGCAACAAGTTGACCGTCTGGTAACTGAGCTTTGTACACGGTTCCAAAACCGCCTTCACCCAACTTTAACGATGGTGAAAAGTTTTGGGTGGCTCGTGCCACCTGGTTCATGGTCAAATGAACCGACCCAATCCTATCAAGTTTTGGAGACATCGAGAATCTATGAGGACTAGGTGGCACGCGTAATGGGCTAGCTGGAACCTTTTCGGAAACCGAGTTCATTTCTATAGATGAAGTTGAATCCACTGCAAAACAGATGGTAATCCAATTTATTCAACCAAAATGCCAAAAAAATGCAGTTGATCATTGAAAGTGTAGAGTCAGTTTGGATTGTTTTCTCTCAAAAGGGTCAAACAGAACATGTCAAACGCGGTGAAGGTTCAAAGTTGATAAAAGTCTATTTCATTGCAAACAAACACCTACGTCATCTTATTCAAATATTTTAGAGAGTAAATGTCATTTTCGTTCCTGAGGTTTGGCCAGTTTTGCGACTTTCGTCCAAAGGTTTGTTTTTCCGCATCTGGATCCAAAAGGTTTGAAATCTTGCCATTTTCATCCAACTTGTTAACTCCATCCATTTTTCTCCGTTAAATGAGGGGCATTTCTGTCTTTTTAGACATTTAATAAAATAAAAAACATTATAAGAAATAAAGATCTACTTTTCTTGACTTTTCCCCACCCAAGCCCTTTAATCATCACAAAAAATGTCTAAAATGATGAAATACCCCTGAGTGTTAATGTTAAAAAAAATGGATGGAGTTATCGAGTTGGATGAAAACGGAAAGATTCCAAACCTTTTGGATCCAGATGCGGAAAAACAAACCTTTGGACAAAAGTCGCAAAAGTAGCCAAACCTCAGGGACGAAAATGGCATTTTACTCTATTTTAAATTATATCATTATGACGTTTATTAACAATACTAACAATAATTATTATAAAAAAATATATTGTTTTTGCAATCATAATTAACGTATAAATTTGCAGGTCAAACCCGACCCGTCCTCTTTTGACCGGTACAAAAAAAATTGATAACTTGCACCACCCGTCCTCAGAAAAGGTTTTTATTAGTAATTTAAGGATTTCTTGACATGTAACATAATTTAGAGTATTCATAATTTATCTCACTTGAACTCGGCTCCTTGGCAAGAACAGTGTGGGCCATCTCTTTCTTTCTGGAACGAAAGCATGGGCAAAGAAAACCGCAACACAAAACCAAAATCCCGGATGCACCCATCACTAGATATTTTGCTTTAAACTTGGAATCTTTATCATCTTTTGTTTTCTTTGACTCTTTTGCCTCTCGTTCTAAATCTCCATCTCTAATTAAATTCTGCAAAATTCTCCTTCCACCTGGCCAAAAGTACAAAAATGTTGAAAATCCACAAGTTTAAAAATGCATAAAATAAAACATACAGAAAACTGCAAAAAGTTTATAATGTATAGATTTAAAGATAATTTATATATTTGCCCGTTACCATCGTCAAAATATTATGTTACTGGCTTGTGTCACAAGATTCCTTTAGGTATGATGATGGTATTTAAGGCATTTGAGAGAAACAAGCATGCAAAACTGTTTAAAATCCACAAGTTTAAAACTTGAGTAAAGTACACGGATGGTCCCTATGGTTAATCAAAATTTTGTATTTGGTCCCTAGCTTTCCAAAAGTACACGGATAGTTGCTGTGTTTTGCACTTTGTAACGCATATAGTCCCCAGCCAACAAATCTAAAGGTTTTAGCATGTCCAAGTTAGGGACTAAATGCGTTACAAAATGCAAATCACAGGGACCATCCATGTACTTTTGGAAAAAGTTGGGGACTAAATGCGTTATAAAGTGTAAACCACAAGGACCATTTGTGTACTTTTGGAAAGCTGGGGATCAAATCCAAAATTTTGGTAAACCAAAGGGACCATCCGTGTGCTTTACTCTTAAACTTTCATTGTAAAAAACATGTTACTCCCACCGTCCCAAGAAATCTGCAAGACTCACCTTCCGGGGCGTCTAATGAAAACTGTGAAAAGACAAACTTGTTGACTTGGGTCACACGTTTGCTTTATGTGTAACAAAGGGGTTAGATGATTGATGAGTAGTCAAACTATAAGCAATTTTCATGGATGGGTCCCAGAGGTAGTATACAATATTCTTATTCAAGACTGCAAATTTTCCTTTAACGGGAAGATTTTGTATAAAACTGCTTATTTACCAGTTGTCTGTCAATGGAAATAATATGTTGACTCGGGTCACAAGATTCATTTATGTGTATGAGATAGTATTTTACAATTTGATAAATGGTCAAAACATTGCAATTTGCATACGACAGATTCGTGAGGTATTAAGTATTTTACAATTTGATACAAAATTCTTTCAAAATGTTCCACAAATTTAAAAAAAAAAATTTGATGGACAGATTCCAAGATAAAATTATGCATTTGCCCATTATAATCGATATGATTGACCTGGACCACAAGACACCTTTATTATGTGTAACAAAGGGTATTTCAGATATTTGACAAATCATCAAAATGTTGCAGCTTTTACCTGAAAAACGATCCACCTCATAGCAATGACTCCCAACATTCCGATTAATGAAACAATGATTTGCATGATGTAACTTGATGGACTTGCAAAATAAATCTTTGCTTACTAATTCCTCGTTTAAATAAAATAATTTGCTCTTAGAATCACTCGAATAGCCGATATGATGTGTCCCACAAGCCTTTAAATGCAAAAATCCCGAGGCAAATATGATCGATGATTGGATCAACAATACAAAACTCAACAAGATCACTCCCATCCTCATTAATGAACATAACTAGTTCATCTTACCGACAAAGACGGTTTCACAGTTCACTCAAGAATTATGAAATGCTCCGATACACAATTCCAAAATATTCTGAATCGCCTTTTGATGTTAACTTTTAGTCTTCCAAACCTGTACACAAATTAGACAAAGATAAATACACATGTAAGAAAAGAGGGTGAGTGTAAAAAGGGCATTTTGAAAAATAATAATCTCTATATTCGGTTTCTCGTATTGGATAACGAGATTATGCTCGCAGTGTGATAAAAATCATATATGCTCTTATTAATCCTTTAATGCCTTGTCATTATAATCAGATGTTATTATTGCAATGTTAAGCAACAGACTCACACCAACACTTACAATTTACTTAAATCTGAATATTAAATATCATATAATCACTTTCTAAAACACATATTCAAATAAACCCTTATCAGGCAGAAGCACAATCTAACTAGATATTCTTGAAACACAATCCCTATAATTCTGAATACACAAAACCCCTCAAATTTGTCAAACCTTATATCCAAATTGTCCAATGTCACAAGATTGATTGACAAAACATTAAAGAAACAAAACCCTAATTTAAAACAACCAACGATTAACATAAATCAATGGTTTGCATGTTAAAAACTCAATTTTTCATAAATTTCTTCACAATTCAGACAACCCCATTTGAAAAATCAAAAAATAAACAAAACCCATCACTAGAAACACCTTCCATTGCCACTGAATTCAAAAATTAAATCAAGTTATATCAAAGACCCAGTGACCAATCAAGAATTGCATATTGTAATAAAAAAAGAAAGAAAAAAAAAACAATCTTTAATCAATTTCTTCAAAACTGATGCAACCCCAGATGATAAAACAAGAAACTAAGCCCAACCCATAATCCATACAACCTTAAATCACCATAAAAATCACAAAGAAAACTCAATTTTCCATGAATTTCTTCACAATTCAGACAAACCCATGTGAAAAAAAATTTAAATAAACAAAACCCATCATTACAAACTCCTTCAATTGCCACTAAATTCAAAATTTAATCCAAGTAATATCAAAGACCCAGTGACCAAACAAGAATTGCATATTACATTAAAAAAAAAAGAAAAAAAAACAATCTTTAATCAATTTCTTCAAAATTGAGACAACCCCAGATGATAAAACAAGAAACTAAACCCAACCCATCATCCAAGCAACTTTAAATTCCCATAAAAACACAATACAAATATCAAGAATTATGAACCAAATCAACAAAATATTAAATACCAACTCAAGATTCAAGTCAACATATATGAAAAAGGGATAAAGTTGAAACCTTTATGAAGCCGGCAGAGTAAAAAGAAGATAAAGATTAAGATTAGGTGAGTAAATTGTAAAGAATGTTAAGTTTCTTGGAAGACTTTGATGAAGGCGTTGGGACGACCGGCGAGATGTGAAGGAAGGGGAGGTGATGAGAATAAAATATGAGAGTTTTGTTTTATAAAAGTGGTCAATGATTTTGAGTCTTTGACCAAAGATTGGAAAATTATTGAAGTTGATGTCATACCCCATGTAAGGAAAGTGAGCTGGTTTTGAAGTTCACACGGGTTGACCCGATAAGGTACACTAAGATTTAAAATATATTTTATTAAATACCGTAAATACTTACCGATGGTAAGTGATGGTAAGGTGTTTCTCCTCTTTATAAAAAAAATCAAGATGTAAATGGTTTAGGGGTTGTTTGTTTAGCTCTTAATGGTTCAAACATCTTACTGGTTCAGCACTTAATGGTTCAGACTATTTGTTTCGCGAGCAGATGTCTGAATGGTTCAGACATTTGTCTTTGAACGGTTAAGCATTATACTGGCTCTTAAAGGTTCAAACATCTTACTGGTTCAACACTTAACCATTAAGAAGTTGTCAAACAGCCCCTTAATCCTGCAAGGTGTATGTATAGAAGTATTTTTAGGAGTATGTTAGATAAGCCCCTTAATCCTGTAAGGTATATGTATAGAAGTATTTTTAGGAGTATATTAGATAGTTAGTTTGTAGTGTAAAAAAATACTACAAAGACACAAAGTGATTAACACTCTTGGGTAGATAGAAAGAAAACTTGAATATTGGGTGGTTGTTTGGGTCATTATACTTGTAAATGAGTTAGTATTTTTCGTGTTCAAAGTCATCTTTGCGGTTAAATTATTGAGGTTGTAAACACTATAAAAACCCGTTAAAACGAATCTTAAGGTTGCATATTTGTAGATTGTCATTTGATGCTCAAATTCGTCTAGAGCTCTAGATCTCATAAGGATAAAACATGTATTTACAATTAGTACATGTTAAATCTATGGTTAATCAACATTAAGCCAAATTCTACTTTGCTAAAATGATGATTTCTGAAATATATACGCGCCGTTAATTTTATAGCTTAATAATTTTGTAAAAATTAAATATCCAACATCGTACGATCTAGTTTACTCTAGCCTCAAGTTTGGTCCAGCTACCCTTCTCACTACTAGACCAATTGGATTGGTTAGTCGAATAGGAAACCGGGTTCATAGCCGATTCGGTTAAGCCTCTTTGAATTGTCCCCACTCGAGCTAGTCGGACCAAATGCTTTGACTGAATTTTAACTTTGTCTTTTTTTTTCTCTTTAGAATCTTATTTACTTATCCGAGTGTTATTTCAGACTTCAATTTTATTTATTTAAGTGTTTTTTATTGAAACTGTAAATTCACTACAACACATAAAGTAGTTTTATATTTTGTTTTAAATTATAGTATATTTTTTTTTGAAAGGTGAACTTCTTAATGGTGACCATTGTCACATCCGCAAATCGCGGACCCTCGCCAAGATTAAGGGCCCAGATAGCAAGGCCAGCGCTGGGTTTACCAGTCTTGGGTCGAAGGCTTTCCCCCGGAAACCGTACCGCCTCTACACGAGTTGCCTCGCTAGAGTAACAGCCGGATGAAAACCGGAGTGACGCTCAGGATCAAACCCTCCTCGGTAGGTTTTTCACCATCATTGCGCACGGGTGTCCTACCCCCTTTCGCCACAAGCTGGGATCGAACCGGTGACCTCTAGGAGACCAAACCGGCCCTCAACCAACTGGGCTATGAAGGCAGGACTTTAAATTATAGTATATAGTATTAGTTTTTAGATTATCTATAACATCATTCGGGTTTGAAATCAATCCGATAAGATGACTGATTAGGTAACATGTCCGTTTATGAAATTGATTTTTTTAATTGTATTTTTTTTTAATTGTATACGATGATACATTTAAATACAAAAGTTTCAACTCTTGTAGAAGAAATGGGCTTGAACACTGCGTATTGGGCTTGTTAATTAGAGACTTGGATCAAATTTGAGTTAAATGGTCTGTGGACGGCGAAAGTTTGACATAAAACAAGTTTGAGTTTTATATATACTAAGCTAAAAATCCGTGTATTACCCGAGTTAAATAAAAAAATTTAGATAGTTAGTGATGAAGATTGAAAAATTATAAAACGATTTTGAGATAAGATATTATTGATTTTTTTTTAAATTAAAAATAGCATAGAGAGTTAAAATATGAGAAACACAAAAAGAACTTTTCAGTTCACTAATCATAACATGTGACATTTTGGGTTTTCCTGCACGTTTCATAGATGATACAATTAATTGTATTCCAGTAGATGGAACTTATAAGTAAGCATGAATAGAAATGAGAATGCACGTAGGTCGTTATTTACAAGACTTATATGTATAGTAATATGTGACTAAGATTTGCTCACTTAAACATGTAAGAATGTAAATTGTAAGTAAGAATTTGGGTAGAAGGGTAAGTGTATGAAGTAGAATTATTATACACGAATGAACTGGATTAGATAAGATGTGTGCGCATTATCGAACCATGGGTATTCGAATGTGAGAACTCTCATATGTGACTTGTAAGTCTTTATGGTGTTAATATGCATGTGTATTAACGATGTTAACTGGGTTTCCTTTGAGAATGAAATGAAGTGCAGGTACATTATTGTGGACTCACTAAAGATTAGATACCGAAATGAAATGCTGGAATTCAAAAAAAGAAAATCGAATGGAATGTATACGAGAATAGAACGGGATAAGACCCAATAATTATGAACCTTATTTATATATATAATGTGTACTAATGATGCGAATGTATGTGGTGAGTGCAGGTTGTACGGAATTATGGATCATCATCATGAAGAACAAGTGATTGAAGATCGAGTTAGAGAGAGATGGATTGTACGGAATGGGTGGTCAAGTAAATTTTGTATTAGTATGTTATATTTGATACACAAAATGAAGGATGGATGATGTAATTCTTTTAAAGAAGTTGTTTTTAAATGGCTTTCAAGTATGAAAGGATATTTATAAAGAAAGAAATTTTACGATAAGTATGTCCGCTGCGTATTTATGATCAAAACGTGTTAGGGGTCTTACAATTTGTCTAGTGGTGAATCATACAATAAGGATTAATCCTCCATGCTTGACTTATATGACAATCTATGAAACTCATGATGGACTTAGCTTAGGATTATTATTATTATAACTATATAAATGTATGTATATATATGAACATGGCCGATTTTATGATGATAATCGGTTTATGATTATTCGTGTCACACCCCAACCGATGACGGAAACATCGGGGCGCGGCACTGAGCGAAACAGATTGTCCAAGAGAAATTCCATAACAACTAATTTACCGGATAGTTAACATTATGTCCCATACCATAACCCATCAAATAATTCAATTATTACAAACATAGATATCTCTAGGCAAATCATTGTTTCGACAACTCAAATAAATAAATTGTTTTTGTTTCTAGACTCTCCTACTTGATTCCACATAAGCAAGAGCACAACATCCTAAGCAATCAAACACCTGTCACATACGTTAAAATAGAGGTCAATACACATAGTGTAAATGTGAGCATACAAGTTTAATAGTAATAATAGATTGCGAAGCGTTTACGCATAACCAGCATGTAACATGTAGCAAAGTGAAGCTAGTAGGTTATCGACAATGAAATATGCATAGACATGACTGCGAGTTGTAGAATGCGCAACACATATCACCACTACGATACGTGAAGAAATAACCTTAACAACCCCTGTCCACGACAGGTGCTGAGTCCAAACTATAGTACTATCATTGCTAAGGCGTCAAGCAACTATCACTCTGTAAACATAACATACAAGCATTCATCGAGTAATATAAAACATACAAGCGGTCAACGTATAAAAGTGTTTGCGGTGTGTGATCGATGTGATTGGATATAAGTAACGTATGTAACACCCAAAAGTGCTTAAAGCAAAAAGGGATCGAGTATACTCACATATAGTGCTTATTAACGAAACACTCTCTTGGATTGAAGGGGGCGCTGAGAGATTAGCCTGAACAGTTAACGATAGCGTAAGCGAATGACCAGTGCGTTAAACGGTGAAAAGTAACCCAAGTGACGAATGGTCATCCAATCGGATGACAATCCGAACGGATGGTCATTCGATCGAATGACAATCCGTTCGGATGGCCATTCGGTCGGATTGGCATTCGTTTGGGATGGATGTGTTTGTGTATGATGGCTTTGAAGTTTTCGTTGTAGCATTTTGAAAACAGAGAAGTATCTCTACCTTTCAGGCCGCCCGGTCGAACGGTCGTTCGATCGGATGGCGATCCGTCGGTTAGACATTCTCAGAGGACAAGTTCACAGCAGGATTTGTCATTTGATCGGATGGTCTTCCGATCGGATGGCAATTCGTTAGAAATTGATGATCTTTGAAATTTATGAAAATTTTTAAGTGTTGAACCATAAGCCAATCCGATCGGATTGTCGTTCTATCGGATGGCAATCCGATCGAACTGCAGTCCGTTTGGGTGGCTGGTTCGTTTTGAAATTCGGTAAGTTTTGAAAGGTCTTGCGGTTTGATCGAGGCGGTATGACAATGTATTGAACAACAGGAACCCTACCAGGTCCAGGCCGTCTGATCGGATGGGAATCACCCCAGTCCGATCAGTTAACTGTTCGTGATGGTTTGTTCATGTTCATCCCGAAGTCGGTTGTCTCTTGGATAGGAATCAGATCTCAAACTGACACTTCACTACTAAACGAGTAGAAGGTCTAAACGAGCTCCGATTCTATCGGTTTTGAAGGCATTGAGTGTAAAAGAGTTGTGTAACACCCCGAAAATTTCGTCCAATAATGTATTGACACGTGTCATAAGCTTTGAACGTGTGAAAGAATACTTTAGAGGGACTAAAGTTGACAAACAATGAAACTATGTAAATATAAGGGTTCAAAGTGTCAACAATGAATAAATATACTTTACAATAACCCTACATGATGTTTATAACCTTAAACGAATGGATCATGGATCATACGAAGCGAATTGTGAAAGAAAGTGAGACATTACAAACTACAGGGGTTAAATGTGTCAACATGTTAAAGATATACCTCTGAGTGACCTTATATCAAACCCGAAGCCTTGTAACGATTAATTATGCTCACTAGAATGCACCATAAAAATTTCACCAAGTTTCGTTATCATATGAGAAAGTTATGATAAAATTCGTGTGTGAGGGTTAGAATCGTCAACATAGAAAATTAGGGCTTTTCGGGTGATCACAAAGTTACCCGAGGACTTGACAAAGTGGGTATAAGTATTAAATCCCCCATATGTCAAATATAAAGCCTCTTAATGCAAGAAACAACTCGAAAACGACCTTTCGGGGGACCAAGGACCAAAACGCAAAACGAAGAAAACATGTTAACCTGAATTCAGCCTCCATGCGGCCCGCGTAAGAATTGCTTATACCTGAGGCGGGTCGCGACAGACCTGCAGACGCGAAACATAACAGACAACTGTCTGTTGTGTTTTTAACCGACTTAAAACATGGATTTCGATTCTATGGGCTGGTCTATACTGGTTTATAGCCTATAGAAGCCATATACATGCATCTTGGATCATCTTACACTCATTTGGAATCAAATTATGAAAGATCAAAGTTCTTATTCAAAGTCATAAGTTGCCAACTTTCTTCCATTCATATTCTGATCAACCTCAGGAGCTTACGGACCATTCTCAAGCTTTCAAATCATCCATTAGACGTGTGTAAGTGCTCTTGACCCTTCTCGATTGGGTTATGCTTAGTTTATAGCCTAGAAGTCAAACCGTCGTAATTACGGTTTGACTTGGCGATAAATCATAAACGGTCCAGAGTTTTGTCGAAACGAAAGTTGTTACAAGTTGGTAATATTGTGGGCAATTAACCCTTAAAAGGGCACCCTTTGATTCCCGATCTAACTATGTCGTTTGTCGAGTCAAACTTCTTCCGAAAAAGTCAACATAACCATTAAACATGTAATTAGCGTTACAGAGGGCGTGTAATCTGTTTTATTATTCATATAACCTGCTAATAAGCATAAAGACTTGTCTAAGCTTGTTTGATTCGACAACTCTCTGTTTTGAACCGATTCGGAGCCGAAAGTCGCATAGTTTGACTTTCTGCTTTGACCTCGATTCTGACCCGGTTTTGATAGGTTTAGACAGGCCTTAAAGTTCCATTAGGACCTTGTTACATGTTAGTATAATCCTCTGCGTTTATACTACCCGAATCCTTAACTATCCGACGTTTCCGTTAAATGCCTAAATAATGACCATAATGCCCTTATGACCGTAGAACGAGATTTTTGAAGATGTGAAAGTACAAAAGTCTTTGTTACTGATTATTGAACATGTCTGTAAATTTTCACGTTAATCGGAAGTCTAGATTAGGAGTTAGGCTTAATGACGTAATTTTAAACACTTTTATTAATTAAACGACGTCATTAGCATAAAGCTTATCTAAACCAAATTTTTGACACCAAAACTTTTACCCACTGATGTTAAATAATATTTTAGGATTTTTGAAGATTTTTAATTATTATTAAACTGATCATAAGCTAGGTTTATCGCCTTAATTCGGTAAATACCGAATATGCCCTTTTCGGGTATAAAATGAGTTTTACAAGTTCTTTTGCTACAAATCCAATTGCTACTGATTTTAAATAATAAATGTAGTGTTTTGAGCCTGTTTAAATGATCAGAAAACTTAGAATCCTATTTTAAACCGTACGTCGCTTAAAACGGCTTTATACGCGTATTATACGCGTAGTTTGAGTTTAAAACCATTTTGTTTCATAAGACTTAACATCAAATGTTATAACCTGTTAAAATAAATTATTTTCCTGATTTATTCAGACCCGAATCACAGGAGTTGAATTAATCCTTTTTTTATAATCTTTAAAATGACCAAAATACCCCTACGGGGCTTAAAATACGATTAAACTCGTTTTGGGCATAACGGAAGGTATCCTACTGATATCATGACATATTTAAGGCATGTTAACTTAGGAAACCTGTTTAGGACTCTTATGGTTACCCGTTACGCTTCATACGCGTTCGGTTCGGTTTATGTAACTAGTTTACATAAACTAGCCGAAACGGGTCAAACCTTATCGGTTTTATCTCAAGATCCAGAATGTGTATCATATACCCATATTAAGCAAGTCTTCAAACTTGTCGGGTCTAAATCACATTCTATTCCGGTCTTCGCCTTATCATGCGTTTGAACCGTATCTTCCTTTTGAAAACTAATCGGTCTAAGTCAAGGCTTAATTCAAAGACCGTTAGGATTCTAATAGGTTATTAAAAACCTTCGTTCCAGATGTAGGAGCCCAGTAAAAGCTATATGTACTTGCTGATTTGATACGGCTGGGATTGAATTTATATTTAGCTCAGGTAAATACTTTTAACTTATTTCCCTATACGGGCTTGGGGTACGGTATATAAAATACCGCTTGGTCGGGCATTGAATATTTAATTGTATGACAATTAAAGTATTGAGGTGTTCCGTTTAATTTGTTTTGTTTGCTTAAAGCCTTTGGGGGTTAATGACCGTTGTCCCGGATATCCCTGGCATCATTTTACGAAATGGCCACGACCTTAGCACACAGGTGTAGGCGTACACCTGTCAGTGTCTCATAATTAAAGTGGTGTGTCCATTAATCTTTAACCCGGCTCGATCCGGGCTACTGAACGCATAAGAAACATGTAAATCCTGTACAAGTTTATATATTTAAATAAGTAACCCAAGTTATAAAATATTATTTGTGCCATGTGCATTCAAATCAATCATTTTAAAAACCTTTTCAAATGAGTCGGTTGATTGTATTTACCAGTGTAAACTGACGTATTTTTCCCAAAAAGGCTAAGTGCAGGTACTAATCGGAATTGGCTGGCTACTCCTAGCATCAATAAAGAGTTTCGCAAGCTTAGATGCCTAAAGTCTGTTGAACAGTGTTATTTTATTTTCGATCCGCCTGTGGATCCCTTACATCCGTTGTAATATTGTGATGATACATTATTTCGGATTATAATATATTTATCCTTTTGCTTCCGCTGTGCATTTATATATTGTGTTGTTTGACGATGATGTTGCCAACCACGTCACGATACTCCCCTACCGGGCCCACCGGTAATACGTGGAAATTTGGGGTGTGACAAGTTGAAAGAAAGTTACAAAACCATCTTTCAATCCTTTTAACCTTGAAAATGTTTAGATTTAGATGAAAATAGTGTTAAATCATGTGGAAATCATGTAGATCTGAGTTATTCTTGGTGGAATGAAGCCAAAACTTGAAGTTCATAAGAATTCCATGATGACATCACCCTAAAACACCTCAAATCCGTTGATTTCACGGTTAAAAGTGAAGATTCAAAGGTGAAAATGATGAAGAAGTGTGTTTAGATCATGGATGTACAAGATTTAAGGTAGAAACTTACAAGAATCATGAGAAATCGAAGGAAAAGAAGGCTTGAGCGTGCTGGTCGAGTGAGAGAGCTGTCACATCACTGTTGTGATGTGACAAGGGGTATTTATAGGGTTTCCAAATGAGGAAAGTGTGCAGATGGGACGGATCGGACGGCACATCGATCGGATGGCCATCCGATCGAACGGTCATTCGATCGAGTGGTCTGGCGAGTTAGATTTTGGCGTTTCGTTTTGCGTGTTGAGCGTTGCGATGCGTTTCGAGTGAGTGATGCGATAGTGTTACCCATTAGTTACACAAATAACCTAACTACTATATCTAACATACAATCAACGTAAATAACTTGCGTTTAGCGTTTGCGATTAGATTGCGTTGCGATAGAGTTGCGATTGCGTTTGCGATTAATCACCTCAACATAAACATAACATGCACAAGTAACACATATTAGCACACACACGTAAAACATTATCCAGAACACATAATTCGAGTTGTGATTTGATAGCGATGCGATTAGCGGTAAGTCGATTAGCGATTAAACCTCGATTTGTTAGAGATACTCCACATAATACAACTAAAGCAAATAATTAATAGGATTCGATTACAAGTCAAGAAGTACGATTTAATAGTCAAGCAAGGAATGACAGATCGCAATTAGCAATCTTTTATTCCTTTGACTTTGACTTGTACTTTGACTTTCAAAATGCGGGTTGTTACAATTCGTCGTGAACTTAGGCTAACTTATCTATGATTCTAAGTCTCTCGTTGTTGATTTTAAGTCTCTCATTGTTGATTCTAACGGGCAAACTAGGACCCATGAAATCACATATAACTTAGTGTCAAAACGAGTACTTAGACTAGATATACTTTTATGCATACATACTTTTGTATTTGAATTGTAAATCCCGAAACCAACTACTCCTTAAATGTCGTATGACGTTATCTTTGATTCCCCATTCTCATATAATTCGTCACTCACGGATAATTGGAAAGATTTTACAAAACCGTGAGTATACTCGATACCCTTTTTCGTTTACACTTTTGGGTGCAACATGTTTACATTATACAAACTTACACAAACACACATTCTTTATGCAATTACACAACAATCCAATACATGCATGCTAATATGTTATACTTGATTCGTTATTCTGGGGTTATTCTTTTTGTGATAAACGTGTCATTAACTTCATACGAGCCTACCCTTAACATGTATAACACTATAGGAGTCCGCACCACCCGTGTTCGTGAGATCATGTTAAGTCATTCATTCATACTTGCAGTAATCTTTGGGTTGACTTGTTTATTCACATGCCGGTTTATACGTTAATCTTGATAACTAAGTTTGTCATGTGGATTGTTCAACTTTTATACTTATATGCTAGTACTCAAAACTTGTATACTCGCCAATACTTTCGTATTGAACTATACTTTAGAATGTGTTGCAGGATTTTGATGATGATGATGATGATGCACGGAATTTAGTAGGATGGCTAGAAACGCACTTTAAACATTAATACTTGTTGTATTGTAATTCAATTTGTTTCAACTTGTTGTATTCTATTTCAAACAATGTACTTGATCTTAGCAATGAAATGAAATCATTTATTAAATACTTGTCACCTTTAGTGTTATGAAGTCTCGAGCAATCCCGTTCGTCTCACTCCGATGTTTCCGTCATCGGTTGGGGTGTTGTCACACCCCGACCGCGTAAAACAACGAAACCGCGGCGGAAACGTCGGGGAGTGGAGCAACAGAATCATTATTTCACAACACATGGATTGAAGTTTTATTTTATTGAATCAAGTTTATTACATTGTCTCGAATATTAAAATCAAAGCATGAACATATTGTCCTTCATTGTTATTAAGTCACTAAGGCCTCGTCCATCCTTATGTGTGCATGCATCATAATCATCATCAAACATCATCAAACTATGGTACCTGAAACATATGTGAAAATACCTCAGCATAAAAATGTCGGCGAATACATAGGTTTTGTGTGAGTGTCAGACTCATGGCTCGTTTATACGTTGAAATAACTCGTACAACCTCGTTAATCGATATTGAAAAACCTTGTTTTGTAAAACATTTATATTGTAAAATGAATAACCAAGTCAAAACAGATTGGTTATAGTTTATAAAACCTCGATGCCATGAATCTTAACTCAAAACATTTGTTTAAGTATCTAAATCGTAAATCGTTTTCGTAATAAAACTCGTATGGTTTATATCGTTTAGTAAACATCGTTGTATGTCTCGTTGAAAAATCGTTCGTCCAAGCGAACTAAATAACGCTACGGAATGTAATATGATAGAAGCACTTATATATAAGAAGTACCAGCGGCATATCTACCATGATTTTATCACATTACACCCGTCCTGTTATCTAAACACTAACAAAAAAAATCGTTCGTTCAATTCGTTTAACTTGTTTAAATCGTTCAAAATCGTTCTCATTTTAATTGTGAAAACTACTTTTGGTCGTCTCGTGGAATACATTCAAACCTTCGTAACTCGTCCATCGTTCAACTCGTATTGACAAACCACCAAAGGGTAAGTTAACAATCATCAGATTCAGTCGTTACCCACATAACCCCCATACATAACCATGGGTGCAATCCGATAACGGGATTTGTCAGATCCTATGGTACCATAACCTAATACTGGTCTGCTTGGCCAAAGCTAATGAATGTCATTCGTTATGTGAATACGTCCAACAAGTTTGTTCACATTATCGAAATCGTCATTGTTTAATATAAACCATAGTATTCGTTTTTGAAATCATCGTTGAAAGCATCGAAATTGTTTAACACATATGAATCACCCCAAAACAATTGAAAACAGTAAAATAGGGGAACTATGTACTCACTTGAGATTGCAAGGGATCCTCGATTAAAGTAAACTAACAAGCTCGGGTAATCACGGAATCAAGTGGTACCTGGTATCGGATCACTAGTTAATAAATCGACACCTAAATCGGAAGATCGGGTAGAATGAGGTCTCATAAACCAAATGAGTATTGGAACTCATGTGGTATGGTTTAACAAAGCCTACATTCTAAATCGGAACCTATCCTAAGTGCTTACGACCCGTTACGATCCATTAAGGTAGCTTGCGCCACTTTAACGCGTCGTTCGCGCAAATGCGCGTTCGAGACGCCTAACTAGTCCTATGACAAGTATTATATGCCCTAACATGTTTAAATATGTTGCATAATCAGTTAAGTGACAAAAGTTTAAGTTATATATGCTTAAAATCCAATTGTGCATGAAAAGGGTATTTTGGTCATTTTCCTAAGGCATATAAACTACCTATCATAACAACTAATTAAACTAAGTGACCATAAGGTATAACCTCGAAAGGTTATTCCCTATACAACTATGGTCACAAATATGCTTGGTCGGATCCTAATGATCGACCAAACGGGTCGGGTTCGAAAGTCTAAGCGGTTGTTAAGACCGCTTATCTTGCGACCCTATACAAGCACTAGACTAAAAGTGACGAGTTAAACATGTTAAAACATGTTTAACTAAGTTAGAAAACAGGTTTTGATATCAAAACAAAGTGTTTTGATACCCAAGGATAGTTTCATCTCAAAATGCGCATAAACGGCATTTTGACCGAAACTTTGATTCGCCACTTCGACTAATCAACGTGGTAATCAGTAGGTATAGTCATAAGGGACTATAACCATCGTGATTACGCTCACGTCCAAAGTTCAAATGAACTTTGTGTTGACTAAATCGTGGTCAAAGCAGAAAGTCAAACACTGTTTGACTTTCATGCTTGAAAAGCATAAAAAGCATGAAAGAAGCTTACAAAAGGTCCAAGCAAGGAAGATTTGATTCAAATTACTCAGGTATGAAGTATAAAACTCCAACTTAGAGCAGATTGAATCAAAGTGTGAGTTGAATGAATGAAATCAAGTGGGTATTTATAGAATTTCAAGAACCATTATGATCGTTTCTCGTAATTCGGGTTTTAATCTAGACCATACAAGTGTTGCCCATGGTTTACAATACAATGGGGCATCAAAAACTATCAAATGGTATTCCAAGTTAGTGATCAAAACCATCAAAATCAGCTGAAATGGCCAGATTCATTGCTTATGTCTGGCATGTTGTCGCGCCCCGCATAGACTCACACTGAGTCTTACGCGCCCCTCCTAGCCTACTTTGACAGATTGTCAGTTCTAGTCCCTGTAAGCCCAAAACTTGGATTTTGATGCATTTTTTGACACGTTTAAGCCCCGTTAACCTCATTTCAATGCTCTATAATGAAGGTAAAGCATAGGAACATGAAATATGCTCAAAAAAATCTTGGATGTCGGTTCGTTTGGTCGTACGGTTGCGTTATTCGGTTAATTACGACGAAAACTCGAACGGACGCGAAAATGATCCAAATTTCACGACGAATGGTATTTTTGCATTCCAATCACTAAAATAAAATATTTTAATTATTACAAAAATTTTTGGATGTTCGGATATGTTCAGAACATAAGATATGCGCGAAAATGCAAACTTATGCACTTTTTGACGCTTTTAGTCCCTGTTTGATCAAAAAGTTTATTTTCGCATACCGAACCCCTCAAAGCCTATTTATAAGATATGTAAAGGATATTTAGGGTATGTTTAACTTATGATCAAGTTATGGAATGTTCGTTACTATACAAATCAGCATAATTTCACAGTTTGACGCAAATAGTCCCTATGATCGAATAAACTTGTTTTCAACACACCAAACCATCCAAAACTTATTTCTAAGTTATGTAAGGGTTATTTAAGGTATGTTAAGCCTATGTCACTGTTCTGGAGTGTTTGTCGTGTTAAACTGATTATGTTTACGCATCAGTTCGCCTATAATTTTCCAGAAAGCGATTTAAAGTTCGAAATTGAACAAGAATTGATATGTGCAAAGGTCACATGTATTTGTACAAGTTCCAAGATTGAAACACAAGATTTCATTGGACTCGTACTTGTATGATGATCGTAGAGGCACAGATGTCACAGGTGTGACAAAACTATCTACAAATACTTTATGAGCCTTACGAATACTACTAAGCCATGCAAATACTATCAAACCATGCGAAATTATCAAACTATGTGAATATTATTGTAGGATCTAAGTTTGTTATACTTGTGAATTTAAACAATGGAGAACAAACAATTTGTAAATTGTAAAGTAAACAAGATAAACACATAAGATGGAAGTTATATCAAGATTTTTTTATATTGAATTTCAATTATTTCAATTACAGTACAATGATTATACAAACTCCCCCTCAGCCTGATCATAAACTTTATTGTTCGTACAAAAGGAATGAATATGATCAAATAGATCTCTAACACATGAGATCTATTTATAGAAGTACGAAAGCTCTGTTTGCAATCACCTGACGTCACCTTGATAGTGACATCTAACAATCCTAACAGAAAAGATTCCTCAGATGTTGGCAAATATTTGTGGGCATCTAACATCGGATCTATTACATTAAACATATGTTCTAAGCTAAATACTGTTACATTGGATAAACCTTTGTTCTTCAAACTGCTGTTGCCTTGTATCAAACTTTGTTTGGCCATAACAGATGTTTGGACTTCATGATCAGTATTTTGCTTCAACAGAGCTTTGGCCTTGATCAGTGGTTTCTTCTTCTTCAGCTGTGGTTCCAATGCTTCAAACAAATCTTTGAATGTCTTCAACAAATGTTTCGATTAGTGTTCAAGATTCACTATATTTGGAAGGAGAATGCTTCATTAACTGTTTATTTCTTGATCAACAAGTAATGTTTTGGATTTTGAATATCATCTGTTCTTTTGTAGGTCCAACAATTATTTATACGATTGCTATCAAGCCATGAGAATACTATCCGTATGAATATAGTCAAGCTATGTCAAAACTATAACTATTCACAATATTGGGGTTGTGAAAACTTACTTTCTTCTCGCATAAACCCTATAATTTGAATTTGTTGTTGATGTCAACTTCACGACGTAGAATTGAAACTCATCAAGATTACAATTTTATGAATTCATATGCTTCGAAATACATTCCTGATACAGTGTCATGCATAAAGGTTCAGGAAATCACAAGTTTTAAGTTTAAACTTTACTTTGAATCGTTTCAATCGATACCAAGCTTAAACAACATGTCCCCCCCCCCCCCCTTTAGTTTGGAAATAACCTTACAAGCACTCGAAGATGCTAGGCATACACGTTATTCAAATTATGCACCTCTCATCTGGCCATACGCGCATATGAGCTTGTTTAGCTAGAAGTAGCATCAAACGAATGATTTACCTATTGTTCAAGTGTTGTTGACTATTAGTAAGGGCATAAGGTATCTACCAAAATTTGATGGTTCTTGTCACACCCCCAAAATACCACCCATGGAAAACCCTACTAGGCGTGTGACAAACCAATAACGAGCCACTAATCATGTTGAACCCATAACAAGTTCAAAAATGAAATTGCCAAATAATAATGAAAAGTACCAACAATGAGTTTAATGAAATCCAACAAGTTCAGCGGAAGCAATAAGTAAATCAAGTTTAATTGTTTCAAAATAAGTATGTAATATCAACAACCACATCATGAGTATCCAATTAGCTCGACACATGAACACTCCAGCTACTTCAGACAGCAAGTTCCAAATCCAAGTAATCTAACGACCTGCGAGCATGCAACAAGTGTATCAGACAACACTGGTGTAGGTCCCCTTGATGTATGGATCTTTCACAGAATTGTCAATCTAATCAAGAGTGCGGAATCCTCTTGATCAGAATAAGCAGAATTGAGTAGAAACAGAAATCACTTTCAAACCGGGTTTCTATTGATTATCGATTACAAGAATTACAATCAATCAAACCCTAACCAACTATCATATTCGTCCAAGCACAAGCTATCACGAATTCTCTATCTCTCAAATATTGTTTTGGCTGATTAACCTAAACCCTAAAGCCTAACATTGTTTATATATATAACACAAGGTTTACAACTTGGCTTGGGTTTCCTACATGGGCAAGGCCCAAATCGTCCACCCTTGTCCCAACTGGGTTTTGTTTAGCCCAAACTCTATTAATTCACTAATACAAAGCTAAACCCGCTAACTGTTTATCAATTAACTAATTACTAGATATCCAAAGACCAAATCTAAGCTGTTGTCACAAACATGCACCAACAAACTCCCCCTTGACAATGGCTTCATAAAATAACTTTGTCTTCAGTCTTCTTGCAATCTTCATGTAATCTTGCAATGTCTTTGGTCTTTGGATAGCTTCAGCTTCAATAGCTTCTGTCAGCAACAGACTCCCCCTAAGCTGATGCATCCAATCACCAAATCTTCAAAAACTTTAGCGTTTGAGTAAACTCCAGTTCAGCATATGTATAGCAATCTTCAAACTCTTCAACTTTGTCTGCAATGTAGAAAGGAGGTTCTACCATGCATCCAATCAACCTCTCATCTTCTCAACAACTTCTCAGCAACATACTGCTTCAATCTGTATACTATAAAACAAACATCTCGAGAAACCATAAGAATTTTTCAACAAAGTTAAATAAATTATTATTATTCAAGAGATTATATCACAGATTAAGCATTTTCAACTTATCACCAACACGCCAAACTTTTTAATCAGACACCCTATAACCCGCATGATTTAAAATTTTGAACTCACTTTCCAACACTGTCTCCCCCTATCAGTAACAATTCCTCCAAGAATAACAGTCTTCCGTACATTAAGAATTTTAAACAGAAAAAGACACTATTATTGTATTTTTAGATTTTTCTGAAAGCAAGTAAATACAAAAGCAATAAACACTCTGTTTTCGTGAGAATCACCGGTAAGAAGATCATATCAGCACAATCAAACTGTTTTCACACTTATTAGATAATTCTTTATTTAATTTTTCGTGAAAAGCAATCCAAGACTATTACCAGTATGTTCGTCCACTTAAACAAAATGCATGAACATTTCAAGTACCATTACCGTATGATACGTTAAGGTAATTTTATTATTCTGATATATTAGCGTGTCCCACTTCAGGATATACCCCCGCGATCAAGGTATGCACAAAGATTCATCGTAGTAGGTAAGTATACTGTATTCATCCGTTTTGTTTTTCAACGTTTAGATAATTGGTGAACAGGCCAGTACTTCCGTACAGCAAAGAGACCAAAATATCTAACGAGGGCTAAGACAAATACCATTTTTTGGTACGAATTTATGCATTTTACACATTTTGAATGACTCTCTTTGAGAGCTTCTTCATTTATGGGATTTGGCATTTTTTTGCTCTTTTAAGATATCCTGGTTGTGCCTAGGTCAGCATGTATCTGGATGCAGCAGAAGGACAACCCTGATATCCCCAGATGAAATAACAGTATAAAGACCCAAAACCTCAGATTTTGGTAATCTATCAACGCAAGATTTAAGGTCATTAAACCATACACCACTGATGTGTTCCCCACTCATACTCAGTGCATTTAGGTTTATATCACTTTGGTAAGTTGATTATTTTATGCTTTTGCCTACTGATACATCGTATGATGAAGCTGCTATCACACTTAAGCAATTTAATTCATTTTCAGTGTGACAGTCTAACTTGCTGATGTACTATCATTTCTTCTTTTTCACACAGTGATAACTCATTTTTGATTTTCTATTTTTTTTATGTTTTTGATTTTTCAGTTTTTTAATGTTTTTGTATTTTTTATTTTTAAGAAAAAAATAAACTATTTACAAAATTCTTATGAAAAACCAGTTATTCAGGATTCCTCATCCCGTTGAGTTCGACTAAATGTTCAAAGCGAGCCCTGTCAAAAGCTTTAGTATAAAGATCTGCCAGGTTATCTAGTGTGTCGACTCTGCACTTTGAACTTCAATTTAAATCAATCAATATAAATATATCAACAATCTCACATCCCCCTTCATGTGCCTGAAGCAGCCACTATCAACATAAGTTGATAATACTCCTTAGCAGCTCCTGCACACACCAACTTAAGAAATTAGTTAGATTGGGGGACCCAAGCCTTAATGGTCTTGGGTCGTCCAAATTCACCAACCACTGGAACATCCATCCAATATCCATTACTCCTAACTGGAGTCTTGGATCTCAGACCTGTTGATGGAATTTGATTTTGATTTCCACTAGGTCTTTGGTCCTGAGGGTTCCTATATGTATTTGGACTATTTGACCTTTGGAAATTTTGATTTTGGTACCTTGAATTTTGATTCCAAGAAGCATTATTGTTGTAATTTCTAAAGCCATTGTTATAAAAAGTTCGACCACCATTATTTTGGTATCGATTTTGATATTGACCTTGACTTCTGAAATTACTTGTATTTCCATTAAACTTGTTCATTCTAGGTGAACTGCTTCTAGGTCTCTCATATCTGCCTGGTGGAGATCTAGGCTGAAATCTTGGTTGATTTCTTTGAAAACGAGGAACTTATGGAGTTCCTTTTGCAGCCTTATCTTCACCAACAACAACATTTTCTAGTTGCTTAGGAGCAGATTTCTTTGGAGAATTTGATCCTTTCTCCTCACTATCACCTTTCTTCTCTGTTAACTTCTCTCTCTTCTTTTCACTCACTTATGCTTCATTCTTTTTATTAGGACAGCAGCTAGCTACATGTCCTTTGATGTGACACTTGAAGCACGATCTCCTTTTCAAAGACTTCTTAGCTGGAGTCTCTGAGGTAGATCCCTTATCAGATGGTGATGATCCCTTGGATGAACCTTGTTTAGTTTGCTTGATTTCAGATTTTTCTATGCTCTTATTTTTTGCAAACTCTACATTCGATTCATTTTCAATAACAGCGGTTTCGTTTTTCATATCACTACCTTGAACAAAATTAATCTTTTTAACAAAAGCTTGATTTTTATTCTTAGGCGGTGAATTTTTCCTTTTCAAAGGTTCCCTGTTATTGTTCTTCTTAGCATCATCACTCTCAGATCCATCACCTTGACTTGATGTGGATGTGAAACTACTTGGTGCAGATGCCATAAAGTCTGCTAGCTCATCTTCACTAGGCAGGAATGAATAGTCATGACTAAGAGGAGGTGGAACTTCATTAAAGCCCTGGAAGCCCACACTGGTCTTGTCATTACTCTTCTTTAACCCACCCATCATGTGTTTCATTACAAAAGACGAATCTCTGAATTGACTCAATTTCTTTTCAAGTTCAACAATTTTGAGTTGTGCATCTGACAACTCTTTTCATTTTTCAGAAATCTCTTTTGTTTTCTCAGCCATCATGTCATGAGCTAAGTCTATTACTTGAAGTTTTTTATTTAACTTGCATGTTAAAGCTTCAATTTCACTTTCATAACCTTTTATCTTCTTCAAGTATGACGATTCATTTCTTTTAGCAAAAAAAAAAATTTGATTCTTTAATTTTAGACATCTCACTTACCAAACTTTGGTTTTGTGATGACAACCTGTCAACCTCACCCTGTAGTTCACGACATCTCAAACATACATAATTAGATTGTACCTCTTTCTCATGAACTTCTGAGTTTTCATCAGCAACAACCTGTTCAGCTTCACTCTCTTTCTCTACTTCAGCATCCACTTTTGCTTCAGCATTTTTTACTTCAGATTCAGCATCACTCACAGTAGTTTCAACCTCATCAACTGGCACTATCTCTGCCATGAATGCCTGAGTGGCACTCTCATTTCCCTGATATCGCTTTTGTAATGCATCCCACATATCCTTTGAATTAGTGTACTTTTTGAAGGTATGCTTGATGCTATCAGGTAAGGACATCTTTATCGCAGCCAAGGCTCTCTTTTCAGCCTTATACATCTTTTTATCATCCTCTTGCATGTTCACATAGTCTGTTCTACGTGGTCTGCCCTCATAATCGTGTGTTGGGTTTGTGTACCCATCTTCAATACAGATCCACATGCGTGCATCCTGAGATTCAATGAAGGATTTGAAGTTGTCCTTCCATGTAAGATAATTCTCCACCTTCATCATCTTAGGTGCATTCAAATTTGTCATGTTCGACATTTTAAACGTTACAGACTGATAAAACCGTACAAAATATCTCCGAAAACAGTGGTTACCAAATTACACCGTTAGAATCGTCTCGAAAAGACGAATCTAATGATATCTAATGTCGAAAACCGAATTCGGAATTTTCCAGAGTCTTTTTTGTCCTAAAAATACGAGGAATTTAACGGTCCAAACGATTCTGTCAAACGAGCTATGGATCACTTTCTATTTTCGAAAACGTGAATTTTTAGTTACGCTTGCCAAAAATTCTTCCACCTTTTTAATTCCTCTAGTAATTTCGCTGGGAAGTCAAGTTAAATTCGCTAGTCTGTTATACGTCCAATTTCGCTGATCAAGTTCACTGGTCAATTTCGCTGAAATGTCAATTTCGCTGTCTGTTTTCGCTATTACGACGACCAGTAAAGTCGCCGAAAACCGTAGTAATTTCGCTGTGGATAATTACACGGTTACCAAAGTCGCCTTTGGATTTAACTTCGCCGGTCACCGAGGTATCAAGTGTCAAATTCGCTGATCAGTCTGCGAATTTGTTAAAATCGCCTGTTAAGTTTGGAAATTCAATCTTTTCGAAACTTTGATGATTTTCTGGATTCCTTAAACAGTTCCTGCAAAATCGAGCCACCAAATCAGCAAACTTTTGACCCAAATTTGATGAACAAACCAAGAACAATCTCCGAATTTCAGCCAAAATTCTTCAAAAACAATCAACCAGAACAATCTCTAAAACCTGCAAAACAGTAAACAAACAATGCAGAAGATCAAAACAGGCAAAAAATTCGAAAATCTGTATCAAACAAACACAAAATTTCGAAACCCTAATTTTTCAGGTTTCAAAAAATTCAAAAATCTCCCTGTTTCTCCAAGAACAATTCTGAACCGAGCCTTCAAGAGCCTAACGCTCTGATACCAATTGTAGGTCCCCTTGAGTCGTTTAGCCCTTGTCCCAACTGGGTTTTGTTTAGCCCAAACTCTATTATTTCACTAATACAAAGCTAAACCCGCTAACTGTTTATCGTTTAACTAATTACAAGATATCCAAAGACCAAATCTAAGCTGTTGTCACAAATATGCACCAACAGCTGGCGAGTTCATAGTTTTACGAAAACGTTAGTTACCAAGTGCTTAGTTAATCCATTAAATTTAATTCCGAAAGTAATGTTGATAATATCTCGATACTGAACAAGACGGCTCCTGATGTATGTTTTGCCCGTTCCCCAGTGCTCCTATCAAAACACTGGGCCCGACTGGGTCATTAGTTCACACCCGCCCTCTCTCAGGAACGGGGTGAGGGTGCCAAACCTAAGTAGCGCTACCAACTAATATCCCGCTACCACCCACGATAGCAAAAGATGGGACTTAAAAGATAGAGAGTGAGAATATTATCCAACATCCCAGTTTTACCCAAAAGATTTATCCCTCCCCGGGATACCCACTGACTGTCCCAACCACCGGGACGCATGCTCAAAGTAGTGAACTCACCTTAGGGTGCTCGGGTTGATAATGTACTTCTAACATTAAACAAATGTTAGGTCCGTTACTCGCGACCTAAGGTATAATGTCATAATAGTGAGTATACGTGTAGGATTTTGCAATACCCTAATGACCCGATGTCTAATGTAATACTTTTTGGCAGGCAGTAACACACAACGAACAGTTACTTACTCTTACGTAATGTTCAAGATAATAGACCCACAACCAACTTGTATTACATAAAATAATTCGTCTAATTACTATTGATTTAACATACATATATGTAGTAGGTTAATACTTTAAACCATCTGCTTATTTAATTCAACACATGATATGTATATGCTAATTTAATTCACACAACATATTAAATTAATTAAAAACAACTAGCATACACAACCAATCATTTCAATAAACACTCACAGTTAATTAAATTCAATGTCAACATATGCATATCAATGTAATTAACGTTCAATGCAGTATATATCCCACATATCCAAAATTTGCCGTTCAAAAAAAAAAAGTATATATCCCACATGCCCACAATTAGAGATAATAAGCATACAATATATACAAAGTTGACATTCAATGTAATAGATTGACAACATTTCATGCGTATAAACTTCTGACCCCCACATGTGACTACACAAAACAACCCCTCATTTAATAAGGTTTGATCATTACACAAGTCCTGACACATTTTACTCCAAATCAATTATTATTATAATCAAATCTCTGTGTTAAAGTTCCCAAAATCTAGACACAATATAACAGTTTATCACTCATATTCACTTAATCGAATTCAACATGTGCGGCCCACTTTTGAGATATCTACATGTGAGGCCCAAGTGTATATTATAATCTTAAACAGTTTCAAAGTCCATTGCCCAAGACAACTTGTATGCTATCTTTTCTATTTCGCCATTGACCATTATTGTTCTAATCGATATCCAGTTTAATCATGTATGCCTAATTATTATCAAGTAACCTTAAAAATTATTAACCAATCATCATCGAACCATTACCAGCACTTATTAACCAATCCTAACACCCATGCATATGTTCAACACCCCATCAGATTAAGACTCACACGTATGCATCTTCGGCTAACATGAATCTTAAAACAACATTCACATTCGATAAATCATCATCATGTAAGATACCCTAGAACATGCATATTAATTCATCTTTATGTTTTAACAAGTATATGCCAAAGAAGAGTCTCATGTTACCCATAAATCATGCAATACATTCAAGAGATCAAACACATTCAATTAATCTACAAACAGTATGCGAGACATACCCAGAAATTAGAGAGGACAAGGGTTTCGGACGATGATGATCCGACTGTTGCCGTTCGTTCGCAAGAGTGAATGAGGGTGTTTAGGGTTTTCCAAGGTTTGCAACTAGAATAATACGTATCATCCAGTGCATATAGGCGTGACACCTTGGATAGGTTTGGGCTCGAACAGACTTAAGGATCTTGGGCCTTGAAGTGCCCAATATGCACAGGTGATAATGTTGTGAGGTTCTAGTGGTAAGTGTTCAATTTCCGGCCCAAATGTATCTCCGGCCCAAATTTCATATCAATATTTGGGCTTTGGTTAACTACGTAGGGTTTGAGGTGCGGTCCATTCACGTTACACATAAACACAAAACATCTAACAATTTCGGTTCCTAACTTTCATATCCAGCAAATATGACCATGCATCCAATCATTTATATATATCGTGCACAATTAAAATCAAGCAAGTATTTAAGCAAGTTCATTCAGTAATCACACGTCAAGCATCGAAGGAACTAGAGAAGTATTGAAAACACCGGTTGTCACAGTTCTTCCCAATAGTTACTGAACTTTGATGTGGCATTTGGTGATACCCAAATTTCACTGAAAGTCACTGAACTATGAATCACCAAATGTCACATCAAAGTTCAGTGACTTTTCATGGCATCAAAGTCACTGAACTTCTTCTTCCTCCTTTGGGGGGGTAAGTTTTCAGCTCCAGTTGCGTTTCGGTCATTGGCCACGGATTCTTTGAGAAAGTGGTAAATTGGGTAACCCTTTCTACTAAACACTTGTAGGATGACAATGTTGTTGCATCCTTACTTTCTCTCTACGTGTTGGCGTGGATCTTTAAAGACGGGTCACTTGTTTTTTTCGTCCATGTAGTGAAATTGGGCACCCAATTGCGACATGTTGTAATATTGTGATTCCATTTTTCATTTTCTTTTAGAGGAGTGTTTAGCACCCACTAGAAGAACGAGATACCACTTTTAGTGATTACAAACAATTTCTCACGTGGCTATGTGAGGAAATGGTTACGACGGTTAGTTTATTAACCCAATCACTAAACTCTATTTTCCTTCCATAATATATATATATATATATATATAGAGGAAGGTTAACGTACATTACAGCTTAACGTACATCACGTACAACAGGTAATTACGCACGTTCATTTTAAAATCACGCACGTTGTAACTCAAAAATCCAAAATCACGCATGCTGAAACACAATAATCACGCGTATTGAAAACATTAATCACGCATGTTATAGAACAAATCACGCATGTTGTTGTACGTGAAGTACATTAAGCCGTAATGTACGATATACTTTTTCTATATATATATATATATATATATATATATATACTAGGCTATCACCCGGGAACATCCCGGGTTAGGAAAATTTAGTTTTCGATAATCAAAGGTACACAAACAACATATTGAAAGTCGTTAGTATCTTCTTTCATTCTGACAATAATTTGTTTTTTGTTTCATCAGTATCCTAAGTTTGTTTACATGTATATTCATAGTTTTCGTGTAAAACTTATTACCTTTTAATTCTTATTGACATCTGAATTAAAAGTTGTTTCGTAAACCGATATAAAATCTTATATTGTTTGTTTTTAATTATGTTATATTACTCTTTAAGTTGACTTTTAAACTAATAATATTGATACACGCTATAAATGTGTCTTAGGAATTTATATGTATTTTTTTTATTTTATTAATAATCATCAAATAATGTTATACTTAGTAATTTAATAATTGTGACGTCATCCGTTCACGACAGAACATAAAGTTGATTAAATTGAAAGGAAAAAAATGATTAAAAAGCATAGATTTATTCATAGATATTAAAAAACATATAAACTATAACCGATATTATAATTATGTTTTAAGAATATCAAATTTAGAAATGAACTAATGAACCATCGATTGTATAAGTATTGAAAGTATCTTTTCATATTTTTTAGAAATTTAAAACCTATATTATTTTAATTAACAAACTGTAATTCAACATTAATATATACTTAATAATTTTAACTCCAATTTAATAACTTCCTAATATATTTAAAAATCCGAAATTTACATTATATATTTACTATATTGACGGCCAAATTTACATTTTATATTATTGGTAAAATCTTGATTTAAAATATTTAATCGGTTGCCTTATTTTTTTTCAATGATTCCTTGAAAACATAATACAAATGTTTGTGTTCAATCCAAAAAACATAAAAACTGAAATTGTTATTCAAACAAAGGAAACACTTTATATTCATAACAAATAACCCATAACTCATAAGTTGTAAAATACTAATTGTCTTTATCACCAATGTTGCATATGTAGAACATACGTTTTGAATTAGGGTTGGCAATGTAGCATCAACATCATTCACTTCACTAACAGTGCGTTTGCCATTTTCATTCTTCTGCACATCATCACTGATGTTCTCTTTATTCTTAGTCGTTTTATCTTCCTTCATTTCATGGTAATCTTCTATTCTTTTGCGATACATTTCAGGAGGAAAAAATTCTGTATAAACTACTTTATACAGCGACGGGCTATCCTCCCATATAGTTTCCCGCGTTCATAAAAGGTAAATAATTTTGAATTAATAAGAACAATGTTGATAAAAAGTTTTTTAATTTCAATATAACTAAAACACAACAATAATATATTACCAGATAATTTTCAGCATAGTTAAGGTGTAGCCACACAAACTCCCATGATGATAAAATTTGCTCTTAGAAGGTTAGTCGTTAGTTTAAACCTGGGCAAAGAATGTAATTTAGGATTTTTGTGTAAAATAAAATTTGCCTTTAAAAAAGATTTTTTTAATAGATAATATAACATCTATACTATATAATAAAATAAACCACTTTAGGGACACTTGTCATCATATTAAGTCATCTCTTATAGATAATTATTATTTTAATTTAATCTCTTCTAATTAATTATAGATAATCCTACTACTAAATATTATTTAATTTAATATCTTATATTATAGATAACCCTCCTACGAAATATTATTAATTTAATATCTTATGGATAATTATTATTTAGTTTAATCTTCTTCTCATTTATAATATAATCTCTTCTAATTAATTATAGATAACTCTCCTACTAAATATTATTTAATTTATTATCTTATATTATAGATAACCCTCCTACTAAATATTTTTAGTTTAGAGTTAATTACATAGTTAGTCCCTGTGGTTTGCACAAAATAACATACTTAGGTACTAATAGTTTAAAATCACATTCTAGGGTATTAACTTTTCATTTTGTAACGTTTGGAGGTATTAACGATATTTGTAGGCTTAAAATCACATTCTATTAGTACCTAAGTATGTTATTTTGTGCAAATAACATACTTAGGTACTAATAGTTTAAAATCACATTCTAGGGTATTAACTTTTCATTTTGTAACGTTTGGAGGTATTAACTTCTAGGGTATTAACATAGTTAGTCCTTGTGGTTTGCACAAAATAACATACTTAGGTACTAATAGAATGTGATTTTAAGCCTACAAATATCGTTAATACCTCCAAACGTTAAAAAATGAAAAGTTAATACCCTAGAATGTGATTTTAAACTATTAGTACCTAAGTATGTTATTTTGTACAAACCACAGGGACTAACTATGTAATTAACTCTTTAGTTTAATATCTTATGGATAATTATTACTTAGTTTAATCTCCTTCTCATTTATAATATAACTAGGCTATAACCCCGTGTAATACACGGGTTGAATAAATATAACTTTATAAAAATGTGACATCTTTAAAAACGTGTGTTGCATGGGTTGAATAAACACGTGTATTACACGGGTTGATTAAATATAATATAATTGGTTAACACATATAGTCGTCAAGATATGTTTTTTAAAAAAATAAACTTTGATGTATTATAACATTTTACTTTGTTTTTATTTATTTATTGATAGGTTAGAAACTTAAGTATTACGCATGGTTAAATCGATGAAATTTTAAATTACATAGTTATTAATAAGCAGAAAAAGTAAAAGAAAACGTAAAAGAAAAAATGTTATTTTTTTATTTTCATGTATGATGTTATAGTTTTACTTTCATATTTGATTAGGTTAGTATAGTAGTAGCAGAGGAATTAACAACAAATATTTTTTTTTTGCTTCTTTTGATCTACTTATGATTGATTGTAATTTGGAAATAATTCTTAATTGAGTCCGGTTCGTCATCAGGTTTATTACCCGTCGGTTATTAGATAGTAAATAAAGATAAAAATTAGAAACTTTTATATAAACAATTAAAACTATTTTTATCCTTATAAATAATAAAAACGTTAATATAGAGTTTTTAATTTTATTAATTAATATATGGTTATCAGTTATCCTTTTTATTATCATCAAAATCTTTTAATTTTAATAATTAACATATGGTTATCACGTATTTTTATCTTTATCATCAAAATCTCTTCTAAAATTTTTAATTGAGACCACCTCATAAAGCGACATGTGTCCCTAAAGTGGTTTCTTTAATTATATAGTATAGATTTATTTGAATTAATTATATATATTTGAACGTTTTGTTTAGTTTGGTATCAAATAAATTTTACGAAACTTAAAATAAAATTAACTAATATTATTTATCATTTATACATTTACAGAGTTTTAAATAAATGGTTAAATTATTGAGACTTCGTTAACAAATTTTGCAACAACAGAATAATCTATTTTTATCACGAAAACCAAACTTTGTATTAATATATTAAATATTTTTATTTTCACTATACAAAATTACATTTACTCGGCCCATGTAACACATGAGGTTTTTTAAGATATAACTTTTTATTATTTGATATATAAAATTGGATTTATTCAATTCGTACAATATCTCCTTCTCATTTATAATATAATTTATTTGAATTAATTATATTTAAACGTTTTGTTTAGTTTGGTATCAAATAAATTTTACAAAACCTAAAATAAAATTAACTAATATTATTTATCATTTATACATTTACGGAGTTTTAAATAAAGGGTTAAATTATTGAGACTTCGTTAACAAATTTTGCAACAACAGAATAATCTATTTTTATCACGAAAACCAAACTTTGTATTAATATATTAAATATTTTATTTTCACTATACAAAATTACATTTACTCGGCCCATGTAACACATGAGGTTTTTTAACATATAACTTTTTATTATTTGATATATAAAAATGGATTTATTCAATTCGTACAATACACAGGGTTTTTTAAGGATATATATTTTTTATTATTTAGTACTAAAAATTACATTTATTCAAACCGTGTAATGCGCATATTTTTAATGATGTAATTTTTTTTTATTGTTTGGTATATAAAATTACATTTATTCAACCCGTGTAATAAATGAGATTTTTTAAAGACGTATTATTTTATTATTTGGTAAACAATATTACATTTATTCAACCCATATTTTTAAAGATGTAATTTTTTTATTGTTTGGTATATAAAATTACATTTATTCAACCCGTGTAATAAATGTGGTTTTTTAAAGACGTATTATTTTATTATTTGGTATATAAAATTATATTTATTTAACCCGTACAATATGGTTCTTATAGATATAACTTTTTATTATTTAATATATAAAAGTATATTTATTCAACCTGTACAATAAATGAGGTTTTAAAAATATATTTTTTAATTATTTAGTATATAAAATTTATTTATTCAACCACGTGTAATACACGGGGTTATAACCTAGTTACTTTATAATAGAAAATAGAAGTGGAATATTCCTATGAGCATAATTGAAATTCCAAACGTAGCCCGATAAGACCGTTTGTTTGCAACGTGAGGTCACTCTCATATACTCATGACCCAACCACATATAATATTTATAATATCAAAAATATATATTTCCTACAATAAAAAAATTATAAGTAAATACCATAGTCAAATCCTAAAAATATAACCATTACTAATGTTTTCTTAAAAATGATTCCTATATTTCTAGAATAAATGCATCACAAGAAGTTTGATGACACTTTGATGTTTGATGTGAAGATAAAATTGAGTATTCTTTGATCTTTAAATCTTAATAGATATTAAGTATTGTTATATAAAAAATGAACACTTATGTGTGATTTGACATTAGGTGTAAAATACCCTGTGCAAATTGAAATTTATATAAAACAGCAAATGTAAAATGGCGTTCAAACTTAAGACACAACGTTGACAACTAGATATAAAACACTATGTATAAAATGTTACATGTTTAAAAAAACCCTTGTGTAAAAAAAATCACTTTTTAGAAGATTCCCAAACTTTTTTTTAAATATATAGGAATACAATAACAACCAGGGATGTAAATGAGCCGGGCCGAGCCCGAGCTCGATTGGGCTCGAGCTTGGCTCGTCGTATTTTTCTGAAGCTCGAGCTCGGCTCGGTTCGAGCTTACTTATTTGAGCTCGAGCTCGGCCCACGAGTAAAACCCAAAGCTCGAGCTCGGCTCGAGCTATTTTGTGAACAACCTCAAACGAGCTAAAAGCTCGGTTTGAGCTCGTTTCAATATCGTTTAAACGCGCCAAAGCTCGGCTCGAGTTCAGCTCGCCTATTTTTCATCATTATTATTATATTATATATAAAAAATAAAATAAAATTTTGTTTGGGCTCGTTTAGGCTCGCAAGCCTAAACGAGTTTTGTATTTCAGGCTCGAGCTCGGGCTCGATAACAAAACGAGCTCTATTTCAGGCTCGAGCTCGGACTCGGCCTCCTTAATGTTCGGCTCGTTTTAGCTTTTAACCGAGCCGATAACGAGTAGCTCTCGAGCCTCTAGACTTCTATGCGGATTTTAACATTGCTTTTATTGTTTAATATATTTGTTAAAAAATGATAAAGAAAGATATTTTCTCTTTTGTTTTCCGAATGTTGATTCATATCTTAGGTATTGGAAAAAATCAAGATATTTATGGCGACTTATTGCTTCTACTTATTTTTTTGTTTTATATCATAGTTATGGGGAAAAAGTCAAGATATTTATGGCGACTTATTGCATCTACTTATTTTTTTAGTTAAACGTCGTGGTTTGAGTCATTTTGACAGTTTAGTCTAAATGTTTCATTTTTTTTCTGTGTCTCTAAAAAGGTTTCACCGTTGCCATTTTAATCCACTGGGTTAACTTCATCCATTTTTTCAGTTAACCAGAAGGACAATTCGGTCATTTTATATGTAATTCTATTAACTAGAAAGACAATTCGGCCATATAAAATGACCGAATCGTCCCCTTCTCGTTAATAGAAATAATGGATGAAGTTAACCCAGTGGACTAAAATGTCAACAGTGAAACTTTTTTGGACCCACAGGCAAAAAATGAAACATTTGGACTAAACTGTCAAAATAGTCAAAACCACAGAGACTAAAATGGCATTTAACTCTATTTTTTAACAGCTAACAAATACTATATAAGTACGGTCATATGGGCAAATTCATTGATGAAAGACCACTCACATTCTATGTACACAGACAACGCTGGTGACCAGACCCGTCACCATTCTAGGAGAAATTCACTGTCCGAAGACCCAGTATGGTAAAACCCGTTGCCTACATTTACTTATTATATGCCAAATTTTACATAATACTATAAGTACCATACAACTTATAAACTAGAACCAAACTTTTTAATTTTTTTTAATGATTTTCCTAGTTTATGTATAAGAGGTAAAATGGGAATCACCAATTTGTTGTCGGAGACTCACGTGGTGTTTGTTTTTTCAGATGCAAGAGATCCGCAGTCTGCGGACCATATCTGCAAACGTCTGCACGAGAAGAGGTGGACCAAATGTCTGCGGAGTGTAATAAAAAGAGTGTTTGATTATCTCATCTCTTTACCCCACATCTGCAAACTTTTTTTCCCTTTCTCTTCTCCCAAACCCCTTTCTCTTGAACATTTCAGATTTGATTCTTTCTTCAACAAATTCAGCCATAACCCAAATCAAAAGTGGGAAACATCGATTTAATTGATGACAAAAAAGGAAAATTTCAATTCACTGATCTTCACTCCAACAATGACCACCTGCAGCCATTCGAGCTTCAAACGAGCGATCTTCCACAAATATCAAAATGCGACCCAGAACAATTTGAATCACAATAACTCAACACAAGGGAATCAAGTAGGGATCATTTGACAATTCGCAACGCACAAGGGGCAATTGTAGATTTTGGAAACAAATTTACTGGAGTTCCCAAAATTCAACCGTGAAGATGTTGATGGGGTGGTTGTATACAGTGGAGCACTTCTTTTTAAATGATGCAGCAATTCACTTGGAAGGCATGGCTTTGCAATGGAAACAAAGGAAAGTTTCAATTCATCGATTTAATTGGTGATTGTCTGTGTTTTGAGATTAGGAGGAGAGGGTTGGAAGAGGTGGGAAGACATTGGACCATGTCTGCGTGGGAAAGAGGACGCACAGAGGTTTGAAGACATTTTTAATGAAATGTCTTCTAAAAAACAAATGGTCTGCAAAGCTAAACGTCTGCGCGTGGTCTGCGTGGCGCAGACATAAGATGTCAGAAGAGGTTTTTCTGAAATAACAAACACCCCCTCAGTCATTTTCTGATGACATATTTTCGTTGATTGATCGATGACTTTTGAGAGTATTTAAGAAATATTTTTGTGGCTCAATTGTGAAAATGAAGATAATGCATGAATGTTTAGCTGCAAGTTTGAATTTCAAAGTTTAATCTTTTTTATCAGTTTTGTTTAGTTTATTTTATGTTGGTACTTATCTCAAATTAATTGGTTTATTTCTAAGTTTGTCAGGGTCTAGTATAAATATATGAATGTTTATGTTAGTTTTGATTGAATTTGAGATTATAAGAACTGTGTTCTTTAAATCTTTTGGTTCCTTTTGAAACATGGGATTATCATTTACTTTTTGAGCCGTTTGATTACTTCTATAATTCCATTTTTACTTAAGAAGGTACAAAAAAAAAAAAAAAAACACTTAAAAACTTTAATCTTTCCTTAAGGTAATGCTATTAAAAGATGCTATTTGTTTATTTTTCTTAAATAACGTGACGTATTTTTTTAGACGAGTTTACGGAAAGTGACGTTTTCATTTTTATAGTTTAACTAGTAAATTGGTTCGCGCGTTGCCGCGGCGTTTCGCAAAATTTTTATATTAAAACGTAGATCAACCGAAAACGTACAAAAAAAAAAGAAGCATCAAAACGTATTATATATGATCCGACTCATTTCCAGAAAAATTTACGTCAAAACGTAAACAAACTTGAATTTATATCCACACATACATAAAAATAAATATGTAAAACTTGATTACAAAGTCTTTAGAAAGTTAAGAGCTTGTATGTGTCAATACTAATGCTAAAATTTAAGAGATAAATAAAATATATACAAACATACAAAAAGACAAAATGATAAAATTAAATAAGTAAATAAATAAATAAAATTACTATTCACAATAGTTTTTATAATTGTATAAAGGGTTATTGGATTTTATCACTCCTAACTATTGGGTATTGGTCGTTGTCACTCCTAACTATCACTTTGACTCCCACCATTCCCAATTTAACACTTTGTGTGTTGTGTCACTCCGGTTGAGTGAATTTTGGCTCTCCTTTTGTCTTTTAGGAACGGATTCACCTGCAATCATTAGTAATTCATAAAGTGTTAGCCTAATATCACCAATAACACAAGTGAAACACTAACAAATGTTCACATGTAAAGTGACACAACACACAAAGTGTTAAGTTGAGAATGGTAGGAGTCAAAATGATAGTTGAGAGTAACAACAACCAATATTCAATAGTTAGGAGTGATAAAATCCAATAACATTGTATAAAACACTTTTATTCATAGTTTTTGTATACTTTGATACAGCTTTATTTGACTTTTAACTGTTGACCCATTTGTTATTATAAAAATATATATCCTTTTGGTAAAAGGGAGAATAAATATAGGCCAGGTCTATTCGCACACGCTTTTTGTCTTTTTGCACACTCAAAGCGCCCCGCTATGGCCAAAGCGGGGCGCTTTGAGTGTGCAAAAAGACAAAAAGCGTGGGCTGGAGTTTGTGTTGTTTTTTTTTTTGAAATAGGTGGGATGTGGGTTAGTTTGGTAGTGTTTTTTGGAGAAAAAAATTGTATTTGAGTTTTATAATACGTTTTTTTATAATTACGTTTTTTTACGTCATTATTTTTATAGAACGTATATAATATAAGTGCGTCTTTATAAACTGTTAACCTTGTTTATTTTGTTAAATTAAACGAACACGTTAAATAAAATGTATAAAAAGCCATAAGAATTAAACGTAAACAATCCAAAACCAACGTGATGTAAATAGAAGATTAACTGCAATATATATATTTATATATATCAGTTTGTACATACAAAACAAAAAGGTACAACTGAGTACATAATACATAACAAATCACTATACAAACAAACTAAGGTACTAATACTCGTGCGGTGGGGACGGTGGGAGGGGAAGTGGAGGCAACCCAGCGACCTCTCGTAGAGCAACGAGCGTCTCGACGATCCAGTCAATGCGTGCATCCTGGCGTCTGAGGCGCCGGTCGAAGTCCCGAGCCACCTCACGCGCTACCGGAGGCAGGTCAGCGTAAACGTGCTGCGGGTACTGTGGCGGCTCAGGAGCTGGCTGAACTGGTGGTACCGGGATCTCCTCGACATGCTCCTCCTGAGCCGGATCCTCTAATACAGGCTGAGCCTGAGCCTCAGCCTGAGGCTGGCCCGGGAACTGATCGAGTCCCAGAGCCTGTAGCTGAGCCTGCCGAGCGGCCGCCTGAACATCAGGAGGGGCCAACACTCCAGGCCTTACCTCAATAACAACCGGGATGACCTCCGGCACCGGCTCCGGCTGCCAAATCAGCCCGTCTCCGCCCCTAAACCTCAGACCAACATCAAAGGTACGGGTGATCTGCATGCTAGAAACTGACGCGCGGCCCAACCTGGTAGACGGGACCGGAGCGGACAGCACCGGATCATGCTCGGGCACGAGCCCGAGCGAGCGTGCGATGGCGATGATGTATGAGCCAGTGTGCACGTACCCGCGGAGCTGCCGGTGGTATGCTGTGGCAAAGTAATCTGCCAGGCAGGCTGCTAGATCGCAGGGCTGTCGTCGCAGTAGGCAGTATAGAAAGAAAAGGTCACTGAGGTTGACCTTCTCCCTGCTGGCACCCCGCGGCACGATAGTTGCCGCGATAACATGGTGCAGGTATCGGAACAAGGGGTCTTTAATGGTGGTGGCCTTTTGCCAGGATTTCCCAAAGGGAACCCTGGAAATGGCCCTCCAGAAACTGATAAGCGTCTGCCTGTCCATCATCCTAACCGCCTGCGTATATAAATCAGTATCAAGCTCGGCCTCTGTGTACAAACCTGTATAAACAAATAATATTAAATAAACAAATAATAATAATAAACAAATAATATTAAATAAACAAATAACATTAAATAAACAAATAATAATAATAAACAAATAATATTAAATAAACAAATAACATTAAATAAACAAATGATATTAAATATAAAATAATAAATAATATTATTTAAACAAACCTGTATGGACAGCAAACTGCCGCACACTCATCTCAAACTGCTGACCGGCGAGACGGAATGTAACCTCGTGGACTGGAAAATCCGGGTCCTCCACGTAATCCGCCGGATGCGGCGCGTATGTAAACGTGGAAAGAAACTCGACCGTAAGCTCAGGGTACGAGTCCTCCATCGCTAGCTCAAATAGGCGCGACCAAGGAGTATCCAGTCCAACTATATCACGCGCCCGCGCAGCCTCTCCCACGGTCTCCAGCAGGTCCCAGTCTATCCCTACATGCGACCCAGTCTCTATGGTGCGCAACGGCGGAAACTGTAGGTACGGACATGCCGGCTCTCCCTCCTCTCCCACATCTCCCTCAACCTCCATATGCTCAATCTCCTCATCGGAGGAATCCATCCCTGCACGTTGAAAAGATAATATTAAATATAAAATAATAAACAAATAATATTACTAAACAATTTAAATAATAAACAAATAATATTAAATTTAAATAATAAACAAATAATATTAAATTTAATATTAAACAAATGTTATTACACAAATAATATTAAACAAATAATATTAAACAAATAAAAGAATATTATTAAACAATTTAAATATTAAACAAATAATATTAAACAAATAAAAATAATAAAAAAAAAAATAATAAACATGAACCAAAGCGCCGCGCTTTGGCCTTGGCGCGACGCTTTGGTTCTTCATTTTGAAGAACTGAACCAGCAATCGATCAAATCCCGCCCAATCAAAACAATATCAAACATGTACATTTAACCAAAACGATTAAGGGTGTTCGATCTTACCTTTTAGCGGTTGAAAGCTTGAAAACGAAGATATCCGGAGCTCAGTGTGTGTAATCGCACCTTTTGTGTGTGTTTTGTGTTTTGTGTTGAAATGGGGGAGAAGCTGCCCCGCTTCAGGTATAACGAGGGACCAAAGCGCCCCGCTTTGGCCATAGCGGGGCGCTTCTGTTCTTATTTAAGGGCAAAGCGCTTCGCTTTGGCCATAGCGGGGCGCTTTGGGCCTTTTTTAAATTTTTTAAAATTGTTTTTAATTCACAAACGCGTCGATAATAGTCTAAATTTTACGTTTTTTCCATTATACATCATTTTTTATTATATATGGAGTATACTGCAAGTTCCGGATCAAATCGGTTACGTGTGATGTCTTATTCCGTTATATCGTATCATTTTGGTTTGAAAGCACAAGTACTCCTGTGAGAGGTGTTATGTGTATCAGCCGCCTACCGCACATGAACATGACGTATTTTTTCATTAATTGTAGTATTATGATGTATATGGTCATTTTGGGTCGTACAAGTGCGTATTGAATCTAATTGGGTCGTGTCGGTGACATTCGGTTTTTAACGTGATGTAACGCATATATTGAACAAACACAAACGTGATTATTATTAAACACATTTAACCTACATCGTGAACATATGGGGTTACATTAAGGTCAGGGGCACGATACGTAAGCATTTCGTACGCGTTGATCTGATCCCTGTATAATGTATGCCAGGCTGCTGCCCGCTCTGTTCTGTTCGCTGTCCAGAGTGGGTTTGGGGGAGGCATTGGATAACAACCTACAAGCTCTACATGTATGAAATGCCCATGGTCGACGAACACAACCGCAACCACCAGGTGAGGTTGCTCAGCTTCGTTTGGCCCGCCCAGCAGAGGGAAAATTGTATCGCTCCCACGCATGTCGAAGGTGTGAACAATCACACCGTATCGTTGGGCAATAAGAAACCCCGTCTCAGGCATCGTCATGTAATTTTCGATATCTGCTCGTCCCACCCCCTTGAAATCGATCCGTCTAAGCAGCGCATCATAATGTCCTATGTTTTCCGGATCGAAAAACTGCCTCCAAAGCGATTCGTTCGTACGTAACTCCTTTATAAGTTGTTTCCGGATCATCAAATATGAATTTTGTTTCACTCCTAACCCAACAGCCACCGATCGAAACCCACAATGACCATCTGGTTTCACGTCCTTTATTCTAACGATGTATGGATGGATCACTTCGGGAATCTGAGATGCGTAGTTGCGGATCGCTATATCCGTCTTAGGACCGAGCTTGATCATCGGGAAATCAGGGTGTAGGTTGATCGTCTGAGGCTGTGACGGTGATATGTACGAGCTGTGACGGGGAAGATCGTCTGAGGCCTCGACCCAAGTTTCTCCCGACGGAATGTACGCGCTTTTTCTAGCGGCTTCAACCTTTCTTTCTTCCTGAGTTTTCAATGTTGGGCGACCACGAGTTTTCTTCAGAACAACAAGAGGTTTTTTGTTATTGTTCCCTGGATTGAGGATTTGCTGAAACTTTTCAAAGAAGCTCCTTTTCACTTGAGGGGGTGTTGGATCGATCTTTTGTTTCAATTTTTCAAATTCCGCGTCTACATCGATATCCTCTATGTTTTTCTTTGCAGGCTTGAAGTCAAGCTTCTTCCAGAACACGTCTATGTGTGTGATCCGGAGTTGCTGACCTGTGGATGAAAACAAATTAGGTGGCAAAATCATAACGAGAAAGGTCAAAGATATTAATTACCTTTATTTTCCAACTTTTCCAAACGACAGGCACATGGCAAACCACAACTGGTAAAAAGTTGGCAACCACAGCTTGCACCGTAGGCTCTCAACCCGTCTTCCTTACGTTTTAGTTCCCTACTCAAAAGCTCAATCGCATATATTGAAACCTTTCTGAGAATATATGCAAGCATGGGCTGCTTCTTGTGGTGCGTCATCACTTTTCGGAGGCTTGTTTCAAAGCTACTACTAATCTCGGTGTATTGTCTATCAACAACATGAGCAACATACAATACAAGTTTATCCAGTGTGTTGCGATGACTTGGAAAGTGACTTTTTAGTGTTGCATGCATGCCCTCAACCCTGTTGGTCGTAGTTTGGTGAAAGTTGATAGTTTTGTTAATCCAGCATGATACAAACTTTTCACAGTACGGATCCAACCAGGATTTCTTCAAATAATCAAAAACCTCTAAAATTAAAAAAAACGTAAATAGTCAGTTTTTGTTATTATATAAAATTTGAACATAATTATGTAAGAAATACCTACGTTCACGGTCATCTTCTTTCAGCTGTGCTTCAAGGTTTTCCAAGTTATACCTGTATATTTCCTCGGTCGTAGACTCGCACAATAACCAAAAACTACGTACGAATTCTTTCCAATCCTTGTCAGAGAATTTCTTCTTGCTGTTCTTATTAATATTTTGTTGAATATGGAACCGACAAAGATACTTATGCGCTTTTGGAAAAACTTGTTCACACGCGTTGATTAGCGCAAAATCCCTGTCTGTTAAAATCACGCGCGGTTCCATACATCCTACCATCATAGACTTGATCCTCTGCAACACCCATAGGTAGTTCTCTGACTTCTCAGCGGAAATTACCGCACAAGCAGCCGTAAACGATTTGTTTGTCGACGTCATGCCTACGACCTGAACAAATGGCAGGTTGTACATGTTCGTTTTGTAGGTGGCGTCAATCATTAGCACATGCGGGAAGGCACACCACATAGTGAATGATCTTTCGTGAACAAAGAAGACATCTTCAACTTCGTTCGATATCTCATTCGTGCGCATGTAATAAGTGTAATTTTTTTCGAGAAGAATGCTTTCAAGTTTTTGCATCGGAGACTTACCGACATTTTTTTCGGCGTTGATCTTCTGAACAGCGTTGTGTATATCTTTCGGAATAAGCTTTCTAGCCGGATTGTTTTTTGTCAGCGTTCGCCAGATACTTTGGTTGGGAATGTCTTGCTCTGCCAGCTCCTTAACCAGTTTTTTATCCTCCGAAGAAAGCCTTCTCGCATACGCGTGACCCTCTAAGTTTTCAATAGGAGTGTGGTTATGCTTCACCTTCGTCACCTCGATCCTCCAAACACTTCCGGATGATTCCGAAAACCCGATCATCTCGAACGGGCAGCCTATTTTCTTGCTACCCGTTTTCCTCTGTGTAGCTATACTCTTATGCTCCCCACCAAAAGTACATTGAAACCAAATCTTGTAATTCTCTCCTCTTTTATTCGACCTCTTAACCACAATGAGGTAACCGTTGTCTTTTGCCGTGTCTTGTACCCAACGCACCAACTCTTTACGTGACGAAAAGGTCTGCGTTGTATCAAACGAAAACGTAACCGGGTAACAGCCTTCCTCGTCAACAGACACATCCCCCGGCTCACCATCGTCACCGAGGTCCGAATATACTTGATGTTCAAAGTTGTGCTCGCCACCGTAACCGAAATTCGAATAACCTTGTAAGCTCTGTTGACAACCGTAACTGTCGTTTGGACCACACTCCTGCTGTACAAAGCTGTACTCGCCACCGTAACCGAAATTCGAATAACCTTGTTGTGCGTAAGGGTCCTCCACAGGGGTATTCAAATCCAGCGTCACCGTGTTATCACGATAACGAATGCTAGATACAACCTCTGCCTCCCTCAAGTTGGACGAGACCGGTTTCTCATACGAGTCAGAAATAGCGGTCCCCTCGTAAGAATCAGGAACAACTGTCTCGTCAGAATATTGACCGAAAATATAGTTGTTTAACCATGACATCGTTTTTTCAAGAGATGTAACTAATACAGCAAAACCGCGCGTTATTTTGAAGAAACACAACGGATGGGGAATAAAGGCAATACAGACCTTTGATCTGAAATGAATGAAAATTAATGTCGAACATTGTCTCTGTCTCAGAGGTTGCTTTTAAAAGGTAAAATGGGTGAAATTTGGGGTCGAAGCGCCGCGCTATGGCCAAAGCGCGACGCTTAGGGTTAACGACAAACCTCATAATCAGCTTTATGTCTCTCAAACAGTAACTCATGTCTCAAACGTCAATCAAGTCACCTTTTGTCGATCTAAGCGCCGCACTATGGCCAAAGCGCGGCGCTTTGAGGTGTGAAAATAATTTTGGCCATGTGCAATTAGCATGACGCTAAATATATTACATCAACTAATAACATATGATTCTTTTAGGACACGTAAACATAAGTGGGAATAATACAATACAATAAGACAAAAGCACAATTATTCTATATTATAACTAACACCAGATTTTATTACTTTAATTTGTGTTGCAACTTTATTCGTTCATATAATATAATGATGCATTTAATATGATTCCATTGGCTTTAATCATATGAATCTTTATTTGTTTTTTTTTTAACTTAAATTAAATAAAAAATAATAATTATTATTATTGTTTGGTTGCATCAGATGTGACTATTTTTTATGTTATTACGTTGAAAAGGTTATCAAATTTCTCAAACACCTTTGCTCTCAATACAGTCTATATCGATGCTTATTATTGCTTGAATTCAGGTAACAATTATAATATAAGTTTACCTCTTCACATACACATATTTGTATAAAGGCACGATAGGATAAGGATCATTACAGAACACTAATTATTGCGAGAACAAAAAGAACAACTCTAAATCACTAAATTTTGGGATTTATGGTTCATATTTCTTAAATTTTATGTTTCTTACATTCATATGTGTATTATATATACGTACAAAAATCATATATTTTCCCCTACACATAGTCTACATACATGTAGGTAATTTTGCCTACACATAACCTACATGTGTGTAGGTTATTTAAAAACTGAGGATTTTTCATATTTTGTTTTAATTTCTAGTGTGAGAAACAATAAATCTTACATTTATAATATTTTCATTTACTTTTTAGGTTTTTGGGATTGAATAAATGAGCGATTCATTTTGTTCTGCGTGTTCTCGCAATATTTAGTGTTCTGCGTAGAACCTTCCCCAGGCACGATAATATATATTATATTATAGAATTATAATAGAAGTTTACAATTAAGAATTGTAAGAACTGCGTTAAAATTATTTCTATAATAATGTAGGAGATTCAATAATATATTACCTCAATCATGTTTCTTGCTCCACTCAAAGCTCAATAATTAAAAAAAAAAGAGTACCAAACACTTTTGTTTGTATGATAAGAGTAAAAACCTAAATAAATACTACATTAAGGGAGTAAAAATGTAATATTATAAAATTCTATGTACTTACAATACCGGGTGTAATTTATCAATTATATATATGGGTAGGATTTAGAGAAAACGTCTAAAAGTATGAAAACGGTGAGAACGATTTTAGTGTTGACATGTGACGTTGATGCTAACTTACACTAAGGATAATATTGTCAAAAAGTTCATGCACATGTCACTCACATGTCAAAGACCATGCACATGCCACTCACATGCATATTCCACCATCTTTTTTAAACTTTCGCAACTTTTCTATACATGATTATTTAAAAAAAAAAATACACCATAAAATCGAGTGTTTTATTATCTTTCTAACGAGTATACTATTGCTATACTTTTGAAATTAAAAAAATAACATGAACTGGGTGTTCAAATAAAAACGGCATAAAAACACTAAGTTCAGATAACACCATGAAAAATACTCAGTTGAAAACGCCATAAAACACCCAGTTCAGAAAAACACCGTAAAAACTCCGTTGAAAACGCCATAAAAACACCCAGTTCAGAAAAACGCTATGAAAATACCCAGTTGAAAACGCCATAAAACACCTAGTTCAGAAAAACACCATGAAAAACTCAGTTGAAAACGCCATAAAAACACTTAGTCCAGAAAATGCCATAAAAACTAGTTGGAAAACGCCATAAAAACATCCACTTCAGAAAACGCCATAAAAACCCAGTTGAAAACACAGTAAAAAAACAAAGTTTAAAACGCCATAAAAAAACTCACTTCATTTTCTTCAAAAAATATATCAATAGTATACTCGTTGGAAAGATTAAAAAACGCTGAATTTTATGGTGTGATTTTTTTGAAAAAATAATCGCGTATAAAAAAGTTATTGGCGTTTAAATATGATCGGGGCAAATGACATGTGATTAACATGTGCACACTTGTTTGGATCTTCCTATTTTACCCCTCCTGGTAGTTCTAAAGCCCCTAGTATTTACAAAAATGTCACAACATCAATCTCAGCCACAAATCACTAAGATCTTGTGGCTAAGAATCATTCTCACCGTTTTCACACTTTGAGGCGTTTTCTCCTGATCCTGTTCCTATATATATATATATATATATATGTATATATATGGGAAGGTTAACGTACAATAGTTCTTAACGTGCGACCGATACGACCTATAATTACGCACGTTCATTTGTAAATTTCAAACCCTAATTACGCATGAATAAGAAAAATCACGCGTGATTAGGGTTCGTTTCAATTAGCCTGGGATTGATCAATTGTTTGATCAATTTCGTCCAATTCGTTTCAATTTTCTTTTCGTTTCAGTTCAAATTGGCCATTGTTCGGTCAATTTCATCGAATTGTTGTAACACCCCAAAAATATTAAATTATATATATCTGTATAGATGTATAATTAACAGAGTTGCTAATTAATTTGCAAAAAATAAAACTAGGAATATTTAACCTAGTTAATTATATGTTATTGAATGATAAAGATTCAAGGGATTCTCACCCATTTTACAAATCTTAAAAGTAGAGGGACTAAAAAGGGGCAAACTTAAAATAGATTTAATAAATAGAATTTAAACATAAAAACAAACACTTGTGTGTGTTCTTCTGTTCGACCAAAACCCAGAGCCAGGAGAGTTCTTTTCTTAAAACCCTAAATTCACCAAAACCTCTCAAAATCAAAGAAGGAAACAGATTTGAAATCAATTCCAAGCTAAATTCGTGATCACTCTAGTTAGGATATCATAAGGTATGTTCAGTTTTGATATTTGGTGATGTTATGAATTGTCATGAACTCTCATAGATGCAATTCTTGAATGAATGAATGTTTGATGTTATGGCAAAATTGAGATGATTATAAGTCTAAGAACAAACCCTAGATAAAAAGTTAGTGATTTTGTATCATAATCTAGTGGTTGAATGATTAATCATATATGTGCTATATGGGTTTTATGAATAAAAGGATGAACACTTGAATTATAGTGATAAATTGATGTTACTTGATTGTTATGATGCAAGTTTAAGGGTCGTTTATGCATACTAGACATATTAGTATGAAAATGATGATTTAGCATGGTTAAATGATTAATCATAAACTTGATAATGTTAGCAAAATAATCTCGCCCATAAGATGTTCGACAAAATGTCTAAATAATCTTGGAATATTGAAAAATATGAAAGGATTGCTTAAATTGACTAGTTAGACGCGTTGCGTGTAAAATATTGTAAAAGGAGTTATAAACGATGAATTCGAATTGAACTCTATAGGTAAATTGGGCGAATCGTTGAGTGGTCAAGGCAGAACAAATATCCGCTTAAAGGGAAAGCTTTAAAGGTACGCGGTTATATGCTTCGTAGATTTTCGTTAGTATTTTTATGACTATTTACGTTGAATAACAAATGCAATATTATGAAGTTCGGTCGATTCTAAAACGGTGGATTATGTATGAATAAACTGAACTGATTAACTAGATTCTAGCGCTAAGTTAGAATAAAAGTGATGGAGTTAAATATAATATTCAAACGGGTCAAAATGACTCGAATAATGAAGGTTTGGTAGTATGTGTCACACCCCGACCACGAAAATCAACAAATCGTGGCGGAAACGCGGGGAGTGTTGTAACAGAATCATTGTTTCATAACACATGGATTGAGGTTTTGTTTTATTGAATTAAATGTATTACATTACATTGAAATTAGAAACAAAACATGAACAAATAGATGTTGTAACAGAATCATTGTTTCATAACACATGGATTGAGGTTTTGTTTTATTGAATTAAATGTATTACATTACATTGAAATTAGAAACAAAACATGAACAAATAGACTTTCATTGTTATTAAGTCACTAAGGCCTCGTCCGTTCCTATGTGAGTATGCATCAATATCATCATCAAACATCACCAACTATGGTACCTGAAACACATGTGAATAGAATAACAAAAGGATATTCTTTTCCTCAACGGACATTCTTCAGAAACGAAAATGAATGGACGGAGTCATTTTCGACGGGTGCTTAATCAGAAATGGAAATGAATAGAGTTAACTCGAAAGGATATTCATTTCCCTCAATGGACATTCTTCAGAAACGAAAATGAACGGACGGAGTCATTTTCAACAGGTGCTTCATCAGAAATGGGAATGAATAGAATTAACTCTAGACACATGACAAAACTTGCTGTGGTTTCTGTGCACTGAATCCCATAATTATGTATGCATCCATAATTACGTAATTCCTTGCACAGTCCGCACAGTGTATTTCATAATGTGAAAGGGATAGAATTTGAACAAGCTTGAGACAACTTTGAATGGGTCAACAAATAAACACATAAGCACATAATTAATTTTTTTATTATTTTGTTAACTTGACGCTGATTTGAACATGGGTATTCAAGGTATACTAGGAACCCAGTCGATGGACTTCAACGTCCTCAAGAATCTATCTGAAAAGATAGGATGATCTTCCAAAAATTCGATTTTTGATTACAAGGAATCATAACATTCGAATTAATGTACACAACAATTAAGGACTTACAGAAATACCCTTAGGTACCCTATTAAGGATTTATAGTGGTATTTTGGGTATACGTCCAGAGTTGTAACTTGCGCCTTGTACTTCATTTTTCCTTGGAAGAAATGGGTACTTCGGATTTTCGTGGAAATGCAAGAGATCATAAAATGGAAGAGTTTTGGGAGTAATCTGTTCTTCAAGGAATACGATTCCTTGATTGTCGGTATTGTAGGGGATATGTTGTTTATACATGCAACCACATGAATACATTGCAATGTAAATCAAAGATTTATTTATAAACAACATCAACAACTGTTTCATAGACCTTTACAACAAAAGAAAATAATACATAAAGCTTGATTATTTCTAAATAACGTTGTCTTCCAATCGGTCAGATGCTCATCCCTACGCTGGATTTGCATTAGCAAGCTTTGGGCAATTCCTTCGAAAATGGCCCATCTCGCCACAGTTGAAGCAAGAACCTGGTAGAAAACGAGCTTGAGCGGGATTGTTGCCAGCTTGATTTGGTGCAGCTACAGCTGGGCAAACTCTTGTTGTATGGCCTATAAGTCCACAAGTTTGATATTTGCGGCACTTTACATTGGCATGATGGTGAAGGCTACATTGGTTGTACAAGGGTGCAATTCCGTTGTATGGCTTCCTAGCAGGGGGTTGAGCTGGTTGGTTGGGGATGGCTTGATCATTGTGAGCAACCACGGCGAAGTTCTGAGAAGCCTTTCGCTTCTTTGACTTCTTGGGGGATCCAGTCTGTTCATCATTCGGTTTCGATTCCTCGATCGGTTTCTTGTCTCCCTTTCGAAAAAGCTTACCTTTCCTGATCTGAGATTCAGTCAAGGTAGCAGATAGCTCAATAGCCTGTCTAACTGTAGTGGGATTACTACCAGTAACAATGTCTTGAACTGAGTCAGGGAGGCCATCAATGTACTTTTCGATTGCCTTGTCCAAGGGCGTAACCATGTTCGGGCATAACAGACTCAACTCCTCATAACGGCCCGTGTAGGCTCGATGCTCACTGCTATCCTGCTTAAGATCGTCGAATTCCCTTTCCAAGGCCCTGATCTCATATCGAGGACAGAATTCCCTCATCATTAGGGCTCGAAGCTCTTCCCAGGTTTGAGCCAGTGCTACCTTAGCACCCCTATCCCTCATCACACCATTCCACCATGTTAAAGCTCGTTTCTCAAAGACACTAGATGCGAATTCAACCTTTCGCTCGATTGGACACTGAACATGTCTGAAGGTGCTCTCTAAACTCTCGAACCATTGCAGAAGTGCAGTCGCTCCATGAAAACCTAGAAAATTTTGATGGCTTGGCAGAGTTGAACGTCTTGAAGTTGCAAGGAGCATTATTGTTGTTGAGAGCTTGGTTACATTGAGCAATGATGTTTGGGATTGCAGCAGCCATTTGCTGCGTAATGATAGTTACCAGTTCTTCATTGGGTACCTGATTGTCGCGTCGTAGAGGCATTCTAAAAGGGGAAACAAGAGAGAAAACAAATGAAATGGTATTGGGTAAGGATATTACAATTACAGACCAAAGAGGCATGGGTGATGGTCATTTGTTCGAACCACGAAGCAAACAAAAGGCTGAATCAAAGTAAATAGGTCCTCATAATGTATCGCGAAGACATGCTCGCCTATAAGTGGACACTCACCCCAAGAGTTCCCAGGTAAGAGTGACTGGTCCAGTATTGCAGATTTATACGAACACTCTAGCCTTAGACATAAAATTCAGGGTACAGGCACCAACCCTTCCAGTTTGCACGTGTTCACATTATTTAGACCAAACTTTGACGAGAATTTGAAAACTTTGAAGGTTCAAAACCTTATAATAAATCATCCTAGAACAGATGATTAGTTTTCAAAGCAGATTCGAAATTTGTGTTCTTATTGTGGTTGTCACCTAAAGATAGGCGACAATATTGTTTTATGACTAAACGCAAGTAAACTTGCGTTAGGGTCCTAGGAAGGTTATAGACTAGGTCAAAGCATTACTAATAACCTAATTCCATATAACCATGAGCTCTGATACCAACTTTTCTGTCACACCCCGACCACAAAAATCAACAAATCATGGCGGAAACGTCAGGGAGTGTTGTAACAGAATCATTGTTTCATAACACATGGATTGAGGTTTTGTTTTATTGAATTAAATGTATTACATTACATTGAAATTAGAAACAAAACATGAACAAATAGACTTTCATTGTTATTAAGTCACTAAGACCTCGTCCGTTCCTATGTGAGTATGCATCAATATGTAACACCTTGTAAATTCACGACCAATATAATGAGGACACGTGTCATGAACTTTAAACGTATAATGGATTATATATGAGGGACTAAAGTTGATAAACAAAGAAAGTATGTGTGTCAAAGGATTCAAAGTGTCAACATTAAATAATTATACCTTTCAACGACCTTACATGATGTTTATACCCTTAAACGAATGAATTATGAATCATATGAAGCCCTTTGTGGAAGAAAGTGAAAGTTTACAAACCGCAAGGGTTAAATGTGTCAACATGTTTAATTTATACCTCTGAGTGACCTTTTAGCGAACCCGAAGCTTTGTAACTATTAATTATGCTCACTAGAATAAGTGATAAAAATTTCACAAGGTTTCGATTTCGTATGAGAAAGATACGCTAACATTCGTATGTGAGGGGTTAAAAATGTCAACGTTGAAATTCAGGACTTTTCGGGTGATCGTAAAGCTAACCAAGGACTTAACAAAGTTTGTTTATAACTTAGGGTCCTTAAAAATCAAGTTGGAGGGTTAAAAGTGCAATAAATCATGTAAAACCACTATTAGAAGGACCAGGGACCAAAATTGCAATTCTGATAAACTTGTAACCTGGGCCTGGCATTCATACCGGCCGCGTAGACCTTGTCTGGGTCTTACGTGGGCCGCCTGAGGACCACCAGCGACCAAATTGCATGACAGGTGCCTGTGCAGCCTGTTAAACCGACCTATTTGCATGGTTTTTGGATCCAGGAGAATGGCCAACAGTTTTTGCATGCATAGGGACACTTGTTATGCATCAGGGATCAGGCATAGACTTTGTTGTAAGCATCTTATGCAATCTAATTCACTATATAATGAGCTCTTAGTTGCAAACATGGGACTTGCACTTTGAAAATCATTCTAACTTATTTTCTGGAGTCTACTGGAGCTCAAGACCATTCCCTAAGGATCATTAGTCGTGCTTAGTACTTCAGTAAGCTTCCTTAACATCTCTAAATTCAGTTTTATTAGTTTAATGGCCTAAAGTCAAACCCGTCGTAATTAAGGTTTGACTTAGTGATTAATCACTAATGGTCCAGTCAATTCTCGAATTGAAAGTAACTTTGAGTTGGTAATTATGTGGGTAATAAACCCTTAAAAGGGCACCCTCTGATTTCCACTCTAACTAGGTCAATTGTCGGGTCAAACTTAATTATAAAAAGTCAACAGAAAGCTAATTCTCAAATAAACACATAATTAACAATGTAGAAGCCATGAAACCTGTTTTATCACTTGTATAACTTGGTAATTAATGTAAGAATATGTCTAAACATGTTCAACCCGACAATTTTCAGTTTAGGCTCGGTTCGGAACCGAAAGTCGCAAAAGTAGACTTTTGCTTTGACTTTCAGTTCTGACCCAATGTAGCATATCTTAGAAATTCCTTAGAGCTCTATTAGGACCAGGTTATAGGTTAGTGTAACCCTTTGAGGTTATACAACTTGGTTCCTTAGTTATTCGATTCAATTACATGTTTCCGTTATATGCCTAAATGTTGACCATTATGCCCTTTTGACTTTAAAACGAGATTTTTGAAAATGTGAGAGGACAAAAACCTTTATTACTGATTTATAAACTTATCCAAAAAATTTGACATCAGTTCGAGGTCTAGATTAGGAGTTATGCTCAATATCGTAATTAAGAAGCTTTTTATTAATTAAACGGCGTAATTAGCATAAAGCCTATCTAAACCCAAATTTTGACACCAAAATTTTTACCCACTGATGTAATATAATATTTTGGGATTTTTTGAAGATTTTTATTTATTTTTAAGCTGAGCATAACATAGGGTTCTTGCTATAATTCGGTTAATTGTCGGTTATACCCTTTTCTTGAATAAAATGAGTTTTACATAATATTTTGACACCAAACTTTTTGCTACTGATTTTATATAATAAATAAAACATGTTGAACTTTATAAACTGATCAAAAACTCAGATTTCCTATTTAAACCCGAAAATCGCTTAAAACCGACTTTTACGCGTTTTAAGCGCATAGTATGGGTTAAAACTAATTTCGGCATATAAAACTTAATACCTACTGATTTTTTAAGTAAATTTTTATAATTAAGCAGTAAGCAAAATTTTTGAACTCAGAATTCAAATTTTGACCTTTAAAGCTTATGTGAAATTACCAAAATGCCCCTACGGTGCATAGTTTGATTATAAAAGATAAAATTCACATATATGCAATACCCTACTGTTATGACTTATAAAAATAAATATTTTTACTGATTATATCAGACCTGAAACTCAGATTAATATTTAAACTCTTTTATAAGCTTTAAAATGACCAAAATAACCCTACGGGGCATAATTTGAGTTTAAATCCATTTTGGGCATAATGGAAGGTATCCTACTGATATCACAATATATTTAGGGCATATTAACTTAGGAAACCTGTTCATGACTCATTTGTTTGCCCGTTATGCATTTTTCGCGCTCGGTACGGTTTATGTAACTAGTTTGCATAAATTAGCCGAAACGGGTCAAACCTTATCATTTTTATCTCAAAATCCAGAATGTGTTTAGTTTACCCATATTATACAAGTATACAAACTTGTCGGGTCTAAACCACATTCTAATCCGGTCTTCTCTTAATCGTGCGTTTTGAACCGTATATCTTCTTTTAAAACTAACCGGTCTAAGTTTAGGCTTAATAAAGACCCGTTAGGAATCTAATAGGTTATTAAAACCTTCGTTCCAGATTAGGAGACCAGTAAAAGATACTTGCACTCGCTAATTGAGATTTATACTTGCTCAGGTAAATACTTTTAACTTATTTTCCATTATATGGGCTTGGGATACGGTATTATAATAATACCGCTTGGTCTGGTGTGTAATTATTTAAGTCGGATTGTGATTAATATATTTGCATAACCCGTTTTAATCTGTTTTGTTTGGTATATGGCTTTTGGGGGGTTAATGACGATGTCCTGGATATCCTCGGCTCATTCATTGAAATGGCCACGACTTACGGGGTGTAGGCATACACCTGATAGTTGCGTATGTAGAAAAGTATCCCATAATAAGGTATTCCTTGTGGGCATTATACTTGTGGTGTGTCAGTTAATCTTGTCCGGCTCTTCTAACCGGCCCTGACGGACGACAAACATTTAAATATGTATACAAGATTATTTTTAAATAATTGTACCAAGTTATAAAAGATATTTTGTGCCTTGTGCATTCAAATCAATTTTCTTAAACATTTTCAAAAAGAGTTGGTTAATTGTATTTACCAGTGTAAACTGACGTATTTTCTAAAAAGGATAAGTGCAGGTACTAAACGGAATAGGCTGGCTACTCCTTGCATCAATAAAGAGTCTTGCAAGCTTAGATGTTATAAATCTGCTGAACAATGATCTTTTTAAATTTGATCCGCCTGTGGATCCTTTACAACCGTTTTGTAATAAATGATATTACTTTCATTCGGTTTGTAATGATTTTATCTTTCGACTTCCGCTGTGTATATAAACTGTGATAAATTGTCTATGATGATATTAACTACGTCACGATACTCCCCACCGGGCCCACCGGTAATACGTGGAAATATCGGGGTGTGACAGGTTGGTATCAGAGCCAACTTTGAGTGAATTAAACACTAGCCTTTTGTGTTTAATCTCAATGGCACAGTTTGCACATTCCTCGACTTTCGAGTCTAGACAAAGAACTTAGGACTAATTCTGACTTATTTTGTTTTGTCCTTTATTGTTTCTTTTGTTTGTTTGTTTTGACAGGACCTACAAAAATGCCGCCAAGAATCCGAGGAAGAGGAAGAGGCAAGGGGCCATACATCGCCCCCAATGATCACAAGGTCGGGCCTTCACACCGGCGAACTCCATCAGCCACTTTAAGCACAAGTCCTCAAGAAGACTGGAGGACCCATTTAGAAACCGCGAGGCGTTCAGTCTCGCTGAGCTCCTCACCTTCCTACCTCAACTCTTTCGGGCCTCAATCGGAGAACGAGCCCCACAACTCACATCACTCTTTTATACCCCTTCAACACCCCAATTCACACCATTCCTTCAACGATCCAACACCCTACTTTCAAAGCCGGTTCAACCCGGCAAACCAAATTGAAGAGCCAATGGGTTATAACCCGTTGGGACCGGAGGACCACTTCTCCATGGACATGGAAGAGGATCTGGAACCTGCCCAGCCGCCAACCGGAACACCTACTCACCCCATCGAGATTTCGGATGGGTCGTCATATCATGGATCACCTTATCGTGGTCCAGACAGTTATGAGGCAAGGTTTGCCCAATACGAGTGGGTGTTTACTCCCAGTTACCACTCATAGCAGCAGCAACAGCAGGATCCCTCGGAGGATTCGTGTTTTGTAGCGGTTACTCCACCGCCACCACCGCCAGTACAGCAGCCGCTTTCGGAACCACCGAGGCGGAGAAGAACAACCGCACGGATGTCCGTGCGAGGGGAGGTCCGTATCAGCACCCCTCAGCATTCAAGTGGCAGTCATTACCCGCCACTATATGAAGACCCACATATGGGTGGGCCTTCGAACCCTGTTTCTGAAGTGGAGTCTGCGCCAGTCGCACCACCACCAATGGGTTATGATAACCCGATTCCTGCATACGCCGGTTCAGCGGCGTACAACCCATTTGAGCAGCCGGCCCATACCAACTACAACTACGCTGAAGTTGACCCATACCTTGTGGCGGCAAACTACAATGCTCTTCATCCCGAGGTGCCCTATGGAGTCCCATATCAGACTGGGTACCCACCCTATGAGTACCAATACCCGCCACCTCCTCAACCTCCGCAGCATCAGCAGCCGCCGCAGCCACGACTGATACCGCCCCAACAGCAATAGGAGATTCTACAGAGGTTGAGCCAGGTGGAACGGGAGGTTCAAGAGGAACGTAGAAGCCACCGGGGATTTCTTAAAGGTCTGGCGAGCTTAATCAAGGGAAAGAGCAAAAGGGATCATTAAATTCCTTGTTTGTTTATTTTTCATTTCTTTAATTTTCAATCAAGTCCCTGCGTGGACATCTATTTCTGTATCCAGTCCCTGCGAGGACTTGTAGTTTCAGTTTAGCCCCTGCGTGGGCAAGTTATTTCTGTTAAAGTCCCATTTAGGGCAATGTGTACTCTTTAAATTTTAGTGGCATGTTATAATTTAAATTTCATTTTGTCATTTTATGTATAAATGTAATATATATATGAAATAAATAAATCCAAAATATGTCATTCCTTTTTACAAGATCTGCCTTTAAATATTAAATAAGAATCTTAAAGGGTATAACCTAGCCTGCATGTCATTATAAGACCTGGCCATGATGGTAGAACCTGTTTAAAAGATTCAAATCCTTGTTAACATTCCCAACAGATGTGATTCGTAAAAGTCACATATGTCATCCTCAAATTGGATTCTTCCAATTCCTTCTTTATTATTTAAACATCCATTTGTGATGTAGGGCCTACGAGCCATAATCATTGTCATATAAGACAAAAGACAGATTGTAGTCTATGACTCCATGTCAATAAAAGGTAATGAACTACGTTCAAACCTTAATACCTCAATTCTCTGAAATCATGGTTTATAATTTAAACTATCCTAGTGACTAGGCCTTACGTGCCATTAATAATACCCTTATTACTTTATAATTAGGATAAGTTATAATGAAAATCCTAAACAAATATGTTTAATAAATTAAATATGGTTTATAATTACCATGGTTAATGAATTGCCATAAAAGACAATTCCATAATGGACGTTTGAATAAATCTTGTCAATATATTATGTAGCAATCAAGCTACATAGCTGGGTCGGACGAAGTCAACAGTCACCCGAGGGAGAATCATGACACTTCCAGAGTTAATGTAGCAGGCACAGAATTGCAGGCATTAATAGATAATGCCGTTACGCGAGCTCTTGACAGACAGTTTAATGAATCTAGTGGTACCCATGTTAGAACTCAGTCTGTACCTCATTCAAAACCACCCTCCAGAACTCATACAGCTCGCAAGAGTGATTCTCATCACTCAACAAATCATAGGAGTGTTCCGTCTAAGAAAATTGAGCTCAAACAAGAACCACGTGTTAAGGGCTGTTCTTATAAGTATTTTGTCTCCTACAAGCCTAGAGACTTCACATGGGAGAAAGGAGCCATCGATTGCATGACTTGGCTCAATGAAATGGACATGGTAGTTGATATTAGTGGTTGTGAAGAGAAAGATATTGTGAAGTTTGTGTCACAATCATTTAAGGGAGAAGCTCTAGCCTGGTGGAGATCACTGATTCAAGCTACAGGAAAGGTCCACTTGTATAGCATGTCTTGGGAGCAATTCGTTGCTCTAATCAAAGAAAATTACTGTGCTCAACACGAAGTTGAGAAGATTAAGACCGACTTCTTGACTTTAGTCATGAAGAACTTAGACTGCCAGACTTACCTCACCAGTTTCAATACCATGTATCGATTGGTTCCATACTTGGTTACACCGGAACCAAAACGTATAGCTCGTTTTATTGGGGGTTTAGCCCCGGAGATCAAAGCTAGTGTGAAGGCGTCTCGACCTACTACTTTTAGGTCAGCAGCTGATTTGTCTTTATCCCTTACTCTGGATGCGATCAAGCTGAGGTCGCTTAAGATTTCTAAAGAAGGAAAAAAGGAAATGTGAGGATGATAACTCACGTCGTTCTGACAAGAAGCGTAAGGGGAACTTAGACCACAAGAAGAACTTTGGGTCTAACAAGGGTAACCAGCAAGTGGATTAGAAGCCTAAATGAAAAACCTGCCAGAAACGTCATTTCGGGAAATGCAGGTTTGAATCAAAGTTGCAGTCGCAGTCGAAGCCGATTGGTTATGGGATCTGCAAGTCCAAAGAACACAAGACTTTGGATTGCAAGAAGTTGAAGGATGCGACCTGTTATGGTTGCAATGAGAAAGGGCACATCAAGACCAACTGCCCAAAGTATGCGAATAAGCCTGAAGAAGGCAAGAAGACTAATGCTAGGGTCTTTCAGATGAATGCACGGGAAGCAGTGCAGGATGATAACGTGATAACATGTACCTTCCTTATTAATGATGTTTATGCAAGGGTATTATTTGATTCGGGTGCGGATAAGTCATTCGTCGATGATAAGTTTTGTAAATTGCTAAATCTGCATGTTAAAACCCTAAGCATGAAATATGAAGTAGAGTTGGCCGATGGTACCATAGAAACTGCCTCAACTATGTTAGATGGATGCTTTATATCCATTAGGAACCACTCCTTTCCGTTATCCTTACCTCCTTTGAAATTAGCTGGTTTCGACATAGTGATAGGCAATGTTGTAGAAATCGGTTTTAGGCGGCGCCTAGGCGGCGATTAGTTGGTCATCGGAGGTCTGCTGCCTGGATTTGGCCAAATCGGCCAATCTAGGCGGTCAAAGTCAAAATTGGCCCAAAATCGCCCAAAATTAGGTCAAATTGAACCAAATCAATCATGTGGAACGCATTCTTACCTTATTTCGAACAAAGATCAATGCAATGAACGGTCATAATTGGTGCTAGGGTTTGTATTTACTGTGCGTCTGGCAGGGTGAAGGAGGGAGAGGTCGCGTACAGGAAGAACGGATGGGAATTAGGGTTTATTATGTTTAAATATTTAACATTTAACCCCCTACATCTTTACTAGGTTATATTTAGTCCCCAAACTTATAAATTTCTACATAAAAACATAAACTAATGTTATATATATATAAATTTGAAAAATTATACATTAAAAGTTCATTCCGATTAATCCCTAGGCGGTACCTCACCGCCCGACTAGCGCCTAGCGCCTTCTACAACATTGGTGATAGGCATGGATTGGTTATCTCATAACCAAGCCCAGATTGTTTGAGACAATAAACAAGTGGTGATCAAGACTCCGTATGGTGAGCCACTTACCATACAAGGAGATACTCAGTATGGGTTGCCTAAGCAAGTGTCTGTGCTTAAGGCATCAAGGTGTATGAAGAAGGGTTGTGTCATTTATATGGCACAGGTGACTATTGATGAACCAAAGCCCAAGATCGAAGACATCCCTGTCAATTCTGAATATTCAGAAGTATTCCCTGAAGAACTGCCTGGTTTACCCCCAGATAGGCAAGTAGAGTTCAGAATCGACATAATACCTGGAGCAGCACCTGGAGCAGCACCTGTTGCAAGAGCACCTTACTGGTTGGCCCCGACTGAGATGAAGGAGTTGAGAACTCGGTTGGATGATTTGTTGGCAAAAGGATTCACTAGACCTAGATCATATCCCTGGGTAGCACCAATTCTGTTTGTAAAGAAGAAAGATGGATCGATGCGTCTATGCTTCGATTATCGCGAGCTTAGCAAGGTCACTATCAAGAATAGATATCCATTGCCCAGGATCGATGATTTGTTCGATCAATTGCAAGGGGCAAGTTACTTCTCCAAGATTGATTTAAGGTTAGGTTACCATCAACTGAAGGTTAGAGATGAAGATGTGCACAAGACTGCATTTAGAACTCGCTACGGTCACTACGAGTTCTTGGTGATGCCTTTTGGGCTCACTAATGCACCAGCAGCGTTCATGGACCTCGTGAATCGGGTTTGCAAACCCTACTTGGACAAGTTTATCATTGTCTTCATTGATGACATTCTTATTTATTCGAAAAATCAGGCTGATCATGAGAAGCATCTTCGTTGTATTCTTAAACTTCTTCAACAAGAAAAGCTTTACGCCAAGTTTTCAAAGTGTGAATTTTGGCTTCTTGAAGTCCAATTCCTTGGACACATGGTTAGTGAGCGTGGTATCCAGGTGGATCCCGCTAAGATTGAGGCTATCATGAATTGGCAAGAGCCAAATACACCCACAGAGATTCGCAGCTTCCTAGGTCTGGCAGGATATTACAGGCGTTTTATTGAAAATTTCTCAAGGATTGCGCACCCCTAACTTCGTTGACTAGGAAAAATATAAAGTTTGATTGGGGTCCTAAACAACAAGAATCGTTTTATATACTTAAGCAGAAACTGAGTAATGCTCCTGTGTTGACATTGCCTGAAGGGATTGAAGAATTTGTGGTTTACTGCGACGCATCATACACCGGCATGGGATGTGTACTGATGCAGAAAGGCAAAGTGATTGCCTATGCTTCCCGACAATTAAAGGTGCACGAAAAGAATTACACCACCCACGACTTGGAATTGGGTGCCGTTGTGTTTGCACTAAAACTTTGGAGGCATTATTTATATGGTACCAAGTGTGTGATCTATTCTGATCATAAGAGCCTTCAGCATCTGTTCAATCAGAAGGATCTGAACATGAGGCAGCGTCGATGGATGGAGACTTTAAATGATTATGATTGTGAAATCCAATACCATCCAGGCAAGGCGAATGTGGTTGCCGATGCCTTAAGTAGGAAGGAAATGGTGAAGCCCATAAGAATCAATGCCAAGAGCATTGAATTAAAGAACAGTTTGAATGAAAGATTGTTAGCCACTCAGAAGGAAGCCGTATTAGAAGCTAACTATCCAAATGAGAAGCTGGGAGTCACTGCAGAACAGTTATCATATGGTAAGGATGGAATCCTAAGATTGAATGGACGGATATGGGTTTCAATCTACGGAGGACTTAGGGAAGTGATCCTTCAGGAAGCCCATAGTTCCAAGTATTCTGTTTATCCTGGCTGTGACAAAATGTACCAGGATTTGAAGGCGAATTATTGGTGGATAGGCTTGAAGAAGTCTATAGCCACTTATGTGGCCAAATGTCTGACATGTGCTCAAGTTAAAGCAGAACACCAGAAGCCGTCAGGTTTGCTACAATGGCCTGAACTTCCCACCTGGAAGTGGGAAATGGTGACTATGGATTTTATCACCAAGTTACCGAAGAAAAAGCGAGGAAATGATACTATTTGGGTGATAGTGGATAGACTGACTAATTCAGCCCACTTCCTACCTATTAAGGAAACATACAGCTCAGATAGGTTAGCTCAACTGTACGTGGACGAGATTGTATCTCTCCATGGAGTGCCAGTTCTATCATTCCTGATAGGGATACGAGGTATACATCGCATTTTTGGAAGAGTTTTCAACAATCCCTAGGCACTCGATTAAATTTCAGCACTGCATATCATCCTCAGACGGACGGTCAAAGTGAACGTCCTATACAGATACTCGAGGATATGCTACGAGCTTGTGTTATTGACTTAGGAGGAAGTTGGGATGATCATCTTCCGTTGATTGAATTCTCATACAACAATAGCTTTCATTCCAGTATTCAAGCTGCACCTTTTGAAGCTCTGTATGGAAGAAAGTGCAGAATGCCCGTTTGTTGGGCAGAAGTTGGAGATGTCCAACTAACAGGACCTGATATAGTCCTAGAAACGACTGATAAGATTGTACAGATACGAGATCGTCTCAAAGCTGCCAGAGATAGGCAGAAAATCTACACAGATAAAAGGCGTAAACCTCTAAAGTTCGAGGTAGGTGACAAGGTTCACTTAAAGTGTCACGGCCCCCGGCCCGGTTTGACCCGGTCCAGAAGCCGCGGGACAGAAACCTCATGGTATTTATTTAATTTGGCAGCGGAATTATTAACAGGATCGTTTTAAAATTTTAAATGCCCGATTATTTTATTTCATAATTCGGGATAACCCCCGTAATTTACAATAGAGGAATTTCACAAGGAAATTCCCTGATTTACAAAACATGTTTATTTGTTTAACTGAGCCACTACTTCAAGCTTTGTTAGTGCTCCGTAGCACTTTTCCTTGGTTCATAGTAGTCACCTGAAACATGTTTTAAAAATATTTTATCAGCGGGGAAATACTGGCGAGTCACTCAAGTTTAATAAAACGACACATAGTTATAAGCTACAGCATAAGAGTGATTACATTGGATTCTATCTTATTTTTATCCGGCGCCGTGACACCTCCTGGTGACGATGGTCATACCACTATTGGGTCCTTTCACCCAAGTAGTGATGATTATCACTGTTAGGATTTATTAGCCTAACCGTGAGAAATTAGTAATGTGCACAATACCCCACTAGCCAGTGATTCAAGATAACCACGAATTAATCCATGTAATTATAACTTTTGAAAATGATTGGAGTATTGTAAAACATTATTTGATAAAAAGGGAATGACTCACATTGCAGATTTAAACGGGCAGAGTTTAGCCTACTGATTAGCCTGGTAACCTAATTAAACAACAATCCACACGAACTAGGTCAGTAACTAATACAACATTTACGATAACTCACGAGATTAAAACCCTCACAACGAATGACAAAGTGCAATACTTAAACATCCATCGAATTCACGACGAATGACAAAGTATAGCCCTAATGTGGGCAGCACTTAAACATCCATTGGATTGGTTTCAATCGATCGGACATTGAATCGTAGCAGCGATCGAGTTAATACCCGGTAGTCGTAGCAGCGTTTCCCTAATGGAATTTATGATTTTGAGCAGTATATCTTTGTTTTTGAGAAAAGTTTTCGACACCAGTGAACTGCTCATGATCGGATCAATTTATAGCTGAAAAATGGGGTTTACGCGGCCTGCGAGGGCCACCTAGTCGTAGACCAAGGCTAGCGTGTCATCGGTAGACCTGCCACGTGGCCCAGAACACTTATCCGGTCAACAGAGCTTTGACGCGACCCGCGTAAGCCTAAGCTTACTCTTACGCGGCCCGCGTGAAACCCAAAAATCTTGTTTTCTTGGTTTTTCATGCACGTTAGGGTTTCAGGGGCCAGGGTTTTCACTTACGGGTCATTTTGGGACATTTTTGAAGGTCCTTACATCCTCCCCACCTTATTTAAAATCTCGTCCTCTAGATTTATTGAAATAAGTGAGGATATTTTCGCTTCATCCCCGACTCTAGCTCCCAGGTGTATTCGGGTCCTCTTTTAGAATCCCACTTGACCTTAACCAGTACTAGTCTTTTATGTTTGAGAAAATTGACCTTTCTGTCTTCTATTTGAAGCGGTTTCTGTACGAACTTCAACTTTTCATTTACCTTTATGTCTTGAAGAGGTACTACCAGGGATTCATCAGATAGACATTTCTTGAGATTGGATACATGAAATACATCACGTACCCTTGCCAGCTCTTCTGGTAGTTGTAAGAGATAGGCGACTGGTCCTATTCGCTGAATTACTGGGAATGGTCCTACGTACCTTGGACTCAGCTTTCCTTTCTTACCGAATCGAACTACTCCTTTCCAAGGAGAAACTTTTAAGAGAACCTTGTCTCCAACTTGAAATTCCAACGGCTTACGCCTATTGTCTGCATAACTCTTCTGGCGATCTCGAGCCGTCTTTAATCTTTCCTTGATTTGAGTGATCTTGTCGGTAGTTTCTTGCACTATTTCAGGACTTGGCAATTGGCTTTCTCCTATTTCTGCCCAACAAACTGGAGTTCTACACTTGCGTCCATACAGTACTTCAAATTGGCCAGCTTTAATCTTGAATGGTAACTATTGTTATAGGAGAATTCGATTAAGGGTAGGTGGTCATCCCAGTTTCCACCAAAATCTATCACACATGCCCTGAGCATGTCTTCTAGGGTTTGGATCGTCCTTTCACTTTGTCCGTCTGTTTGAGGATGGTATGCAGTGCTTAAATTTAGTCGGGTTCCCATTGCTTCCTGGAAACTTGTCCAGAAGTGGGAAGTGAAACGACTATCCCTATCCGATACAATGGAGAGTGGGACTCCATGTAAGGATACTACTTCATCTACGTATAATTTGGCTAACCTTTCCATGCTAAAGGTTTCTTTCATGGGTAGGAAATGAGCTGATTTGGTTAATCGATCCACAATTACCCAAATCGCATCATTACCTTTTCTGGTTTTGGGCAACTTAGTAACAAAGTCCATGGTTATTAGTTCCTATTTCCAAACAGGCATTTCTAATTGTTGGAGTAATCCTGAGGGTTTCTGGTGTTCTGCCTTAACTTGTGAACAAGTTAGACACTTTGAAACATATCTAGCTATGTCCTTTTTCATTCCTATCCACCAGAAGTTATTTCTTAAATCTTGGTACATCTTATTGTTACCAGGATGCATGGTATACCTAGATTTATGGGCTTCCTATAAAATCTTATTTCTTAAATTTCCTTGCTTAGGTACCCACATCCTTCTCTCATGGAATCTCCAAATTCCATCAGTTCCCTGTTCCAATTATTTTATTCTTCCTTTCATTCCTTCAGCATCATCCTTGATTGTTGTTTCCTGAATATTCTTCAGTTGTTCCATTAAGTCTAATTGTAAACTTAATATAATAGCACGAACTATTCGTTGTTTCTCATGATACTTACGACTTAAAGCATCAGCAACTACGTTTGCTTTTCCTTCGTGATATTGAATATCACAGTCGTACTCACTTAAGATTTCCATCCATCTCCTTTGCCTCATGTTCAATTCTTTTTGCCCAAATATGTATCTTAAGCTCTTATGATCTGTATAGACAGTAAACCTACTTCCATACAAATAGTGTCTCCAAATCTTAAGGGCAAAAATTATGGCTCCTAATTCTAAGTCATGAGTCGTATAATTTTCTTCGTGCTTCTTCAATTGTCTTAAGGCATACGCAATTACCTTTTTGCGTTGCATTAGTACACATCCTAATCCTAACTTAGAAGCATCACAATAAACTTCAAAATCTTCCGTTCCTTCCGGTAAGGCAAGAATTGGAGCGTTTGTTAATTTCTGCTTTAAAATCTTAAAAGCTTCCTCTTGCCTATGTCCCCATTCAAACTTCACTGCTTTACAGGTTAGCTTAGTTAATGGCACAACTAATTTAGAAAAATCCTTAATGAATCGTCTATAGTATCCGGCTAACCCTATAAAACTCCTAATTTCCATAGCTGACTGTGGGACCTTCCATTTGGTGATCGCTTCTATCTTGGAGGGATCGACATGAATACCTTCGTGATTTACCATGTGACCTAAAAATTGCACCTCTTGCAGCCAAAATTCACACTTTGAGAATTTGGCGTAAAGCTTCTCCTTTCTTAACATGGTTTAGAATGCATGCAGGTGCTGACAGTGCTCATACTGACTTTTGGAATAAATGAGTATATCGTCGATGAAGACAATTACAAATTTATCCAAATACGGTTTACAGATTCTATTCATCATGTCCATGAATGCCGCAGGAGCATTTGTTAGCCCAAAGGGCATGACTGTAAACTCGTAATGAGCATACCTAGTTCTGAAAGCAGTTTTAGGCATGTCTTCTTCTTGTACCTTCTATTGATGATATCCGGAGCGTAAATCTATCTTAGAAGAATATCTAGCTCCTTTTTAAGTTGATCGAAAATATCATCAATTCTAGGCAAAGGGTATCGATTCTTGATTGTAACTTAGTTCAGTTCGCTATAATCGATACACATTCGCATCAAACCATCTTTCTTCTTTACGAACAACACTGGTGCTCCCCAAGGGGATGAACTAGTTTGTATAAATCCTTTGCTTAATAATTCATCTAACTACTTTTTCAATTCTAGCATTTCGGTGGGTGCTAACCGATAAGGTGCCTTGGCTATCGGTGTAGTTCCAGGAATTAGATGAATTCTAAATTCTACTTCCTTATCGGGTGGTAATACATGTAGTTCTTCTGGGAATACATCCGGGTATTCTGATACTACTGGAATATCTTTAAGTTCCTTACTCTTAGTGTTAATGATTACCGAAATCATATACACTATTTCTTGTTTTCTTGAATAACTGGCCACTTTTATTACTGAAATGAATTTTAGTGGCTTACGTGCCTTATCTCCTGTAATCACCACTAATTCTCCTGTGGGTGTATGAATTTCTATGGAATTTTTAGCACAGATAATTCGAGCATGATTGGCTACTAACCAATCCATTCCTAACACAATATCGAATCCGGCTAAATTCATAGGTAACAGGTTTGCAGAAAATTTATGACCTGAGAGTTCTATCTTTCCTTCTCGCAAAACCTTATCTATGTTAACAGAATTTCCATCTGCCGTTTCTACCGTAAAAATTTGCCTAAGTTTGGTTAAGGGTAGGTTAAGAGCTTGGCAGAATGAAGTATTTATAAAACTTTGGTTTGCACCAGAGTCAAATAATACTTCTGCATAAACGTTGTGAACTAGGAACGTACCAGCTATCACGTCAGGGATTAGTTCTGCTTCCTGAGAAGTCAACTGGAAAGCTCTTGCGTTCTTCCTGGTAGCTCCTTCTGCAGGTTTGGTTTTGTTGTCAGCTGGTTTGACCAATTTGGGACAGTCTGGCCTAAAATGTCCAACTTCTCCACAGTTGTAGCAGATTGTTGATTTCTTCCTCTTGCAATCTTCCTCTTGATGCCTCAGAATTTTACAAAAATTGCAATACCCTTTGCATCTTCCAAAATGCTTTCTTTTGCTGGTATTGCAAAATGGAACAGTGGAAGATTGCATGGTTCCCTTTTTCTTGAAATTACTACTGTTACCCACACGGAATCCTTAGGTAATCTTTTGGGCCACTTCCTTCTTCCGGTTTTCTTCTCTTGTGCGTATCAGCCCGTCAGTTAGAGTGTTAGCTAATTCCACCGCATCGTCAATAGTGCGTGGTCTCGCAGCTTTAACGATATCATGGATTTCGCCAATCAATCTCCAAATGTAGCGAGAAATAAGTACCAGTTCTGGTGAAGCCAGAGTAGGCACAATTCGAGCATATTCGAAAAACTTCGAAGTATACCCTCAGTAGTCCACATCCACCATTCGGTGGCTCAGGAATTTGTTCGCCATTTGTTCTTTTTCATATTCTGGGCAGAATTTTCTTTCCACCAGACGCTTAAACTCTTCCCAACTCATGGCATATGCCATGTCGCTTCCTTTGGCTTGCAACACCGTATTCCACAATTCTAATGCTTCTTCCTTGAAAAGGTGAGAAGCATACATGACTTTATCCTCCTCAGCACATTTACTTATTTTCATTACTGCCTCGGTTTTCTCCAACCAACGCAGCGCCGCAGTCGCCCCTTCATTGCCTGCGAAGTCAATAGGTTTACCGGAAAGGAATTCCTTGCAAGTGCAACCAGGCGTTGCAGCTTTCATTCTTTTGAGAGTTGGGGCTTGCAGTACATCATCATTATTATTATTATTAATGTTACCGCCTCCATTTACACTATTACTGAAATTATCTTCATGAGTACGTTTGCTAGGAATAATTTGTTGAGGTTCAACTGGATTTTGAGCAGCAGCAAGGATTGCTGGAATAACATTGGCTATTCCCTGAGCAACAATATTCTCGATATCTTGCCTATTCAGAAATTGATCTTCATGGTTTTGTTCAGATTGGTTAACTTCATTAACGGGTTCATTACCAGCGTGTTCCATCTGGTAATTAATTTATATAAGTGATTAGCATAAAATAATTAATAACCATACATAACAAAATAATCGCACATAATCATGTCAACACGTATAGCCAAAATTGTCGATTTTCCGACGTTCGATATTTTATATATTATAATAGGCATCCGTACACACTGGTTATCTTACAAAAGTTTTATTTTTTTAAATTATTTCACATAATTATATTTTTATTACTATTATTATTAAACACACATTCCCACAACCACACAACCACAGTCAGCTGGTGTTTCAGAAACGACGCTCCATCTCGTCGTACTTCCAAGATATCCTCTCCCCTACTTCCCGGATTCTATTTCTAGCGTCCACTAGTTCCTTGCCATAGTGGCGGAGTTTTGCCAAGTTTTCGGAGCTCATAGGTGGGTGTAGTGGAGGCTCCGGGTCAAACTGAGGGAAAAAGGTATTAGGGTTATTTAGGAGATTCTGAAACTGCCAGTCGGTGGTCCACCATTCTTCTAGCTCTGCTGGTAGAGGTTAGGAGTGGATAATAGGACCTGGGATATCAGGCTCTAGATCAACTGGAAGTTGTGCTTCCGCTGGGTAATTAAAGAGGTTTTCACTGGCAGGTCCGATGAGGTCACTAAGTGCCAGTCTATGATCCAGCTCTTCCCAAGATGGCATTTCCTGGTCTTGCCTGGAACTTTCTCTGATCTCTATTCCCTTGCCTTTATTCATTGGATCCTCCATCTTTATAACTTTCCGTGTCGCTAGTTTCTTCTTGCGCACACGCCTCCAGCCCACAATTCTTCTTCTCTTCTTTGGCTTGGGTTTCTCCGGAGGCTGGGCTTGAAATTCCATAGGTTCCTCAATGTCGGCACAATAACCGGTAAAGTCTCTAGAAACTTCCACATTAGCAGAATAGAGATTGAGATTCTGAAGAGCTTCAGACAACTCATTCATGTTGTTTAGCAGATATGAAGAAACACACAAAATTCTAGGTTAAATTTGTGTAAATTGAATTTTCACATAATCACCAAAAAGGCAATCAGAAAGATTAAATATTAATTACAAATATCTAATACATTTATACAAACAGATTAATTAAAACAAAATATTGCGATTATATATATATATATCTATTACAAATTTACAACTGAAATTCAAAATATACTAGTGGTTATGCTTCCGTAATTTATTTTAGTCTAGCTAGGTTATAAGAGTATTATGCTTAACATGCGTTTATTCTGTCTCTTTCTTCTACTAGGTTATTATCTAATGGATGAAGTTCTTTTAAAGTTTCTGGCTCGTAGGTGACATAGGTGCTGGTACTGGTTTGGCGATTCAACTATAAGTTAGCATTTACTGCTGTAGTGGCTAACATGTGGAGATTTTCCCATTGTTCGTCTAATTCATCTTCCCATGGTGGGTTATTACCTGTTTCCTGAGTCTCCTTATTAATTATCACTCCTTTTGTTTGTGACTTCTTTATTTTCTCTTGACTTTTCCTAATAATCCAACTTCTTTTCTTAATGGTAAGTGGTTTCTCAAACTGTGCCTTACGAACAATATTCCTTCCTCGGTATATGTTGAGTATTCTGAGGAATTGGGTTGAAATAAGGTTCCCTTATCTTTTGGTGAGCTATCTAATTGACGATAGATTTCCGAAATTCTTTGCTTACCTATACTGTAACATAAAGCACATACTTACACAAATTATTTCCTAACACATAATTTAAAACTTAAGTGTCAGCAGAACACTTCTTTGGCTTGAATCAGTGGCATGGCTCTGATACCACCTTTTTCTGTCACGGCCCCCGGCCCGGTTTGACCCGGTCCAGAAGCCGCGGGACAGAAACCCCGTGGTATTTATTTAAATTGGCAGCGGAATTATTAACAGGATCGTTTTAAAATTTTATGCGCCCGATTATTTTATTTCATAATTCGTGATAACCCCCGTAATTTACAATAGAGGAATTTCACAAGGAAATTCCCTGGTTTACAAAACATGTTTATATGTTTAACTGAGCCACTACTTCAAGCTTTGTTAGTGCTCCGTAGCACTTTTCCTTGGTTCATAGTAGTCACCTGAAACATGTTTTAAAAATATTTTATCAGCGGGGAAATACTGGCGAGTCACTCAAGTTTAATAAAACGACACATAGTTATAAGCTACAGCATAAGAGCGATTACAATGGCTTCTATCTTATTTTTATCTGGCGTCGTGTCACCTCCTGGTGACGATGGTCATACCACTATTGGGTACTTTCACCCAAGTAGTGATGATTATCCCTGTTAGGATTTATTAGCCTAACGGTGAGAAATTAGTAATGTGCACAATACCCCACTAGCCAGTGATTCAAGATAACCACGACTTAATCCCTGTAATTATAACTTTTGAAAATGATTGGAGTATTGTAAAACATTATTTGATAAAAAGAGAATGACTCACATTGCAGATTTAAACGGGCAGAGTTTAGCCTACTGATTAGCCTGGTAACCTAATTTAAACAACAATGCACACGAACTAGGTCAGTAACTAATACAACATTTACGATAACTCACGAGATTAAAACCCTCACAACGAATGACAAAGTGCAATACTTAAACATCCATCGAATTCACGACGAATGACAAAGTATAGCCCTAATGTGGGCAGCACTTAAACATCCATTGGATTGGTTTCAATCGATCGGACATTGAATCATAGCAGCGATCGAGTTAATACCCGGTAGTCGTAGCAGCGTTTCCTTAATGGAATTTATGATTTTGAGCAGTATATCTTCGTTTTTGCGAAAAATTTTCGACACCAGTGAACTGCTCATGATCGGATCAATTTATAGCTGAAAAATGGGGTTTAAGCGGCCCACGTAAACCCTTTCTTAAACTTATGCGGCCCGCGAGGGCCACTTAGTCGTAGACTAGGGCTAGCGTGTCATAGGTAGACCTGCCACGTGACCCAGAATGCTTATCCGATCAACAGAGCTTTGGCGCGGCCCGCGTAAGCCTAAGCTTACTCTTACGCGGCCCGCGTGAAACCTAAAAATCTTGTTTTCTTGGTTTTTCATGCACGTTAGTGTTTCAGGGGCTCGAGTTTTCACTTACGGGTCGTTTTGGGACATTTTTGAAGGTCCTCACATAAAGTATCCCCCTGGAAAGGGGTAATGCGATTTGGTAAGAAAGGAAAGTTAAGCCCGTGGTACATAGGACCATTTGAGATTATCGAATGTGTCGGAACAGTGGCTTATAAGTTAAATTTGCCTGAAGAACTCAGTGGAATCCATAATGTGTTTCACATCTGCAATCTGAAGAAATGTCTAGATGATGAATCACTAGTCATATCACATACGGATGTGCATATAGATGAGAGCTTGAAATTTGTTGAAAAACCTTTGTCGATCGAGGATCGACAGGTTAAGAAACTTCGAAAGAAGCATGTACCGATTGTAAAGGTTAAATGGGATGCCCGTAGAGGTCCCGAGTATACGTGGGAGGTAGAATCCACAATGAAAGAGAAGTGCCCTCATTAATTTCAGTAAATCTTGAGGTCGAGATTTCTTTTAAGGGGGGTGAGGATGTAACACCTCGTAAATTCATGACCAATATAATGAGGACACGTGTCATGAGCTTTAAACGTATAATGGATTATATATGAGGGACTAAAGTTGACAAACAAAGAAAGTATGTGTGTAAAAGGATTCAAAGTGTCAACATTAGATAATTATACCTTTCAACGACCTTACACGATGTTTATACCCTTTAACGAATGAATTATGAATCATATGAAGCCCTTTGTGGAAGAAAGTGAAAGTTTACAAACCGCAAGGGTTAAATGTGTCAACATGTTTAATTTATACCTCTGGGTGACCTTTTAGCGAACCCGAAGCTTTGTAACGATTAATTATGCTCACTAGAATAAGTGATAAAAATTTCACAAGGTTTCGATTTCGTATGAGAAAGATACGCTAACATTCGTATGTGAGGGGTTAAAAACGTCAATGTTGAAATTCAGGACTTTTCGGGTGATCGTAAAGCCAACCAAGGACTTAACAAAGTTTTTTTATAACTTAGGGTCCTTAAAAATCAAGTTGGAGGGTTAAAAGTTTAATAAATCATGTTAAAACCACTATTAGAAGGACCAGGGACCAAAATTGCAATTCTGATAAACTTGTAACCTGGGCCTGGCATTCATACCGACCGCATAGACCTTGTCTGGGTCTTACGCGGGCCGCCTGAGGACCACCAACGACCAAATTGCATGAAAAGTGCCTATGCAGCCTGTTAAACCGACTTATTTGCATGGTTTTTGGATCCAGGAGCGTGGCCAACAGTTTTTGCATGCATAGGGACACTTGTTATGCATCAGGGATCAGGCATTGACTTTGTTGTAAGCATCTTATGCAATCTAATTCACTATATAACGAGCTCTTGGTTGCAAACATGTTTCCGTTATATGCCTAAATGTTGACCATTATGCCCTTTTGACTTTAAAACGAGATTTTTGAAAATGTGAGAGGACAAAAACCTTTATTACTGATTTATAAACTTATCCAAAAAATTTGACATCAGTTCGAGGTCTAGATTAGGAGTTATGCTCAATATCGTAATTAAGAAGCTTTTTATTAATTAAACGGCGTAATTAGCATAAAGCCTATCTAAACCTAAATTTTGACACCAAACTTTTTACCCACTGGTGTAATATAATTTTTTGGGATTTTTTAAAGATTTTTATTTATTTTTAAGCTGAGCATAACATAGGGTTCTTGCTATAATTCGGTTAATTGACACCAAACTTTTTGCTACTGATTTTATATAATAAATAAAACATTTTGAACTATATAAACTGATCAAAAACTCAGATTTCCTATTTAAACCCGAAAATCGCTTAAACCCGACTTTTACGCGTTTTAAGCGCATAGTATGGGTTAAAACTAATTTCGGCATATAAAACTTAATACCTACTGATGTTTTAAGTAAATTTTTATAATTAAGCAGTAAGCAAAAGTTTTGAACTCAGAATTCAAATTTTGACCTTTAAAGCTTATGTGAAACTATCAAAATGCCCCTACGGTGCATAGTTTGGTTATAAAAGATAAAATTCACATATATGCAATACCCTACTGTTATGACTTATAAAAATAAATATTTTTACTGATTATATCAAACCTGAAACTCAGATTAATATTTAAACTCTTTTATAAGCTTTAAAATGACCAAAATACCCCTACGGGGCATAATTTGAGTTTAAATCCATTTTGGGCATAATGGAAGGTATCCTACTGATATCACAATATATTTAGGGCATATTAACTTAGGAAACCTGTTCATGACTCATTGGTTTACCCGTTATGCATTTTTCGCGCTCGATACGGTTTACGTAACTAGTTTGCATAAATTAGCCGAAACGGGTCAAACCTTATCATTTTTATCTCAAAATCCAGAATGTTTTAGTTTACCCATATTATACAAGTATACAAACTTGTCGGGTCTAAACCACATTCTAATCCGGTCTTCACTTAATCGTGCGTTTTGAACCGTATATCTTATTTTAAAACTAACCGGTCTAAGTTTAGGCTTAATTAAGACCCGTTAGGAATCTAATAGGTTATTAAAACCTTCGTTCCAGATTAGGAGACCACTTTAAACTGTCTATTGATTGTCTGGCTCTTCTAACCGGCCCTGACGGACGGCAAACATTTAAATTTGTATGCAAGATTATTTTTAAATAATTGTCCCAGGTTATAAATGTAGGATCGTTTTCACGACCAAATGAGTCGTTCATAAGAGTTTTTGCTCAATACGAGAGGCGAAAACAAACGTATTGAGGTGATTCAGCTTGAGATTCACTTTAAACTGTCTATTGATTGATATAACAATGTTTTACAGCGAGTAGACACTTCGGCAGTAGTTCGACTCTGAAACCGGAAAGTTACAAATGAATTGGCATGACAAGTATTTATAAGCCAGGCTATTTCGCACGAAACAGTTGGTACGAAATCAGTTTCACACGAAATAGTCATTTCGTGTGAAATGAATAACTGATGTCGTACGAAATAGTTGTTTTCTATTTCGTGCGAAATGACCTTACACCCACATTTCTCGCTTTGCGTGCCCTGATCTATATAATCTGATACAAGACTCGATACAAGACGAAGTCGACAAACATATGCACCAACAGTCTCCCCCTTGGATGTTGACGAAGTCTTCAGGTCGAGTCTTCAATCTTCAGTCTTTATCAGTCTTCCTGTTCCCTCTGAAGTATCTAACATTGTAAAGCATCCTCAATCCTCTCTCTTCTCTCTATCAACTAATCTCCCCCTTGGATGTTGATCTATCATCTTCACAATATTTGAATCTAAATCTCGAGCTTTCTAATTCTCTTGATCAGATCTCTTGATTCCTTAAGTTCATCAGTATCAGCAGTACCAAGATCGTAACCTGGCTCACATTCTGTTTAGGATCAGGAACCTGGATAACCTGCACACATCTCTACCTCACAATAAATTTCACAAATTTAAAATTTGACAAATTTATTCTCTGTTTACCACTTGTAGACACAAACTTAAAACATCATTTGCAAGTATCGTACAAAATGATTTAACATTTTTAATCTCTGATGAATCTCTTGTAAGAAAGTCTTTTTCAAACACACTATCCCAAACATGTTCATCATGTTTAGCACTCGGAATTTTGAAAATCAGCTCTCCAACATCAGTTGTCGAAAATCTTTTTGAATTTTCAAAAATTTATGCTAAAACACACTGAAAATCTTTTTGGATTTTTGAACTTGAAAGAAAATGCAATAAAAATATATTTACAGACAATATTTTTTGTGAGTTTGTGTAAGAGGATCATACCATTTTATGAGACCAATCACTTAGCACCGTTAAGCTTTAAACATTTTAAGATCTAAACGATTCACTTAGATTGTCAGTATACTGATCCACTTAAATTTTCACACAAAGTTCAATTGTTTCGAGATACGGAATTAATGTTTTAAGCACTTAAACTTATTCGCGTGTCCCACCTCAGAATATACTCCCGTATCCAGATCCCAATATTCAGTCTTACAGGTGAGTATACCTAGATGACATCTGTAAAGGGTTAAAATGCGAGGGCCATGAGAGCTCAGGCTATTGCTTCCGCAAAATCAGAGAGATGATGGCTTCGTCTTTAGGTGTGTTCCCTTTAGAGAATCTTTTCTTCAACAGCACATGATTAGCATTTTGTAATGTTTCATCATTTTTTATGCTGAGGGATGTGCTATATTTCAAGCAAGCAAAAAATATTATACGGGGACTAGTCCATTGCTTCCGCAAAATCAGAAGTCCCGGGATAATACCCCAGATATCACTAAGCATAAAGACCTAGTATCTCGGAAAGAGCGATCTTTCAAACAAGATTTCGGGGGTTACCCATATATCCGAGAGATGTTCCCCACGAGATAAGTAAGTTTGATATTTAGATTTATATCTCGACACAATCTACTAAATGTGTAAAAACCTACTGGCACATCATCAGTGAGACCGTTTATCACATTTTGACTTTCCAATTCTTTAGCATGTTGTGAATGTCCATTGATGTAATATCATTTCCTCTTTTTCACAACAAAACTCAATTTTGATTTTATCATGTTTTTAGGGTTTTCAAATTTTCTAATGTTTTTGGATTTTCTGAAAATTCTTACTCCCCCTAAAATTCAAAACCATTTTAAGGAAAAAAATTTGAAAACAAACTACACAAGTAAAATAACAACTGATATCGAATCACTTCAATTCGCCATTCACTTGGTTTAAACAATCAGAACTCCACCTTACAACAAACTATTTTCCCATTATGATTTTAAAACACTTAAGTTTGTTTTAATCAAAATGGTTTTTCCGGAAAATAAGTTTTGCTGATTTCATAAAACCACTTGTAGGTTAGGGGATCAATTCATCACCTTGTTCCTTCATCTTCAACCTTTTGAAAAATATAACAGTTTTAAATTCAATCAACAAATACCACTTGTAGGAAATCAAGTACAACTTAATGTCCCTGATTCACCACTAGTAGGTTTTTCACAAACACACAAAATTCAAGAAAGATGCCGATACCTGCTCCTCACTTACCAACCTGGGAGCTCCGGCAAGTCAGAATTTTTACATATGAAAAACAGACATCCAAGCCTGACCAAACTTGGATGTGTCTTCTTCAACTTCACTCGGGGTATAAGTTGTCTTCTTTGATTCGTAAAAATCTTTAACTCCTTTAACCTTTCCATCGATCATCTTCCCAAAAATCTTTTTCACATTTCCATTAAAAACCTTTCCGACATCAAATTCTTTCTTCTCAGAATAGAATTGATTCGAAATCTCAACCTTTCCAATTTTTTGTTTAAGATTTTCAGCCCTCAATGGTGGAAAGTTCACATCATCCATTGGCGGAACTGAATTGTTACTTTTAATTTCAACTTGTGGCTCCTCTGACTTTGACGAATCAGATTCATCGCCAGACTTCACATCAGATTTCTTAACCACCCATTTTTGGTTGTCAAGATTCACTCTTCCCTTGTAAAATCTTTTCGAACATTCACCAACCTCATATGTTGAGTTTTTAAACACTTTAAATTTTTCAGTTGGTGGTTCAGTTTTGTCAACAACTTTTTCTTTAAGTTTAGAAGAGACTCCCTGCTTTGTGTTGGTTGCTTTTGAACAATTCCATGCAATATGACCAACTTCTTGACATCGAGAACATTTTCTTGTCTCCTTCTTCTTCTGATTAACTCCATTCTTTTCAAACTTTTGTTTTTCTGCAAAGAACTCTTTGTTTGATTGCTTCCAAAATGATCTCTTTTCTTCTTCCTCCGAACTTGCTCCTGAAACAAATACAGTTTTTGGTTTATAAGTTTTCTCATTTTTATGATTTTTTGTTGGAATAAAACCCAATCCTCTCTTTTTGAAATTACTGTTATGGTTTGGTTTCGTTTGAAAACCAGAACCAGAACTGTAATTTTTTTTTCTTGTTTAGACGCTGTTGAATTCTTGAAGTGTACCTTTTAGGTTTTTCAGTAAGATTTACATCTTTTATTTCAGAAATATTAATTTCTGTTAATTTGAAAACCTTTTTGATCTTTTCAATTTGAACACTTCTTATTGGAAATTCCTCATCAGAATATAATTTGTCTGAATCATTCAAAGTATATGCCACTTTGATTGGTTCGTCATTCAAATTAGATTTTGATAAAAGAAATTCTTTATTATAAACCCTTTTGACCGACGACTTTGGTCTGTCAACTGATGAACTCGAACTCTTGGATTCAGACTTTGACTTTGACTCTTCATCTTTATCCAACACCTGATCGACCACTTTCTTTATTAACTCAGACTCATGATCAGTGTCAGACGATGTGAACGTGATGTCAATATTTTCTGGTAAATCATCAGTTGTTTCAGACTTTAACTTTATATTGACAGCCTTTTTGACTTGCTCCTCATTTGGTTTTCTGGGAGAATAACCTTCACAGATCGGAGGGGGACACTTGTTATAATTTGCACTTTGTTTCTTACCAGTATCCTTCTCTTCCGACTTCTTGTCCTGAAAGGCTTCAAAACCTGCAACAGTTGGATAAATTCTATCAATCAGATAATCAGAACTTGAATAACTTTGCAGTAATCGTCTAATTATTTCATTTTCTATCTTTTCTGTCTCTAACTCCTGCTTCAACTTAGCACATTCTTCAATGTAGTAATTGATAGCCTTTTGTTTTGACATCATTACTGCATTAATCATCGTTAATGCATCTTCTCTTTCAGAATTTGTCTTCTGAAGACCATTCACTGTTCTGTTCAAAACGCCATATGATTCTTTCACATAATTGAGATCGAACAATAACTTTTCCTTCATCTTATCTTGATCACTCAATTTCTCATCTTTTTCTTCACATTGTTTGCAAGATTCTGAACACTTTAAACAAGGTTTGATGACTTCAACAATCTTTTCAACTTCAATTATCTTCTCATTATCAACTACCTTTACAGTTTCAATTACCTGTTCAGTAACTTTAACTTCTTCACTTTGTTCAGAAATCTTTTCCTTAGCAACACTCTCAATTTTCACTTTTTTCTTTTCTTTTGCTGCTCGTTTCTCCTTCAACTTCTTCAATCTATCTGCAAAATAAAATTCAAAACTTTCAGGAGATAATACAGATTTTCCAATATTTATTTGAGTTTCTTCTTCATCATCACTGCTATCAGATGATGATTGATCAAAGACTGTTGTCTTTTCTGAACTATCATCTGAAGAAACAAACTCTCCATCTTGTTTTTTTTTATCACTAGCAAACCCTTTCATCCAATCCTTCATCAAATATGGTTCTTGAACTATTTGTGCAGTGAGAGCTACAACTTTTGAAGTAGGTGGAATGTATTTCTCCCAACTAAAACCTTCTGCCACTTTTTCATCATCTTGATCAATTATACCAAAATAAGCTTTCTTGTTTGCCTCTTTAATTGCCTTCTTAGCATGTGCAGTTTGTGGTTCTTGTTGTTGATACGGTTGATGAGCAACTTGTTGATATATTGCTTTCCGATAATAATCATTATTTCCAAAAGGATTCTGTGCTCCACTTGCTTCTCGATTTTTACATTCCCTCTTGAAATGTCCTTTCTCCCTGCATCGAAAACAAGTAACTTTAGATTTATCAAAACCCAAAGTAGAAACATTAGCATCTCTGAAATCATCTCTCCTGGTAATCATCTTAAATTTTTTAGCTCTTCTCAAAACACTCGCTAAACACCATTTAATATCCATAAGTTCCATTTCTTCTGCATCGATCTGATCGTAATCCTCTTTCGTTAGCAAAGGATTTCCGATCCTTCCTGCAACAAATCCCTCATATGATTCCAACACTGTAGCTAACAATGACATGTGACCTTTAGCGACCTCTTCAGAGAAATTTTGACCATTCTGAAGATGCAATGTGATATTGCAATGTAACACATGACCATTACTGCTATTTGAGCTTTGAAACTGATGACTAGAAGTTGAACTCTTCGGATTAACTTTTGGATATGAAGAAAATCCACTGCTGTTGTTTGGACTTTGGTTGACTGATCCAGATGAATTTTCTGCACTGAAAGCAGTTTGCACTTTCGGACTTGCTTCAACATCCTGAACACTACCTTTGTAATACATTTTGACATCTTGTTGACTACTTGGATTATTCATCCTTGCAATCTTTTGCTGTTCAAGATCTTGACCTTCAATCTTTTCAATAAACTGGGAAATTGTCAGTTTGTCATATTCTCCAGTGTTCTTCAAGATCATCAGATAGGTACCCCACTCTTTCTGAGGTAAAGCATCAGCTAGTTTATCAACCCATTCTTCTTGATGTTTGACTATTTCTAACAAAGACAAAGATCGCACTAAGTGACAATATCTCTCGATCAATTTCTTTGAAGATTCTCCTGGTAAACTCGAAAACAAATCAAACTCTTTTTTTAGCAATGATTTCTTGCTCCTAATCATCTTTTCACTTCCCTCAAACTTAACTCGAAGTGCTTCCCAAATCGAACGTGAAGTGTTATCATGTTGGAGCAAAATAAAGATGTCTTCTTTCACAGCTTGCTGTAGCAGACTAATCATCATTTTTTCTGCTTTGTACATGTCTCGTTCTTTATCCGTTAGTTTAGAAATTGTTTTGATTACACCTAAATCCGTACGAGGTTTGACATACTTTTTCTCAATACACTCCCAAGATCTCAAATGATTAGCTTGAACCCAGTTTTCAAATCTATCTTTCCAAGCATAGTATTCTTCAATGCCCATTAGCTTCGGGGGTTTTTGTAAGGTTCCTGTTTCATTTTCCATGTTCATGCTCTGAGCAATGGTAGCCGGAGTAGTCGGGGCAGTAGCAAATGCGTTATAGAATTCTTCTTCCATGATTTGGTAACAAGTTTCACAAAATCAGATTTTCAAACGAAAACAACACTTTCAAACGAAATGATCTTTTCAAGCGAAATACCCTGTTCAAATGAAATGACCTGCAAGACAACTTCAAACGAAATCAATTCACGCGAAATAAGATGCTTTCGTACGAAATAGGTGATTTCGTACGAAATGAAATAATTTCACACGAAATAAGTTATTTCGTGTGAAATGAACCAACTTTCAGCTGATTTCGTGCGAAATAACAGACTCTCACACGAAATGAGAACACTTTGGTACGAAATAGTGATTTCGTACGAAATAGCTCACACCATATTCTGATTTCGTGTGAAATGAAGGGTCTATTCCATGCGAAATACTGCTGATGTCATCATGTCGATCAGATTATTGTCCAAATAACCAGGTTTTAGTCCAATTTTAGGTCTGAAACTTTCAAGGCTTTGTTAAAACATTGTTTCGCTTATAATGTGAGAAATTCAACCCATTTTAACCGTCAAATCTCGATTAATTTTGAAAAGAAGGTGTCGAAAACAGAATTTTGAGCTGAATCGGTAAGAACTCTTCCTCCTGAGCTCTGATACCAATTGTAGGATCGTTTTCACGACCAAATGAGTCGTTCAGAAGAGTTTTTGCTTAATACGAGAGGCGAAAACAAACGTATTGAGGTGATTCAGCTTGAGATTCACTTTAAACTATCTATTGATTGATATAACAACGTTTTACAGCGAGTAGACACTTCGGCAGCAGTTCGACTCTGAAACCGGAAAGTTACAAATGAATTGGCACGACAAGTATTTATAGGCCATGCTATTTCGCACGAAACAGTTGGTACGAAATCAGTTTCACACGAAATAGTCATTTCGTGCGAAATGACCTTACACCCACATTTCTCGTTTTGCGTGCCCTGGTCTATACAATCTGATACAAGACTCGATACAAGACGAAGTCGACAGACATATGCACCAACAATAAAAGATATTTTGTGCCTTGTGCATTCAAATCAATTTTTTAAACATTTTCAAAAAGAGCCGGTTAATTGTATTTACCAGTGTAAACTGACGTATTTTCCAAAAAGGCTAAGTACAGGTACTAAACGGAATAGGCTGGCTACTCCTAGCATCAATAAAGAGTCTTTCAAGCTTAGATGTTATAAATCTGCTGAACAATGATCTTTCTAACTATGATCCGCCTGTGGATCCTTTACAACCGTTTTGTAATAAATGATATTACTTTCATTCGGTTTGTAATGATTTTATCTTTCGACTTCCACTGTGTATATAAACTGTGATAAATTGTCTATGATGATATCAACTACGTCACGATACTCCCCACCGGGCCCACCAGTAATACGTGGAAATATCGAGGTGTGACACAATATCATCATCAAACATCACCAACTATGGTACCTGAAACACATGTGAAAATACGTCAGCATAAAAATGTCGGCGAGTACATAGGTTTTATGTGAGTGTCAGATCCATGGCTAGTTTACATGTTGCAAAACTTAATTAAAAACTTGGTTTTGAAAAGTATAGTATTGCGACATATTTAACCAACTCAAATCAAGTTGGTTATACTTTATAAAATCTCATAGCCATGATTCTTAACCCAAAACATTTATTTTATTAAATCAAATTGTAAAACATCTCGTAAAAACTCGTTAATAAAACTCGTATGGTTTATATTACTAGAAAAACCTTGTAATATAACTTTGTTTTGATAACCTTTCTCAAGTGATCTTAGATAACGCAACGATATATAATGTGTTAAAAGCACTTATATATAGGAAGTACCAGCGGCGTATCCACCATGCTTTTAACACATTACACCCGCCCCGTTACCTAATCACTTCCCTAACCCAATGGTTCAAACGGTTCACATAAATCAAACAGTTACAAACGGTTCACATAAATCAAACGGTTACAAACGGTTCACATAAATCAAACGGTTACAAACGGTTCACATAATCAAACAGCTTCAAACGGTTCACATAAATCAAACAGCTTCAAACGGTTCAAAATGTAAAACAATGTGTCCATATACTGGATGAGCATATGCAACAAAATGTAATATACGAAAATCAACGTGCTAGCATGCTAAGTGAACATACATAGCAAAACATAATGAAATCATGTACTATCTACGTACTAATGAACATAGCAAGTATATGATATAAAAACATGAAAAGCTTGAAAGTAACAAGTAGGCACTTTATTATCACTCCAAAACAGTTTGAAAACGGTAAAAGAGGGGACTATGTACTCACTTGAGGATGCTTAGAAGTCTTGAATAACAACCAAGCAAGCTAGAGGGATCACGGAAATCAAACGGCACAAAGGGTCCAAGCTAGAAGAACTTGATCTAAATACTCAGGTATGAAGCAAAAAGCTTCAACTTAGAGCATAAAATTAGATCAAGGTGTGAGGAAAATGGAATGAGAGCTTGGGTATTTATAGATTTCGGAGAACCGTTAGGATCGTTTCTCGCAAATCGTGCTTTGATCTTGACCTTACAAGTGGGCACATGGTTTTCAAAACCATGGGAATACTTAAAACCATCAAATTCCATCCCATAGAGTGCAAAACCTTGGGTTAAAACCATCAAAATCTCAAAATGGACCAAGTTCAATGTATCTGCCAGAAATTTCAAAAATGGTCACTGCACTTGTAAAACTTGATTTTTGGCACTTTTAAGCCCCGTTAACCCCATTTCAAGGCTCTAAAATAAAGTTAAAGTATAGGGAATTTGAAATGTGCTAAAAAATATCTTGGATGTCGGTTCATTTGGTCGTACGGTTGCGTTGTTCGGTTAATTACGACGGAAATCGTAACGAATGCAAAAACGATCCAAATTACGCGACGAATGGAATTTTATCATGCCAATCACTAAAATAAAATATTTTAATGATTACATAAATTTTTGGATGTCCGGATATATTCAAAACGTAAGATATGCGCGAAAATGCAAACTTATGCACTTTTTGACGCTTTCAGTCCCTATTGATCAATAAAGTTTATTTTTAGCATACTGAACCCTTCAAAGCCTATTTCTAAGCTATGTAAAGGATATTTAGGGCATATTTAACTTATGATCAAGTTCTGGAATGTTTGTTACAGTACGAATCGGCATACTTTCGCAGTTTGTCGAAATTAGTCACTAAGCGAATAAACTTGATTTCGGCATACCAAACCCTCCAAAACTTATTTCTAAGTTATGTAAAGGTTATTTAAGGTATGTTAAGCCTATGTCACTATTCCGGAGTGTTTGTTGCATTAAACTGGTTATATTTACGTATCAGTTCGCTTATAACCTTCCAGAAAGCGATTTAAAGCTTGAAATCGAACATGAATTGATATGTGCACATGATACACATATTTATACAAATCCCAAGAATGAAACAAAATATTTAATTGATTTGGTATTTGTTTGATGGTCACAGAGGCACAGGTGTCACAGTCTCCCCTACTTTAGGAAATTTCGTCCCGAAATTTATTCGTAGGAGTCTGTCTGTGACTTTGTGTTAAATAACCACCAAAGATATACAAGGCATAATCCTGTCATTTCCTCAACGGACATTCTTCAGAAATGAAAATGAACGGACGGAGTTATTTTAAACGGGTGCTTCCTTAGGAATGGAAATGATGGAATAAACAAAAGGATATTCATTTTCCTCAACGGACGTTCTTCAGAAATGAAAATGAATGGACGAAGTCATTTTCAACGGGTATTCTTCAGAAATGGAAATGAATAGAATAACAAAAGGATATTCATTTCCTCAACGGACATTCTTCAGAAACGAAAATGAACGGACGGAGTCATTTTCGACGGGTGCTTAATCAGAAATGGAAATGAATAGAGTTAACTCAAAAGGATATTCATTTCCCTCAACGGACATTCTTCAGAAACGAAAATGAACGGACGGAGTCATTTTCAACAGGTGCTTCATCAGAAATGGGAATGAATAGAATTAACTCTAGACACATGACAAAACTTGCTGTGGTTTTTGTGCACTGAATTCCATAATTATGTATGCATCCATAATTACGTAATTCCTTTCACAGTCCGCACAGTGTATTTCATAATGTGAAAGGGATAGAATTTGAACAAGCTTGAGACAACTTTGATTGGGTCAACACATAAACACATAAGCACATAATTAATTTGTTATTATTTTGTTAACTTGACGCTGATTTGAACATGGGTATTCAAGGTATACCAGGAACCCAGTCGATGGACTTCAACGTCCTCAAGAATCTATCTGAAAAGATAGGATGATCTTCCAAAAATTCGATTTTTGATTACAAGGAATCATAACATTCGAATTAATGTACACAACAATTAAGGACTTACGGAAATACCCTTAGGTACCCTATTAAGGATTTATAGTGGTATTTTGGGTATACGTCCAGAGTTGTAACTTGCGCCTTGTACTTCATTTTTCCTTGTAAGAAATGGGTACTTAGGATTTTCGTGGAAACGCAAGAGATCATAAAATGGAAGAGTTTTGGGAGTAGTCTGTTCTTCAAGGAATACGATTCCTTGATTGTCGGTATTGTAGGGGATATGCTGTTTATACATGCAACCACATGAATACATTGCAATGTAAATCAAATATTTATTTATAAACAACATCAACAACTGTTTCATAGACCTTGACAACAAAAGAAAATAATACATAAAGCTTGATTATTTCTAAATAGCGTTGTCTTCCAATCGGTCAGATGCTCATCCCTACGCTGGATTTGCATTAGCAAGCTTTGGGCAATTCCTTCGAAAATGGCCCATCTCGCCACAGTTGAAGCAAGAACCTGGTAGAAAACGAGCTTAAGCAGGATTGTTGCCAGCTTGATTTGGTGCAGTTGCAGCTGGGCAAACTCTTGTTGTATTGCCTATAAGTCCACAAGTATGGAAACGATGGACTTCGCTAATAAAACCAAACGGGTCAAATAACTAAAGTAATGAAACTTTGGTTACATAAAAGCGATGGACGTCGCTAAGAAGACCGAATGGGTCAAATTGGAGTCTTGATGCAAACCGGGAAGGTTCCATAGTTAATGACTCCGAAATAATACCCGGTTTTGGGTAGAAAGTCATTATACGCGTTATCCCAAAATCGGGAACGCGGATTATAAGTCAAAAACTCAGAAGATGAGTATGACTAAATGAGGCACGATTCCGTATAAGGAAATCATGTTGAGTATATTCGACTAGTTGTAGTTGAATGGGTTAATTAAATTAGATAATGTCACACCCTGATATTTCCACGTATTACCGGTGGGCCCGGTAGGGAGTATCGTGACGTAGTTGATATCGTCATAGACAATTTATCATAGCTTATATACACAGCGGAAGTCGAAAGATAAAAATATTACAAACCGAATGAAATTAATATAATTTATTACAAAACAGTTGTAAAGGATCCACAGGCGGATCAAAGTTTAAAAAGGATCATTGTTCAACAGATTTATAAACATCTAAGCTTGCAAGACTCTTTATTGATGCTAGGAGTAGCCCGACTTTTTGGAAAATATGTCAGTTTACACTGGTAAATACTATTAACTGACTCATTTTGAAAAGAGTTTAAGAAAATTGATTTGAATGCACAAGGCACAAAATAATCTTTTATAACTTGGGATAATTATTTATATATAAACTTGTAAAAGAATTATATGTTTGTTATACATTCAGTAGCTCGGGCTGAATACTGGGTTAAAGATTAATAGACACACCACATGATATAATCCCGCGGTGAGTTATTCTCGAATTGGCGGTTATACCTTTTTATATATATGCACTGGCAAGTGTATGCCTACACCCCGTGCTTAGGTCGTGGCCATTTCAATGAATGATGCCAAGGATATCCGGGACATGGTCATTAACCCCCCCCCCCAAAGGCTTTAAGCAAACAAAACAGTTTAAATGGGTCATATCAATAAATTAACCTTCATACGATTAAAAATTGAATGCCCGACCAAGCGGTATTTTATATACCGTACCCCAAGCCCGTATAAGGGAAAATAAGTTAAAAGTATTTACCTGAGCAAGTATATATCACAATCAGTGAGTGCAAGTATCTTTTACTGGTCTCCTAATCTGGAACGAAGGTTTTAATAACCTATTAGATTCCTAACGGGTCTTAATTAAGTCTAAACTTAGACCGGTTAGTTTTAAAGGAAGATACACGGTTCGAAACGCATGATTAAGCGAAGACCGGAATAGAATGTGGTTTAGACCCGACAAGTTTGTATACTTGTATAATATAGGTAAACTAAACACATTCTGGATTTTGAGATAAAAATGATAAGGTTTGACCCGTTTCGGCTAATTTATGCAAACTAGTTACATAAACCGTACCGAACGCGAAAAATGCATAACGGGTAACCAAATGAGTCATGAACAGGTTTCCTAAGTTAATATGCCTTAAATATGTTGTGATATCAGTAAGATACCTTCCATTATGCCCAAAATGGATTTAAACTCAAATTATGCCCCGTAGGGGTATTTTGGTCATTTTAAAGGTTATAAAAGAGTTTAAATACTAATCTGAGTTTCAGGTCTGATATAATCAGAAAAAACATTTATTTTTATAAGTCATAACAGTAGGGTATTGCATATATGTGAAATTTATCTTTTATAACCAAACTATGCACCATATGGGCATTTTGGTAATTTCACATAAGCTTTAAAGGTCAAAATTAGAATTCTGAGTTCAAAACTTTTGCTTACTGTTTAATTATAAAAATTTACTTAAAACATCAGTAGGTATTAAGTTTCATATGCCAAAAATGGTTTTAACTCATACTATGCGCTTAAAACGCGTAAAAGTCGGTTTTAAGCAATTTTTGGGTTTAAACAGGAAATATGAGTTTTTGATCAGTTTATAATGTTCAAAATATTTTATTTGTCATATAAAATCAGTAGCAAAAAGTTTGGTATCAAAATATTATGTAAAACTCATTTTATTCAAGAAAAGGGCATAATCGACAATTACCAAATTAAAGCAAGAACCCTATGTTATGCTCAGCTTAAAAATAAATAAAAATCTTCAAAAACCCCAAAATATTATATTATATCAGTGGGTAAAAAGTTTGGTGTCAAAATTTGAGTTTAGATGGGCTTTATGCTAATTATGCCGTTTAATTAATAAAAAGCTTTCTAATTACGCTATTGAGCATAACTCTTAATCTAGACCTCAAACTGATGTCAAATTTTTAGGAAAAGTTTATAAATCAGTAATAAAGGTTTTTGTCCTCTCACATTTTCAAAAATCTCATTTTAAGGTAAAAAGGGCATTATGGTCAATATTTAGGCATATAACGGAAACATGCACATGAATCGAATAACTAATGAACCAAGTTGTATAACCTCAGAGGGTTACACTAACCTATAACCTGGTCCTAATAGAGCTCTAAGGCGTTTCTAAAATATGCTACATTGGGTCAGAACTGAAAGTCAAAGCAAAAGTCTACTTTTGCGACTTTCGGTTCCGAACCGAGCTTAAACTGAAAATTGTCGGGTTGAACATGTTTAGACATGTTCTTACATTAATTACCAAGTTATATGAGTGATAAATCATGTTCCATGGCTTCTACATTGTTAATTATGCGTTTAATTGAAATTTAGCTTTCTGTTGACTTTTTACAATCAAGTTTGACCCGACAATTGACCTAGTTAGAGTGGGAATCAGAGGGTGCCCTTTTAAGGGTTTATTACCCACATAATTACTAACTCAAAGCTACTTTCAATTCAAGAATTGACTGGACCATTAGTGATTAATCACTAAGTCAAACCTTAATTACGACGGGTTTGACTCTAGGCTATTAAACTAATAAAACATAATTACAGAAGCTAAGATGACTTACCATGGTCCTTAGCATGAGATTAGAACAGAGAAAAGGCTTCTTAAGTGGCAAGAATGCTCCAGAGAGTTAGAACAATGAAATGTGAAAGTGTGAGTTCACAATGTGCAACAATGGGCTTATTTATTGCCATGGAGGGATCATGGAGATTGATACAGGTGTTGTGGCGGTTCTAGAGATGAAAACAAGTGTCAAGGGACGTGTTTATAGCAGCTAGAGGGTGGCAAACTGAATTTAGCAAAACATGCAAGTTGCCACGTTAAAACATCATTTGCTGATCTGGCATGCTGTCGAGTCGCGTGACGGCAGAGGGCCTCCCCTGTGGCGTGATGCCACCACCATGGTGACCAGCAAAACAAGTTTCAAACTTGCTATTTTCACCCCCTAAACCTTTTAGAACGCAATATCTTTCATTCCAAGCACATTTAACCCATATAATTTATATTTCTAGTATCCTTAAGATAAAACCAAACATCTTTAGGTCCGGTTTCGTTAAACGATAACCGAAAACATAAGTTTTGCCTTGTTGACGCTTTTAACCCCTTAATTACGAAAGTTAGCGTATCTTTCGCATATGATATCGAAACCTTGTGAAATTTTTATCACTTATTCTTGGGAGTATAATTAATCGTTACTAGGCTCCGGGTTCGCTAAAAGGTCACTCAGAGGTATAACTTAAACATGTTGACACATTTAACCCTCGCGTCTTATAAACGTTCACTTTCTTCAACAAACGGTTTCATACGCTTCATGATTCATTCGTTTAAGGGTATAAACATCGTGTAGAGTTTTTGAAAGGAAAAATTATCAAATGTTGACACTTTGTATCCTTATATACATATATTTTCTTTGTTTGTCACCTTTCGTCCCTCGCACCACGCAAAGATGATTTATAACTCGGTCGCGACGGCATAAAGAACTGGCAAAATGTTGTTGCTTGTTGTTTGGGTCTTATGGACTTGTTTAGATAGGTTTTAAACACTTATAATTGACGTTTATGATGATTTTGATTATAGGTAATCACTACAAACATTTGGATGATGATCAAGCTTGCTCGAGAACCGAACACACGTACAAGTGAAGCTTCCGCAACTATATTAGTCTCTTTTGTTACAAAACTTGTGTAGAACTTTTATAAACATCTTTTGAATGTTTTAAACTTTATGTAAACGTCGTTACGCTAATGATTTTGGGAAACGACATTTTTATTATATAAATGCACACTATCTTATATGAATTATTCAGTATTATGGTAAGGGTCTTACAATTGTGTTCAAATTCATCTTTGATTTTGAAAATTTTCATCAAAATGACGACTCGAAAAACAACTCGTGGAACAGAGGATGCAGGTTGCAGGAGCATGCGTGCTTATAGGTTAAATAATTACTCATGTTATTTTTTGACACAAATCACGCTCGATTGGTTTTTTACCTAATGACGCATGTTGCATGAATAATTACGCATGTTATCTTTTGGTCGCGTACCGGTCGCACGTTAAGGTGTACTGTATTTTACAATTTCTCCCCCCCTCTCTCTTTATATATATATATATATATATATATATATATATAGGAACGGAATCAGGAGAGAATGATTTGAAGTGTGAGAACAGTGAGAACGATTTTCAGCCATAGGATCTTTGTGATTTGTGGATAAGATGATGCGGTGACATTGTTATAAATAATGGAACCTTATAACTACCAGGAGAGGTAAAATTGGAAGATCCAAACAAGGATGCTGTAACACCTCAGAAATTCACGTCCTATAATGTATTGACACGTGTCATAAACTTTAAACGTGTAAAAGAATACTCTAGAGGGACTAAAGTTGACAAACAAGGAAAGTATGTGAATATAAGGGTTCAAAATGTCAACAATGGATAAATATACTTTACAATAACCCTACATGATGTTTATACCCTTAAAAGAATAAATCATGAATCATACGAAGCTAAATATGAAAGAAAGTGAGAGATTACAAACTACAGGGGTTAAATGTGTCAACATGTTTAAAGTATACCTCTGAGTGACCTTTTAGCAAACCTAAAGCTTTGTAACAATTAATTATGCTCACTAGAATGTGTGATAAAACTTTCATAAAGTTTCGTTATCGTATGAGAAAGTTATGATCAAATCCGTATACGAGGGGTTAAAAGCGTCAACGTTGAAATTTAAGACTTTTCGGTGATCGTGTGAATAGCCGGGGACCTAACAAAGTTAGTTTATGACTTGGAGTCCTTAAAAGTTAAGTTTGGGGGTTACAAGTGCAAGAAAGCATCTTAAAATCAAGTTTGGAAGTTCAGGGGCCAAACTGTCAACTTTTGAAAGATGTATCATGCTGACCAGGTCCTTACGGACCTCAACACTATGGACGTTACGGTCCGTAAGCTTGCTTCCAGATGCAGAAACTCATTTTGTTGGCTGTTCAAGCTATGTAAGCAACACCTCTTTCCCTTTAACACTTCCATGAGTGGCCTAAACTGATTTTTAGACCTTAGGGACACTTGTTAATGATCCATGATCAGTTATAGCATGAATTGTCAAGATCTTAAGGGATCAAAATCACTATAAAAGGCCATTCATGTTGCAACTTTGTGATCATTCCTTCCATCTGCTTTCTTGGAGCTTCCTGGAGCATAAGAGCAGACCCAAGCCATCTCTAATAGTGCATTAGACTTTGGTAAGTATGCTTAACCTTTCTTAGTTGAGTTTTTACTTAGTTTTAGCTTAAAAGTCAAACCGTCATAATTAACGGTTGACTTAACGATTAATCGCTAATGGTCCAGTGATTTGTCGAATTGAAAGTTATTATAAGTTGGTAATTATGTGGGCAATAAACCCTTAAAAGGGCACCCTCTGATTCCCACTCTAACTAGGTCAAATGTCGGGTCAAACTTGTTATTAAAAAGTCAACATAATGCTTAATTTACAATTTATGCATAATTAGCAATGTAGAACCCATACAACCTGTTTGATCATTAATATAACTTAGTAATGAATGTAAGAACATGTCTAAACATGTTCAACCCGACAATTTCCTGTTTAGACCCGGTTCGGAACCGAAAGTCGCAAAACTTTGACTTTTGCTTTGACTTCAGTTCTGACCCGTTTTAGTATGATTTGGAAATGCCTTAGTGCTTCCTTAGGACCAGGCTACATGTTAGCATAACCCTCTGTGGTTGGTTCATTGATTATCCGATTCGATTACATGCTTCCGTTAATTGCTTAAATGTTGACCAATATGCCCTTTTGACCATAAAACAAGAATTTTTGATATTTAAAAAGACAATAACCTTTGTTACTGATTTATAAACATGTCCCTAAAATTTTACATCAGTTGGGAGTCTAGATTAGGAGTTATGCTCATTAGCGTAATTATATCGCCTTTTAGTAATTAAAAGGCGCAATCAGCATAAAGCCTATCTAAACCCAATTTTTGACACCAAACCTTTTACCCACTGATGTAATATAATATTTTGAGATTTTTAAAGATTTTTAACCTGCTCATAACCTAAGGTTATGGCGTTAATTCGGTAAATACCGAATATACCCTTTTCGGTCATAAAATGAGTTCTACATAGTATTTTGACACCAATCCAATTGCTACTGATTTTATATAATAACTAAAGTATTTTGAACTTTATAACCTGATCAGAAAACGTAATTGGCTGGAAGCTCAGGGCGTTAATAAGGAATCTTGCAAGTTCTAGGCGTCTAAAGTCTGTTGAACAATATTTATGTTTGAAGATCCGCCTGTGGATGCTTTACTTTCCGTTGTAATACTTTGATATTACCTTATATTCGGATTGTAATGATTTTATCTTTTGCTTCCGCTGTGCATTTATATATTGTGTTGTTTGACTATTATGTTGCCAACCACGTCACGATACTCCCCACCGGGCCCACCGGTGACACGTGGAAAGTCGGGGTGTGACAGGTTGGTATCAGAGCCAACACTGAGTGAATTAAACACTAACCTTTGTGTTTAATCTCAGTTACACAGTTGCACATTCTTGAGTCTAGACAAGAACATAGGACTAATCCTAATTCGTTTCATTGTCTTTTAATTGCTTTTTTGTTATTTTCTGATTTGCCCTTGCATGGACAAGTCATTTTCTGTAGAAGTCCCGTTTAGGGCAACCATATACTTATTTAAATTTTAATGGAACGATTATATTTAAAAATATCATTCCTATATTATAAGATCTACCATTATAATAAAAATGGCAAAATCTAAAAAGAACAAGACCTAGCCCATGTGTCACTTTAAGACAAGGCCAAGATGGTAGTTCCACAATTAGATTCAGATCCTTGCTAACATTTCAATTTAGGATTGTTCTGCGTTGAATATTAAAAAGAGTCTAAAGAGTAAAACCTAGCCAAATTGTCATTGCAGACATGGCCAAGATGGTAAAACTTATTCAAAAGATTCAAATCCTTGTTAAATATCTGAAAGCATATAAACATGCTTGACAAAATGTGGTACGATAAAATCACATAAGTCATTCTTAAATCGGTTAATCTAAATTCCCTTATTTGAAATAATCATCCATTAAGGATGAAGTGCCTACGGGCTATAATTAGCGTCCTCTGAGACTAAAGACAGTAGTAGTCTTTGACTCTCTGTCAAGAAAAGGTAATGAACTTTGATTCAAACCTTAATGCCTCGATTATCGGAAATCATGGCTTATATCATCCTATAAGAGGATCATATTATAAATATCCCTTAAAAGGGAAGTGCCTACGGGCTATAGTTAATGTCCTCTGAGACTAAAGACAGTGGTAGCCTACAACTCCCTGTCAAGAAAAGGTAATGAACTTTGATTCAAACCTTAATGCCTCGATTCTCTGAAATCATGGCTTGTAACTTTAAAACTGTCCTTGTGACTAGGCCCTTTGCGCCACCTTAATATCCTTAATGTTTTATAACTAGGATAAATTATAATGAAAATGCTAATTAAATATAACTAACAAATTAACCAATATGGTTTATATTACCATGGTTAATAAATCGTCAAGAACGATAGTACTGTATGGGCTTCTAAATAAACCTTGCCCTTACTTCTTTTTGTAGCAATTAAAACTACCTACATGGCTGACTCTGAAGAGATAAAAAATCATCCTCTGGAAAACCGCGATGATGATAGGATTAATATAACCAGAGGAGAACTTTGTACACTGATTGATACAGCTGTATCTAAAGCTGTAGAGGAGCAATTTAAGGAGTATAGTGGGACTCATAGTAAAGCCTCATCTGTACCCCACTCTAAGTCTGTCCCCAAGACTCATTCTGAGGCTCATAGCAAGCCACCCTTAAAGAAAGACGAGCCAAAGAAAGATGATGATCGACGTTCATCTAATCAACTCAGTGTTCCATCCAAGAGGATAGTGTTCAATAATGAACCGCATACCAAATCCTGTACCTATAAATACTTTGTTTCCTGCAAACCCCGGGATTTCACTGGGGAGAAAGGGGCAATCGATTCTATGACCTGGTTGGATGAAATGGACACAGTCGTCGATATCAGCGGTTGTGCTGAGAGGGATGTAGTGAAGTATGTATCCCAATCGTTCAAAGGAGAGGCGCTGGCATGGTGGAAGGCTCTCATTCAAGCTGCTGGGAAGATCCCACTTTACAACATGTCATGGGAACAGTTTGTTGCTCTCATTATGGAGAACTACTGCCCTCAACACGAGGTTGAGAGGATTGAGTCAGATTTCTTATCATTGGTTATGACAAACTTAGATTGTCAAGCTTACCTCACCAGTTTCAATACCCTGTCCATACTGGTTCCTTACCTAGTAACACCAGAAACTAAGAGAATTGCTCGCTTCGTTGGGGGTTTAGGCCCAGAAATCAAAGCCAGTGTTAAGGCTTCAAGACCTACTACATTCAGTTCAGCGGCAGATCTGTCGCTATCTCTCACACTCGATGTGGTCAGAAACAAGGCTACCAAAGCCTCTGAAGAGGGAAAGCGTAAAAGGGAGGATGAGGATTCTCATCGCTCTGATAGGAAGAGGAACTCTGAGGATAAGAAGAGTTCCGGGTTTAAGAAAGACAGCCAGCAGTCGGGTGGGAAGACCAGGTGCGAAACCTGTCAAAAAAACCACCTCGGGAAGTGCATATTTGAATCTCAGCCTCTACTTTGTGGGATTTGCAAGTCTAGGGAACATACAACCTTGGATTGCAAGAAATTGAAAGACGCAACCTGTTATGGTTGCAACGAGAAGGGGCATATCAAGACCAACTGCCCTAGAAATCAGAAGAAGCCCGAAGAGGCCAAGAAAACAAACGCATGATGAAGCCCAGGAGATGGTGTAGAATGACAATTACATAGCAGGTACCTTTCCTTATCAAACAGTTTATGCAAAAATTTATTTGATGCTGGCACATATGATTCTATACTGAACAATAAATGTTGAGAATTGTTGTCTCCGTCTGATTAGGACTCCGGTCATTTAATGCGAGGTAGAAATTGGCCGATGACACTATAGAAAATGCTCCAACAAATCTTAAATTGATATTTTATATCTATTAGGAGTCACTCTTTCTGGTATCCTTATGGCAAGCTTTCAAGCTATCCAAGTTCATCACTATAATAAAGACAGATGTGACATTTTAATTCCCTGTCAAAAGATGATGGATTAGGACCAAACTTTAAATGCCATTAATGGTCTTTTGTGACCTATGCTAAGTGTAATTTATATATATTAAATAATGTTCATGAAGAATGTTAATGCTATATTGGCATGTACGGTTTAACGAAACCATGGTTAGTATATAAGGCCATGAGGATGAGGAATAGCAGTGGTCGGATCGCAACCAAGAAATTGATTCATTTAGTAATAGGAACCATTTCTTTTGTTCCTGTCAGAAATCTTTAAGTCATAAAATTTTAATGTACCCTCTCTATAGATAAAGGACATTCGCATGTAATTGACATCTCTTTAATCCTTATTGATTGCGAATACCAAACAGTATGATAAAAAGCGCCATATGAGGATTGGTATATCTTAATATGTTCCATAGATTGCTTCCATGCCTGATCAGTATGGAGGTTTAATGCATGGGACCACAAAGATATTTCCGATGGTCATATGGTACTAAAGTCAACTAATGGTATTCAAAGGAGATATCCAGAATGGAATTGTCCAAGTAAATGTTCTCGATTAAGGAATTAGTGGACTAGTAACATAAATGTGTCACTTACTTGACACAAGCAATAATGGGTGAACTGGAGCCTGAGATATGGAAATCTCTGTAACCTCCTTGCATCTTGATTATCTTCTCCTAAGATTACCCTGTTTACCCCTGGAAGGCAGGTAGAATTAAGATTTATATCCCATTAAGGCTGTATTACTATGAAATCTCCAAGACGACTGGTATCATCATTGGAAGAATTGAAACCCTGATTAACTAAGTTTAAAATAGAGGGTTCATATAGCCTAACTCAATATCCGGAGAATTCGGTATAGTTAATTATGAAAGACGGTTCATTTTGCTTACGCATTATTACCGCAACCCTAATTAGGCAATGATTAAGAATTTCCATCAGCTACTCAGGATCGTCGAGTTATTCAACTAGCTATAAGGATTAGCTATTCTCTAATAATAGTTTTAAGCAATGGTTGGGACAACCATCTCACCTTAAGATAAGCTTTTCTATAATAATTGATATGTAAGTATTAAGGCTGCTCCTTTGGAGACCTTGTATAGATGGAATGTTAAACATCTATTGTTAGATAGAGAATTGGTAAGTCCAATTATCAGGATCTGAAAGTTGCCTAGGAAACAACAAATAAGATCATACAAATCCATAACGATTGTAAGATGGCAGTATTCGGCAGAAAATCAAGGATTAATGAAAATAGCAAAACCTCCTAAATTCTTGTTAAGGAATATGGTTCAACAAAAGATACCACCCAGGAAGGGTGTGCCAAATTTGTTAAATTATCAGGCTAGTTAAGCTATGAATATATAGAATCATTCGAAGGAAATCGAATGTATCAAGATCAAGTAGCCTTTAAGCTAAAACCTATTTAAGGAGCTTGGCGGAGCTCGCAATACATTGCACACCAGTGATTGAAGGATGTGTTTCGCCAATAAGTCAAAAAGCACTATCATATAATGATATGCAGATTTATGATGTGAAGAGCAACCTATGTCGATTAAGGATCGACAGGTGAAGAAGCTCCAAAAGGATACATGTACCCATTATAAAGGTAAACTTGGGAGCTTGGAAAAGCTCCAGATATGCTATTGAGGTTAAGTCCATTATGCGACAAAAAGTACTTCCATAATTTTAGCAAATCTCGAGGTCGAGATTTATTTTAAGGGGGTGAGGGTGTAACACCTCGGAAATTCACGTCCTATAATGTATTGACACGTGTCATAAACTTTAAACGTGTAAAAGAATACTCTAGAGGGACTAAAGTTGACAAACAAGGAAAGTATATGAATATAAGGGTTCAAAATTTCAACAATGGATAAATATACTTTATAATAACCCTACATGATGTTTATACCCTTAAACGAATAAATCATGGATCATACGAAGCTAAATATGAAAGAAAGTGAGAGATTACAAACTACAGGGGTTAAATGTGTCAACATGTTTAAAGTATACCTCTGAGTGACCTTTTAGCAAACCCGAAGCTTTGTAACAATTAATTATGCTCACTAGAATGTGTGATAAAAATTTCGTTATCGTATGAGAAAGTTATGATCAAATTCGTATACGAGGGGTTAAAAGAGTCAACATTGAAATTTAAGACTTTTCGGTGATCGTGTGAATAGCCGGGGACCTAACAAAGTTAGTTTATGACTTGGAGTCCTTAAAAGTCAAGTTTGGGGGTTACAAGTGCAAGAAAGCATCTTAAAAATCAAGTTTGGATGTTCAGGGGCCAAACTGTCAACTTTTGAAAGATGTATCATGCTGACCAGGTCCTTACGGACCTCAACACTATGGACGTTACGGTCCGTAAGCCTGCTTCCAGATGCAGAAACTCGTTTTGTTGGTTGTTCAAGCTATGTAAGCGACACCTCTTGCCCTTTAACACTTCCATGGGTTGCCTAAACTGATTTTTAGACCTTAGGGACACTTGTTAATGATCCATGATCAGTTATAGCATGAATTGTCATGATCTTAAGGGATCAAAATCACTATAAAAGGCCATTCATGTTGCAACTTTGTGATCATTCCTTCCATCTGCTTTCTTGGAGCTTCCTGGAGCATAAGAGCAGACCCAAGCCATCTCTAATAGTGCATTAGACTTTGGTAAGTATGCTTAACCTTTCTTAGTTGAGTTTTTACTTAGTTTTAGCTTAAAAGTCAAACTGTCGTAATTAACAGTTGACTTAACGATTAATCACTAATGGTCCAGTGATTTGTCGAATTGAAAGTTGTTATAAGTTGGTAATTATGTGGGCAATAAACCCTTAAAAGGGCACCCTCTGATTCCCACTCTAACTAGGTCAAATGGCGGGTCAAACTTGTTATTAAAAAGTCAACAGAATGCTTAATTTACAATTTATGCATAATTAGCAATGTAGAACCCATACAACTTGTTTGATCATTAATATAACTTAGTAATGAATGTAAGAACATGTCTAAACATGTTCAACCCGACAATTTCCTGTTTAGACCCGGTTCGGAACCGAAAGTCGCAAAACTTTGACTTTTGCTTTGACTTCAGTTCTGACCCGTTTTAGTATGATTTGAAAATGCCTTAGTGCTTCCTTAGGACCAGGCTACATGTTAGCATAACCCTCTGTGGTTGGTTCATTGATTATCCGATTCGATTACATGTTTCCGTTAATTGCTTAAATGTTGACCAATATGCCCTTTTGACCATAAAACGAGAATTTTGGATATGTAAAAAGACAATAACCTTTGTTACTGATTTATAAACATGTCCCTAAAATTTTACATCAGTTGGGAGTCTAGATTAGGAGTTATGCTCATTAGCGTAATTATATCGCCTTTTAGTAATTAAAAGGCGCAATCAGCATAAAGCCTATCTAAACCCAATTTTTGACACCAAACCTTTTACCCACTGATGTAATATAATATTTTGAGATTTTTAATTATTTTTAACCAGCTCATAACCTAAGGTTATGGCGTTAATTCGGTAAATACCGAATATACCCTTTTCGGTCATAAAATGAGTTCTACATAGTATTTTGACACCAATCCAATTGCTACTGATTTTATATAATAAATAAAGTATTTTGAACTTTATAACCTGATCAGAAAACTCAGATTTCCTGTATAACCCGGAAATCGCTTAAAATGACTTTTTACGCGTATTAAACGCATAGTTTGGGTTTAAAACCATTTTATCACATAAGACTTATTACCAACTGATATGACCCATTAAAATAAATTATTTTTCTGATGTATTCGGACCCGAATCTCAGAACTTCATTTAAACTCTTTTTTAACCTTTTAAATGACCAAAGTACCCATACGGGGCTTATTGTGAGATTTAACTCGTTTTGGGCATAATGGAAGGTATCCTACTGATATCACAACATATTAAAGGCATATTAACTTAGGAAACCTGTATATGATTTATTTGGTTACTCGTTACGCACTTTTCGCGTTCGGATCGGCTTATGTAACTAGTTTGCATATATTAGCCGAAACGGGTCAAACCATGTCATTTTCGTCTCAAAATCCAGAATGTGTTTAAGTTACCCATATTAAACAAGCATACAAGCTTGTCGGGTCAAAACCACATTCAAATCCGGTCTTCGCTTTATCATGCGATTGAACCGTATCTTTCTTTTGAAAACTAACCGGTCTAAGTCAAGACTTAATTAAAGACCCGTTAGGATTCTAATAGGTTATTATAAAACCTTCGTTCCAGATTAAGAGCCCCAGTAAAAGTACTTGTGCTTGCTGATTAGAAAATACGGCAGAGTATAAATTGCATTGCTAGCTCAAGTAAATACTCTTAACTTATTTTCCCTATACGGGCTTGGGATACGATATTATAATAATACCGCTTGGTCGGGTATTGAATGTTTAATCGGATTGTGATTAAATTATTGAGGTAACCCGCTTTAATCTGTATTGTTTGAAATAAAATCCTTTAGGGGTTAATGACCATGTCCCGGATATCCTTGACATCATTGTATTATAAAATGGCCACGTCCTAAGCACGGGGTGTAGACATACACCTGACAGTTGCTTAAGGGAAAACGGTATCTCACTCTCTTGTGGGCCTATACTTGTGGTGTGTTTGTTAATCTGACTCGATTTCCACATCGGGCCCTGAACGTATAACGAACATGTAAATCTGTATACAAGATTATAAATATAATTGTCCCAAGTTATAAAGAGTTTGTGCCACGTGCATTCAAATCAATTTTATTAAACCTTTTTAAAATGAGTCGGTTGAGTGTATTTACCAGTGAAAACTGACGTATTTTCCAAAAGGGTTAAGTGAAAGGTACTGAACGTAATTGGCTGGAAGCTCAGGGCGTTAATAAGGAATCTTGCAAGTTCTAGGCGTCTAAAGTCTGTTGAACAATATTTATGTTTGAAGATCCGCCTGTGGATCCTTTACTTTCCGTTGTAATACTTTGATATTACCTTATATTCGGATTGTAATTATTTTATCTTTTGCTTCCGCTGTGCATTTATATATTGTGTTGTTTGACTATTATGTTGCCAACCACGTCACGATACTCCCCACCGGGCCCACCGGTGACACGTGGAAAGTCGGGGTGTGACAGGTGCATATGCTAATCGCATGCCATTTTCCCCCATCATATTTAAACGCCAATAACTTTTTTATACGTGATTATTTTTCTAAAAAATTACACCATAAAACTCAACATTTTTTTATCTTTCAAACGAGTATACTATTGATATCCTTTTCGAAAAAAAAATGAAATGGGTTTTATGGCGTTTTTCTGAACTGAGTGTTTTATGGTGTTTTAGACTAGGTATTTTTATAGCGTTTTTCTGAACTATGTGTTTTTATGGCATTTTAACTAGGTATTTTCATGGCGTTTTTTCTGAACTGATTGTTTTGTGGCGTTTTATTTGAATACCCAGTTCATGTGTGTGGGTTTTTTTTGACAATATTACCCCTTAGTGTAATTTAGCATCAATGCCACATGTCAACACCAAAATCGTTCTCAATGTTCTCACACTTTGCACCGTTTTCTCTAAATATTGACCCTATATATATATATATATATATATATATATATATATATATTACATATAAGGATAAAAATGTAATTTTACATAATTCTATGACTTTAAGTAATTATAATTTTTTAAAACATGTTGTTGACTTTCAAACCCTACTTCCCTCCATGATAAAATATAATAAGTTTTATACGTTTGTATTTCTTTTAATTTACACAATAAAAACAAGCATTTTTTTAATCTTAAAATTAGATATGGTATTTAGTTTTTTTTAAATTACATATGGTTATACCCAATATTGCTTGATCATCCCCGATGACGACATGTGTCACGAAACTATCCTCATTATAACTTGTTAACAGTTAAGGGATCAAAGTTGCCAATGGATTAAAGACGAGAGCTAAGGTATTGAAAGTGTTATTTTAAAATTATGTGTCTTAAAAATCGTAAACCGAATCTTGGCTTCCTCTTACGATTTGTAAAGGAATTGAGGTGGGTGGCAGCACGTTACGACCTTCACGGACCGTAAACCAAAGCATAGTTGTCTTTGAGCAGGCCTGCAATGTGGTGGCCGCAACCACCACCTCCCTGCCACTTATTCCCGCACATAGGACGCGTGTTAACACCATAACCGGTTCTTGTGGCTCGTGCCCAATTTCATATCCCATTTCACACATTCTCTCATTGAGCATTGTCCTTACCCTGGTATTCTGATTGTGTGTTCAACAACAACTTGAGGATCCCAAGCCTCTGGTAGGTTACTCGACTATCCCTTTGTACTACCAAATTGCTTATCATTCAATATAATTGCCACAATTTTGACTTGTCCATTTCATATTGTTAGACTCAATGGAATTTTAATTTCCTGCTCTAGTACCTTTGTTTTAACCCAAGGTATGCCCCTATAGTCTTGGTTCCATGTATTGGGTTCCTACTTAATTGAATTGGTTAAGTCAAATATAGGCTTTGACTTTTGGTCCTTTATGGACCTAAACCAAATTTCCATCTAACATCTCACAATTAGTAATAGGGCTTCGAACGAAATCAATTTTCAATTTGTGTTACGGATTGCAACTTGTAAACCAGCTCCAACTTACAGCTTGTAAGAAGTCACCATTCGATTAGGCTGACCAAATTTGGGTCACATACTGTAACGTCCAACCACAGTTACTCTTAACGGTTCGTAAAAAGCCCAAACTCAATCTGTTACCATAATTGGGTCACGGACCATAAGACACACATAGTCTTACCCATTCGGTTCGTAAAAGCCCACTGTGGTCCCTTCGACTCAAACGTTTAATCTAATGAACGTGTTTTCAAACACGGTTACAAATAATCAATTTGAAGGACGATTAACAATCAGTAACCATCTTAATGGAAGATTGTTCCATTTTATGTTGTGACTATAGAACCAATCCTATAATCACACTGGGAACATATAAAACTTTTGTACGACTGGTAATATACGCGATAACAGTTAAAAATGTTAATTTGAAAGCCTAAGACGCTAGTATAAAATATTTTGGTTATTGCATCACATTAAATGGTGCCTTGGTGTAACATCCCTAAAACATAAATTCTTTATTTTATTTCTACATCACAGTTAAGCGGGATAAACTAACTAGTTAAAAGATCTAACTTAGTTAGATAGGAGTCAAGAAATACCAAGTTAGAGTGCTAAAACACTTAAACTAGAAACCTCATGAAAGTAGGAGGGTTAATTGTGCAAATTGGGAAAACAAGTTTTATTAAAAAAAAAAATAAGAATCCAACACACACTTGTGTTCGTGGATCGACCAGGACACAAAGGGGGGCGACCAGGCTTCTCCCAAGAACCCTAACTTGCACAAAATTCACAAATTGAAGGTCCAAATCCATTCTAAAACGAAATCCGAGCTGAGATTAGTGATCTCCATTGCAAGGGGGTCATAAGGTATGTGAAATTTATAAGAAAATCTCTAGTTGAATTTCTGGATTAACCTAAGAAATTCGAAATTGATGTTGCATGTTAGTTGTTTGGAATGAAATAAGGTCTAGGGACAAACCCTAGTCAATTACTTGACGAAATTGTGCCTATTTCGTGTGAAATTCATAATCACCATTAAAGGTGATAAGTGGGTTTTGTGAAACTTGATAAACACTAGGATTATAGTGGTTGTTCTAGTGTAATCTAAGATTTGTTAGTGATTTCAGAATTATAGAGGCTAATATTTATGTTAGATAGTTAGATTGTCGAAAATTTGGGCTAGAGACAAGTTATGAACTTGTTAATAAATCATGTAAAATTCTGCCCATAAAGTGTTTGTATAAATGCCTCAAAGAAGGCTTAAAACTGAGACTCAAAGTTAAAACGCATAATTACGATGTTTCGGCAAATTATGTGATATGATTTAAAGAGAGTTCTAAATATGTCATGATTGAACTCTATAGGAAAGGACCCGGAGCGTCAAGTGGACAAGTCGGTGGCGACTTGCGTTTGAAGGGTTTACTTTAAAGGTACGTAACTTAATTTGTTACATTGAGTAATTTGATACTGGAATATGTATAGTTGCATTGTAAAATAATGGATGTGCTGATTGATGCGACAATGTTCGTTACTTGGAATAATAGGTTAAGAATCGGTTAAAAGTTGTTTGGTAGTCATTATAATGGTGGATTCCATAGATGAGCCAAACGGGTTGAATAATCAATTAGTACGTGACTACACGCTTCGTTAATATGGTTATTTGGTCCTTGTTATTGTTAATGATAAGTATATTAGAATACGGGATTTTGGTAGTTTAGTTTGCTTGAATGATTAACTTCCTAAGGGCAAACTAACGGGTCATTAAGAGAAGGTACAAACCGAGTAACGGTAGTACCTTACTCGTAGATTTTAAACCCGAGTGATGGGTAGTGATTTACTAAATACTCAAACCGGTGATGGGAGCGTGGGTGTTGAAAATAAGGAACCCATGATTTGGGTCTTCTTATTTAGAAGTGATATCCCTTCCATGTGAGTTTGGGTGAAATGAATAAATGGGTCAAAACAACAAAGTTACAGAAGCTACCGTAAGTTACGGTAGCTACCGTAACTTACGGTAGAGGACAAAGTGTTACGGTAGTTCTCTACTGCCTTACGGCAGACTAGTGTTACCCGGCGACTACCGTAACTTACGGTAGAGCCCAGTCATTTTTGTTAAACTTTGCATTTCTTAGTTAATTGAATCCATCTTTGAGCGTAGTTTCGATTATGCAAATTTTCTAAGAACTCTAATACTAATATTTGTCGAAATCTCCAGCTTTTAGGTATTGCAAGTACGTGGATGATGGTCAAGTCAATGCTCCCGAACCGAACACAATCTTTTGAAGCTTCCGCATTAGATTAACTTCGTTTTAGATAATGTTTATATTGCAAACAATTTGCTAATCATGTTTTGAATGATGGAACTAGTTAAGTGATGTGTTCAAAATGTAACATATAAATTTCATCAAATGAGGCATAAAACTAACCCTTTTTTAGTACTAATGTTGGAAAAAGTGTGCTTTTGTCTTCCTTTTGTATTTTCAGGATTAAATGAGCTCAAATTAACAAAAGAAGTAAAAAGACATCAAAATCTAACATAAATACAAGAAAAGGAACAAGACGTGACATGCCCGACCCCACGACAGCATCTTCCCAAGCAAAACAAGAAATCAGAAGCCAGAACACGCCCCGTGCTCAGCCAGCACGGGGGCGTGCCCAAGTGTCAGCAGAAAAGACAAAGTGGTAGAAGCTTCTATTGCCCACCACGGGGCCGTGCTTAGCGGACACGGGGCCGTGGTCAACTATAAGATTCGCACAATCTAGGCAAATCTTCATAGTACAAAGATTCTTCTGGACACGGGGTCGTGCTCAGCGGACACGGGGGCGTGGTCAACTAATAAGACAAAGCTGCATTTAATGAAGAAAGAGAAGGATGTGGGCACGGGGCCGTGCCCGAGCTTCTGTTCAGCCTATAAATAGAAGTGCTTGGCTCAAGCTCAAACCATCCCTTGGCACACCACCTCTCTCACACTTCACCCACCACCCACCACCACCATAACACCATCATCCACCACCATCATCCATTGTCCATCGTAGAGTGTGTGAGTCGTCTCGGGATCCAAGATTGATCGTAAGAGTTCCTGACAATCAAGGCCATGTTTGCCTAAGTCTCTTACATCACTTGGTGAAGACAAAGTGTCTAGTGTAATACTTTTTATTTCTAATCTTTTCGCACTTTTTATTTGGTTTCGTATTAATGACTTTAATAACTAGTTGCTTATGTTGAAGGTGATCTTTCTTTATCGTTTGTCCGTGGTGTCTTGAAATTATTTTACTGTCTATATAAAATAAAAGATTTTCACGATTCATATCTCCACGGTCTATATGGAGGTATGTTGGCTACCTGGTCGGGGGTTAAGGGAACGGTTTGGTAAAGGTCTTGCTATTGTTCAGCGTTTAGAGGTCCTGCAATGGACCTGGGTCAAATTTAGTAGGACCTCCTTCAATACTTATCGGTATTGGATGGCGGGGGTCCAAACTCTTTGATCCCCTCATAAGTTAACTACTATTAATACTGTAACCCGGCTATTTAGGACTGTATCCCTGCTGACTCAGACTACTTAGTCGAGGGTAACGTCACCTCCAAAAGAGGGGCCTACCATAATTTGCATTAATAACTTAATTAATTATCTTCCAATAATCCACCCTTTTAGGATTGTATCCTTGCTGACTCAAACTACTGGGGTGAGGGTAACGTCACCTTCAAAAGAGGGGCCTACTACAATAACTAAGATAATCTCTTAAAATAGTGCAAAAGTGCGGAAATAATCAAAGGTTACACTAGATACGAGTCGGAACCAAGTGATTCATCTTGTCTATCTGTTTTTCTTTTTATTTTTATTTTCAGCATTTTAGTTAGTCTTTATTTTTCTTAGTTTAAAACATTTTTTTAAACTTTTTGATTTGATTAGAGGTTGAGGATAAACCGGTACTAAAAGCTCTTGTGTCCTTGGAAGACCTCGGTATCTTACCAACACTATACTACGCTCACGATGGGTGCACTTGCCCATATGTGTGTCTAGTGTTAGTAAATATCGTGTTTTATAAATTTAAAACTTGACTAAAAAGTGTTAAAGGGGCTTAAAATATACACCTAATATATATAACACTTCACACGCATCATTAAGTAATCATCTAGAATGTAATTACTTTGAAACTTAAATTTTGTACTTCCTTTGAAGTAAGGTACCGTTTTATGTAAAATCATGTGTATTTACATTAAATTCTTATAAAATCAAGACGGGTGTTACAAGTTGGTATCAGAGCTTAAGGTTGTCAACAAAGTGTTCGGTTCAAGCTTGATCAATCATCCAGTAAGAATTAATTAGTTATTTATTAGATCTTATCATATGTGAGAAAAAGAAATGTGAATCAATGTGCACGGGAAAAGTGTGTTAAGACACTCAAACCCGGAAGGTGCACTAAATGAGAACGATTAAAGCAAGTTATGAACTTGACTAAACTGAAGCGAATAAAGCATGCATTATAAATGAAATGTTTAACAATTGGAATAAACATTTCAGTTTCAAGATGACGGAAAAGAGCAACAGTGATACGGTGCCAATAGTCACCGAACAAATGAAAGAGGTGATTGTCGAAGAGGTAGGAAAGGCAATAGAGAATAGTCTATCGGGTTTCATAGACAAAATTCAAAATACAGTGCTATCATTGGTCGAAGAACGAGTTAAAAGATTGGAAGATAATGTCAACCTTGTGAAAGAAAAACCCGCGGAACGTAAAGGATGTTCGTATAAAGAGTTTATGGCGTGTAAACCGCCAATTTACAATGGGGAGGTCGACCCGATAATATGCCAAAGATGGCTATGCGATGTAGAAGGGGTGTTTGAAAGGACCCACTGCGACGTGAGTGACTATGTTGCTTACGGAACGGGTCAATTGAGGGGTCAAGCCAAAGATTTGTGGGACAACAAAAAGAAGGAAATGGGAGTCGAAGCGGCAAGGGTCATGACTTGGGATGAGTTTAAGGTGCCATTCCTTAAACACCATAGTCCCAAGGCGGTTATCAACAGGATCAAAGAAGAGTTTATCCAGCTAAGACAAAAGGGTGAAACAATTGATAAAATCACGGGTATCTTTATGGATAGGCTGAGATTTTGTGACGAGTTGGTCACTACTGAAGAGCAGAAGATATATTACTATTACAACATGTTGAGCGCCGAATACCGGGAGTTCATGACTCCCTCAAAGTATGAAACCCTCATCGAAATTATCAACACCGCCAGGGAGCGGGAGATCGAGTTGAAGAAACAAATCGAGAGGGGCGAGCGAAGGGCACATGATGTGAATCCAAGCCCTACAAAGAAGGCTAGAACAACTGAAACGACAAAGAAAATTGATACAAAGGGTGGGTCGCCAAGTTGTAAAATCTGTGGAAAAGGGCACAAGAATGAGTGTCGTTTCAAGGACAAGCTGTGCCCTATATGCGGAAAGACGAGGCACACAGCATCTCTATATCCGGGTAAAGTCTCAGTTTGTTACAAATGCTATCAGCCTGGCTACAAAAAGTTTGAATGCCCAGAGTTGGCTGGAAAGAAAGACACCAACGATTCTCCAACAGAAGCCCCAAAGGCGAAGGCTAGGTCCTTCCGACTTACAGCAGCGGAAGCAAAAACAGAACCCGATGTGGTCTCAGGTATATTCGCAATAAACTCAATTCCTGCACGTGTGTTATTTGATACGGGTGCGAATAAATCCTTTATTTCACATGGATTTATTCAACATCCTTCATTTGTATTGACAAAATTACCTATGCCTTTAGAGGTTGAGATAGGAGATAACAAAAGTTTCATAGTTTGTGATGTCTGTCAAAGCTGCAAATTAAGCATCGATGATGAGGAGTACTTAATAGATCTAATCCCGATGTCGATGGGAGAATTCCAAGTGGTGGTTGGGATGGATTGGCTATCCCGACACCACGCAAAAGTCGTGTGTTTCCGTAAGGAGATTAAATTAACATCTCCAAGCGGAAAACACGTCACCATCTATGGCGAGAAAGGAGGCAAGCCTATAATATGCTCGATGTTAAAAGCTCACAGACTTATGTAGCATGGATGCAAGGCATTTATGATATACGCAAATGAGCCCGAGAAGGAATCACCGAAGATTGGAGACGTACCGGTGGTGCATGACTTTGAAGATGTGTTTCCGAAAGATTTACCGGGGGTACCGCCAGAATGGGAGGTAGAGTTCTGAATCGAATTGGTTCCGGGCGCAAAACCCGTAGCTAAAGCACCATACCGACTCGCGCCGTCAGAAATACAAGAATTGATGTCGCAAATTCAAGACTTGCTCGACAAAGGATTTATAAGGCCGAGCGTGTCTCCTTGGGGCGCGCCGGTATTATTTGTGAAAAAGAAGGACGGAAGCATGCGAATGTGTATCGATTACCGGGAGTTGAACAAACTCACAGTGAAGAATCGATACCCGCTTCCGAGAATAGATGATCTGTTCGACCAATTACAAGGTGCGAATTGGTTTTCGAAAATCGACCTTAGATCGGGATATCACCAACTAAAAGTCAAGGAAGAGGATGTACCGAAGACGGCTTTCCGCACGTGATACGGGCATTACGAGTTCCTCGTAATGTCATTTGGACTGACGAATGCGCCCGCGGCCTTCATGGACCTCATGAACCGGGTTTGCAAGCCAATTCTAGATAAGTCGGTAATCGTGTTTATCGATGACATTCTAGTGTACTCGAAAAATGAAGCAGATCATGCACGTCATCTACAAGAGGTGTTAGAGACACTCAGGCGAGAAAAGCTATATGCGAAATTCTCAAAGTGCGCCTTCTGGTTACGAGAGGTGCAATTCCTCGGCCACATCATAAGTGCCGATGGAATTTTGGTGGACCCGTCCAAGATAGAGGCCGTGTTGAAATGGAGCCCTCCGAAAAATCCTTCAGAAATTAGAAGCTTCTTAGGACTTGCGGGATACTATAGGAGATTCATTCAAGATTTCTCCAAGATTGCGTCACCGCTAACTAAGTTAACCCGGAAGGAGGAAAAGTTCATATGGGGTGCCAAACAAGAAAGAGCGTTCCAAATGCTAAAAGAGAAGTTAACTCAAGCTCTGGTATTAACGTTGCCGGACGGAGACGAAGACTTGGTGGTTTATTCTGATGCCTCGCTTTCAGGGCTCAGATGTGTCTTAATGCAACGGGGTAAAGTTATGGCTTATGCCTCGAGGCAATTAAAAATGCATGAAAAGAAATATCCCACGCACGATCTCGAATTGGAAGCGGTGGTGTTTGCACTAAAAATATGGAGGCACTATTTATATGGGGTAAAGTGCACCATATTTACCGACCACAAGAGTTTAAAATACTTCTTCGATCAGAAGGAGTTAAACATGCGACAAAGGCGGTGGTTAGAAACGGTAAAGGACTATGACTGCGAAATACATTACCACCCCGAAAGGGCAAATGTTGTGGCGGATGCATTGAGTAGAAAATCGGACTATGTCCCGATACGAGTAAGATCGATGCAGCTCATTGTAACCTCGGGTCTACTTGAACGAATCTGAGAGGCACAAGGTGAGGCATTGAAGGAAGAAAACCTGAAAAAGGAAAGGATAGTTGGTCAGCTGAAGGATTTGGCGGATAGTAGCCACGGTTTGAAAACTCGATTTGGAAGAATATGGATCCCAAATTCCTGTGGGGTTAAGACGCTTCTACTTAATGAAGCTCATAAATCCCGATACTCTATTCATCCGGGTGCGACCAAGATGTACAACGATCTGAAACAAAACTATTGGTGGCTCGGAATGAAGAGGGATGTAGTAAAATATGTGGAGAAGTGCTTAACTTGTCTACAAGTCAAGGCGTAGCACCAAAAACCATATGGAAAACTGCAACCATTGGAGATCCCGATTTGGAAATGGGAACATATCACCATGGACCTATTGACCAAACTACCTAAAACAATTCGGGGATTCGATGCTATATGGGAGATTGTGGATAGGTTGACGAAGAGTGCTCATTTTATTCCTATACGTGAGACATATACTTCGGAAAAGATGTCTGAGGTATATACAAACAAAATAGTGTCACGTTACGGAGTACCGGTATCCATTGTGTCGGATAGAGATACCCGGTTTACTTCAAACTTCTGGCAAGATTTTCAAGAACAGATGGGAACGAAACTTTTCATTAGCACCGCCTACCATCCTCAGATGGATGGGCAGAGTGAAAGAACAATACAGACGCTGGAGGATATGTTACGAGCATGTATTATCGACTTCAGCGGGAGTTGGGATGTTTATCTACCTTTGGCCGTATTTTCGTATAACAATAGTTACCATACGAGCATCGGTATGGCACCGTACGAGATGCTATATGGTAGGAAGTGCAGAACCCCGGTGTGTTGGGGTGAAGTCGGTCCACATGAGCTTGCACATAAAGATGTTGTCCAAGCCACTAATGAGAAAATCGATGTGGTTCGAGCTCACTTGAAGGCAGCTCAGGATCGACAAAAGTCGTATGCGGATAAAAGAAGGAGACCAATCGAATTCCAAGTCGGTGACAAGGTTATGTTAAAGGTATCTCCATGGAAGGGGATCATCCGGTTTAGAAAAAGAGGAAAATTAAGCCCGAGGTTTATTGGGCCATTCAGAATCATTGAAAGGGTTGGTAAGGTAGCATACCGTCTAGAATTACCAGAAGAATTTAGTGGAATACATAACAAGTTCCACGTATCACACCTTCGGAAATGTTTAGCCGACGAAACGACTTATATCCATTATGACGACATCGAAGTGGATAATTGTCTTAACTATGCAGTGAAGCCAATTGCGATTCTAGATCGTAAAGTAAAAGGCTTGAGAAACAAGGTGATTAATCAAGTAAAGGTCAAATGGGAACACAGGAAGGGCTCGGATACCACATGGGAATCCGAAGAAGAGATGCAACGGCTCTACCCTATACTTTTTGGTACGTATCTCGGTTTCGAGGACGAAACCTCTTCTAAGGGGGGTGGACTTGTAACATCCCTAAAACATAAATTCTTTATTTTATTTCTACGTCACAATTAAGCGAGATAAACTAACTAGTTAAAAGATCTAACTTAGTTAGATAGGAGTCAAGAAATACCAAGTTAGAGTGCTAAAACACTTAAACTAGAAACCTCATGAAAGTAGGAGGGTTAATTGTGCAAATTGGGAAAACAAGTTTTATTAAAAAAAAAATAAGAATCCAACACACACTTGTGTGCGTGGATCGACCAGGACACAAAGGGGGGCAACCAGGCTTCTCCCAAGAACCCTAACTTGCACAAAATTCACAAATTGAAGGTCCAAATCCATTCTAAAACGAAATCCGAGCTGAGATTAGTGATCTCCATTGCAAGGGGGTCATAAGGTATGTGAAATTTATAAGAAAATCTCTAGTTGAATTTCTGGATTAACCTAAGAAATTCGAAATTGATGTTGCATGTTAGTTGTTTGGAATGAAATAAGGTCTAGGGACAAACCCTAGTCAATTACTTGACGAAATTGTGCCTATTTCGTGTGAAATTCATAATCACCATTAAAGGTGATAAGTGGGTTTTGTGAAACTTGATAAACACTAGGATTATAGTGGTTGTTCTAGTGTAATCTAAGATTTGTTAGGTGATTTCAGAATTATAGAGGCTAATATTTATGTTAGATAGTTAGATTGTTGAAAATTTGGGCTAGAAGACAAGTTATGAACTTGTTAATAAATCATGTAAAATTCTGCCCATAAAGTGTTTGTATAAATGCCTCAAAGAAGACTTAAAACTGAGACTCAAAGTTAAAACGCATAATTACGATGTTTCGGCAAATTATGTGATATATGATTTAAAGAGAGTTCTAAATATGTCATGATTGAACTCTATAGGAAAGGACACCGGAGCGTCAAGTGGACAAGCCTATGGCGACTTGCGTTTGAAGGGTTTATTTTGAAGGTACGTAACTTAATTTGTTACATTGAGTAATTTGATACTGGAATATGTATAGTTGCGTTGTAAAATAATGGTTGTGTTGATTGATGCGACAATGTTCGTTACTTGGATTAGTAGGTTAAGAATCGGTTAAAAGTTGTTTGGTAGTCATTATAATGGTGGATTCCATAGATGAGCCAAACGGGTTGAATAATCAATTAGTACGTGACTACACGCTTCATTAATATGGTTATTTGGTCCTTGTTATTGTTAATGATAAGTATATTAGAATACGAGATTTTGGTAGTTTGGTTTGCTTGAATGATTAACTTTCTAAGGGCAAACTAACGGGCCATTAAGAGAAGGTACAAACCGAGTAACGGTAGTACCTTACTCGTAGATTTTGAACCCGAGTGATGGGTAGTGATTTACTAAATACTCAAACCGGTGATGGGAGCGTGGGTGTTGAAAATAAGGAACCCATGATTTGGGTCTTCTTATTTAGAAGTGATATCCCTTCCATGTGAGTTTGGGTGAAATGAATAAATGGGTCAAAACAACAAAGTTACAGAAGCTACCGTAAGTTACGGTAGCTACCGTAACTTACGGTAGAGGACAAAGTGTTACGGTAGTTCTCTACTGCCTTACGACAGACTAGTGTTACCCAGCGACTACCGTAACTTACGGTAGCTACCGTAAGTTACGTTAGAGCCCAGTCATTTTTGTTAAACTTTGCATTTCTTAGTTAATCGAATCCGTCTTTGAGCGTAGTTTCGATTATGCAAATTTTCTAAGAACTCTAATACTAATATTTGTCAAAATCTCCAGCTTTTAGGTATTGCAAGTACGTGGACGATGGTCAAGTCAATGCTCCCGAACCGAACACAATCTTTTGAAGCTTCCGCATTAGATTAACTTCATTTTAGATAATGTTTATATTGTAAACAATTTGCTAATCATGTTTTGAATGATGGAACTAGTTAAGTAATCATCTAAAATGTAATTACTTTGAAACTTAAATTTTGTACTTCCTTTGAAGTAAGGTACCGTTTTATGTAAAATCATGTGTATTTACATTAAATTCTTATAAAATCAAGACGGGTGTTACACTTGGTAACCATGTGATAATTCGATTTAGGACAATGTGCTTGCAAACAATAACATTTTGAGCCAAATACGCACGTATGGAGGTACCAAAATTGTGTTTATAAATTGAATCATAAACGCGGGGTGTAGGCATATACCTGACAGTCGTCGTGATGTGTACGATTGGTATATTTACCATTAGGACTAGATTTAAATGTGTGACAAGTTGTAAGCCTAGCAAATCAAGATACTTATCTAATGAATGTTTTAAACATGTTTTATAATTGTTTTGTTAATTGTACTCACCAGTGAAAGCTGACATATTTTTAAAAACTCACTTACATGTGCCAATCCTCCAAGGTATGTTAGGTTTGTCCGGGCTGTCACCTTGGAATTTGCGACCCAAGGACGAGGGCATACAATCTTGCCAAGTCCTTTTTGATATTTCGATCTACCTATGAGTTTTGTACTAGATATTGATACATAATATTTTAATACATTGGGTTTTAAATAAATTCATATTTTCAATGAATATACGTATTTCCCTATTTTCGCTAAAATGTAGTTCTATTAACAATCATCACGCTAACGCCTCACATCTAGCCCCACCAAACGAGCACGGTTTAACATCTAGGGTGCATACAATGTGGCATGTAGAGATCAAAAATTTCATACCAAATACCGGTAGTGTACCAATATTATACCGGTATCGACCGAACCAATACAATATTATATTATATTGTATCAATATTATTATTATTATATTAAATTAAAATAAGAATAATGATGAGCGGTTTTTCACCTTTTTCCCCTATATTCTAGAGTTCTATCTATCCTCTGTACTCAGTATCCGATTCTCTCTCTCCTCTCAATTTTTCCTACTCATTGTCTTCCATATTATCACAAATTTCGCCATAAATCTCTCTCCACACAAACACACCACCATCATCAACCACAATCTCACACTTCTCCAATGGCGGGAAACGACTGGATTAACAGTTACCTGGAGGCAATTCTCGACGTAGGTCCTGGACTCGACGATGCAAAATCATCCTTACTTCTTCGTGAAAGAGGACGCTTCAGTCCCACTCGATACTTCGTTGATAACGTCATTGGTTTTGATGAGACTGATCTGCATCGCTCTTGGGTTAAAGTGAGTTTGATTCGTCACTTTTTGATTGATTTGATTTGATTTGTGTGTGTTAGGTTATGATTTGGAGTTTGATTGTATGGATTGAATCGAATCGAATGGATTTTGATTGAGTTTTTGATCGGTTTATGATTAGTTTGTGTGGTACACATGACACATCTATCGTGTGTGTATTGAATTGGATTTTATAATTTATTTGAATTTGAATTTGATTGACAGAATTGAATCTGGAGTTCAATTGAATCGTGTGTTTGTGTTGTGTAAATATATTTTTGTGTATATATATATTTATATATTTATTTTATTATTTTTAAATTTTTTTTTTTCTAACTGTTGTTGAAATTGGAAGTTAATTTTCGATTAATCTGTATGTATACAACTATGTGTGTGTAGCGAATTGGATGTTATGATTTGAATTTGAGTGATAGAATCGAATCGAATGGAGTTCAATTGAATCGTATGTTTATGTTGTTGTATGATTGGGGTGTAAATATATTTTTGTGATTTTTTTTGTATTTGTTGTTGAATTTGGAATTTCATCATCATCATACTCAGTAAATCCCACCAATAGCAAAGCTAAGGTAGGGTCCGTTGGGGAAACTTGAAGGGAGAAAATCTTATGATGTTTAGAGATAAAGTTAACTCGGTGACATCGATGCAACTAGGTGACGACACAAACCGGATGTGGGAGGCTATGGCGACTACGATCACTACAGTGGCGAATGAGACGCTAGGGGTCTCAACAGGAAAGACTAGTGGGCATAAGGAGTCCTGGTGGTGGAATGAAGACGTGCATACCAAAATAAAGAATAAGCAACAGAGTTTTAGAGACCTTTTGAGGTGCACAGATGAGGAGGAGCGGCAGAGGGTAAGGGAGATATACAAGAAGGCTAAAAGTGAAGCGAAAAAGGCGGTGACCGAGACAAAAAACACAGCTTATAAACAAATGTATGAACGTCTGGAAACAAAAGAGGGGGAGGATGATATGTTCAAGATTTCCAAAGCTAGGGATCGAAGAAGACAATATTTAGGAGTTGTAAAGTTTATCAAAGGAGACGATGGGCGTGTTTTAGTCAAGGCACAGGACATTAAGTTGAGATGGCAAACCTACTTCCATAATCTTTTCAACCACGGTAGGGCATACCAACATGATAGCAGCAATCCCAGGATTCAAAGGCGACAACAGAATAATTGTTACTGCAGGAGGATCACACATGACGAGGTGAGGATGACACTTAGGAAGATGGGCAGAGGCAAGGCAGTGGGTTTGGATAACATACCGATTGAGGTGTGGAAGTGTTTGGGGGAAGAAGGAGTCCGATGGTTAACACTTCTGTTCAATTGTATTTTCAAGACTGGAAAAATGCCAGATCAGTGGAGGAGTAGCGTCGTGGTGCCTTTATACAAGAATAAAAGAGACGCCCAATGTTGCGGGAACTACAGAGGAATTAAACTGCTAAGCCACACTATGAAGCTCTGGGAGAGGGTAATTGAAACTAGAATTAGAAGAGAAACTTAGGTTTCAGTAAACCAATTTGGATTCATGAAAGGGAGGTCAACCACAGAAGCGATACATATTCTAAGGAGGCTGATGGAAAAATATAGAGCGAAGAAGCAAGATTTACATATGGTGTTTATCGACCTGGAAAAGGCATATGACACTGTTCCACGCCAACTGATTTGGGATAGTTTGGAGGGTCGAGGGATACCGAGGAAGTATATAGACGTAATTAAAGATACGTATGATAGAACGCAAACTAGTGTCCGCTCGCCTGTAGGAGATACAAACTTCTTTCCTGTGGAGGTAGGACTCCACCAGGGGTCAGCGTTGAGCCCTTTTCTTTTTGCGGTTGTCTTGGATGAGTTGTCCAAGTTGATTCAGGAGACAGTTCCGTGGTGCATGCTTTTTGCAGACGATATTGTGCTGATTGCGGAAACTAAACAGTGCCTGAACGCGAGGGTAGAGGAGTGGCGAGTAGCTTTAGAGGGCAAGGGCCTAAGGATTAGTCGATCTAAGACTGAGTATCTACACTGCGATTTCAGCGGTGTAGCCGTTGACGATGACACCCAAATCACCATTGAGGACCAATTGGTCCCGCAGGTAACTAGATTTAAGTATCTGGGGTCGTTTGTACAAAGAGATGGTGACATAGATAGTGATGTAACCCATCGCATACAGGCTGGCTGGTGTAGATGGAGGGCAGCCAGTGGGGTATTATGCGATAGGAGGTTCCCAACTAAACTAAAAGGGAAATTTTACAGGGTAGCAGTTAGGCCAGCTATGCTTTATGGAACAGACTGTTGGGCTATCAAGAAGACACAAGCGCGCAAGATGGAGGTAGCAGAGATGAGGATGCTGAGGTGGATGTGTGGACACACGAGGTTAGATCGGATAAGAAATGTGGTTTTTAGGGAAAGATTAGGAGTAGCTAGTATATCGGAGAAGATTAAGGAGGGGAGATTGAGATGGTTTGGGCATGTGAAGCGGAGGGAAACGACGGCACCAGTTAGAGTAGTGGAAACTCTTACTGTGGAGGGGAGGAGAGGTAGAGGCAGACCCAAACTGACATGGGATGAGCAGATCAGGCATGATTTACTAGAGTTGCATCTCTCTGAGGACATGGTCCAAGATAGGACTTCGTGGAGGCATAGGATTAGGGTTAAGGACCTCTAGAGGATATGGTAGTAAGCTCTTAGGTGTATTTCAGGGTATGGTTGTTGTTGTTGTTGTTGAATTTGGAAGTTAATTTTTAATTAATCTATATGTATACATCTGTGTGTAGTGAATTGGATATTATGATTTGAATTTGATTGATAAAATCGAATCGAATGGAGTTCAACTGAATCATGTGTGTTGTGTAAATGTATTTTTATGTGTTTATTTTTTGTATTTGTTGTTGAAATTGGAAGTTAATTATTATGATCCGTGTATGAAGGCGCAAGCGACGAGGAGTCCGCAAGAGAGGAACACCAGGCTGGAGAATATGTGCTGGAGGATTTGGAATTTGGCTCGTCAGAAAAAGCAGGTTTGTACATATATATTTTTTTTTCTTAATCTCTATAATTGTTAATTTGGCTTCATATATGCATTTCATGCAATTAAGTCTTGATTCTGTCCATTTTGAAAAAAAGTTTAATTTTGGAAGCAGATTTGATATCTGAACTGTTTTATGTTTCATGATGTTGAGAGGAATACATTTAAAGTTGTATGTATGGTAAATTGACTGTTTTAAGCTCTATTAACGTTGAAAACCTGTTTATCAGCTAGAGAGTGAGGAAGCTAACAGAGCAGCCAAACGTCGTATGGAGCGAGAAAAAGGTAGACGTTTGGCTGTTGCCGACATGTCAGAAGATTTATCAGAAGGAGAAAAAGGAGAGACAGTTGGTGACGGGTCGGCTCATGGTGAAAGCCACAAAGGTCGGTTACCCAGAATGAGTTCAATTGATGCCATGGAAGCATGGGCTAATCAACAAAAGGGGAAAAAGCTATATATTGTATTAATAAGGTAAACATTCTTATTCTCTTAACCGGCTGTAATTTTTGAGCAATTTATTAGAAGTAATATGATACAAAATGATCTATAAATTGTTTATTTGGTACAGCCTTCACGGGTTAATACGCGGTGAAAATATGGAGCTTGGTCGTGATTCTGACACAGGTGGTCAGGTATTGTTCGACAATTCCAATCTAGCCTTTTAGTTGTCTCTATTTTTTTTAATAGAGTTAACTACCATTTTCGTCCCTGTGGTTTGTCCAATTATGTCAGTCCAGGCCAAATTTCAAATTTGTACCGTTTCCGTCCTTGACATTCTTGAAACATGCCAGTTTTCCATCCAAAAAACTAATGTTTGTTAAAAACCTGCCCTTTAATGAAGGGTAAAAAACGTCATTTTTTATTTTTCTTTTATTTCTCTTTTTTTATAACCCTATTAAAATCCCACCCCTTTTAAGGAAAAAAGGAAAATGATGTTTTTACCCTTCATGAACAATAGGTTTTAACACTCGTTAATTTAACACAAGGGATTTTAGTCTTTTCACCAACAACTTAACAGTAAATTGGATGGGGTTAACGGAGGTGGATTGTAATTGTTACAAAAGTGAAAGCACTAGTACTGTTTTGGCAATTTTAAACTAATGGACTGTAATGGTTATTTTCAACAAACCACACGGACGAAAAACGTAATTAATTCTTTTTTTGATATATAGGAAAAAATATGTTCTGGTCAACCTGTACTAGAAGTAGAAATAAGCTGATCTTTAGTTGTTTTTGATGATTTTTTTTCATTTCCAGGTTAAGTATGTTGTAGAACTTGCAAGAGCTTTAGCTTCAATGCCAGGTGTCTACCGAGTCGATTTACTTACAAGACAAGTAGCCTGCCCCGAAGTAGACTCGAGTTACGGTGAACCAATAGAAATGTTATGTTCACATAATCCCGATGACATGACAGACGAAATCGGAGAAAGTAGCGGCGCTTACATAATTCGCATTCCATTCGGGCCACGAGAGAAATACATCGATAAAGAGCTTCTTTGGCCCCACATCCCCGAATTCGTTGACGGTGCACTTAGCCACGTAATCCAAATGTCGAAAGTTTTAGGCGAGCAACTAAATAGTGGGCACCCGGTCTGGCCCGTTGCGATTCACGGTCATTATGCGGATGCTGGTGACTCAGCGGCCCGGTTATCCGGTGCGTTAAACGTACCGATGCTTTTCACGGGTCATTCGCTTGGTCGAGATAAGTTGGAACAACTTCTGAGACAAGGAAGATTAACGAAAGATGAAATTAATGCTACGTACAAAATCATGCGGAGGATAGAGGCGGAAGAATCGAGTCTTGATTCGTCTGAGGTGGTTATTACTAGCACCCGACAGGAGATTGATGAACAGTGGCGGTTGTATGACGGGTTTGACCCAGTTTTGGAAAAGAAACTTCGGGCTAGGATTAGGCGTAATGTCAGCTGTTATGGAAGATTCATGCCTCGTATGGTTGTAAGTACCAAAACTGTTCTTATGTTCTGTTTCTTCTCTTCAAGTCTTAAATGGGTCAAAATGGGTTGACTTTTGTATGGGTCAAAATGGGCTGGGTTGACGCTAACCCCTTTTATCCATATTTTTTTATAACAAGTAATTAGTGCGTCAAACGCGATTGAAAAAAATTATATTGGTTCAGCAATAATCTATTTTTTTTAATAAATTGTTATTGAAGGTTTTATGCATTAAAAATAGACTTTGGACGACCTTTTAGGGGTGTGAATATTTGACACGACCCGTAAACACAACACGATCGGGTTCGGGTCAGTTTTAGGTTGAACCCACGAACCCGTTTAGCTAAACGGGTCAGGTTCGTGTCGTACCTGACGGGTTGGCGGGTTGACCCGTTTAACCCATTTTTATATATTTTGATTTTTTAAAATGTGTTTCTATGTCATAAGTTAATTTGTTCAGGTATTTATGCAATACTTATAACTTTAAAGAGAACTTGACATAAGATTGTATATTTAAAATGTAATTGTTATATATACATTTGTATTTTTGTTGTAAAATTATATTTTTGAAATATTAAAATGCGAAAGAAAATGAAATAAAAAAATCGGGTTAAATGGGTCATGTTCGGGTTCATGTGCTTGACGCAATTTCCGGGTTCGGCTTGGGTTGGACCCATCAACCCGCTAACACTACCCATTTAGCACCCCTACGACCTTTGACCTGTTTGACCTGTTTGACCTGCCCCCTAGGTTCTTCCCATCTAGCTTTCTTGATTATATCCATTTGACATTCGAATATAAAACATAACGTGAATCAACCCATGAATCTTTTAGTTACATAATTTAACACTTTATTTACCGACAGGTAATTCCTCCGGGAATGGAGTTTAATCATATTGTCCCACACGACGGTGATATGGACAGTGAAACCGAAGGCGGAGAAGAGCATCAGCCTTCTCCGGACCCACCTATCTGGACAGAGGTTTTGCAACTTCTTATTATTTATTATGATTTAATTGACGTTTAATGTTTATCCATGTTGCGGTTTTTATACATTTTTATGCAGATAATGCGATTCTTCACCAACCCACGAAAGCCCATGATACTTGCGCTTGCAAGGCCCGATCCGAAAAAGAACCTTACGACTTTGGTTAAAGCATTCGGGGAGTGTCGTCCATTAAGAGAGCTTGCTAATCTTGTATGTTCAGAACTTCAGATCACACTCTTTGTTGGCAGGCGTGATTAAATTGTTTTGTGTTCTTACGTTTTTTTTTACTAATTCTGCAGACGTTAATAATGGGTAACCGAGATAACATCGATGAGATGTCGAGCACAAGTGCTTCAATGCTTCTTTCGATTATTAAAATGATTGATAAGTATGATCTTTATGGTCAAGTGGCGTATCCGAAACATCATAAGCAGAGTGAAGTCCCTGACATCTATCGGCTCGCTGCTAAAACCAAGGTAATATTGAATAAATTCATATTGTGTTTGATATCGATAATTGACAGTTGATAATAATGACAGGGTGTTTTCATCAATCCAGCTTTCATTGAGCCATTTGGACTCACTTTGATTGAGGTGAGTTTTTATTTAATTTTTTTTTTTTGCAATTTCAGATTTTGTTAAAACATGGTGCACAATTTGGTAACATTATCCCGACTCATCAGATATTTTTAAACAGGCTGCTGCTCACGGGTTACCGATGGTTGCCACTAAAAACGGAGGCCCTGTGGATATACATCGAGTTAGTTGTATTTGTTTTTTTGATATTTTTTTTCACTATATTTACGACTATAGTTGTTAATAGCGAGCATAGTGCTTGCAATAACAAATAGCATAGTGAAGGGTGCGTTTCACACTAAATAATGTTTAACGCCTAAATAGCGTGAAAATATCGGATTTAGTTTTTTTTTCTTTTTTCTTTTTGATAAACAGCGGGTAGAGATTGAAAAAAAGAAGCCTATTTAGGGTTTTTTATTTTAGATTTTTAGGAATGAAAAAAGAAGCGTATTTCAGGGTTTTCTTATTTTAGGAATGAATAACGAAGCGTATTTCTTTCATATTTACAGGAATTTATGATAAAATATACATGTAAAATGTTTCGAAAATTTTCTTCTAGTGTACGCTAAACATGAAACAGCACACACACTATATCGCTATCGCTACGTAGTGTATAGGGAGCTTCTCGCTATCATCCGCTATCCGCTATTAACAATTATATTTACGACTGAATGTCCAAGGATGGATGGGTTAGGCGGGGTAGATAACGGGGTCAAAAATGGTTTTCTTAAGTACAGGTCGAAACATGACGGACCGGGTCACAAACACTTTTTTGTTTACTTAATTTTTTTATAAATATTTAGTTAACTATGTTTACAAAAGCATCATTATTGCGATAATAGTCTGCACTTTTGAATAAACAATATAGGTTGTATGCTAAAAGAAAAACATTATGATGTCATTATTGCAGGTACTTGACAACGGTTTGCTTATCGATCCCCACGATCAACAATCAATCGCAGACGCATTGCTAAAACTCGTTGCAGATAAGCAACTTTGGGCCAAATGCAGGGCAAACGGGCTAAGAAACATTCATCTATTCTCATGGAAAGAACATTGCAAAACGTATCTTTCACGTATCGCCAGCTGTAAACCGAGGCATCCCGGGTGGCTAAAAAACGATAACGACGACGATGATGATGAAAATTCCGAATCTGACTCACCAAGCGATTCCTTAAGAGACATGCAAGATATATCTCTAAATTTAAAATTCTCAATCGGTTCGGAAGATCAAAAAAATAAATTAGAAAACGTCGTTTTGTCACATTCGAAAAATGTCGTGAAAAACCTACAAAAGACGGTTTCTGGAGATAAAACCGAACAACAGAAATTCCCGGCCATAAGGAGAAGAACACACGTTTTCGTAATCGCTATCGACGCTGACGATATCGGGTCACTTTTCGAAAACGTTCAAAAAATATTCGAGGCGGTAGAAAACGAAAAAAACGACGGGTCGATTGGATTTATATTGGCAACATCTTTACAAATGGCTCAAATTCATTCGTTTTTGGTATCGAATGGTGTGAATCCGTCGGTTTTTGATGCGTTTATTTGCAATAGCGGGGCCGATCTTTATTATTCGTCTTCGCATTCTGAAGATAACCCGTTTGTATTTGATTTATATTATCATTCGCATATTGAGTACCGTTGGGGCGGTGAAGGACTTCGGAAGACTTTGGTGAAATGGGCTTCTTCTATTGTTGATAAAACGGCTGCAAATAAAAATGAAGAGCATGTTGTTACTGAAGATGAAGAAGTTTCGACTAATTATTGTTATGCGTTTAATATTCACAAGCCCGGATTGGTTAGTCCCGTTTATGATTAAATCTTTATTTATTCTATATTCTAATTCTAATTATTCTTGTTTAAAAAACAGGTAGTAAGTTAATTACAGCTGAAAAAGTTGGCAGAAACACGTTCTGTCCAAAATTTTCAATTAGAGTACACGAATGGTCCATGTGGTTTACACTTTGTAAAACTGTTAGTCCCCAACTTATGCCAAAAGTACATGGATGGTTCTTGTGATTTGCACTTTACAACACATTTAGTCCCTAGCTTCGACCTGCTTAAACCTTTAGATTTGTTAGCTAGGGACTAAATGCGTTACAAAGTGCAAACCATAGAGACCATCTCTGTACTTTTAAAAAGCTAGGGACCAAATCCAAATTTTTGGTCAACCACAGGGACCATCCTGTGTACTTTACTCTTTCAATTAATTGGCGCGTTTAACATGATTACAAAGGTTGTATTGTTTCATCAATAATCTACTTTTTTGATAATATGATTTAGGAGTATGTATGCATTAAATATACACATATGGCAAATTTTGAACCATTTGACCTGTGTTTTTTTTCCTTAGAGATAACGCATAATCCGAATCGACCATATTTTAATGCTATGTGAATTAACCAGTTGAAATATGTGTGGGGTTTGTTTTGTATGTAATGTATCATATTTCTTATTTTAGTGATTTATTTGTAGGTTCCTCCTGTTAAGGAACTTAGGAAGTTAATGAGGATTCAAGCTCTTCGTTGTCACGTTATTTATTGCCAAAATGGAAAAAAGATAAATGTGATTCCAGTGTCGGCATCTCGTTCTCAAGCCCTCAGGTATTTTAAATTCTCATTATACATTTTCTTGTCTTTGTATTTTTTATGCATAAAGCCTCCTAAATATCTTTATTAAAAAAGTTAAATTATTATTGTAATAATACAGCTTTTTCATTCTATTTTGTAGCATTATTTATTATAAAATGTTTTTTAGAGGACAAAAAAAAGTGTTTGCGGGTCAAACCAACCAGACAGGGGCCAAAACTTTGCCCCTTTCAAAACACGAGCTGTGATTAGGGGTGTAAACGGCTGGGCCGAGCCCGAGCTCGAGTCGAGCTCGGCTCGTCATGTTTTTATGAAGCTCGAGCTCGACTCGATTTGAGTCTACTTATTTGAGCTCGAGCTCGGCTCGCGAGTAAAACCCAAAGCTCGAGCTCGGCTCGATCTTTACTAAGAACAACCTTAGAGGAGCTAAAAACTCTGCTCGAGCTCGCTTCTATCGCTTAAACGAGCCAAAGTTCGGCTTGAGCTCGGCTCGCCAGTGTTATCATCATTATTATTATATTATATATAAAATAAATAAATTTTGTTTGGGCTCGCGAGCCTAAACGAGCTTTGTATTTCAGGCTCGAGCTCGGGCTCGATAACTAACGAGTTCTATTTCAGGCTCGAGCTCGGGCTCGTTAAAGCTCGGCTCGTTCGAGCTTTTAACCGAGCCGATAACGAGTAGCTCTCGAGCCTCTAGGCTTTTTTACACCCCAGGCTGTGATCATATTTATAGCATTAGTTATTTAATAGAAGTGTAAAATAATGGATAAAAAAGTGTTTGCGGGTCAAACCAATCATACACGGGCCAAAACTTTACCCGTTTCAAAACACGAGCTGTGATCATATTTATAGCATTAGTTATTTAATAGAAGTATAAAAAATGGATAAAAAAAGTGTTTGTGGGTCAACCCAACCTTGACGCATGCTATGTTTTGTAATATTTATTTGTTTTTTCTTTTTTTGGTCTAATGTTTTGTAATAATCTTTTTCTTTCAGGTATTTGTATCTGCGGTGGGGTATGGACTTATCAAAGGTGGTGGTTTTCGTCGGGGAAAGCGGGGACACAGATTACGAAGGATTTCTGGGCGGTGTTCACAAATCGGTTGTACTGAAGGGAATAGGCGGCGGCACCACCAACCAGCTTCATGCTAACAGAGTCTACCCGCTTTCCGATGTTATACCTACTGAAAGCACCAATATTATTCACACACCCGAAGAATTCAGTCCTGCTGATATTCGTGCATCGTTGGGAAAACTCGGAGTCCTCAAAGCATAAAGGAATTACATTATCATCCCTCTTGTTTGACACTTGGGCTCGGAATGATTTCTCATCCCGAGTGAAATGTTTTCTTTTTTGTTACATTTTATTTTTGCTGCCCTCATTCGATCTGGCATTTACATGAATAACTAGTTGTTGAAACTAGTGTGAAAAGTATGCAATTATGTACAGAAGTTATAAAATGAGGTTATTGTGTTCTGTTGTGAGCCCATGCCTAGAGGTGTTTAAAATGGATGGGTCTAGCGGGTCGGGTAACGGGTCAAGTTGGGTGGGTTGTGGTGACTGAAACATTTTTTTGTCCAATTTTATAATAAAGAATTAGTTTGGTGGGAGTCTTAAACAAGGTACTTTCTAAGGTTTTGGTGTTGATGTTAAAAAATATGATGCCTCGCCTTGTTTCGGAGGAGCGAACCGCTTTCATTAGTGAGCGAAACATTTTGGATGGCCCTTTAATTTTGAACAAGACTATTGCGTGGTTGAAGAAGTCAAAACTTAAAGGTTTTTTCCTCAAAGTTGATATTGAGAAAGCCTACGACTCATTGAGATGGGATTTTTTAGAAGATATTTTGGTTCAAATGAATTTTTCTTCTAAGTGGCGTAGTTGGATTATGTCTGTTGTTCGGAGTTCTCGAGCATCTGTTTTGGTGAATGGGTCTCCCACGTTCGAATTCACGTGTCAACGGGGTCTTCGCCAAGGGGATCCACTATCCCCTTTCTTATTTATTCTTGCTATGGAGGCACTTACCCGGATTATGAGGAGGGCATGTCACCTTGGTGTTTTTCATGGTATCCAAGTGGGAGGTAGTGGCCCGTTGATTTCTCATTTTATTTATGCAGATGAAGTAGTGTTTTGTGGGGAATGGTCCATTGCTAATGCGAAAAATTTGAGGCGCCTCTTAAGGGGTTTTTATTTGATTTCGGGTTTGAGAATTAGTTCTAACAAGAGTTGTGTCTATGGGGTTGGAGTAGAGAAGAATGAGATTATGAATTTGGCTACGGCTATACACTATTCGTATGGTCGGTTCCCATTTACTCACCTTGGAGTGCCAATAGCGACGAATATGAATTTGGTGAAAAGTTGGGACCCGGTTATAGAAAAGGTGAAGAAAAGATTGTCGTCTTGGAAATCTAAGTGCTTATCCTATGGTGGTCGGATCACCTTACTTAAGTCGGTATTGAGTTCGCTCCCGCTTTACTTTTTCTTGTTGTTCCGGGCTCCTTTGCAAGTAATTAATAGTCTTGAGAGGATTCGTCGGAAGTTTTTTTGGGGAGGGACGGAAGACGTTGACAAATTGAGTTGGTTGGCTTGGGATAAAGTAGTTTCACCGGTTAAATATGGAGGTGTCGGGTTGGGTGCACTTAGAGATGCGAACTTGAGCCTTTTATCCAAATGGTGGTGGCGGTTTAAAACAAACCAAAACGCTCTTTGGCAAAAGGTAGTGTGGTCTATCCATGGTAGTGGTAGGGGATGGAATTGTATACCGGTTAAATTATCTTTAGGTGGGACATGGAAACAAATCGCTAGTGTCCCGAGGTTATTGGGTAATTTCAATATGGAGCCGCATAAGTTGATAAAAGCGAACCTTAGGAGTGGAACGGGCATTAATTTCTGGTTAGACTGGTGGATAGCCGATGATACACTGCAGAATATGTATCCTCTGCTGTTTAATTTTGAGAAAAACAAGTCTTGCTTGGTTTCGGATAGGGTCCAGTCTTCGCTGCAGGGTACACAGCTAAAGTGGGAGTGGAGGAGGTCAGTTTTTAGCGATGTGGAGCAGGTCGAGTATGCTGAGATGCTGCTGCTTCTTTCGGCTGTTTCCACTACTTATGGTGCGGATTCGTGGACTGCTAAGTTTATTGGTTCTGGATGCTTTGGAGTCAGCTCGGTAAAGAAACTTATCATTGAGGCAACTTGTGTTATACCGGAGGCGTCTTACGAGTGGTGTAATTGGGTCCCAAGGAAAGTGGGTATAGTGGCTTGGCGTGCGTTTCTAGATCGCCTTCCGACTGCTGATGCATTATCTCAGAGGAATATTCATGTCGAAACACCTTACTGCCGCATTTGTGATACAAACATGGAGTCGGTTGATCATTTGTTCACGGGTTGCCCGGTTTCTATGGAGGTTTGGCAGGTGGTTTTTGCGTGGTGTCGGGTTCCAAATCTTTTTGCTTTCCATGTGCGGGATCTTTTAAATTATTACAAGACAGCAATAACTAATGTTCGGGCAAAGAAGGCGTTTTATGGGGTTGTGTTAACAACCTTTTGGAGCTTATGGAAAGCGAGAAACGATCTCATTCATAATCAAAAGGGGCTTGTGGTTCGGAATGTTTTTGAGGAGATCAAGATTATGAGTTACCTGTGGATTACAAATCGGGGGAAGATGTCGGACATGACGTGGGACTCTTGGGGTAGATTTGACATAAGTAAGATGGGATAGTGTTCGGGTTGGTTTTGTCGTTTTGTCGGGTTGTTTTTTACTTCGGTTGTTGTACTCGGACTTTGCGTGCTAGCATCTTGTTAGCTTTTTTTGAATAAAAGTTTTGTTGGCCGTTCAAAAAAAAAAAAAAATGTAAATGCCCAATCTTTATTATTGTAAACTTTTTTTTTTACAAAATGATTTATGATATTTTGTGTTTTCCTATATTACTTGGCAGTTCAATTAACTTTTTTCGCTTGCATTTATTTATAATATTTTGATGTTTAAATTTCATTTTCGAAATGAACTTTCTTAGTTTTTGCAAATTCACATTTGTTTCGGTTTAATTATATTTAAGTGATCAATAATGTTATGCCTAAATGATGTGTTAAGATTAAGTAGTTAATAATGTTATGTATAAACTATGTAATTCAAGTATTAATGATGTTATTAAATACACTTGAAACACTATGTTAGCCAAGAATTTATTTCAATTTCTATCGACCAAACTTTAGTATTTCAAATTCGTCTAATATATTAAATCGTTTAAGTTTTAAATAAAATTTATGAACCAAAAGCTTCGTAACCCTTTGCTAAATTTTGTTGAGATCAAGGTTAATTTTGGATATACACAATATATGGTCTGGATTTGGTTTCATGGATACGCTTGCAAGCTGAGATTCTTGTTTTAAGATATTTGTGTCAACACAGTCAACATACCAAAAAGAAGAAAAAGAATCAGGGTTCTTTTCATTTTTGTGCAACCAGTATTATACATATGATCGCTTTTTGTCGATAAATTGTTATGCACTATGAGTTAATAGTTCGACGTAAAACCATGCTTTCAAGGGGTGGCGCGCATGATTCCCTTTAACTGCAGCTTTGCTGGTTTTTGTTTTCCAACCCTTTGGAGACTATCGGCCCAAAGCAAACTATGATTTTTCTAGTCCAGTTGGTTAGTTGGTGAGCCCCATGAGTTTACGGGTAACGGTTATATAAAACTGTCTACGTAATAACTGGAATAACCAAAATGCATTCTATATCCGGTAGCAAAATCGTTAGAAAGAGAATTTCTACTATCAAGACCATTTGAAAACCGAAACGCAAATAAACTATGCCAAAATGGATAAAACAATTTAAAGCAAGAAACTGAACTCCAATTAGATCTCACACAACTGAGTATTATCTGAGCAAATAGTTTCAAATTCACTCTGTTCCAAGAGATACAACAGAGGAACAACCACCACATTTGTTCTACACTAAAATTTACCTTGAAAACCATAGAGACAGACAGATCTCACTGAACAAGCAGCTTCGAGTCACATGCCACTATCTTAACTCGTCCAACATTTTCCTGAAATTCATCGTACTTGAAGAGGGCGTCTTGAAGAATGAATGTCCACACGTTGTCACAGAATCTGTACGTGTGCAAATGCCCCTGTTTATGTTTACAAAAGGTCTGTCGGGTCAGTCTGGGTCATCTTCAAGATCGAGTCAAGACTGATTGAGTTAACACATCAACAAATTGGTTGACCATTTTCTTTTACCCTTCTGAATTCTATAAACAGTTGATGTATCCAATATAGATACAATAACTTTAAAAACAAATAAGGTATTTTCAATAAGCTGATTATCTGCTTTTACTTATAAGCCTAACCAGAAGGTGTTTAAATAAGTAATCCCAAATACCGCTATAGTCCATATGTAACAGACTAATTCTAGAATGTGGTGTTTGGGGTTGCTTATTTAAACAACTTATTGACCCTAAACGTAAACTTTTTATTGAGAACCCACCAAGAATAATCAGTTTCATCACCATACTCAGTAAATCCCACCTATAGCAAGGCTAAGGTAGGGTCTGAGGAGGGTAAAATGTAGACAACCTTACCTCTACCCCGTAGGAATAGAGAGGCTGCTTCCAGTGAGACCCCCGGCTCGACCAAGAATAATCAGTTTGAAATAAGCAAACTCAAAATGCTTCATTCACCCAAAAATAAGCAGATAAGCACAAACACTTTTCTTGATCCAACAATCAAAAGGGCTTACTGCTTTTGAGATACGCAATAAACGGATTAATTGTCTAAATAAGCAATTTTTTTTGAATCAAAATTCACGCATCTCAGTAATACTTCCTAGTAAGCAATATAGTTAGAACTAATACCTTAATTGACACCTTGGTCTTAACCTGAGTGTCCAGTGCTTCAGCCATTGACTACAACCACCAAAACAAGAAATGGTGATTCACATATTATGATATTAATTGACACTATTCATATTCAAGAAAGCATATAATTAACAAAATAATTTTCGTTAAAGAAGATCAAAAGGGACCTTGTCAAACTGAACAAGCACTTGGATAGCAAGCTCAGGGCCAAGAATCCCACTTGAAACCATCTCATCCAACGTTTCTGTCAAACACATTCCGATAGTTGACCTACGGTACAACTCGAACGTCGCCATGAAAGACCTGTTCTGTACAATAATAACCGTCTGTAATTAGCTACAAACCAACCAAATTCCCAAATGTAACCAACAGCTTTCACAAAGCCATTACATATTTGAACCAAATGAACCATCTTGCTTGATGTGCTATATCAGAAAACTAGGAAAAGAAAATTTCTGGCAAATGAAAAGATATCTAACATGTTTGGGTATACTCTAGATATTATCATATTCTACAAGATTATACACAAAGAAAACATCAAAGAGATACTTTATATCTTAGTTTACCCTGATGATTCACATAATCGGCCACACAATTATCCAAACTTGAATCAAACAAAATAGAACTCAAAATCTGAAACAAACAACAGGCATCACGTGACTTTCCATGAGAATCTTCCAACGTTAGACGAATTTAAGCCCAAATTCAAGTTCATATGCAATAAACCGACTCAAATCATCCATTACCAAAATTTAGACACGAATCTTCAATATATACATAAAACTAAGCACAATATTAAGGTTCATATACAGTATATGAACACAAATAATCAAGAATCTTCAATATTAAGGTTCATATACAATATATGAACACAAATAATCGAGAATCTTCAATATACACACAAAAAAAGAAAAAGCAAAAAACACAGTTTATATGACACAAACAATCCAATTATCACCATATGCACGAGAATCTTCAGTGCACACACAGAATTAAGCAAAAAAATTGCGATTCATACAGAGTGATCAGACACAAATCATCGATCATGATGATTTTGCACGAGAATCTTCAACATACAGACAAAATAAGCATAAATTCAAGGTTCATACACACACTATCATCGATTATGATGATTTTTCAGGAGAATCTTCAACATATACACCAAAATAAACACAAATTCAAGGTTCATATACAGTAAACAAACACAACATCATCGATTATAATAGTTTTTACGAGAATCTTCAACATACAGACAAAATAAGCACCAATTCAAAGCTCATATACAGTAAACGCACACAAATAATCGATTATGATGATTTTGCAGGAGAATCTTCAACATACACACCAAATTGAAAACAAATTCAAGGTTCATATACAGTAAACACACACAGATAATCGATTATGATGAATTTGCACGTGAATCTTCAACATACACACAAAATAAGCACAATCTCAAGGTTAATATACAGTAAATAGTCACAAAATAATCGATTATCAGATCAATAAAGTTATAATTTGATGATTTATGAAGAATTACTCACTTTTTTTCTGGTCGTTGAGGTTCGGAAGAGGGAGAATGAGATCTGCTTTTTATACCCTAGTTTTTGTAGCTGTGCCTTTATATAGATGGATTGGGAAAGCATTGGTATGGGAATTGACGAATTTACCCTTGTATTGCTGCGAATTGTGTTGGTGTTGGAAGATACTTCTAGGGTAAATTCGTCTATGTACATAGCTTCTAGATGTGAGAAGTTGGTCTCAATTGGACGATAAATTTTATAAGGCCCGGCCCAATAAAATCAATTTATTATTTATTTTTAGAAGAGTTAATTGCCCATATAGTCCATGTGGTTTATCATTTTTTCACCTTTAGTCCCCAATTTTTTAAAATAGCATGTTTGGTCCCTGTGGTTTGCTTATATGTTACTCGGATAGTCCCCGGATTGAATGACAGTTAACTTTCTCAGTTAAGTTTGTATGAAATATCTTAACTACCCTTTATACATATATTTTAAAAACAACAATTTGATTAATAAATAGTGTCCTAACTACCCTTTATACGTCATCAGCCATTCACCATCTTCACACCTCCAGACATCAGGAAACAGCATGGATTATCGGAGATCCATCTCCATACCGTATCACCACCCAATATCCTCCCAGCACCACCGTTAACCCCTCCACTCCGGCCACTTTTGTTTTTCCGACCACCGTGCCATCCGACAAAAGCACCACCCTTATCGAAGATCTAGCAGGAATTGACAAGTGTGGTGCGTTTGCAATCATATTCAGGCGACTCCAAGACCAATCAAATGGTTTTCGGAAACCTGTAACTCATTGCAAACCGGTCGTCGGAACTCGGATGTGCCATCTAGTCAATAAATCCGCCACTGTTGCCCCACCAGTAACCACCATCATCATCGTCTGAACCAACACACCTTCGTTTTCAAAGCACCACCTTATTGATCTGCAAATTCAGCTCCCCTGTCGACTGTCGTACCCCACCTGCAAATGCGTCTCCCATGTCGATTTGTATAAATCCATCTCCAATCCCATGTCAATCTGTTCGGTTTTTTTCAATAGTTGCAGGTTTTGACCAAAGCTATCTCCAATCCCTTTATTAATAACCCCCTGCAAAACCACGACAAGAAGAAAGTGTTGGCCTATTGGGTAATGGTGGGGGTGGGCCCCACTTACTTGATTATATGTACATTTATTTATTAGTATTATTAAAATTAAGGGCAACATAATAATTTCAAACAAACTTAACTGAGAAAACTAACTGTCATTCAATCCGAGGAATATCCGAGTAACATATAAGCAAACCACAGGGACCAAACATGTTATTTTGAAAAGTTGGGGACTAAAGGTGAAAAAATGAAAAACCATAGGAACTATCTGAGCAATTAAATTTTTTAGAACTATTCGTATAAAACAAGATAATTAGGGTCTGTTTGGTATGGCGTAATGGAATAGATGAGGGAATGGAATAGACGAGGTAATGGAATGGACAAAGGAATGAAATGGATCACTACATTCCATAGTCTTGTTTGGTTACCATGAAGGAAATGAATAAATCATTACATTGTGTTGTTTGGTAGGTAAGAAAATAGGAATGAATTAAATCGGCGATGGGTGGTGGCGGTGATCGGTGGCGGCTAGTGGCGGTGGCAGTGTTGGGTGGCGGTTGTAGCAGTGGTGGGTGGCGGTGGTCGATGGGTGACGGTTGTTAGCGGTGGCGGCGACGATGGTCTAGGTTGGTGGTGGTCTGCAGTGGCAGGTGGCAGTGATGGTGGTGGCGACGACGGTGGGTGGTGGTTGACGGTAGTGGATGGTGGCCGCGGAGGGTGGTGGTGGTGGTCGGCGGAGGGTGGCGGTAGTGGTCGGGGTGGCGGTTGTCGGTGGCGGGTGGTGGCCGCGGAGGGTGGTGGTGGTGGTCGGCGGAGGGTGGCGGTAGTGGTCGGGGTGGTGGTTGCGGGTGGCGGCGATGGTGGTCGATGGTGGTGGCGACAAGTAAAGTGGATGGTGGTGGTCAACATTAGCGGGAGGTGGCCACGGAGGATGGTGGTGGTGGCCGGCGGAGGGTGGCGGTAGTGGTCTGGGTGGCGGTGGTCGGTGGTGGCGGGTGGCCGCGATGGTGGTCGATGGTGGTGGCGACGGGTAGTGGTGGCTGCGATGACGATTGGTGGTGGTGATCGACGGTAGCGGGTGGTGGCAGCGGAGGATGGTGGTGGTGGTCGGCGGAGGGTGGCGGTAGTGGTTGGGGTGGCGGTGGTTTGTGATGGCGGGTGGCAGCGATGGTAGTCGATGGCGGTGGCGGCGGAGGACGGTGGTGGTGATCGACGGAGGTTGGTGGCGGGTGGTGACGATGGCAGGTGGTGGTGGTAGATGATGGAGGTGGGGGTGATGGGCGGTGTTTGTGACGTAGGCTGAGAGAGGGAATGGAATGGAAAAAAACATGGGGATTGGAAGGAATGAATTTGAGGGAATGGAATGACTTATGTAATGGGTGATTCCATTACGTTGACCAACCAAACACATTTTTTTTCATTCCTTCGCAATAGTTCATTCCATTCCACCTCTCATTCCTGCATACCAAACACTAACTTATTGTTTGAACTTTGAAGCACTCTACTTATGCTTTTTTTTGGAAGGCAGCTTATGTGTTAATCTAAAGTATTTAATTTTGTAGGTTTCTATGTAAATAGATTTTTTTTTTTTTTTGTGTGTGTATGTGTTTTTTTAAGGAGGCATTACTTTATAAAAATGTAACCAAGTTTGACAACTGTTTCAATTAAGTTACTAAAACTTTTTTTGTCTCTTTTAACTACCTAAAGTTTCATTTACTATTCTAATACTATGTAATTATCAAGTTACCAGGTTACCAATAATGACGTGCCAGGTTTCATTATTTTTTTTATTTTTGATATGATCTGGAAAATATAAATAATGTATGGATATTTCATATTAAAAAAATCACATTTTTTTTAACTAAAATACACAGAAGATTAAATAGTAAACAAGATTCGTTCACCGTGCCTGTTCGTGGATTTAAATTGAGCGACGACGAAGCTAAGACCGTGCGTACTCGTTCAAATTGGGGCGTTTTAAGCCCATCCACGCCCAAAGCACACCCAAGCTCGGCCCCCATGGGAGTTTTTTCGAGAAAAATTGTGAGGAGCGTGCTATATTCCACGCCCAACCTTCTTTCTTGTGTCCAATCACCTTCATTTTCCTTTTTGTAAAACCAATCATATTTTTTTGATGTTTTTTTATTTAATTTTATTACAAACATAATGCCCCACAATGCCCACATCCCCACTACACCCATTTTAGAAAACGCCCATAATGCCCCATTACCGACTGGGCTGCCACATGGTGCAAAACGCCCAAGGGTGTGCTGTTAACCACTACACATGGTCTAAGCGCCACAGTCACGGAACTGAGTATGGTGAATGGTGACAGCCGCAAAGGTGGTGTGCGGTGATGACGGACTGTATTGATCGGAAAATAGAAACGACGATGAACTTGTGTGTGGCGTCGAAGTTTAAGCGGAACACAGGATGATAAGGAATAAGGTCCCAAGGTGTTTATAAAGGCTAATGATCGAATTTCGTGTTACCAAGTTCTTTCGGTGGATGTAGAAGGAGGTAACGATTTTTTTAACTGAATAACCATTCCGATAGAGAAGAAGGTGTAACATCCCAAAAATGTTTAAATATAACAATAAGTGAAAGTAAACAAAGAATTTAACTAAGTTCATGAGATATGGCAAAATGGTAGTTAGTTATGGGAAAGCCTAAAATTAAACACTCTTTCAAAGTGGGAGGGTGTAATGTGTAAATAGTAATTAATGGTTTTGATAATAAACAAAAATTGAAAAACACCCACATATGGGGGTTCTGGGTTTCGATCAGAGCAGGGGGAAGAACAAGCAAACCCTAGTTTGCTAAATTCCATCAATTCACTTGAAATCTCAAGGAGAATCTAATGCATTAGCCCATATTTTCGAATATCTAACCCTAATTAGTGAAGTGGTAAGTCTTATTTTCTGAAATTATGAATTGTAGCATGAGGGTTACAAACCAATCTCGATTTCTTGTATCAAAATGTGGAGAATCTGAGTTAGGATTGCCTCTTAGAACAAGAATCATGTTGATTGTAGGTTGTATGAAAGATTGTAGTGAAAACCCACTTTGTGAAATTGTGTTATGAATAGGAAGATCATAGGGATTATAATCATATGTAATCTTGATATATGATCTTGCTTGTAATACTTGAATGCTAGATAAATTGATGTAGAATCAAAGAATTGCAAGAACTAGATTGATTATTGATGATATATAAGGTAAACTAGTAAAGTCCTGCTTTGAATGCTTGTACATTATGCACTATTAATGTAACGCACACTAAGTGTTTGATGAAATGCTTAAGAGAATAAATGTGTAAAATCTGAAAAGTTAGTGATAATATGGTCACTTGAAAATGAGAAACTTATCTAAATGATGAAATGAAAGTGTTGAGCTAAATGAATGAATGCGTTTAATGTAGGCGTGAAAGAAGAAGGCTCAAACACTAAGAAAACGGGAGACTCGCAAGATCGAGGTACGTTAGTGTACACCTTATGTTTTTATTATGTTGTCATATGTATAATAATCTCTATTGTATTATATTGTTATGTTGGAACCGTGAATGTTGAGATATCCGATTATTGGAAGTAAAGTTAGATCCGTCATAAACGAATGTTGAGGAATGATTAAAATACGAAAGTTAACGCATCATATCCGATACTTTTAGTCGAACCGGGTATGGGAAGTTATGTATGTAATGAACGAAAGTCTACTCGATCCGTCTTTCTCGGATCGAAGTATGATGTAAGAATGTAATGACTATTATTTGTTCATTATGAACAAATCGAATGAAGGTGAAGTAATGATGCTAGTATCCGTTCCTAACGGGTATGTCAAGTAAAGTATGCTTAGTCTCTATATGAGGCAAGCAAGTAAGGAACCGTTTAACGGTTAGCAAAGTAGTTGAATGATGTTAATCCAAGAAAGAAACGAGTGGGTTTATTACCTAGAATTGTTAGTGGCGAAATACTAACCTATTTGTTATGTCAAATGTAGGTAAATCCTCAATTTAGGCGACATGGCAAATTGGAGCGAGCATATGCACACTTTATGATCATCAAGCGCTTCCGCTATTTACGTATTAATGTTTTGGGTCAAATGCTTGTTTCTGTATAACATTGTTAGTAGTTAAACTTTTAAACACTTGGTGTATGGTTTGTAGTCGTGTCTAGTCGAACGGGTCGTAAACTTGTTTGTTGATGATGGTTAATACAGGGATACACTCGTCTTACGGAGGGGTAATGCCCAAATTTTGTTAAAAATCATGTATTAATGATATTAGCGTTTTTACCTTTTAAATTGTGAAAGATTTGTACATTTTAAAAGTTTATGTTTCTAGCGTCTTTTGGATGTCATTTCTACTAGACGCAAACACGGGCATTACAAGTTGGTATTAGAGCCAAGGTTTGAGGGATTCGAGCATATGATGTGATGCTTGAACTCAAACCGACGGCTCGTGCAAAAGTGTGCTCGCTCCAAGATCGCCAATGAGGTAACGTTTAAGTTATAAACGAATTGCAAGTGTGTTTATTATGTGCATGACGAAAATAATAAGTTAAATATGTGGTGAGGTTAAATGAGAAGTTTCAGGAGCTGTAGAGCCGAAACAGACTAGGAAAAAACGAATAGAAGTGCCCAAAATCAACCTGCAGCGTTTCTGCAAAACGGAGGGCCGTCGCCGACGGGTTGCCCTCCCGTCGCCGACGCCACCCCACTAGCCGACGCCTTATCTGCCTGTCGACGGGGTTATATGGCCTACGCCATTTTTCGAAGCCCGTCGCCGACGGATTGGGTAATCCAGCCCGTGAAATTTTCAAGATTTTCCAAAATTTAATTAACGGTACTTCCCGAGAGCCTGATTTACGATTTTGTCGAGTCTTTATGAGGCAAATTAAGTATGTAAGGATTAAATAGATAATGGTAATGGGATAAAACCATTAAACGATGAGTGGGATGTATACAAGGGTATGAAACGAACGACGAATGTATGAAGTGAAGCTAGAAATGTAAGAATGTGAATAAGTAATACGGACTAATGAACTATGATATGTTGAAAGCTTATGATTTGTATTAAACGAAAACATGACATTGTGTAGATGGCTGATGCAAGAAACGTTAATGATGATGATGATACGGCTCGTCAAGAAGCATTTAACAATAAGGTCACAGAAGTGGCGGAAGGGGTTATGCAAGCTAATCTTCCACGATTAGCTCAAGAAGTAGAAAGTCGGGTGTTGGGGGTTGTGGATGCCATGATGACTAGTAAGATCGAAGAATTGAAAGAACTGATTGAGGGGTCTAAAAGTAAAAGCAAAGAACGACGGTGCACGTATAAAGACTTCATGGCGTGCAATCCTGTAACGTATGATGGTAAAATCGACCCGATCGCATGCCAAAGATGGATTTCAAATATAGAAGCGGTATTTATACGAAGTCGGTGTGATAAGGAAGATCAGGTGATGTTCGCTACTGGCCAACTCACTCTTCAGGCGAAAGATTGGTGGGATGCGCATAGCAAGGAAATAGGTGAGGATAGACTCCAAATGATGACTTGGCAAGAATTTAAGGAGCCCTTCATGAGATACCATTGTCCTCAGTCGGCTATCGATAAGATCCAGGAGGATTTCTTACGCCTCCGACAGAAAAAATGAGTCAATAAATGAAATATCAAATACTTTCATGGATAAGATGAAGTTCTGTGGGGATTTTGTGAAGATCGAGAGAATGAAGATTAATCGCTCTTATGGCATATTAAAGGCAGAATTTAGGGAGTTCATCACTCCCTCAAAATGTGAAACCCTTGATGAGCTTATCAATTTGGCACGAGATAGAGAAATTGAGATAAAGAGACAGGAGGAACGTGGTGAAAAGAGGTCAGCAGAAAAGGGGACAAATGCAAGTCCATCTAAAAAGGCGAGGTTTCAAGATCAGGAAAGGAAGGATAAGTCGAAGGGTAGTATTACTCCTTGCAAGACATGTGGAAAACTCCACACTGGGGAATGCCTTCTGGGTAAGAAAGGATGCTATAAATGCGGTGAAGAAGGGCATACATCCTATAAGTGCCCTAGCAACCCGAAGACATGTTTCAACTGTTTCCAGAAAGGGCATGTTAAGTCGGAGTGCCCTAAACTCCAACAAGGATCAAAGAAGGAGGGAAAGAACGAAGAAAGCTCTAAGGCGAAAGGGAGGATGTTTCAAATCACATCCGAAGAAGCCAAGTCCCATCCGAATGTGGTTTCAGGTATCTTTCTATTAAACTCTATACTGGTTTATGTTTTGTTCGATACCGGAGCCACTATGTCATTTATTTCAAATGAAATCGTACAACATCCTTCATTTAAGATTGAACTAATGCCGATACCTTTAGAAGTAGAAATAGCCGATAGTAAGAACTATGTGTTACACGAGATTTGTAAAAATTGCAAATTCATGATAGAAGATGAAGAATTTGATATCGACCTCATACCTATGGTTTTGGGGGAATTTAAAATGATAGTAGGTATGGATTGGATGGCACGACACCGTGTAGAGATTAATTGTGAAAATAAGATAATGCGGGTCCAATCTCCAAGTGGAAGGCAATTGAGTATTCAAGGGGAGAGAAATGTGGAGACAAAATTGTGCACCCTTGTTCAAGCCGTTAAATACGTACTTAACGGGAGTAGAGCGTACCTAGCTTACGTAGTTGACGCTCGACAAAGCCTCCCGAAACTTGTAGATGTTGAGGTCGTGAACGAATTTCCGCATGTATTTCCGGAGGAATTGCCGGGACTCCCTCCCGAACGAGAAATAGAGTTTCGCATCGAATTGAATCCGGGTGCGAAGCCGGTTGCGAAGGCTCCCTATAGACTGGCTCCCACCGAGATGCGGGAGTTAATGACACAATTACAAGATCTGCTAGATAAGGGCTTTATATGCCCGAGTGTGTCGCCTTGGGGAGCGCCTGTCTTATTCGTTAAGAAGAAAGATGGGTCGATGCGCATGCGCATCGATTACAGAGAATTAAATAAGCTGACCGTAAAGAACCGCTACCCTTTACCTAGAATTGATGATCTTTTTGATCAATTGCAAGGGGCGAGTTGGTTCTCTAAGATTGACCTGCGTTCGGGGTATCATCAAGTCAGGGTACGAGGAGAAGACATCGCGAAGACCGTATTTAGAACCCGATATGGACATTACGAGTTCCTTGTTATGTCCTTTGGGTTAACGAACTCTCCAGCAGCGTTTATGGATCTTATGAACCGGGTATGCCGACCTATGTTAGATAAATCCGTGATCGTATTCATAGACGATATCCTAGTCTATTCGCGATGCAAGGCTGAACATGCGAGGCATTTGCGTGAAGTACTTGAAATTCTCCGTAAAGAAAAACTTTATGCGAAATTTTCAAAGTGTGCCTTCTGGCTCAGAGAGGTGCAGTTTCTGGGTCATGTGATCAATTCGGAAGGTGTTTTGGTAGATCCGTCAAAGATTGATGCCGTAATGAAATGGGTTTCCCCGAAAAATCCAACTGAAATAAGAAGTTTTCTAGGCCTTGCGGGGTACTACAGAAGGTTCATGCAGGATTTCTCGAAGATAGCCTTACCCCTAACGAAACTAACGAGAAAGAAGGAAAAGTTTGCGTGGGGCAAAGAACAGGACGAAGCCTTTCGAATCTTAAAGGAAAAACTGTCAAGTCCTTCGGTCTTGACATTACCGGACAGGACTGAAGACCTAGTTGTCTATTCAGACACTTCACATCAGGGTTTAGGTTGCGTTTTGATGCAAAGGGGAAGGGTTATCGCATATGCTTCACGACAATTGAAACCACACGAGGTGAACTACCTGACACACGATTTGGAATTGACCGCGGTGGTGTTCGCCTTAAAGATTTGGAGGCATTACCTATATGGTAAGAGATGCACAATCTACTCGGACCACAAAAGCCTCAAATATTTCTTTGAACAGAAAGACTTGAATATGAGGCAACGAAGATGGTTGGAACTGATCAAAGATTACGATTGCGATATCCTTTACCATCCGGGAAAGGCGAACGTGGTGGCGGACGCGTTAAGCCGAAAAGAGTCCCCACATCCGATTCGAGTAAAATCCATGAAAATGGTAGTTACTCCACGTTTGCTTGATATGATACGAGATTCCCAAATAAAGTCGCTTGGAGCGGAGGACCTAAAGAAAGAAAGGGTAAAAGGAATAGCCGATAAATTAGAAGAAAATTCGACCGGACTCAAAACAAGATTCGGTCGAATCTGGATACCACGATTTTGTGAAGTCAAGACCGCTCTACTCGACGAGGCTCATAGGTCACGATACTCAATCCATCCCGGGGTAACCAAGATGTACCGGGACTTGAAAACCAATTATTGGTGGCCGGGTATGAAACACGATATTGTAAAGTATGTCTCGAAATGCTTAACATGCTCCCAAGTGAAAGCAGAACATCAAAAACCATACGGGGAGTAACAACCCTTGGAAATTCCAGTCTGGAAATGGGAGGAGTTTGTTAGGATCTGAGTTTGGTTTTGATTGTGTTTTACGTTTGAATAAAGATGAAGATGAATGAGTTGTGCAGCGGAATTTAGATGGAAGCAAACTTTTCACAATCAAACAGGAGAAATGCTTTTTAACATACAAGATTAACATTGAACCGAATGATTGAATATATTTTCAAACAACGATTACAATTTTGCAAGTATGCAACAAACTCCCCCTCAGCCTGAGCTCACAGTATTTGTTCGTACAGGAAGAAGATAGTGAAAGAGCTAATAGAACAGTACAGAGCACTGTTCTATTTATAGGCATGAGCAAACCACTGAAGCATCTAAGCTGACGTCACCATGAAAGTGACATCTAACCTCCTAACAAACTCTAACCTGTGATCTATACAACCTCTGCTGTGCTAACTACTGATATTACAATTCATTACATAAAGTAAACAAAACTACTGCTGCATCCTTCCACTGCTGTGAACCCAGCAGTACTTGTCATGATCAGCAGTGCTTGACTCAAGGCAGTAGATTGGGCAGCAGGGCTTTAATTCTTCATTAGTCTTTGACTTGATCAGCAGTTGTAGGTCAGCAGTTTGTATGATCAGTAGATAGGAGGTCAGCAGATGTTGAAACCACTTTCAAGGGGAGAGACTTGTATGCATAACATCTGCTTATTCTGGATCCACTGCTCTGATCCAGTTTTGGCTTTAATTATCTGTTCCTTTGGTAGGGTTCAATCCCAACAATCTCCCTCTGGAACATATAATGGCAAAACTCTTCATTATTAGTAGATCTTTATTGCCTCATCAACAGTTCCCTTATTTGCCCTTTGAGTTGTAACTCAAAAGTTAAGGCATCTGTGTCATCATCATCCCTGCTAAGTAGAAGATCAAGGAGATCCTGCAAATCTTCAAGACTCAGGCCAAGAGCTTGTTCCCTTGTTAATTTCTTCACTTCTCCACTAGACTTGAACACTGTCAGTACGTGGGTCTGTTTATCAGTTTTCCACTTTAGTACTTTTGAGCCTGGTGGGTTTCTTGGGAGATTTTTATTGGATGAGGTGTTTGGTGATGCAGGCCTATTCATGACTGTCTGAGCAGTACTTGCAGATTGTTCCAATCCAGATTCTTCTTTAATCATTATCTTAATGCCCTCTTTTACAAGGTCATCACCAGCCATTAATTCTTGGATTGTTTCAGCACCCAACTGGTTTTGATTCCTTCTTTTGTAGATGGCAGCACCAGCTGGAGCAGTGGTTCTTTTGACTTGCAGCTTTGGTGGTCTTGTTGAGACCTCTGCTTTGGAATAGTCAGGTTTCTGTGGAACTTTTGGATCTTTCTTTCTAAGTTCCTTCAACCTTTTGTAGGTGGCCCTGACCCTGTCTTCTCTCCACTTTGACACATAATTCTTTGACCCATAGTCAGCTGCTACCAGCTCCTCTTTCATTCTCTTCAACTCTAAAGCTTTGCAGCAATATTCTTTTTGAATTTTTCAGGAGGAGTTTACTTGACCTTATTCTTGATCATTTCTTTAATCCTGGCTGCCTCACTTTCAAGCTCAGGAATGGTCCAGTCTTTGTACATGTGTTTCTCCCCCTTGTACTTCTTGGTAGCCATGATGCTTTCAATGTAGTCTTTTCTCAGAGTTTCATCTGCTCTCTCTGAGATTTGTTGACATACATTTTTTGCAAATTGCTCTAGGGATCTGACTTGTGTAAGCAAGTATTGATAGTTCTGCTGAATTTCTCTATCAGATTTCCCTTGTGTATTTCTTTTTGAGATATCCTCTGCTTGCTTAGCCTTGATTTCCAAATATTCATCAATATTGTTAGGCCTGGGATATCCTTCAACTGATGGCAAACTCCTTTTAGCAGGGTCATCCTCATAATAGAAAGATTTGATTTCTTCTCTAACGGCTATGAGTTCCAGAGGAAATTGAATACCTGCAGGAGGTAATGGCTTTTAGATTTGAGCTGAAGAGAGAGGAATGGGTTTTGGAATTGTGACAAGTGATAGAGGTTTTGAGGATGTTGGTGGTGGTGAGATGTCATCATCTTTCAAGATTAACCTTCTCCTTTTTGGTTGAGGAGAGACTGATGATGTTTTGGGTGGATCATTGGTGATGATTTGAGTGACAGTGGTTTGTGATTGACTAACAGTTGTTGAAACAACTGGTGTTTCAACCACTGTTGTCATTACAACAGATGTTGTAACATTTGATGTCTTCTGCTTTTTGGCAGGAGGAGATGATGGTGATGTTATTTTTGGTGGTGATGGTGGTGGTAAGGCAGTGGTAGTAGTGTGTGTTGAAGTGGTGTGTGTTGAAATGATAGTAGATGTTGAAACAACTGGAGTACCAACAGATGTTGATACAGCAGGAGTTACAACAGCTGTTTGGGTGGAGGTTTGATGTTGGGGGCTTTTGGACGGTGGTTTTGGAGTATGCTTTGTGAGTCTGGATGGTGTGGACTTGGGTTCCCTTACTTTTCTAGTAGGATTTCTTTTTGGCACAGGATTTTGAACATCCTTTAGCCCAGAACAACCCTGCGCATTCAGCTCCATGTAAGCTCTTTTCTCCTCATTCCACCTTGACATATCCTTTGCCACTCTGTCCCTTTTTACACTTGCTACAGCTTCATCAAGTGCATTTTGGGTAACATCAACCTTTTTACTACCATCTGGCAAGGGAATGTTTCTGGTCATAGCATCCTTTTCAGGTTCAACATACAACCCATCATCTATACCCTTCTTTTTCCACTCCTGAATTTTCTCCCCCTTTTTGGCATTATCTGGGGGCAGTTGATCAATAAATAGAACAGTTGGAGAAGTAGTGCCAGTGGTTTTCAATATATGGGCCTTGAGTGCCTTAATATCTGCTTGTGTGTTCTTGAACCTAGACTCCATGGTGTTTCTCAGCTTTTGTACATGTATCTCATGTTGCTGATCAGCCATTTGTTTTTGTTCTTGGAGAAAAAGGTTAAAAGAGGTTCCATAGCTCATTTGTAGCAGGTGCTTGAGGTGGAGCAGGTGCTTGAGGTGGAACAACAATGGATTGTACCTTTTGTACTGTCAACAACTGATGCGGCATTTCTTTGATATCTGCAACAGAAGTATCTAGTTTTTCGACTCTGGCCGTCAATTCCCGGTACTTTAAACCATCACCCAATTTAATGGGATCATCTGATTTCCCACTAACAGTGGTTTTATCAGTGGTTGAGGTAGGGAGTGTACTCCAAACATTAACCACTGATGCCCCTTTTTCTTGGTACTGGGGTCTTCTTCCTTCAACACTTGACAACCTTTTGATATTGCCAGTGGTCAAAACAAATTCACTGGTGGATGTCAGAGGTGCTATGGAAGGAATTGCCTCCAAGGAAGTCTTATTGATGTAACCACTGTCCAAGTGTAAACCAGTGGGTTCAACACTTGTAGTGGCTGCTTCACTTGGATTACCACCAAGAGTTACTTGTAACTCAAGGGGTGTAACCTCCTCAGGTTGTGTTGGTGGGTTAGCAAGGATTGATACAGCAGGCCCAGTCATTTGTTGAGGCATATTCTCATTGACGGGTGATTGAGAAGGACTGGTTTGTGCCTGGTTCAAATCAATTGCATCCAACAGAATTTTTGTATTTGGTGGAATTATGGATGTGAGGTTGGGTGTAGAAAGAGAATTTACCCCGGGCATTGGGCTGTGGATGATGGAAGCAAGTGATTCCAGAGCATCATATTGTGGTGTCCCTATTTGTACAACCTGTTCTTTTTGAGAAGAAGCATGAGGAGTTTCAGCCATGGTTTGAGATATTTCTACCAACTGCTGTGAGGAAGTAGCAGCAGTGGTTTCTTGTGACTTTTGTGCTGTCACTGGCAGTTGCTCTGGTATATCACCCTCCAGAGTTGCCTTTTTGATAGGTTTGGGGGGTTTTTGAATTTTCTTTTGTTTTGGCCTTTTGTGGATAGAAGGTGTGGGTTTCAAAGCAGTTGTTTTGCTGCTTTGATCACCTTGAGCAGTGGGCTCAGCAGCAGATACCTGAGGAGCAGTGGTAACTGGTAAATTCTGCTCAGGCACCTCTGCTTGTGTTTTGCAAGGTGTTGACATTCTTGTAAAAGTTTCAGCAGTTAAGCTGTGCATTTGAAAAGAGTCACCTTGTTTTATTGCAGAAGCGTCATCCTTACCAAGTTTCTTTTCAAAATAGTAACTTAAAAATCTTGGAAACAGTAAGAATGATTTTGTTTCAATATTTTTAATCAGATCATTAAAGATTTCCTGGGAATAATTAAAATTTTCTTCTTGAAGAATAGCATATCCCAGATTTTGAATCTTTAATGGTATTTCATTAAAAGCAGTGGTTTTGTTTGAAACACACATTAGGAGGGTATGAAATAAAAACCTTGTTGCAGGAGGGAAGAAACCTTTTTGTAAGGTATCCCTCTTCATCATTGTGTCTGCATACCCTCTTTCAATGAAGTCAATTTTTAACTCGTTTTTAGGGAAGAAAGTTTTACCTTGCTGATCATCGAGTTGAAAGACTTCTGAGATGGATTGTGGTGTTATTTTGACAGTTTTTCCCTTTAGAGAAGAGTTAATGGCAATGACAGTCTCACCTTGTTTTTCAAGGGTTGCATTTCTCCAAAACTCTCTTTGGGTCGTCAAATAAATTGGTGCATCTGCTATTAACAAAGTTTTGTACTTTGATGCAGAGATGGTATCAATGATAGAGTCGAAAGCATAAGTGGTGCCGGGTTTTGTGAGGAGACCCAGAAGATTGTGAGATGGTTTGTGTGGGATTTCTGTGGTTTTAGCTTTTTGAGAGGCTTCTTTTGAAGATGATTTAGTGGTGGATTTTGCGGAAGACTTCGATTTGGTCATTTTGGAGATGATGATCGAAGAAGATTATGAAGAAATTTGATGAAATGTGATGAAAACTGTTTTGAGAAAAGAATTTTTAAGAATTCAATTCGACAGTGAAACCCTGTTTGGGGTTTTGAAAAGGGGTTTTATGGAGAAAAAGTGAATGCTGACGTGGCAGCAGTTACAAAAGGTCTGACCACTATGTACTGTCCACGTGCCATCCCCTGATGAAGCGAAGGACAGTACTTTTGTGAAAACTACTGATGAAGGCAGTGGTTGCAACGGTAATGAAGACAGTGGATGATTTTTACTATCAGTGGATACAACACTGATTTTGAACAACAGTGCTTATCAAAGGAATATGGGAACATGGGATGACTTTCAGCAGTGGACAGACTTTTGAAGTAGAACAAACTTTTGAACTCATCAGTGGTTATGGCAGACTTTTAAGGATTTAATGAAAAATTCATTTTTAGCTATTTTTAAGGATGGATTTTTGATTTTCTGAAAACATTTTAATGCTTTTATTCATAGAAAAACAGGATTTTGCCTGTTATTCCATGTTTAGCATGCCAATCCTAGAGATCAAGCTTTCAAAGGTGGATGTGTCTAATGCTTTGGTCAGCACATCTGCCAACTGATCCTTAGTTGGAACATGATGCAGAGAAATCAAACCTTTTTCATAGCAATCCCTCACAAAGTGATGTCTGATGTCGATGTGTTTGGTGGTTGAATGAGAAACTGGATTTTTGATGATATTTTCTGCTGCCTGGCTGTCCAACATGAGTGGTGTCTTCAAGGCAGTGATACCAAAATCCAGCAACTGATTTTGAAGCCAGAGCAGTTGGGCCGTACAGCTTGCAGCAGCTATATATTCTGCCTCAGCAGTGGATGTGGAAACAGCTGCGTGCTTTTTGCTTTGCCAAGACACTAAGCAATTGCCTAGGAATTGGCACCCTCCTGAAGTGGACTTCCTTGTCTTGTCACATCCAGCAAAGTCACTATCTGAGAAACCTGAAAGCTCAATTTTACCATCAGCTGGATACCAGATACCAAGTGTGGGAGCACCTTTTGGGTATCTGAATATCCTTTTTACAGCAATAAGGTTTGACTTTCTAGGGGCTGATTGGGATCTTGCACAGACACATGTTGCAAACATGATATCTGGCCTAGATGCAGTTAGGTACAATAAAGACCCAATCATGCTTCTATATAAGGTCTGATCAACCAAATCATCCTTTTCATCAGATATGACTAATTTATTGGTTGCAATGGGTGTACTGCATGGCTTACAATCATCCATGTCAAATTTCTTTAAAAGTTCTTTGGCATATTTGCCTTGATGGATGAAAGTGCCATTTTGCAGCTGCCTTACTTGGAGACCAAGAAAGCACTGGAGTTCACCCATTGCACTAATTTCAAACTCAGCTGTCATGAGTTGCCTGAACTCTTCACACATTTTATTACATGTGCTTCCAAAAATGATGTCATCCACATAAATTTGGACAATCATCAAATCCTTTCCTCTCCATTTTAAAAACAATGTTTTATCTATTCTTCCTCTTGTGAACCCAATGGAAAGTAGAAAGGTGGACAGAGTTTCATACCAGGCTCTTGGTGCTTGTTTCAGGCCATACAAAGATTTATTTAGCTTGTAGACATGATCTGGATTAAATGGATCCTCAAAACCTGGAGGTTGACAAACATATACCTCTTCTTGAATCTTACCATAGAGGAATGCACATTTAATATCCATTTGGTACACCTTGATGTTGTGGTTGACAGCAAAGGCCATAAACAGTCTGATTGCTTCAAGTCTTGCAACAGGGGCAAAAGTTTCATCATAGTCAATGCCCTCTTCTTGTCTGAAACCTTGAACCACAAGCCTGGCTTTATTCTTCACAACAATACCCCTTTCATCAGTTTTATTTTTGAAGACCCATTTTGTGCCAATAGGACTTACACCCTCTGGCAATGGAACAAGCTCCCATACTTGTTGTCTTCTAAACTGTTGGAGCTCCTCTTGCATGGCTTCTACCCAGCTGTTATCTTTCAGTGCCTCTTGGAACTTGACTGGCTGATGGAGTGATAGAAAACCAGCAAAAAGACAAATGTTTTGGGATTGACTTCTTGTGAGCACCCCTTCATTGATGTTGCCAATAATTTGATCTGGTGGATGAGATTTCAAGAAGATGAGCTCTCCTTGGTATGGAACAATGGCATTGAGTGGTGAGGGCTGCAGATGTGTATCATCTGAACCAACCACTGCTGGTGACTTTGATGACCCAGCAGTGGCTTCAAAAGGTGGTGGCATAGGGGGTAAAGGTATGGACACATGCTGACTTTGATCCACTGTTTGAGGACTTTTATCAACAGTGCTTGATGATGTGGAAGCAGTGGTTAAGGGGCTACTTTGGTCAACAACTGTTGAGGTAGCAGTGGTCGAGCTTTGACAGCTGTTTTGGACATCTGCTGCTCTTCTCATTGTGGCAGACTTTTGTTGAGGAGTGATGATCTCATACCCATAGTCTGGTGATGAATTCTCTGATGGACCTGCACTGTTAGTCTTGACAGCAGTATTTTCAAAAGTGAAGTTATCAAGATCAAACAATTCTGCAGGGTTTGCTGGGATTTTCATTGATGAAAGTTCATTGAACTTTACATTCAAAGTCTCTTCCACTGCTTTGGTCCGTGTGTTAAACACTTTGTAGGCCTTAGCAGTGGTTGAGTATCCCAGGTGATATCCACAATCAATTTTGGCTGCAAACTTTGAGATAGAATCTTTTAAGTTTAGAATGAAGCATGGGCAACCAAAAACTTTGAAATATGAGATTAATGGCTTTATTTTATACAGCAGTTCATAAGCAGTCTTTTGATGCCTGGGGATGATTAAAACTCTGTTTTGAATATAGCAAGCAGTGTTTACTGCCTCTGCCCAAAAAGTTAATGGCAAACCTGAATCTGCAAGCATGGTTCTGGCAGCCTCAATCAAAGTTCTGTTCTTTCTTTCAACAACCCCATTTTGTTCTGGTGTCCTTGGAATGCTGTATTGCCACATAATTCCTTTTGACACACAGAAATCATCCAACTCCTTGTTCCTGAACTCTGTGCCATTATCACTTCTGAAGATTTTTACTGGAAGGTCAAACTGCTTTTCAACCTGTTTCACAAAGTCTTGCAGAATGCCTGCAGTCTCATCTTTTGAGTGTAAAAAGTAAGTCCATGTAAACCTAGAGAAGTCATCAACAATAACCAAACAGTATCTCTTTTTCTTGAGACTCATGACTTTCACTGGGCCAAACAAATCCATATGAAGCATTTGCAAACATTTGGTTGTTTTGGACTCATCAATGGATTTATAGGAGCTTTTATGTTGTTTTCTGATGTAGGGTAGAATATACATATTTATCCCGTGTAAAGTGTATACTTTTTGTATAGTTTTTATTCGTTTTTATTTAGTTTTAGTGTGATATTATATTATATTGTATTTTGGCAGGTCTTGGTGCAAATGGAGCGAAAACGAGTAATACGGAATTGACCAGCCAGTTGGGCAGAGTAGGGTGCCAGAGACCGAAGTAAAATTGCCGCTATTTTCTGTGAGTGGACCGAGTCCGCTATCTCTATGTTATCTATTAGAAAGTTGCACATAATAGTAATTATTAAAGTTGGAGGTGGCCAATGATTATAATTTTGGGGTGGATGAATTAGAGGAAAAAAATAGTGCAGTTAAAAACCTCGAGCCCATGCAAAAGTGAAATTGGATTTGGGCTGTGAATAAATTGTTGAATTTATTGTTATCATTATATGAAACCTTAGTGGACCATGAAGCGGCTGTAGACGGCAACTAAGAAAATAGAATATTTGACTTGAAGATATTATATCCCATATCAACATTGACAACAGAAGAGTTGGACGGCTACGCAAAAGAGGATTTTATTTTCTTGAGGGGTTCTTTTAGGGGCAACAACTAATATAGGTGGTAGTAATATAACTTGGACAAAAAGAAATGGATGCTGCTCCATATATAATATAGTTATACACGGCTACAAGATCGGACGGAAAGGGGGCGGCAACATCAGACGCGTGGAGGAGACGCACTAAGTCAGCAGATCATACACGAATTTTGGAGTTCTTTTGCACCATTGAAGCCTGATTGAAGATCTTTGAAGCATTCGGGTCGCTTGGAATCGTCGGGTAACATTCGGGAGCGTTCGGGAGTGAAGTCTACGGGTTTTATCTCTTAGATTCTTCGTTTTTCGCTTGTTTCTTATTGTTGCATGATGAATTCAGATTTATATTGCTTGATACTATGTGTTTGATCATGATTAGCGGCTAAAACTTCATAAACTACCTAGGTGATGACAATAGTTAAATAAAGTTTGGTTCTTTATTCGATTTTTGGCGTGGTTGTGGATTTTTCTTGTATTGTAAAAGCTTCGGGAATTTAACTTGGTGCATATGCGTGCTTGACGATTATTTTATTACTGTTTATCGCTTCGTATAATCCTTGGTGACGGTCTTTATCACATAATAGGGTTGTGCTAGGGTTCTTGATTTAGGTGACGGTCTTTATCACGTAATAGATCATTAATCCTTTAGGGTGAAAATCGAGTAAGTAACCTTAGAAGTAATATTCGGTAATTTAATAAAATCAAGTGTTCTGCTAAACTTGTCGCTGTGAGGCTCGAGGTTATTAATAGGTCTCGATTTGGTTATAAGTCCTTAACATTCCATTGTCTATTAAACCAAGATTAAAACCCGTAGTTGCTTTAGACGTTCGCGCTGTGAAGTAGAGCGTCTTATATAGGCACTTTCAAGAAACTAGAGGACTGTGAGGAAATCTAGAAAACCGGTAAGCGTAACAGCCTAGGTAGTGCCATAAGAATCGCCTTGAGAGTGTTTGAGGGGCTTAGTGGTGTCTTAATAGGTTTAGTATCCAAAGATCCCAGTTCCATACCACAAAACTATCGAATAGAAATCCATTCTGAGTTTAGCTTGCGTCTAGCCTAGGTAGTCTTCATCATCTCTGGTCAAAGTCTTCGTTTGAGTTCGTGTTAGTTATTTAGCTAATCTAGTTATTCGTTATTTTCATTCTTAGGATTGTTAGAAAACCCCCCCAATCATATAAACAAATAGTTTGAGTCGTGTCAGTCCTAGTTTAAATAGAGTCTTAGCGTAATTCTTAGAGTCTCTTGGGTTCGATACTCGGACTTGCTTTAGCTTTACTACATTGATCGGTACACTTGCCGGTTGTGTGGTTTAGGGTTTAGATCGAGTCTTAGTTTATAAATTTAAAGCTTAGAGTGTCTAAATTAGGGTTATTTTTAGTTGTTTTTATTAAACCACTTTGTGCACATCATTTTTTTTAGGCAGGAAACACAATGCTCAGGACAGGTGAACAGTTTTTGAGGTAAACCCCTTACCAGCCCCTGTTTTGAAATGGCAGTGATTGTCTTAAGATTTGTGCGCCCCAATCTTCTGTGCCATAGTTCTGTCTCTTTGTTTGATGCAGCTGAGAACAGGCAGGCATCAGTTCTGGGACACTCTTTTGACATATCAACAACATAAACATTGCCACTTCTTTGAGCAACAAGTTTAGTTTTACCATTTTTGATTATTGCTTCAATCTTTTTAACCATTTATGGTCCAACAATCCTACAACACTCCTTTGTGAAGAATGATCCATACCCCTTATCACTCATTTGGGAAACACTCAGGAGGTTGAATTTTAGATTGTCTATAAGATTGACATTTTCAAATTTTACATTACCAGATTTCACTGTTCCAGACCCCAGAACTTTCCCTTTACTATTATTACCAAAGGATATATCACCCCTTCCATGAATTTTGAAGTCTTGAAGAAGGGCTTTACATCCTGTCATGTGCCTGGAGCCTCCACTATCTACATACCAAAGACTATCTAAGCATGCAGAAGCTCCCTGCACATGAAGTAAAAGGATTAGTTCATTAAGGTCTCCAAAGCCAATAAGGCTTTGGATGGGGTCTCAACAGTGTCTGGGATGGTGGCAGATGCATGGACAATGGTTAGCTCAGGGGTTTGAACATTTTTGGGAATGTTTTTCTCTAACCACTGTTGTGGGTCTTGGCCAATCACCCGTTGATAACCAAAAGGATACCTGTTCACTCTTGGTTTAGAGGGCCTTTTGTAAGCCTCATAAACATGTGGGATCCTTTGGTATGATGGTTGTCCCTTACCTCTCTTGAATTGATTGGCAGGGGGTGCATCAGTCACTTGAACATCTCTTTGAACAGATGTTTGGTTCAGCTGTTTTGTGACAGCTGTTTGGACTGGCACAAACAGTGGTTGCTTCTTTGTGAATTTGACAGATGATGTTGATGGACTCAAAGATGTTTTTGCAGTGTATACATTCTTTTTTATATCAAAGTTCTTGAGATACACACATTTTTGAGTTTTGTGGTTATCTTTACCACAGATGGTGCAGCTTTCAGCAGGTACAATGATACTTGTTTTGTTTAGATCATATGCTCTTAGATGAAAACAGTCTTTTGTTAGATGATTCCTCTTTTCACAAAAATCACAAAACATGTTTTTAATCTTTTCTCTTTTCTTCCTTTTCTCAGATTCCTTAGCAACAAAGTTTTGAACCTCTGTTGGGATATCTTTGATAGGAATGACCTTTGCTTTTGGAGCTTTTACACCATCAGTGGTTGTGAAATCCATTGGTTTGAAGTTTTCCAGGATGTCACACTCATCAGACCATGTGGGTTTAAATTAATATTTCTTAATCTGCTCAAAAGTTGAGGATCCCACAGATCTTTCCAGAGTAATTTTGTTACCAAGTTTGTCAGTTATTTTAACCTCTTGGCCATTCTTGTTGGTTGGTATTATTTCAGTTGAACCAGCTTGTTTTTCAGCAGTGTTTACAAGATCATCATATTTTCTATGTCCTATACCAAACTTGACATTGCTTTCAAGCTGTTTTGCAAGCATAACCTCATACTCTTTACAAGATTCCACCCATCTTTCATAGGTGATCTGGGTGGACCCCAACTCCTTTTTGCAAACTTGGTATTTTTCTACCATAGTTTGGAGTTGAGTTTTGGTTATGCTCTGCTCTTCCTTAAGACTGCTGATCTCTTTATCTTTTTCAGCCAATTTGTTTCTAAGTTCTTTTAATGACTTTTCAAATTTGACTTCATCAGACAAGACTTTATCCCTAAGTTTTTCATTTACCTCTTTAATGTTAGCAAATGCAATAATACATTTGTCTGAACACAATTTTTCAAGAACTTGAGGTGATACCTTGGCAGCAGCCATTATGGCACAATCACATTGATGATCACCTTCTCCATCAGCTTTAACTTCTTCCTCACCAGCTTTCTTCTTTTCCTCTTTCTCTTTCTCTTCTTTGGACCAGGGGTCAGACAGTGGTTCAATCAGGGTTTCTGAATTTTCTCCCAGCAGTAGTTCACCAGCAACTGCAGTAACCACTGCTTCAGCAACTTCATCCACTGTTTCAGCACTTAGCTGTTCACCTTCAGTTTCAACCCCTTCTGGTATTGACTCTAATTCCATCAAACAAAATTCATCATTAAAATTATCATTAGAAGCATAGAGTGCAAAATTTTCATCACCAAGGTCATCAGGCATGCTGCTCCAGTCAACAAAGCCTTGGGTAAAGAAACTTTGTTGATCTGGTTGTACAACTGTTGGAACAGCTTGTTGAGGTGCAGCAGATTGCACTTGTGCCTGAGGGACAGGGGCTTAAACATACTGAATTTGTGGAACAGTGGTTTGAACATAATGCACAGGCACAGGGGTTGCAGCATAGTGAGCAGTGTTAACATGTGCTGCAGGGGTATATTGGGTATATTGCACAGTGCTTTGATGTTGTGGTCTAGGATTTGAGCTGGGATGAGTTATTATTGGACCAGTGGTTTGACTCCTGTATTCCCTAGCAAAATGACCTAGCCTATTGCACTTGTAACATTTCAGTTTTGATTTATCCAACCCCACCCTCAAATTCCCATGAAGTCCTGGGAATTTTCTCCCTGTTCTTTTGTAGAATTTGCTTGTTCTAACACTAAGCAAAGCCAATTGATGCAAGATGTCCATCTCTTCTAAGTCAGTGGGATCAAAGTGTTGCAAATCATTGAGTTCAAAGCACAAGTTATCTGACATCTGGTTTTCACAATTTGCAGTGAAAGCATAATTTACAGAGTGAGAATCAGAGTTGTTAAAATTTCCACCAGCAGTTATGTCAATAAAATGATCATAACTCTGATCCTTACTACTACTACCAGATTCTTCCTGACCAAAAAGAGCTGTGCTGCCAAATGAATAGTCATCAGCAACTTTACCAGACTCTTGCAACTTCCTTTTCTGGTTTAACTCCCTTTCATAGGTCAGGAGTCTACCATGGAGTTGGGTCAGGGTCAGATCTTTGAACTCAGCTGAATTTCTAGTGACAAAAGCAATTGTGTCCCATTTTTCAGGAAGTGATCTAAGAAACCAGCTATTTTGAGTTGAATTCGGAAATGTAACTTTAACAAGCCTTAGTTCACTAATGAGACAGCTAAAACGTTCAAATTGTTGGGTTAATGATTCACCCTTGATGTGACAAAATGTTTCATACTGCTGATTCAGAATTTCCCTGTTGTTTTCAATAACCTCTTCCGTTCCCCCAAATTGTTCCTTCAATGCATCCCATAATTCTTTGGCACTGTTACAATGTAACAGCCCAACATAGATTTCATTTGGTAATGCAGATGCTATGATGCTAAATGCTTTGGCATCGAGTTCAAACTTTTGAAAGTCAGTTTCAGTATAGTTATCAGTTGGTTTAGGTACGAACTTCTTTGCATCCTCAGCACTTGGCACCATAGGAACATGAGGACCAAAAACAACAGACCTCCAACATCCAGTATTCTGTTGAGCAAGAATGTGACCCATCCTTCTCTCCCAAATGTTGTATTCATTACGTTTAAGCATGGGTGGTTTGAAAAGAGAGCCAATGTTATTTTTATCATCTTGTGATTGTGACGTCATCCTGGTTGTTTTACAGGCACTGATTAATCAACTTTAATGGTGATTAAACCTTGCTCTGTGTTGGGATTGAACCCTATCAGAGGAACAGATAATTAAAGCCAAAACTGGATCAGAGCAGTGGATCCAGAATAAGCAGACGATTACAGTTGGTTCATGCAAATCTCTCCCCTTGAAAGTGGTTTCATATCTACTGACCTCCTATCTGCTGGTTTTACTAAGTGCTGACCTACAACTACTGCCTTGCATCTACTGCCCAATGTCAAAGACTGATGGAAGACCAAAGCTCTGCTGATTCAATCTACTGCCTTGAGTCAAGTACTGCTGATCCGGACAAGCACTGCTGGGTTCACAGCAGTGGAAGGATGCAACAGCTGTTTAAGTGTCTTTTATGTAATGAAATGTAATAGCAGTAGTTAGTACATCAGTGTTTGTATAGATCAGAGGTTAGAGTTTGTTAGGAGGTTAGATGTCACTTTCATGGTGACGTCAGCTAAGATGCTCAGTGGTTTGCAAGTGCCTATAAATAGTTCAGTACTTTGTACTGTTCTATCAGCTCTTTTGTAACATCGTCTTCTTTGCACGAACAAACTACTGAGCTCTGGCTGAGGGGGAGTTTGCATTCTTTCATCAATCATTGTAATCGTTGTTGAAACAAATTCAATCTTTCGATTCATTGTGAAAAGATGTTTGATTAAAGTATTACTCTCGTTTGATTGTATGCAAAGTTTGTTTTCATCAAAATTCCGCAGCACAACTCTTTCATTTTCATCTTAATTTCAAACGAAAATACAATAAAAAACAAACTCAGATCCAACACTCTGTTTTTCAATGAAACGAACAAACTATCAGTATCAACTATTACGAGCTGAACTATTTATGTCAAAATGATTGTTAAATCAAATTTGACTGTCCAAGCTCTGATACCAATTGTTAGGATCTGAGTTTGGTTTTGATTGTGTTTTACGTTTGAATAAAGACGAAGATGAATGAGTTATGCAGCGGAATTTAGATGGAAGCAAACTTTTCATAATCAAACAGGAGAATGATTTTAACATACAAGATTAACATTGAACCGAATGATTGAATTTATTTTCAAACAACGATTACAATTTTGCAAGTATGCAACAAACTCCCCCTCAGCCTGAGCTCACAGTATTTGTTCGTGCAGGAAGAATATAGTGAAAGAGCTAATAGAACAGTACAGAGCACTGTTCTATTTATAGGCACGAGCAAACCACTGAAGCATCTAAGCTGACGTCACCATGAAAGTGACATCTAACCTCCTAACAAACTCTAACCTCTGATCTATACAACCTCTGCTGTGCTAACTACTGATATTATAATTTATTACATAAAGTAAACAAAACTACTGCTGCATCCTTCCACTGCTGTGAACCCACCAGTACTTGTCATGATCAGTAGTGCTTGACTCAAGGCAGTAGATTGGGAAGCAGGGCTTTTATTCTTCATCAGTCTTTGACTTGATCAGCAGTTGTAGGTCAGCAATTTGCATGATCAGTAGATAGGTGGTCAGCAGATGTTGAAACCACTTTCAAGGGGAGAGACTTGTATGCATAACATCTGCTTATTCTGGATCCACTGCTCTGATCCAGTTTTGGCTTTAATTATCTGTTCCTTTGGTTGGGTTCAATCCCAACAGAGTTAACTATGGATCTGGTAACGAAGCTTCCTAGAACGAAAAAGGGGCATGATGAAATATGGGTAATTGTAGACCGACTCACAAAAAGTGCCCACTTTTTACCTATTCTAGAAGCTTACTCTTCTGAGAGGATGGCAGAAATTTATATGAATGAGATCGTATCTCGACACGGGGTGCCCGTGTCAATCGTTTCAGATCGAGATACTAGATTTACCTCTCGTTACTGGCAGAAGTTTCATGAAAGCATGGGCACGAAGCTACACATAAGCACCGCCTATCACCCTCAGACTGATGGCCAATCAGAACGAACCATCCAAACGCTTGTTGATATGTTAAGAGCTTGTGCCTTAGATTTTGGCGGAAATTGGGATGACCATTTACCACTAGCGGATTTTTCTTACAATAATAACTATCATAGTGGTATTCAAATGGCTCCCTATGAACTATTATACGGGAGGAAATGTAGAACTCCTGTATGTTGGGGCGAAGTTGGTCAGAGAGAACTTGCGCCAAGTGACTTAATAGCAGTAACGAATGAAAAGATCGATTTGATTAGAGCTCGACTGAAAGCCGCCCAGGATCGACAAAAAGCTTATGCGGACAAGAGAAGGCGTCCTATTGAGTTTCAAGTCGGAGATTATGTTCTATTGAAAGTATCACCATGGAAGGGTATAATCCGTTTCCACAAACGGGGTAAGTTAGGTCCTCGTTATATCGGACCATTTAAAAACTTGGCCCGAGTTGGAAGGGTTGCATATCGATTAGAATTACCATCTTCACTAGACGGGATCCACAATACCTTCCACGTATCGCAGCTGAGGAAGTTTCTTGCGGATGAAACAGCGTTAGTACCTCTCGATGATATCGAGTTGGACGAGGGGTTAAATTATATCGAAAGACCAACAGCCATTAAAGACATTAAGGTGAAGAATCTTCGCAACAAGGCCATTAGACAAGTGTTGGTACAATGGCAACACCGAAAAGGGTCGGAACTTACATGGGAAGCGGAAGATGAAATGAAGAAGCACTACCCTTTTCTCTTCGGTATGTAAATGTTTAAATTGATTATGTATCCAGGTTTCGGGGATGAAACCTCAATTAAGGGGGGTAGACTTGTAACATCCCAAAAATGTTTAAATATAACAATAAGTAAAAGTAAACAAAGAATTTAACTAAGTTCATGAGATATGGCAAAATGGTAGTTAGTTATGGGAAAGCCTAAAATTAAACACTCTTTCAAAGTGGGAGGGTGTAATGTGTAAATAGTAATTAATGGTTTTGATAATAAACAAAAATTGAAAAACACCCACATATGGGGGTTCTGGGTTTCGATCAGAGCAGGGGGAAGAACAAGCAAACCCTAGTTTGCTAAATTCCATCAATTCACTTGAAATCTCAAGGAGAATCTAATGCATTAGCCCATATTTTCGAATATCTAACCCTAATTAGTGAAGTGGTAAGTCTTATTTTCTGAAATTATGAATTGTAGCATGAGGGTTACAAACCAATCTCGATTTCTTGTATCAAAATGTGGAGAATCTGAGTTAGGATTGCCTCTTAGAACAAGAATCATGTTGATTGTAGGTTGTATGAAAGATTGTAGTGAAAACCCACTTTGTGAAATTGTGTTATGAATAGGAAGATCATAGGGATTATAATCATATGTAATCTTGATATATGATCTTGCTTGTAATACTTGAATGCTAGATAAATTGATGTAGAATCAAAGAATTGCAAGAACTAGATTGATTATTGATGATATATAAGGTAAACTAGTAAAGTCCTGCTTTGAATGCTTGTACATTATGCACTATTAATGTAACGCACACTAAGTGTTTGATGAAATGCTTAAGAGAATAAATGTGTAAAATCTGAAAAGTTAGTGATAATATGGTCACTTAAAAATGAGAAACTTATCTAAATGATGAAATGAAAGTGTTGGGCTAAATGAATGAATGCGTTTAATGTAGGCGTGAAAGAAGAAGGCTCAAACACTAAGAAAACGGGAGACTCGCAAGATCGAGGTACGTTAGTGTACACCTTATGTTTTTATTATGTTGTCATATGTATAATAATCTCTATTGTATTATATTGTTATGTTGGAACAGTGAATGTTGAGATATCCGATTATTGGAAGTAAAGTTAGATCCGTCATAAACGGATGTTGGGGAATGATTAAAATACGAAAGTTAACGCATCATATCCGGTACTTTTAGTCGAACCGGGTATGGGAAGTTATGTATGTAATGAACGAAAGTCTACTCGATCCGTCTTTCTCGGATCGAAGTATGATGTAAGAATGTAATGACTATTATTTGTTCATTATGAACAAATCGAATGAAGGTGAAGTAATGATGCTAGTATCCGTTCCTAACGGGTATGTCAAGTAAAGTATGCTTAGTCTCTATATGAGGCAAGCAAGTAAGGAACCGTTTAACGGTTAGCAAAGTAGTTGAATGATGTTAATCCAAGAAAGAAACGAGTGGGTTTATTACCTAGAATTGTTAGTGGCGAAATACTAACCTATTTGTTATGTCAAATGTAGGTAAATCCTCAATTTAGGCGACATGGCAAATTGGAGCGAGCATATGCACACTTTATGATCATCAAGCGCTTCCGCTATTTACGTATTAATGTTTTGGGTCAAATGCTTGTTTCTGTATAACATTGTTAGTAGTTAAACTTTTAAACACTTGGTGTATGGTTTGTAGTCGTGTCTAGTCGAACGGGTCGTAAACTTGTTTGTTGATGATGGTTAATACAGGGATACACTCGTCTTACGGAGGGGTAATGCCCAAATTTTGTTAAAAATCATGTATTAATGATATTAGCGTTTTTACCTTTTAAATTGTGAAAGATTTGTACATTTTAAAAGTTTATGTTTCTAGCGTCTTTTGGATGTCATTTCTGTGACAACTGCCACTTTACGGTAACTTTCTTACACTTAAAATACTCATTTTTAGCTACATTCTTATTCATTTTGAACACCCGAACTGCGTATTTCGTGGCATACACTTAGAATACTCATGGAATACTTACTTAGGATGCATATGAGTCATTTTTATTAAGTACATTTGAAACAGTTTAAACAATGCATCGAAACTACTAGAAAAGCACCTAGTAAACTAGTATTCTGACGAAAACGCAGGATCCGCAGAAATCATCTAAACGACATCTTTAGGACTCAGACGAAAGTCCAACATCTAATATATATTAAACCCTAACTAGGAATTCAAGGGTTTGATTTAAAACCTTTCCGAAGTCCGATAACACTAAAAATTGCCCGAAAAGCACTAAAAGCGACGATTTCAACACTTTTCCGCAGAAATTCTGCAGAAATCAGCTTTCTAATATTTTTACATGTAAAAATGATTTTTGACATAGAATTCATGTGAGGATACATTCGGGTACCATCCGAACCAATAACGATATCAATTCACACAAGTTACACAACTTAGCGTTCAAATAACGTCTAACCGAAACAATTCGAAACGAATACCCGAACAATATCAAATCTTTTTTTAATGGTCATCTAGTGTTAATTGGATCATTATGGTCTAGTAATGATCATTTAACACCCTTTAAACACTTAAACACTTATACTTATAAATTTGCTAAACAACTACCTAAAGGTTCTAACACTTTTACTAAGTAAATCAAGAAGCAAAAACAAAGGGAACCCCCCCCCCCCCATTCACGGTTGCAACATCCCCTTGTGGGACCCACTTTTTCAACTTGTTACCATAATATCTAGATATTTTTACTTCATGTTGCAAGTTGATGCAAGTGGTGAAAGATGATCATTATTAACAACTAGTTACTTTTATTACTAACCATTTCATCACAACTTTTCACCTTTCATTACACACACAAACTCTCTCAACCATACCCCCATTTTCGGTCAAGAACACCCCTCCCCCATCTTCATTTTCAAGCCACTTTCTTGATGATCAAGATGCATTTTCATGGAACTTGAGAAGATCTAAGGCATACACAAGTTGAAGCAAGCTTTCTCATCCATCTAAGAGCTTTCAACCATCAAATCTTCATCTTCTTTGCTTTTCATTTTCACCTAGATCATCCCTAGCCAAGAGCTAGAAGTGAGCCTTCTAAATCCCTTTTTTTCATACTTATTTATGTATTTATTGTTTAAGGAACAAGTTATAACTAAAACAACCATACAAAATAAGATAAAAATACAAAGAAGCATAATAAAAATCATGATATATAAGATTGTTTATGTTGTGATTTAAAGCTTATTTCTTGCATATTTGATCTAGTATTGGTGAATATCATATGAATAACTTGTTAGATGATATTTAAAAACATGATCTAACAAGTGTACATGAAAGTGTTAAAAGGGTTTTTGTTAAACATAAGGTTTAATGGATGATCATGATATTTGGTATTGTTAAAGTATATGAAGTTTTTAACTAAAAATAATGCTTTTACAAGATTATGAAAAGTAACATACAAGTTGAGATTTTTATAAAACTTGATGAAACTAGAAGTAAACATGGATTTTAATCTAGTAAACATATGAAATGATCATACCGAAAACCCTACATGATTAAAGGTTCATCTTGTTAAGTTTATGTTATAAATCTCATATGTTTTGTTAAGAATATTATGAGTAAATTGTTGGTGATTTTGAAAAGAAAAAATATATGTTTTATTAAACATGGCTAAATGATTAATACAAAGGTTATATGGCCAATTTTTCTTATAAATTTTATGTTATAATAACCATCATTTTTTTTGGCTAAATCTTTAAAAGAATAAAAAGATTTTAAAGAATGGTTTTTATAAAAATAAAGCTAGTTATAAATATATATTTTTGAGAAAATATATATTTAGTTAACTTAACAACTTAAGTGCTATGTGTTATTTGGTTGTATTAGCTATATGTATTATAACTAGGAACTTGAATACAACGGTACAAATAAACACAATGTACTTTTCGACTAAAGTCTTACAAGACTACATATAAACACGCCTTAAAAACAACTTACGGACATTCCGAGCTTTCGGACACAGCTTATGGTCAAAACGGACGACAGGAGAATCTATGAACATATCGCCATTCCGAGGAGTTACTACGACGCTTAGGCGATCTTTCGACGCGAATACATACAAATCACCGACAACAATATCCGAATGTTTTGAAAACTTATAAAAACTATTATGTATTCTTTTAATTAAAAAGCCTATAGTTAGTAACTTTTATAAAAATGAAAGAATATATTTTTAACACATGGGCTTATTTTATAACAAATGGGCTTTTTTTACATATGGGCCTATTTTATATAAATGGACTTAATTTTGATACAAATGGGCTTATTTTACAAATGGGCTTATCATCCTAATTGAGCTTAACATAAATACATGGGCTAAGCCCAATATCAAGACTCATGGGCTAAGCCCAAAACCAAACATTGGGCCAAGGCCCAATAACATTAAGCCCAATAACATTTGGGCCCAACACTATTTAGGCCCAACACTATTTAGGCCCAACACTATTGAGGCCCAACACTATTTAGGCCCAACATTATTTAGGCCCAATAACATGAATTCTTGGGCTAAGCCCAATGACATATAATTGATAAAAATTACAATTATACAATTTACTTATACAAGACACGAAATCAAGAAGACAAGACCCGATGATACAACTCACAAGATACAAGATTACACACACATATATGTTTTGGTCAAAAATTACCGAAGCAATTAAGTGATCAAATTAGTTAAGTGAGGTAGTGTGCTAAAAAGTGTGTTGAAAATATGCTGGTTAAGTTGTTTGGAAAAACAGTATTCAGGATACGGCTCAGGATATTGAGCTGTATCTACGATCAAACAATGAGCAAAAAGTAAAGGGGGTGACACGAGATATACGAGGAAAGCCCTTGATCGATCTAGATCGCCAGCATAAAACCTCGGGAGCTGACAATCGCAGCTGCCTTGTTCTTCTTATTGCTTTGAACTTCAGGATACAGTGCAGGATATTGACCAGATCGCTAAGTGTTACAATGCTTTTGTGCAAAAGTGAAAATTGCTAGAGAACAAGTGTAAGAGTGTAGTAAGTGTTGATGTGATGTCCTATTCGATCTGATATACCACCTATTTATAGTAACGAATTACAAACGAAAACTCCTATAAATATGGGATGCTCCGAATATTGCATTGTTAACGTTGTAGACCGAGTAATGCGGCTTCAACGTCTTTATTTGAACGACTTGGACCGAGTCTTCCGCGGAATGAGTCCTCGTGAACGTTGCTAGCTTCTAACCCACGTACTTGCACATAATCCGTTAGTGATCCTGAGGATACCATTTAGGATGTTACCAATATCCTGAATCAGCATCCCGGATGTGAACAAATATCATACAACCAAAATATAACCCAAGATATTTCTCAGGATATGGGCTCAGAATTTCACCCATAACAATTGTCCCCAAAATGTTACCGTTTAGTATCCTGCCACTAACGGTTACATTTTTCACAGAGATCGAGGTAATTAAGAGATAAGACCAATGATGTGACCGTTAGCAACTTACTCAGCCTATATTTACTCATTGCACCCTATATCTTCTCATCCTCATCTCTTTTTTAATCACTACCGATAAGGAAAAAGGTAAACATTCTCTCTCTAATCTTCATCCTCCTTTTCCGGTTAAAAAAATTTTCAGGCGATCAAATGCCGAGACACACAAGATCCAGTTCTGGTGATTCGGCTCCCACATTCATCCAGCAGAATCTTCTCCAAGAACCGGAGAAAGAAATATGTTCTTTTGATAGTGCCCACTTGTCGGCTTTGAAATCCTCCGGTATCTTTCCGAAAGGAACGGTATTCCGGCCGTTCGACCGGGAAATCCGGTCGGATATGGTTTCCAATGAGTGGTTGTGCTTTAGTGCATTTCCCTTCACCTTAGGGTTACAGTTCCCCTTTCCAGACTTCATCACCGAATTCTTCAAGATTACAAAATCTCTTTCAGTCAAACAATGCCAATGCTTTGGCGTGTTCTGTCCGTTCTTGATCAGATCAAGAAAAACCACATCCCTGATCTTTCTGTTCATGATCTCCCCCTAGCTTACCGGCTTAGATGCCACGGATCATGTAGATTTTTGTTTTATTCCACCTCTGGCGACCCATTGATACTTCGTGCCACCAGGAACGAGGATAATTGGCAATCTAAGTTCTTCTTTGTAAAAAGAGACTCAATCCCTGGTGGAACGGAATATCCGGTGAAATGGTTGAAAAAGGGTAGGATTTAGGGTTTAAGGATAATCCTGCCTCTTATCCTGTTCCATATCCTGAACTGACCAAATTTCTTTTTTCTGTTGTGCACGCAACTGATTTTAGGAAGATTGCACCTCCCCTTGCTGATTCAAAGAAAAGGATTGACGCCATCAGACTCCTTCCAGAGGCTGAAAGAAGTTTCAACCCATCTCCAAGTCCCCTTTCTAGTGCAAACATGTCTGGTAAGGATCCTGCAAAATATCCTGTATATACATGTTTTTATTTGATATACTTAGGAGAAATTTCACTCCATGTATGCAGACTCCAGCAAGGTTCCTGTCTACCTAGACCTTGAAGAACTTGACAGCTACCCTACTCCAGTCACGGTCAAGAAAGAGACCTCTGCTGCCACCAGCTCCAAGCCGCTCCCGGCTCCTAAGGCCAATCCGAGGACTCGTTCTTCCACAGCAAAAAAGAGGAAAGCTCCTGAAATCAGTGCTCCAGGTCCAGAAGGGTTCTCCTACGATGAACTCAGCTTTTCTGACTCCTTAGAGCCAATGACATCCTTCCTCAATAAGGTAATATCCTGATACATATCCTGCATATATATCATGGTTAATATATTCTAACTCATACCTGAACTTGATGTGCAGGGCCTCCAGCATTTGCTCCACCTGCACAACGATGCCTGTGGTACTACTGCACTCCATGAAGCCAGGATCAAACAGCTTGAAAGCACCGTTGCCGACCAAGGTGCCATTGCTGAAGCAAAGACCCGGCACTACGAGGGCATGCTGAAGAAGGTCACCCAAGATGCTGAGCTCAAACTTGCCACCATCCAAATGGATCACGAACAGGCCATGGTTTCTTTCCGGGAAGGGATCAAAGCCTCTGCTATCGTCTCCCTGCTACAAGCTCGCATCAAGATGGCCTACGAGGCCAAGGAGACAGGCCTTGTATGCCCATCCTGGCCGGTTGAATCCTGGGTGGCCAAGCTGAAGGAGCTTGGAGGCAAAGCTGTGCCACTCCCTGCTAAAGCCGGGGAATCCTCTAAGACAGCAGAGGTGGTAGACAACGCTGGAGATAAGAAGGATGCTGGAGAGGATGCTGGGACAGATGCTGGTGAGGATGCTGCTCAGGATGCTGAAGCTGGAAAGGCAGAGAAGGTTGGAGAAGATGCCGCTGTGTGAGGGCATTCAGGTGGGCAATGATGGATATACGTGCCAAGGCCGGAGCCCACCTTTTTAAATTTGAATGTTGGTCTGTAATCCCCAAAACAATTTACTTTTTCCGCACTTTACTTTTCTGTACCTGAACAATTTACATTTCCTGCATGCTTTTTGAACAATACAACAGTTGGAGGTGGATGGGTCTCGGTTTGAGATGAAACCTTCAACTGTTGGGTAAATATGTTTAAAGACTAATTGTGCTTTTGGTGGATGGATCTCGGTTTGAGATGAAACCAAAAGCACAAACTTTTGCTATGTTAATAATATAACCTTCCTTTTGACCTTACCATTGTTGTTATTAGTGTACAAATTTTACTTATGAAAACTGTTTTGTTTGAACATTCTCGGGAATATTATGGGAACACAGTCTGAGAATATCCTGACAAGTATCCTAAGTGATATCCTGGTCAGGATATTGTCATATAACTTAAAAACTTAAGTCATTTGAAAAAAGGAGAGATCATACCAAAGACTCTTAGAAAGTCAATTCCAATCTTCCACCTTAGGAATGTCCCCAGTGCACACTTACAAACTTGGATCCATCCTTTGAATAGTATAATGTATGTCCCCTGTGTACGACACAGAAATGCAAATGTATTCACACTTTGGCTTGAATAAATTCCGAACACCCCGAGGCAAAACCCTCGATATCCTGGAATGAATCCTTAGCATACTAGGGATAAACCCTTAATATCCTGGGGATAAACCCTGATATCCTGGGGATAAACCCTGATATCCTGGGGATAAACCCTGAGTTTCATGCGCTACAGGCGAGAGTGTATAAACTCCAAATCTTAGAAAGGTGAAAACCTTTAAACCTTAGAGAGTATGGAAATACCCCTTCATGAGAGAAGGTGATCAATCCTCATATACCTTCAGGATCCAGGATATAGCCAACAGTAACGAAATTGTCAGCCACTTTTACATGAACTAGTCCCGCTACCTTGAACTATACCTAGATAACTTGCGCTCCAGGTGAGGTGTTTAAACCCAATTCGAAAGAAAGGTGAATGCCTTTAAACCTTTGAAGGGATCAGGATCCCTTAATCGTGAGAGAGGGGGCCAATCCTCTAATCTTTCGATTTATCCTGAGTGCATATCCTGAAACATATGCTGCAAAACAACTGTAAACTAAGGTGGGTGTTAGCTTGGCTAACACCCCTCCGATGCTTAAGTCAGTATTGGGTCCAAGATAATAAAAAAATATATTTAAAAGATATAGAATACATACCATTCTGAGATAGAAATTAAATTCTATCCTTACTTGAAATAGAGCTTTAAGTGTATTGCATTCCAGGATCTCGATAGCATATCCCCTTCCATATTCTTGAGTCTATATGCTCCTTTCCCTGCTTCTAACTTAACTTCATATGGTCCTTCCCATTTCGGAGCTAGCTTGCCATCGGCAGGATTAGTAGTATTTTGAAAAGCCTTTCTTAGCACCCAATCACCAACTCGAAATCTCCTAGTCCTTATATTCTTGTTGTATGCTCTGGATATTCTTTGTTGATATGCTGCCATCCTTAGCCTTGCTGCATCTCTTTTTTCATCTATAGTATCCAAATCTCGACATAAGGCTTCAGGATTCTGTTCAGGATCCTGTAGGATAGATCTTGCAGTAGGTATCACCATTTCCGTTGGAATCACTGCTTCTGCTCCAAATACCAAGGAAAATGGGGTTTGGCCGGTTGCATTCTTTACCGTTGTCCTATCAGCCCACAAAACAAAGGGTAATTCTTCTGCCCATCTTCCTTTTTTGGCTCCAAGTCTCTTCTTTAAGTTATTGACATTATCTTGTTCGAGGATTCAGCTTGTCCATTCGCTTGAGGATGTACCGGAGTAGACGTGATCATTTTGATTCCCCAACTCTTGCAAAAGTCAGTAGTCCGCTTGCTTATAAACTGGGATCCATTATCACAAATGATTTCAGCTGGTACCCCAAACCTGGTCAGGATATTCCTCTTTATGAAGGATACTACTTCTTGGTCTCTAACTTGAACAAATGCTTCAGCTTCAACCCACTTAGAGAAATAATCCGTCATTGCTAGCATAAAGACTTTTCCTCCCGGAGCTTTTGGTAACTTCCCTACTATATCCATCCCCCATTTCATGAATGGCCAAGGGGAAGCTACAGGATATAGTGGTTCAGCTGGTTGATGTAGTATGTTACTATGCCTTTGACATGCATCACACCTTCGAGCATATTCTGCAGCATCTTTCCTCATCGTTGGCCAATAATATCCTGTCCTTAATACTTTTGAGAACAATGATCTGCCCCTAGTGTGGTTACCACAATCCCCTTCATGTATATCCTGAAGTACTTCTTTGGCTTCAGGATCCTCCAAGCACCTCAAATACGGTCCTGCAAGAGATTTCTTGTATAAAACATTATTTATAATAGTGAATCGTGATACCTTCATCCTAAATGCCTTAGGATTTTCATCTCCGGGGATGTGTCCTTCCTTGAGATATCTCATGATTGGAGCCGTCCAGGATTTAGGATCATTTTCAGGATACTCTGCTCCAGGATCCTGAATACCCGCTACTTCTTTATCCTGAGGATTCGTTGCAGGATACAAGATATGTAATATTGGTATTTGGGTCCCTTCTGGTATCCTGATCGATGATCCCAGATTTGCTAAGGCATCTGCTTCAGCATTATCCTCCCTTAGTACCTGTTCAAGTGTAAAAACATCGAAATATCCTGCTAATTTTTTGAGAATATCGAGGTATTCGATTAATTTCTCACCCTTAACTGCATAGGATCCATTAAAATTGTTAGTAATTAACAAGGAGTCAACATATACTTGCAAATTCTTGATACTCATATTCTTAGCCAACTCTAATCCTGCAATTAAAGCCTCATACTCTGCTTCATTATTAGTAGCAGGGAATTCACACCTAATAGCCTGGGGTAATATGTCCCCCTGTGGCAATTTTAGTAGTATTCCCAATCCTACTCCTCGTACATTAGATGCACCGTCAGTATATAACGTCCAGGATCCTAAGGATTCTCCTAACTGTTGGACTTCTAGGTCTACCTCATCCTGAATGTCACTACTGAAATCAGCCACAAAGTCAGCTAAAGCCTGAGACTTTATGGCATTTCTAGGTTCATATACTAAATCATAAGCACTCAACTTTACTGACCACTTGGCCATCCTGCCTGACATCTCTGGTTTCCTAAGCACATTTTTGACAGGATAATTTGTTTTCACATGAATCCTATGTGTCTCAAAGTAATGTCTAAGCTTCGTTGATGCCATAACTAATGCTAGTATCAATTTTTCTAAATGAGAATACCTAGTTTCAGCATTTAACAAACTTTTACTAACATAATAAACAGGATATTGCTGACCTTCATGATCCTTTATAAGGACGGCACTTACAGCATTCCCTGATACTGCGAGGTATAGGGATAGTGGTTCACCATCTTCAGGCTTCATCAGTAGAGGTGCAGTTGAAAGATATTGCTTCAAATCCTGCAGGGCTGCTTCATGCTTCTCACCCCATTCGAATTTCTTGTTCTTCTTCAGGATATCATAAAACTCTTTGCATTTCTCTGAGGATCTTGAAATAAATCTGTTTAATGCTGCCACTCGCCCTGTTAATCATTGAACATCCTTCATATTTGAGGGTGATTTAATATCCAAAATGGCTTTAATCTGCTCCGGGCTCGCCTCTATTCCTCTTTTGGTCACCATATATCCTAGAAATTTTCCTGCCCCCACTCCGAAATGACACTTAGCAGGATTTAGCTTCATGTTATATTGATCCAGGATATCAAATGCTCCTTTAATATCCTGGAGGTGATCCTGAGCCTTCCTTGATTTTACCACCATATCGTCAATGTATACCTCCATGGTGTCCCCCAGCTTGTCTTTGAACATCATGTTTACCAATCTCTGGTATGTTGCACCTGCATTTTTCAAACCAAAAGGCATAGCCGTATAACAATAAATACCTGTTGGTGTCATGAAGGCAGTATCCTCCTGGTCGGAAGGCTCCATTTGAATATGCTGAAATCCTAAGGATGCATCCATGAAGGTCAACATTTCATGCCCGGCAGTAGCATCCACCATTGCATCAATGTGAGGAAGAGGAAATGGGTCTTTAGGACAAGCCTTGTTCAAGTCTGTGTAGTCTACACAGACTCTCCATTTCCCATTTTTCTTCTATACTACGACTACGTTTGCTAACCATCTTGGAAACTTGACTTCTCTGATCATCCTGGACTTCAACAATCTTTCAACTTCCTCTTGGATAATCGTATTCCGCTCAGGAGCAAATTTCCTTCTTTTTTGCTGAACAGGCTTGAATGATCTGTCAATTCCAAGCTTGTGAGTGATAATGTCTTTGGATATACCTGTCATATCCTCATGCTTCCATGCAAATGTTGACATCCTGCATTTTAAAAAGTTAGTTAACTGTTCTTCAATATCCTGAGGGATATTGGTTCCTAAGAGCACCGAGATATCAGGATTATCCTGATCCAAGATAATTTTCTTCACATCCTGCTCCGAATCCTCCACGATATCCTGAGCCCGCATCTTTAATTGCTATGCTGTACTAGGCTTGGTTGAGGATTTCATTGAGGATGAGTAGCATTCTTTTGCCTCCTGCTGATCACTATCAACTTTGACGACTCCCCAAGGGGTAGGGATCTTGATGCATTGGTGATATGTTGATGGCACTGCCTTCATATCGTGAATCCATGGTCTTCCCAATATGATGTTATAGCAGGATAGAGAATCCATCACGCAGAAACGTTGTATCGAGTTGACTCCTTCAACATATACTGGTAACTTTATCTCTCCCACTGTGTTCCTAGCATCTCCACTGAACCCAACAAGCACGGTGGACTTCGAAGTGATATCCATCGGAGATACATTCATTCTCTTCAGAGTCTCTAGTTGGATTATGTTGACGGAGCTGCCATTATCAACCAATATCCTGCGTATAAAATGGTTAGCCACATATAATGTTATTACCAAAGCATCATGATGAGGATACCTGAACCTTCAAAACTCAGAATCAAGTAAAAGGAGGATAAAGGACGCAGGATCCTCATCCTTGTAAGAATAAAAAGAATGAAATAGTTTAAGATTGGAATGTTACCAGAAAGAGGATCATCCGTCAGCGGGGATCCTTCAAGGATACTTGTCTGGTAAGGATCATGGATCATGATCACATGAAATATTTCTTCAAATGGACAACATTCCAAGCTCTAGGTAGCAAATCACCCTCCATTGTTAGCAATCGATATGCCCCCTTTCCTGCTTCAGCTTCAATCAAATAGGGGCCTTCCCATTTTGGTGCTAGCTTTCCATCGGCAGGATTGGTGGTGTTTTGAAATGCTTTCCTTAATACCATATCCCCAACTTGGAATTTCCTGAGCCTGACATTTTTGTTGTAGGCTCCAGCCATCCTTTGTTGATAACTGGCCATCCTTATCCTTGCTAAATCCCTGATTTCTTCTATAGTATCCAAGTCTTGAATCAAGTTTTCAGCATTTTCTTCAGGATCACGAACGCTTGTTCTTGCAGTTGGAACCACCATCTCTGTAGGGATCACTGACTCTGCCCCAAATACCAAAGAAAATGGAGTTTGGCCTGTAGCATTCTTGGGAGTTGTTCTATCAGCCCACAGCACATAAGGTAGTTCTTCTGCCCATTTTCCTTTCTTGGATCCAAGCTTCTTCTTCAAATTGTTGATGATGATCTTGTTGGATGATTCTGCCTGACCATTAGCTTGTGGATGGACTGGTGTTGGTGTTATCATCTTAATTCCCCAACTGTCACAAAAGTTAGTGGTTCTATTCCCAATAAATTGGGACCCATTATCACAAATAATTTCAGAAGGGATGCCAAATCTAGTAATAATATTTCTTTTAATAAAGGATATAACTTCCTTTTCTCTGACATGAGCAAAGGCTTCAGCCTCTATCCACTTAGAGAAGTAATCAGTCATAGCAAGCATGAATACTTTTCCACCTGGTGCCTTAGGAAGCTTTCCAACTATATCCATTCCCCATCTCATGAATGGCCAAGAAGAAGATATAGGATGCAAGAGCTCTGCTGGTTGGTGAAGGATATTACTATGCCTCTGACAAGGATCACACTTCTTGGCATACTCCACAGCGTCCTTCTTCATAGTGGGCCAATAGTATCCTGTTCTCAGGATCCTTGAGAATAATGCCCTGCCCCCAGTGTGGTTTCCACAATCTCCTTCATGGAAATCCTTTAGGACTTCTTGAATTTCAGGATCCTCAATGCATCTCAAATATGGTCCTGCAAGAGATCGTTTATACAACATATTATTTAATATTGTAAATTGAGATACCTTAATTTTAAAAGCCCTTGGGTTTTCTCCTGTAGGAATTTCTCCATGTTGTATGTATCTCATGATTGGGAGTATCCATGATCCTGAATGAGATTGGGTATCATCACTAGGGATGATTGCAGAATCTTCTCCTATCTCCATAGCTACATGATCCTTGATAGCAGGGGTCAGGATATGGATAATAGGGATCTCAATATCCTCAGGAATCTTCAAAGATGATCCTAGATTGGCTAATGCATCCGCTTCTGCATTCTCTTCCCTTGGTACCTGTGTCAAACTAAAGGATACAAAAGAGAGTGCCAATTCTTTGACTATCTCCAAATATTTGATTAGCTTTTCACCTTTAATAGCATAGGATCCATTAAAGTGATTAGTGATCAATAAAGAATCTACATGTACCTCAAGATACCTGATGCTCATATGCTTTGCAATTTGCAAACCAGCTATCAAGGCTTCATATTCAGCCTCATTGTTGGTAGTTTGAAATTCACAAGCTATGGAGTGGGGTATTATGTCCCCCTGTGGCGATTTTAATAGTATTCCAAGCCCTGTTCCATTCACATTGGAGGATCCATCAGTAAACAGTATCCAAGGATCCTTGGTTTCTTCAAGCTGTTGGACTTCTAGTTCAGCTTCCTTTTGCAAATCACTACTGAAATCTGCCACAAAGTCAGCTAATGCTTGGGGTTTAATGGCTGTCCTAGGCTCATATCTTATATCATATGCACTCAACTTCACTGCCCACTTAGCCATCCTTCTTGACATTTCAGGTTTCCTGAGAACATTCTTAATTGGGAAATTAGTTTTAACAATAATGGCATGAGTCTCAAAATAATGTCTTAATTTAGTAGATGCCATAATTAATGCAAGGATAAGTTTTTCTAAATGTGAATACCTGGATTCAGCATCAAGTAAGCTCTTACTTACATAATAAACAGGATGTTGTGTACCTTGGTGATCCTTAACAAGGACCGCACTTACTGCTTTTGAGGATACCGCCAAATATAAGGATAACACATCTCCCTTTTCTGGTTTCATTAAGGCTGGGGCTGAAGATAGGTAATCTTTAAGAGCTTTAAGGGCACTTTCATGCTTCTCAGTCCATTCAAATTTCTTGTTTTTCCTCAGGATGTCATAGAACTCCTTGCACTTTTCTGAGGATTTGGATATGAATCTGTTCAGGGCTGCGATCCTGCCAGTCAACCTTTGCACATCCTTAGCATTGGCAGGAGATTTGATATTCACGATAGCCTTAATTTGCTCTGGACTTGCTTCATTGCCCCTCTTTGTTACCATTTATCCTAAGAATTTACCTGCCTTTACACCAAAATGACACTTAGAAGGATTTAGTTTCATATTAAATTTATCAAGGATATTGAATGCTTCCTCCAAGTCTTTAAGGTGATCCTCAGCTCTTTTGGACTTAACCACCATGTCATCAATATAGACTTCCATAGTGTATCCAATTTGTTCCTTGAACATCATATTGACAAGCCTTTGGTAAGTAGCACCTGCATTCCTTAATCCAAATGGCATAGCAATATAACAGTATATACCAGTTGGGGTCATAAAGGCTGTATCCTCTTGATCGGATGGTTCCATCTGAATTTGTTGAAATCCAGATGAAGCATCCATAAAAGTTAACAACTCATGACCCGCGGTAGCATCCACCATGGAGTCAATGTGGGGTAATGAGAAAGGATCCTTGGGACATGCCTTGTTTAAATCTGTAAAATCGACACATACCCTCCACTTTCCATTTTTCTTTTGAACAACAACCACATTTGCTAACCATCTTGGATACTTAACCTCTCTAATCATACCTGCTCGAAGTAGCTTATCTACCTCTTCCTAGATAATAGCATTTCTTTCAGGTGCAAACTTCCTCCTCTTTTGATGAATTGGCTTGAATGGCCTGTCAATGCCAAGTTTGTGAGTAATTATATCCTTAGATATACCTGTCATGTCTTCATGTTTCCAGGCAACGGTGGTCTTCCTTCTTTTGAGAAAGGATACTAGCTCTTGTTCAATATCGCTAAGGATCCCTGACCCTATGAAGATCTTGGATTCAGGATCATCAGGATCTGTGAGGATTTCTTTCAAATCCTGTTCTCTTGCCTCCAAGACGTCTCTTGAAGGATACTTTAATTGCTATTGCTCCCTTGGTCTTGAGGCTGGTTTCATTGATGAGGTAAAGCAATTCTTAGCCTCCTGTTGATCACTCTCAATTTTCACCACTCCCCATGGACTTGGAAGCTTTACACACTGATGATAGGTGGATGGAACTGCCTTCATATCATGTATCCATGGCCTGCCAAGGATAACGTTACAACACGATAAGCAATCAATAACACAAAACTTTTGATAAGAATGCAATCCTTTAATATAGATTGGGAGTTTGATGTCCCCCAATGTATTCTTTGTTTCTCCACTGAATCCCACAAGTACTGAGGATCTTGGGATAATATCGGACTCTGGGATATTCATTTTCTTGAGAACATCCAGCTAAATGATGTTCACAGAGCTTCCTCCATCTATAAGGATCCTGCGAACAAAGTGGTTAGAAATAAATAATGTAATTACGAGACCGTCATGGTGAGGATCCTGGATGTCAACACGATCATCCTCATCAAAAGTAATGACTTTATCCTGGGTGACAACGGAGGTCCTGACGGGTCTGTCTCCATTATCCATCTTGGTCTCCTTAGCGTGTCTTTTTGCTGCTGAGAAGGATGTACCACAGATGTCTGATCCACCGGATATGAAATTTATGACTTGTGCATCTGCCGGAGGAGCAGGAGCCCTTTCCGGGATCCTTTCAGGATCCTGGGTTCTTGACTTCTTTCGTCCCAAGAGTTCCTTTAAATGCCCCTTGCTCAACAAATAACCAATTTCCTTTCTAAGCGCAATACATTCTTCAGTGAGATGCCCAAAATCCTCATGATATGCACACCACTTGGATTTATCCTTTGTAGCAGCTGGTTTATCACTTTTCCTTGGCCACCTAGCTTTCTCACCTAGATTCTGCATTGCAAGGATTAGTTCATTGTTATCAACAGAGAAACAATATTCAGAAATAGGAGGATAATTCTCATCATCCTCTTCTTGTTCCACTACGTGCACATTCTGGTTATCAGATCTGTTATAGGACTTGGATTTGTTGTTCCTGAAGTAGGATCCTTGCTTATCCTGTTTTGAGGATCCTGTCAATCTGTCCTGGATCCTTTTGTCATCCTCTAGGCGGATGAACCTAAGGGCCCTAGTCCTTACTTCATCAAGATTCCTGCAAGGTGTCATAACAAGATCATCATAGAATAATGAATCCCTAAGCAACCCCATTTTAAAGGCTTCAACAACCGTAGCTATATCCAAATTGGGAATATCTAAGGATTCTTAACTAAACTTAGTGATATAATCTCTAAGTGATTCATTTTGACCTTGTGTTACCCTATATAGATCACTAGTTAATCGTTCAAACTTTCTGCTACAAGACAATTGACTATTGAACAAGTTAACTAAATTAACAAACGAAGTAATAGAGTAAGGGGGAAGACTTAGCAGCCATTTAAGAGCAGATCCTGTAAGTGTGGATCCAAATCCCTTGCATAGACATGCTTCTTTCAACCTTTCCGGAATTGGATTGATCTCCATCCTCTCCCTGTATTGAGCTACATGCTCTTCTGGATCCGTTGAACCATCATATAGCTTCATTGATGGTATCTGGAATCTTTTAGGTATCTCAGCATCACACAAAGGTGGTGCAAAACGAGATATCCTATGGCTACCATCCGCAATCTCAGGAATGGGTTTAACCACTCCTGGTACACTGGATATCATATCCTTAAGCTTCTGCAGTTCCCTAGCCATGGCCTGATTGATACCTGTATCCTGCATAAAGCCATGGTTAGTGTTATATAAATTATTAAAAGTGTTACCTCCCACAGGATTCGAGTTTGGAATTGCGGATGTGAATCCATCTTGTCGAGACTCTGGCATGATTGAAGGACCGAAGGAGGCAATGGTCTGCATTGGTATGAAGTCTCCTTGATGGACGTCTGAGTTCTGAGGTTGCATATTTCTCGAGGATCCTTGATTTTGAAGGGGGTTGGATCCTTGGAATTGCGATGATCCTTGAACCTGAAAGGATCCTGGGACCAGAGAGGATCCTTGGACCTGGGAGGATCCTTGGACCTGGGAGGATCCTTGGACATGGGAGGATCCTTGGACCTGGGAGGATCCTTGGACCTGGGAGGATCCTCGGACCTGGGAGGATCCTCGGACCTGGGAGGATCCTTGTACCGCATGCATTCCCACATATCCTCCTGACATGAAGTATCCCTGATGCTGAGAAGAGGATCCTAATGGTTGAGAAGAGGATCCCTGAGGCTGGAAGCAAGAACCAAATGCCTGACTCATTGTTGTTGTCCCATAACGCCTTCCTGATACTTCACCCAAGTATTGCACGTCCGGAACTGCTGAGTATTGTGAGGTTATGACCGGAGTGTCGAAGTTCAGCGATCTTGGCATCAGAGGGGAGTGATCCTCCACTGATTTCTTCTGTTTCTTGATTTCATCGATCTCCCGGAGGATCCTTTCGTTGGTCTTATCCTGCTCTTGTGTATGATTCCTCATCTGCAAAATCAAGGCATAGAGATCATTAGTAGTAGGATTAGTTGAAACAGAAGAAGTAGGTGGTTTTTGGAAAATAGGAGTTGGTTTCTTCGCAGCATTCTCAGCATTCTTCTGGGATCCAGAAGGTGGTGGAGGCAAAGGAGGAACGCCTTGTGAGGAACTGAATGAGGGCATCAAACTTGAAGTATTCTTCACTGAGGAAGCCATCTGTTTGGTTGTAGCGAATTGAAATAACCACGAAAACACGAATCTTTCTAAGAATGAAGCACCAATTGCCCCACGGTGGGCGCCAAACTGTTTTGGTCAAAAATCAAGCAATGACAATGTAACCAAACTTTCTGTTGTGAGGTATGATGCTTGAATTGATGAACAACGACAAGGATCACTATAAAGTGTAATGAACAAATGACACGAAGATTTGTACGGGGAAAAAGCCCTTGATCAAGAGTTGATCTCCGGCAAAAAAAAACCCCGGGTGATGGAAACTACCGATCACCAACTCAAATTAAACAAACAATCTGTTACAACTTCGGATGATAGCGAGCTAAGTACAAGGATCACTATAGTGTATCGTGTAGAAATGTATGAAAAATGCTAAGTGTTTTGTCGAGAGCTGATGAGAGCGGTTGTATGAGTGTGTGTGTAGCCAAAAATAGCTAAGTGTTTCTAAAATAGCTCGCTACCCCTTTAAAAATAGAAAATATCAAGCCTAACTAACATTCCGCAAATCATGCAAGTCTTCCATGACTCCACAACATCCATTTCTGACCAAGCACGTGCGGAATAGACTGAGAATATTCTCCAGGAATGTCGCCAAGACTAAGTCCAAGTTGATATTCCTGCAAAACATTTACGAATTCAAAGTAGACAATCGTTAGTACAGGGATCCTTATAGTGATCCATGATCCTGATCCTGCAACACTTCTGAGGATCACTACTTCAGACAGAATTGAGGATCACTAAATCTAACAGTAAATAAGGATCACTGGTCATTTAGAAATCCACCCCTAACAATTGCCCCCAAAATATAAGGAGTAAATATGTAAATAAATGAGTTATATTTTGTCGATCTTATCCATATTTAACCAACGGATAACTAGCCGTTATAAGCGGACTAGCCGTTACGATCATGACGTCAGTGAGGTGATTATCCTGCAGAATCATCATTATAAATAGGAGTTAGAGATAGGGATCGGTTAGCATTCAAATTCAAGAGAACTCCCTTTAAATTCTCATCTGACGATCAAGCAGGTAACTCTTTTCCTTTTCTTCCTTTACGTTTTCTTCCTCCGTTCTTCAAATCAAGATGATGCTGAAATCCTCACCAGCCAAGGATCATAAGAAGGAAAGTCCTCTCAAGAGCCAGGGGATCCTCGAAGATTCGGTGAAAGAAATATGCTGTTTCTCTGATCCACAAATAGATAGAATCCGCCACTGTTTTCTGGCAAACACTGTTTTCAAACCATTTGTTCCCACCGTTTTAAGCGATTATGTCTCTGAAACTTGGGTAGCTTTCCCAGTCACACCTTTCACAATAGGATATTCGTATCCCTTTCCAGACTTTACCCAATCCTTTTTCTCCCTCACCGGCATCTCCTATATTCAAGCTATGCCAATGATCTGGAGGGTCTTGTATACCCTTGAAAGGATCATTGAGCAAGAAGGAATTGACTTGGGAATGTCAGAATTAGCCGAGATGTATAACCTTACCACATTTGGATTCCACCGATATCTATTCAAGCGTAAACCCGGCAAAGAACATCCCATCTTTAGAGCTACTAAAAATGATATCAACTGGAAACGGCGGTTCTTCTTTGTCAGAAGGGATTCTATCCCGGATGGAAAGGATTTGCCGAAGAAATGGAGCACTCATGGTAGGATAGGAGGATCCTTAAAAGGATCACTAAGTGAGCTCATTCTGATAATGATTACTAATATGCTTTTGTTTCTTTTTGTACAGCCATCACATTCTCGCATATTATTCCTTCAGCTGCCACCAAGGGGAGACTTGCTGCCTTTAGAAAGTTGATCCTGAAACAAGATCATTCAAGACAATCACCCAGGATTCACAAGAGGTATCCTCAGGCTCTGTCACCATGTCAAGTAAGTATCCTATTCTTTTTATATTCAAATGTTTAAATAAATAGTTATATATGAATAGAATTAGGACACTTATCTGTTTTGGGTGTGTAGGCGCTAGAAAATCATCAAGATCCGCTTCCAAATTTAGTGTCACTGAGCTTGACACTGTCCGATCCTCCAAGAAGAAGCTTCCTACTAGCCCAACTGCTTCGATCCCCAAGGCACCCGCTAAAGGAAGGGGTGACAAGAAAAGAAAAGCCTCCGAAGCTGAGGATCTGCAAGGTCTGCCCCTGATCCGCCACCAGTTCCTTGAATACTTCAACGAGGTAAGGATCCTTGTCCCTGCTTTAGGTATCCAGCTTATTTGAGGATCACTTGTTCTTAAACTGTTCTTTATCTTCTTTGCAGAAATTTGCTGAGATTGAAGACTACGTTGGGCACGTCGAAGAGCAGGACAAGAAGATTGCCGACCTCCAACTAGTCGCATTGCTTAAGGACCTCAAGATTGCTGACCTCCAAAAAGATCTCAAAGATGCCATAGCTCAGACAGCTACAATCCTGATTAATTTTGATTATGAGAAGAGCGAGATAACGGAGGATGCTAAAGTCTCCGCTGCCATAGCCATGTACAAGACCATGCTACAAATGGCCCAAGAAGCTCAGGATCCTGCCTTTGACAGGAGCAACTGGGATGTGGAAGGCTGGAAGGCAAGGCTGGCTGAACTGGATGATGAGGATGAGGCTGATGAGGTTCTGGCAATTGAGGCTAGTGGTAGTGGCAAGGATCATGGTGGTGAAGCTAGTGGAGCTGGAGATGGTGATACAGCGAAGGTGTAGGCTGCACGATTGGGCAATGATGGACATTTCTAGACGTAGCCAGAGCCCAATTTTTTAGTTTGGTTATGTTTTTTTGTTTTGATGATATTTTGATAAACAATGGTTGGTCTGTATTTGAACAATAGTAATTAGGGTTGAGGATCATGGATGATCCTTTGAACAATAGGTAGGATTACAAATGGTGGAGGGATCCTCTGTTTGGGGGATGAAACCATTGTGATCCTGCCATCTTTCCTGCACTTGTTAGACCTACAAACAATGGACACCCTTTGCCAACCCATGTGGACGGGCCACGTTTTGCTGGTAGAAACGTGGGTTGGCAATTTTGACAACCTTAAAAGGGTTTAAGCTTTTGTGAATAAAATGACTTTAACTTTTTGGCTATATCCTGTGTTGATATCCTTATTGTTATTTTATTTTTCAATCTATTGTGATGTTCATGTCGTTTAAACTTATCAAGTAAGGAAAAAATTTTAAAAAATATCCCTTAAGAGTTAAGTATATGATCAAGGATCACATAAAAAATAATTTAAGGATCATAATTTCAATTGTCTAAGGATAAGTGTCACTTAAATACATAATGAATAAAATCAAAACAGTTTAGGATCATACCTGAGAACCCAAGTTAGGATCCTATTCTTCAACACTTAAAATTAGGATAACCCAAGATACAAACCTTAGTTGAAAGTAAGGGTCAAGAATCTTTGGCCATTTATCTTCACAAACCTGAAATAAGATATTACTTGGAACTGAGCCAATAAAAGATGAATGTTAGTGACTAGGGACAAGCCCAACAATTCTGGGGACAAGCCCAATATATTGGGGACAAGCCCAAAGGATAACTGGGGACAAGCCCAAAGGATAACTGGGGACAAGCCCAAAGGATAACTGGGGACAAGCCCAAAGGATCGTATGTAAACTGGAGTATGGCCCTTACTGGCGACTATCCAAACTTAGTGACATGAAAATGCCAAAACCTTAGCTAACGTGAAAACGTTGGAAACCGTAGGAACGGATGTATGGTACATCTACCATTATACGTAGGATCCTGAATATAGCCAGTACAACAAAATTGTCAGCCCCTAAAGCGGGTACTGGTCCCATTGCCATGAACTATACCAGGATCATCATGCGCTACTGGCGAAACTGGGGACAGGCCCAAACTGGGGACTAGCCCAAACAACTGGATACTTCTGTGGATACTCAACGCTTAGTTAAAGATACCTGAACCTTCAAAACTCAGAATCAAGTAAAAGGAGGATAAAGGACGCAGGATCCTCATCCTTTTAAGAATAAAAAGAATGAAATAGTTTAAGATTGGAATGTTACCAGAAAGAGGATCATCCGTCAGCGGGGATCCTTCAAGGATACTTGTCTGGTAAGGATCATGGATCATGATCACATGAAATATTTCTTCAAATGGATAGCATTCCAAGCTCTAGGTAGCAAATCACCCTCCATTGTTAGCAATCGATATGCCCCCTTTCCTGCTTCAGCTTCAATCAAATAGGGGCCTTCCCATTTTGGTGCTAGCTTTCCATCGGCAGGATTGGTGGTGTTTTGAAATGCTTTCCTTAATACCATATCCCCAACTTGGAATTTCCTGAGCCTGACATTTTTGTTGTAGGCTCCAGCCATCCTTTGTTGATAACTGGCCATCCTTATCCTTGCTAAATCCCTGATTTCTTCTATAGTATCCAAGTCTTGAATCAAGTTTTTAGCATTTTCTTCAGGATCACGAACGCTTGTTCTTGCAGTTGGAACCACCATCTCTGTAGGGATCACTGACTCTGCCCCAAATACCAAAGAAAATGGAGTTTGGCCTGTAGCATTCTTGGGAGTTGTTCTATCAGCCCACAGCACATAAGGTAGTTCTTCTGCCCATTTTCCTTTCTTGGATCCAAGCTATTTCTTCAAATTGTTGATGATGATCTTGTTGGATGATTCTGCCTGACCATTAGCTTGTGGATGGACTGGTGTTGGTGTTATCATCTTAATTCCCCAACTGTCACAAAAGTTAGTGGTTCTATTCCCAATAAATTGGGACCCATTATCACAAATAATTTCAGAAGGGATGCCAAATCTAGTAATAATATTTCTTTTAATAAAGGATATAACTTCCTTTTCTCTGACTTGAGCAAAGGCTTCAGCCTCTATCCACTTAGAGAAGTAATTAGTCATAGCAAGTGTTTTTATCAAAAAATCTGATGAGGATAATGCAACCAAACTCTCTGTTAAGGGGTATGATGCTTGAATTGGTTTATAGCAATAAGGATCACTATGAAAAATAAATAACAAGTGACACAAGGTTTATACAGGGAAAAAGCCATTGATCAAGAGTTGATCTCCGGCACAAAAAACCCCGGGTGATGGAAACTACCGATCACCAACTCAAATTAAACAAGTAACGTGTTACAACTTCGGATGATAGCGAGCTAAATACAAGGATCACTATAGTGTAATGTGTAAAAAGTGTATGAAATTGCTAAGTGAATGAACGAGAGCTGGTGTGAGCGGTTTTCAGAGTGTGTGTAGCCAAAAATAGCAAAAAGTTGTGTCTAATTAGCTCGCTACCCCATTTAAATCAGAAAATAACTAGCTTTACTAACTATCCGCATTTCGTGCCTTCTCCCCACGTTCTCCATAACGTTCACAAATGGTCCAGCACGTGTAGAATTGCAGGGAATATTCTCCAGAAATATCGCCAAGACCAAGTCCCAATTGATATTCCTGCAAAACAGTTACGAATTCAAAACAGACAATCGTTAGTATATGGATCCTTAGGATGATCCATGATCCTGATCCTGAAGCACTTCTGAGGATCACTAACTGACACAGAAGTAAGGATCACCAAATAGGATAACATTTGAGGATCACGGGTCATTTAGAAATCCACCCCTAACAATTGCCCCCAAAATATAAGGAGTTATATCGTAAATAAACGAGTTATATTTTTTCGATCTTATCCCCAACAAACTAACGGATAACTAGTCGTTGGAGACGGACTAGCCGTTGCAAACCTGACGTCACTGAAGTGACAATCCTGCAAATCATCATTATAAATAGGAGTTAGAGATAGGATCAATACGCATTTAAATCCGAAGAAACTCCCTTTAAATTCTCGGTCGAAGATCAATCAGGTATCTCTTCTCTTATCTCTCCTTCTCTTACTCTGTTTTTCTTTCTTTACCAACATCAATGATGCTCCGGTCTTCCCCCGCCAAGGATCACCAGAAGGATAGTCCCTTGAAGAGTCAAGGGATTATCAAAGACTCAATACATGAGAGGTGTTGCTTTAACGATGCTCAAATAGATAAGACCCGTCTCTGCTTTCCGGCGAACACCTTTTTCAAACCCTTCGATCCCACTATTCTGAGCGACTATGTTTCTGAAACATGGGTTGCCTTTCCAGTTACTCCATTCACCATAGGATACACCTATCCTTTTCCAGACTTTACAGAATCCTTCTTTTCTCTTACCGGCATCTCTTACATCCAAGCTATGCCGATGATTTGGAGGGTCTTGTATACCTTGGAGAGGATCATAGAGTAGGAAGGGATTGATTTAGGAATGTCAGAGCTGACACAGATGTATGATCTCACGACGTTTGGATCACATCGATATCTGTTTAAGCGAAAACCCGGCGAAGAACACCCCATTTTTAAAGCCACCAAGAATGACACAAATTGGAAACGACGCTTCTTCTTTGTCAGGAGGGATACCATTCCAAACGGAAAGCATTTACCCAGGAAGTGGTCCACCAATGGTAGGACAGAGGATCCTGAGAAGGATCATCAGGTAATCTGGCTCTTGTGAGAGGATCACTAACCCCTTTTTGTCTTGTGTTATGCAGCTATTTCTGTTTCGCACATCATCACAACACCCGCAACCAAGGATAGGCTTGCTGCTTTTTGGAAGCTTGATCCTGAAATAAGGTCATTCAAGATAGACACCCAAGACTCACAAGAAGTATCCTCAGGTTCCATCACCATGTCAAGTAAGTATCCTGCTTTTTGTATAGTTGAATATTAAAATAAATAGTTATATTGAAATAGGATAAGGATACTTATCTTGCTTTAAATGTGTAGGTGCCGGAAAATCTTCCAAGCCTGCCTCCCAATTCAACACAGCCGACCTTGATGTTGTTCGATCCAGGAAGAAGAGGGCCACTACCAGTCCTAGCATCTCCATTCCCAAGGCACCAACTAAAGGAAGGGGTGGCAAGAAGAGGAAAACTTCTGACACCGAGGACCTACAAGGCCTACCACTGATCCGCCACCAGTTCCTTGAATACTTCAATGACGTGAGGATCATCAATTCTGCCTAGGTATCCTACTCACTTGAGGATCACCTGATTCTGAATTGCTTTGTCTTTTTCTTTGCAGAAATTTGCTGAGATTGAAGATTATGTGGGAAGCGTCGAGGAGATGGATAAGAAGATTGCTGACCTCCAACAAGTTGCAGTGCTTAAGGACCTTAAGATTACTGATCTTGAAAAAGCCCTTCAAGATGCCAAGACTAAGACGGCTAAAATCCTGATCGACATTGACTATGAGAAGCATGATCTCATAGAAGGTGCAAAGGTCTCTGCTGCCATCACAATGTATCAGACAAAACTAAGGATGGCCCAGGAAGCTCAAGATCCTAACTTCGACAGAAGCAGCTGGGATGTTGAGGGCTGGAAAGCAAGGTTGGCTGATCTTGAAGATGATGAAGAGGCTGAGGAGGTTTTAGCGATCGAGGCTGGAGGCAGTGGGAAGGATCAGGTTAAGGATACCGAAGCTGGAGGGGATGAGGATGCAGCGAAGGTGTAGGCTGCACAATTGGGCGATGATGGACATTCTTAGACGTAGCCGGAGCCCAATTTTTAAATTTGGTAGTAGTCTTTTGTGATGTTTTCAAAACAATGATGGTCTGTAATAACTAAACAATAGCTATTAGGATTAAGGATCATGAATGATCCTTTGGACAATAGGTAGGATTACAACTGGTGGAGGGATCCTCTGTTTGGGGGATGAAGCCATTGTGATCCCGCCATCTTTTTAATTCCTGCACTACTAAAACCTTTAGACAATGGACACCCTTTACCTACCCCAGCAGACGGGCCACGTATTGCTGGTAGATGCTCGGGGTAGGTAATTTTGACAACCTTTGAGGGTTAAACTTTTGTTAATAAAATAACCTTATCTTTGTTGGCTTATCTTGTGTTGATATCCTTGTTGTTGTTTTATTTTTCAATTGTTTTGATTTACACTTGTCTGAGTAAGAAAAGTTGAACAACTTAGATAAAAAATTTAGGATATAATGCAGGACCAAATATCCTATAGTTGAAAAATTCCAAAAAGCGGTATATCTTAAGGATCATGAGTTCAGTTGTCAAAGTATTAGGGTTATTTAAATAATCAATGAATAAAATCAAAATAGTTAAGGATCATACCTGAGAATCCAAGTTAGGATCCTAACTCTTAATATTATTATAACCAGGATAATTACAGAACAAACCTTAGTAAAAGGTAAGGATCAAGGATCCTTGGTTGTTTAACTTCGAAAACCTGAAATAAAACATAACTTGGGACTAAGCCATTATAAGATAAAGGTTAGCAACTGGGGACAAGCCCAAAGGATAACTGGGGACAAGCCCAAGGATAACTGGGGACAAGCCCAAGGATCGTATGTTAACTGGAGTATGGCCCTAACTGGCGACTATCCAAACTTAGTGGCATGAAAATGCCAAAACCTTAGCTAACGTGAAAACGCTAGAAACCTTAAGAACGGATGTATGGTACGTCTACCATTATACGTAGGATCCTAGGTATAGCCAGTACAATGGAATTATCAGCCCCTAAAACGAGTACTGGTCCCACTGCCTTGAACTATACCAGGATCATCGTGCGCTACTGGCGGAACTGGGGTCAAACCCAAGTAAGTGGTTGCTTGTGTGGATAATCATGCTTTTGCTAAGAGTACCTGAACCTTCAAAACTCAAAATCTCGTAAAATGGGGATAAAGGATGCAAGATCCTTATCCTTATGTGATAAAGTAAGGAAATGAAATAGTTTAAGATTAGAATGTTACCAAAAATGAGGATCATCTGTGCTTTAAGGATCCTTTAAGGATATTTATCATGTGAGGATCATGGATCCTTATCACATGAAATATCTCTTCAAATGGACAGCATTCCAAGCTCTTGGTAGTAAGTCACCTTCCATTGTTAGCAATCGATATGCCCCCTTTCCTGCCTCAGCTTCAATCAAGTAAGGGCCTTCCCATTTTGGTGCCAACTTTCCATCAGCAGGATTGGTGGTATTCTGAAATGCTTTCCTTAGTACCATATCACCAATTTGGAATTTCCTGATCCTCACATTTTTGTTGTATGCACCGGCCATTCTTTGCTGATAACTGGCCACCCTTATCCTTGCCAAATCTCTGATTTCTTCTATAGTATCCAGGTCTTGAACCAAGTTCTCATCATTTTCCTCAGGATCACGAATACTGGTTCTAGCAGTTGGAACCACCATTTCTGTAGGGATCACTGATTCTGCCCCAAATACCAAAGAGAATGGAGTTTGGCCTGTAGCATTCTTAGGAGTTGTCCTATCAGCCCAAAGCACATAAGGTAATTCTTCTGCCCATTTCCCTTTCTTGGATCCAAGCTTCTTCTTCAAATTATTGATGATGATCTTGTTGGATGATTCTGCCTGACCATTAGCTTGTGGATGGACTGGTGTTGATGTTATCATCTTAATTCCCCAGCTGTCACAAAAGTTAGTGGTTCTATTCCCAATAAATTGGGATCCATTATCACAAATAATTTCAGAAGGGATGCCAAATCTAGTAATGATATTTCTTTTAATGAAGGATATAACTTCCTTTTCTCTGACTTGGGCAAAAGCTTCAGCCTCTATCCACTTGGAGAAGTAATCAGTCATAGCAAGCATGAATACTTTTCCACCTGGTGCCTTAGGAAGCTTTCCAACTATATCCATTCCCCATCTCATGAATGGCCAAGAAGAAGATATAGGATGCAAGAGCTCTGCTGGTTGGTGAAGGATATTACTATGCCTCTGACAAGGATCACACTTCTTGGCATACTCCACAGCGTCCTTCTTCATAGTGGGCCAATAGTATCCTGTCCTCAGGATCCTTGAGAATAACGCCCTGCCCCTAGTGTGGTTTCCACAATCTCCTTCATGGAAGTCTTTTAAAACTTCTTGGATTTCAGGATCCTCGATGCATGTTAAGTATGGTCCTGCAAGAGATCGTCTATACGACATATTATTTAAAATTGTGAATTGAGATACCTTAATTTTGAAAGCCCTAGGGTTTTCTCCTGTAGGAATCTCTCCATGTTGTAAATATCTCATGATTGGGAGGATCCATGATCCTGAATGAGTTTGAGTATCCTCACTAGGGATAATTGCAGCATCCTCTCCTATCTCCATAGCCACATGATCCTCGATAGCCAGGGTCAGGATAGGGATAATAGGGATCTTGATATTCTCCGGGATCTTCAAGGATGATCCTAAATTGGCTAGTGCATCTGCCTCTGCATTCTCTTCCCTTGGTACCTGTGTCAAACTAAAGGATACAAAAGAGAGTGCCAATTCTTTGACTAACTCCAGATATTTGATTAGCTTTTCCCCTTTAACAGCATAGGATCCATTAAAGTGATTAGTGATTAACAAAGAATCTACATGTACCTCAAGATACCTGATCCTCATATGCTTAGCAATTTGCAAACCAGCTATCAAGGCTTCGTATTCAGCCTCATTGTTAGTGGTTTGGAACTCACAAGCTATAGAGTGGGGTATTATGTCCCCCTGTGGCGATTTTAGTAGTATTCCAAGCCCTGTTACCTTGATGTTTGAGGATCCTTCAGTGTGGAGTATCCAAGGATCCTTGGTCTCTTCTAGCTGCTGGACTTCTAATTCAGCTTCCTTTTGCAAATCACTACTGAAATCTGCCACAAAGTCAGCTAATGCTTGGGATTTAATGGCTGTCCTAGGCTCATATCTTATATCATATGCACTTAGCTTCACTGCCCACTTAGCCATCCTTCCTGACATTTCAGGTTTCCTGAGGACATTCTTGATTGGAAAATTAGTTTTAACGATAATAACATGAGTTTCAAAATAATGTCTTAATTTGGTAGATGCCATAATTAATGCAAGGATAAGTTTTTCTAAGTGTGAATACCTGGATTCAGCATCAAGTAAACTCTTACTTACATAATAGACAGGATGTTGTGTACCTTCGTGATCCTTAACAAGGACGGCACTTACTGCTTTTGAGGATACCGCAAGATCTAAGGATAACACATCTCCTTTTTCCGGTTTCATCAAAGCCGGGGCCGAGGATAGATAATCCTTAAGAGCTCTTAAGGCACTTTCATGCTTCTCAGTCCACTCGAATTTCTTGTTCTTCCTTAGGAAATCATAGAATTCCTTGCACTTTTCTGAGGATTTGGATATGAATCTGTTTAAAGCTGCAATCCTGCCTATTAATCTCTGAACATCCTTAGCATTGGCCGGAGATTTGATGTTCACTATTGCTCTGATTTGTTCTGGACTGGCTTCAATGCCTCTCTTTGTCACCATATATCCTAAGAATTTACCTGCTTTAACACCAAAGTGACATTTTGAAGGATTAAGCTTCATATTATATTTATCAAGGATATTGAATGCTTCCTCCAAGTCTCTTAGGTGATCCTCAGCCTTTATTGATTTTACCACCATATCGTCTATGTAAACCTCCATAGTTTGTCCAATCTGATCCTTGAACATCATATTCACTAGCCTTTGATAAGTTGCACCTGCATTTCTTAGTCCGAACGGCATAGCAATATAGCAGTATATACCAGTTGGAGTCATGAAGGCTGTATCCTCTTGATCGGATGGTTCCATTTGGATTTGTTGAAATCCAGATGAAGCATCCATAAAAGTTAACAGTTCATGACCCGCAGTTGCATCCACCATGGAGTCAATGTGGGGTAATGGGAAAGGATCCTTGGGACATGCCTTATTTAAATCTGTAAAATCGACACATACCCTCCACTTTCCGTTTTTCTTTTGAACAACAACCACATTGGCCAACCATCTTGGATACTTGACCTCTCTAATCATACCTGGTCGGAGTAATTTCTCTACCTCCTCCTGGATAATGGCATTTCTTTCTGGTGCAAATTTCCTTCTCCTTTGATGGATTGGTTTGAAGGATCTATCAATGCCAAGTTTGTGAGTGATTACATCTTTAGATATGCCTGTCATGTCTTCGTGTTTCCATGCAAAGGTAGTCTTTCTCCTTTTGAGGAAGGATATGAGGTCTTCCTTCATTTCACCAAGGATCCCTGATCCTATATAAACTATAGATTCAGGATCATCAGGATCCATAAGGATTTCTACTATATCCTGTTCTCTTGCCTCCAAGACATCCCTTGGAGGATACTTTGATTGCTATTGCTCCCTAGACTTTGATGCTGGTTTCATTGATGAGGTGTAGCAGTTCTTAGCCTCTTGCTGATCACTATCAATTTTCACTATTCCCCAAGGACTAGGAAGCTTCACACATTGATGATAAGTGGATGGGACTGCCTTCATATCGTGTATCCAAGGCCTGCCAAGGATCACATTACAACAAGATAAACAGTCAATAACACAAAACTTTTGGTAGGAATGTAGGCCTTCGATATAAATTGGGAGTTTAATGTCCCCCAGAGTATTCTTGGTCTCGCCACTGAATCCCACGAGCACAGAGGATCTTGGTATGATGTAGGATTCAGGGATGTTCATCTTCTTGAGGACATCTAGCTGGATAATGTTCACATAGCTTCCTCCATCTATAATGTGACAACTCGAAATTTAGAACCTTTCGCTGTACGCTTGAACGCTAAGTGACTAACTAATTTAATGATTTAATGAATGATATATGTGAACTTATATGATTATGTTTGTGATTGTATGTATGCGAGTATGTATATGAACCGAAACAACAAGGACCCGACTCGAGACCATGTGGTCTCGAGTGAACAGTAACATATGGGCTGGTTGGGCCGTGCACCTCATCCGAAGCCCATTAGGGTGCACAAGGTGAAACAAGTATATAACCTTGGTGATTATCCATGTTGCCATTTTCTTTGGTTAACACACACACTCTCCTACTCCCTCTCACTAAAACCCTAGACACCAAACATCACACCTCTCCTCCTTCATTCTCGGACCAAACCGGTGACACTAGGACTAGCGGATCGGCTCACACACACACACATTCGGAAGCTTCATACTCACCCTTGAAACCTATCAACCGGTTAGTGATTCATGTTAGATGTTGTGTTCGGTTTGATGATAATGTGTGATATTTTGGTTGATGATAATGAATAATGAAGATTATGTGATAATATGTTTACTTGTTAAGCCTTATACATGATGAATACACCCTTCTTGAGTAATCGGTTCATGAGTATTTCTAGTAATATCCGGTTAAAGATGATTATAGGTTAATGTATTGATTATGTTGGGATGAATAATGTATGCTTGACTATGATTGAATGTTGAATGGTAAATGTTTTGCTAAGATAAGCTTGAATGATAAGAATGATAGTTAGAAGATTTGTTATGATCATCCGATTTATGAAGATACGGAACAAATGTCTTGCTTAATGATCTTGGTATCTAGTCTAGGTATTATGATGCTTGTCCGAAAATGCAAGAGTTTATGAACATATGTCGAATGAAGATATGAATATTTGAATATGTGTTGAATGTGTTTTGAATATGATATGAACATGACTTGAACACATGAAGAACAACTTGAATGTGATATGAACATGTTTTGGATATTTGAAATTGCTATGCTTGATCCATTTCAGTAAATTGTTGGACAAGAAAACATGTTTAGTGGATAGTACAAAATGGTTGCATGAAATTAAAACCCTATTGGATAAGTACACTGTGCCGAATCAGCTTGTGTCCAGCCGAGAACTTCAGTCTCGACTAGAGACCTTAAACATGAAAACTCAAGACCGCAGTTGCGACTCAGGTTGCGAGTCGAGAATACTTGGTCTCGACTCGAGGCCACACTTGATCAACACACATCATGACTCGAGACCACGATTACGAGTCCGGTTGCGACTCGAGACCAGAACATGCATGACCCGAGACCTTCACGTTTGCGACTCGAGAACACCTAAGCACAACTCGAGACCGCACAGTCTCGAGTAGAGACCGCACAGTCTCGACTCACACATGTGTGCGTTGTATGGACCTTCACACTGTTTCGGGCCTAAGTGATTGGGCCAAGCTTGTGGGCCGTATGTGCTACTGTGCATTAAGTATGTTGTGCACCGTTGTGAACTGCCATGATTAAATGTGTATGCCATGAAAAATACTTGTATACAATATGCTAGCATACGTGTAGAAACATACGTGCACCACCTGAATACGAACCTGACTTGTACGGTATCTATGTTAGACGTAGTTGACCACTTACAACTTGATTGACTTTCTGTGTATCTGCCAAGCAAACCAAGGTGAGTTCACACCCTCTACAAAGCATGGGATTCCCAGGGGTCGGGAATTGGGGTTAAGGAACGTGGGTTCCTCGTCCTCCTTGGGTAGGACAGCAAAGGTTCAGGAATGTAAATTCCTCGTCCGCACGGACAGATAACTCGTACAAGACCAAAACTCTATCACGAAATCCCTCCTTTTTATATCGACTTAATCGCCGGGCCAATGGCGAGCGGGTCATTAGTTAGATAGCGCTATTTAGGTCTGACAAACCTCACACCGTGCCGCAGAGGACGTGCGTGAACTAATGGATCTGGGGCACGTCAATGATGATAGACATTGACAGTTTCAGGGCACTTAAACATGACTACAGTCAGCAGTCGATATGGTAACGAGTCTAGTGTATACATGGGGTAGCCCCCACGGCCGAAATGCCAGATAACTAACGCGGGGTAGCCCCCACGGCTGGATAGCCAGAGTAACCGGAAATATACAAGTCACGTTTTTTAACTATGGGGTAACCCCCACGGCAGGATGCCAGCTAAAGGAAACTGTTTTCGAAACAACTTAAAACGAACACCCAACCGTGAACTCACTCACCTTGTTGTTGACTCGTTACTACATGCTTTGCAGGTCCTTAGGTTCTTAGCTGGAGCTTGCATGGAGGAGGATCGTTGTGGGACATGGACGACTGTGTGCCATGTTAAACTTTGAAACAATTAAACTTATGTTTTGATTTAAGACTTATGCTTCCGCTTGCAACTTATCTATGTTTTGTTGAACACCAATTGTATTGGTTGAACTTTTATAACTATGTGTTTGCTTGTTCAATATGATTGGTGGCTGGATCCTGGTCAGTCACGCCTCCAAGCGGTGGTACTCCGCAGGTGGATTTTGGGGGTGTGACAGATTGGTATCAGAGCCATTGGTTATAGAGAACTTGGTTTTAATAAAGGGAAAATCATTTTTGTTAAAACCAGACTATAACCTGTACAGTGCTCAACGGTCCACAACGATGCTCCACTCCACATGCAAGGCTCGACATTCTAGGTGATATGATCTGTGTATATATTGCCTACTTGTTAGTTACATAGTACATTGCTTATGGTATGCTTGGTTAGTATAACTACTGTTGCTTGAACACGTGCGTGCTTACTCTATTTTATCGTCGTACGTTCGCAAACCCCTCTCACTCACGTTCTTCTTGATATGAAGATCATGTCTGGACGCGTTAACCTAACACAAGCCCAGTTGACGGCTCTGATCAACGAACGAGTTGCCGCAGCACTTGCAGCTGCACACGCAGGAGGTATATCCTGCAGTCCGAACTCATTCTAGGATCTTTAGGATCCTACTCTCGTGAACCAACCTTTGTGTTAAACTCTGTCTTTTCTTTCACCCACGATAGGTCAGCATGCTCAGCCACCCGTGTGCACTTTTAAGACTTTCATGGACTGCCGACCAACTACTTTTAGCGGCACTGAAGGAGCAGTAGGTCTCCTACACTGGTTTGAGAAGCTAGAATGTGTGTTCGAAATGTGCGAATGCCCTGAGGCGCGCAGAGTGAAGTATGCTACTGGTACTCTCGAGGGTTTAGCCCTCACATGGTGGAACGCTCAAGTTCAGATGCTAGGGTTGGTTGCTGCCAACGCCACCCCATGGGAAACTTTTAAGGAGATGATCAAAGAAGAATACTGCAGTCGTGATGAGATTCACAAACTAGAGGTGGAGTTCTTCAACCTCAAGATGACGGGGTCCGAAATTGAAGCTTATGTGAAGAGGTCGAACGAACTGGCAATTCTGTGCCCTACTATGGTGGATCCTCCCATCAAACGCATCGAACTATTTCTTCAGGGCTTAGTGCCAGAAATCCAAAGTCATGTGACTTCAGCGAACCTCGCCACCTACCAGCAAACTGTTCAGTTGGCTCACCGTCTCACGGACCAGGCGGTGGAGCAGAACAAGTTACCAAAACGCATAGGTGCTGCAACTACTTCTGGTACCTCTAGTGACAACAAACGGAAATGGGATGGAACTTCAAGTAAGGGTTCGACTTCTGTTCAGTCCCAGTCTCAGCAGAGAAAGACTGATGACTACAAGAGCCTTAGTCAGCAATCATCTGGTGGTCAAAGTCATGGTGGGTACAAAGGAAATCACCCCAAATGCAATCGCTGCAGCCTGCACCACAGCGGACCATGCACCAGTGGCAACTGTCATCGGTGCAACAAGCCTGGTCACGCTGCAAAGGATTGCAGGAGCTTATACCCCGCCAATCAGAATCGTCAGCAAGCTCAACAGAACAAGCGCCAGCAGCAGCGGCAAGGTGATAACAAAGGGTGCTTTCAGTGTGGAGCTGAGGGCCACTTCAAGAGAGATTGTCCCCAACTGAACAGGAACCAGAACAACAACAACAACAATAACAACAATCAAGGGAATGGTAACAATGGGAACAACAACAACAATGGCGCCAGGGGGCGGGTGTTTGTGATTGGCCAAGGTGAAGCAAGGAATGACCCCAATGTTGTGGCGGGTAAGTTCCTTCTCGACGACTTTTATGTTTCAGTTTTATTCGATTCGGGTGCTGATACTAGCTACATGTCACTAGAAGTTAGTCGAATGCTTAAGCGTATTCCAACACCTTTGAACAACAAGCACACCGTAGAGCTAGCAAATGGTAAGAGTTTAGAAGCCACACACCTAGTCAAGGGTTGTAAACTTATTCTCGCTGACCAGACCTTCTCTATCGACCTCATTCCTATTGTCTTGGGTAGTTTCGACGTTGTCATTGGGATGGATTGGTTATCCCAACACCGAGCAGAGATTCTTTGCAACGAGAAGGTTGTCCGCATTCCAGGTCCCGATGGTGAACCTCTCATGATTCATGGCGACAAGAGGAGTGCTGTTGAGAACGTCATTTCTCTCCTTAAGGCCCAAAAGTGCTTGCGAAAGGGCCACACTGCCATTTTGGCTCTCGTTACTGACACCTCAGAAAAAGAGAAGAAGATATAAGATTTTACAGTTGTACGCGATTATCCAGAGGTATTTCCTGAGGAATTACCTGGTCTTCCGCCTCATCGCCAAGTCGAGTTTCAGATCGAACTAGCTCCTGGAGCTGCGCCCATAGCCCGTGCACCTTATCGTTTAGCCCCATCAGAGTTGAAGGAACTCTCTACGCAACTACAAGAGCTCTTGGATAAAGGTTTTATTCGTCCTAGCTCATCGCCCTGGGGAGCTCCAGTATTATTTGTAAAGAAGAAGGACGGTACCTTCAGAATGTGCATTGACTACCGGGAACTCAACAAGGTGACGGTGAAGAATCGTTATCCTCTACCGCGTATCGACGACTTGTTCGACCAGCTGCAAGGGTCGAGCTACTATTCGAAGATCGATTTGAGGTCGGGTTATCACCAGCTGAGAGTCCGGGAAGAGGACGTCTCCAAAACAGCTTTCAGAACTCGATACGGGCACTATGAGTTTTTGGTCATGCCTTTTGGGATGACAAACGCACCTGCGGTTTTCATGGACTTGATGAACCGAGTGTGCAAGCCTTACCTGGACAAGTTCGTTATAGTCTTCATCGACGACATCCTGATCTATTCTAGGAGTCAGGAGGAACACGAGCAGCATCTTCGACTTATTCTGGAACTCCTTCGAACAGAACAGCTTTATGCAAAGTTCTCGAAATGCGACTTCTGGCTTCGAGAAGTCCATTTCCTAGGCCACGTGGTGAACAAGGATGGGATTCACGTTGATCCATCCAAGATAGACTCAATTAAGAACTGGCCTGCGCCTCGTACACCAAAGGAAATTCGCCAATTCTTGGGTTTGGCGGGATACTACCGGAGATTCATAAAGGATTTTTCTAAGATTGCACAGCCTCTCACCTCACTAACGCAGAAGGGCGTAGTTTATCGCTGGGGAAACGCACAGGAGTTGGCATTTCAGCACCTAAAGGATAGACTTTGTAGCGCACCTATCCTTTCCTTGCCGGAGGGCACAGACGATTTTGTGGTCTATTGCGACGCATCAATTCAGGGTCTTGGTTGCGTGTTGATGCAATGAGACAAAGTTATAGCTTACGCCTCACGCCAACTCAAGGTTCATGAAAAGAACTACACTACGCACGACCTAGAGCTGGGAGCTGTTGTTTTTGCACTTAAGTTATGGCGGCACTACCTGTACGGTACTAAGTGCGCCATCTACACTGACCACAGGAGCCTCGAGCATATCTTCAAGCAGAAGGAACTGAATATGCGGCAACGACGATGGGTCGAACTACTGAACGACTACGAGTGCTCAATCAGGTATCACCCGGGCAAGGCCAATGTTGTGGCTGACGCCCTCAGTTGAAAGGACACTGCGCCTAAGCGCGTACGAGCTTTGCAACTTACGATACATTCCAGTCTTCCCTCCCAGATACGAGCAGCTCAGATAGAAGCACTGAAACCAGAAAACGTCAGGGCTGAAGCCCTACGCGGATCAAGGCAACGATTAGAACAGAAGGAAGACGATGCTTACTACGTAACGGGACGCATTTGGGTCCCACTCTATGGCAACCTACGAGAGCTGGTGATGGACGAAGCACACAAGTCTCGCTACTCGGTACATCCTGGATCGGATAAAATGTACCACGACATCAAAACTACGTATTGGTGGCCTAGCATGAAGGCCCACATAGCGACCTACGTCAGCAAGTGTCTGACTTGTGCGAGAGTTAAGTCTGAATACCAGAAACCCTCAGGCCTACTCCAACAACCAGAGATACCTCAATGGAAATGGGAGCAAATTTCCATGGATTTTGTCACTGGCCTGCCTAGATCCCAGCGCGGAAACGATACTATTTGGGTGATCGTGGATCGACTTACAAAATCTGCACACTTCCTGGCTATCAAGGAGACGGATAAATTCTCCACTCTTGCAGAAATATACCTCAAGGAAGTTGTTTCGAGGCACGGGGTGCCCACCTCTATTATCTCGGATCGAGATGCACGTTTTACTTCAGAGCTGTGGCAAGCAATGCACAAATCCTTCGGCTCACGATTAGACATGAGCACAGCGTACCACCCTCAGACGGACGGGCAGTCCGAGCGCACTATTCAAACCTTAGAAGACATGCTTCGTGCATGTGTAATCGACTTTGGCAACCGCTGGGAAAAGCATCTGCCACTTATGGAATTCTCGTACAATAACAGCTACCACACCAGCATTAAAGCTGCTCCGTTCGAGGCATTGTACGGACGTAAATGCCGGTCCCCTCTTTGCTGGGCAGAGGTGGGAGATAGTCAGATCACTGGTCCAGAATATGTGGTAGACACGACCGAACAAATTGCTCAAATACGAAAACGCATGACGGCAGCCCGGGAACGTCAGAAAGTTTACGCCGACATGGGCAGGAAACCGCTTGAGCTCCAGGTTGGGGAGCGGGTACTACTCAAAGTTTCACCCTGGAAGGGTGTGGTTCGTTTTGGTAAACGCGGCAAACTTAACCCACGATACGTTGGACCTTTCGAAGTCATTGAGAAAATAGGCAGGGTGGCCTAAAGACTAAACTTACCAGCAGAACTCGGTGCAGTTCACAACGTTTTTCACGTGTCAAATCTGAAGAAGTGTCCGTCAGATGAGACTCACGTAGTTCCTCTGAAGGAACTCACTATCGACGAGCAGTTACGATTCGTCGAGGAACCAGTCGAAATCACGGACCGGGATGTTAAGGTCCTCAAGAGCACTAGAATACCTCTCGTTCGAGTTCGTTGGAACTCACGTCGCGGCCCAGAGTTCACCTGGGAGCGCGAAGATCAGATGAAACAAAAGTATCCCCAACTGTTCGCAAACAGTACACCCACTACTGAGGCTGAAGCTACGGAATTTCGGGACGAAATTCCAGATCAACGGGGGGTGGATGTGACACCCCAGGAAAACCAGGAAAACCATACAACTTAACTAGCTTTCTCAGTGAGTGCTTACCAAATTTCGGGACGAAATTTCTTTCAACTTGGGGATGATGTGACAACTCGAAATTTAGAACCTTTCGCTGTACGCTTGAACGCTAAGTGACTAACTAATTTGATGATTTAATGAATGATATATGTGAACTTATATGATTATGTTTGTGATTGTATGTATACGAGTATGTATATGAACCGAAACAACAAGGACCCGACTCGAGACCATGTGGTCTCGAGTGAACAGTAACATATGGGCCGGTTGGGCCGTGCACCTCATCCGAAGCCCATTAGGGTGCACAAGGTGAAACAAGTATATAACCTTGGTGATTATCCATGTTGCCATTTTCTTTGGTTAACACACACACTCTCCTACTCCCTCTCACTAAAACCCTAGACACCAAACATCACACCTCTCCTCCTTCATTCTCGGACCAAACCGGTGACACTAGGACTAGCGGATCGGCTCACACACACACACATTTGGAAGCTTCATACTCACCCTTGAAACCTATCAACCGGTTAGTGATTCATGTTAGATGTTGTGTTCGGTTTGATGATAATGTGTGATATTTTGGTTGATGATAATGAATAATGAAGATTATGTGATAATATGTTTACTTGTTAAGCCTTATACATGATGAATACACCCTTCTTGAGTAATCGGTTCATGAGTATTTCTAGTAATATCCGGTTAAAGATGATTATAGGTTAATGTATTGATTATGTTGGGATGAATAATGTATGCTTGACTATGATTGAATGTTGAATGGTAAATGTTTTGCTAAGATAAGCTTGAATGATAAGAATGATAGTTAGAAGATTTGTTATGATCATCCGATTTATGAAGATACGGAACAAATGTCTTGCTTAATGATCTTGGTATCTAGTCTAGGTATTATGATGCTTGTCCGAAAATGCAAGAGTTTATGAACATATGTCGAATGAAGATATGAATATTTGAATATGTGTTGAATGTGTTTTGAATATGATATGAACATGACTTGAACACATGAAGAACAACTTGAATGTGATATGAACATGTTTTGGATATTTGAAATTGCTATGCTTGATCCATTTCAGTAAATTGTTGGACAAGAAAACATGTTTAGTGGATAGTACAAAATGGTTGCATGAAATTAAAACCCTATTGGATAAGTACACTGTGCCGAATCAGCTTGTGTCCAGCCGAGAACTTCAGTCTCGACTCGAGACCTTAAACATGAAAACTCAAGACCGCAGTTGCGACTCAGGTTGCGAGTCGAGAACACTTGGTCTCGACTCGAGGCCACACTTGATCAACACACATCATGACTCGAGACCACGATTACGAGTCCGGTTGCGACTCGAGACCAGAACATGCATGACCCGAGACCTTCACGTTTGCGACTCGAGAACACCTAAGCACAACTCGAGACCGCACAGTCTCGAGTAGAGACCGCACAGTCTCGACTCACACATGTGTGCGTTGTATGGACCTTCACACTGTTTCGGGCCTAAGTGATTGGGCCAAGCTTGTGGGCCGTATGTGCTACTGTGCATTAAGTATGTTGTGCACCGTTGTGAACTGCCATGATTAAATGTGTATGCCATGAAAAATACTTGTATACAATATGCTAGCATACGTGTAGAAACATACGTGCACCACCTGAATACGAACCTGACTTGTACGGTATCTATGTTAGGACGTAGTTGACCACTTACAACTTGATTGACTTTCTGTGTATCTGCCAAGCAAACCAAGGTGAGTTCACACCCTCTACAAAGCATGGGATTCCCAGGGGTCGGGAATTGGGGTTAAGGAACGTGGGTTCCTCGTCCTCCTTGGGTAGGACAGCAAAGGTTCAGGAATGTAAATTCCTCGTCCGCACGGACAGATAACTCGTACTAGACCAAAACTCTATCATGAAGTCCCTCCTTTTTATATCGACTTAATCGCCGGGCCAATGGCGAGCGGGTCATTAGTTAGATAGCGCTATTTAGGTCTGACAAACCTCACACCGTGCCGCAGAGGACGTGCGTGAACTAATGGATCTGGGGCACGTCAATGATGATAGACATTGACAGTTTCAGGGCACTTAAACATGACTACAGTCAGCAGTCGATATGGTAACGAGTCTAGTGTATACATGGGGTAGCCCCCACGGCCGAAATGCCAGATAACTAACGCGGGGTAGCCCCCACGGCTGGATAGCCAGAGTAACCGGAAATATACAAGTCACGTTTTTTAACTATGGGGTAACCCCCACGGCAGGATGCCAGCTAAAGGAAACTGTTTTCGAAACAACTTAAAACGAACACCCAACCGTGAACTCACTCACCTTGTTGTTGACTCGTTACTACATGCTTTGCAGGTCCTTAGGTTCTTAGCTGGAGCTTGCATGGAGGAGGATCGTTGTGGGACATGGACGACTGTGTGCCATGTTAAACTTTGAAACAATTAAACTTATGTGTTGATTTAAGACTTATGCTTTCGCTTGCAACTTATCTATGTTTTGTTGAACACCAATTGTATTGGTTGAACTTTTATAACTATGTGTTTGCTTGTTCAATATGATTGGTGGCTGGATCCTGGTCAGTCACGCCTCCAAGCGGTGGTACTCCGCAGGTGGATTTTGGGGGTGTGACAGATTGGTATCAGAGCCATTGGTTATAGAGAACTTGGTTTTAATAAAGGGAAAAACATTTTTGTTAAAACCAGACTATAACCTGTACAGTGCTCAACGGTCCACAACGATGCTCCACTCCACATGCAAGGCTCGACATTCTAGGTGATATGATCTGTGTATATATTGCCTACTTGTTAGTTACATAGTACATTGCTTATGGTATGCTTGGTTAGTATAACTACTGTTGCTTGAACACGTGCGTGCTTACTCTATTTTATCGTCGTACGTTCGCAAACCCCTCTCACTCACGTTCTTCTTGATATGAAGATCATGTCTGGACGCGTTAACCTAACACAAGCCCAGTTGACGGCTCTGATCAACGAACGAGTTGCCGCAGCACTTGCAGCTGCACACGCAGGAGGTATATCCTGCAGTCCAAACTCATTCTAGGATCTTTAGGATCCTACTCTCGTGAACCAACCTTTGTGTTAAACTCTGTCTTTTCTTTCACCCACGATAGGTCAGCATGCTCAGCCACCCGTGTGCACTTTTAAGACTTTCATGGACTGCCGACCAACTACTTTTAGCGGCACTGAAGGAGCAGTAGGTCTCCTACACTGGTTTGAGAAGCTAGAATGTGTGTTCGAAATGTGCGAATGCCCTGAGGCGCGCAGAGTGAAGTATGCTACTGGTACTCTCGAGGGTTTAGCCCTCACATGGTGGAACGCTCAAGTTCAGATGCTAGGGTTGGTTGCTGCCAACGCCACCCCATGGGAAACTTTTAAGGAGATGATCAAAGAAGAATACTGCAGTCGTGATGAGATTCACAAACTAGAGGTGGAGTTCTTCAACCTCAAGATGACGGGGTCCGAAATTGAAGCTTATGTGAAGAGGTCGAACGAACTGGCAATTCTGTGCCCTACTATGGTGGATCCTCCCATCAAACGCATCGAACTATTTCTTCAGGGCTTAGTGCCAGAAATCCAAAGTCATGTGACTTCAGCGAACCTCGCCACCTACCAGCAAACTGTTCAGTTGGCTCACCGTCTCACGGACCAGGCGGTGGAGCAGAACAAGTTACCAAAACGCATAGGTGCTGCAACTACTTCTGGTACCTCTAGTGACAACAAACGGAAATGGGATGGAACTTCAAGTAAGGGTTCGACTTCTGTTCAGTCCCAGTCTCAGCAGAGAAAGACTGATGACTACAAGAGCCTTAGTCAGCAATCATCTGGTGGTCAAAGTCATGGTGGGTACAAAGGAAATCACCCCAAATGCAATCGCTGCAGCCTGCACCACAGCGGACCATGCACCAGGGGCAACTGTTATCGGTGCAACAAGCCTGGTCACGCTGCAAAGGATTGCAGGAGCTTATACCCCGCCAATCAGAATCGTCAGCAAGCTCAACAGAACCAGCGCCAGCAGCAGCGGCAAGGTGATAACAAAGGGTGCTTTCAGTGTGGAGCTGAGGGCCACTTCAAGAGAGATTGTCCCCAACTGAACAGGAACCAGAACAACAACAACAACAATAACAACAATCAAGGGAATGGTAACAATGGGAACAACAACAACAATGGCGCCAGGGGGCGGGTGTTTGTGATTGGCCAAGGTGAAGCAAGGAATGACCCCAATGTTGTGGCGGGTAAGTTCCTTCTCGACGACTTTTATGTTTCAGTTTTATTCGATTCGGGTGCTGATACTAGCTACATGTCACTAGAAGTTAGTCGAATGCTTAAGCGTATTCCAACACCTTTGAACAACAAGCACACCGTAGAGCTAGCAAATGGTAAGAGTTTAGAAGCCACACACCTAGTCAAGGGTTGTAAACTTATTCTCGCTGACCAGACCTTCTCTATCGACCTCATTCCTATTGTCTTGGGTAGTTTCGACGTTGTCATTGGGATGGATTGGTTATCCCAACACCGAGCAGAGATTCTTTGCAACGAGAAGGTTGTCCGCATTCCAGGTCCCGATGGTGAACCTCTCATGATTCATGGCGACAAGAGGAGTGCTGTTGAGAACGTCATTTCTCTCCTTAAGGCCCAAAAGTGCTTGCGAAAGGGCCACACTGCCATTTTGGCTCTCGTTACTGACACCTCAGAAAAAGAGAAGAAGATAGAAGATTTTCCAGTTGTACGCGATTATCCAGAGGTATTTCCTGAGGAATTACCTGGTCTTCCGCCTCATCGCCAAGTCGAGTTTCAGATCGAACTAGCTCCTGGAGCTGCGCCCATAGCCCGTGCACCTTATCGTTTAGCCCCATCAGAGTTGAAGGAACTCTCTACGCAACTACAAGAGCTCTTGGATAAAGGTTTTATTCGTCCTAGCTCATCGCCCTGGGGAGCTCCAGTATTATTTGTAAAGAAGAAGGACGGTACCTTCAGAATGTGCATCGACTACCGGGAACTCAACAAGGTGACGGTGAAGAATCGTTATCCTCTACCGCGTATCGACGACTTGTTCGACCAGCTGCAAGGGTCGAGCTACTATTCGAAGATCGATTTGAGGTCGGGTTATCACCAGCTGAGAGTCCGGGAAGAGGACGTCTCCAAAACAGCTTTCAGAACTCGATACGGGCACTATGAGTTTTTGGTCATGCCTTTTGGGATGACAAACGCACCTGCGGTTTTCATGGACTTGATGAACCGAGTGTGCAAGCCTTACCTGGACAAGTTCGTTATAGTCTTCATCGACGACATCCTGATCTATTCTAGGAGTCAGGAGGAACACGAGCAGCATCTTCGACTTATTCTGGAACTCCTTCGAACAGAACAGCTTTATGCAAAGTTCTCGAAATGCGACTTCTGGCTTCGAGAAGTCCATTTCCTAGGCCACGTGGTGAACAAGGATGGGATTCACGTTGATCCATCCAAGATAGACTCAATTAAGAACTGGCCTGCGCCTCGTACACCAAAGGAAATTCGCCAATTCTTGGGTTTGGCGGGATACTACCGGAGATTCATAAAGGATTTTTCTAAGATTGCACAGCCTCTCACCTCACTAACGCAGAAGGGCGTAGTTTATCGCTGGGGAAACGCACAGGAGTTGGCATTTCAGCACCTAAAGGATAGACTTTGTAGCGCACCTATCCTTTCCTTGCCGGAGGGCACAGACGATTTTGTGGTCTATTGCGACGCATCAATTCAGGGTCTTGGTTGCGTGTTGATGCAATGAGACAAAGTTATAGCTTACGCCTCACGCCAACTCAAGGTTCATGAAAAGAACTACACTACGCACGACCTAGAGCTGGGAGCTGTTGTTTTTGCACTTAAGTTATGGCGGCACTACCTGTACGGTACTAAGTGCGCCATCTACACTGACCACAGGAGCCTCGAGCATATCTTCAAGCAGAAGGAACTGAATATGCGGCAACGACGATGGGTCGAACTACTGAACGACTACGAGTGCTCAATCAGGTATCACCCGGGCAAGGCCAATGTTGTGGCTGATGCCCTCAGTTGAAAGGACACTGCGCCTAAGCGCGTACGAGCTTTGCAACTTACGATACATTCCAGTCTTCCCTCCCAGATACGAGCAGCTCAGATAGAAGCACTGAAACCAGAAAACGTCAGGGCTGAAGCCCTACGCGGATCAAGGCAACGATTAGAACAGAAGGAAGACGATGCTTACTACGTAACGGGACGCATTTGGGTCCCACTCTATGGCAACCTACGAGAGCTGGTGATGGACGAAGCACACAAGTCTCGCTACTCGGTACATCCTGGATCGGATAAAATGTACCACGACATCAAAACTACGTATTGGTGGCCTAGCATGAAGGCCCACATAGCGACCTACGTCAGCAAGTGTCTGACTTGTGCGAGAGTTAAGTCTGAATACCAGAAACCCTCAGGCCTACTCCAACAACCAGAGATACCTCAATGGAAATGGGAGCAAATTTCCATGGATTTTGTCACTGGCCTGCCTAGATCCCAGCGCGGAAACGATACTATTTGGGTGATCGTGGATCGACTTACAAAATCTGCACACTTCCTGGCTATCAAGGAGACGGATAAATTCTCCACTCTTGCAGAAATATACCTCAAGGAAGTTGTTTCGAGGCACGGGGTGCCCACCTCTATTATCTCGGATCGAGATGCACGTTTTACTTCAGAGCTGTGGCAAGCAATGCACAAATCCTTCGGCTCACGATTAGACATGAGCACAGCGTACCACCCTCAGACGGACGGGCAGTCCGAGCGCACTATTCAAACCTTAGAAGACATGCTTCGTGCATGTGTAATCGACTTTGGCAACCGCTGGGAAAAGCATCTGCCACTTATGGAATTCTCGTACAATAACAGCTACCACACCAGCATTAAAGCTGCTCCGTTCGAGGCATTGTACGGACGTAAATGCCGGTCCCCTCTTTGCTGGGCAGAGGTGGGAGATAGTCAGATCACTGGTCCAGAATATGTGGTAGACACGACCGAATAAATTGCTCAAATACGAAAACGCATGACGGCAGCCCGGGAACGTCAGAAAGTTTACGCCGACATGGGCAGGAAACCGCTTGAGCTCCAGGTTGGGGAGCGGGTACTACTCAAAGTTTCACCCTGGAAGGGTGTGGTTCGTTTTGGTAAACGCGGCAAACTTAACCCACGATACGTTGGACCTTTCGAAGTCATTGAGAAAATAGGCAGGGTGGCCTAAAGACTAAACTTACCAGCAGAACTCGGTGCAGTTCACAACGTTTTTCACGTGTCAAATCTGAAGAAGTGTCCGTCAGATGAGACTCACGTAGTTCCTCTGAAGGAACTCACTATCGACGAGCAGTTACGATTCGTCGAGGAACCAGTCGAAATCACGGACCGGGATGTTAAGGTCCTCAAGAGCACTAGAATACCTCTCGTTCGAGTTCGTTGGAACTCACGTCGCGGCCCAGAGTTCACCTGGGAGCGCGAAGATCAGATGAAACAAAAGTATCCCCAACTGTTCGCAAACAGTACACCCACTACTGAGGCTGAAGCTACGGAATTTCGGGACGAAATTCCAGATCAACGGGGGGTGGATGTGACACCCCAGGAAAACCAGGAAAACCATACAACTTAACTAGCTTTCTCAGTGAGTGCTTACCAAATTTCGGGACGAAATTTCTTTCAACTTGGGGATGATGTGACAACTCGAAATTTAGAACCTTTCGCTGTACGCTTGAACGCTAAGTGACTAACTAATTTGATGATTTAATGAATGATATATGTGAACTTATATGATTATGTTTGTGATTGTATGTATGCGAGTATGTATATGAACCGAAACAACAAGGACCCGACTCGAGACCATGTGGTCTCGAGTGAACAGTAACATATGGGCCGGTTGGGCCGTGCACCTCATCCGAAGCCCATTAGGGTGCACAAGGTGAAACAAGTATATAACCTTGGTGATTATCCATGTTGCCATTTTCTTTGGTTAACACACACACTCTCCTACTCCCTCTCACTAAAACCCTAGACACCAAACATCACACCTCTCCTCCTTCATTCTCGGACCAAACCGGTGACACTAGGACTAGCGGATCGGCTCACACACACACACATTCGGAAGCTTCATACTCACCCTTGAAACCTATCAACCGGTTAGTGATTCATGTTAGATGTTGTGTTCGGTTTGATGATAATGTGTGATATTTTGGTTGATGATAATGAATAATGAAGATTATGTGATAATATGTTTACTTGTTAAGCCTTATACATGATGAATACACCCTTCTTGAGTAATCGGTTCATGAGTATTTCTAGTAATATCCGGTTAAAGATGATTATAGGTTAATGTATTGATTATGTTGGGATGAATAATGTATGCTTGACTATGATTGAATGTTGAATGGTAAATGTTTTGCTAAGATAAGCTTGAATGATAAGAATGATAGTTAGAAGATTTGTTATGATCATCCGATTTATGAAGATACGGAACAAATGTCTTGCTTAATGATCTTGGTATCTAGTCTAGGTATTATGATGCTTGTCCGAAAATGCAAGAGTTTATGAACATATGTCGAATGAAGATATGAATATTTGAATATGTGTTGAATGTGTTTTGAATATGATATGAACATGACTTGAACACATGAAGAACAACTTGAATGTGATATGAACATGTTTTGGATATTTGAAATTGCTATGCTTGATCCATTTAAGTAAATTGTTGGACAAGAAAACATGTTTAGTGGATAGTACAAAATGGTTGCATGAAATTAAAACCCTATTGGATAAGTACACTGTGCCGAATCAGCTTGTGTCCAGCCGAGAACTTCAGTCTCGACTCGAGACCTTAAACATGAAAACTCAAGACCGCAGTTGCGACTCAGGTTGCGAGTCGAGAACACTTGGTCTCGACTCGAGGCCACACTTGATCAACACACATCATGACTCGAGACCACGATTACGAGTCCGGTTGCGACTCGAGACCAGAACATGCATGACCCGAGACCTTCACGTTTGCGAATCGAGAACACCTAAGCACAACTCGAGACCGCACAGTCTCGACTCACACATGTGTGCGTTGTATGGACCTTCACACTGTTTCGGGCCTAAGTGATTGGGCCAAGCTTGTGGGCCGTATGTGCTACTGTGCATTAAGTATGTTGTGCACCGTTGTGAACTGCCATGATTAAATGTGTATGCCATGAAAAATACTTGTATACAATATGCTAGCATACGTGTAGAAACATACGTGCACCACCTGAATACGAACCTGACTTGTACGGTATCTATGTTAGGACGTAGTTGACCACTTACAACTTGATTGACTTTCTGTGTATCTGCCGAGCAAACCAAGGTGAGTTCACACCCTCTACAAAGCATGGGATTCCCAGGGGTCGGGAATTGGGGTTAAGGAACGTGGGTTCCTCGTCCTCCTTGGGTAGGACAGCAAAGGTTCAGGAATGTAAATTCCTCGTCCGCACGGACAGATAACTCGTACTAGACCAAAACTCTATCACGAAGTCCCTCCTTTTTATATCGACTTAATCGCCGGGCCAATGGCGAGCGGGTCATTAGTTAGATAGCGCTATTTAGGTCTGACAAACCTCACACCGTGCCGCAGAGGACGGGCGTGAACTAATGGATCTGGGGCACGTCAATGATGATAGACATTGACAGTTTCAGGGCACTTAAACATGACTACAGTCAGCAGTCGATATGGTAACGAGTCTAGTGTATACATGGGGTAGCCCCCACGGCCGAAATGCCAGATAACTAACGCGGGGTAGCCCCCACGGCTGGATAGCCAGAGTAACCAGAAATATACAAGTCACGTTTTTTAACTATGGGGTAACCCCCACGGCAGGATGCCAGCTAAAGGAAACTGTTTTCGAAACAACTTAAAACGAACACCCAACCGTGAACTCACTCAACTTGTTGTTGACTCGTTACTACATGCTTTGCAGGTCCTTAGGTTCTTAGCTGGAGCTTGCATGGAGGAGGATCGTTGTGGGACATGGACGACTGTGTGCCATGTTAAACTTTGAAACAATTAAACTTATGTTTTGATTTAAGACTTATGCTTCCGCTTGCAACTTATCTATGTTTTGTTGAACACCAATTGTATTGGTTGAACTTTTATAACTATGTGTTTGCTTGTTCAATATGATTGGTGGCTGGATCCTGGTCAGTCACGCCTCCAAGCGGTGGTACTCCGCAGGTGGATTTTGGGGGTGTGACATATAAGGATCCTGCGAACAAAATGGTTAGAAATAAAAAGAGTGATAACCAAACCATCATGATGAGGATCCTGGATGTCAACACGATCATCCTCATCAAAAGTTATAACTTTTCCTTCGGAGACACTGGATATTCGAATGGGTCTATCTCCATTATCCATCTTGGTTTCCTTCGCATGTCTTTTGGCTGCGGAGAAGGATGTTCCACAAATGTCTGATCCTCCAGATATAAAATTTATAATTTGTGCATCTGCTGGAGGGGCTGGAGCTTTCTCTGGGATCCTTTCAGGATCCTGAGTCCTTGACTTCTTTCTCCCCAATAATTCTTTCAAGTGCCCCTTGCTCAACAAGTATCCAATTTCTTTTCTCAATGCGATGCATTCTTCTGTGAGATGCCCAAAATCTTCATGGTATGCACACCACTTTGATTTATCCTTAGTGGCAGCTGGTCTATCATTTTTTCTGGGCCATCTAGCTTTATCACCTAAATTCTGCATCGCAAGGATTAGTTCATTGTTATCAACAGAAAAACAATATTCAGAGATTGGAGGATAATCCTCATCATCCTCTTCTTGTTCAACAACATGCACATTCTGGTTATCGGATTTATTATAAGATCTGAACTTGTTGTTCCTGAATGAGGATCCTTGCTTCTCTTGCTTTGAGGATCCTGCTAACCTCTCCTGGATCCTTTTGTCATCCTCTAGCCGGATGAACCTAAGGGCCCGGGTTCTTACCTCATCTAGATTCCTGCATGGTGTCATAACAAGATCATCATAGAATAACGAATCCCTAAGCAATCCCATTTTGAAGGCTTCAACAGCCGTAGCTATATCCATGTTAGGAATATCTAAGGATTCTTTACTAAATTTAGTGATATAATCCCTTAATGATTCATTATGACCCTGGGTTATCCTATACAGATCACTAGTTAAACGCTCAAATTTCCTACTACAAGAAAATTGGTTATTAAATAGGTTAACTAGATTAGCAAATGAGGTAATAGAGTAAGGAGGGAGACTTAGCAGCCATTTAAGAGCCGATCCAGTAAGAGTGGATCCAAATCCCTTGCACAGACATGCTTCCTTTAACCTTTCTGGGATGGGATTGATCTCCATCCTTTCCCTGTATTGAGCTATGTGTTCCTCAGGATCCGTTGAACCATCATACAACTTCATGGTAGGTACATGGAACCTCTTGGGTATCTCAGCATCACAGATTGGTGGTGCAAAACGAGATATCTTGTGGCTCCCATCTGCAATCTCTGGAATAGGCTTGACCACTCCTGGGACACTTGATATCATGTCCTTCAACTTTTGCAATTCTCTAGCCATGGCATGATTGATACCTGTATCCTGCATAAGGCCATGGTTAGTGTTTTGGTCAAAAAATCTGATGAGGATTGTTTTGGTCAAAAATTACCGAAGCAATTAAGTGATCAAATTAGTAATGTGAGGTAGTGTGCTAGAAAGTGTATAGAAAATATGCTTGTTGAGTTATTTAGAAAATCAGTATTCAGGATACGGCTCAGGATATTGAGCTGTATCTATGATCAAACTATGAGCAAAAGTAAAGTAAATGACACGAGATGTACGAGGAAAGCCCTTGATCAATCTAGATCGCCGGCATAAAACCTCGGGAGCTGACAATCGCAGCTGCCTTGTTCTTCTTATTACTTCAAACGTCAGGATACAGTGCAGGATATAGACCAGATCGCTAAGTGTTACAATGAAAGTGAGAATTGCTCGAGAGCAAGTGTTAGAGTGTAGCGAGTGTGAATGTGATGTCCTATTTGATCTGGTATACCCACCTATTTATAGTAATGAATTACAAACAATAATCCCTACAAATATGGGGTACTCTGAATATTCCATTGTGAACGTTGTTGACCGAGTAATATGGCTTCAACGTCTTCATTTGAACGACTTGGACCGAGTCTTCCGCGGAATGAGTCTTATGAATGTTGCCAGCTTCTAACCCACGTACCTGCACATAATCCATTAGTAATCCTGAGGATACCATTCAGGATGTTACCAATATCCTGAACCAGCATCCCGGATGTAAACAGATACTACATAACCAAGATATAAACCAAGATATTTTCCAGGATATGGGTTCAGAATTTCACCCATAACAATTGTCCCCAAAAATGTTACCGTTTGATATCCTGCACTAACGGTTACATTTTTCACGGTGGCCGAGGTAATTAAGAGATAAGACTATTGATGTGATAGCTTTCAACCACACGGCCTATATTTACTCATCATGCCCTATATCTTCTCATCCTCATCTCCTTTTTTAACCACAATCGACAAGGAAAAAGGTAATATTCTCTCCCTCATCTTCATATTCATCTTTTATCTTTCTCCGGCGAGAATTCAGGCGACCAAATGCCTAGGCAAACAAGGTCCAGTTCAGGCGACTCGGCTCCCACATTCATCCAACAGAATCTTCTCCAAGAACCGGATAATGAGACATGCACCTTTGACAGTGCCCACCTGTCAGCCTTGAAATCCTCCGGTATCTTCCCGGAAGGAACTATATTCCGACCCTTCGATAGAGAAATCTGGTCAGATATGGTTTCCAACGAGTGGATATGTTTCAATGCCTTCCCCTTTACCTTAGGGTTACGATTCCCCTTTCCGGACTTCATCACCGAGTTCTTTAATATCACCAAAATTTCTTTCAGCCAAACCATGCCAATGCTCTGGCGTGTTTTGTCTGTTCTTGACCAGATCAAGAGAAACCACATACCTGCCCTTTCCGTCCATGATCTCCCTTTAGCCTACAAGCTTAGATGCCATGGCTCATCTAGATTCCTATTTTATTCTACTTCCGGTGACCCATTGATACTTCGTGCCACTAGGAACGAGGATGGTTGGCAATCCAAGTTTTTCTTTGTAAAAAGGGATTCAATCCCTGGTGGAACGGATTATCCGATGAGATGGTTGAGAAAGGGTAGGACTTAGGGTTTAAGAATGATCCTGTCTCTTATTCTGTCTCATATCCTGAGCTAATGAATTTCGTTTTCTCTGTTTGTGTATGCAGCTGATTTCAGGAAGATCGCACCTCCCCTTGCTGATTCTCAAAAAAGAATAGACGCCATCAGACTGCTTTCAGAAACAGAGAGAAGCTTTAATCCATCTCCACCAACTCCAAGCCCTCTTTCAAGCGCAAACATGTCTGGTAAGAATCCTGCAAGATATCCTGTACACACATGTTTTTATTTGATATTCTTAGGAGAGATTTAGAATTTTACTCCCTGTGTGCAGATTCCAGCAAAGTTCCAGTCTATCTAGACCTTGACGAACTCGACAGCTATCCAACTCCAGCTACAGTCAAGAAGGAGACTCCTGCTGCTACTAGCTCCAAGCCACTCCCGGCTCCCAAGGCCAATCCAAGAACCCGTGCTTCCACAGCGAAAAAGAGGAAGGGTCTTGAAGTCAGTGCTCCAGGCTCAGAAGGGTTCTCCTATGACGAACTCAGCTTCTCTGATTCCTTAGAGCCAATGACATCCTTCCTTAACAAGGTAATATCCTGACGCATATCCTTCATGTATATCCTGCACATATATCCTGCACGTATATCCTAACAGGATATCCTGGTAGGATATCTTGGTCAACATATATTCTAACTTTATACCTATAATTGATGTGCAGGGCCTCCAGCATTTGCTCCACTTGTACAATGACGCTTGTGGTACTGTGGCGCTTCATGAAGCCAGGATCAAACAGCTCGAAAGCACCGTTGCTGACCAAGGTGCCATTGCTGAAGCGAAGACCCGACACTACGAAAGCCTGCTGAAGAAGGTCACCCAAGACGCTGAGGTCAAACTTGCCACCGTTCAAATGGATCATGATCAAGCCTTGATCAATTTCCGGGAGGGAATCAAGGCTTCTGCTATCGTCTCCCTGTTACAAGCACGCATCAAGATGGCCTACGAGGCCAAGGAGACGGGCCTTGTTTGTCCATCTTGGCCAGTTGAATCCTGGGTGGCCAAGTTAAAGGAGCTCGGAGGCAAAGCTGTGCCATTTCCTGCTGAAGCCGGTGGTCCAGGCTAGAGACAAGAAGGATGCTGGAGCAGATGCTGGGATGGACATTGGCGAGGATGCTGCTCAGGATGCTGGTCAGGATGCTGGTGCTGAGAAGTCTGAGAAGGTTGGAGGAGATGCCGCTGTGTGAGGGCATTTAGGTGGGCGATGACGGATATACGTGCCAAGGCCAGAGCCCACCTTTTTGAATTTGAATGTTGGTTTGTAGTCCCTTAAACAATTTACTTTTCTGCACTTTACTTTCCTGCACCTGAACAATTTACATTTCCTACATGCTTTTTGAACAATACAACAGTTGGAGGTGGATGGGTCTCGGTTTGAGATGAAACCTTCAACTGTTGGGTAAATAGGGTAAAGAACTATTAGTGCTCTTAGTGGATGGGCCTTGTTTTGAGGTGAAACTAAGAGCACATCTTTTGGCATGTTAATAATATAACTACTCTTTTGACTTTATTATTATTGCCATTAACATACAAATTTTACTTGTGAAAATTGTTTGGTTTGTACATTTTTAGGAATATATATTATAAATGTATCCTGGAAGGTATCCTGAAAGATATCTTGATAAGGATATTAGAATACAACCTATAAATTGTCCAAATAAAAAGGAGAGATCATACCAGAGGTTCTTAGAGAATCAATTTCAATCCTCCATTATAAGTTTGTCCCCAGTGCATACTTATAAACTTGGATCCATCCTTTGAACAGTATAATGTATGTCCCCTGTGTTCGACAAAAACACAAATGTATTTATATTTCGACTCGAATGAATTCCGAATACCCAGGGAAAAACCCATGATATCCTGAAATGAATCCTTAGCATACTTGGGATAAACCCTTAATATCCTGGGGATAAACCCTGATACCTGGGGATAAACCCTAAATTTCATGCGCTACAGGCGAGAGTGTACAAACTCCAATTCTTAGAAAGGTGAAAACCTTTAAACCTTTGAGAGTATGAAAATACTCTTTCGTGAGAGAGGGTGATCAATCCTCATATACCTTTAGGATCTAGGATATAGCCAACAGTAACGAAATTGTCAGCCACTTTTACATGAACTGGTCCCGCTACCTTGAACTATACCTAGATAACTTGCGCTCCAGGCGAGGTGTTTAAACCCATTTCTAAAGAAAGGTGAATACCTTTAAACCTTTGAAGGGACCAGGATCCCTTAAACGTGAGAGAGGGGGCCAATCCTCTAATCTTTCGACTTATCCTGAGTATATATCCTGGAGCTATATCCTGCAAAACAATTGTAAACTAAGGTGGGTGTTAGCTTAGCTAACACCCCTCCGATGCTTAAGTCAGTATTGGGTTCAAAACAATAAACAAATATATTTAAAAATAGAATACATACCATTCCGAGATAAAAAATAAATTCTACTCTTACTTGAAATAGAGCTTTAAATGTATTGCATTCCAGGATCTTGGTAGCATATCCCCTTCCATATTTTTGAGTCGATATGCTCCTTTCCCTGCTTCTGACTCGACTTCATAAGGTCCTTCCCATTTCGGAGCTAGCTTGCCATCGGCAGGATTAGTGGTATTTTGAAAAGCCTTTCTCAACACCCAATCACCAACTCGAAATCTTCTAGTCCTTATATTCTTATTATATGCTCTGGATATTCTTTGTTGATATGCTGCCATCCTTAGCCTTGCTGCATCTCTTTTTTCGTCTATAGTATCCAAATCCTGACATAAGACTTCAGGATTCTGTTCAGGATCCTGCAGCATAGATCTTGCAGTAGGTATCATCATTTCTGTTGGAATCATCGCCTCCGCTCCAAATACCAAGGAAAACGGGGTTTGGCCGGTTGCATTCTTTACTGTTGTCCTATCAGCCCACAAAACAAAGGGTAACTCTTCCGCCCATCTTCCTTTTTTGGCTCCAAGTCTCTTCTTTAAGTTATTGACTATTATCTTGTTTGAAGATTCAGCTTGTCCATTCGCTTGAGGATGTACTGGAGTAGATGTGATCATTTTGATTCCCCAACTTTTGCAAAAGTCAGTAGTCCTTTTGCTTATAAACTGGGACCCATTATCACAAATGATCTCAACTGGTACCCCAAACCTAGTCAGGATATTCCTCTTTATGAAAGATACTACTTCTTGGTCTCTAACTTGGACAAATGCTTCAGCCTCAACCCACTTGGAGAAATAATCCGTCATAGCTAACATAAAGACTTTTCCTCCCGGAGCTTTTGGTAATTTCCCTACTATATCCATCCCCCACTTCATGAATGGCCAAGGGGAAACTATAGGATATAATGGTTCAGCTGGTTGATGTAGTATGTTACTATGTCTTTGACATGCATCACATCTTCGAGCATATTCTGCAGCATCTTTCCTCATCGTTGGCCAATAATATCCTATCCTTAATACTTTCGAGAACAATGATCTGCCCCCGGTGTGATTACCACAATCCCCTTCATGTATATCCTGAAGTACTTCTTTGGCTTCAGGATCCTCCAAGCATCTTAAATACGGTCCTGCAAGAGATTTCTTGTATAAAACGTTATTTATAATAGTGAATCGTGATACCTTCATCCTAAACGCCTTAGGATTTTCATTTCCGGGGATGTGTCCTTCTTTGAGATATTTCACAATTGGAGCCGTCCAGGATTTAGGATCCTGTTTAGGATATTCCGCTCCAGGATCCTGAATACCTGCTACTTCTTTATCCTGAGGATTCGTTGCAGGATATAAAACATGTAATACTGGTATTTGGGTCCCTTCCGGTATCCTGATTGATGATCCCAGATTTGCTAAGGCATCCGCTTCAGCATTATCCTCCATTGGTACCTGTTCAAGTGTAAAAACATCGAAATATCCTGCTAATTTTTTAAGAATATCGAGGTACTCGATTAACTTCTCACCCTTAACTGCATAGGATCCATTAAAATGGTTAGTAATTAAGTTCTGCCGGTAACTCCAACTTGTATGCCACGGTACCAATTCTTCTCAATATTCTGAATGGTCCGATGTATCGTGGATTCAGCTTTCCACGTTTTCCAAATCTGACTACGCCCTTCCATGGTGAGACTTTTAACAACACTTTGTCTCCCACCTTGAAATCTACCGACTTTCTATTTGGATCCGCGTAGCTCTTTTGTCGCTCTCGAGCCGCCCTAATGCGCTATCGGATCTGCGCAATCTTATCGGTTGTCTCTTGTACAAGTTCAGGACCAACCATACGTTTATCTCCGGCATCTGCCCAACATAAGGGCGATCGGCATTTGCGGCCATACAGAGCTTCGAACGGCGCGGCTTTTATGCTTGTATGATAGCTGTTATTGTAGGAAAACTCAACTAAAGGTAGATGAGTATCCCAGCTGCCGCCTAGGTCCATGACACATGCGCGAAGCATATCTTCTAACGTTTGTATAGTCCGTTCGCTCTGGCCGTCTGTTTGTGGATGGAATGCCGTGCTTAGATCTAACTGAGATCCAAAGGCTTCCTGAAATGATTGCCAGATTCTTGAGACAAAGCGTCCATCTCTGTCTGAAATGATTAAGATTGGCACTCCATGACGTGCCACAATTTCTCTTAAGTATATCTCTGCCAGCTTTCCAGTGCTATCCTTCTCTCGGATTGGTAGGAAATGCGCAGACTTCGTTAATCGATCAACGATTACCCATATCATATCGTGCCCTCTCGGGGTCCTGGGTAACTTCGTTATGAAGTCCATCGAGATTTGTTCCCACTTCCACACGGGAATTTCTGGTTGTTGTAGGAGGCCGGACGGTTTCTGATATTCGGCCTTAACCTTCGCACAGGTTAGGCATTTTCCAACATAGACAGCAACGTCGCTTTTGAGTCTCGGCCACCAATAGTACCCTTTCAAGTCTTGGTATATCTTGTCCGATCCTGGATGGATCGAATATCTCGATTTGTGGGCTTCATTAAGGATGACCTCACGTATGTCACCACAGAGTGGAACCCAGATACGCTTCTTGAAGTATAAGGCTCCCTCTTCATTTGGCACCATGTATTTCAATGCACCCCGGAGGTATTCAGCTTTACGGTTCTCTTCTTTAAGAGCTTCTTGTTGTGCATCGCGAATGCGTGCAGTGAGGTTCGTTCGAATCGTCATTTCCAATGCTCGAACCCTTAGGGTCTTAACCCTTTCCTTTCGGCTCAACGCGTCCGCTACAACGTTTGCCATTCCAGGATGGTACTTAATCTCACAGTCGTAATCATTTAGCAGCTCGACCCAACGTCGCTGGCGCATATTCAATTCCTTCTGATCAAATATGTATTGCAAGCTTTTGTGATCTGTGAAGATTGTACATCGAGTACCATATAGATAGTGTCGCCAAATCTTCAAGGCGAATACCACTGCACCCAGCTCCAGGTCGTGAGTGGTATAATTTCTCTCATGAACCTTCAGTTGTCTTGAAGCATAAGCGATGACTTTTTGGCGTTGCATGAGCACGCAACCCAAGCCTTGTCGCGAGGCGTCGCAGTATACCACGAAGTCTTTAGTGCCTTCGGGTAACGATAGTATCGGTGCATCGCAGAGCTTGTTCTTAAGTAGCTGGAAGGCTTCCTCTTGTTTGTGACCCCAGTCGTACTTCTTGTCTTTCTGTGTGAGGGTCGTTAGCGGTTGAGCTATTTTTGAGAAATTCTCGATGAATCGTCGGTAATAGCCCGCTAAACCCAAAAATTGTCGAACTTCAGTTGGGGTCTTGGGAGCTTCCCAATTCTTTATTGCTTCAATCTTGGACGGGTCTACATGAATGCCCTTTTCATTCACCACGTGACCAAGAAATTGTACTTCGCGAATCCAGAATTCGCATTTCGAGAACTTTGCATAAAGTTTCTCTTTCTTCAGTAGCTCCAAGATGGTTCTGAGATGTTGCTCGTGCTCTTCTTTCGTTCGCGAGTAAATTAGGATATCATCGATAAATACAATTACGAATTTATCGAGATATGGTTTGCACACGCGGTTCATTAGGTCCATAAAGACCGCTGGCGCGTTCGTCAATCCAAACGGTATCACAAGAAATTCGTAGTGCCCATAGCGTGTTCTGAATGCAGTCTTTGGCACGCTTTCATCTTGGATTTTCAGCTGATGGTATCCAGACCGAAGGTCGATCTTGGAATAGTAGCTTGATCCTTGCAGTTGATCAAATAGGTCATCAATCCTCGGTAGCGGATACCGATTCTTGATTGTGAGCTTGTTCAGTTCCCTGTAATCGATACACATCCGCAGTGTTCCATCCTTTTTCTTCACGAACAATACTGGAGCTCCCCAGGGTGAGAAGCTTGGCCTTATAAATCCTTTATCCAACAACTCCTGGAGTTGTGTAGATAATTCTTGCATCTCGGATGGCGCAAGTCGATAGGGTGCCTTGGCTACAGGAGCAGCTCCTGGAACCAAGTCTATACGGAATTCGACTTGTCGTTGCGGGGGTAGTCCTGGCAGATCTTCCGGGAACACATCAGGAAATTCCTTCACCACAGGAATGTCTTCGAGTTTCGGCTCCTCAGTCTTCTTGTCTATAACGTGTGCTAGGAAAGCAACACATCCTTTCCTTAAGCACTTCTGTGCCTTCATACAACTGATGATTCGAAGAGGCGCGTCTCGTTTTTCTCCATGCACGATAAGAGTTTCACCATTCGCTAAAGGGATGCGAATGATTTTCTCATGACAAATATCTTCAGCTTTGTTCTTGGACAACCAGTCCATTCCGACTACTACATCGAAGCTACCCAATTGAATAGGTAAGAGGTCGATGCTAAAATTTCGTTCGCCAAGTTCTAGTGTGCAGCCTCTAACAACTTCGCCCGATTCAACAAGTTTACCATTGGCTAGTTCTATGGAATAAGGAATTTCTAATCTACTAGATTCTATTCCGAGTATGCGTTTAAATTCCACAGACATGAAGCTATAATCGGCGCCAGTGTCGAATAATATGGATGCAAAGTGATTGTTAATGAGAAACGTACCGGTGACCACGTTAGGGTCCTTGCGTGCGTCCCTTGCTCTAATTACAAATGCTCGGGTCTGAGCATTGTTTCCCCTTGGGCAATTTTTCTTGAAATGATCCATGCCTCCACAACCAAAGCATCCTTGGCTTTGCCCAGCTCCACGGCTATTCCGGTTACCATTGCCATTCTCATTCCCATTCCTTCTGTTTCCCCAACAGTTTTCTGCTTGGTGACCCAATCTACCACATTTGTCGCACCTTGGAATGCGACAAGCTCCTTTATGATGAAACTTACATTTTTGGCATTCAGGCATGGAGCCTTGGTATGCCTTGGTTGAAAGGGTCTTCGCCTCCTGAGACGGGTTAGCGTCACGCTTTTTGTTGAAACCTTCGTTGTTGCGAGTCGCTTGATTCAGATTCGAACGCTTTCTCTTCTTGTCACCGGACGACTCATCATGTGTCTCGGTCTTCTTTGTTAGGTTCAACGATAACTTCTTCTTACGAACACAATCTGTGGTCAGGCTGACAGCCAGAGTTACAGCCTCAGTGATTGTTTGTGGTTTGGCTGACGTCACCATGCCACGAAACTCTGAGGCCAGTCCCCAAATGTAGCGTTCGACACGCTTGAATTCGGGAGTCACCATGTAGGGAAGCACTCTGGACAGATCGTGGAATCTTCGAGTATAACTATCAATATGAGCACCTTCCATAGTCAAGTGCCAGAACTCCGTTTCCAGTCTTTGGAGTTCAGCACGAGAGCAAAACTTCTCTCTCATCCTTTCCTTCAGTTCCTCCCAAGTTAGACCATACGCGGCATCTTTGAGCAAGGTTTGGGCTTGCAGATTCCACCAAGTCAGAGCTTCACCGGCAAACAACCCGGTAGCAAAGGTGACTTGTTGATCCGCGGTACACTTGCTCATGCGGAAGGTAGCTTCAGTCTTCTCCGTCTAGCGCACAAATGCTACTGCACCTCCTGTGCCATCATAGTTCATCGGCTTGCAGTCGAGGAACTGCTGAAAAGTGCAGCTTCGCACTACGCTGTCCCCAGATGAATCTCCATTCCTATTACGTCTAGCGTTGCTTGGTCCTCCACTGTCTTGAGTACGGTTTGCCTCGTACTGGGCGATAGCAGCGGAGATCCTTTCTTCCAGTAGAGCCTCTAGCTCTTCGGCAATTCTTGGCAGTGGGGGAGGAGGGGGTTGTTCGTCATTGCGAGCATTCACAGCTTTCCTGGGTGCCATGTTCTGACAGAACATAACACAACAGGGTTAGGCATTTGTTTGATATCGTCACACTAGACAGTAGTATCATATATATTCACAGGTATATATACCACATAAGTGACATCAAACAATTATTACTCTAGCAGAGTACTTAGTAGGCTTGCTCTGAGGGAATCTATACGTGACAAGACTTGCTGTGGTTTCTGTGCACTGAATTCCATAATTATGTATGCATCCATAATTACGTAACCCCTTGCACAGTCCGCACAGTTCGTTTCATCCTCGTATTTCTTCCTTCAGATAGGCCATTGCTTTTAGGTAGAGTCACATATACTCGTGACATTCTACTTCTAGTACATGCTAATTATCACACATAATTGCAAGTAATCTTTAGTCAACGACAAGTGCTACTCAAGTGCACTCTAAGTCTCGTAATGTCTTTTCTAGACTCATGTAGACAGTTTCAGGCAGTGGATGTCGCGGGACGTTTTATGCAATGAAAACTCTTTGAAAATCGTTTTCGTGAAGGGATCCTAGAGATTGTAGACTAGACTCGAGAAGGAATCCTAGTTCACTACAATCGCAGCTCTGATACCAATCTGTCACACCCCTTTCTACGGCGGAAGCACGAGGTGTGATCATGAAAGGTTCTCATTGCATACGAAGAGTAAACATGCTATATGCTCGTAAAATAACATCAAATACCATGATTTGAAAACATAAGTTTAGCGTTTACATCGCTAGACAGCTTAAAACATTGTCTTAAAAGTTTACAACTTTATTTAAAGTTAAACACAAGCGACATCCACGAGCATAAGCAAGACCCCGCGCACATCCATCCTAGTTACCTGAAATACATGTGAGTTTTTGGAAAAACGTCAACATAATGTTGGTGTGAATTCATGCAGCTTTATATTTCATGTTTGTATACTTTGTATGAAAACATAGTTTGTGAGTAAATCAAGTTTTCATATATAAATCCAGTTTCATGTGTACCCCACGTACACTTGTATAATTCAATCTTTTCTTGAGTACCCCACGTACTTCAAGTTATATATCAATCCTCTTGAGTACCTCACGTACTTCAAGTTATTTATCACCTTTTGTATGGTATGAATTTTATGTAAATACAGTATTCCTGTAATTATCAGATTGTTAATGGGTTGCAAAGCCATTAACCTGTGGCACGTCATAGGAAGTCACCAAACCTAAGGCATTTAATTGGTATATTCTGAGACACAAAAGCACTCCTCGATTCTCGCCCCGACCAGGAGTGTGGCTGCCAGGCACCCGTTAGATCTAACCTTTTGTTCTGCGGTCTAGGTATATTGTTGATTAATGGTGCTTCTGTACCCTATTTGTGACACTATTTCTCATAACGCCTCCTACTTGGTTCTCGTTCTCACCAAGCACGTTTCTTGTTATCATTTCTCATAGCGCCTTACACTTGGTTCTCGTCTCACCAAATGCGCTTCTTGTATTTATATCATACCATTTATAAATATTGTACTTTTGTACATGTATTTCACCCCCGAAGTTATAAAAACTGAAAACAGTTAAAGAGAAAAGGGGGAGCATGAACTCACAACTTTGCGTTCCTAGCGTCGTAAACTCCACCGGATTTGCTTAATTAACGTCGTAACCTATACGCGTTTTCTTAACGTTAGTCACTAGACTTGCGTCGCACAAGTACAGTCACTCTCTTTTGTGTATATTTTCTTGTGTTAAAAATATTCTTATATTTTTAACTACACATCTTACTTATATTATTTTCTCCAAAAATAAATATAAGTCTTTTGTGTTTTGCACTTTGCACCCGAATCATGTATCTTGTGTTTTGTATGTGTATTTCTATATTTCTACTCCTCATGAGTATTTAGTGTATTTTTAAGTCTTAATACACTAGCACGTATAACACATACTATATACACTTAGCACAAAATTTGGTGATAAAATAATATATATTTTTCTCTCAAAAATATATACTTATTATCCATTTTTATTCTTGAAGAAATCACCATTTCTTATCATCAAAATTTAGGGAAACCTTAGTAATACTTTTAAACACATTTTTAGGGAATAAGTTTCTCAAAACTTATATTTTTCTAAGTGTCAAAATTTATAAAAATTTTGACAGAGTTTCCCCTAAAAATGGACGTTTCCCATGTTTTCAAAACATGTGTTTATTTTCTTTTGAATTGTCAACAATCATCAATAATCATCAACAACAATTTATCAACAATATCCGTCAACAATAATCACTAATTTCATGAACTTGAATATTTACAAAAATGTGTAGTAACTTACTAGCACATTTAGTAAGTCTTGTTATCTTTAAAAATAAGTTTAACTTCTCGAAAACTTTATTTTTAAAGACTATGAAGTTTCACAACTTCTAGTCGGTTTTTATGAAAATTATTTCTTTGTTAAAACTTTTGTTACACAAGTATTCCACACACTTGTTTGTTCACAAAAACCACTTTTGTTTGTGTAAGATCCGGTTTAGAACATGTGATTTCTTGGACACTTGGTCCTTTGAAAATACCACTTGTAGATACATAGATCTACTAGTTTTAAACACTTTTGTACAAGTTAAAACATTTTTACACAAGTTCATGGTTTATGTGTGGTAGGGTTTCACCTTTTAACCCTTGTTACTTCTAAAATAGCTTTATGTTAAGATCCATGATCTTACCAAACCGGGTTAAACGGTGATCCGAGCTACCACAACATAGATCGGGTCTAAATAATCGCATATTTCAAATACTACAACTTTTACACAACACATGAGCTATTAACCACCATTTTTCATACTTTTAGTAGACTTTAATGCTTCAACTTGTAAGATTCCGAGTTTTAACCGACAAAATTCTTTTAACCACTTTAGATAAGCTCAAATATGAGATTTAAGTGTTATACCTCTAGCTCAAGGCTAGGGAAGATTTTTGATGAAAAACGCGTGGACAAAAGCCAAAGAAAGAGGTCCTTCGTGTTCCGCTTGCTCCAAGCCTCCTAATATGTGACCCTTAACACTTGTGTGACCTTGGAATGGCTTGAACAAGGCTCGAAAAATTGATGGATGCTTAGGGGTGTTTGGCCGTAAGCTATTAGAGAGAAAGAGAGTGTGTGTTGTGAAGGTGAGATGATTAAGTGTTGGATGTTTACTTATAACTACAATTCCATTGTCCAAGGGTTCTTGTGTTCCCTTAAGTACACACACACAATCATATTATATCCTCATCAAATCCAAGTAATATTTAGGTGATCTTGAGAAGATTACACAATTCTTGAATTTGGGTATGTGGGCCGATTTTTAAGCTAGTGGGGAGGGGGTCTAGTTGTAACTTTTAACCATTTCTCATCTTTAATGATCTTGCAAAATCATGTAGGATCCAAGGAAGATCATGGAATATCTTGGCAAGATTTAGTGGGATTTAGCAAGATCAAGAAGGACACTAGTGGGGCCACTACATGGGGCCGTCCACTTTATAGAGAGGGGGGGGGGTGAAGTGTAAATTCTCATGGTAATTGGTAAATGTTAGTTTAATACCAAGTATTGGGTTACATGTCTTAGTTAGTAGGTAATCTAGTGGGTGTTATGGTGTACGGGGACCATAACTAGCTTAGAAAAATAAAAATAATGCTTCTAGCATTATTTTGGTGTTCCGGGTATTTTCCGGTTGTTCGGTTACATACCGATTCGTTAAAGTGCTAAATTGCACCTTTTAGTGTTTAATAAGTATCTTTTTATAACACTATCGATTCCCAACCCTTAGGGAAACATTCTGGATAATAAAACGACATTTCTGCATAATATTTATATGTCTAAATGCTGAATTATTGCTGATTTGTATAAATTCTGCACTTAAAGTGCGTTTCGGGTGCTTTTTAGTGCTTATCTTTGCTTTCGTATTGCATATATATTAACCCTTGTATGTACTCTTGGGTTTTAATGCATTCTTGTTGTCGGACCTACACCTAGGCCTCAGTTATAATGTCTGACTGCTTTCTGCAGTTCTGTTGACACAGTGTGTCTTACCGGTGAGTTTACTATTATTTTTGACGCAACACTCTCGTTTATGCTTAAAGCAATATTTTGTAGTATACAACGTGCATGAATTCACTTGTTTAATCATGTGTTCAGACATTGCTGACACTTAAACTCATAATTGCAGTCATTAAGCAATAATTAATGTGTACGGAAATTACCGATTTGTGCCAGTTGTCACAGTCTCCCCCCGTTAAAAGAATTTCGTCCCGAAATTCAGACTGAACTAACTCTCGCTGGAGTCTTCTTGAATAGGTGGGGATACTTTTTCTTGAACTGGTCTTCACGTTCCCATGTGTACTCGGGTCCGTGCTTAGAGCTCCAACGTACTTTGACAAGTTTCACACTGCTCCTCCTGGTCTTGTTGACTTTCCAGTCAGTAACCTCAACAGGTTGTTCTGTAAATCGGAGGGCTTCATCAATATGCACTTCATCCAACGGGATGGTCACGTTTTCTTGCGTTGGACTCTTCTTCAGGTTGGATACATGAAACGTATCATGTACTCCATTAAGTTCTGCCGGTAACTCCAACTTGTATGCCACGGTACCAATTCTTCTCAATATTCTGAATGGTCCGATGTATCGTGGATTCAGCTTTCCACGTTTTCCAAATCTGACTACGCCCTTCCATGGTGAGACTTTTAACAACACTTTGTCTCCCACCTTGAAATCTACCGATTTTCTATTTGGATCCGCGTAGCTCTTTTGTCGCTCTCGAGCCGCCCTAATGCGCTCTCGGATCTGCGCAATCTTATCGGTTGTCTCTTGTACAAGTTCAGGACCAACCATACGTTTATCTCCGGCATCTGCCCAACGTAAGGGCGATCGGCATTTGCGGCCATACAGAGCTTCGAACGGCGCGGCTTTTATGCTTGTATGATAGCTGTTATTGTAGGAAAACTCAACTAAAGGTAGATGAGTATCCCAGCTGCCGCCTAGGTCCATGACACATGCGCGAAGCATATCTTCTAACGTTTGTATAGTCCGTTCGCTCTGGCCGTCTGTTTGTGGATGGAATGCCGTGCTTAGATCTAACTGAGATCCAAAGGCTTCCTGAAATGATTGCCAGATTCTTGAGACAAAGCGTCCATCTCTGTCTGAAATGATTGAGATTGGCACTCCATGACGTGCCACAATTTCTCTTAAGTATATCTCTGCCAGCTTTCCAGTGCTATCCTTCTCTCGGATTGGTAGGAAATGCGCAGACTTCGTTAATCGATCAACGATTACCCATATCATATCGTGCCCTCTCGGGGTCCTGGGTAACTTCGTTATGAAGTCCATCGAGATTTGTTCCCACTTCCACACGGGAATTTATGGTTGTTGTAGGAGGCCGGACGGTTTCTGATATTCGGCCTTAACCTTCGCACAGGTTAGGCATTTTCCAACATAGACAGCAACGTCGCTTTTGAGTCTCGGCCACCAATAGTACCCTTTCAAGTCTTGGTACATCTTGTCCGATCCTGGATGGATCGAATATCTCGATTTGTGGGCTTCATTAAGGATGACCTCACGTATGCCACCACAGAGTGGAACCCAGATACGCTTCTTGAAGTATAAGGCTCCCTCTTCATTTGGCACCATGTATTTCAATGCACCCCGGAGGTATTCAGCTTTACGGTTCTCTTCTTTAAGAGCTTCTTGTTGTGCATCGCGAATGCGTGCAGTGAGGTTCGTTCGAATCGTCATTTCCAATGCTCGAACCCTTAGGGTCTTAACCCTTTCCTTTCGGCTCAACGCGTCCGCTACAACGTTTGCCATTCCAGGATGGTACTTAATCTCACAGTCGTAATCATTTAGCAGCTCGACCCAACGTCGCTGGCGCATATTCAATTCCTTCTGATCAAATATGTGTTGCAAGCTTTTGTGATCTGTGAAGATTGTACATCGAGTACCATATAGATAGTGTCGCCAAATCTTCAAGGCGAATACCACTGCACCCAGCTCCAGGTCGTGAGTGGTATAATTTCTCTCATGAACCTTCAGTTGTCTTGAAGCATAAGCGATGACTTTTTGGCGTTGCATGAGCACGCAACCCAAGCCTTGTCGCGAGGCGTCGCAGTATACCACGAAGTCTTTAGTGCCTTCGGGTAACGATAGTATCGGTGCATCGCAGAGCTTGTTCTTAAGTAGCTGGAAGGCTTCCTCTTGTTTGTGACCCCAGTCGTACTTCTTGTCTTTCTGTGTGAGGGTCGTTAGCGGTTGAGCTATTTTTGAGAAATTCTCAATGAATCGTCGGTAATAGCCCGCTAAACCCAAAAATTGTCGAACTTCAGTTGGGGTCTTGGGAGCTTCCCAATTCTTTATTGCTTCAATCTTGGACGGGTCTACATGAATGCCCTTTTCATTCACCACGTGACCAAGAAATTGTACTTCGCGAATCCAGAATTCGCATTTCGAGAACTTTGCATAAAGTTTCTCTTTCTTCAGTAGCTCCAAGATGGTTCTGAGATGTTGCTCGTGCTCTTCTTTCGTTCGCGAGTAAATTAGGATATCATCGATAAATACAATCACGAATTTATCGAGATATGGTTTGCACACGCGGTTCATTAGGTCCATAAAGACCGCTGGCGCGTTCGTCAATCCAAACGGTATCACAAGAAATTCGTAGTGCCCATAGCGTGTTCTGAATGCAGTCTTTGGCACGCTTTCATCTTGGATTTTCAGCTGATGGTATCCAGACCGAAGGTCGATCTTGGAATAGTAGCTTGATCCTTGCAGTTGATCAAATAGGTCATCAATCCTCGGTAGCGGATACCGATTCTTGATTGTGAGCTTGTTCAGTTCCCTGTAATCGATACACATCCGCAGTGTTCCATCCTTTTTCTTCACGAACAATACTGGAGCTCCCCAGGGTGAGAAGCTTGGCCTTATAAATCCTTTATCCAACAACTCCTGGAGTTGTGTAGATAATTCTTGCATCTCGGATGGCGCAAGTCGATAGGGTGCCTTGGCTACAGGAGCAGCTCCTGGAACCAAGTCTATACGGAATTCGACTTGTCGTTGCGGGGGTAGTCCTGGCAGATCTTCCGGGAACACATCAGGAAATTCCTTCACCACAGGAATGTCTTCGAGTTTCGGCTCCTCAGTCTTCTTGTCTATAACGTGTGCTAGGAAAGCAACACATCCTTTCCTTAAGCACTTCTGTGCCTTCATACAACTGATGATTCGAAGAGGCGCGTCTCGTTTTTCTCCATGCACGATAAGAGTTTCACCATTCGCTAAAGGGATGCGAATGATTTTCTCATGACAAATATCTTCAGCTTTGTTCTTGGACAACCAGTCCATTCCGACTACTACATCGAAGCTACCCAATTGAATAGGTAAGAGGTCGATGCTAAAATTTCGTTCGCCAAGTTCTAGTGTGCAGCCTCTAACAACTTCGCCCGATTCAACAAGTTTACCATTGGCTAGTTCTATGGAATAAGGAATTTCTAATCTACTAGATTCTATTCCGAGTATGCGTTTAAATTCCACAGACATGAAGCTATAATCGGCGCCAGTGTCGAATAATATGGATGCAAAGTGATTGTTAATGAGAAACGTACCGGTGACCACGTTAGGGTCCTTGCGTGCGTCCCTTGCTCTAATTACAAATGCTCGGGTCTGAGCATTGTTTCCCCTTGGGCAATTTTTCTTGAAATGATCCATGCCTCCACAACCAAAGCATCCTTGGCTTTGCCCAGCTCCACGGCTATTCCGGTTACCATTGCCATTCTCATTCCCATTCCTTCCGTTTCCCCAACAGTTTTCTGCTTGGTGACCCAATCTACCACATTTTTCGCACCTTGGAATGCGACAAGCTCCTTTATGATGAAACTTACATTTTTGGCATTCAGGCATGGAGCCTTGGTATGCCTTGGTTGAAAGGGTCTTCGCCTCCTGAGACGGGTTAGCGTCACGCTTTTTGTTGAAACCTTCGTTGTTGCGAGTCGCTTGATTCAGATTCGAACGCTTTCTCTTCTTGTCACCGGACGACTCATCATGTGTCTCGGTCTTCTTTGTTGGGTTCAACGATAACTTCTTCTTACGAACACAATCTGTGGTCAGGCTGACAGCCAGAGTTACAGCCTCAGTGATTGTTTGTGGTTTGGCTGACGTCACCATGCCACGAAACTCTGAGGCCAGTCCCCAAATGTAGCGTTCGACACGCTTGAATTCGGGAGTCACCATGTAGGGAAGCACTCTGGACAGATCGTGGAATCTTCGAGTATAACTATCAATATGAGCACCTTCCATAGTCAAGTGCCAGAACTCCGTTTCCAGTCTTTGGAGTTCAGCACGGGAGCAAAACTTCTCTCTCATCCTTTCCTTCAGTTCCTCCCAAGTTAGACCATACGCGGCATCTTTGAGCAAGGTTTGGGCTTGCAGATTCCACCAAGTCAGAGCTTCACCGGCAAACAACCCGGTAGCAAAGGTGACTTGTTGATCCGCGGTACACTTGCTCATGCGGAAGGTAGCTTCAGTCTTCTCCGTCCAGCGCACAAATGCTACTGCACCTCCTGTGCCATCATAGTTCATCGGCTTGCAGTCGAGGAACTGCTGAAAAGTGCAGCTTCGCACTACGCTGTCCCCAGATGAATCTCCATTCCTATTACGTCTAGCGTTGCTTGGTCCTCCACTGTCTTGAGTACGGTTTGCCTCGTACTGGGCGATAGCAGCGGAGATCCTTTCTTCCAGTAGAGCCTCTAGCTCTTCGGCAATTCTTGGCAGTGGGGGAGGAGGGGGTTGTTCGTCATTGCGAGCATTCACAGCTTTCCTGGGTGCCATGTTCTGACAGAACATAACACAACAGGGTTAGGCATTTGTTTGATATCGTCACACTAGACAGTAGTATCATATATATTCACAGGTATATATACCACATAAGTGACATCAAACAATTATTACTCTAGCAGAGTACTTAGTAGGCTTGCTCTGAGGGAATCTATACGTGACAAGACTTGCTGTGGTTTCTGTGCACTGAATTCCATAATTATGTATGCATCCATAATTACGTAACCCCTTGCACAGTCCGCACAGTTCGTTTCATCCTCGTATTTCTTCCTTCAGATAGGCCATTGCTTTTAGGTAGAGTCACATATACTCGTGACATTCTACTTCTAGTACATGCTAATTATCACACATAATTGCAAGTAATCTTTAGTCAACGACAAGTGCTACTCAAGTGCACTCTAAGTCTCGTAATGTCTTTTCTAGACTCATGTAGACAGTTTCAGGCAGTGGATGTCGCGGGACGTTTTATGCAATGAAAACTCTTTGAAAATCGTTTTCGTGAAGGGATCCTAGAGATTGTAGACTAGACTCGAGAAGGAATCCTAGTTCACTACAATCGCAGCTCTGATACCAATCTGTCACACCCCTTTCTACGGCGGAAGCACGAGGTGTGATCATGAAAGGTTCTCATTGCATACGAAGAGTAAACATGCTATATGCTCGTAAAATAACATCAAATACCATGATTTGAAAACATAAGTTTAGCGTTTACATCGCTAGACAGCTTAAAACATTGTCTTAAAAGTTTACAACTTTATTTAAAGTTAAACACAAGCGACATCCACGAGCATAAGCAAGACCCCGCGCACATCCATCCTAGTTACCTGAAATACATGTGAGTTTTTGGAAAAACGTCAACATAATGTTGGTGTGAATTCATGCAGCTTTATATTTCATGTTTGTATACTTTGTATCAAAACATAGTTTGTGAGTAAATCAAGTTTTCATATATAAATCCAGTTTCATGTGTACCCCACGTACACTTGTATAATTCAATCTTTTCTTGAGTACCCCACGTACTTCAAGTTATATATCAATCCTCTTGAGTACCTCACGTACTTCAAGTTATTTATCACCTTTTGTATGGTATGAATTTTATGTAAATACAGTATTCCTGTAATTATCAGATTGTTAATGGGTTGCAAAGCCATTAACCTGTGGCACGTCATAGGAAGTCACCAAACCTAAGGCATTTAATTGGTATATTCTGAGACACAAAAGCACTCCTCGATTCTCGCCCCGACCAGGAGTGTGGCTGCCAGGCACCCGTTAGATCTAACCTTTTATTCTGCGGTCTAGGTATATTGTTGATTAATGGTGCTTCTGTACCCTATTCGTGACACTATTTCTCATAACGCCTCCTACTTGGTTCTCGTTCTCACCAAGCACGTTTCTTGTTATCATTTCTCATAGCGCCTTACACTTGGTTCTCGTCTCACCAAATGCGCTTCTTGTATTTATATCATACCATTTATAAATATTGTACTTTTGTACATGTATTTCACCCCCGAAGTTATAAAAACTGAAAACAGTTAAAGAGAAAAGGGGGAGCATGAACTCACAACTTTGCGTTCCTAGCGTCGTAAACTCCACCAGATTTGCTTAATTAACGTCGTAACCTATACGCGTTTTCTTAACGTTAGTCACTAGACTTGCGTCGCACAAGTACAGTCACTCTCTTTTGTGTATATTTTCTTGTGTTAAAAATATTCTTATATTTTTAACTACGCATCTTACTTATATTATTTTCTCCAAAAATAAATATAAGTCTTTTGTGTTTTGCACTTTGCACCCGAATCATGTATCTTGTGTTTTGTATGTGTATTTCTATATTTCTACTCCTCATGAGTATTTAGTGTATTTTTAAGTCTTAATACACTAGCACGTATAACACATACTATATACACTTAGCACAAAATTTGGTGATAAAATAATATATATTTTTCTCTCAAAAATATATACTTATTATCCATTTTTATTCTTGAAGAAATCACCATTTCTTATCATCAAAATTTAGGGAAACCTTAGTAATACTTTTAAACACATTTTTAGGGAATAAGTTTCTCAAAACTTATATTTTTCTAAGTGTCAAAATTTATAAAAATTTTGACAGAGTTTCCCCTAAAAATGGACGTTTCCCATGTTTTCAAAACATGTGTTTATTTTCTTTTGAATTGTCAACAATCATCAATAATCATCAACAACAATTTATCAACAATATCCGTCAACAATAATCACTAATTTCATGAACTTGAATATTTACAAAAATGTGTAGTAACTTACTAGCACATTTAGTAAGTCTTGTTATCTTTAAAAATAAGTTTAACTTCTCGAAAACTTTATTTTTAAAGACTATGAAGTTTCACAACTTCTAGTCGGTTTTTATGAAAATTATTTCTTTGTTAAAACTTTTGTTACACAAGTATTCCACACACTTGTTTGTTCACAAAAACCACTTTTGTTTGTGTAAGATCCGGTTTAGAACATGTGATTTCTTGGACACTTGGTCCTTTGAAAATACCACTTGTAGATACATAGATCTACTAGTTTTAAACACTTTTGTACAAGTTAAAACATTTTTACACAAGTTCATGGTTTATGTGTGGTAGGGTTTCACCTTTTAACCCTTGTTACTTCTAAAATAGCTTTATGTTAAGATCCATGATCTTACCAAACCGGGTTAAACGGTGATCCGAGCTACCACAACATAGATCGGGTCTAAATAATCGCATATTTCAAATACTACAACTTTTACACAACACATGAGCTATTAACCACCATTTTTCATACTTTTAGTAGACTTTAATGCTTCAACTTGTAAGATTCCGAGTTTTAACCGACAAAATTCTTTTAACCACTTTAGATAAGCTCAAATATGAGATTTAAGTGTTATACCTCTAGCTCAAGGCTAGGGAAGATTTTTGATGAAAAACGCGTGGACAAAAGCCAAAGAAAGAGGTCCTTCGTGTTCCGCTTGCTCCAAGCCTCCTAATATGTGACCCTTAACACTTGTGTGACCTTGGAATGGCTTGAACAAGGCTCGAAAAATTGATGGATGCTTAGGGGTGTTTGGCCGTAAGCTATTAGAGAGAAAGAGAGTGTGTGTTGTGAAGGTGAGATGATTAAGTGTTGGATGTTTACTTATAACTACAATTCCATTGTCCAAGGGTTCTTGTGTTCCCTTAAGTACACACACACAATCATATTATATCCTCATCAAATCCAAGTAATATTTAGGTGATCTTGAGAAGATTACACAATTCTTGAATTTGGGTATGTGGGCCGATTTTTAAGCTAGTGGGGAGGGGGTCTAGTTGTAACTTTTAACCATTTCTCATCTTTAATGATCTTGCAAAATCATGTAGGATCCAAGGAAGATCATGGAATATCTTGGCAAGATTTAGTGGGATTTAGCAAGATCAAGAAGGACACTAGTGGGGCCACTACATGGGGCCGTCCACTTTATAGAGAGGGGGGGGGGGGTGAAGTGTAAATTCTCATGGTAATTGGTAAATGTTAGTTTAATACCAAGTATTGGGTTACATGTCTTAGTTAGTAGGTAATCTAGTGGGTGTTATGGTGTACGGGGACCATAACTAGCTTAGAAAAATAAAAATAATGCTTCTAGCATTATTTTGGTGTTCCGGGTATTTTCCGGTTGTTCGGTTACATACCGATTCGTTAAAGTGCTAAATTGCACCTTTTAGTGTTTAATAAGTATCTTTTTATAACACTATCGATTCCCAACCCTTAGGGAAACATTCTGGATAATAAAACGACATTTCTGCATAATATTTATATGTCTAAATGCTGAATTATTGCTGATTTGTATAAATTCTGCACTTAAAGTGCGTTTCGGGTGCTTTTTAGTGCTTATCTTTGCTTTCGTATTGCATATATATTAACCCTTGTATGTACTCTTGGGTTTTAATGCATTCTTGTTGTCGGACCTACACCTAGGCCTCAGTTATAATGTCTGACTGCTTTCTGCAGTTCTGTTGACACAGTGTGTCTTACCGGTGAGTTTACTATTATTTTTGACGCAACGCTCTCGTTTATGCTTAAAGCAATATTTTGTAGTATACAACGTGCATGAATTCACTTGTTTAATCATGTGTTCAGACATTGCTGACACTTAAACTCATAATTGCAGTCATTAAGCAATAATTAATGTGTACGGAAATTACCGGTTTGTGCCAGTTGTCACAATATACTTGTAAATTTTTGATACTCATGCTCTTAGCCAACTCTAATCCTGCAATTAAAGCCTCATACTCTGCTTCATTATTAATAGCAGGAAATTCACACCTAATAGCCTGGGGTAATATGTCCCCCTGTGGCGATTTTAGTAGTATTCCTAATCCTACTCCTCTTATATTAGATGCACCATCAGTATATAATGTCCAGGATCCTGAGGATTCTCCTAACTGTTGAACTTCTAAGTCTACCTCATCCTGAATGTCACTACTAAAATCAGCCACAAAGTCAGCTAAAGCCTGAGACTTTATGGCATTCCTAGGTTCATATACTAAATCATAAGCACTCAACTTTACCGACCACTTAGCCATCCTACCTGACATTTCTGGTTTCCTAAGTACATTTTTAACAGGATAATTTGTTTTAACATGAATCCTATGTGTCTCAAAGTAATGTCTAAGTTTCGTTGATGCCATGACTAATGCTAGTATCAATTTTTCTAAATGAGAATATCTAGTTTCAGCATCTAACAAGCTTTTACTAACATAATAAACAGGATATTGCTGACCTTCATGGTCCTTTACAAGGACGGCACTTACAGCATTCCCTGATACCGCGAGGTATAGGGATAATGGTTCACCATTCTCGGGCTTCATCAGTAAAGGTGCGGTTGAAAGATATTGCTTTAAATCCTGTAGGGCCGTTTCATGCTTCTCACCCCATTCGAATTTCTTGTTCTTCTTCAGGATATCATAAAAGTCTTTGCATTTTTCTGAGGATCTTGAGATAAATCTATTTAATGCTGCCACTCGCCCTGTCAATCGTTGGACATCCTTCATATTTGAGGGCGATTTAATATCCAAGATGGCTTTAATCTGCTCCGGGCTTGCTTCTATTCCTCTTTTGGTCACCATATATCCTAGGAATTTTCCTGCCCCTACTCCAAAATGGCACTTAGCAGGATTCAGCTTCATGTTATACTGATCCAGGATATCAAACGCTCCTTTAATATCCTGGAGGTGATCCTGAGCTTTCTTTGACTTTACCACCATATCGTCGATGTACACCTCCATGGTGTCCCCCAGTTTGTCTTTGAACATCATGTTTACCAATATTTGGTATGTTGCACCTGCATTTTTCAAACCAAAAGGCATAGCTGTATAACAATAAATACCTGTTGGTGTCATGAAGGCAGTATCCTCCTGGTCAGAAGGCTCCATTTGGATCTGTTGAAATCCTGAGGATGCGTCCATGAAGGTCAGCATTTCATGCCCGGCAGTGGCATCTACCATTGCATCAATGTGGGGAAGAGGAAATGGGTCTTTAGGACAAGCTTTGTCCAAGTCTGTGTAGTCTACACACACTCTCCATTTCCCATTTTTCTTCTGTACCACAACCACGTTTGCTAGCCACCTTGGGAACTTAACTTCTCTGATCATCCTGGACTTTAATAATCTCTCAACTTCCTCTTGAATAATCGTATTCCGCTCAGGAGCAAACTTCCTTCTTTTTTGTTGAACAGGCTTGAATGATTTATCGATTCCAAGCTTGTGAGTGATGACGTCTTTGGATATGCCTGTCATATCCTCATGCTTCCATGCAAACGTTGACATCCTGCATTTCAAAAAGTTAATTAACTGTTCTTCAATATCCTGAGGGATATTGGTTCCTACGAGCACCGAAATATCAGGGTTATCCTGGTCCAAGATAATTTTCTTTACATCCTGCTCCGGATCCTCCATGATATCCTGGGCCCGCGTCTTTAATTGCTATGCCGCACTAGGCTTGGTTGAGGATTTCATCGAGGATGAGTAGCATTCTTTCGCCTCCTGCTGATCACTATCAACTTTGACAACCCCCCAAGGGGTAGGTATCTTGATGCATTGGTGATATGTTGATGGCACTGCTTTCATATCGTGAATCCACGGTCTTCCCAGTATGATGTTATAGCAGGATAGAGAATCCATCACACAGAAACGTTGTATCGAGTTGACTCCTTCAACGTACACTGGCAATTTTATCTCTCCCACTGTGTTTCTAGCCTCTCCACTGAACCTAACAAGCACGGTAGACTTTGAAGTGATATCCCTTGGAGATACATTCATTCTTTTCAGCGTCTCTAGTTGGATTATGTTGACGGAGCTGCCATTATCAACCAATATCCTGCGTACAAAATGGTTAGCCACATATAAAGTTATTACCAGAGCATCATGGTGAGGATCCTGGACAGTATCCCTGTCATCAGCATCAAATGTGATCACTTTGTCAGTTGTGAGGGTAGTCATCCTGACAGGTTTATCTCCCCTTTCGGCCTTAGCTTCTTTTGCATGTCTCTTTGCTGCCGAATACGAAGTCCCGCAAATGTCGGATCCTCCCGAAATGAAGTTGATTATCTTGGCATTCGCGGGAGGTGATGCTGCTCGCTCAGGATCCTTCTCAGTATCCTGACTCTTATTCTTCTTCCTTCCTAAGAGATCTTTCAAATATCCCTTGCTTAGAAGATAGCTTATTTCTTTCCTTAGAGCGATGCAATCCTCAGTCATATGTCCAAAATCTTCGTGGAAAGCACACCATTTTGATTTGTCTTTCCAATCGGCTTTTTGTTGACTCTTTCGAGGCCATCTAGCCTTGTCTCCTAGACCCTGCATGGCATACATCAATTCAGGAATGTTAACAGAAAAGCAATATTCAGATAATTCAGGATACTCTTCAGGATCCTCGTCTTCGACAGCATTCACTCTCTTGTTTTCACTTCTACCATATGGCTTAGGCCGATATGACTTGAATGAGGATTCTGACTTCCTGTTAGTTGATTCATAAGTGTTAGATGAGTTCATCCTTTCTTGCATCTTTCTGTCATCCTCCAACCGAATATATCTTAGGGCCCTGTTCCGAGCTTCATCCAAATTCCTGCATGGGTTCATTACAAGGTCTTGATAAAATTGAGAATCTTTTTGCAGCCCCATCTTGAAAGCTTGCACAGCTGTTGCAACATCAAGATGAGGAATGTCTAGAGATTCCCGGCTGAACTTGTTCACATAATCCCTAAGGGATTCCTGAGGCCCCTGTGTTATCCTGTAGAGATCACTTGTTAATTTTTCAAAGCTTCTACTACAAGAAAACTGACTATTAAATAAATTTACTAAGTGAGCAAAAGATGTAATCGAATGTGGAGGAACATTCAGGAGCCATTTCAAGGCTGATCCTGTCAAGGTTGAACCAAAACCCTTGCACAAGCATGCTTCCTTGAGATCCGGAGGGATAGGGTTAATCTCCATCCTTTCCCTATACTGAGCAATATGCTCCTCAGGATCCGTTGTTCCATCGTAAAGCTTCATGTTGGGGGTTTGGAATCTCTTTGGGATCTCAGCATCACAGATAGGATATGCAAAACGAGATATCTTGTGGCTGTCTCGGGACACTTCCGGGATCGGCTGGACCACCCCGGGTACACTAGATATCATGTCCTTCAACTTCTGAAGTTCCCTAGTAAGCGCTGATGTCACACCTGTATCCTGCAGAGATCCACTATTGTTAGTAGCATGAGTATTATTATTATTTGACACGTTACCCGTTGGAGGATTTTGCCCATATCCTGAAGCATATCCTGAGCTCCTTATGGTCGACATCCTGACCGAGGAGGGTATTTCAGGAGTATGATTCTGAGGAAGGCTGGGCACAATATTCCCCCTGTTATCCTCAGTATACACAGCTGAACTGAAGTTCAACGTTCTGGGATGTAATGGAGTGACAATATCCTCAGCAGATCTGCTCGAGCCAGACTTTAGGAGTTGTATTTCCCTTAAAAGCATTTGGTTTGTTTCCTGTTGCTGCCTCATTTGTTCCTGCACACTTCCAAATAAGGTTAAAATTTCATCATTAGAAGCTAAAACGGGAGCAGATTCTTGAACACTGCGGGTAGGGATAATATCCTGAGGTCGTGTAGAGGCTGGCATCCTTGGAGGAGGTGGTGGAAGCACCGGACCGGTAGTAGCAGAAGTCATAGCAGACACAGTAGAGGAACTCATGTTTGATCTTGAGGCCATTATGGACAATGTGGCAAAAAGTTTTGAAAATAGAAAACCGATTAGCGATTTGACAAAAATTTTTAGTAAAGAGAGCACCACTTGCCCCACGGTGGGCGCCAAATTGTTTTGGTCAAAAATTACCGAAGCATTTAAGTGATCAAATTAGTAATGTGAGGTAGTGTGCTAGAAAGTGTATAGAAAATATGCTTGTTGAGTTATTTAGAAAATCAGTATTCAGGATACGGCTCAGGATATTGAGCTGTATCTATGATCAAACTATGAGCAAAAGTAAAGTAAATGACACGAGATGTACGAGGAAAGCCCTTGATCAATCTAGATCGCCGGCATAAAACCTCGGGAGCTGACAATCGCAGCTGCCTTGTTCTTCTTGTTACTTCAAACGTCAGGATACAGTGCAGGATATAGACCAGATCGCTAAGTGTTACAATGAAAGTGAGAATTGCTCGAGAGCAAGTGTTAGAGTGTAGCGAGTGTGAATGTGATGTCCTATTTGATCTGGTATACCCACCTATTTATAGTAATGAATTACAAACAATAATCCCTACAAATATGGGGTACTCCGAATATTCCATTGTGAACGTTGTTGACCGAGTAATATGGCTTCAACGTCTTCATTTGAACGACTTGGACCGAGTCTTCCGCGGAATGAGTCTTATGAACATTGCCAGCTTCTAACCCACGTACCTGCACATAATCCATTAGTAATCCTGAGGATACCATTCAGGATGTTACCAATATCCTGAACCAGCATCCCGGATGTAAACAGATACTACATAACCAAGATATTTTCCAGGATATGGGTTCAGAATTTCACCCATAACAAGGATAATGCAACCAAACTCTCTGTTACGGGGTATGATGCTTGAATTACTTTGTAGCAATAAGGATCACTATGAAAAATAAATAACAAGTGACACAAGGTTTATACGGGGAAAAAGCCCTTGATCAAGAGTTGATCTCCGGCACAAAAAACCCCGGGTGATGGAAACTACCGATCACCAAGCTCAAATAAATCAGTAAATGTTTACAACTTCGGATAGTAACGAGCTAGGTACAAGGATCACTATGGTGAAATGTGTAAAAGTGAGCGAAAACTGTTAAGTGTTTGCCGAAAGCTTCAAGAGTGCAATTGTACGAGAGTGTGTGTAGCTGAAAATGGCTAAGTGTTCTAATTACTAGCTCGTCACCCCTTTAAAAATAGAAGTTAACTACGCTAACAAACTATCCGACTTTTGTGCCATGCTCCCACGTTCTCCACAACGTCCATTTCCAGTCAAACGTGTGCGAAATAACCGTGGAATATTCCATAGTAACGTTGCCAAGACCAAGTCAAGCTTGTTACTCCTGCATAATAATACAAACAATCAATCGTTAGTATGAGGATGCTTAAGGTGATCCATGATCCTGATCCTGAAGCTCTTCTGAGGATCACTATCTGTCACAGAAGTAAGGATCATTAATTAGGATAACAAGTAAGGATCACTAATTGTTAGAAAATCCTCCCCTAACAATTGCCCCCAAAATATAAGGAGTGATATGTAAAATGAACAAATTATATTTTCTTGATCTTATCCACAACTAACTATTGTAAATATAGCCGTTGATGTAGAACTATCCGTTGCAACTATGACGTCACAGAAGTGACAACCCTGCACAATCATGATTATAAATAGGAGATATAGATAGGATCGTTTGCATTTAAATTTCAGAGATACTCCCTTTATAACTGGATCCGAAGATAAACAGGTATTCTCTCTTCATCTTCTTCCTTCTTTTGCTCTGTTTTCCGTCTCTTTCCATCATTCTGTCAAAAATGTTACTCCGGAACTCCCCAGCTAAGGATCACCCGAAAAACAACCTGCTGATTTGAGGATCACTGTCTCTGCTCGTATATCCTGCTGACAAGTCCTGCTGATTTGAGGATCACTTGGTCCTGACCTTACCTTTTATCCCCTTTGCAGAAATTCGCTGAGATTGAGGACTATGTTGGCCACGTTGAGGATCAGGATAGGAAGATTGCCGACCTCCAGCAGGTTGCATTGCTAAAGGACCTCAAAATTGCTGATCTTCAGAAGGAACTCCAGGATGCCAAACAGGAGACAGCCAAGGTGCTGGTTAATGTTGACTACGAGAAGCATGAGATCACCGAAGACGCCAAAGTCTCTGCCGCCATAGCAATGTACAAGACCAATCTACAAATGGCCTTGGAAGCTCAGGATCCTGCCTTTGACAAGAGCACCTGGGATGTGGAAGGCTGGAAGGCAAGGCTGGCTGAACTGGATGATGAAGAGGAGGCTGAAGAGATCCTGACGATTGAGGCTGGAGGCAAGGGTGAAGGTGGTGAAGCAAGTGGAGCCGGAGGTGGTGATGCAGCGAAGGTTTAGGCTGCATGATTGGGCGATGATGGAAATTTCTAGACATAGCCGGAGCCCAATTTTTTAGTTTGATGGTTGTTTTGTTGAACAATTTGATGGTTTGTACTGAACAATAGTTTTTAGGATTAAGGATCATGTATGATCCTTTGGACAATAGGTAGGATTGCAAATGATGGAGGGATCCTCTGTTTGGGGGATGAAGCCATTGTGATCCTGCCGCCTTTATATTCCTGCACTACTTTGAACCTATTATCATGGACACCCTTTACCTACCCCAGCGGACGGGCCACGTATTGCTGGTAGATGCTCGGGGTAGGTAATTTTGACAACCTTTTAAGGGTTAATCTTTTGTTAATAAATAAAACCTTAATCTTTTGTCGCTTACCTTGTATTGTTATCCTTTTTGTCTCTTTAATTCTCAATTGTTTTGATGTACACTTATTGAATAAGCAATTTTGAATAAGTCAGATTGAAAATATTTAGGATATGATCCAGGATCAAATATCCTATAGTTAAAGAATCCCAAAAAGTAATATATTTTAAGGATCACAAGTTTAGTTGTCAAATTTTAAGGGTTATTCAAATAAACAATGAATAGAATTAAAAATAGTTAAGGATCATACCTGAGGATCCAGGTTAGGATCCTAACCATAATCAGGATAACTATAAGATAAACCTTAGAGAGAAGTAAGGATCAAGGATCCCTAGTTGCTTATCTTCAAGGACCTGAAAATAGAGCATAACTTGGGACTAAGCCAATATAAGATAAGAGTTAACAACTGGGGACAAGCCCAAGGATAACTGGGGACAAGCCCAAGGATCGTATGTAAACTGGAGTATGGCCCTAACTGGCGACTATCCAAACTTAGTGACATGAAAATGCCAAAACCTTAGCTAACGTGAAAACGTTAGAAACCTTAGGAACGGATGTATGGTACGTCTACCATTATACGTAGGATCCTAGGTATAGCCAGTACAATGGAATTATCAGCCCCTAAAGCGAGTACTGGTCCCACTGCCTTGAACTATACCAGGATCATCATGCGCTACAGGTGGAACTGGGGTCAAGCCCAAATAACTGGGGTTAAACCCAAGGAACGGATTGCTTCTGCAGATAACCAATACTTTGCTAAGGATACCTGAACTTTCAAAACTTAAAATCACGTGAGAGATGGATAAAGGACACATGATCCTTATCCTTATATGAGAAAATAAGGAAATGAAATAGTTCAAGATTAGGACGTTACCAAAGTAAGGATCACCGATACTTTAAGGATCCTTCAAGGATACTCCTAACATAAGGATCATCTGTGCCATGAGGATCCTGCTCACATGAAATATTTCTTCAAGTGGACAGCGTTCCAAGCTCTTGGTAGCAAATCACCTTCCATGGTTAGCAATCTATATGCCCCCTTTCCTGCTTCAGCTTCAATCAAATAAGGGCCTTCCCATTTTGGAGCCAATTTTCCATCAGCAGGATTGGTGGTATTCTGAAATGCTTTCCTTAATACCATATCTCCAACTTGAAACTTCCTGATCCTGATATTTTTGTTGTAAGCACCGGCCATTCTTTGTTGGTAACTGGCCATCCTTATCCTAGCCAGATCCCTGATTTCTTCAATAGTATCTAGGTCTTGAGCCAAGTTCTCATCATTTTCCTCAGGATCACGGGTACTTGTTCTAGCAGTTGGAACCACCATTTCTGTTGGGATCACTGATTCTGCCCCAAATACCAAAGAGAATGGCGTTTGACCAGTAGCATTCTTAGGGGTTGTCCTATCAGCCCAAAGCACATAAGGTAGTTCTTCTGCCCATTTCCCTTTCTTGGATCCAAGCTTCTTCTTCAAATTGTTGATGATGATCTTGTTGGATGATTCTGCTTGACCATTAGCTTGTGGGTGGACTGGTGTTGATGTTATCATCTTAGTCCCCCAGCTGTCACAAAAGTTAGTGGTTCTGCCCCCAATGAATTGGGAACCATTATCACATATAATTTCAGAAGGAATACCGAATCTGGTTATAATATTTCTTTTAATGAAGGATATAACTTCCTTTTCTCTGACTTGGGCAAAAGCTTCAGCCTCTATCCACTTGGAGAAGTAATCAGTCATAGCAAGCATGAATACTTTTCCACCAGGTGCCTTAGGGAGCTTACCAACTATATCCATACCCCATCTCATAAATGGCCAAGAGGAGGATATAGGATGCAAAAATTCAGCTGGTTGATGAAGGATATTACTGTGTCTTTGACAAGGATCACATCTCTTAGCATACTCCATAGCATCTCTCTTCATGGTTGGCCAGTAGTATCCTGTCCTCAGGATCCTTGAGAATAATGCCCTGCCCCCAGTGTGGTTTCCACAATCTCCTTCATGGAAGTCTTTTAAAACTTCTTGGATTTCAGGATCCTCAATGCATCTTAAGTATGGTCTTGCAAGAGATCGTCTATACAACATATTATTTAAAATTGTGAATTGAGATACCTTAATTTTGAAAGCCTTAGGGTTTTCTCCTGTAGGAATCTCTCCATGTTGTAAGTATCTCATGATTGGTGAGATCCATGATCCTGATTCTGAATGGGATTGAGTATCCTCACTAGGGATAATTGCAGAATTTTTTCCTATCTCCATAGCCACATGATCCTCGATAGCCGGGGTCAGGATATGGATAATAGGGATCTTGATATCCTCCGGGATCTTCAAAGATGATCCTAAGTTAGCCAATGCATCAGCTTCTGTATTTTCTTCCCTTGGTACCTGTGTCAAACTAAAGGAAACAAAAGAGAGTGCCAATTCTTTGACTATCTCTAAATATTTGGTTAGCTTTTCAACTTTAACAGCATAGGATCCATTAAAGTGGTTTGTAATTAACAATGAATCTACATGTACCTCAAGATACCTGATCCCCATATGCTTAGCAATTTGCAAACCAGCAATTAAGGCTTCATATTCAGCCTCATTGTTAGTGGTTTGGAACTCACAAGCTATAGAGTGGGGTATTATGTCCCCCTGTGGCGATTTTAGTAGTATTCCAAGCCCTGTGCCTTTGACATTTGAGGATCCATCAGTATAGAGTATCCAAGGATCCTTGGTCTCCTCTAGCTGCTGGACTTCTAACTCAGCTTCTTTTTGTAAATCACTACTGAAATCAGCCACAAAGTCAGCTAATGCTTGGGATTTGATGGCTGTCCTAGGCTCATATCTTATATCATAGGCACTAAGCTTCACTGCCCACTTAGCCATCCTTCCTGACATCTCTGGTTTCCTGAGGACATTCTTAATTGGAAAATTAGTTTTAACAACAATAATATGAGTTTCAAAATAATGTCTCAACTTAGTAGATGCCATAATTAATGCAAGAATAAGCTTTTCAAGGTGTGAATACCTGGATTCGGCATCAAGTAAACTTTTACTTACATAATAGACAGGATGTTGTGTACCTTCATGATCCTTAACAAGGACCGCACTTACTGCTTTTGAGGATACTGCAAGATACAAGGATAGCACATCGCCTTTTTCTGGTTTCATCAAGGCCGGGGCTGAGGATAGGTAATCTTTGAGAGCTCTTAAGGCATTTTCATGCTTCTCAGTCCACTCAAATTTCTTGTTCTTCCTTAGGATATCATATAATTCTTTGCACTTCTCCGAGGATTTGGATATAAATCTGTTCAAAGCTGCAATCCTGCCTGTTAGCCTTTGGACATCCTTAGCATTGGCCGGAGATTTGATGTTCACTATTGCTCTGATTTGTTCTGGACTGGCTTCAATGCCTCTCTTTGTCACCATATATCCTAAGAATTTACCTGCTTTAACACCAAAGTGACATTTTGAAGGATTAAGCTTCATATTATATTTATCAAGGATATTGAATGCTTCCTCTAAGTCTCTTAGGTGATCCTCAGCCTTTATTGATTTTACCACCATATCGTCTATGTAAACCTCCATAGTTTGTCCAATCTGATCCTTGAACATCATATTCACTAGCCTTTGATAAGTTGCACCTGCATTTCTTAGTCCGAACGGCATAGCAATATAGCAGTATATACCAGTTGGAGTCATGAAGGCTGTATCCTCTTGATCGGATGGTTCCATTTGGATTTGTTGAAATCCAGATGAAGCATCCATAAAAGTTAACAGTTCATGACCCGCAGTTGCATCCACCATGGAGTCAATGTGGGGTAATGGGAAAGGATCCTTGGGACATGCCTTATTTAAATCTGTGAAATCGACACATACCCTCCACTTTCCATTTTTCTTTTGAACAACAACCACATTGGCCAACCATCTTGGATACTTGACCTCTCTAATCATACCTGCCCGGAGCTATTTCTCTACCTCTTCCTGGATAATGGCATTTCTTTCCGGTGCAAACTTTCTTCTCCTTTGATGGATTGGTTTGAAGGACCTATCAATGCCAAGTTTGTGAGTGATTACATCTTTAGATATACCTGTCATTTCTTCGTGTTTCCATGCAAAGGTAGTCTTTCTCCTTTTGAGGAAGGATACGAGGTCTTCTTTCATTTTGCCAAGGATCCCTGATCCGATATAGATTTTGGATTCAGGATCATGAGGATCCATGAGGATTTCTACCACATCCTGCTCTCTTGCCTCCAAGACATCCCTTGGAGGATACTTTGATTGCTATTGCTCCCTTGACTTCGAGGCTGGTTTCATCGATGAAGTATAGCAATTCTTAGCCTCCTGCTGATCACTATCAATCTTGACTATTCCCCAAGGACTAGGGAGCTTCACACATTGATGGTAAGTAGATGGGACTGCCTTCATATCGTGTATCCAGGGCCTGCCAAGGATAACATTACAACAAGATAAACAGTCAATAACACAAAATTTTTTATAAGAGTGTAGGCCTTCGATATATATTGGGAGCTTAATGTCCCCCAGGGTATTCTTAGTTTCGCCACTAAATCCCACGAGCACGGAGGATCTTGGTATGATATCTGATTCAGGGATACCCATCTTCTTTAGAACATCAAGCTGGATAATGTTTACTGAGCTTCCTCCGTCTATAAGGATCCTGCGGACAAAATGGTTAGAAATGAAAAGAGTAATAACTAAGCCATCGTGATGAGGATCCTGGATATCAACACGATCATCCTCATCAAAGGTTATGACTTTTCCTTCGGAGACACTTGATGTTCGAACGGGTTTTTCTCCATTATCCATTTTAGTTTCCTTTGCATGCCTTTTAGCTGCTGAGAAGGATGTGCCGCAAATGTCTGATCCTCCAGAAATAAAGTTTATTACTTGTGCATCTGCTGGAGGGGCCGGAGCTTTCTCAGGGATCCTTTCAGGATCCTGAGTCCTTGACTTTTTTCTACCCTACAATTCTTTTAGATGCCCCTTGCTCAACAAGTATCCAATTTCCTTTCTTAGTGCAATGCATTCTTCTGTGAGATGCCCAAAATCCTCATGGTATGCACACCACTTTGATTTATCTTTGGTTGCAGCTGGTCTGTCATTTTTTCTGGGCCATCTTGCTTTATCACCTAGATTCTGCATCGCAAGGATTAGTTCATTGTTATCAACAGAAAAACAATATTCAGAGATTGGAGGATAATCCTCATCATCCTCTTCCTGATCAACAGCATGCACGTTCTGGTTATCAGATTTATTATAGGATCTGAACTTGTTGTTCTTGAACGAGGATCCTTGCTTCTCTTGTTTTGAGGATCCTGCTAATCTTTCCTGGATCCTCTTATCGTCCTCTAGCCGGATGAACCTGAGTGCCCGGGTTCTTACCTCATCTAGGTTCCTGCATGGTGTCATAACAAGATCATCATAGAACAATGAATCCCTAAGCAATCCCATTTTGAAGGCCTCAACAGCCGTGGCTATATCCAAGTTGGGAATGTCTAAGGATTCTTTACTGAATTTGGTAATGTAATCCCTTAATGATTCATTATGACCCTGGGTTATCCTATATAGATCACTAGTTAATCGTTCAAATTTTCTACTACAAGAAAACTGGTTATTAAATAGGTTAACTAGATTAGCGAATGAGGTAATAGAGTAGGGGGGAAGACTTAGCAGCCATTTGAGAGCTGATCCAGTAAGAGTGGATCCGAATCCCTTGCACAGGCATGCTTCCTTTAACCTTTCTGGGATTGGATTGATCTCCATCCTCTCCCTGTATTGTGCTATGTGTTCTTCAGGATCCGTCGAACCATCATACAGCTTCATGGTTGGCACATGGAACCTCTTGGGTATCTCAGCATCACAGATTGGTGGTGCAAAACGAGATATCTTGTGGCTCCCATCTGCAATCTCTGGGATAGGTTTGACCACTCCTGGAACACTTGATATCATATCCTTCAACTTTTGCAACTCTCTGGCCATGGTGTGGTTGATACCTGGATCCTGCATAAGGCCATGATTAGTAGTATAAGAATTATTAAAAGTGTTACCTCCTATTGGATTCAAATTAGGAAGAATGGATGTTAATCCATATTGTTGGGGCTCTGGAATGATCGAAGGACCAGTAGAAGCAATGGTCTGCATCAGAATAAAATCTCCCTGATGGACATCTGAACTTCCTGTTTGCAAACTCCTCAAGGATCCTGGCATCTGGAAGGATCCCTGAAACTGAGACGATCCTGGAACAAAGGATGATCCTTGAACCTGGGATGATCCTGGAACAAAGGAGGATCCTTGAACCTGGGATGATCTTGGAACAAAGGAGGATCCTTGAACCTGGGATGATCCTGGAACAAAGGAGGATCCTTGAACCTGGGATGATCCTGGAACAAAGGAAGATCCTTGAATCTGCTGCGCTCCTGAGTATCCTCCTGAATTCATGAAGGATCCCATATGCTGAGGATAGGATCCCGCTGGCTGGAAATATGAACCTGATGCCTGGGTCACTGTTGTTGCTCCGTAGTGCACTCCTTTTGGTCCACCCACATATTGAACATCTGGAACCACTGATGGCTGAGAAGTAATCACCGGAGTATCAAAATTCAAAGATCTGGGCGCAAGTGGGGAATGATCCTCTGCCGTTTTCTTTTGTTTCTTGAGATCTCCGATTTCTTTGAGAATCCTTTCATTGGTCTTATCCTGTTGCTGTATATGATCCTTCATCTGCAAAATCAAAGTAAACATGTCACTAGTAGTAGGAGTGTAAGAAGCAGAAGAAGTTGGAGGTTTGGAGAAAATGGGAGTTGGTTTCTTCTCGGCATTTTTCTGAGGTCCAGAAGGTGGTGGAGGCAAAGGTGGAATGCCCTGAGATGAATTGACCGCAGACATTGCAGTAGAGGTATTCTTCAATGATGAAGCCATGTATTTGTATGCAATGAACCGGAATGATCACCAACAAAAAAAAACTTCTTAGGAATGAAGCACCAATAGCCCCATGGTGGGCGCCAAACTGTTTTGGTCAAAAAATCTGATGAGTATAATGCAACCAAACTCTCTGTTACGGGGTATGATGCTTGAATTACTTTGTAGCAATAAGGATCACTATGAAAAATAAATAACAAGTGACACAAGGTTTATACGGGGAAAAAGCCCTTGATCAAGAGTTGATCTCCGGCACAAAAAACCCCAGGTGATGGAAACTACCGATCACCAAGCTCAAATAAATCAGTAAATGTTTACAACTTCGGATAGTAACGAGCTAGGTACAAGGATCACTATGGTGAAATGTGTAAAAGTGAGCGAAAACTGTTAAGTGTTTGCCGAAAGCTTCAAGAGTGCAATTGTACGAGAGTGTGTGTAGCTGAAAATGGCTAAGTGTTCTAATTACTAGCTCGTCACCCCTTTAAAAATAGAAGTTAACTACGCTAACAAACTATCCGACTTTTGTGCCATGCTCCCACGTTCTCCACAACGTCCATTTCCAGTCAAACGTGTGCGAAATACCCGTGGAATATTCCATAGTAACGTTGCCAAGACCAAGTCAAGCTTGTTACTCCTGCATAATAATACAAACAATCAATCGTTAGTATGAGGATCCTTAAGGTGATCCATGATCCTGATCCTGAAGCTCTTCTGAGGATCACTATCTGTCACAGAAGTAAGGATCATTAATTAGGATAACAAGTAAGGATCACTAATTGTTAGAAAATCCTCCCCTAACAGTTAGTAGTATAAGAATTATTAAAAGTGTTACCTCCCATTGGATTCAAATTAGGAAGAGTGGATGTTAATCCATATTGTTGGAGCTCTGGAATGACCGATGGACCAGTAGAAGCAATGGTTTGCATTGGAATGAAATCCCCCTGATGGACGTCGGAACTTCCTGATTGCAAACTCCTTAAGGATCCTGGAATTTGGAAGGATCCTTGAAACTGTGAGTATCCTTGGACCTGGGAGGATCGTGGAACATAGGAGGATCCTTGAACCTGGGAGGATCCTTGAACCTGGGAGGATCCTTGAACCTGGGAGGATCCTTGAACCTGGGAGGATCCTTGAACCTGGGAGGATCCTTGAAATGGCCAGTACCCTTGAATCTGCTGCGCTCCCGAGTATCCTCCTGAGCTTGCAAAGGATCCTACATGCTGAGGATGGGAACCTGATGGTTAAAAGTGTAACCCTGAAGCCTGAGTCATTGCTGATGACCCGTAATGCACTCCTTTTGGTCCTCCAACATATTGAACGTCTGGAACCGCTGAAGGCTGAGAAGTTATAACCGGAGTATCAAAATTCAAAGATCTGGGCATTAGTGGGGAATGATCCTCTGCCGATCTCTTCTGTTTCTTGACGTCTCCGATTTCCCTAAGGATCCTTTCATTGGTCTTGTCCTGCTGCTGGATATGCTCCTTCATCTGCAAAATTAGAGTAAACAAGTCACTAGTAGTAGGAGTATAAGAAGCAGAAGAAGTTGGAGGTTTTGAGAAAATGGGAGTTGGTTTCTACTCGGCATTTTTCTGAGGTCCAGAAGGTGGTGGAGGCAAAGGTGGAATGCCCTGGGATGAATTGACTGCAGACATCGCACTAGAGGTATTCTTTGTTGATGAAGCCATCTGCTCATATGCAATGAACCGGAATGATCACAAAGATGAGAATTTCTTAGAAATGAAGCACCAATTGCCCCACGGTGGGCGCCAAACTGTTTTGGTCAAAAAATCTGATGAGGATAATGCAACCAAACTCTCTGTTAAGGGGTATGATGCTTGAATTGGTTTATAGCAATAAGGATCACTATGAAAAATAAATAACAAGTGACACAAGGTTTATACGGGGAAAAAGCCCTTGATCAAGAGTTGATCTCCGGCACAAAAAACCCCGGGTGATGGAAACTACCGATCACCAACTCAAATTAAACAAGTAACGTGTTACAACTTCGGATGATAGCGAGCTAAATACAAGGATCACTATAGTGTAATGTGTAAAAAGTGTATGAAATTGCTAAGTGAATGAACGAGAGCTGGTGTGAGCGGTTTTCAGAGTGTGTGTAGCCAAAAATAGCAAAAAGTTGTGTCTAATTAGCTCGCTACCCCATTTAAATCAGAAAATAACTAGCTTAACTAACTATCCGCATTTCGTGCCTTCTCCCCACGTTCTCCATAACGTTCACAAATGGTCCAGCAAGTGTAGAATTGCAGGGAATATTCTCCATAAATATCGCCAAGACCAAGTCCCAATTGATATTCCTGCAAAACAATTACGAATTCAAAACAGACAATCGTTAGTATAAGGATCCTTAGGATAATCCATGATCCTGATCCTGAAGCACTTCTGAGGATCACTAACTGACACAAAAGTAAGGATCACCAAATAGGATAACATTTGAGGATCACGGGTCATTTAGAAATCCACCCCTAACAGCAAGCATGAATACTTTTCCACCTGGTGCCTTAGGAAGCTTTCCAACTATATCCATTCCCCATCTCATGAATGGCCAAGAAGAAGATATAGGATGCAAGAGCTCTGCTGGTTGGTGAAGGATATTACTATGCCTCTGACAAGGATCACACTTCTTGGCATACTCCACAGCGTCCTTCTTCATAGTGGGCCAATAGTATCCTGTTCTCAGGATCCTTGAGAATAATGCCCTGCCCCCAGTGTGGTTTCCACAATCTCCTTCATGGAAATCCTTTAGGACTTCTTGAATTTCAGGATCCTCAATGCATCTAAAATATGGTCCTGCAAGAGATCGTTTATACAACATATTATTTAATATTGTAAATTGAGATACCTTAATTTTAAAAGCCCTTGGGTTTTGTCCTATAGGAATTTCTCCATGTTGTATGTATCTCATGATTGGGAGTATCCATGATCCTGAATGAGATTGGGTATCATCACTAGGGATGATTGCAGAATCTTCTCCTATCTCCATAGCTACATGATCCTTGATAGCAGGGGTCAGGATATGGATAATAGGGATTTCAATATCCTCAGGAATCTTCAAAGATGATCCTAGATTGGCTAATGCATCAGCTTCTGCATTCTCTTCCCTTGGTACCTGTGTCAAACTAAAGGATACAAAAGAGAGTGCCAATTCTTTGACTATCTCCAAATATTTGATTAGCTTTTCACCTTTAATAGCATAGGATCCATTAAAGTGATTAGTGATCAATAAAGAATCTACATGTACCTCAAGATACCTGATGCTCATATGCTTTGCAATTTGCAAACCAGCTATCAAGGCTTCATATTCAGCCTCATTGTTGGTAGTTTGAAATTCACAAGCTATGGAGTGGGGTATTATGTCCCCCTGTGGCGATTTTAGTAGTATTCCAAGCCCTGTTCCATTCACATTGGAGGATCCATCAGTAAACAGTATCCAAGGATCCTTGGTTTCTTCAAGCTGTTGGACTTCTAGTTCAGCTTCCTTTTGCAAATCACTACTGAAATCTGCCACAAAGTCAGCTAATGCTTGGGATTTAATGGTTGTCCTAGGCTCATATCTTATATCATATGCACTCAACTTCACTGCCCACTTAGCCATCCTTCCTGACATTTCAGGTTTCCTGAGAACATTCTTAATTGGGAAATTAGTTTTAACAATAATGGCATGAGTCTCAAAATAATGTCTTAATTTAGTAGATGCCATAATTAATGCAAGGATAAGTTTTTCTAAATGTGAATACCTGGATTCAGCATCAAGTAAGCTCTTACTTACATAATAAACAGGATGTTGTGTACCTTGGTGATCCTTAACAAGGACCGCACTTACTGCTTTTGAGGATACCGCCAAATATAAGGATAACACATCTCCCTTTTCTGGTTTCATTAAGGCTGGGGCTGAGGATAGGTAATCTTTAAGAGCTTTAAGGGCACTTTCATGCTTCTCAGTCCATTCAAATTTCTTGTTTTTCCTCAGGATGTCATAGAACTCCTTGCACTTTTCTGAGGATTTGGATATGAATCTGTTCAGGGCTGCGATCCTGCCAGTCAACCTTTGCACATCCTTAGCATTGGCAGGAGATTTGATATTCACGATAGCCTTAATTTGCTCTGGACTTGCTTCAATGCCCCTATTTGTTACCATATATCCTAAGAATTTACCTGCCTTTACACCAAAATGACACTTAGAAGGATTTAGTTTCATATTAAATTTATCAAGGATATTGAATGCTTCCTCCAAGTCTTTAAGGTGATCCTCAGCTCTTTTGGACTTAACCACCATGTCATCAATATAGACTTCCATAGTGTATCCAATTTGTTCCTTGAACATCATATTGACAAGCCTTTGGTAAGTAGCACCTGCATTCCTTAATCCAAATGGCATAGCAATATAACAGTATATACCAGTTGGGGTCATAAAGGCTGTATCCTCTTGATCGGATGGTTCCATCTGAATTTGTTGAAATCCAGATGACGCATCCATAAAAGTTAACAACTCATGACCCGCGGTAGCATCCACCATGGAGTCAATGTGGGGTAATGGGAAAGGATCCTTGGGACATGCCTTGTTTAAATCTGTAAAATCGACACATACCCTCCACTTTCCATTTTTCTTTTGAACAACAACCACATTGGCTAACCATCTTGGATACTTAGCCTCTCTAATCATACCTGCTCGAAGTAGCTTATCTACCTCTTCCTGGATAATAGCATTTCTTTCAGGTGCAAACTTCCTCCTCTTTTGATGAATTGGCTTGAATGACCTGTCAATGCCAAGTTTGTGAGTAATTATATCCTTAGATATACCTGTCATGTCTTCATGTTTCCAGGCAAAGGTGGTCTTCCTTCTTTTGAGAAAGGATACTAGCTCTTGTTCAATATCGCTAAGGATCCCTGACCCTATGAAGATCTTGGATTCAGGATCATCAGGATCTATGAGGATTTCTTTCAAATCCTGTTCTCTTGCCTCCAAGACGTCTCTTGAAGGATACTTTAATTGCTATTGCTCCCTTGGTCTTGAGGCTGGTTTCATTGATGAGGTATAGCAATTCTTAGCCTCCTGTTGATCACTCTCAATTTTCACCACTCCCCATGGACTTGGAAGCTTTACACACTGATGATAGGTGGATGGAACTGCCTTCATATCATGTATCTATGGCCTGCCAAGGATAACGTTACAACACGATAAGCAATCAATAACACAAAACTTTTGATAAGAATGCAATCCTTCAATATAGATTGGGAGTTTGATGTCCCCCAATGTATTCTTTGTTTCTCCACTGAATCCCACAAGTACTGAGGATCTTGGGATAATATCGGACTCTGGGATATTCATTTTCTTGAGAACATCCAGCTGAATGATGTTCACAGAGCTTCCTCCATCTATAAGGATCATGCGAACAAAGTGGTTAGAAATAAACAATGTAATTACGAGACCGTCATGGTGAGGATCCTGGATGTCAACACGATCATCCTCATCAAAAGTAATGACTTTATCCTGGGTGACAACGGAGGTCCTAACGGGTCTGTCTCCATTATCCATCTTGGTCTCCTTAGCATGTCTTTTTGCTGCTGAGAAGGATGTACCACAGATGTCTGATCCACCGGATATGAAATTTATGACTTGTGCATCTGCCGGAGGAGCAGGAGCCCTTTCCGGGATCCTTTCAGGATCCTGGGTTCTTGACTTCTTTCGTCCCAAGAGTTCCTTTAAATGCCCCTTGCTCAACAAATAACCAATTTCCTTTCTAAGTGCAATACATTCTTCAGTGAGATGCCCAAAATCCTCATGATATGCACACCACTTGGATTTATCCTTTGTAGCAGCTGGTTTATCACTTTTCCTTGGCCACCTAGCTTTCTCACCTAGATTCTGCATTGCAAGGATTAGTTCATTGTTATCAACAGAGAAACAATATTCAGAAATAGGAGGATAATTCTCATCATCCTCTTCTTGTTCCACTGCGTGCACATTCTGGTTATCAGATCTGTTATAGGACTTGGATTTGTTGTTCCTGAAGTAGGATCCTTGCTTATCCTGTTTTGAGGATCCTGTCAATCTGTCCTGGATCCTTTTGTCATCCTCTAGGCGGATGAACCTAAGGGCCCTAGTCCTTACTTCATCAAGATTCCTGCAAGGTGTCATAACAAGATCATCATAGAATAATGAATCCCTAAGCAACCCCATTTTAAAGGCTTCAACAGCTGTAGCTATATCCAAATTGGGAATATCTAAGGATTCTTTACTAAACTTAGTGATATAATCTCTAAGTGATTCATTTTGACCTTGTGTTACCCTATATAGATCACTAGTTAATCGTTCAAACTTTCTGCTACAAGAGAATTGACTATTGAACAAGTTAACTAAATTAGCAAACGAAGTAATAGAGTAAGGGGGAAGACTTAGCAGCCATTTAAGAGCAGATCCTGTAAGTGTGGATCCAAATCCCTTGCATAGACATGCTTCTTTCAACCTTTCCGGAATTGGATTGATCTCCATCCTCTCCCTGTATTGAGCTACATGCTCTTCTGGATCCGTTGAACCATCATATAGCTTCATTGATGGTATCTGGAATCTTTTAGGTATCTCAGCATCACACAAAGGTGGTGCAAAACGAGATATCCTATGGCTACCATCCGCAATCTCAGGAATGGGTTTAACCACTCCTGGTACACTGGATATCATATCCTTAAGCTTCTGCAGTTCCCTAGCCATGGCCTGATTGATACCTGTATCCTGCATAAAGCCATGGTTAGTGTTATATAAATTATTAAAAGTGTTACCTCCCACAGGATTCGAGTTTGGAATTCCGGATGTGAATCCATCTTGTCGAGACTCTGGCATGATTGAAGGACCAAAGGAGGCAATGGTCTGCATTGGTATGAAGTCTCCTTGATGGACGTCTGAGTTCTGAGGTTGCATATTTCTCGAGGATCCTTGATTTTGAAGGGGGTTGGATCCTTGGAATTGCGATGATCCTTGAACCTGAAAGGATCCTGGGACCAGAGAGGATCCTTGGACCTGGGAGGATCCTTGGACCTGGGAGGATCCTCGGACCTGGGAGGATCCTTGGACCTGGGAGGATCCTTGTACCGCATGCATTCCCACATATCCTCCTGACGTGAAGTATCCCTGATGCTGAGAAGAGGATCCTAATGGTTGAGAAGAGGATCCCTGAGGCTGGAAGCAAGAACCAAATGCCTGACTCATTGTTGTTGTCCCATAACGCCTTCCTGATACTTCACCCAAGTATTGCACGTCCGGAACTGCTGAGTATTGTGAGGTTATGACCGGAGTGTCGAAGTTCAGCGATCTTGGCATCAGAGGGGAGTGATCCTCCACTGATTTCTTCTGTTTCTTGATTTCATCGATCTCACGGAGGATCCTTTCGTTGGTCTTATCCTGCTCTTGTGTATGATTCCTCATCTGCAAAATCAAGGCATAGAGATCATTAGTAGTAGGATTAGTTGAAACAGAAGAAGTAGGTGGTTTTTGGAAAATAGGAGTTGGTTTCTTCGCAGAATTCTCAGCATTCTTTTGGGATCCAGAAGGTCGTGGAGGCAAAGGAGGAACGCCTTGTGAGGAACTGAATGAGGGCATCAAACTTGAAGTATTCTTCACTGAGGAAGCCATCTGTTTGGTTGTAGCGAACCGAAATAACCACGAAAACACGAATCTTTCTAAGAATGAAGCACCAATTGCCCCACGGTGGGCGCCAAACTGTTTTGGTAAAAAATCAAGCAATGACAATGTAACCAAACTATCTGTTGTGAGGTATGATGCTTGAATTGATGAACAACGACAAGGATCACTATAAAGTGTAATGAACAAATGACACGAAGATTTGTACGGGGAAAAAGCCCTTGATCAAGAGTTGATCTCCGGCACAAAAAACCCCGGGTGATGGAAACTACCAATCACCAACTCAAATTAAACAAACAATCTGTTACAACTTCGGATGATAGCGAGCTAAGTACAAGGATCACTATAGTGTATCGTGTAGAAATGTATGAAAAATGCTAAGTGTTTTCTCGAGAGCTGATGAGAGCGGTTGTATGAGTGTGTGTGTAGCCAAAAATAGCTAAGTGTTTCTAAAATAGCTCGCTACCCCTTTAAAAATAGAAAATATCAAGCCTAACTAACATTCCGCAAATCATGCAAGTCTTCCACGACTCCACAACGTCCATTTCTGACCAAGCACGTGCGGAATAGACTGAGAATATTCTCCAGGAATGTCGCCAAGACTAAGTCCAAGTTGATATTCCTGCAAAACATTTACGAATTCAAAGTAGACAATCGTTAGTACAAGGATCCTTATAGTGATCCATGATCCTGATCCTGCAACACTTCTGAGGATCACTACTTCAGACAGAATTGAGGATCACTAAATCTAACAGTAAATAAGGATCACTGGTCATTTAGAAATCCACCCCTAACAGCCACCTAGCCTTGTCTCCTAAACCCTGCATGGCATACATCAATTCAGGAATGTTAACAGAAAAGCAATATTCAGATAATTCAGGATATTCTTCAGGATCCTCATCTTCGATAGCATTCACTTTCTTGTTTTCATTTCTACCATATGGCTTAGGGCGATATGGCTTAAATGAGGATTCTGACTTCCTGTTAATTGACTCATAGGTGTTGGATGAGTTCATCCTCTCTTGCATCTTTCTGTCATCCTCCAATCGAATATATCTTAGGGCCCTGTTTCGAGCTTCATCCAAGTTCCTGCATGGGTTCATTACAAGGTCTTGGTAAAATTGAGAATCTTTTTGCAGCCCCATCTTGAAAGCTTGCACAGCTGTTGCAACATCAAGATGCGGAGTGTCTAAGGATTCCCGGCTGAACTTGTTCAAATAATCCCTTAGGGATTCTTGAGGCCCCTGTGTTATCCTGTAGAGGTCACTTGTTAGTTTTTCAAAGCTTCTACTACAAGAAAACTGACTATTAAATAAATTGACTAGGTGAGCAAAAGATGTGATTGAATGAGGAGGAACATTCAGGAGCCATTTCAAGGCTGATTCTGTTAAGGTAGAACCAAATACCTTGCACAAGCATGCTTCCTTGAGCTCTGGTGGGATAGGGTTAATCTCCATTCTTTCCCTATACTGGGCAATATGCTCTTCAGGATCCGTTGTTCCATCATAAAGCTTCATGTTGGGGGTTTGAAATCTCTTTGGAATCTCAGCATCACAGATAGGATATGCAAAGCGAGATATCCTGTGGCTGTCTTGGGACACTTCCGGGATTGGCTGGACCACTCCAGGTACACTGGATATCATGTCCTTCAACTTCTAAAGCTCCCTAGTAAATGCTGATGTTACACCTGTATCCTGCAGAGATCCACTATTGTTAGCAGCATGAGTATTATTATTATTTGACATATTACCCATCTGAGGATTCTGCCCATATCCTGAAGCATATCCTGAGCTCCTCATGGTTGACATCCTGACCGAGGAGGGTATTTCAGGAGTATGATTCTAAGGAAGGTTGGGCACAATAATCCCCCTATTATCCTCAGTGTACACAGCCGAACTGAAGTTCAAAGTTCTGGGTTGTAATGGGGTGACGATATCCTCAGCAGATCTGCTCGAGCCAGACTTCAGGAGTTGTATTTCCCTCAACAGCATTTGGTTTGTTTCCTGTTGCTGCCTCATTTGTTCCTACACACTTCCAAATAAGGTTAGAATTTCATCATTAGAAGCTAAAATAGGAGCAGATCCCTGAATACTCCGAGTAGGGATAATATCCTGAGGTTGTGAAGAAGATTGCATCCTTGGAGGAGGTGGTGGAAGCACCAGACCAATAGTAGCAGAGGTTGTAGCAGACACAGTGGAGGAGCTCATGTTTGATCTTGAGGCCATTGTAAACAATGTGGCAAAAAGTTTTGAAAATAGAAAACCGATTAACGATTTCCTCAAGTTTTTTAGTAAAGAGAGCACCACTTGCCCCACGGTGGGCGCCAAATTGTTGTGGTCAAAAATTACCGAAGCAAATAAGTGATCAAATTAGTTAAGTGAGGTAGTGTGCTAAAAAGTGTGTTGAAAATATGCTGGTTAAGTTGTTTGGAAAAACAGTATTCAGGATACGGCTCAGGATATTGAGCTGTATCTACGATCAAACAATGAGCAAAAAGTAAAGGGGGTGACACGAGATATACGAGGAAAGCCCTTGATCAATCTGGATCGCCGGCATAAAACCTTGGGAGCTGACAATCACAGCTGCCTTGTTCTTCTTATTGCTTTGAACTTCAGGATACAGTGCAGGATATTGACCAGATCGCTAAGTGTTACAATGCTTTTGTGCGAAAGTGAAAATTGCTAGAGAACAAGTGTAAGAGTGTAGTAAGTGTTGATGTGATGTCCTATTCGATCTGATATACCCACCTATTTATAGTAACGAATTACAAACGAAAACTCCTATAAATATGGGATGCTCCGAATATTCCATTGTTAACGTTGTAGACCGAGTAATGCGGCTTCAACGTCTTTATTTGAACGACTTGGACCGAGTCTTCCGTGGAATGAGTCCTCGTGAACGTTGCTAGCTTCTAAGCCACGTACCTGCACATAATCCGTTAGTGATCCTGAGGATACCATTCAGGATGTTACCAATATCCTGAATCAGCATCCCGGATGTGAACAAATATCATACAACCAAGATATAACCCAAGATATTTCTCAGGATATGGGCTCAGAATTTCACCCATAACAATATATATATATATATATATATATATGTATATATATATTTGGTGAAATATATATATAACAGTTTAACGATTCATTAATCTAATACACAGTTCAACGAACAATAAAGACATACAAGTCTTACACATATTTAAGACACAAGACTTGTACTCAAGTCATTTACAAAGACCGAAGTGTCTAACAAATATAAGAACATTTGTAGGTCGCAACATTGTTCAAGACGACCACGCGTAAGATCACAAACAGGTATCATTCATAGACGCAATACTGTGAGATCATGTCCCTATTCATTTAAATGTTTTACAACTTTACAACTATCAGGGAAGATACATGTTCAATCGTATGTTAAAGTTAGGGAATGAAACACCTTAGATCATGTGCGAATTAGGGTTATACATCTAAGCACCATTAATCCAGTTTGGACCTAGGTACAAGTGGTTAGATCTAATGGGTTTTGGCGAGCCCCACTCTTGGTCGTGGACCCATACAGAAGAGTGCTTTTGTGTCCCAGTCGATAGGAGTCGACATAAAATCGTCTAGGTTTGGATTGCTTCCTTTTTCGTCACACATATTAATGTCCTTGCAAAACATTAATGATCAACGATTTCATTGACGCTTTACATACTACAACTTACATTTTAAATACATCTTTTCAACTAAAACTGCATGAATTCGCCAACTTTTGTTGATGTTTTCCAAACTTAACATGTATTTCAGGGAATTAATGGACCATGTCGGGATTCTAAGTCAAGATAACAAGTACCGGAACTCCATGCCATCTTTTGGAGGGTTTAACTATTATATTCCGCCTCTTTGCGGAAATATGATGGTTTAAACCTTAGTAGTTTATTTTCAGTTTGATGTATGAAACTATAACACTTTGCTTTTATGTTAATGGTTGGTAACCGAAACACTAAACTTATGTTGTAATCTTTTGAAACACTTATGTAATGGCAATGGAGTATGTTTTATTCATATAGTTTGTTCATGTACATCGATATTTATGCAATGAAAACCATACAGATCACACCTCGCGCTTCCGCTATGAGCGGGTGTGACAGGTTGGTATTAGAGCATCGATTGTAGTGAACCAGGATTCTTTCTCGAGTCTAAGTATACAATCACTAGGGATCTCTCACGAAAACCATTTAAACACAAACAAATGTTTTCATTTGCATAAACATTTTTCATGGTCCATTTTCAACAAGAATTCATCTCATACAAATCAAGCAAGGACACTAGTGTCTTAGTCATCTAAATGGTAGACATGCAACTTTAAGTTAATCCACAGAACTCAATTGGGATAACTTAAAATGAACATTATGTGAAAAATACATTTCGAGTATATATGTAAAGTAACAAATAATCATACGTGTCGAACAACTTATTTCTCAGGTCACCATGTCTTCATCTGAAGGTAGCAATGTATACGACGATGTACCATGGAGATTGTATCCGACAACGATTATGTGCCGGTGGTTCAGGTCATCTTATCTGATAGCGACTCTACATCTGACAGCGACATGGACGACTTCCAACCATTCGCACTTCTGGGCGACATCATCGATGATGACGTGTTAGCTATTCCTCCTCCACTCAACGATATAGTTATTTTGGGTCACCCGGAGGGTGAACATGTTGTCGAGATTATACCCTTTGACGTCGCTCCTCTTGATATCATGCCTTTTATCGTCGACCTCGACGATGACGACGACGTCATTCCAGTGATTCCGGTGGATCACATGGATGCTGATTTGGGAGACGGAGAAGTTCACGATGTGGTTATCTTAGACATCGCATCACCAGTGGTCTTGGTGATCGATATTTCTTCTGATGCAGATACCGACTTGGATGCTTTCTCTTATGCATCCGTTACTTCGTCTGCACTGGAGGCCATTGGCCTACAGCAAAACGCAGACTTTGGGGATGACGTCATGCCAGCAGAGCCAGCCATCCCTGCTCCTGTTCAGGTCCCTGCTGTAGATACATCTCCTGAGCACATTCGCCTCATGCGCTTCACACCTATCATACCACCTACTAGTCATACCGATGAGGCCGGACCATCCGGACATGCCCACATACCACCCAGTGATACGGACCTATACTATCAGCAGTTCCGCTCAGTACCACAGGTCCCTGTTGAGCCTCCTATTACACCACACTCTCCACCTCATGTTATGCCCACGTCAGATCCATACCATCCATCGCATTTCCCAGCTGTTACTACCGACGATCTTCTACTGTCTCTACAACTTCTGGTCGACATACTTTTTCGCAGAGTCCATGAGCTTCAGCAGCGTGATGACGCTAGACCTCCACCACCACCAGTTCATCCACCACCACCACCTGCTTTTCCACCTAACTTACGTGCTCGTGTGCTGACACTCGAGCAGCAGATAGACTTTCTTATCTGTCGAGTTCATGAACTCGAAGAGGAGCTTACTCACCTTCATGGTTTGGTACTTCTAACTCCACCACCTATCCCCCCTCCACCATAGACTTTCACTTGCAGGTTATCTTTTGTAACGGGATGTAGTTACCCGTTTTTGTGTACATATTGACGCTCCACCAAGTTTTGAAGACAACCGACAGACAGCGGATCACACAGTTTGAAGGAAGATTTTGTTATCTCTTTTGTTGTACTAGACTAGTATGACCGGGTTATGTAGCCCGAGTCCATTTTGTTTCCTTTCAAACGATTATGTAACCGGTTGACTAATATATATGAAAAACTTGGTGTTATCTTTTATATGCATCTGAATGGTCTGGTTGGACATATCTTATTGCTTATGTTAACTTATTTACTTGCATTATATGTTTCTTGGTGATATTGCTATTAATGTTATGAATTTTTTTTCTTCTTTCTTCTTACTTAGTAAAAATATTTAACAAACCAAATCAACGTCTAATTTTTATCCTATTTCTCCTTTGGAAGAATCATGCCACCGAGGAGAGCTTTACGTTCACGGACAGTTAATCCACCCCCACCCCCACCAATGCCTACGACTGAGGCAGAACTGAATGCACTAATTGAAGAAAGGATAACACAAGCCATAGCACTGTACGAAGCATCGCGCGTCGAAACCAGTGGCGGCACTGGTGGAACAGGTGGTACTTCAAACGAAAACAATGCTAATGGTAATGGTTAGTCATTTTCTTTTGGTGACAACTCATTCAATCCCTTTTGTTATCTATTCGTGCGATTCAGTGTTTGCTCATTCATAATCCGTTTGTCCAATTTCAGGGTGCACGTTCAAGCAGTTTCTAGACTGCAAGCCACTTAACTACGATGGCATAGGCGGTGCTGTGGCTTTCGTGCGGTCGACTGAGAAAACGGATTCCACTATCAGAATGAGCAGATGTTCCGCTAATCAGCATGTCACTTTCGTTACTGGCCTGTTTCTCAACGAGGCCCTTACATGGTGGAACTTACAAGTGCAAACTTTGGGTGATAACGCTGCTTATGCGTTGACTTGGGATGAACTGAAGGAACGTATGAGGGATAAGTACTGTTCTCGTGCTGAACTCCAGAAGTTGGAGAACGATTTTTGGCACCTTACCATGGTCGGAGCTGATATCACTGGATATACGCAAAGGTTTCACGATCTGTCCCGTGTGATTCCTTATCTTGTATCACCAGAATACAAGCGTATCGAACGCTACATCTGGGGACTTTCTCCCAAGATTCGGAGTCTGGTTACTGGAGCTAAGCCCACGACTATTACTCAGGCTGTGACTATAGCCGTGAGTCTCACAGAAGACGGGGTCAGGATGAATATATTCTCAGAGAAAGGTGAAGAGAAGAAGGAAACACATGTCGAGTCTTCCAACAGTGAGAAGAGGAAGTACTCGAATTTCAAGAAGGGAACCCGTGGTAACAACAACAACTACAATAACAATAACTCCAACAACAACAACAACAGGCGATAGAATAACTCGCAAAAGGATGCAAGGGTGTTTGTAGCCACAAACGACACTGGTCCTAAGAAGTACGATGGTACTTTACCCAAGTGTGAGCGATGCAAATATCATCACTTGGGCGATTGTCGGTTTGTCAAGTGTGACAAGTGTGGCAAGAATGGCCACCGTGCTGAATCGTGTTGGGGAACGGGAAATAATACTGGATCGGGAAATGGAAATGGTAACAAGAATGGGAACGGAAATGGGCGTGGTCAAGGATGCTTTGGATGCGGAAGCAAAGATCACTTCAAGAAGGACTGTCCTAAATAAAACCCAGCTCAGGGTAGGGCATTTGTGATCGGAGCAAATGATGCGCGCCAAGACCCTAACGTTATCACTGGTACGTTCCTCATCAACAATCATTTCGCATCCATATTATTTGATACCGGTTCTGATTTTAGTTTCATTTCTATGGACTTTAAAAATATTTTGGGCATAGAAACAAGTAAGTTAGATGTGCCTTACTCAATAGAATTGGCAAACGGTAAACTAGTCGAGTCTAGGGAAGTTGCTAAGGGATGTTCCTTAGAACTTGGTGAAAGAACATTCAATATCGATCTCTTACCTGTGGAGTTGGGTAGTTTCGACGTAGTGGTTGGCATGGATTGGCTATCCGATAACCGAGCCGAAGTCGTGTGCCATGAGAAGATCATACGCCTACTACTAGCAAACGAAGAGACACTTGTTATACATGGAGAGAAGCGCGACACGCCAATACGGATTATCAATTGTATGAAGGCACAGAAGTGCTTACAGAAGGGTGGTATTGCATTCCTTGCGGATGTTGTCGACAAGAAGGCCGAGGGGCCGCAGCTGAAAGACATTCCTGTGATAAGAGACTTTCCTGAAGTCTTTCCTGACAACTTGCCGGGACTACCACCAATTCGACAAGTCGAGTTTCACATCGACTTAGTACCGGGAGCAACACCTGTAGCCAGATCTCCATATCGATTAGCACCTTCTGAGATGCAGGATTTGTCCACACAACTTTAAGAGTTGTCGGATAAGGGATTCATTAGACCAAGCTTCTCGCCTTGGGGAGCTCCAGTTCTTTTTGTTAAGAAGAAGGACGGGACATTCAGAATGTGTATCGACTACAGAGAGTTGAATAAACTCACCATCAAGAATCGGTATCCACTACCGAGGATTGATGACTTATTCGACCAACTGCAAGGTTCGAGCTTCTACTCCAAGATAGACTTACGATCGGGGTATCACCAGCTACGGATACAAGAAGAAAGCATACCGAAAACGGCCTTTCGAACTCGTTATGGTCATTATGAGTTTCTCGTTATGCCTTTTGGTTTAACGAACGCACCGGCGGTCTTCATGGATTTAATGAACCGCGTATGCAAGCCGTATCTCGACAAATTCGTCATAGTGTTCATTGGCGACATTTTGATATACTCTCGATCGGCAGACGAGCATGGACAACATTTGAGAACCATCTTAGAACTACTCAAGAAGGAGGAACTATACGCGAAGTTTTCCAAATGTGAGTTTTGGATTCATGAAGTGCAATTTCTCGGGCATATAGTGAACGAGAAAGGCATTCAAGTAGACCCCTAAAAAATCAAAGCAATTAAAAACTGGAAAGCACCCAAGACTCCAACTGAAGTCCGACAGTTCTTGGGATTAGCGGGGTATTATCGGAGGTTTATCGAGAATTTTTCAAAAATTGCTCAACTACTAACCTCCCTTACCCAAAAAGACAAGAAGTTCGATTGGGGTGAGAAACAAGAAGAGTCGTTTCAACTACTCAAGGATAAGTTGTGCGAGGCACCAATCTTATCACTACCCGAGGGTACCGATGACTTCGTAGTATACTGTGATGCATCGCATCAAGGTTTGGGATGCGTACTTATGCAGCGGGATAAAGTTATCGCGTATGCATCACGACAGCTAAAAGTTCATGAGAAGAACTATACCACTCACGACCTCGAGTTAGGCGCAGTGGTATTCTCTTTGAAGATTTGGCAGCATTACTTATATGGTACTCAGTGTACAATTTTCACGGATCATAAGAGTCTTCAGCACATATTCAATCAAAAGGAACTTAATATGCGTCAGCGACGCTGGATTGAATTACTGAACGACTATGATTGTGAAATCAAGTACCATCCGGGCAAGGCAAACGTTGTAGCAGACGCCTTGAGCCGCAAGGAACGGGTTAGAACTTTGAGAGTTCGAGCCTTAGAGATGACAATTCACACGGATCTTACCACACGAATCCGTGATGCATAACAAGAGGCACTTAAAGAAGAACATCTTAAAGCAGAATCACTTCGAGGCATGGAAGCACGGTTAGTGCCAAAGGAGGATGGAACTTTGTACGTTGCAGGTAGAATTTGGGTTCCACTCTTTGGAGGCCTTCGAGATCTTATTTTTTAGGAAGATCATAGGTCAAAGTACTCGATCCATCCTGGATCAGATAAAATGTACCAAGACTTGAAGGAGTACTATTGGTGGCCTAACCTCAAAAAGGATATCGCTATCCATGTCGGAAAATGCTTGACCTGCGCGAAGGTCAAGGCAGAGTATCAGAAACCATCGGGTTTACTACAACAACCAGAGATTCCCGTTTGGAAATAGGAACAGATATCGATGGACTTCATTACGAAGTTACCCAGGACCTCAAGAGGCCACAACATGATATGGGTAATCGTCGATAGGTTGACAAAGTCCGCACACTTCTTGCCGATTCGGGAGAAGGATAGTACAGAGAAACTGGCGGAACTCTATCTCAAGGAAACAGTGGCTCGTCATGGAGTGCCTATTTCAATCATTTCAGACCGAGATGGTCGCTTCATTTCAAGAATTTGGAAGTCTTTTCAGGAGGCATTTGGATCACGTTTGAATCTAAGCACGGCCTTTCATCCATAAATTGACGGCCAGAGTGAACGGACAATCCAAACACTCGAAGACATGCTTCGTGCGTGTGTTATGGATTTGGGCGGCAACTGGGATACTCACTTACCATTGGTTGAATTTTCCTACAACAACAACTACCACACAAGTATACAAGCTGCACCGTTCGAAGCTCTCTACGGTCGAAAGTGTCGCTCTCCGCTATGTTGGGTGGAAGCGGGCGATAAACAACTTATCGGTCCAGAGTTAGTCCAAGAGACTACAGATAAAATTTTCCAGATTAGAGACCGTATCAAGGCGGCTCGCGATCGACAAAAGAGCTACGCAGACAAGAGACAGAAGCCATTATCCTTCGAGGTCGGAGACAAGGTCTTATTGAAAGTCTCGCCTTGGAAGGGCGTAGCAAGATTCGGTAAGCGTGGAAAGCTTAACCTCCATTATGTAGGACCCTTTGAAATCTTGGAAAAGATTGGCACCGTTGCCTACAAGCTGAAGTTACCAGAAGAACTAAGTAGTGTACATAACACGTTTCATGTGTCAAACCTTAAGAATAGTCCAACACAAGAAACAGTTATCATCCCGGCGGATGAAGTTCACATAGACGACAAACTCCAAAACACTGAAGAACCAGTTGAGGTCATGGATTGGAAGATCCAGAAAACACGGAGAAGTCGTATCAAATTGGTAAAAGTTCGTTGGAACTCTCGACACGGACCCGAATATACTTGGGAACGTGAATATCAGATCAAGGCAAAATATCCTCACCTGTTCGCGAAGACTCCTGCAAAGGATGACTCAGCTAGAATTTCGGGACGAATCCCGAAATTCTTAATAACAGGGGGAGAATGTGACAACTGCCACTTTACGGTAACTTTCTTACACTTAAAATACTCATTTTTAGCTACATTTTTATTCATTTTGAACACCCGAACTGCGTATTTCGTGGCATACACTTAGAATACTCATGGAATACTTACTTAGGATGCATATGATTCATTTTTATTAAGTACATTTGAAACAGTTTAAACAATGCATCGAAACTACTAGAAAAGCACCTAGTAAACTAGTATTCTGACGAAAACGCAGGATCCGCCGAAATCATCTAAACGACATCTTTAGGACTCAGAAGAAAGTCCAACATCTAATATATATTAAACCCTACCTAGGAATGCAAGGGTTTGATTTAAAACCTTTCTGAAGTCCGATAACACTAAAAATTGCCCGAAAAGCACTAAAAGCGACGATTTCAACACTTTTCCGCAGAAATTCTGCAGAAATCAGCTTTCTAATATTTTTACAACATGTAAAAATGATTTTTAACATAGAATTCATGTGAGGATACATTCGGGTACCATCCGAACCAATAACGATATCAATTCACACAAGTTACACAACTTAGCGTTCAAATAACGTCTAACCGAAACAATTCGAAACGAATACCCGAACAATATCAAATCTTTTTTTAATGGTCATCTAGTGTTAATTGGATCATTATGGTCTAGTAATGATCATTTAACACCCTTTAAACACTTAAACACTTATACTTATAAATTTCCTAAACAACTACCTAAAGGTTCTAACACTTTTACTAAGTAAATTAAGAAGCAAAAACAAAGGGAATCCCCCCCCCCCCATTCACGGTTGCAACATCCCCTTGTGGGACCCACTTTTTCAACTTGTTACCATAATATCTAGATATTTTTACTTCATGTTGCAAGTTGATGCAAGTGGTGAAAGATGATCATTATTAACAACTAGTTACTTTTATTACTAACCATTTCATCACAACTTTTCACCTTTCATTACACACACAAACTCTCTCAACCATACCCCCATTTTCGGTCAAGAACACCCCTCCCCCATCTTCATTTTCAAGACACTTTCTTGATGATCAAGATGCATTTTCATGGAACTTGAGAAGATCTAAGGCATACACAAGTTGAAGCAAGCTTTCTCATCCATCTAAGAGCTTTCAACCATCAAATCTTCATCTTCTTTGCTTTTCATTTTCACCTAGATCATCCCTAGCCAAGAGCTAGAAGTGAGCCTTCTAAATCCCTTTTTTCATACTTATTTATGTATTTATTGTTTAAGGAACAAGTTATAACTAAAACAACCATACAAAATAAGATGAAAATACAAAGAAGCATAATAAAAATCATGATATATAAGATTGTTTATGTTGTGATTTAAAGCTTATTTCTTGCATATTTGATCTAGTATTGGTGAATATCATATGAATAACTTGTTAGATGATGTTTAAAAACATGATCTAATAAGTGTACATGAAAGTGTTAAAAGGGTTTTTGTTAAACATAAGGTTTAATGGATGATCATGATATTTGGTATTGTTAAAGTATATAAAGTTTTTAACTAAAAATAATGCTTTTACAAGATTATGAAAAGTAACATACAAGTTGAGTTTTTTATAAAACTTGATGAAACTAGAAGTAAACATGGATTTTAATCTAGTAAACATATGAAATGATCATACCGAAAACCCTACATGATTAAGGGTTCATCTTGTTAAGTTTATGTTATAAATCTCATATGTTTTGTTAAGAATATTATGAGTAAATTGTTGGTGATTTTGAAAAGAAAAAAGATATGTTTTATTAAACATGGCTAAATGATTAATACAAAGGTTATATGGCCAATTTTTCTTATAAACTTTATGTTATAATAACCATCATTTTTTTTGGCTAAATCTTTAAAAGAATAAAAAGATTTTAAAGAATGGTTTTTATAAAAATAAAGCTAGTTATAAATATATATTTTTGAGAAAATATATATTTAGTTAAGTTAATAACTTAAGTGCTATGTGTTATTTGGTTGTATTAGCTATATGTATTATAACTAGGAACTTGAATACAACGGTACAAATAAACACAATGTACTTTTCGACTAAAGTCTTACAAGACTACATATAAACACGCCTTAAAAACAACTTACGGACATTCCGAGCTTTCGGACACAACTTATGGTCAAAACAGACGACGGGCGAATCTATGAACATATCGCCATTCCGAGGAGTTACTACGACGCTTAGGCGATCTTTCGACGCGAATACATACAAATCACCGACAACATTATCCGAATGTTTTGAAAACTTATAAAAACTATTATGTATTCTTTTAATTAAAAAGCCTATAGTTAGTAACTTTTATAAAAATGAAAGAATATATTTTTAACACATGGGCTTATTTTATAACAAATGGGCTTATTTTACATATGGGCCTATTTTATATAAATGGATTTATTTTGATACAAATGGGCTTATTTTACAAATGGGCTTATCATCCTAATTGGGCTTAACATAAATACATGGGCTAAGCCCAATATCAAGACTCATGGGCTAAGCCCAAAACCAAACATTGGGCCAAGGCCCAATAACATTAAGCCTAATAACATTTGGGCCCAACACTATTTAGGCCCAACACTATTAAGGCCCAACATTATTTGGGCCCAATAACATGAATTCTTGGGCTAAGCCTAATAACATATAATTGATAAAAATTACAATTATACAATTTACTTATACAAGACACGAAATCAAGAAGACAAGACCCGATGATACAACTCACAAGATACAAGATTACATATATATATATATATATATATTTGGTGAAATATATATATAACAGTTTAATGATTCATTCATCTAATACACAGTTCAACGAACAATAAAGACATACAAGTCTTACACATATTTAAGACACAAGACTTGTACTCAAGTCGTTTACAAAGACCGAAATGTCTAACAAATATAAGAAAATTTGTAGGTCGCAACATTGTTCAAGACGACCACGCGTAAGATCACAAACACGTATCATTCACGGACGCAATACTGTGAGTTCATGTCCCCTATTCATTTAAATGTTTTACAACTTTACAACTATCGGGGAAGATACATGTTCAATCGTATGTTAAAGTTAGGGAATGAAACACCTTAGATCATGTGCGAATTAGGGTTATACATCTAAGCACCATTAATCCAGTTTGGACCTAGGTACAAGTGGTTAGATCTAATGGGTTTTGGCGAGCCCCACTCTTGGTCGTGGACCCATACAGAAGAGTGCTTTTGTGTCCCAGTCGATAGGAGTCGACATAAAATCGTCTAGGTTTGGATTGCTTCCTTTTTCGTCACACATATTAATGTCCTTGCAAAACATTAATGATCAACGATTTCATTGACGCTTTACATACTACAACTTACATTTTAAATACATCTTTTACAACTAAAACTGCATGAATTCGCCAAATTTTGTTGATGTTTTCCAAACTTAACATGTATTTCAGGGAATTAATAGACCATGTCGGGATTCTAAGTCAAGATAACAAGTACCGGAACTCCATGCCATCTTTTGGAGGGTTTAACTATTATATTCCGCCTCTTTGCGGAAATATGATGGTTTAAACCTTAGTAGTTTATTTTCATTTTGATGTATGAAACTATAACACTTTGCTTTTATGTTAATGGTTTGTAACCGAAACACTAAACTTATGTTGTAATCTTTTGAAACACTTATGTAATGGCAATGGAGTATGTTTTATTCATATAGTTTGTTCATGTACATCGATATTTATGCAATGAAAACCATACATATCACACCTCGCGCTTTCGCTATGAGCGGGTGTGACAATTTCTACTAGACGCAAACACGGGCGTTACAGAAGGATTGGTGTTCTTTTGTAAATATGTAAGTTTGTAGCGTTGCTTGTTTTTGTCGGCCCGGTTTGGGTCGACGTTGTTCGTTAATGAAAGTTACGTTAAAAAAAAAACCATTCCGACAGAGATGAGCTAGAAACGAGGACGACAATTAAGAATTGTACGAGGTGGGAGATTTGAAATTAAAATTAGTTTGACTTTTATTCTTATATTATTTTGTTGTTATATGAAATTTTTGAATATTATAAAAATTTTAAAAAAAATAGTAACCTAGTGAGCTAGTAATTGCACACTGTTAGAACAAAAAATTAAAGTTTAGTTATTTTAGAGGGACAATATAAGTTTAGATGACTTAGTTGGAACAGTGGGCAAACTTAGTTATATTTCTGTGTTGTTTTCCCTTTTTAAGTATTATTATTATCTCTTTTTTTACCTTTTTCCCTAAACAAATAGAAAATATTGATATAACTAATTCGTAAAAAGTTAGATAATCATTTAAAATTATATAAAATTTACTATCCTTTTATGCAAAATCATTTTAAATATGTATTTACCTAATGATGCATTAGAAAATTATAAATTTCATCATTGTTCTTTGTGCTAGAATACTGAGCTGGATGTTTGATGAAGAACTCAAGTTGTTTGTAATCAAGTAAACCAAAATGTAGGTAAATGGTAAAAACTAAACTCGCAACCCTGGGATAAAAAGACAAGAATCATAAAATATATTACATCGACCATCTAACATTTTGGGACGACTTGGTATGTTAAAACCTAATACTTAAGTCTCCTCGTCCTAAAGAGAGGAATTGAAAATAGATGATATCATTACAACAGAACAAGGAAATCACCTTTTTAAAAGGTCATACATTCGTTTAAGAATTTTACACGGTTTACGCAACACATATGATTTTTTTCACAAACAAATTTTTTTATAAAAATGGAGTAAATCTCATATGAAATGACCATATTTACGTATTTGTGGCACCTTAGTAGAGTACCAATATCCCTAGGTGCAAAAAGACAATTCAATATGTGTTATGTCGTAGCCTAAATGTTAAGTTAGCAACACTTTCAAATGGCCCTTCTTCCGGACGTATATGTCAGCACAACATTCTACTCACAGGTTTTCCGAGGGGTATTCACTAAATAGGATTCCGGATTATTCAATCAAGTTATTTGGATTTTAATTGATTTTGAAAGTTTGAATTCAAAAACAAGATTCAAACTCGGGTTGATTTGAATAACCGGAATCATGAGATTAGTTAAATAAGCTAAATAAAACACATATAAACACAAAAATCATATGTGTATATATATTTTTTATAAAAGATGACATAATTCAAATTTGGATAGTTCTGGTTGAAAATCACAAATTCTAATTCGAATGGTAACCTGATTGAAAACGGAATTCAAGTTCCTAATTTAAATTTAATTCGAAATTTGAGTTTTTTTTTTACTACTATTTGAATAATCAACACCCCACCTACATACCCCTTATTTTATAAACAAATATATCCCCCTCCAAAAAATGATACAAACTAGTAAGATTACCGTGCGCGTTGCGCACAGAAATTCAACCGGTATCTATTCGATTCCGTTTATTACGGTATCAATAGAGTACCGACACTCAAGCAACCGCAAGAGAAGCCAAAAAGTATGTTAACACGTTTTGTATTTATCGACGAATTGTACACGTGTTTTAAAATTTATAAACCTTGGTTTCCACAAATTGTACACTAGTATCCACCCTGTGGAAAAAGAAAACGTCGAAACGCTAATAAAACTAAGTATGTTGAAACGACAAATCCAAAATTTTACAAAATGCGTATGTAAGTATTAAACATTTTTAGTACGATATTTATGATAAGATTAAAAAAATACAGTATTTTAAAATGAGATTAAAAGAAAATACTTGAAAATCAATTTTCTCATAAAATAAGATATGAGTTTCAATTAATTTGTCACCTCCGTTATATCTACTACTTCTAATAAAGCAAAACAAGCTTAAGCCACATGGCATTAGCTTAAGCCATTACTTGCCACGTGGCATTTGCTTAGACCACTTTTTTTTGCTTTTTCCGCCAAAACCATCCTCCTTAGCTTCTTTAATACGCTTCACTTCACTCCAAAACCCTAATACCCATCTCCTGCATCCGGTTCTTCCTTCTTCATCGATTGATCTTCGAAAAACATAGGTATGTTATTTTTCTTTTCTCTCTTTGATTTTTCTTTGTCATTGTTAAACACTATCTATTTCTTCCTTAAACCCTAGATATCATCTATCGATCTTTAATATGTTATTTGCAATCTCCTGAACCCTAGATTTCTTCATCTTCAATAGCGAGTGGAAGCAACCAGTTCTTATTATGCGGCGTATAAGGTATGTATCCGTGTTTTCAATTTTCTTTTTGCGGCGTTGTTGGTATCTGGAAGACCTAGCTGCCGCCTCTTCTTAGGGTTTTAGTGATTTCTAACTTATGCATTCATCAATACCTATATTCATTTCTTGAGTGCTTCTGTGATATTTTTCAAGATTTGGTGCTTTTTGAAAGATGGGATCCATCACTGTCTTCTCCAAACGATTCAACAAATAGGTAACAATTCTTCAAATATCAATTCATGTTTGATAATGTCGCTTCCTGTTTGATGTTCTCTATCATATGTTCATCTTTAGGTTTCCCGATTAAATTCACGTATTGAAGTAGATTTTGAGCAATTGTCAGAGGTGACGTTGTTTGCTGACACTATTACAGTTCAACAATTGGGAGTGATGATTTGGCATACCAGAAAGGTTATAGTACAAATTATTGTTTAAGCTTAAGCAATGTTTCATCCATCATTCTCTATTTAAATCCTTAAAATTGTGATGTCTTTGTACAACAGGTCCTTTAGAGAGCTGATCATTCTTCCAATCGATTGCAAGCAGGTTCGTTTTCCAAAGATTTGGTGTTATTTTGAGTCTTCTTTATCGTTCATCCAGTTGATTGTTAGCAGGTTCCTTTTCTTATCGATATGGTGTTATTTTGAGTCCCTTTTCATCAAATCGGTCTTATGATTATCTGTTAGGGTTTATCAATTCCTCATAAGTGGAGAAGAAGATCAAATTCCAGTTGATTTGATGATTTTGTGGTGAGTTATTTCTCCATCCTTTCCATACCTTTAGCCCCTTTTGCAAATTCTTTGCTTTTGCCTAACAGATATATGTTTTCAATTTTTATAACATTTTTTTAAAAGATGATACCATGGCGATTTTAACTTTCAAGACGAGAGAACATAATTTTTTACTTATAAATGATATTTGTGTTATGTATTGTAGTTAAATCATTGTTGTCCTTTTCTTTTTGAACATTTAAATTTGATGAATTAACTAAAATTATATTAGAAATTATCAGATTTAAATTCCAATTTAGGGTTAAGAATTTGCAAGATTATCTTTAAAGGCAATGAAAAGACATGATATCTCTTCAAAATCTTACATTTTCAATCTTTTTAATCATGTAAAGGTTTGTTATTTGATTTGCGTTCTTCAATTTTGCGTATTCTATTTTGATATTCTTCGTATTTCATCCGACAAGATGGTAAGGACTTATTAAGGGTTTCTAGCAATGTACTGATTGGGAAGATGAGTTTTTTTCCAGACAACATTCTTCATTCGACAACTAAGGTATGAATTGAATCAGTGGTCTCGAGCTTCTTCTCAGGTCCATGATTGTGATTGATTTTTTTTCACAATCATTTAGATGTTGATTATATTATGAATATATTAACCTCATTGGTTTTGAATTTAAGTTTGAATAATATTTAACTATTTAGGTAAATTGTTTTGACTGATTATTTCAAAATTTAAATTTTTGAAATTTATATCAATTATGGATACTTATCAAAGTTGTCTAAATTGTAACGTATTTCCAAATTTATCAAGATAACTTATATTAAAGTTTTAATTGCTTCCAAATTTTGTGTTAGTTTCCATAATTTTCGACAATCACATTAATTTTCAAGTTTCTTAGAATTTGTTCTTCTTCTTTTTTTGTAGATCATTCTACTTATTCTGCAGGTATGTAAACTAGATTAGATTGTTATGTATTTTAAATGCTTAATCACACTTTTTTTTAATCATTTTTCTGTATTTTTTGTGATTGATTTTTTTTAACAATCATTTAGATATTGATTATATTATGAATATATTAACCTCATTGGTTTTGAATTTAAGTTTGAATAATATTTAACTATTTAGGTAAATTCTTTTGACTGATTATTTCAAAATTTGAATTTTTGAAATTTATATCAATTATGGATACTTATCAAAGTTGTCTAAATTGTAACATATTTCCAAATTGATCAAGATAACTTATATTAAAGTTTTAATTGCTTCCAAATTTTGTGTTTGTTTCCATAATTTTCGACAATCACATTAATTTTCAAGTTTCTCAGAATTTGTTCTTCTTCTTTTTTTGTAGATCATTCCACTTATTCTGCAGGTATGTAAACTAGATTAGATTGTTATGTATTTTAAATGCTTAATCGCACTTTTTTTAATCATTTTTCTGTATTTTTTGTGATTGATTTTTTTTCACAATCATTTAGATATTGATTATATTATGAATATATTAACATCATTGGTTTTGAATTTAAGTTTGAATAATATTTAACTATTTAGGTAAATTGTTTTGACTGATTATTTCAAAATTTGAATTTTTGAAATTTATATCAATTATGGATACTTATCAAAGTTGTCTAAATTGTAACGTATTTCCAAATTTATCAAGATAACTTATATTAAAGTATTAATTGCTTCCAAATTTTGTGTTAGTTTCCATAATTTTCGACAATCACATTAATTTTCAAGTTTCTCAGAATTTGTTCTTTTTTTTTTGTAGATCATTCCACTTATTCTGCAGGTATGTAAACTAGATTAGATTGTTATGTATTTTAAATGCTTAATCACACTTTTTTAATCATTTTTCTGTATTTTTGTGTTGCTGATGATGATTTAAATTTTTCGAATCTAATCTTATTAATGGATCTATTCTTGATGTCTTTGAAAGAGTGATGCACTTACTGATTTTTTTATTTTATTTTTTGTTTTTTCATGATAAACCCTAATTTTTATGCAATTGCAGGAGTCTGAATCTTCTTCGAACACAAGAGGTAAGTTTAATGTTATCGTTTTGTTGGTGTTTTTTGGTCCGGTATAATGATAGTTTTCATCATTTATGCTAATCTCTATAATTTTTAAGTTATTTTGTTTTTTTTTTTGGCAAATCAAACTATGATATTTTTTGAAATTTGAAAATCTTTGTTTTTTTACTAATAAATTTTGTATTGTATTAATATGTATTAATGATTCTTTTGTTTTGTTTTTTTTATTTTTTCATGGTTAACCCTAAATTTTATGCCATTGCCGGACTATTAAACTTCGTCGGACATGTTAATCAAAAATTTTAGTTTTATTGTTTTTTTCCCCTATTTTTTATCCGGTATAATGTTTGGTTTCATCCTTTATGCTCATTTAATTTTGGTTGTATTTTTTAGTTACTAATAAATTTGGTATTGTATTAGTTTCCGGAAAATTTGTAGTGTTTCTATAAATAAATTCGTTTACGTTTTTTGAAACCCCTCCTTTTGTTTGTTTTATATTTTTTCCCTCTCTTATGAGTTTGTTTCTATGTCGGTTGGTTTTGCTTGGCAAGGTTAGACTTTCCTAATAAGTTTGCTTGATTTACGGGATTGGATATTAGTGATTTGATTTTTAGATTTTAAATTTTGAAGTCAATCATTATTTTAAATTTAAATTTTGAAGTAAACCATTATTGTGTTTGATTTTAAATTTTCAACTTCAAAGTCAATTATTATTTTAAATTTAAATTTGAAAGTTTGCCATTAATGTGTTTGATTTTAAATTTCGAATCTGTAAATTGAATTTAAATTTGAAAGGTTAGACTTTCCTAATAAGTTTGCTTGATTTACGGGATTGGATATTAGTGATTTGATTTTCAGATTTTAAATTTTAAATTTTGAAGTCAATCATTATTTTAAATTTAAATTTTGAAGTAAACCATTATTGTGTTTGATTTTAAATTTTGAATGCTTTGAAATCTTGATGTTTTTTTATGAGATGCTTTGACTATATTATTTGTAATTTTAGGGATGCTTCGAGTCTTCTTCGACTATTGTTTTTGTACTCGAGTTGCATATCTAATTCAAATTGTGTTTTGTAATTTTAGGTGATGAGCTTCTTTCAGACTCATTCCCCTACAAGGAACTCTTGAATGGGATCCTATGAGAAGTTGAAGGAAAGGTATATCTTGCACCGTTCTTTATCTATATCTATATATCTTAAATGGGATCCTATGGGAAATTGATCTCTATTCGATTCACTGATGTATATTCTTCTCCTCACCATTTTGTTCCATTAATCAACTCATGTGTGCTCTTATGTTTGATACCCGATCTTATTCCTGTGATTAATATCCGCTTGAGTAACCCAATCTGAGTCTGATTTTTTTCGTTAACGATTCAGGTAAACTTTCCCGATTTGGGTTTTCTGCAAGGCTAATCATCTAAATTAATTTGTTATTTTTATGGTTTACATCCTAAACCCCAGTTTTACAGTATCTCATGATAATCTTTCTTCGTTTTTTAGAATCTGATCAAATTGGGCCATAATCTGAAGAAATGTGTTTAAGTTACGACAAGGTGTGTATAGCATTATGATTGATATTATAAAAAAATAACTATAACAGTTTCTCTTCCTGTAATTTTGTATAGCATTATTTATAAAATGATTACAGGTATGATAAAAAAAATATAAAAGCTGCTCTTCCTGTCTTTTGTTCGCTTCATGTATCTTCGCTAAATCAATATGTTGGAAGGTTTGTGTATGTAGAATTAGTCTGGATACGCCCACGAAAAAAAAATGCCGATTTATATTGTATTTCTCATGACAGTATGGCTATGTAGAATTTCTCATGCCGATTATCTTAGTGTGTTTTTTTTGGAAGCTTAATTGTTGTTTGTATGCCTCTTTTGGTGATTAATAAAGTTTGGTTTACTGAAAAAAAAACGCAATTTCAACCGTTTTTACCTAACGGGTGATTTGCTTTATATTTATCTCTAATTGCTCAAGTAGGTAAACTTTGAAAAATTGTTTAAAGACGGACTTATGATTAGTTTGTTTGTATTTATTTTATGTATAGATGTCAAAAGATATTTAGAGGATAACCTGTGATTAACTCGATTAAAACAGGTTGTGATGAAATGAGTCTTTTTTTTTTAAATGAGTCTTTTCAAAATTGGTGAGGCTGTGGTATAAATGAAGCTTTTCAAAATCATATTAGATATTACACACTCAGAATAATAATATTGAGGGTTGAATATATGTGACCCTATAAATATAGAGGTGTACTTTACTTTAATTTTTTTCTATTATAGAAATTCCAATGTGATGGTATTTTTGTTGTTACATCTATTATTTTCTCTATATAATATAGAATAGAGGTTCCAATGTAAATGCTCTAAATATAGACGTTTACTTTACATTCTTGCTTTTGTATGTTTTTATGGCTCTTTACAACAAGAAAAAGTTTAAGAAACCAATTAAAAATTTATGATGGAGAAAAGGAAAAGAGGATACTTTAGATGTTAAAGTGTTATTTTTATACTTGTATTTGTTATAAATTAAATTTTCCTACCCGGAAAATTTCCGGGTTTTAACCTTATTTTTTTCTATAACAGTAAAAGGGATTTATAGCGAATCAAGTGTTGGAGGGTAGCCAACCAGTTGATATCTCTAAGAACCTGTTTGAGTTGTTCTTACACTTAAGTAAGAATCTATTTTTTTTCAAATTAATTTCATGTATATAAAATAGTAATTAACTCTTTTGAGTTAATTACTGTTTTCGTCCTGTGGTTTGTTAAAAATCACTATTTCAGTCCATTGGTTTAAAAATTGTGATTTCAGTCCGTGTGGTTTCACTTTCGTGACCATTTCAGTCCCTGTGGTTTCACTTTCGTAACCATTTCAATCCATTTATTCTGTAAGTACAGGGACTGAAATGGTTACGAGGTGGACTGAAATGGTTACGAAAGTGAAACCACAAGGACTGAAATCGCAATTTTTAAACTAATGGACCGAAATAGTGATTTTTGACAAACCACAAGGACGAAAACAGTAATTAACTCTTTTTAATAATCTAGCAATAGAGCTTTAAATTCTAAGTCATCCTGATTGGAATTGATAATGTCAGGGGATGAATGCGATAGTGGAGTTAAAGAAGACATCATGAAAAGATCATGAAGGTTTAGTTGACAAAAACTTAATTTGTAATGGACATTATGTAGATGTACTATTGGGACGTGCTCAACTGTCTCAAAATATTAGGCTTAACAAATCGCACTTTAACGCTTCTACGTTTAAATTGTTTTATGTGTTTGGTTGGTGTTTAGCCACCCGCGAAGCTCGCGGGGTCTTAGGCTAGTGTGTGTATATATATATATATATATATATATAGGATTAGGTTCAAACGTGAACAAATTTCCTAGCGTGAACCGCGTGAACTGATCTGAACCATTGATTTCATATCTATTTGACAAGGGTAAGATTGTAACTTCATTTAAATATTGAATTTTAATTATTAGATTATTAATTTCAAAATCCTATTATATCATCAGTTACTTAAATTTTTCGACAACCATGACAAATATCTTCATGATTTTTCAAAATCCTATTATATCATCAGTTACTAAAATTTTTCAAAATCCTAGATTATCTTTCATGATCTCTTCAACAAATATCCATATTTTGTTGATAATTGATCCACAATTCACGTACTTATCAAGTTTTCTACCTACCCCAGAACATTGATCTATCAGAGATTAATAAACGACCGTCGTTCATCACGTCACCCTCTTCATCTCGCCGGACATCTCGACGGACTTCTATATTGTCGCCGGACGTATCGTGTGTCATCTTCATTGTTTCCGTCACCATCAGTCGCCGGAAATCCAAACTTAAGCCGGATTAAATTTCCGGCAGGTTCACTCCTAGGGATTTGTTCTGGCAGGTGCTATTGTGTTTCATTCATGGCCGACTCAGAAAACGACAATCACATTTATGACCAAAACAATGGCGATAATGTATTTGTTACAACATTGGATCATCCAGGTAGTGTAATCGTATGACCATTGATTTCCATATATTTTAACGAACATGTAATATTGTCATTGTTTTTTGGTCTTAGTAGCATGATTCGAATAATAGTTTTAGTCTTTTGTTTGTTGAACTAGAGGTTTTAGCCTACTTTTTTTTGTGTATAACTTTAACTCCGTAGTACACATATGTACTGGGGTGTTTCATTCAATCCGTAACGATAGTACACATGTGTATTATACACGGGTAAGATCATGAACAAATTTCCTAGCGTGAACCGCGTGAACTGATCTGAACCATTGATTTCATATCTATTTGACAAGGGTAAGATTGTAACTTCATTTAAATATTGAATTTTAATTATTAGATTATTAATTTCAAAATCCTATTATATCATCAGTTACTTAAATTTTTCGACAATTTCAATAGTGTATTATACACGTGGAAAGACACGTGTTTAATACACGGTATAGTACACATGTGACCCATAGTATTGTTGCCTTTTTTGTTTTTTTGAATGATTTTTTTAATGTAATTGTGCAGAGTCGGTTGCTAGCAATGTTTACGAAACGCCAAATGGGACTAGGTACTGGACACCAATTGTCCCCCCTGGATTCAAACCGTTTTTGAAAGCGAGATTTCCTACGATTGAACAAGCAATTGCAATGTACGAGGAGTACGCACAACTCGCAGGATTTGGAACCCGTTTGGGTACATCGAAAAAAGAAAAAATAGGCGACGAGTTAATTACGACTCGGCGTTACGTTTTATGCTCCAGGGCGCCAGTGAGCAAACATAAACGTAAAGAAACTAACTCTGATGATATTGACTCAACTTCACCATCACGTCGTTCCAATGTCAAAGTTACAGATTGTAAGGCATGTGTGAAGTTTCGTCGTATAAAAAAGTCAGCTGAGTATGAAATCTATGATTTTGTTGAACAACACAACCATGGGTTTACATCTCCCGAGAATCTTGACTTATCTCTAAAGCGAAGAAAGCTCGATTTTTCTACACAAGAGTTCATAGCAAAGTGCCGCAATGCTAATCTTGGCCCCACCAAATCCCACAAGGTACACGTTGCAATAAAAGGTGGCCACCATAATGTTCACGGTACCGTTGTGGACTACAAAAATTGTGGCCGTGACATTCGAGATTTTATTGGTGATAGAGACGCGCAAATGATAATTGACAAATTCAAAGCTCGCAGCGAAAATAAAGTTAATTACACTTTTGATACCCATATTGATGATATGGAACTTCAGTTAATTTTTTGGTGCGATGGCGTTTCTAAAGTAAACTACGAAGCGTTCGGTGATGTTTTAGCGTTCGATGCAACGTATCATACAAATATGTGAGTTTTTTAACATTTCACTTATAATATTGTTACATTTTTTGATTATTAGTTACATTTGAAAACTTTTTTTCCAAACAGGTACGATATGATTTTCGTGCCTTTTACTGGAGTTGACCATCATAAAAAGTGCACAATATTTGGGGCTGGTTTGTTACATAATGAGACTACTGAATCATACACATGGCTTCTTGAAAAATTTCTTCAGGCGCACAATGGAAAACAGCCACTCTTGGTATTAACTGATCAGGATTGTGCTATGAAACAAGCTGTCGCCAACGTATTTGACAAGTCCATCCACCGACTATGTATGTGGCACATTATTCAAAAGTTGCCAGCAAAGGTATTTTTTACAAACATGTGTACATCAAAATGGCATTACTTTGTACCATAGGTGTAAATATGGCATTTTAACTAAATGTACACATGTGTAATATTCGCTATACTTTCTTATGTACACATGTGTACACCGGAGTAATACACATAGTGATACTTTTTTTTTTAGATCAAGGGTAACGACAAAAGGAACAAAGAAATCAAGAAAAAATTCCATAAACTTGTATGGAATGTTTACATCAAACCAGAAACATTTGAAAAGAGATGGCATTCACTTATTGCTGAGTACGGTTTGGAAGAGCATTCCTGGTTGACAGAAATGTATGCGATTCGTGAACAGTGGATCCCAGGATATTTTCGCGAAATACCTATGTGTACGTTAATGAAGACCACTTCTAGGTGCGAAAGCGCGAACCATTTGTTCAAATCAAACTCTAGTCCACACAATACGTTGGTACAGTTTATGTTGTGCTACGAGACGTCCGTCGATGGGTTACGAAATGACCAACGTGAACTCTCTCATCAAACAGACACCACTAATCCAGAATACAAAACTAAATGGCCGATCGAACGTCATGCGAACGATATCTATACTAGAAAAATATTCTTGGACGTCCAAAAGGAAATTCTCAAGGGTAAAGAGAATAGCTACATTGCTGAACGATCACTCTCAGATGGAGTAAACTGTTTCGTGATTGCTCACCAAGATCAAACATCAGAAGTTTTAAATGAGTTCAAGGTTAGCAACTAACACTTACAATATACTTTTTCCTTAATGCATAATGTCCAGTAATTCACCCTTACATCACAGGTCACGTTTAACAAACAAGATCTATCAGTTTCCTGCAAGTGTATGGGATTCACCCGAAATGGATATCTATGTCGTCATGTGTTCTGCGTACTAGGACATCATAACGTACATAAGATTCCAACCCAATATATTCACAAAAGATGGAGGAGAGATGCTATTCCTAGTAGCGTGTATAGCCTTGAGAACAGGTTATCTATTGATCAAAGCAGGAGTGGAAGATTATGGCGTAACATATTAGATAATTTGGAAATGTGTAGAGACAGAGTGAGAGGCAAGATTGATAAATTAGAGGAACTCGATGCTCAAGTACATGCATTAAAGGATAAGATCTTTGCAGAAGTTCCATATGATCCGGATATTAATAAGAAGGATGTCGTCTACCAGGAAATTCTTTCACATGCCATACCAGAGGAGGTCTCGTGTACTGCACCGAAGAAAATCCGTAATAAAGGTTGTGGGAAGCATAAACGACCGGTTGGCCCAAAGGAAATAGCAATAAAGAAATTCAAAAAAAAGAGAAGAAAATGTAGTGTTTGTGGGAAACGGGTTAGGAAGCATGATAAAAGGAATTGTCCAACTAAAAAAGGTAAACCAACGAAGGATGATTCATCTACCGAAGAAGATGACGAGGAAGAAGAGGATGGCCATTTAGAGTATGACGAAGGGAACGAAACCGATACTGATGGCGAAGGAAACGAAACCGGTACTGATGGCGAGGATAACGATAGTGATAGCTAGATATTTTCTTGAATTTACAAACGTTTTGAAAACAATTTGTTGAACCTATTTTTTTAAATGGTTTTGTGATTTTTTTTTCAAGTTTGATAATTGTATCTGCGAATCTTTGATGCATAATTTTCATTGACTTTGTTTGATGCATAATACAACATATAATCAATCACTTACAGTTAGATTTTTTATTTTTTCTTTAAAAGGTATGGCATGTATTATATAGATGGATAAAAGGTCCACAAAGACATAAACAACATTCCTGTTTATTGAAAAAAATCTAAACATGAACACCGTACATTAGTGTACCTGTCTGCTATTACCGTTGTACACAGGTGTACTGAGAAATTTCCATTCACATGTACTCATGTGTACCTATTTTACTATGTAATAACTATGCTATTTTTTATGATACGGGGAAACGTGCAATTACTTTTACCACACAACGCACAAATTACGTACATTAACAACCTGTAAAGTAGTTTGACAAACCAAAAAATCATATACTAAAACACAATACACTTTTATTCCACTGTTTCAAAAAATAACAAAAAACCAAACCATCAAAACCTTCCAGTATGGGAATCACCTCGTGTTTTAAAAAACTACATTCCAAAAATTCAAACCAAAGTACGTTAACTTTTGTCAAAAAATATAGACGTACTAAAAACGACCAATTCCAAACACCTTTTCATGTTCCGCTGCTTCATCCAATACGCGCGTACGATGCTTATTGGCCTCTGAAGTAACTAGCTTTATGGCATACTTTTTCCTCAAACGTGTCAACGTCGACTTCTTCTCCTTTTGGGTTAGTGGGAATCCACTATCCCACTTATCGGCAGTTACCCCGAACCACGTCTCCATATGCCTCATGACAAACACTCCGCAATCCACGGTGTTGTTCACAGTCTTCCATTCAAACTCCAACCTTACAACGTCCGCAATCTCAATTTCTGAACTTTTAGGATGATTCACCATCTTCAAATACTTACAAAAATGTCTTTCTGAAAAAAGAAACATCATGTAATAACAAGTTACAATGTGCTCACTAACAACTTAACTAGTTTATGTATTTTAATGATACATACCACTTTGTAAGGCGTAGTCTTTCGGAAGAAGTTGTTGTCGTTGATCAGGTGAATGGGGCTTTCACGTGGGTCCATGTTGTCAATTACCGTTATCGCGTTTCTTACCATATCAAAGGACACCAAGTAAAAATGGGAATGCTCAAGGATCGGGAAGCATATGACGCAATACTCGGACAAACTCATTAACGATTCTTTTTGTTCAACAACTAAGAACAAGGCACTTTTGAATTTCTCAACACGCCCAACATCTCCGAGCTCCCCATTCCATAAAATATCCTCGGACTGAACGCACAAATAACAACCAATTTACATTTTAATAACCGGCCACGCAAACTTTACCATAATCTTCACAATTATAATACAAAGTTTCACTTACAAAACAACTTGTATGGCCGAACAAACGCAGCTTTGTTCCTTTAACTTCATCAGCATGCCTGAACATATTTAATCCGCTGATTCGATCCTTTTCCTCATAGTTTAGCATTGACGCAAAGCAATTTATTACTCCATCATTGATCCACCTACTTGGTTGTAAATCTATCATCTGAAAATGGTACAACCCAACGCCGCTTTCAGTTTCGAATACAAATTTTCTGCAAAAGAAACAGTATGATCAATAATGTGTTCAGTTATCCATATGTCCGGCAAAGAACAAGCATATGAGTACACCTGTGTAAAAAAGCATATACACAGGTGTACACAGGTCTAATCGTCAATACAACTCCCGCGTACACATCACAGTTGAACCTAACCCTAACGCTTACATTTGTGTAAATTATATAAACTGTTGAGTTTTTCTAAAGTTACAGCAAATGCACCAGGTCACATAAGTTTTACAGACATTCACGGTGTACACATGTTTAATTATTGTTTGTGTTTTATAGTACACATGTGTATAATGTACAAACTATATCGTACACACTTGTAAACCGTACTTCCAGACATGTTCTTCAACATAAACTGATTGTTAATATATATCGTGGAATATACCAACTTATATACGTGTGTACATTGAATAATCAAGCAGTATTCGAAAACGAAAATGATCCTTACGCATTCGTCCTCGCAACCTCGTTCAGCTCTGTTTCAACCGCAATTTTTTTTCCTGTCTTTTTCCCTGTCTTTTCCTTTGGTTGGGCGACCCTAACATACAGCAAATATTAAAAAAAAAATAACAACATAATATATGGAAAAAATAACTATAATTACAGATTACAAGTGTACTTACTCGGTGTCGCTCGCGCAACTTGACAAATATCTCCATAAAACCTTCTCGTCTTGGTCCAACCAGGAGTCAATGTTGACGGATCTGTTCATGAACGGAGACTGCGCATATTTCGACATCTTTTTCTTCCGCTTTCCCTTCCCTTTAGCTTCCTCGACTGGAACCTCCTTTTCGGAAATTGAAACTTTTTCAGTCACATCATTTTGCGGGCACGGGTCGTCCTGTGTGAAACCAAGACTGAACGACGGAATGTCATTCAACTTCTGCGTATCGTACGCACCTTCCATAACATCCTCCAAAACATCCACCGATTTCATCACAGTCTGAGTGAACGTTGATGCTATATGAGGCGTCCCAAGACCAGCTACATCTTCATTCATGTCTACATCATTGCTTGATACATTCGCACCTAAACATTTATATTAAACTAATTTTATAACATTGACTTACACATATTAATTAACAAACCTAATAATATTAATTACCACTTTTTACACCGGTCGGACTAACAAAGCCGTCTGATTCGCCTTTCTCACCAACTGCAGATCTGTTGAATATGCTTTTGTATCGCGCAAGAATAGTAATGACGGCATCACTATTCGGATAAACAGTAATAAACTGGTTTATCGCTACCTCCATCTTACCTTTAACATCTTCTGCATCCTCACACATTGCAAGAATGCTTGCAACATATCCCTTCACAAATAAACAAAATCTTAAAACTTTACGATAACAATTGTACACTAATGTACGTTATGGAGTAAAAAACATTCACCCACGCCTAACTCATACCTCGACGGATCCTGGACCCTTTTCAACTTCATCCTTCGATAGGTCAACCGCTTCTTCTTCGACATGTACATCACCATCTACATGGAACCCTTGGAGTTCTCTAAGTTCACCCAAACCAAAACCACCGTTCCTTATCTCCTGGTCTTTCCGCAAAATCATCCTCTCCTTTGTCCAAAACTGTAGAGGAGACTCTTTGTGTGTATCTTCAAAACCGGGACAAGTTGTGGCTTCAAGATACAACAACTATATACAAAACATAGAAAAAAAAATAACAAAGCTAGTTAAGTACATATGTGAATATTACAATAAAAGTACACATGTGTACATTATCAAAAAAAAAAAAAAAAACATACCACCAAATAAGTGAGCGGTCCCCTAAAATACTCGTCCGGATCGCATCTGACCCAATCATCCTTACAAGACTTCACAGCATCCATCATAAGCTGACACCAGTCATGATCTTTGAACTCCTTCTCCGGAGAAAACCAATCCAGCAAGTTATACATTACGCTCCCGTTTTTTTGTACTAACAATCATAGTAGATAACATCAACATAATAAAGTCTATATTGAACATAGACCTATCCTCATAAGGATCTACACTAATCTTATCTACTATGTTCTTAAAACTTATCGGAAGCTTGGCAAACCTACGAGTCCACTTTTCTTTCAAAGGATGACCAGCTTCACCCTTCTTTTTCTTAGCCACCTTTGTCTCAGCAATTGGTAAACCTAATATTTTCCTCACGGATTCTTTGTCTACGCTAATAGACCTATTCCCAATTTGTATTTTCATACTCTCAGTGTCTAACATATCTACCACATAATGACCAAGGTTTGCAGTTACTTCGCTGACATTGAATCCTAAAAACTGTCCAAAACCCATTTCCTTGACGCTTTCACGTTGCCATTTATTCATAACACGAACCGCTTCATAAAGCTTATTAGGAGATGTCCTAGTCCGTATACCCGGTAGATCGTCCTCTGCCTTCACTTTTTTCCTCATCTTTTTTGGCGATTTTTTGTTTTTCCTTTTTTTCAAGTTGAACATCACACCAACTACGTTATCCTTATCATCATCTTCTGCAACTATTTTCAAAAAAATATAAAAAAATAAATTATACAATCACCCTAGCACAAAACCATACAAAATACAACAATTTATTTAAAGGCATTTACCTTTGTTTTCTTCATCCTTTTCTTCTTTATCATCCAAAGACGACCCCAACGACCTTCCATTATGACCTTCCTTTCGCGAAGCTAAAAAAGAAGATAATAAAAAATGTTATACAACATACAGTACACATGTGTACATTCACACACAAAAACATACCTATCGGTTTACTATCCACACTTGTCCGTTGCGTTCCTTGACTTTCTTTGATAACAACTGTACACAATCATAACAAACTCATTTAATTGCAATAACAATAGAACTATAGATGCTGATACTTTAAATTGAGATACAATTAATTTACCTTCTGGTACATCAGCAAACGGAACACGAACGGGTTTAATTTTTGGTTTTTTACCCTTTTTCATCGACATCCTTTTCGCTATCTGCCACCCATTTAAACTTTTCAATCTTCTCTGACTGTCGCCGGATGAATCTGCATTAACAACTACAGCGAGTTTATATTACAATTTCTTCAAATTTTATCATACTACTTTGTAATTAAAGTCAGCGAATTTTTGTTACTTGCCTTTTCCATTAATCAACCCCGGTTCGCACGGATGTTCCCTCTTTTTTCCCGGCTTCTTTTCACCTATACCATCGTCATTTTCTTCATGATGAGCACCTTCGGACAACATTACATAAAACATATAATCACACATCCTTAATTTTAACCATTAAATTATAACACACATTTTTTCACAAAATTACCATCATCTTTCTTAAACCGTACGTCCACATCCTTTGAAGCAGCAATCGGTTTCTTACACTCCTTGGTTTCTTTTAACATCTTCGGAACTATTTTTTCAAAAAAAAAAAAAAACATTTTAATCAATTATACAGAACACTAAAAAACACAGCTTAAAATCACAATTTAGATAACACATTTATATTTAATTTTAGACTATAAACTTTAAAACATTTTCACCTCTATGGTCCGTTTCTTCATCCTCGGAACATTCAATGGGGCAATCTATTGTGTTACTAAATCTACTCGCCAACTTACGCGCTATCCTCTCGCTTTTTCCACCTACAAAATTTAGATACATATGTTCCTAGTTAATTTATTACCACCTATATTAAATAAATTTAATCGTGACATCTTTCATAAAAATTAAAACTTACGTCTTCTCATTGTTACGTTTCGAACCTACAAATGGAAACACAAATGAAATTATTCATACGCAAAACTTTATCCGTTGCAGTAACATTACGATATTGTACATAAATATAACATCATTATTAAAAGAAAAAAAACACACTACGGAAGCAACGCACATAATAGGCTTAACAAATCACTTCTAATTCATCCTGTATTATACCTACACATATGTACACATTCACCTTACAATGAATTTTCATATAAAAAACACAAATTTTGCCAACCAGTACACATGTAAACTTTATTAAATCCTGCAAATATATAAATCAACAAACAGACAAGCATAACATTTCTTCAACACATGAGACAAACCCCTTTTTATTATTAATCAATTTTTTTACTCAACATAATAAACAAACAAAACACAAATTTTGGCAACCAGTACACTATGTACATCGGTGTACACCCAGAATTAAACAAGATACACATGTGTACTGATCATATACACCGGTGTACACCCAGAAGTAAACAAGATACACATGTGTACTGATCGTATATATATATATCTGCACAATCCGGACCCTGAAAAACCAACATTCCTGCAATCTTTTTAAAAACAGAGCAACATCAAAACATTCAACACCTATTTCGAATGAACACATTCAACATTCAAGCCCTAATTCGAATTAACATATTCAATGTAATCTTACTCATAATCACTTAATTCCTACTAACATTAATACCATTGTACATAATATTTTTAACTAAACAACTTTCAGAACAAAACATTCAAGCCCTAATACCGATTTGGTTTTCTTAGTTCATTAACAAAAAAAAACGGAACATGCAAATACTTTCTGAAGCAATTAAATGATAGGAATTTCAATGTGTACCTTTTATTGTTGAAGAAGAAGACTTTTCCGGCGATTTACAAGCTTCCGACGCCGACACACCGTCTTTAATATTTTCGCCGGTGAGTTTAAAGAGAGAGAAGGTATATTTATTATGATTATAAAGGTGGATAGGTTTCAATAACCATATAATAGAAAATCTCGGTCAATATACTTTATTACGGAAATATATTTGCTTTCTATATTAACTGAATCATGAATCAAAATTACAATTTTAACCTTTTTCTTTTAATAAAACAAATAAAACTAACCTATTAATTACAATTATGCCACTATTTTAAATTAACAAGATCAAATAAATCAACGGTCCAGATATGTTCACGCAGTTCACGCCTGGGTACTTGTTCACGCTGGAACCTCACCCTATATATATATATATATATATATATATATATATGTTTCTTAGAAAGTAACGTTTTGTTAATTTCTTAAAAGCATTTATTAAGAAATGGTGGCGTAATTGTGGTGTAATAAATATTTTAACACAAGATTTGATCAAAGAAATTAAAGTAGCTGATCCTGAATATTATTTATTTTGGTTTAAGAACAATACTACCTTTACTGCCCGTGGATTTAGTTTACCAAAGACCACTATCCCAACCTTTTCTATTTTGGTTCTTCTTCATCCCTTTAATCCACCACCAACCATGTCTCTTATCAACCAACCCCTTTAATCCACAACCAACCCCTAAACCAGTTAGTCCCCCTCACGTCATCACCCCCACCATTGCCTACAACACCAAAACTCTAGATGAACCGTTGTTTCGTCTCAAGACTCATGTCATAACTAAGACCTTTAAGGGTTCGTTAAGCGGCGACTTGACGGGTGTTGCATGTTGTAGATCGGGAACGAAGGAGGCGATTAGACTGCAAAACCGCCGCTGCCATGGCTAACCTTTTAGGGTTCCAGCGACAGCAGTGGCGACCTGTCGTTACGTCTCCGATTATATATCTTCTCTCTCTTGTTCGTTCAGATACCTTAGTCGGCGCGGTTAGTGATTGTCAGAGGTTAGGAGGTGGCCAGTAAAACATGACACCAACTGTTTCAGGCCGATGCTTTACTCTAAAGTAAAAAGGTTGAAACTTGGACCAACTAAACACATGGTTGTAGTACTGGTGGTGGTCGGTGCAGGGCTTTTTTCCAGCGAGATAACCGAGGAATCTGTTGCGGTGGTGCGCTGTGTTGCTTGTTCACAACATTGGACCTTGCACCCTGTGTTGTTTTGATTGTACACCAATTGTATAAAAACACGTAGCTGGTACTTTAGCTAAGATCAACGCTCAATGTTGTGATCGGAGATTGGAATCGATGCAGAATATTCCGGTTAATCGACATATGTGCTCCGTAGGTAATTCAAAATTGGGTCTGGAAACCAAGAACGATGATGGGGCTGGGCCTAGATGTTTTCGGTGGTGGGCTGGAAGACCGGCAGATGCCGGTAATAAAAACTTGGAAACGTGAACTGTTCTTAAGAAACCACCGTGTTAGTACATAACGTCTGTAGCTTCCGTCAGCATGTAGTCATATTTTGTATTCTGTATATTGTCTGTATGTATGTATGTAGTTAGCATGACAACTCAGGAATAGGTTCTGTATGTGAAAGTGTTATTTGGGACATGTTCATCCGCACGCATGGCAATACGTATGTATGGTAATACGCACGGATGACTTATCCGCACGGATAAGTCATACGCGCGGATAACTCATACGCACGGATGAGCCATGCGCACGGATAGCCCACCCGTACGTACAACACTTCTTAGTCTCCTGAGGTTGCCTATATATAGGAGGTCCGGTGCAACTTTGTTAGGACTTTTGACACGTACGGATAGTCTGTACTTCTACCGGATCTTTGTGACTTTTAGATCACTTAATAGAACGAACAGACAAGCAGTTAAACGTTGAATTCTGTGTTGAACAAATCTGTGATTCGTCATAATGGATTCCGCACATTAGACGAAATCGATTCATCTTGTTCCTACGATCAGATCCTGTATCAACGGGACCAACAAGTGGTATCAGAGCATCCAGGGAGCTGAATCAAGATCAACAACACCGAATTCACCGGAATTCAAGTTTTATTCGCCGATCAAAGTCAAATTTCACCGGAGATTTGACATCTGTTGCCGATTTGCATCAAATTTCACCGGAAATTTGACAGATTTCTTCTACTTCTACTTAGTTTTTGCATTCGTTCTTCATTCGTCACCATAAAATCAGAAAAACTTAAAATTGAGCAAGAATCTACGGTTTAAATTTGTTAAAATTGATATCAATTGATTCGCAATCATTCAAAGTTTAATCCTACTTAGTTTCATAATCAGATTCAACCTAAATCTAGATCAAATTCATCAAAAACCATGTTTAGTTGTTCGTATTTGATGACGTCACTCACCCGTGCGGACAGCTGTCTGAACGGTTTGGATTAGTTAGTTACTGCAAGATTGTTTGCTGACATCATCATTGTTACACGCACGGATTACAACCCGTGCGGATAACCTGAAAAGTCAAAAGGTCAAAGTTATTCATACGTACAATCATCCGAGCGTATCATTATCCGTGCGGATAACATCTGTCATTCGTCCGGATAACTACTCGGACGGATCATCATTCGGTTCAAGTGTTTGAAATTTTTAGAATTTGTAAAAATTGTCTGAGTGTTTGAGAATTGTTTCAGGTATTTGAAAATGGAAGAATTCATGAATCCCTTCAGTGAGATGTATGCTTTCGCGGGTAACTCCGGAGACGATACTTCCAACCATTCAAATGATAATCCAAACCCGAAGAAAACATTGTCCGATGCCTTAAGTGTTGAAAGCACATATGGTACCTATAACAAGCCACCAAAGCTAATGGCAATCGAAGAGTATAATCGATGGGCAAAAAGATTCGATGAGTGGCTGAAAGCATTCGCATATCCAAGCTGGAAAAGCTTAAAGAACGGTTTCAAAAGTGGTAGACATGATTGTGAGAATCTGGAAGAAACTGAAGATATAGAAAACTTTGTAGCTGAACAAAAATGCGTCGCTTTGATTCACCAGTCCGTAAGAGACGACATTATTTCACTCATTGAATACACAAACGCAAAAGATCTATGGGAAAAGTTACAAATAAAATGTGTAGGGAGTAAAGAAATAGTCAAAAACAAAAAGAAATTGCTGAGAAAAGAGTTTGATTTGTTTGGATGTTTAAAAAATGAATCTGTTTGTAAAATGATTGAAAGATTTGGGCACTTAAAGTTGGAATTGGCGAGGCACGGAATTCTCTATTCTCAAGAGGAGCTAGTTGACAAACTGTTCGATTCACTACCAGAAGAGATGGATTGGCAGTACTATGCACTGATGTTAAAGAATACAATCAAAGCTGAAGATCTGACTGTCGACTTGCTGATTGAAAGACTAGAGAGTCATGAATTGGAGATAAAGAAAACACACAAAGTAAATCATTCATCATACCAACAAAACATGGAGCTGTACTATCCAAAGAGTATGATTCCTAAGAATGTTTCTCCAAGAACTGCTTTCTCCGCTGAAAACTCAAATCCTTCAAGTAAAGAAAGTCCAAGTTCAAACAATGGTTTTCATGGAGGTTTTTCATCCAATACTCCAAGTCAGGGATCTTCTTCAAATTCTTCAAGTCAACAACAATCTGTTCCAAAGAACGTGTTTTCATGCAACATTGCGGTGGATTTGAAGAATGCTCAGAATTTTGATGAGGAGTCAGCCAAACAGCAGATGATCTTTCTAGCATCTGTGTTGGAGTCGTATGAAGGGTTAGTAGCTGGGAAGATAGGTAATACCAATCTGACGAAAGAAGATTATGATCAGATTGATCCCGAGGAAATGGAGTTGATCGATATTCGTTGGGCTATGGCTAGTGCTGTTCGTAGAGCACAACGTTTCATGGAAATTACCGGCAGGAAGACAATTGGTGGTGCATCTACCAAGCTGGGGTTTGATAAGTCAAAGGTGACGTGCTTCAAATGTAAGCAAAAAGGTCACTTCAAACGAGAATGCAGAAACGCATATGCTGATGAGTCGGAGAACCCTTTCAGAGATGATTATTACAAGAGAGCAATTTATCACCAAAATAAATCTGAGCCGCCTAGATTGAAGCAGGTTAAAGACAACAGAGAAAAATCTAGAGCTCTTGCTGTGATTCATGATGATGAAGGGTTTGATTGGAGCGAACTGCTACCAGAGGAAGATGCGGTGGGTTATGCATTTGTGACGAAGATTGTTCCTTTTAAAGACAATAGAACTGAAGAAGAAAAGTTCATCAACCGAAGAATGAAAGCCCAAACCAAAATGAGCAGAATTTATAACACATACAGAGAAGCTAAAAGAGCAAAAAGGTGGGATGCCGACAGAGAATGTTACCTTGATCCACAAGGAAACATTGTAGTTGACCCAGATTCCATTAGTGTTGATGCTCTCACCCAGCAATTTGCCGAGGAAGAAGAAGCTAGACAAAAAGAATGGTGGGGAGGTGGAGATGAGAAACAAGTAGAGAAAGAAGAAAAAGTCAAAGAAGCAGAACAGAAGCCAAAGTCAAAGAATGCTGATGATGGGATCATTGATACATCACAAGAATTAACGGCTGAAAACTTGAAGAAGATGGCTGAAAGAGTTCTTGCAGCAAAAGAACTTGAGGTAGTTTCTAGTTCTGGAACTGAGTCCAAAAACAAGGTCAGTTCAAATGGTACACTTGAGTCAGGTAAGAAAGTTAAATCTGAAAATGACTGCAAAAATTGCATGAAAGAGTGCAAAGTTTGTAGTACAATCACTTACCTCAATGGTAAGAAGGTTGAAGAGTTGACTAGTGGAGTCAAAAGTGTTGAAAATCAAATCTTAAACCGTGACAAAATGCTGAAAGCTTCGAATGATAGATCAAAAGAATTAGCTAAGAAAATTGAAAATGATAAAAATGACATAGAAAGAATAAGAAAAGAAAACGAAAAGTTGATTCTTGAAAATCGTAAAATTTCTGAAAATTTTGAGAAGCTAAAGCGAACGGTTAAAGATTCTGATGACAGAAATGGTAAAACAACGAAAGAAAATATTCAACTATCAGGGGTTCTTAGGGTAAAAGAAGAGTTAATCAACCAACAACTTGATGAAATTGCGAAATTGAAGCTTCAGTTTGAAGAAGCTAAGATTGAGAATGAGCGTATTAATCTGAAACTGAGCAGTTACAACTCTGCAAGCTTTGTTTTGCAACACATTGTTCCAAAACCCATTGGGAAAAACAAAGCTGGCGAAGATGTATACTGTGATGGAACTGGGGTGGGGTCTCATCAAGTTCCGCCACCTGTTCTAAACAATTTTTCAAAGAAGCAATCAGGGTTGGTTAATGATGAAGTTGAAACAAATGAGATAAAACTGCCAGAGACGATTGATGTGACATTCACTTCATCATCATCCGATGACAGTGTTCAAACTGAGATCATAAAAGGCATGGCTGAAAGTGTCTTGGATAGTGATTCGACTGAAGATGAAGAATGCTTTCTGAACAATTACATTCCGAAACCAAAATCTAAAAACAACTTAAATGATGAATCGGGTCTTGTGATGTACAAGATGTCTGGTTCTGATAAGTTGTATTCAGACTTTGAGTTTCCTCTGGAGAATGTTAATGTGAACAAATTGAAAAATGTTTTCAAACTGGTTGAAATTGATTTGTCTGAAGTAAACGGATTGAAACAGACAAAGAGACAAATGAATTTTGATAAAGATAAAGCTTACTATAAAAAACCTGTTATTCCACCACGTTTCTCAAACAACAATCGAAATAAATGGTCAGGAGGATATCAGGGTGGTAAGAATTATCAGAAAAAGAATGATCAGAACAAGAAGTTTGCTGTGAAAAAGATGTTTGTGAACAGTTCAAGTTCACTTTCTGATGAGGAGTCTGAAATTTTTTCAAAAACAAACAAAGAGTTCTTTGAAAAGAAGGCCTCACAGCCTCAGTCTGAAGGCTCAAGTCGGGTAGTTGACACCCGAACATGCTTCAAATGTAATCAAGTTGGACATATTGCACGAAAGTGTACCAACTTGAAGCCTAAGACTGAAACTGTGAAGAATTCTATCAAGAGAGATGTTGTGAAAGGAAAGGCTCCATTGATTGTTGAGAAAAATGTTTTGAAAAATGAAAACACCAAGCTCAAAACTGAACCTGTTAAGAATTCGACATCTAAAAATGATAAATTCTATCAACGGGTTGCATCACCTCAACAAACATGGAAGCCAAAAGTTATTGAAAAGAAAGCAAATTCACCAAAGGTGTCTGAAACTGAAAAATCATCATCTTCAACAAAGAAGATGTATGTACCTTTGGAGTTTTATAAGAAACAAAAATCGACTTCTGAAAAGAAATATGTGGTGAAGAAAAACCAACCAACTGCTCAACCTCAAAAAGATGAATTTTTCTTATTCAAAGAGGTTGAAGTTGGGACTGCTGAAAGTCTAAAAATGAATGATAAAAATTTTCCGCCACTTTACACTACAAAAACTCACATTAATATCAAGTTACCCGAGTCAAAAGAGGCTTGGGTAGCATCAAAATCTCATTGAATGTTTTTTATATGTGCAGGAGCTTCCAAGATCCGTTTCACGTTGGATTATGGATAGTGGAGCTTCTCGGCACATGACAGGAAAGACAGCGCTGCTGTATGATGTCAGAAATATCAATGGAGGTTATGTAGGGTTCGCTGGTAACCAAGGTGGTAGAATTGTTGGTGAAGGAACGTTATCCAACGGAATCGTCATATTTGAAAGAGTTAACTACATTGCTGAGCTGGAAAATAATCTGCTAAGTATCTCGCAGATTTGTGACCGGATGTATACTACTCACTTCACAGACAAAGAGTGTTTGATTTTGAAACCAGGCTTTGTTATTCCTGAAGAATGGATTATCATGAGAGCTCCTAGAGTAAATGATCTGTATGTTTTAGACATGACTGTAGCAACTACAACAACGGGTCAAGCACATTGTTTTGTTTCTAGAGCAACGGAGAAAGAATCAAAGTTGTGGCATCGTAAGATGGGGCACATTCATCTTCGTAAAATGAATCATCTGGTGCATAATGATTTGGTTCTGGGAGTTCACATTAAAGGTTTCCATCTGGAAAATGAGTGCATTAGTTGCATGAAAGGCAAGCAAAAGAAAAAGTCACACCCCAAAAAGCAAGTCAATTCAGTCTCAAGACCTTTAGAGAGACTTCACATGGATTTATTTGGTCCTGTGAATGTCAAAAGTATTACAGGAGAACTTTATTATCTTGTGGTTACTGATGATTATTCCAGATTTTCATGGGTATCATTCTTGAAGTCGAAAGAGGAAACGTTTGACAGTTTAAGGGGGTTGTTCCGAAAGATTGAAAATTTGTACCAAAGGCGTATCAGAAGAATTAGAAGTGATAATGGTACTGAGTTCAAAAACAACAAGATGGAAGAATATTGTGATGAAAGAGGTATCTTGCATGAGTTCAGTGCTCCGTATACTCCGCAACAGAATGGAGTCGCAGAACGTAAAAACAGGACGCTGATCGAAATGGCTAGAACAATGCTTGCTGATTCAAAGTTACCGATAAATTTCTGGGCAGAAGCAGTTTCCGCCGCATGCTATACGCTCAACAGAGTTCTCACTGTCAAGAAATTCAACAAAACATGCTTTGAGTTGATCAATAATCGAAAACCGAATTTGAAGTATCTTGAACCGTTCGGGTCACCCTGTACTGTTCTAGAGCCTTTTGGAAAGTTTGGTCCGAAGAGTATTGAAGGAATATTCGTAGGTTATGCAAGTCCTTTACGACGAGTCTTCGTTCCAAGTCTGAAGCGGATTATTGAAGCTCAAAATGTTGAATGTCAAGGTCATACAATGCCTCCACAGAATCCTGGTGACTCATGGCGTTTCAATTATGATACTTTGTGGGAGTCCTTCAACATGGAGGAAGAACCAGAGTTCTTTGATGAGTTGGATATTCTAAGAGAGTATGAAGATGAAAGGTTTCCAGCAGAAACTTATCAAAAACGACAAGCTTCAAATGATGATGAGGCGGGTCCAAGCAATGCTGGAGAACATGACGATATTGAAAATGATGTTGCTCAAGAAAATCAGACGGTAGAGAACGACAATCAAGAATCTGAAAACAGACCAATATTCGATCATGATGACTCAGACTCTGAGGGGGAGCTAATCCAGTTTTCAAATCAAACTATTCCAGTCAGTGAACAAGTTGCTGATCAAAACGTCACAAATTTGGAGAGCGAAGTAGATGTTTCAGGCGAAGTGATGCCAAGAACGCTTTCTTATCATCCGGAGGATCTGATAATCGGAGAACTGCAATCAGGCGTCCGCACTCGAAGACAGCTTGATCAAGGATTTACATGTTTTTATACAAAAGTTGCTCCTTTACAAACTGAATTTTCATTAAGTTGTTTTATCTCGCAGATAGAACCAAGGATGTACAAAGAGGCGCTTACTGAAGATTCGTGGGTAAATGCAATGCAAGAGGAGTTAAGCCAATTCGAGAAGTTAGGTGTGTGGAAGCTAGTAGATTTGCCCGATGGTCACCGGAAGATTAATACCAAATGGGTGTTTAAATGCAAGAGGGATGATCGAGGAGTTATCATTCGAAACAAAGCTCGACTCGTTGTCCAAGGCTTCAGTCAGCAGGAGGGGATAGATTTCACCGAAGTATATGCCCCTGTCGTAAGACTTGAAGCAATCAGAATCTTCCTTGCATTCGCATCGTGGAAAGGATTTAAAGTTTTTCAGCTAGATGTGAAGTCGGCGTTTCTCTATGGCAAGGTGAAAGAGGAGGTTTATGTCGGACAGCCACTGGGCTTCACCGACCCAATTCACAAAGATAAAGTTTATCTCCTTGATAAGGCGTTGTACGGCTTACATCAGGCCCCGAGAGCCTGGTATGAGACCTTGTCTCAACATCTGTTAGCCAACCACTTCACTCGAGGAAAGATAGATGCCACTCTGTTCATAAAAGAAGTCGACGGGCATCTTTTGATTGTCCAAATTTACGTGGACGACATAATTTTCGGGTCTACAAATGAACAACTCTGCAAAGATTTTGAACAAGTTATGAAACAGAAGTTTGAAATGTCTTCAATGGGTGAGATGAAGTTCTTCTTGGGACTTCAAGTTGATCAACTTCCCGAGGGAACTTTCATACATCAAACAAAATACGTTCATGATGTTCTGGAGAAATTCGGGATGTCAGGAATGTCACCAATGTCCACCCCATTAGCGACGAACCATGGGATAAACCCTGATCTCACCGGAGAGAAGGTAGATGAAACATTGTATCGTTCCATGATCGGCTCGTTAATGTACTTGACGGCATCAAGACCGGATATTATGCACCCAACCTGCCTCGCAGCTCGATTTCAGTCAAATCCTAGAGCTTCGCACATGGTAATTGTGAAAAGGATTCTACGCTACCTGAAAGGAACTCCATCTCTGGGGTTGTGGTATCCAAAAGTTGGCAACTTCATGCTCGAAGGATATTCTGATTCTGATTTCGGATGCTGTAAAGTGAATGCTAAATCAACAACAGCGGGGTGCCAGTTTTTCGGACCACGATTGGTCACCTGGCAATGCAAGAAGCAGACCTCTGTCGCTTTATCCACTTGTGAAGCTGAATATGTATCTGCTAGCAGCTGCTGCTCTCAGATCTTGTGGATCCAGCAACAGATGCGAGACTACGGTTTGCAATTTCTTAACTCCCCTATCTTTGTTGATAATGAGGCAGCAATTAACATTACAAAAAATCCTGTTCATCACGCTAAAACTAAACACATTGAAATTCGCCATCACTTCATCCGAGACTGTTTCGAGAAGAAGTTGATACGAATAGAGAAAATCCACACCGATGAACAAAAAGCTGACTTACATACCAAAGCTTTTGACAAAACTCGTTTTAAATATCTTTTGAAACTTAATGGTATGAAGTTGCTATCGGATGCGGAGGAAATTGTTGGCGTTGATGAAGGTACCACTGTAGATGATGTTGAAAAACAATCTGCAATGGTTTGTCGAATTTTTACTTGTTTTGGTTTTTAGGGGGAGATAGTAGTTTTATTTTCAGAAAATACAAAAACAATAAAAAAATCGAAAAAGCCAAAAACATTAGAAAATTTCAAAAACCCAAAAACATGATAAAATTTCAAAAAGAGTTTGTGTAAAAAGGGAAAATGATAGTACATCAGCTAGACGGTTACAGTACGCTAAAGAAATGGAAAGTACAAATGCGTTAAACAGTCTCACTAATGATGAGTCGATAGGTTTTTACACATTTATTAAGTTTGTTCGAGATATAAACCTAAAATCTTACTTGCTTATTTCGTGGGGAACACTACTTGGATATATAGGTAACCCCTGAAATATTGTTTGAAAGGTCTCATAATCTGATATACTAGGTTTTTATACTCAATGATGTCTGGGGTATTATTCCGGGACTTCTGCTGAACGGTAGTTCTGACCTAGTCCTTGGATAATACTTTCTGCAAATGCTTGAAACACAGCATAAACCCTCAGCATGCCGATGAAACAATAAAATTGATAGTCGCTGCTGTTGTAGCTAAAAGATCCTCTAAAGGGGACATTCCGAAAAGTCGAAGCTGATATCTCTCTGCGTATACGGAAGTATCGACCTGAGATCCCTCGGCCCTCGCATACCTAATTTATGTACAGATATCATTGTAGTATACTCACCTGTAAGACTGATTATTGGGATTCTGGATACGGGAGTATATTCAAGAGGTGGGACATACGTATAAGTTTAAGTCTATAAAATACTAAATCTGTATCCTGAACAGATTGAAATGTGTGTAAGAATTTAAGTGGATCAGCATATCGACAATCTAGGTGAATTGTTTAATGTTTGGCATGAAATCAAGCTTAATGGTACTTGTAACTTGTCGGAAGCTGATATGATTCCCTAACACGCTCACCAAAAATATGTTTGTAAATAGTTTATTTTACTGCTCTTATATTCTGTTATTCATTTCTAGTCTCATTGTTTCATTAAAATCCCAAAAAGATTTTATTTTTCTGTTTTATTTTCCGACAAACCAAAGTGGAGAGTTAATCTTCGGATTAGAAAGTTGAAAGAAGATGCAGGAAGTTTCTGGGATGGAAGATGAGTTTGGAGCTAATCATAACTAATAGGTTATTGAAAATATCAAACACAAGTTCATTAAGTTGACACTTGTAATTTTTCAGAAAAATAATTGAACAAAAATTCCAAAAGTCAGTATGTTTTGTTTCAGGTCATCCAAGGTCATTAAGTTGGACTTGGTCGACAAATTAAGTAACTTGGGTCATTAACTTGAACCAAGCAACTTAAGTGGATTTCTAAAAACTGACAAAATTTGAGAAAAAGCAAAGTTTCCCTTAAAACGGTTAAAGTGTGCCTCTTTCGGATGTTCATCCGGATGGATAGCCATACGCACGGATGGCAATGCGCCCGGATGACTATACGCGTTTGATTGATAGTATAAATAGAGGGTCAAAGAGTCAGTCAAAGTTATCCGCACGCACAATACTCTTTCTCACTCGCACTTTGACTTTCTGATTTCGGAATTCTTTGCACGGATCTTTGTTTTCGTTGGTTTGCACAACAGTAACAATGGCAAAGGTATGTTTTTCTAATTCAAATCTGCTATAATCCGTTGTTTGCTATCTGTTCATCGTGTATCTTTTCTTTCGGAGCTTTAATCTTAGATCTAGCCAATGCTAGTTTGTTTTGTCATGAATAAATCATAGGGTTTTGTTCGGAATGATTAGATCTAGAGTTTTACCGGTTTAATTTGTGTTATAGCATGTTAAAATCTTGTAGATCTGATGTTTGGACGGTACGAAGTGTCGGCTAGGTTTTTGTGAAATTAACCTGTGAATAGGACGTTTTAGACATCATTGAACATAGGGTTTTGATCGCGTTAACATCCTCTGTGTAGATCTGTGTTCAATTTTAGGTTTTGCCATAGAAAATTTTTGATGTTTAAAAACTGTCCTTCATCTGTGATTTGTTGTACGCACGGATGGCAATCCGTGGCAAAGTCAGGCTGTACGCACGCATGACAATCCGAGGCAATGTCATGTTGTACGCACGGATGGCAATCCGTGGCAAAGTCAGGCTGTACGCACGCATGACAATCCGGGGCAATGTCATGTTGTACGCACGGATGGCAATCCGGGGCAATATCATGTTGTACGCACGGATGGTAATACGGGGCATAGACATGTTGTCCGCACGGACAACTCATCCGCACGGACAACTATTCCGCACGGATAACTCATCCGCACGGATAAGTCATACGCACGGATAAGTCATGCGTACGAATAATCATTTAAGTGTCAAACCGTACAGAAAGTTTTTTTTTCTTTGTTAGAATATTTTGAGATCCCAAAATATTTCTCAAATGAATAAAATTTTTGCAGGATTGGGATAAATCTCATAATATTTATTGTGTGTTGAATAAAGAGTATACTGAAAACACAATGGTTCAAGATGTTGTGAAATTCTTAAGAGAAAGCAGAATCTCTAAGGCTTTAACTGATAAGACTGTAGCTTATGAATCTCATGTGAAACGATTTTGGAGTGCTGCAAGATATGAAGAGAGTGATAAAACCATTTATTCTGCTGTATCTAAGAAGGATGAGAATGGAAAAGATATAGATTTGGAGATGAAGGTGACAGTTGGTGATATAAGGAGAGTGTTGAATTTCAGAGACGCTGATAGTGACCCAACCATAGTTTCTGAACGTCTTGTAAAAGGATTGTGGTGTAGAATGGGTTTTGCTGGTAGTGTAAATGGAAAGATGCAGAAGACAAGTTTCAGTCACGCTTATAAATTCATGGCTCATTGCGTAATTCATGCATTGTCACACAGAAAGGGTGGATATGATGAAACGAATATCATTGCTTGTCTTGTACTGAACAGACCGTACAATATTTCTCAAGTAATTTTTGATCACATGTCAGAGAATGTAAAGGATGGAAGCAAGAGGTTTCTTATGTATCCTAGGTTTGTCCAGATGATGATAGATGATCAGTTTGAAGGATTAGAAAAGAGAAGTAACGACATTTTGGGATTGAGGCATATGTCACCAGACACAATCAGCAGGTTGATCAAAGGTCCAAATCCAGGAGCAAAAAGAATGATCTGCAAAATTTCAAATCCGAATTATATAGCTCCAGAAAATGATGCATGGAGACATGAAGATAGCAATTCTGATAATGAAGATGACAAGATGAGTTTGTTCTTTAAGAAAGATACCAGATGGTGGTGTATCAAGGATGGGAAAAGAAAGAGAACTCCAAAGACGTCCCCTGCAGTTTCTATTCCGAAGAATGTAGAAAAGGGTATTGTGAAAGGGGGAGTCATAAGGAAATTAGAATTTTATATTGTGAAAATTTCTAATAAATTTGTCAAACATCTGTTTTGCAGGGTCTTCTGGAAAACAGCAGCACAAGTTGATAGATGAAACAGTTTTGGAACCATCAGCAGTTATTCAAGAAGGAGCTGAATTGTTATCACAATCTCTTCAAAGTTTCTTAAAGAAGAATGAGGATGCTGCTAAAGGTGTTAAAGATCAAGAAGGTGTCATTCAAGATTTTTCAAGTGATGATGATTCTGAAACCACTATATCAGAATCTGAACTTGATCCAATCACTCTTGGCAAAGGAAAAGCTCAGTTAAAAAAGAAGTCTCCAAAGAAAAAGAAAGGGTCAGATGAAGAAGATTCAACTTATGATCCTGAGAATCCAAAGAAACAAATCAAGAAAAGAAAAGCAGTTCTAGCAGGATTTATTCCAAGAAGTGTTCGAGCAAGAAAAGGCAAAAGTCAAGTTCAAAAGGAACATGATGGTAAAGATACTCAACATGTTGAATCATCTCAACCACAAGAAACAGAAGCCAAAAAGCAGACTAGTCACGATGACTACGTTGAAGTTACTGAGGCTGGAGTCTTTTATTCAAAGTTTCCAAAAGTACCAGAAAATATAGAGATTCCAGAATCTTCCTCACGTCCAAGAGACTCAGATGATTTCTTTAGTCATATGCCACATGCTTCAGGAGATCCGTTGGAAGATCTGAATTTTGATGATGATTTATTCAACAATGAAGCAGTGAGAGTTCTGGCAAAGAAAGTCAAAGATCTTGAAAAAGAAAAAGAAAAGGCTGAAAGCGAACGTGATCTTTTATTGAAGCAAGTTAATAAAATAATGAAAGCTCATGATCAACTCAGATCGGTGTTAATTTTTCATGAGGATAAAACCATGAAGAACATAAAAGAAGATGGTGATAACAATGCCAAAGTGATTGAAGTTCTTACTGCAGAAATCGCTTCATTGAACGAGAAGACAAAGAATCTCCAGGATGTAAATCAGTCACTTAATCAACTTCTCAGTGAAATGAGTGAATCTACTTCAAATGAAATGAAAACAATGAAGCTGGAGATGGAAGCCATGAAAGCAGACAAAGTGATGAAAGATGAACAACTTAAGAGGTTGTACTATGTGGTGGAAAATCTTTTGAATAAGGATGTTCATGTTGCCTTCAATGAAATTGAGGTAAGAAAAGTTGAAGAAAGAAGACTTGAAAGAGAGAAAAGACTAGCTGAGGATGCGATACAAAAGAACAAAAGTATAGTTAAAGATGTTCAAGAAGCCTGTGGCTCTACAAGTCAAGTTGATGCTGAAATGATTGATGCTGAAAATGCTCAAAGACAAGTTGCTCAAGAACATGGTCAAGATTTCATTTTAGTTGGAGAGCCTTCTCAAATCATTGATTCTGATCAAATCATTCGTAGAGTTGCTGCTGAACAAAAGAAGAAAAAGGCCAAAGAAGTGCTGCTACTAGAATTCAAGACAAAGCAATTTGTACTTATTGGTGATGCATATACAATGCCTCTCAACGTAAAAGACGCTCTTCACAGAATAAAAATTATGAAAAGGAGAAAAGAAGCAAAGAAGGGTCGTGGAGAGGAAGTTAGTGATTCTGATGAAGAAATTCTTGGAGATGATGAAGCAGATGAAGAAGAAGAGAAAGATGATGATGATGATGAGAAAGACAATGATAATAAGAAAGATGATGATAAGAAAAATGATGACGATGATCAAGGTTCTTCAGGATTGATTGTAAAGAATCCTATTGATGAACAAAAGATTGAGGAGTTTCTGAATGATCAGATCAACGAACAAGAAGATGATGATCAGCAAGAAACTTCTACTTCTGGAAAGCAGCACATGGATCAGGTATTCCTCACAAATCCCACCGTCATTTTCTTACAAGATAAAAATCAGGAAGTGATTGAGGTTAGAAGATCAAGGGAAGAGATGTTAGAGGAATTGGGTTTGCAAGATGGGAAATTTAAATTCGATATTGAAGATGAAATTCCTGAAACTTCTGAAGATGTATTTGAATCAAGATATGCCTTTGAAGCTGATCATTACAACGAAGTAATTGTTGAAGATGCTTCAGATTCATCTGATGATGAAGTCAATTTTCATTATTCTGGGATTGATGAAACATTTCCTTCATTGTCGGAAATGTTTAAAGATCGAAATGAAGAAGAAATCAGGAGAAAGATAGTGGAGAAAGTGTCTACAGAAGGTATTCCAGATACCATACCGAGAGAAAATCTTGCTGAAGAAAGAAAGAAATGGTACAAAGTCATGCCAAAAAAGAGAAAGAAACTTCGGGCACTTCAATTCTTCACACATGATAAAGAACTCTCTTGGGGTGACATTCTCTCTTGGGGATATTTGGAAGACTTAAAAGTTTATGCAATCAGAAGAGAACAGGGAGTACAGTATTTTGAGTTCTTGGCTGATATCAAAACTCTGCCCTGGTGGGATATAGATGAATTGGTGAAAACAAAGAACATCAAAGAATTTTACCATGGGTTAGATGTGAAGCAACATGATCAAAGGTTATGGAATTATGTGAAGCTGTAAGCTGAGAAAAGATATCCTGATTGGAAACCACACTTTCCACAACAAATTGTCAGAATCTTAGAAAGTGGTGAAAAGGATATTACTCTAGATATCAAACCTCCAAGTTGTTTGAAGAATATGCCTTTACGGGCAATGGAGCAAGATTTCCACGATGAGTTTGAAGGGTGGTTGTACAATCAAACTACAGCTGAAGCAATAATTTCATTAAACAACAAGTCCACTGGTGAAGCAAGAAGGATCTGTGTATTAGATCCTATGTGGCTTGTAAATTGCTCGAAGAAAGATATCGATTGTCTGTTCTACAACAAGATAGTTTATGAGAGACCTGACAGAGAGCAAGCTATGCAATATCAAAATGTTGTGGATGTTTGTTACGCAAAAGACATCAACTCTGGAAGATACTGGAAAACAAAATGGAGAGATCTAGAGATTGATGAGTTCTTGAAAGTATACAAGCGTGAACAACATTCCAAAAAGATTGCTGAAAGAGCTGCTGAGTTGGGAAAACGTAAATTAGGGATTGTTCCTCCAACAGACCAAACACCAATTGAATCTGAAGAAAACAAAATTCCAAAGTGGGAACGGAAGCGTGATGGAGATCCTGTCTACAGAAATTGGTGGTTGACTGAGGGAAGACAAAAACAAAAAAGAATGTTGGAGGAAAAGGCACAGAAAAGAAGGGAAAAAGCGCGTGAACGAAGACGCAGCAGAAGGAATTGAAGACTATGCTGGAAGGTACTACAGCTACATCCGAGGGGGAGTCTGTTAGTACATAACGTCTGTAGCTTCCGTCAGCATGTAGTCATATTTTGTATTCTGTATATTGTCTGTATGTATGTATGTAGTTAGCATGACAACTCAGGAATAGGTTCTGTATGTGAAAGTGTTGTTTGGGACATGTTCATCCGCACGCATGGCGTACGTACGTATGGTAATACGCACGGATGACTTATCCGCACGGATAAGTCATACGCGCGGATAACTCATACGCACGGATGAGCCATGCGCACGGATTGCCCACCCGTACGTACAACACTTTTTAGTCTCCTGAGGTTGCCTATATATAGGAGGTCCGGTGCAACTTTGTTAGGACTTTTGACACGCACGGATAGTCTGTACTTCTACCGGATCTTTGTGACTTTCAGATCACTTAATAGAACGAACAGACAAGCAGTTAAACGTTGAATTCTGTGTTGAACAAATATGTGATTCGTCATAATGGATTCCGCACATTAGACGAAATCGATTCATCTTGTTCCTACGATCAGATCCTGTATCAACGGGACCAACACACCGTAAATGTTATATAGAGTAATACCATACCTAGAGGGGGCAATCTTCACTCAAAGCCTTCCAAGTGGGTCATTTTGAGTTGCTTTTAAAGTTATATGGGTTGGTCTGGGTAAGATATTTTAACTAAATGGGTCACAATGGATCGCTTGAAATTCCATCTTGTTAATTTCGGGTCAAAGCGGGTTGACAACATTAAAGAAATGGATCGATGTGGGTTAGTGTCTTAAAGAAACGACACGAAATGGGTTTTGGATCGGAATGAGTTCAGTTCAAATTGAGTTTCGGGCCGAGATGGGTTTCGGCACGACGCACGTTTTGCATCGGAACGGGGTCAGTTCGTGACCGGTTTTGGGCCGACACGGGTTTCTGCACGGGATGCGTTTCGGACCGCAACGGGTTTTGGGCCGACACGAGTTTCCACACGAGACGTGTTTCAGGTCGGGATGGGTTTCGTACCGTTTCGACCCGTACCGTTTCGACGCAAACTGTTTCGAATCGAATAGTTTCGAATCGAACCGTTTCGACGCGAACCGTTTCGACGCGAACCGTTTCGACGCGAACCGTTCCGACGCGAACCGTTCCGACGCGAACCGTTCCGACGCGAACCGTTCCGACGCGAACCGTTCCGACGCGAACCGTTCCGACGCGAACCGTTTCGAAGCGAATAGTTCGACCCGTACACTTCTTCTCCGATTAACCATTTCAAATTTATCTCAGATCTAGAATACAACAGATCCGAAATACAAGACAAAGTATCAAGATTTTTATATCAAACGTGATGTGTATCTAAGTTCATCTTTTCATCATTTTTATGATTTTCTTCAATATACAGAGTTTTCAACAAGAGTTAATTGCCAAAATCGTCCCTAAGCTTTGGCCACGTTTGCCATTTTCGTCCAAAATGATACTTTTGTACCAAATTGCCCCCAACGTTTGTAACTTTTTGCCATTTTCATCCAAACCACTAACTTAGTTTATTTTTTCTATTAAGTTGAGGATATTTGGATGAAACTGACAAATATAAAACCACAGCGACGATTTTGGCAATTTACTCAAACCCTTTTTAATTTCTTTTATTTAATTATTTTTGTTACATATATAATAAAAAAGAATATACATGGAGTTTTTAGAAAAAAAATTAATAGTTTTGTCACATAATTTTTATAAATTTTCATCCAAATCACTAACTCAGTTTATTTTTTCTGTTAAGGTGAAGGATGTTTTAAAATTTATAAATTAAAACAGAAATTAATTTACAGCTTCTTTATATAAATCAGTTTTATAAAGAGAAAACATCATTGGTGTGCAACACGTAACAATCGATTACAACTTTTAGTATTTATCAGTTGTAGAGATAGAAAAAAATGTAAAACGTTACATATTTTTAAATGTATTTAGCACCTAGGAAATATGTTGGTAGAAATAAAATATTTATTTAATTAAGATTATGAGGGTAACTAAGTAATACTTATTCTGAGTGGCTTGAGTAAAGAAAGTTTTGGTTCATAGCATTATAATTACAATTTGGAGGGTAATTTTAAGGCTTGGTAACGATACATTGTTTGATTGGGGGGGGGGGGGGGCACTGGCTTCTGTTTTTCCTTAGGAGCGAATTTAAAAGAGTGGAAGATGAATTACAAACTTGGTACATATGATAAGATTCTTTATTTGACCTTTTTCAATAAGGTTACCAACTTTTTAGTTTTATAAAATTTAGAGGTTTAAGTAGATTTAATATTTATAAAATTGATCTATATAAAAAGTTAGAAATTAATTTCTGTCTTAGTTTATAAACATCCTACGCCTTAATAGAAAAATTAACTTAGTTAGTGGTTAGATGAAAATTTATAAAAATTATGTGACAAAGCTATTATTTTTTTTCATATAAAAATTGCACGTATATTCTTTTTTATTATATATGTAACAAAATTAATTAAATAAAAGAAATTTAAAAGAGTTTGAGTAAATTGCCAAAATCGTCCCTGTGGTTTTATATTTGCCAGTTTCATCCAAATATCCTCAACTTAACAGAAAAAATAAACTAAGTTAGTGGTTTGGATGAAAATGGCAAAAAGTTACAAACGTTGGGGGCAATTTGGTACAAAAGTGTCATTTTGGACGAAAAAGGCAAACCCGTCCAAACCACAGGGACGATTTTGGCAACAAATTTTACCCACTAAAACAGTTTTAAAATCGATTTATAATGTTACAAATGTTCAAAAAGTCAATCGAAACTCACAAATAATACATCAAAAATCAATCGAATCAAACCGAACGTCGACCGAATTAGTTCGAAATTGATATAAACAGTTTGAAATCTGAAATAAACTGTTCGAAGCACATAAAATTGTACCAAAAATCAACAAATTTAACCAAAAATAAACCGAAATCAATCCGAAATCGATTGAAAATTAACCAAAACAATCTGAACTCAACCGAAATCAGATTCGATTACACCGAAACTCGTCCGATTCGAACACGATTGCTTGCATAGCTTCTCGAGCTCTGATACCATTTGTGAGTTCAGTACCGTTTCGAACCGAACCGTTTCGACCCAAACCGTTTCGACGCGAACCATTTCGATGTCACACCCCAACCGATGACGGAAACATCGGGGCGCGGCACTAAGCGAAACAGATTGTCCAGGAGTTTCCATAAGAACTACAATTACCAATTATTTAAACATCACGTCCCATACCATGACATAATAAGTAGCATAGTTATTACAGATAATTCAAAGATAAATAGTTCTGTTCCGACAACTCAGATTCACATAAATTAATTGTTTTTGTTTGTTTCTAGACTCCATCCTACTTGATTCCACAAAAGCAGGTAAAGCACAGCATCCTAGACACATGTAACATACGTTAAAATAAGGTCAATACACATAGTGTAAAGTTGAGCATACAAGTTTGATACTATAATAGAGTTCGAAATAGTCTACGCATAACCAGCATGTAACATGTACAAAGTGAAGGCTAGTAGTTTATCGACAGAGAAATATGCACAGACGTGACTGCGAGTTGTAGAATGCGCAACACATATCTCCATTGGGACACGTGAAGTAAAGCCCTTAACAACCCCTGTCCACGACAGGTGCTGAGTCCAAACTATAGTACTATCGTTGCTAAGGTGTCAGGAAACAATCACTGTGTTAACATAACATACAAGCATTCATCGAATAACACATAACATGCAATAACGGTCAGCGTATAAATAGTGTTTGCATTGTGTGTCGATTGTGATTTAGAATAAGTAACCTATGTAACACCCAAAAGTGCGTAAAGCAAAAAGGGTTCGAGTATACTCATAGATAGCGTTTAACAAGTAAACACTGTCATGGATTGAAGGAAGCGCTGAGAGAGATTAGCCTGAACAGTTAACGATAGCATAAGCGAAAGAACGGCGCGTTAAATGGTGCAAAGTGTCAAAGGGCCGATTGGTAATCCGATCGAATGGCCAGTCGTTCGAATGTTAATCCGTTCGGATGGTCATCCGATAGGATGGCCATTCGATTGGAGTGACACTCGTTTGGTAAGGATGTGTTTGTGTATGATGGCTTTGAAGTTTTTGTTGTAGCATTTTGAAAACAGAGAAGTATCTCTACCTTTCAGGTCGTTGATCGAACGGTCGTTCGATCGGTTAGCGATCCGATTGGCAGGACACTTAGTGAGAACAAGTTCACAGCAGGATTGTCACTCGATCGGATAGCAATCCGATCGGATAGCAATCCGTTGGAAACTAATGTTCTTTGAAAGCTATAAAAATCATTAAGTATCGAAGTTCCAAATGTCACATGATCGGATGGTCATTCGATGATGGCTATCCGATCGGACGGCAATCCGTTCAACGTTCAGAGCTTTGCAAATTTCAAGTAAAAAGTTTAAGTGTGGAACCAAGTACAATCTGATCGACTGGCCGTTCGATCGGATGGCTATCAGATCGGGTAGCTATCCGTCCCAACGAACCCAATCGTCTTGAACTTGATTATGTTTGAAAGCTTTTGCAGTTTGATTGAGATGGTGTGATAACATACTAAACAACGGAACCTCGGCAAGTCCCAAGTCGTTCGACCGAACATGAATCATCCTAGTCCGATCAGTTGACTATCCCTTGTCGGCTGTTCATGCTTATCCCGAAATCGGTTGTCTCGTTGGTAGAATCCAGATCTTGAACCAACACATCACTAAGAAAGAGTAGAAGGTCTGTTCAAGCTCTGATTCTATCGGTTTTGAGTGCATTGAGTGTAAAAGAGTTGAAAGAAAGTAAGAAAACCATCTTTCAATCCTTTTAACCATGAATTTGTGTAAATCTATGCGAAAACATTGTTTAATCATGTGGAAATCCTTCAGATCTGAGTTGTTCTTAGTGGAATGATGCCAAAACTTAAAGTTCATAAGAACTCCATGATGACATCACCCTAGAACACCTCAAATCCGTTGATTTCATGGTTAAAAGTTTAGATTCAAGGTGAAAAAGATGAAGATGTGTGTGTAGATCATAGAAGTACAAGATTTGAGTTGAAAACTTACAAGAATCGCGAGAAATCGAGAGAAATGAGGGCTTGAGTGCGGCTGGTCGAGTGAGAGAGTTGTCAAATCAAGTGATGTGAAAGGAGGGGTATTTATAGGTTGCCAAAAAGGGAAAGGGAGTGCAAGGGGTGCACCTCGATTGGATGACACTCCGATCGGATGGCAATCCGATCGGATGGCCATTCGATCGAGTGACTCCGACGAGTTGGCCTTTGGCGTTTCGATTCACGTGCTATGCGTTGCGATGCGTTTAAGCGAGTGTTGATTATGCGATGCGATAGATTAATAAATAGCATACAATTACTATATCTAACATACAATCATTATAATTAACTTGCGTTTTAGCGTTTGCGATCGATTGCGATAGAGTTGCGATTGCGTTTCGATTAATCACCAGAAACATAAAGTAAACATGCACAAGTAACACATAAGTAACACACACGCGTAAAACAATATTCAGAATCTAACAATCAAGGCGCGAATGCGATTGCGATGCGATCAGCGATAAAGCGAATAAACGATAAAACATGCGATAAACATCGATTGAATCTCGATTATTCACAGATACTCCACATAATACAACTAAAGCGATTAAAATAAAATATTTGATTACAAGTCAAAGAGTCAAATCAGTAATTAAGCAAGGAGTGGCAGATCGCAATTAGCAATCTTTTCTTCCTTTGATTTCAATCTTGACTTTGACTTTGACTTTCGTAACACAGGGTGTTACAGCCTCCCCCACTTAAGTGAATTTCGTCCCGAAATTAGGCTGAAGTCGTAACAAACAACTACGGGTACTTCGCCTTTATGTCACTTTCAAGTTCCCAGTTGAACTCTGTGCCTCGTTTGCCTTCCCAGCGAACCTTCACAATGGGAATGTGTGAGCGCCTGAGCTTCTTGGTTTCTCGATCCATGATCTCGACAGGCTTCTCCACGAAGTGTAGTGTTTCATCCACTTGGAGATCCTCTAGTGGAACTTGTAAATCCTGCTCGGCTAGGTACTTTCTGAGGTTCGATACATGGAAAGTCGGGTGAATGTTGCAAAGTTCCTTCGGTAGTTCGAGTCTGTAGGCCACTTTTCTGATCTTTTCCAGAATCTTAAAGGGTCCAACATATCGAGCCGCGAGCTTTCCTTTCTTGCCGAATCTGATCACACCCTTCCAAGGTGATACATTTAGGAGTACGTGATCGCCAACGTTAAATTCAAGGGGCTTGCATCGTCTATTGGCGTAACTTTTCTGACGACTCCGAGCTTTCAGCAGATTGTCTCGAATTTGGAGGATTTTGTCAGTCATTTCTTGCAGTAGCTCTGGACCGGTTAGTTGCACATCTCCGATCTCATGCCACACAATCGGCGATCGACATTTTCTTCTGTACAAGGCCTCAAATGGTGCCATTTGTATGCTAGAATGATAACTGTTATTGTACGAGAATTTGACTAAAGGTAAGTGAGCATCCCAATTACCACTGAAATCTATGACACACTAGCGAAGCATGTCTTCAAGAGTACGGATCGTTCTTTCAGTCTGACCGTCAGTTTGGGGATGGAAAGCGGTACTTAGATTAAGCGTAGTACCGAGAGCAAATTGAAACATTTTCCAAAGACGCGAGGTAAACTGACCATGTCACGAGGGGTACCGTGTCAACAGATAACTTCGTCGGTGTAGATTCGGGCTAATTTTTCTACCTTAAAGTCTTCTCGTATCGGCAGGAAATGAGCAGATTTAGTCAATCGGTCAACGATAACCCAAATGCTGTCGTGACCTGAAGTCGTACGCGGGAGTTTCGTGATAAAGTCCATGGCTATGCTTTCCCATTTCCACATCGGGATCTCGAGTTGTACAAGCAAGCCAGAGGGTCTTTGTTTCTCAGCGTTGACTTTTGAGCAAGTCGGGCACTTCGAAACATAGATTGGGATATCCTTCTTCATTTCAGGCCACCAATACCGTTGACGAAGGTCGTGGTACATCTTGTCGGCACCATGATGAATGGAATATCGTGACTTGCGGGCTTCATCCAACAAGATTTGTCGCAAATTAGTACGCTTGGGAATCCAAATTAGGTCTAGAAAATGGAATATACCATTCGATTTATTCGCTAACTGGGCGCCATCATTTGGAATTCTCTCTTTCTTCAAGGTGCGTTCGGTGAAACAGGCATGCTGAGCTTCACGGATGAGGGTTTCGAGATGATGTTGGGCTTGGATATTACGAGCGCTATGCAAATAGCTTCGTCGGCTTAGAGCGTCGGCAACGACATTTACTTTGCCAGGATGATAACAAATCTCACAGTCGTAATCGTTGAGAAGTTCTACCCATCGGCATTGACGTATATTCAGTTCTTTTTGGCTGAAAATGTGTTGCAGGCTCCTATGGTCGGTGAAGACCGTACACTTGGTACCGTAAAGGTAGTGTCGCTAAATTTTCAACGCAAAAATAACTGCACCTAGCTCGAGGTCATGGGTTGTATAGTTCTTCTCGTGGATCTTGAGCTGACAAGATGCGTAAGCGATAACCTTGTCTCATTGCATGAGAACACAACCAATTCCAAGGTTCGAGGCATCACAGTAGACAATGAAGTCATCATTTCCGTCAGGTAAAGCGAGAACGGGAGCATTGCAGAGCATATGCTTGAGAGTTTGAAAGGCAGTCTCTTGTTCAGTTCCCCAAACAAAAGGCTTGTCTTTATGCGTCAACAAAGTAAGCGGGATAACGATTTTTGAGAAGTCAGCGATGAATCGACGGTAATAGCCCGCCAGTCCGAGGAACGAACGAACATCGGATGGTGATTTTGGAGTAACCTAGCTCTTAACAACTTTGATCTTTGCGGGGTCGACATGAATACCTTGAATATTGATAATGTGACCGAGGAATTGAACCTCCTCCAGCCAAAATTCACACTTGGAGAACCTGGCATAGAGTTGATTCCCCTGAAGTAGCTCGACAACCAAACGTAGATGCTGCGCGTGTTTGGTTTTTGACTTTGAATAGATAAGGATGTCGGCGATGAATACAATGACGAAGCGGTCAAGAAACAGTTTACACACACGGTTCATCAAATCCATGAAAACCGCAGGTGCATTGGTTAAACCAAAGGGCATTACGACGAATTCATAATGGCCATATCGGGTTCGGAAAGCGGTTTTCGGAATATCTTCCTCCTGAATGCGTAACTGGTGATAACCTGAGCGTAAATCGATCTTCGAGAAACATGTAGCACCTTGTAGCTGATCAAACAAATCATCGATTCGGGGCAGGGGATACCGATTCTTGATAGTCACCTTATTCAACCCCCTATAGTCGATGCACATCCAGAAAGGCCCATAATTCTTTTTTACAAAAAGGACTGGTGCGCCGCACGGAGAGGTGCTAGGGCGAATAAAGCCTTTGTCAAGTAATTCCTGAAGTTAACTCGAGAGTTCGCGCATTTCAGACGGAGCGAGGTGATAAGGAGATTTAACAATAGGGTTGGCTCTAGGAATGAGGTCGATACGAAAGTCGATATCACGACTCGGAGGTAAACCAGGTAACTCATCAGGAAATACAAGAGGAAAATCACGAACTACAAGCACCTTGTCTATCTCCTTAACTTCCTTTTTCTCCGCTACTACAATGTGCGCCAAGAAAGCTTGGTATTCCTTGCGGAGATACTTGCTAGCTTAGACACACGACATAAGTTGGAGTTTCTTTAAAGCGACTTCACCGTAGACACACAATAGATCACCATTAGCGAGCGAGAAGCGAATCCTCTTATCAAAGCAAACAACTTCATCATGATTCTCACGAAGAAAATCCATGCCTACTATGACATCAAAACTACCAAGCTGCATCAGAATGAGATCGATAAGGAAGATGTGATTGTTGAGTTCAAGAGTACAATCATGTAGAACATAATTGAAAGCGACAATTCTTCTGGTGACAACTTCAACATCGAATGACGAGGGGAGATGGGCGCGCTTACGATTAAGGAACTTTTCGAATTCAAACAACACAAAATAGTTATCGGCTCCAGTATCAAATAAACACGAAGCATATATACCATTCACAAGAAATGTACCATTAACCACGTTGTTGTTGGCTTGAGCTTGACGGACATTGATGTTAAAGTTACGTCCGTGGGCTGCTGGCTGATGCTGCTGCTGCTGCTGTTGCTGTTGTGGCTCTTGCTTCACCACTCGATTCGGGCACATGTTTGCGAAGTGGTTGGGATCACCACATGCAAAGCAAGCTCTAGCATGGATCGCGGGCGCAGGAGCCGCTTGTTGGCCTTGAGGGGCGGGAAGTAGAGCTTGATGAGCAGGAGCTGGACCTTGAGCTAGAGCTGGAGCTTGGCGTGGACCTATACGACAGTTGGCGGTGAAATGGCTGTACATGTTACAGTGCACGCAGTATCTGCAAGCGATCCCCACCGGATGATGATAGGTACAAGTAAGGCAAGCCGGGTGAGGGCCAGTGTAAGCACGCTTGGCCGGCGGTGCATAGGTTACTGGTGCCGCGGCTTGGCGGTGCTGGGGCTGCGGTTGAGCTGGTACAGCTTGAAGAGGAGCGGCAGCGATAACAACGCAATTCTTGCTACTGTTGTTGTTCTTCCTCTTGCGACGAGAGGACTTTGAAGACTGTGATGCGGTGGCGGCGGTTTCAGCGGTTGGAGCAGCGGTGACTTGATGTAGATTCTTGGAGGCTTTATCCTAATAACCAGCCTTGACTCACTTGTCGTTTATCTCAGCAGCGAGTAAGAAAGTTTCCTCAATGGTTGACGTCTTTGCAGCTTGAACGAAATCAGCCACACAATCCGGAAAAGCACGAATATACTTCTTGATGGTGATTTCGGGCGTAGAGACTTGACCTGGACAGATTATGCTTAGCTGCTTGAAGCGAGCAGCCAAACCAGTGTTGTCGCCATCCTTCTGTTTGATGTGCCAGAACTCATCCTCTAACTTTTGGAGCTCGTGGGGAGGGCAGAACTCTTTCATCATCAAGTCCTTCAACTCGTCCCACGTCAGCCCGTCAGCTGCATCATTCCCTCTTTTGTTTCTCTCGGCCGTCCACCAATCTAGAGCGCGGGATTGGAAGACGCCGGTGGTGTTAATAGTGCGAAGGTTTTTCGGACAGTTACTGTGACGCAGGGTGACTTCAATAGAATAAAACCACTGAAACATGGCCGTAGGACTATCTTCACCGGTAAATTCTTTCGGTCCGCAGGCTTTGAACTGCTTGAAGCTAAAAGAAGACTTAGGAGAATCAGTCCGGGACTCTTCAGAAGACTTGCTAGCGTTTTCATTCAGCTCACTAACAATCTGAGGGATAACTTTCGTCATCTGCTTAGCGACGAGAGCAGCAATGCGTTTGTTATCATGATTGCGGCGAGCAGTGCGAGAGTGAAACGATCCAAATGACGACATTGTCTGCAACAGACATCGCCATAGGACTCAAAACCCTATATAATCGAATCTCACCTCACACTCACTATTACTAAAGCTCAGGAACACAATAATGTATCACATAATCACATAGGCACAGAATCACAAAAGCACAGAATCACAAAAGCACATAAGCACGTAAGTCACTGAAGCACGTAAGCATGTAAGGTCATAGAAGCACATAAGCAGTCAGAACACAGAAACCATACTATATTTGCACGTATTCACCTACAATTCAAGGTTCGCACGCTCGAGAATAGCGAATGCGATTAGCGAGTACACAGCAAGCATCATAGCGTATAGTATAGCATAAGCGAGTAAAATAGCATGCGATCATCCACCAGTAGCAACAATTTGTTAACGATTGTGTAGTGTGTTATGTTCGATAGGCGAAGCGAGAAGCGTCAGATCGAAACCGTCAGTATCTCAAAACGCTAACAAATAAACAAACCACATAAAAGCACATAAGATTCACATAAAACGGCAAATATCACAGTCAGCGATTACGGCTCATAATCGAAACATATAAAATTAGCGATTGCGAGATTGAAATCGAATATAGATCGTCTAAGGCTTGATAGACGTCGACTACCCAAGGTGATTCGACTATTCTCAAGGATGTACTCGAAGTCCTTTTTGGCCTAGCAGACTGTGCTCTTATCACCGGAGCATAGCGAATGGCACGCATCCTTTCGGTTATTAAGCACTCGAGTCATTGGAATCCATCGAGACTTTGGTGAGAGTTTTGTAAAATCAAAAATAGAGCGGAATAAGTCATCAAGATTCGGGTTTCACCCCTAACTTAGCGACTACATTCCTGTTTGTGTGATAGAATCAGGAGATAAAGGGAGAAATCTGCGTCGAAATACGGATTTCACTCCTGATTCAACGCAAATTCTCGTGTTTATAGATAAAAATGCGGGTCGAACAAGCGATTTAATCAAGAGTTTGCGGTTTTCACACCTAATCTCGATCTAATCACTCGTTCATTTTATGTAAATAGTGTGGTGCGACTGCCTTAGGAAAGGTAGTTGTGATAGTATAGCATGAGTGCGAGCAAGAATTGCAAGTAAGCTTGTACAAAAACCCCTACACGGTATGCATAAGTCGGTCCATTGGTACTTAGACTATAGACTAGGTCGTTTCAAAGACATCGACCCGGACTAGGTCGAGTCTTGCCTAATTCCCTATAGTTATGGCTCTGATACCAATCTGTCACACCCCAACCGATGACGGAAACATCGGGGCGCGACACTGAGCGAAACAGATTGTCCAGGAGTTTCCATAACAACTACGATTACCAATTATTTAAACATCACGTCCCGTACCATGACATAATAAGTAGCATAGTTATTACAGACAATTCGAAGACAAATAGTTCTGTTCCGACAACTCAGATTCAAATAAATAAATTGTTTTTGTTTGTTTCTAGACTCCATCCTACTTGATTCCACAAAAGCAGGTAAAGCACAGCATCCTAGACACCTGTCACATACATTAAAATAAGGTCAATACACATAGTGTAAAGGTGAGCATACAAGTTTGATACTATAATAGAGTTCGAAATAGTTTACGCATAACCAGCATGTAACATGTACAAAGTGAAGGCTAGTAGGTTATCGACAAAGAAATATGCACAGACGTGACTGCGAGTTGTAGAATGCGCAACACATATCCCCACTGGGACACGTGAAGTAAAGCCCTTAACAACCCCTATCCACGACAGGTGCTGAGTCCAAACTATAGTACTATCGTTGCTAAGGTGTCAGGCAACAATCACTATGTTAACATAACATACAAGCATTCATCGAATAACACGTAGCATGCAATAACGGTCAGCATATAAATAGTGTTTACGTTGTGTATCGATTGTGATTTAGAATAAGTAACGTATGTAACACCCAAAAGTGCGTAAAGCAAAAAGGGTTCGAGTATACTCACAGATAGCATTTAACAAGTAAACACTGTCTTGGATTGAAGGAAACGCTGAGAGAGATTAGCCTGAACAGTTAACGATAGCATAAGCGAAAGAACGCCACGTTAAACGGTGCAAGGTGTCAAAGGGCCGAATGGTAATCCGATCGAATGGCCAGTCGTTCGGATGTCAATCCGTTCGGATGGTCATCCGATAGGATGGCCATTCAATTGGAGTGACACTCGTTTGGTAAGGATGTGTTTGTGTATGATGTCTTTGAAGTTTTTGTTGTAGCATTTTGAAAACAGAGAAGTATCTCTACCTTTCAGGTCGTCGATCGAACGGTCGTTCGATCTGTTAGCGATCCGATTCGCAGGACACTTAGTGAGAACAAGTTCACAGCATGATTGTCACTCGATCGGTTAGCAATCCGATCAGATAGCAATCCGTTGGAAACTGATGTTCTTTGAAAGCTATGAAAATGATTAAGTATCGAAGTTCCAAATGTCACATGATCGGATGGTTGTTCGATCGGATGGCTATCCGATCGGATGGCAATTCGTTCGACGTTCAGAGCTTTGCAAATTTTAAGTAAAAAGTTTAAGTCTGGAACCAAGTACAATCTGATCGACTGGCCATTCGATCGGATGGCTATCCGATCGGGCGGCAGTCCGTCCCAACGAACCCAATCATCTTGAACTTGATTATTTTTGAAAGCTTTTGCAGTTTGATTGAGACGGTGTGATAACATACTAAACAACGGAACCTCGGCAAGTCCCAAGTCGTTCGACCGAACAGGAATCACCCTAGTCCGAGCAGTTGACTGTCCCTTGTCGGTTGTTCATGCTTATCCCAAAATCGGTTGTCTCGTTGGTAGAATCCAGATCTTGAACCAACACATCACTAAGAAAGAGTGGAAGGTCTGTACAAGCTCCGATTTTATCGGTTTTGAGTGCATTTAGTGTAAAAGAGTTGAAAGAAAGTTAGAAAACCATCTTTCAATCTCTTTAACCATGAATTTGTGTAGATCTACGCGAAAACATTGTTTAATCATGTGGAAATCCCTCCGATCAGCAGCCATGACTAAGACTGATGAAAAACCCAATTCCCTACACCCGGCCTACTCGGTCACAAACATACAATCAAAGATTCATACCCTGGACGGCACCACGGTCACCTACTCGTCTTGGGTACAACTGTTCCAACACCATGTCGTCGCCTACAAAGTTTCCGATCACATTGACGGTACGCCTGCTCCATCCGATAAGGACCCGAACTATCCACAATGGAAAGAGCTCGATGCTCTTGTCCTGCAATGGATTCTCAGCACCGTTTCAGATAATATTCTGCCCCGAATCTTACCCAATACGACAACATCAATACAAGCCTGGGTCAAACTCGAAAAGATATACCTCAGCAATAAAAAAGCCCGTGCCGGCGCTCTTGAAACTCGATTCTGCAACATGACTCTTTCTGCTTGTGCCTCCTTGGATGATTATTGTCAACAATTACAAAGTCTTGCCACACAGCTTGCCGATGTTGATCACCAGGTCTCGGACTCCCGTCTGGTCTTACAGTTGGTACGTGGTCTGCCTGTTGAATACAATACTACCGCCTCTTTCATAAATAATAAAGATGCAGATTGGGATCTTGCTATTTCCCTTCTTCAAGATGAAGCAATCCGTATTGAGGCACAAAAAGGGTCGGCCACATCAGTTTTGGTGGCACCGAACCCTAACAGCTCCGACAGCACAACGACGGCCCCTCAGCCGGCCCTAACAGCATCTTCTGACCACTCGTCTGACTCTCACAACAGCAACAATACAAGGGGACACGGTCGTGGAAGGGGCAGGAATAATTACAGAGGAGGAGGAAGCCGTGATACCCGAGGAGGTGCCTCTGGATATGGTCGCTCCTTTTGGACAGCAGGAAACCAAGCATCAGCCTTTAACTCACCATATCCTAATTGGGCTTGGTGGACTACCCCCCTTGCCCCTACCCCACCCAAAACAATTGGAGGCCCAATAATAATAATCAATCGGCTCCATCACATGTTCCAGCCCATTTCACTGCCTCGGGTTACTATTCCTCCCCTCAATTTGGACCACAACATGCCCTAAGCCCATCTGATTTAAGTGCAGCTTTCTCTAATATGCAGATGAATCCGAACAATTCCTGGACCAATGATATTATGGACACTGGAGCAGGCTCTCATTCGGCAAGAGATCCAGGTAAAATTCTAATTCCTAATCCTTGTCCTGTAAACAGGTCAATTATGGTCGGTAATGGCACTTGTATTCCAATTAAAAGCATGGGCATTGGCTTTCACCCTGTACCAAACCGAACATACATCTTACCCAATGTCCTTTACAGCCCTCAAATAATTTGAAACCTTATTTCTGTACGACTCTTTACTCGTGATAACAATGTGTCTATTGAATTTGACCCGTTTGGTTTTTCTTTGAAGGATCTCTTCACTAAACGAACACTTTCAAGACACAACAGTACCGGGGACCTCTATCCTTTCACTCCACCAGAACTGCCTCTGCAAGCATGTTTTCTTTCCACACCAACACTGCCTTGGCACGAGCGTCTCGGCCACCCCGGGAATCAAGTTTTAAGTTTATTACGTCGTACTTTTAATTTTTCTTGTAATAAAGACAATTTGTCTCATGTTTGCAACTCATGTCAACTCTCAAATAGTAAACGTTTACCTTTCTCAGTTTCTAATTCGTTTACTTTTGCACCATTTGATATTATCCACTGTGACTTATGGACCTCCCAAGTCACGAGCAAAACCGGTTACAAATATTACATGGTGCTCGTTGACAATTTCTCCCACTTTATTTGGGTTTACCCATTTAAATTCAAATTCGAGGCCTTTCCCACTTTTGCTAAATTCCATAAACTAATCCTTACACAATTTCAACGTAAAATTAAAACCTTTCAGTGTGACCTTGGGGGCGAATTCGATAACCATGCCTTCAAAAGTTTTGCCACTCACCATGGCCTACTATTATGTTTTTCATGCCCCCAAACATCCTCCCAAAACGGCAGGGCAGAGCGCATGATTCTCCGTCTCAACGACATCATACGCGCACTCCTAATCCACGCAAACTTACCTCCTATATTTTGGGTCGAAGCCCTTCACACCGCCTCGTACCTTCATAACATTTTACCCACCAAAAGATTAAACTTTTACACCCCTACCTTTGCCCTTTACCTGCGACACCCCGACTACGACCATTTGCGAGTTTTCGGGTGTGCCTGCTACCCAAACACATCCGCAACCCAACCACATAAACTCCACCCTCGAGCCATCCAGTTCATTTTTCTCGGGTATCCCCCAGATTTCCGGGGCTACAGATGCTTCGACCCCACTACTGGAAAGGTCCACGTTTCGCGTCATGTTACGTTTGATGAAAGCACCTTTCCTTACACCATACCACAACCACCCACCACATACCGTTTCCTTGATGACGCACCACCTCCCGGTTTTTCGTTCATCCCTCCTACCCCTACACGACCATCACCTACCACACCCTACCCTATCACCTACAGTCGACGTCCTCGCCTTCCACCTACTTCGACTGTCCCCCCACCTACGGCATCTGCCCCCACCCAACCACCACCCTCTACTGCCCCCCTCCCTGGCCCACATCCCACAGCCCCAACCCAGACTGGCCCACCACCAACTAACGAACATCCCATGACCACGAGGTCTAAATCCCGTTCCACACACATTCATCTCACTCCAAATACCATCTCACCCGTTCCCAAATCTTATGCCAAGGCCTTTGATGATTTTAATTGGTTGAGTGCTATGAGGACCGAATTTACTGCACTACAGGATAATGATACTTGGGAATTAGTCCCCAGACCATTAGACCGACCTGTTATACGGTGCATGTGGCTTTTTCGACATAAGTTTCCGTCTGACGGTTCTTTGGAACGCTATAAAGCCCGTTTGGTTGTCAACGGGAATTCACAGACTGTCGGGGTTGATTGTGAGGACACGTTCAGTCCGGTTGTTAAACCGGCAACTATCAGGACTGTTTTATCTCTAGCAGTCATCGGGTCTTGGCCGATTCATCAGCTAGATGTCAAAAATGCTTTCTTACACGGACATCTAAACGAGACAGTTTATATGCACCAGCCCCCGGGCTTTGTTGATAAAAAGCATCCTCACTTTGTGTGCCGACTTAAAAAGACTTTATACGGTCTAAAACAGGCACCACGGGCATGGTATACATGGTTTGCCACTTTTATCACGTCTCAGGGGTTCACTAGCAGCTCCTGTGATCACTCTCTATTCGTGTATCAGCAGGATCCTGCTAATATTGCTTATTTATAGCTTTATGTGGATGATATTGTGTTAACTGCTTCTAATGACCATTTGCAACATGATATTATTCGCAAACTCTCACGAGAATTTGCAATGACCGACTTGGGCTGCCTTCATCATTTCCTTGGCATAAAGGTCGATCAGCTTTCAACAGGTCTCTTTTTATCACAGCATCAGTATGCTAAAGACATCATTGCTCGTGCTAACATGACTACTTGCAAGCCATGTAACACGCCTGTGGATCTATCATCCAAACTCAGCGCATCTGATGGTCCTCCTGTTTCGGACCCTACATTATACCGCAGTCTTGCGGGAGCTTTACAATACCTGACTTTTACTCGTCCAGATATATTTTATGCCGTGCAACAGGTTTGCTTGTTTATGCATGACCCGCGGGAGCCTCACTATGCTTTCATGAAGCGGATTTTACGTTACATACAGGGCACTCTTGATTACGGGATTCGAATTGTTAGATCTCGATCTCATGATTTAGTGGCTTACTCAGATGCTGATTGGGGCGGTTGCCCTGACTCTAGACGGTCCATGAGTGGGTACTGTGTATTTTTGGGTGACAATTTATTGTCCTGGTCTTCGAAGCGGCAACCCACTGTGTCACGTTCAAGTGCTGAAGCTGAGTACCGAGGCGTTGCTAATGCCATTGCTGAAACAACTTGGTTGCGCAACCTATTATTAGAACTACATACTCCTCTGCGTAGAGCCTCCATTGTATATTGTGATAACGTCTCAGCTGTCTACCTCTCAGATAATCCAGTGCAACATCAACGCACGAAGCATGTAGAGATTGACATCCACTTTGTTCGTGAGAAAGTCCGAATCGGCCACATTCAAGTATTACATGTTCCTATAGCTCTTCAATATGCGGACATATTCACCAAGGGCCTCTCTCGCCAGCTATTTCAGTCTTTCCGATCCAGTTTGAGCGTTGGACCTTCCCCCGTTCAAACTGCGGGGGAGTCTTAGCCGTAGAATATTCCAGAAGAATAATTAATTTTAGGAATAGATTGTGCTCCTTGTTAATTGTACATTATTGTGTTTCCTTTTTTAACCGATTGTATTATCCCTATATAATGGGTATTGTTATTCAATAGAATTCATTCAGAAATCAAATACTTTTAGGAATGAGGCCAAAACTTGAAGTTCATAAGAACTCCATGATGACATCACCCTAAAACACCTCAAATCCGTTGATTTCACGGTTAAAAGTTTAGATTCAAAGGTGAAAAAGATGAAGATGTGTGTGTAGATCATAGAAGTACAAGATTTGAGTTGAAAACTTACAAGAATCGCGAGAAATCGAGAGAAATAAGGGCTTGAGTGCGGCTGGTCGAGTGAGAGAGCTGTCACATCAAGTGATGTGACAGGAGGGATATTTATAGGTTGCCCAAAAGGGAAAGGGAGTGCAAGGGGTGCACCTCGATCGGATGACACTCCGATCGGATGGCAATCCGATCGGATGGCCATTCGATCGAGTGGTCACTCGATCGAGTGGCTCCGACGAGTTGGCCTTTGGCGTTTCGATTCGCGTGCTGAGCGTTGCGATGCGTTTAAGCGAGTGTTGATTATGCGATGCGATAGATTAATAAATAGCATATAATTACTATATCTAACATAAAATCATTATAATTAACTTGCGTTTTAGCGTTTGCAATCGATTGCGATAGAGTTGCGATTGCGTTTCGATTAATCACCACAAACATAAAGTAAACATGCACAAGTAACACATAAGTAACACACACACGTAAAACAATATTCTGAATCTAATAATCAAGGCGCGAATGCGATTGCGATGCGATCAGCGATAAAGCGAATAAACGATAAAACATGCGATAAACATCGATTGAATCTCGATTATTCACAGATACTCCACATAATACAACTAAAGCGATTAAAATAAAAGATTTGATTACAAGTCAAAGAGTCAAATCAGTAATTAAGCAAGGAGTGGCAGATCGCAATTAGCAATCTTTTCTTCCTTTGACTTCAATCTTGACTTTGACTTTGACTTTCGTAACACGGGGTGTTACATTCGATGCGTACCGTTTTGACGCGAACCGTTTCGACCAGTAACATTTCAAACCGAACAAATTTGCCCCTTGATGTACAATCTCTTTAAAAAAACATTTTTAACCAACCCGACCCGAAACCCGTTCTGACCCGAACCCGTTATGACCCTAACCCGTTTCGACCCGAACCAAAACAACCCCTTTCTTTAATTGATCAATTTTGATCCTAGCCCGTTTTGACCCATGACCCGACCCAACCCGACCTGTTTGCCAGGTCTAACCATACCAAACCGGTACCAAATCCCATAGTATCGAAAGCGAATATTTGTAAATCTTAATATCAAATACTGAATCGTATAGTACACTCGGGCATGGTATAGTACCGGGATTTTGGTAGTGTCCCGGATTTGTACCACATCCAGATTTTACCTAAAGCCAATCAAGAAATGAGATTCAAATATTAACAAATGAGATTCTAGCAGTAAATGCACTATTAAACAGTACTGGTACCATTACCGGTGGTAGTTGATCAAGACAGTAATGGCACGGTAATTGAATAGTACCAGCGCGATACAGTATTCAGTCTCTATTTACCGTCCCTTTTTTACTCCACCATATGCAACAACACTTTGAATCACATCCACGACAACGCCTTGACACCTCATCTAAGGGTTCCCGAAAAAAATGAACTGAAGTAAACGAACCAACTAAGAAACTAATAAGTTAATAACCAACCGGAAATATTGAACCGACATCAGAAACCAATGTTATATTTTTTATAAGTATAACTAGGTTATAGCCCGCGTGTACACGCGGTTTAACAAATGAAAATACCAGAAATTTCTTTAAATTTAATCTAAATTCAATGAAAATATTACCATTACACCTAATGGAAAAAAAATATAGACTAAATGTCAGTGAGGTATAACTCAAATAGAAGTTTTGCTAAATACTCTGACCCCATTTAATTGGCCAAATGTCCATAGAGGAACTGTAGCAAAATACTCACGATTATTTCGCCTTGCACACATCATATCAATATTTCTGTTAATATCAACTTAGGATCTATTCATAATCGCAACCCGACAATATTGTAGACGATAAGATTTGCCTTTAAAGACCTTTTTAAAATATTATCAAGGACAGTATTTCCAACAACTCATATGCCCTAAGCCATTCAATTGTTGTGATTAAAACAAATCGATCCCTTGACCGGTTCACTGAAAAAGAGAAATATGCGGAAAATGTAATAAAAATAATGATTAAGTAACTATGATCAAAATACAACAGATGTTACTGACAGTTATCTTTAGAACATATTGAAACCATAAAAATAGTATAAAAATATCCCAAGAAAAAAAAACAGGAGACTATCCCAAATTTAAATCAATGATGAGCAAAACAATATTATACAAAAATCATCTAAGTTTTGAATGAAAACAATGTAGGAAGTTTGATGCATTAAAAATATCAATGCTTTGCATGACATTCAACCCATTTGACCTGTTTTCTAATTAAACACTCCTCATATCGACATCTTCATAAGTAAATAACTGTTTGACCATCTCTAGAGTGTGCTAGATGGATCAGCGAATTGTGCTAGATGAACTGTTTATTATTATATCATTATAAAACAAAATAAACATATTACATAGTGAAATCCAAACATATCAGTAACCAATTATGGTTTCACCTATCTTAGCAAATTCGAAAATTAAACAAAACTATGGAATGTCTCTAACTACAAATTGGGAAGTACGGATTCATAAGTGAAGGCCATACCTGCTTGATATGACAGCTAATCATGTGCCATTAAGTTTCCTCACAACCACCATTAACGTAATCATTGTTTTGTCTGAAACTTGAAGCTTTTGATCCAAGATAATTTTTATCTGAAACTCATTACACTTTTCTCAAAAGAATTTACTCTATGAGATGCATTGGCTCTAATTGAGGTTTCTCATCAAATACTTAGCTTTATTAATGGCATCTTTTGCCAAATAATATGAACCTTTTGTACATAATTTTCTGCACGAGTAATGCTAAGACCATGCGTAGTGGTTGGGGTGAATAATGCCCCATCCTTGGGCGTTGTCCGTCACGTGTCGTCCTAGTCAGCAAAGGGGCGTTTCTCTAAAATGGGTGTAGTGGGGATGTGAGCATTATGTTAAAAGGGGTGTAAAGAATTAAATAAATAAAAAAAACCATGAAAAAATTGATTGGCTAAAGAAGAAGAGGGTTACATGTGATTGGGCCATCAAAATGGGGCTTTGGCGTTGTTTTTAAAACGCCTGGGACAAAAAAACCAAAAAAAAAACGCCCAAGGGGGCCATGACCGGGGCGTGCTTTGGCGTTTTCGGGCAAAAAAACGCCCCAAATCCACACCACTACGGGTGGTCTAACAATCTAATCCACTATTGTTGCTTCCTGTAAGAATGTAAATAGAATATATGATTTCCAAATTCAAGGAATATGTGTTATACATCTGATTTATATGCATATATAATAGTAGTAAGCATAAAAACTATTCACAAAAGTAGCTTGAATCCAAAGTAATTTCTCTTCTTTATTGCCAGTTTATTCATCTATAAATATACCAGTTATCAAAATTCACAAACGCTTACATGCTCATAAACAAAACATAATATACCCATGGCAAACAATGATCAAAATCTAGTAATACACATTGCACTTTATACGGATAAACAAAACATGTAGGCTCCCAACAAAGAAAGAAAATATGCAACAACCGCCTTCGTTTTGCTCTATACAAAACTATCAAACTGTAGGTCCACCTGGAGGATCGAGTAACCTCTATTCCCTGTTTTCCGACAAACCCGAAAGTGCGGAATCCAAACGGGTAAGTTAAACCAAGTGACGAACACGAACACAAAGATTCAACGATTAACACTCCATTGTATTAACTCGTATGAAACCGTTACAAAGCAATGTTTACAAGATAAACCTATAAACTCTCAGTTGTGTGTGTGTGTTTACAGTGTTCGCTCTCAAATCTATTCAGATTTGCCTAACTTGTTTCTGTTCCGAGCCTGTGTATTTATAGAAGCATGCTCGACGAAATCAGAAGCCCACGAAATCACATGGCGAAATCAAGGATCTGGACGAAATCATAGTGATTTCGTCCCATTTGGATTTCACCAAAGGGATTTCGTCCTATAAGTGTTTTCGTCACTTATAAGTTGGGCTTGGGCATGTTGGGCTTCTGTTGTCTTCATGTCATGATGTTGGGCTTCTACATAAATGGGCTTGAACATGTTGGACCAAAACAACAAACAAATAAACACATAAGCAATACTAATTGCATACTGCACACACGCAGTAGCAATTTCGTACATTACGAAGTCAATCGCATACCGAGTCAAGACAGGAGGTTGTCTTGACTACGGCCTTCACTTCGTAGCCGAGTCGAACCGAGCCGAGCCATATCCACATAATATGTATCAACAAACTCCCCCTTGGATGCTGCTCGTGAGGTTCGTAATCTTGTTCTCCATCTCTTGATGGTTCATTCATTCTTGTCGTAGGATCTTCAAAGTCTTCACGCGTCGTAAGTAGAAAGTGTATCAACAAACTCCCTTTTCATTTAGGTAGTGTGTTAACAAACTCCCCCTTTGATTATGCTTGGGAATCTTTTGACTTCAATGCTTGAGATCCTTGTGGTGTTGGTGATTGATCAGCGGCAACTCGATCATCTTTATCATTTGAGTGCCTCCATGTCGTGTCTTCATTCCGAAGCTTATCATCGAACATGTTCTCCTTGCCTTTAGCATCTGCACATGCAAGAAAGCTAAACGCGTAATGAGAACAAAGCTTGGAATATAGTTAACATTAAACAAATGACACACATGTGACCAATTCTTATTCAACTACCGTCCGACAGTTTAGTTTGAAAAGTTAACAGATTTTTCAATTTTGATTATTAACTTTCAAAACTTGCAAACTCTAACCATTTATGAAGATTCGGTCGTTTTGGTTTTCATCAGATTTCAGGTAACAGGTAACGAAGACTTGAGTTCCAACATCGGTTAATCAAAACTAAAGCAGAAATAAAATCTTTTTGACTTTTATAAAGTTTATATTAAAACACACCTAAAATCTTTTTGGTATTTTGAATATTTCAAACTTAAAGACTGAAAGCAGTAAATAAATATATACAGAGTTGCAGAAACTAATAAAAGAAAAAATATATACAAACATTCTTTTTGCGAGTTTCGAGGGTAAGAGAATCATATCAGTGTATGGTCATGCCAAAACGCTCTTGTTGTTCTTTTTGTTAACAATTTGATAAACATCCTATAAAGATTATCGCTATTGTTATCCACATAAGCTCAACTTATCATATGTAATCATGGCGAGGGGATACGTTAAGGTATGATTTATACTTACCGACCGGTGTTCATCCACATCACGACACATTCCCGTATCAAGGTATGCACGAGGATTTCATCTTACGGGTGAGTATACCATTTATCATCTGTTTTGACGTATAAAAAGATGTGAGTAACTCACTTATTTTGAATTGAAAACAAGCCCTATGTGATAGAATCACTTATTGATGAGGAACTTGATTTTCAGATGCATGAGGGCACAAGAGCAAGTCCGTGAACAGGTCAGTACTTTCGTACAGCAAAGAGACGAACTTGACTCCCGGATAATGTGATATATTATCACTTGTTTTGTGGGACATGTGATTGTTGATCACTTATTGAGGTCGTATGCAGTATGTACACGTATGTATGGTATCATGGAAGATCTAGACTTCGTCTCCGTTTTGTTTCGGTAAAAGAAACAACCATGATACCCAGATGATAAACAGCATAAAGACCACATATCTCAGAACCTCGGCAATCTCTCAAACGAAATTTCGGTACTAAGACCATATGCCAATGAGTGGTTCCCACCTGGTCTTCAGTCGATTTAGGTTTATATCACCCTGCACACTTTAAGATGATTGTGAGCCTACCGATACATCTTATATAGAGCTGATTAACATTTTTCATTTTGCATTTCAGTTTAAAGAGGTTTCAACAGACCACTAATGTACTATCATTTTCTCTTTTGCTCGCCAGGAAACTCAGTTTTGTTTTTCTATGTTTTTGGGTTTTGAAATTTTTCGATGTTTTTGAATTTTCAAATTTGGATTACTCCCCCTAAAATCAACAAACTTACAATAATTTTAAAAACACAAAGATATTTACAAAAACGATTTTCCGATGTGGATTACTCTTGCTTGACCTTAATGCCGTTTACCAATAATAAAAAGTCAAATCTTGATTTATCAAATGCTTTGGTAAAAAGGTCGGCACGTTGGTCATCAGTGTGGACGTAAGCAACATCGATTAGCCTTTTATCAAAGCAATCACGTATGAAGTGATACTTAATTTCGATGTGCTTAGTCTTTGAATGCTGCACAGGATTTTTAGTGATTGATAAGGCAGCAGAATTATCGACATAAATAGGAGTAGTTAGGAATTCAAAACCGTAATCGCGCATTTGCTGTTGTATCCATAGGACTTGGGAGCAACAACTTGAGCAGCAATGTATTCAGCTTCACAAGTTGATGTAGCTACACAAGTCTGCTTCTTGCACTGCCACGTTACGAGGCGAGTTCCTAAAAACTGGCATCCAGCCGTTGTGGATTTGCCGTCGATTTTGCATGCGCCAAAATCAGAATCACTGAAAGCGACTAATTCAAAGTTATCATCCTTAGGGTACCATAGACCGGTGTCTGGGCAACCCTTCAAATAACGAAAAATCCTTTTTACAGCTGCAAGATGTGAGGCCTTCGGGTTCACTTGATATCTGGCCAGCAGGCATGTTGGATACATTATATCTGGTCTTGATGCTGTGAGGTACATAAGGGATCCAATCATCGCGCGGTAGTATGAAGAGCTAACAACTTCACCCTTCAAATCTGGATTGATTCCGTGATTTTGCTGCAGTGGGGTACCAATGGGCAATGTGTCGGACATCTAGAATCGGCTCAAGATGTCTTGGACATACTTAGTCTGATGGATGAAAATCCCAGACCTCGTTTGTTGCACTTGCAAGCCCAAAAAGAAAGTCATCTCCCCCATAGCGCTCATCTCGAATTTATCCTGCATTACACGCTCGAAATCCCTACACATAACATTGTTAGTAGAACTAAATATAATATCATCCACATATACCTGAACCAGTAGAAGATCTCCATCTTGTTCTTTTATGAAGAGAGTGCAATCGATAAGACCTCTGCGAAATCCATTCTCTAGCAGATAATTAGATAAGGTTGCGTACCAAGCTCGCGGTGCTTGATGTAGACCATAGAGAGCTTTGTTCAGCAACCAAACCAGATCGGGATGGATAGGATCTTCAAAACCTGGAGGCTGTTCAACATACACCTCTTCTTCCACTAGACCATGTAAGAATGCACTTTTGACGTCCATCTGGTAAACCTTGAATCCTTTGAATGAGGCATAAGCCAGAAAGATCCGAATTGCTTCCAGACGTGCAACAGGTGCATACACTTCGTTGTAGTCTATACCTTCAATCTGACGAAAACCTTGAACGACCAATCTAGCTTTGTTGCGAATAACGATTCCACGGTCGTCCTTTTTGCATTTATACACCCAACGGGTACCAATCTTCTTATAACCAACAGGTTTCTCTACGAGTTTCCAGACACCAAGTTTCTGGAATTGTTGCAGTTCTTCCTGCATGGCTTCAACCCAAGAGTTATCTTTCAAAGCGTCTTTCCGAGTTCTTGGCTCTTCCTGTGAGACATAACACGCGAAAGACCAATCGTTTTGTTGACCAGATTCTCTAATCGCCGCATACAAGCCTGCGTTGTTGTTGTTGCGCAACATGTTTCTTGTTTGTATGCCACTTTGTACATTGCCTATGATGTTTTGTTGAGGATGGGTATTGTGAATTCTTGTTTCAGGGTTTTCCGGAACTGGAATGTTTGTACCCAGATTGTTGAAATTGAGATCAACAACTAATTCAATACCCGTAACTGACGAAGAGGATGATGCAGTAGCTTCGGCTGTTATAGGGGCGTCCACTGGAGGTGTAGCCTCTGAAGTACCATGAACAGCTGATGTAGGAGCTTCTTGATCTGCATCTAGAAATTCTTCATCCTCTGAAGATTCGTTCAGTTCGGTTGCATCATGAAAATCCTCATTGTCGAGAGCATTATTGTTCACTGAAGATGGCTCTTGATTGACAACAATTGGACGAACCAACGGTGAATCTGTTGCATTGTCACTCTCGAAAAACATCCTTGCCGCAGCAGTTTCTTCAACTGCTTCAACATTGATCGAATTGAAAAAGTCATCGTACTCAAACATCCATGGTTGACCAGGACATTTGACTGGCAATGTGTGCCTTTGTACTCTGACCTCAGACCATTCTTCAACCCTTTTAGTCTCTAGATTCCAGACTCTTAAGTTCGGGGTGGCATAACCAAGAAAGTGACCTTCAATAGCTTTTGCCCCAAACTTTCCATTAGGATCGATCATTGTGCAAGGAGCTCCAAATGGTTCAAGATATGACAAATCTGGTTTCCGTTTCTGAAGAAGCTCGAAGCAGGTCATGTTGTGTCTTTTGACTGTAAGGACTCGATTCATCGTGTAACATGCGGAGGCCACAGCTTCACTCTAGAATGGAATAGGCAACTGCGACTCTACCAACATAGTCCTAGCAGTCTCGATCAATGTACGGTTTTTACGTTCAGCGACGCCATTCTGTTGAGGAGTATAAGCTGCACTAAATTCGTGAAGAATACCTTTTGATGTGCAAAACTCCGCCATGGCTTGATTTTTAAATTCAGTACCATTGTCGCTGCGTATCCGTCTAACCTTCAACTTATACAAATTCTCAATCTGAATGATCAAGTTTTTGATAATACCGAAAGTTGCACTCTTGTGAGCCATAAACGCCACCCAAGAAAATCTTGAATAATCATCCGTTATCACAAGGCAGTATTGATCATTCCTGATGCTTTTGTGCTTGACAGGACCAAACAAATCCATGTGCAAACGTTCAAGAGGAACTGCCACCGTATTGACCTTCTTTGTCAGATGTCGTTTCTTCGTTTGCTTTCCTTTTTGGCATGAAACATAGACGTCTTGAAGATGGAAATTTTTAAGAAGAACACCATTCACTATTTCATTTGTCACCAAATGATTCATTTTGCGTAAGTGAATGTGACCCATACGTCTGTGCCAAGAGATAGAGTCTTTTTCCGTGGCTTTTGTAATGAAACAAGTTGCTTGTGCAGTCGTTGTTATAGCTTGGCTCATATCAAGGACATACAAGTCATTTATCCTTGGAGCAGATAAGAGAATCCATTCTTTTGGAATCTTGAAGCCGGGTTTCAGCACGTAACATCCATTTGCATCAAAGTGTACTGAAACCTGTTTATCACAGATTTGTGAAACGCTGAGAAGATTGTGATCAAGCTGTTGTACAAAGTTGATCTTGTCAAAACTTACAACCCCGTTGGATATCATTCCTTCTCCAGTAATATATCCGCCTTTATCTCCAGCAAAAGCAACATAACCTCCTCTAATAGATTTAACGTCGTAGAGAAGCTTCATGTCGCCTGTCATGTGCCTGGATGCCCCACTATCAACAATCCAATGACTGCTGAAAGTTCCTCCTGGAACACCCTGCACATGTACTCACATGATTAGTTGGAGATGGGGACCCAAGCCTTTGTGGTCTTGGGTCTTCCATTTTCATCAACGTAAGTTACTTGAACTTCTCGATGTTGCGGAAATTGTGATGTTCCCCCTGATTCATTTACCGTTTTTGGTTTCCAGGTCTGTTTTGTTTTACCAGTGTTATTCTTTAAAATGTTAACTTCATGATTGTCTGAAGTTTTTGAATTGTCTGGTTTGACAGAAACAGATGTTTTGTTAACCACATTGGTTTTAATCGCCTTTTCAATTTTCTTGACCTGTTGGCGTTTCTGTTTCTTTTCCCTTTCTTTTACAAGACGGGGATCAGGTTTTGATGAAACAGATCGCTTGCGGTCAATTTGGTCACGGGGATCATCAACTTTGGCTTTTTGTTTATGAAGATATGGACAATTTCGAATGATATGTCCAAATGTGCCACATGAAAAATATGATCTACGTTCTACAAACCCCATAGTATCATGTGATTGTCTTGTCGATGATGAACTTTGTGATCCCGAGGTACTAGGTTTTGAACTGCTTGGTTCGTTTCTTTTCAAAGAATTAACTTGAATGACATGATCTAAGTTAGATTTATTTGAAAATGTTTCAAGTTTATCTGTTCCCTTCGATTTCACAAAGTTCACTTTCTTGTCCTTTTTCGTGGTCTGTTTCTTTTGCCATTGAGTCGGTGAGTTACTTTTAGGTTTGGTGTGATTTTGCTGCTTTTTCACTGTTGGTAATTTCTGATTGCCACATTGTTTTCTAACTTCAGCCTTTGGGATAGGAGGACCCTGTGTTACCACAACGTGTGATCCTATCTTTCCCAAAAACTTACTTGTTGAATCCTCAAAAATTTTACTTATTAAAGAGTGATTAACATTCTTAATAGGAAAATCTTTGTCAGAGTAGATTTTATCATCACCAACAAGAGTGTACAGCAAATTCACACTCTCAGACTCTTGTGAGGAAGTAGACGTGGACTCGGTCAGAACAGTCGTAGCAGGTTTTGTGGGAGGATCACATAGAATATGATTCTCGAGAGGTATGTCCTCTTCTTTGATTACCGCATCTGACTGTGCTGAGTCAGTATCATTAGATTCATCATCTGAAGAATCAGTATCCTCAACAATGACTGGAGGATCCTGATTCAGTTCAGCAGAAGACACACTTGTATCGGCTAACACATCCGAATCTGATGGTACTTCCGGTTTGTATCCAAGTCCCGTTGCAAATTCCTCAATGTCTAAAGGAACAGATTCTTCATAATGAGTTCTATACTCCTCATCAGGCAGTGTATCATAATTTTGTCTAACAGGTGGTGGACATTTCTTATATCCAATGCACGTGACATCCTTTTTCTCTTTTTGTGTGCCAATGATGTGATCCAGCACATATCTAGAGTTAGAATTACTGTCTAGTTTAAGCCGGATCGCCTCACTTTCACACTTTGTGCAGGCTAACTCTTTTTGCATGCTTTCAAGACAATTGATATAAAGGTTTATGTCAGTTTGTTTTCTTGAAACTATTTTTGTCAGTTCGGTTTTATCTTTTCTTAAAGTTTCAATCATCGTTTTAAATTCCTTTTCATGGTTTTCATAAAACATATTAGCCTCTTTGCATTTTGAAAGATCCACTATCAACTTTTGATTGTACATATTTGTCACTTCAAATTTGTTTTGCAAAGCCTCATGTTTGCTTTGCAAATCACACCACTTAGCATCAAAAGAAACATGTTTGTTTTGCAAGTCAAACAATTCAGCATTTACAGCATCATGTTTGCTTTGCAACTCAGACATACTAGCATCCAAATCAGCACATTTAACACTTAAGCTAGCACAATTATCACAATTAACAACAGTTGGTTCATCGACACATACCTGGCTTGATGAACTGTTGCCATTAGCCATAAAGGCTGAAAGAAGAGAAGAAGAAGAATAAGCAGCTTGATCCACCAGAATAGATCTTCTATCATTCCTTGCTGCAGCTTCTCCTAACACTTCATCGATTCTCCCACTAGATACATCATCAGAAAAATCTTCGCCTGAGGTTGAGACTTCCTCATCTGAACTCCTTGAATCACCAGAACTCTCTTCATCTGAAGATTCACCACCACTGGTGGAAGATTCTCCACCACTGGCGTGCTTCAAATCCTTAGCAGCTTCAGCAAAACAAGTTGCTCCTCCCTGATCACGAATGCCTAATTGCATTGACCAGTCACAACCTTCATCTACTTGCACCACAAGAGCTTGATTGGTGTTCGATGGTCCTGCTTGATTGTTTGCAGGGACCAAAGCGCAATCATCAATCCTGGGTTGATTCTGATTCTGTTGGTTGCCTCCTTGACCTCTGAAAGGATTCTGGTTGTCATGCTGAGCTGGCTTTGTGCATTCCCTCTTGAAGTGACCACGTTCACCACAGTTAAAGCACTTAACAGACTGCTTATTGAACCCATACTTGGTGTCTTTCTTGCTTTCCAAGCTGGTTCGACCCTGTCCGTTCCATGAAGTCTTTAGCTCGCCTTACAGCACTGGCGAAAGCCCATTTGATGTCCATCATATCCATCTCCTCTTTATCTATCTGCTGGTAATCTTCTTGAGTCAGATTGACGTTCCCGATCTGACCTGCTATCAACCCACAATACGCGCTCACCAATGTGTTCAATATCTCCATGTGATCCTTAGCTACTTCAACGTTAACTTTGGAGAAGCTTGATGTGTCCAGTCGTACTGTATTAGATGGCTGACCAGCTGATGACGTGCTACCATAACATGCTTGTTGTTGCACAGGTAGTGGATTGCCATACAAATCTGTGGTTGGTGCAACAACCTTTGGTATTAGGGAAGGTGGAAGTGGATATCCATACATATCTGTTGTTGGAGCTGGCTTTACAGGAACTTGTATCTGATTGCCATACAAATCTGTGCTTGTGACAAACGCCGTCTGAAGTGGAGCATGTGAAACAGGTCTTGCAGAAGTACTAGGAGTTCCATAATACATATCAGGATTATGTCGCACTTGTATTGTAGAAGTGCTAGGAGTTCCATAATACATATCAGTATTTTGTCACACTGGAACCCTTTTTGCCTTTAGGATTTCTTCCTGATCTTTGTTCTCCAAGAGCTGAGCGAAGTCATTGATGTTTGTCGTAGCCAATGTGCCATTGTATTTCAGGATTTCCAAGAAACTATTCCAGTGAGGTGGCAGTGCATCGACAAACTTTGTGACAACCTGTGTTGAAGTTGTTACTACCTCATAATTGCTCAATTCAGTCAGCAAGTGATGAAATCGACTTGTCATATCTGCCAAAGATTCATTTTCCATACAAGTGAAACCATCAAACTCCTTCTTGAGTAAATCATGTCGCAATTGACGTGACTTTTCATTTCCTAGACCTCTTGTCTTCAGAGCATCCCACAATCGCTTTGACGTCTTGAAACTGACAAACTGATGATATATATCCTTGCTCAACGCCTGAGTCAGAATAGCATATGCTTTCTTTTCTAAATCATATACCTTTTTCTGGTCTTCCGAAAGATCTACAAATGTAGCGGCAGTTGAAGTGGCAACCTCAAGAGTTTGATCGAAATCTGTAGTAAAACGTAACCACAGTTCCGTGTTTTGCCCATTGACATACGTCTGAAATCTATCAACCCAACCAGGATATTCGTTTAGGTGCATCAGTTTCGGTGGACGATTCAGACTTCCGGTCTCGTTTTCGCTGAGGAGTATACTTTGAATACTTGGAGTTTGATATGAAACAAACGCCCATTGATCGGTCGATGTTTGATTCGCTTGCGAAGATGCGGGTGCCGGAGATTCTGCCCATGATGGCGACAAACGCGTGTTTGTATACTTGCTTTCTGTATTAGATGCGGGTGCGGGAGATTCAGCCCATGATGGAGATAAACGTGACGGATTACCCCACCAGTTCGAACTCATTTTTGATGTTTAATGACTAATACCTGAACAAATCACACAAATTAAACAGTTAACAATGTTTTACAAATCTACTGTTAAAAAAAAATAACACAAGTATGAGAATTTTTGACGAAATCCAATTGTGATTTCGTTGATGTTATGTTTGATGAAATCAGATGTGATTTCGTTCAAGAACAAGAAGTGATTTCAGCACAGTTGATTTCGGCAAGAGATGTAATTTGTTGAAATGGGATTTTGTTGAAATGGACCCAGAACTGATTTCGTCCAGGAAGTTGAAGTGATTTCGGCCCAGATGTTTAAGTGATTTCGGCCCAGATGTTTGAAGTGATTTCAGCCAAGAAGTTTAAGTGATTTCGGCCCAGATGTTTGAAGTGATTTCGGATGAGTAGTGAGTGATTTCGGCTGAGGGTGAGTGATAAATCTGGTTTTCGGTGATAAGTGATTTCAGCAAGGACAAGAAGTGATTTCGGCTGATAAAGGTTTTCGGCAAGGAGTGATTTCGGCTGAGGGTGAGTGATAAATCTGGTTTTCGGTAATAAGTGATTTCAGCAAGGACAAGAAGTGATTTCGGCTGATAAAGGGTGATTTCGGCCAGCTTGATGTTGTTGACTGAAGTACCAGGAGACAATTTAGATATTTATAACACCAACCCTTATCTCTTACTGACACAAAGACTTCTTTGTCAAACCACCATACTTTCCTGATTTCGAAGCTCCTTATTTTCTACCTTTCATCATGACACTTATACACATTTGTCAAACAATTAATATTATATAATCAACAACAATAATAATTCAAACACAATTTCAGATCAAAAACATATATATATTTTAAGAACAGTTTGAATAAACCAAGAACACCAAGAACACTATGAATATTTCCGGCGAAATTATGAGTTTACCGGTGACTTGGAAAATTTCCGAGCACAAGTTTTGCACAATGTTTCAATAATAACCCAAATCTAACAAATATGCATAAGTTTTAACAAGGTTTTTAATAAAACAAACAGCAAAACACAAGGTTTTTCGAGAATTTTAAAGTGATTTTCCAGAAAATGTATGATCTTTAAGTTCAAATATCAAGAAAAACACCTATAAAACTTTGAAAAACACAAGAAAAACAACTTGGTTTAAACAAGGAATCGAGCCAATGCTCTGATACCAATTGTAGGTCCACCCGGAGGATCGAGTAACCTCTATTCCCTGTTTTCTGACAAACCCGAAAGTGCGGAATCCAAACGGGTAAGTTAAACCAAGTGACGAACACGTAAAACACAAGATTCACGATTAACACTCCATTGTATTAATCTAGAAAACGGTTACAATACAATGTTTACAAGATGCTCTCATAAACCCTCAGTGTGTGTGTGTATTTACAGTGTGTTCGCTCCGAGAAATCTATTCAGACTTCGTTTTGTGTTCGGTCTGTTGTGAGTGTTTATATAGTAAAGGACTGACGAAATCAAAATGCCCACGAAATCCATGTGTTCGACGAAATCACAATATCTTTGACGAAATCATGTGATTTCGTCATAACTGTTTTCGTCATATATGGATGTAGGAGGCCCAATGCAAATGGCCCAATTCTATACGTAATGAATTCTGAGAATTCATATTGTAAGATTAGTCAACATGTGACATCATCATTATGATGTCATAATGATGTGTCAACGGGAATTGGTTGCGGCTCTCCGTGCTTCGCGTGTCGAACTCTAGGGCGCACGACGGAGGAATGTCGTGACGTCGGGCTTGAGCCGAACCTAACCGAGCCAAACTGAACCGAGCCGAGCTGAGTCGAACCGAACCAAGTCGTGTCCACTTAATATGTATCAACAAACTCCCCCTTGGATGCTACTCGTGAGGTTCGTCTTCCATGTCGGAGGATCTTCAAAGGAACTTCATCGCATGATGATCATTAGCAAACAGACAACACATTAAACTATAAACTAAAATGCATACTGCACACACGCAGTTGCAAGTACATGATTTGTTACAAAGTAAATAGCATACCGAGTCCCACCCGGAGGATCGAGTAACCTCTATTCCCTGTTTTCTGACAAACCCGAAAGTGCGGAATCCAAACGGGTAAGTTAAACCAAGTGACGAACACGAACACAAAGATTCAACGATTAACACTCCATTGTATTAACTCGTATGAAACCGTTACAAAGCAATGTTTACAAGATAAACCAATAAACTCTTAGTTGTGTGTGTGTGTTTACAGTGTTCGCTCTCAAATCTATTCAGATTTGCCTAACTTGTTTCTGTTCTGAGCCTGTGTATTTATAGAAGCATGCTCGACGAAATCAGAAGCCCACGAAATCACATGGCGAAATCAAGGATCTGGACGAAATCATAGTGATTTCGTCCCATTTGGATTTCACCAAAGGGATTTCGTCCCATTTGGATTTCACCAAAGGGATTTCGTCCTATAAGTGTTTTCGTCACTTATAAGTTGGGCTTGGGCATGTTGGGCTTCTGTTGTCTTCATGTCATGATGTTGGGCTTCTACATAGATGGGCTTGAACATGTTGGACCAAAACAACAAACAAATAAACACATAAGCAATACTAATTGCATACTGCACACACGCAGTAGCAATTTCGTACGTTACGAAGTCAATCGCATACCGAGTCAAGACAGGAGGTTGTCTTGACTACGGCCTTCACTTCGTAGCCGAGTCGAACCGAGCCGAGCCGTATCCATATAGTATGTATCAACACAAACAATTGAATATTCGTATCGTAAATTGACAGATGAAATTAAATAAAAGGAAGCGTATAAGTGTACGGACGATCAATAATTTACAAGTGTAGATCAGCAGGAAGAATATACCTGTGAAAAGTGTTACTGTCGCTGTGTGATTTGCTTGATTTGTGTGGTTAGTTCAGAGGCCGGCGTAAAAACCCTAACCCTAGCTATAACAGTTCAGATCTGTGCTAAATCGTTTACGACCGTCGCTCTGCTATGTCCTCCCTACAGATCAACCAAAAACCAATGATCGGAAACATCAAATAAAAAGATTGGATGACCTGAATAAATGATATAGAATAAGAATCATATAGAAATACCAGTTAATGTTGATGATTGCAATGATAGCCGTATGTGAGAGGATGAGATATTGAAACGAAGATGAAAGGAAAATAAGGAATTGAGAAATATGGAAACGGATCGGGCAAAAAAAATGGGTGGGGATTAAAAAAAACTCACGGGGATTAATTTGGAGGGAAAAAAATTGAGGGATGCCTCTTTGAGAGCCACGTGTCCTCCAATGAGTTTCCTTTATTATATAGTAAGAGTAAGATGTTATACGTCAAAAGAATTTTGTTGAACATTTTTTATAGACAATATAATTTATCATCGCTTATTCCTTTATAAATTTAGATGACTGATTATATTTTATTTGATCTGAAATATAATTAGATTTTTTTACTGAAATGAGCTTGACTTCACAAACGTCCAAAGTTGACGCTTAACCAAATCATCTTTTCATACAACTAAAGTAACCGAGCCGTTTATAACTACAATTGATTTGCAGTGGCGGACCCAGTGGTTCAAACATATTTTCAGGGGGTGCGGTCGGGTTTTTTGCCCAAAAAATACACTAAATTTCTTTTTCAAGTGGTGCGCCCGCCCACCCTGAGCTTCACCTAGGTCCGCCCTGCTGATTTGTTATGAAAGTGTAAAAGTAAAACATCGAGCTTAGGTTTGTATTTAGTCCAACTGAACCGAGCCATGTACACCCTTAGCCCATCTCCACTGTGAAATACAACCACCAAGCCAAAACCTAAATCGCACCTTGACAACTTGAGAGTGAGATGCTAAAAATCTCCTCACCCAAAACCAAATCGCAAGCTATCCGATTAGTGTTCGATCTTTTGCAATGTGGGTTACATCTTGTGTGTCTATCACCTTTCCAGCTTCTGTAGAATGTAAACGAGAAACAAAGGCAATGTCCAGATTGCTTAATTGAACAACTTGTCCGCTTACTGTGTTTTTTGTAGGAAATTGGGTGTGTGAATGAAGTCTCAATTTGGTAAAACTCCTTGTCCCACATCGGAGTGGGAACAAAAGAATAGATGATTTATAAGGTAAAAGGTTTACCTCACTAATATATCTATATGTCATGTTTTACCACAACTCCTACCCCCGCGCGCGCAGGGGGGTGCCAAAAATGGAACCGGAATCAGTTGAACTCGCGTATGCCCGCACGTCCTGCGGACGGGTCCGCGTGGAGCGGTTTTTGCACTTGAGGCTCTTGACTACTGTTATGGTTTTTTGAAACTGAAATAAATTAATGACATTATTTCAGTTTTAAATTCTAACAGTTTTGCTCATGAATTATTAGTTTCGTAACCGATATACTAATGACCGTTATTTGGTCTTTAATTCGCTGCAATCAAGAGCAGGATTTCGGTTTCGGTTATGTTTCTAGCACTATAAAATGATGGCTAGACTGATCGGTTGAAACACACCAAAAACAACTTCTCCTTTCTTCTCTCTCGGTCTCTGCAACATCATTCCGGTTTCTTTTCAGGCAAGTGCTCAAGTCCGGCAGTGCGCGGTGCTGCTTCGAACCGGCGTACCCTGGGAACAGACGACGAATCTGTTTAAGGGAATTGTGTCAAACACAAGCCCGGTTCACTCGTTAACTGTTTCTTTTCTGTCTCTAATTATTTTGCAGTTCTTGCAGTGGTAATTTTTCTAACATTTTTCAAAGCAGATACACGCTTATGAGTAGTTGGCTAAAGATTAGTGCTTATGCTCATCTGGTTATACTGTCATGAGATTAGTTAACAAGTTTGGGACAACTTCTTTTTGAATTTTAGTTACATGTTTACCCTTATTGAAATAACTTGTTTTCAACAAGTTGATTATTTGGTTTTATAAGCTGCACCACAAACTATTTTATATAAGCTATAACCCAAACATCCCCTAAAAGAAATCTCAGACACTCCCAAGAAAGACATTACATTTGTCATCTATTCCATATTCAAATTGCAATAAGACTTGTGTTACAAATTGATCTTTATCAAAATTCAGTATTTACGTTTATGTGGTTTGTCCACTTTTGCCATGTCATGCCAAATTTCAAAATTATACCATTTTCCTCCCTCACATTCTCAAAAAGTGTCATTTCAGTCCAAAAATTAACCCACTTAAAAAAACTTATAACTCAGTTATAGTTATCACAGAGATGTAAATGACACGTAAAGTATAGGGACGAAAATAACACATATTTTCAAGATTTTTTTTTTAAATTTCTTTATTATTAATTTATTATTATTATTATTATTATTATTATTATTATTATTATTATTATTATTATTATTATTATTATTATTATATACACACAGTTAGCGAGAAGCATTTGGTACCGGTACTGAATTTCCCCTCTATCGATTTGGTACCCACTTATTGGCGTTTTCGGTTCGATACCGGTATTTTACTGAATTTTTCTTCCAAATACCGGTACGTACTGTACCTAACATTTTCGATACCGGTACCAAGCTCATCCCTACACCCATACACACAGTCTCTTTCACCCCCTACATCACCACCACCACAGCCAGTGCTGCCACCATCAAACAACTGTCACCACCACAGCCACCACCGAATCGTGTGTGTGTGTGTATATATATAGAGAGAGAGAGAGCTGTTATGATCTAGCGTGGGTTTGTGGGTTTTTTTAATTTTTACAAGTGGTGGTTGTCTGGTGGTGGCGGCAGGGGGCTGTGGTGGTGGTGATGTAGAGGGGGTGAAAGAGACTGTGTATAAGGATGAGCTCCATACCGATATTTAAAATCGCCAAATATGGGTACCGGTACCTAAAATATTAGGTACCTGTATTTGAAGGTAATATTCGGTAAAATTCCGGTACCGAACCGAATGTACCAGTACCAAAAAACGCAAAAGTTGGTACCGAATCGGTACCGAAAATAATTCGGTACGGGAAATTCGATACTGGTACCCGGTACCAAATGCTCATCCCTAACTTTTTGTAACAACAACAAGAATAATAATAATATAATAAGAAAGAGAAATTTAAAAAATAAAAAATATCTTGAAGTTATGTGCCAATATAAAGTATTAAATAACATATAGGCTTACAAGTTGGTTGAAAAAATAAGATAAAATTATAGTTTCTAGATTGCAGGCAAATTGTCTACCAAGGTGCTTCTATTGTCAAGTTGTCATGCTAGTGGCCAAGTAGCTTAGATTTACCCTATCTACATAGACTTAGCTCTTCTATATATATATATATATATATATATATATATATATATAGCGGAGAGTTCAAATGAGAAGAATCACAAATTAAGAATAAAATCGTACAAATGTAATTTAAACCAATCATTTAATTAGTCTACCCCTTATTTTTGCTATTTAAATTAATAAACCCTAATCATTTAATGAGTCTATCCTATAAAATAGTTGTGCACCTTACACAATAAAAACATTCATGCACATGATCCTACATATTCAACGTTTTCTACACCATACTAACAACGTTTCCTACACCAAGAAAACAATGTTTTGGTGTAGGGTACAAAATGTGTAGGTTCCCAACACTTTTAAATAATTTAGTCACTCCTTATAAAATTGGTGTAGGACCCAACACATTAATGACGGTGAAGGAGAAAATTATGGTAGCATTAATGAGATTGGAGTAACCCTTTATATTATTTAATAGTGTTATACATCAAATTGTCTATTCTACCCTTATTAATTAAAACATTAATTGAAAGTGGACAACAATAATATCTTGATTCACAACCATTGATAAAAAAATATAGGGCCTAGATTAATTTAGTTTTCTTCTTGCAAGAATATTCTTCTCAAATGAACATTCCCCTATATATATATAGCATGTATCTTGTACATTTATTAGTAGAGTGAATACAATGTAAGCTTTAATCTCCTATGTTTTTTACAATGGGGTTTTCATTCCCGCTTTGTTCTTGATTTGAAGTTCATCATTTGTTTGGAATGTTATCAGTTTGTGTGCTAGTGAGACTCTTACCTCAATTTATTACATGGTATCAGATCCAATGGCTCTCGTATCGATTTTTGTTTCGGCACAAGTCTAAGTTCCTGTTAGGTCAGCAGCGGCTGTCTTCGGGTCTGATTCCAATCCTTGTTTCAGCACAAGTCTGTTTAAGTTTCTGTTTGGTTTCGACTCCCTGGTTCGAACCAGATTTGTTTATGCTCCGTACAATTTTTGGGGATTTTTTGAGGATCTTTTGAAGTTAATGTTTTTAGCATCTAGCGCATATCAATCAGTATTTAAGGTGCATATGGACCTTTACCATATTTCACTTTTGCATTAGAATTTCTACAAAAAAAATCTGATTCTGGCTTATTTTCTGATCATTTTCGAATCCGATCAACATAGTTTTTTTTGGCTCTTAACACTTGACATGTCACAACCCCGACCCCACCTGGAAGGGAGCCGTGAGCGGACACAAGTGGTACCTGTGTTTGTAAAAATTATCGCCATTAGGATAGGGTGTCAGGAAAAATATCAGAGTTTTCAAAACACCGTAGTTTTCATTTCATAAACTATGGGATGAAACCCATATTTACATAAAGGATTTTCACAGGGATAACCTTTGATTACAAAACACGTTTTATTTAGGTGCTTTGAGTGTCTCATAGCACTTTTCCTTCCCTTCACAGTAAATCACCTGAAACGCGTTTTAAAAACATTTTATTAGCGACAAATACTGGTGAGTTCATTCAATTTGTACAAAAACACATTGTTATAATTACAACATTAAGGTTTTTACATTTTTTTATAATAAAGATGTGATACGATACGCTATAATACGATATTAAGTTAAAAATGTGATACGATACGTCACGATACGCTATAATACGATACTTAACGATAAAAAAATAATAAAGATTTTAAAACTCATTAAAACAAAAATAACCAATAATAAACACCAATAACCAAACCCAAAACACCAAAAACCAAACACAACACACCAAAATTCAAACCTCAAAAAATCAAGGCTCCTATACGATCCGTATTACCCAGCTGCCAGACATGCCCTACACTTGTCAGTCTTCCATGACTTAACTTTATCCAATACGGATCGTATAGGTTTCTACGATTCGTATTGAATTGTCAAAATGTGTGGATAAAGAGCCGGTGTGCCAATAGAATCCCCCTTATACATAATTATACATAAGAGGCTCCAATCCATCATTAGTTTTATGCCCCCACCTAGCCACCGACAATAATTTCGGTGTGAAAGTATGAGCTTTTGTTCTTGTTACTTTCGGTGTGAACGTATAACCTTTTGTTTTAGCTAATAAATTTCCCTGAAGAAAATGTAAAGCAGTTACTTAACTTTATCTCGTTGCGGAGTAAATTCCCTTGGATATTTTTGGATATTTTAAGAGGACTTTTGACTTTTTAATTGCTTTATAATCTTCTTTCCCCTTCCCCTCAGCTTCACCTGAGAACCTCTTTGAGTTTAAAGATTTCACAACCTCTTCTTAAATTAAATTAAATTAAATTAAATGGCTTCTACTTCATCTGCCCCAACAACCTCTTCTTACGAGTACGATGTCTTCCTCAGTTTCAGAGGGGAAGATACTCGTCATTCTTTTACCGATCATCTTTATAAGGCTTTGCATCAAGCGGGGATCAGGACTTTCAGGGACGATGATGAAATCCGAGAAGGTCAAGAACTGAAGCCAGAAATCGAGAGATCAATAAGAACTTCTCGAGCTTCAATAATTGTAATTTCAAACAACTTTGCAAACTCAAGATGGTGCCTTGATGAGCTTTCCTTGATCCTCCAGCAAAAGAGGAATGCCCGTCATTTGGTTTTCCCTGTGTTTTACGGCGGCGTCGATCCTTCGGATGTCAGGAACCAGCGAGGAAGCTTCGCGATTGAAGCGAAAGAAGGTTCAAAATGGAGGGAGGATAATGTGATTCGGTGGAAGGAAGCCCTAACAGAGGTGGCTGATTTGAAGGGGATGGTTGTTTCAGGGTATGCTTCATTACTATATATAAACACTTGTTACTGCTACTTTAGTTTTGAATAGCAAATTCAGGATTTTAATGGCCCATTCCATTTGAATTGTTTTTTTTTTTATTTAGCGGAAAGGTTATTTTAATTTGTTTGAAACTTAAAAGCATATATTTCAAGAACAAAAATGAAAATGGAGCTATGTCTTTTTTATTTTTTCATGGAGTGTATCACCTTTGTAATCTGGAGGGAATGAGGGATCATGCTTTCATATTCCTTGTAGCTATACCATTTTCCATTCTATTTATAATGAGTATAACTGTCAAAACAAGTTCAGAACAAACAGATTTACAAAAAAGTTAGGGTCAGAGCATGCTATATATTCTTTAATGATTAAATGGGTGGAGCAAATAAGTTCGGGTCAAACTGGCCGTTTAAAAAATAAAAGCAGCAATTTGGTTTAGGTCAACAAGGCTTGAGGTGAAAAAAGAGTTGCGTTGAAATGGGTTGTTTTAGAAAAGAAGTGCCAAAATAGGTTGACCAGCTATATTCTTATGGTGGCTAGTGACGATGGTGTAGGCAGAGGTACGGTGGTGGATACAGAGGCAGCGGTGAGAGGTGGATGTTGCGAAAACAACTGCGGTTGTGGAGTGTGGTGATGGGTGTGTTGGTGGCTGAGGCGACAAGTCGACAATGTAGTGGTCAATGGCAGTGGTGGAGTGTGGTGGTGACGATGGAAGTGGCAGCGAGAAGGAGTAGGTGGTGGAGGAACAATGGTCACGGGTTATACTAATCCATCTGGACCCTTCTAAGCTAGCAACTTTTATAATAGTTGTTCGTCAAACGCGTTTATTAATTCGCGTAGGAAAAAATTAACCAATTGACTAGTTTAAGTTGATCAAAAGCATCAATTTGATTAAGGTTAACATGGCTTGAGGTGAAAAAAGACTTGCGTTAAAATGAGTTGTTTTAGAAAAAAAGTGCCAAAATAGGTTGACCCGCTATATTCTTTACCACGGCGAGAGGTGGAGGTTGCGTAAACAACTGCAGTTGTGAAGATTTTGGTAATCAGATAGATTAAATTTTCTCTCTTAATTTTATTCATGACCAATATCAAACTTAAATACAAAAGGAACTTTCAGAACAAGAAAAGTCTAACAAACAATCCTATAACAAAGGAAATAATCAAAAGATGATATATATAAATTAATAAAAGATCTGGCCATATATATCGCAATATGCGATATATCCAATATTCCCCCTCAAGTTGGAGCATGTAAGTTCTGCATGCCCAACTTGACCTGTAAACTTCGAAGATATTGAGCTTCCAGTGGCTTAGTGAGAAGGTCGGCAATTTGATGTTTCATACCAATGTACATTGGTTGTACTTCTTTCGACTCTACTCGTTCACGAACAAAATAGCAATCCATTTCTACATGTTTTGTTCTTTCATGGAAAACTGGATTGTTCGCAATGTGTTTAGCAGCTAGGTTGTCACAAAACAATACGGTTCCCTCTGTGGGGGTCTCATTGAGTTCTGTTAGCAACGAACGACGAACCCATAATACTTCGCTAACCGTGGTTGCCATGGCTCTATATTTTGCTTTAGCCGAGGAACGAGAGACAACCGATTGCTTCTTTGATTTCCATATATTGGATATATCGCATATTGCGATATATATGGCCAGATCTTTTATTAATTTACATATATCATCTTTCGATTATTTCCTTTGTTTTAGGATTGTTTGTTAGACTTTTCTTTTCCTTGAGTTCTGTAATCTTCCTTCCAATATTGCAAGTGCAGCTATCACATTCACACCGTGGCGTTGGTAGAACCGAGTCAATTTATCCCATAGGTTTCTTAGTTTTGTGAAATATGCTGAAACGGAGACCCCTCCTTGGCGTGTCTTCGTGACTGACTGCTTTAGTTAGTATGCCCTTGGAGCACTTTCTTTCCCGAACCTCTCGTGTAGATCCTTCCAAATCTCGAGGGCTGTGTTTGCGTATTTTACGTTGCTTCTAATCTCCTTTTCCATTGCAGTTGTGAGCCATCCTTTGATAATGGCATCACAACGCATCCACTGCATATACTTGGCATCGTTCTTGTCGGATTTGAGAAGGGAGCCATCGACAAAACCAATTTTGTTTTTTGCGAACAAGAAATTGGTCATCTCTTGGCTCCAGTCATTAAAGTTGCTGTCAGTAACACTCTGTTCCCGAGACTCATTTAACAGGGGGAGGGGAGGGAAACGAGATGAAAATATTAAAAACCATGTTCCCGAGTTTCATTTAAGAGGGGGAGGGGAGGGAAAAGGGAAGAAAATATGACCAAATATGACCATATATTCATCCTCCCAAATTGGAGAGATTAGGAGAGAAAATTTTCCTTCCCCTCCCCTCACCTCACCTCCCCCTGTTAAATGACTCGGGAACATAGCGTAAGGTTTTTGTTCACCTGGAGTTGTTTTGGATAGTCAGACGGGTGTAGGTAATACGGAGAATTGGTGTCGATCGTTTCTCCATTGTCTTTGGAGCCTTCAGGCTTATCTCCGGCCATAAGGAGTCGGTTGTTTATGATCTTAATGTTGTTGTATCTGCTCTGATACCATGAAGATTTTGGTAATCAGAGAGATTAATTTTTCTCTCTTAATTTTATTCATGACCAAGATCGAACTTAAATACAAAAGGAACTTGCAGAACAAGAAAAGTCTAACAAACAATCCTAAAACAAAGGAAATAATCAAAATATGATATATGTAAACTAATAAAAGATCTGGCCATATATATCGCAATATGCGATATATCCAATAGGTTGTGGAGTGTGGTGATAGGTGTGTTGGTGGTTGCGGTGACAACGTAGTGGTCAATGGCAGTGGAAGTGGCACCCAAAACGAGTAGGTCACGGGTGATGCTAATCCATTTGGACCCTTGTTAAGTTAGCAACTTTTATGATAGCTTTCTGTTTAACGCGTCTTGTTGCGTGCCAGATTCTAGATCTGCAGCGAATCTCCCAAATTAACAAGAATGTAAAAAGTACGTAAACTTAAATGCAATTTTTCTTCTCTGCGTTTTTCATTCAACTAAGGAACTTAAATACAAAATATGGAAACATAAAACATGGGAAAATGGGATAATATAAACTGGAAAAGTGTAGAACGTGGGAACATGCAAACATGAAATAAATAACGGAATTAAAATGTAAACGTGCGGCAGAGCTGGCAGGAAGTAATCGTGGGTTTTCCGGGTCAATTTGGATAGACATTATCACGTCTACTAACTTGAGTAGGCACAAATTAACCAATTGACTAATTTAAGGTGATCGAAAGGAACCATATTGATTTTTTATACCCTAACCTATCCATTCTTTTAATAATGGGTCGAGATTGCCACCTATAATAAAGAGATAATGAAAAACTATACATCGTCACATTTGGTAGTTGCGGCTGATGGGTGGTGGCAAGGACAGTGGTGGAAGTACAGGCGGTGGAAGCAGAGGGGACGATGGTGGTAACAAAGCTATGTTACTAAAAGCTTTGTTACTTTGCACAATTTGATGGCTCTTTTCATAGTAGAGTTTTGAAAACTTTTTTATTTAAATAGTAAACAATACAATTTTAATGTAAACAAATGTAATGGATTAAGCAATAACATTGACGCCAGTAGGGCGAACATTGTTCAGTTTTTTCATATTAGATTACGGCTTTTGTCAGAATGAATGTACATTTTATATGTACATTTTGGTTTATCATTTCTGGTGGTTTTAATCAAATTTCATGAATTACAGGTCTGAAACGGCCTTCATTGCTGATATTGTTCAAAAAGTTTACTGTGAACTAGATTTGAAACTCCTTAGCACTCCGACGGGTCTAACTGGAATAGAGAATCGAGCTGAAGGTATTAATTCATGGTTGAGATCTGTACAGCCTGATCATCCTGTTCTAGCAATTTGCGGTATGGGAGGAAGTGGCAAGACAACACTTGCCAAATACATTTATAACTTAAACAAGCAAAACTTTGAATGCAGCAGTTTTCTTGAAGGGATTGAGAATCAACCTGTTGTATTGCAAGGGTTACAGAAACAACTTCTCAGAGATGTTTCAGGAAATAACATAATGATATCTAATCTTTCTGAAGGAGCATTTCAGATCCAAAAGGTTATAGAAAAAAAAAGGGTGCTTATTGTTATTGATGACATCGATGACAACGATACACTTAACACTTTAGTTGGAACAAAGGTTTTACATACACAAAGTAAAATCATTATAACAACAAGGCATCTAAGCATAGATACATGGTTTGGGTCCATATCTTCTGGGTGCCATGTCCACAAAATCAAATTGTTAAATGTTCATGAATCATTGGAACTTTTAAGTTATCATGCCTTTGGATCTAAAGTTCTTATGGAAGGTTTTGAGGAGCTTGCAATACAGTTAGCAAAATATTGTGAAGGGAATCCGCTAGCTCTCAAGGTATTGGGTTCTTCTCTATCTGAAGGTCAGGGGACAAGAATTGAAACGTGGAGAAGTACAGTGAATTCACTGAATTCCTTGAAAGGAGATATTGATATTAAAATCCAAGGTGTACTACAAAAGAGTTTTGATACCTTGCCCTGTGAGAGTCACCGAGAGTTGTTTCTCCATATTGCTTGTTTGTTTCTTGGTGAATTTGTAGAGAATGTGGTAAGCATATTGGAGGATGACTATCATGCAGAATCTAGGATTGTGACCCTCATTAACAGATGCCTTGTTACTGATCCAAGAGTTAGTGATTACAAACTTGCAATGCATAAACTCCTACAAGATATGGCAAGAAAAATAGTTCGAAAGGATTCCAAAGATCCTGCAGAACATAGTAGAGTTTGGTGTGATGATGAATGTAAAACTTTGTTGAGGAACGGAGATGTAAGATGCTTCTTGTGTTTGTCTTTATGCTCATTGTACATTTCACAACCTTTCATTTCAAATAAGCGTTCTCTAATTTCATGTCTTTCTTCGTTAGGGTTCCAAGAAAATTGAAGGCCTGGTGTTGAAGATGCGAGACGATACGCATGGGATGGGATCAAAGGTAAGTCTAATAAGTAAATTAGTGTTCCATACTTGGCAAGAATTACAAGAATTTCCCAATACCATAGTTGTCACACATCAATATAGTTATCTTCTTCACCAAATTTGAGCAGTTATTTTAGTGAAATTAATTAAGAAGTAAATTAATGTTCTTCCTAGGTCTTTTAACGAAATTGGCCATACAGCTCGAGAACGACCAAAATAAGCAATTAATTATAAGAATTTCTTCACCTGTGTGTAGACTTAACCACCATAATGGTTGACATCTGATTGAGCTAGAATGACACAAAACGGTATGAAAAAAGAAACAGTTTCGAGATTTCCTCGCCTGTTTGTCTTTGAAAGAAAATTGTTATTTCATTTGTTTTGTGGTTAACGATCAATTATTACGTTTTGCTTGTCATTCCTCAAGTTGTTCATACATATTACGACCAGGACTATAGAATATATTGGTTAGGGCCGGACACAATAGATTTCAGTTAGGGAAGCATTAGTGTATGCCCTAAGGGGTTAAGAATAAACGACTTTCAGGGAGGTGAATTGCTTTTTTTTATACCTTTTCTTCATCCTCCTATGGTAGCGAAATATCATTTACCTAGTGATCATTATAAGGCATACTGAATTTGCAGGCATTTAAGACAAGTTCCCTTATAAAGATGAAGAACCTAAAATTTCTCCATCTTGCTAATGTGAAACTCACCGGGACCTACAAGAATTTTCCAGATCTAAGATGGTTGAAGTGGCGTAAATGTTATCTGAAAACAATACCCGCAGGCCTATTAACAAACTGCTTGGTGGCATTACATATGATATCAGGAGATTTGAAAGAGTTCAACCCACCCATGGTACAAGGAATTCAGATCTTTTAGCTTCTCAGTGTTGAACAACCTTCATTTGAATGCACAATGATATATTCAACTTGTTATTTGTGGAACAGGTTCTTAATTCGCTCAAGGTTCTCGATCTCTCTTGGTCTTACAAACTTGTCAGCATCTGCAATCTCCACCGACTCCCTAAACTTGTGGTTTTGAACCTCCGTGGCTGTATCAGTTTAAGTCATGTTTGTAAGACCATAGGATACCTTAAGAATCTTTCCTTTTTGAGCTTGTTAGGGTGCACTAGGCTGTGGAAGCCTTTATCGAATCAGAAGTGTGTAAATCAACTGGAAAGGCTAAAAGCTTTATGTATTTGTGGTGGAACTCCAGAACAGCCTTTGTTTGCCTTACCCCAATCATTATCTGCATTGTTTTTATCTTGCAATTCATTTGAGATCCTGCCACATTACGTTGACCTTAAAATGCTTCAGTCGCTTTACTTGACTGGTTGTCCAAACCTCAAGTCTCTATCATGTCTCCCAAGTACGCTAAAGTGGTTGCATGTAGGATGGTGTGCATCGCTGGAGAGAATAACATTCCAATCAGCTCGTTTCACACTAGAGAAGTTTTGTTATGAAGGTTGTTTTAAACTGTTTGAGATTGAAGGCCTTTTTAAGTTAGTATCCATAGAAAAACTTGATGAAGCAGATCTGGGACATATGCAATGGATTAAAGCGTATAAAGATCATAAGGTGGACCTGGTTGGTGATGCGATTACTAAAGGCAGAACTTGGAATATCCAGGTTATCTCTTTCTCAGTTTCTCACAAATATCCAGCAAAATGTTTAGTATATGATGAAGTAATTGAGTTTTGTGTGTAATATATATAGATGTTGTATGAATTTGGTATAAGAAGCACCTATCTGCAAGGCATAAAGGATCAAAGCATGGCGACACATCAGTATACGTCCTCATCCAAATTTTTATCCTTTCGTGTGCCTCTGCATCCAAAGAAGCATAAAATTCATGGATTAAATGTAACGGCCTTATACAGATCATCAGGTGGTGAAACTGAGCGGCCTCCTTTGTTCGCCAGAATCAGTAACAGAACCAGGGGTGTTACCTGGGTATACAGCCCTGTGGTGTATTGCAAACCCACAGTTGATGAAGATGTTGTGTGGTTAAGTTATTGGCCAATTGGCAACTTATTAGACGCTGGTGATGACGTTTATGTGGATATCCTAATGGATGAAGGAAGGATATCAAGTGGTGGGTATGGTGTGAGCCTTGTGTATAAGGATGGCGTTGAAGTAGATGAAAAGAGTGAGGAAGAAGTGATTGGAGGAGATCTGTCTCGACTCGAGGTAACCAAAGGAAGCTACTATCTCTGCCGTCGTGATTTCTTCAACTCAATCATCCCTGCTGCTTTGTTTGGTGAAAGGATTCAGATTAGTGGTAAGGTCATTGCTATTTGAACAATTGATTGTTTTTTTTTATAGTTGATATTAAGATGCATAATGACAAGAATTTGTTGTCATAGATTCACGAAGATGGAGAAGAGGTAGTCATTTGTCTTGCTTTGAGGAATTAAATAATTTCCGAAACCCCAATCACTATGTATGTCCATTAGCAAATTCTTATTTCCGTTTCTTTTCTTTTAATTTTTAATTTTTACTTTGTTTGAGAGAGTTCTTATTATGATGGTTCTTATTGTCCTTTGTTGTTCGATCCAACTTTTATTTTCAGAAATGGAAAGTAACGCTGGGAGTGAACTTTAACAGTGAAAGTGAAATAAAAAAGATAGAGAAGACAATTTCTAGTGTTCCGGGTGTTGAATATGTTTCCCACGACAAAGAAATAGGAAGATTGATTGTCATCGGGCGTTTTGATCATCAAGCAGTTGTAACGTGTGTGAGGGAATTTGAGAAGATGGTTCAGGTCCTAGAAGGAGACTTTCTTGAATTCTGACGAGTAAGATGATGGCCTATTGGCCTCTCAACTTTGGGTGTTATACTAAACGGAACAAGAAGGGTAGCAACTGCTCATCTAGCATCATCCGATCTCTCCAAATCCAAACCCTAAATTGAAGTATTAGGATAGTGGGATTCCCAAAGATCATCTTACAAAACTTTCGCTCATATCTTAAGGCTCTTAAACCATAAATTAAGGGGCTGGTTAAGATGTTTAAACCTCTGCATTCCACTTCCCTCTATTAAGTTGTTCCTCCAAATTTTCTTTGTTTAATGCTTGGTTCTTAGCCAACCTATATGCCTCATGCAACGTGCGTGGTTTAAACATCTTAACTGGCCCCTTAATTTCTAGTTTAAGAACCTTAAGATAGAAACTCACGGCTTGTGTTTCACTCAATGTAACCTTGTTCAACAATGAATCAAAAGTAGTGTTGATATCCTGTAATGAACCCGTTTGATTGAGGGAAGTCATTTCTTCCAATGGATCCTCAAACAAGGCAGAGGAAAAACGGGCTGAAATAGATCTTACATAATCGTCCCATGAAACTTCAGAGACGGTAGCATTCCGTGTTTTCAGGAAAGCCCTGTACCATTGGAGTGCATCCCCCTCTAAGTGAACAACTGCACACCTGAGTTTAGTCTCATCAGGAGTTTCATCCAACGTGAAAAGGTGCTCACAAGTCACAACGGTAGACCCAACCCTCCACGTCTTCACCCGAGACCTTGGGAAATTCGACCTTTCCTATTCGCAAGGGTTTGGCACCCTGTGATTCCGCATCATCGCTTGAAAACGACGAACTGACTGTAAACCCGCCGCCGCTTGACTGGCTAGATTTATCCCGTACCCCCTATAAGATCTCCTCTTGTTGTTTGGATGATTGTTCGTGTTGCTTCATTAAGGCTGATAAGGTCACTTGGATGTCGGTGATTGCCTTCTCATGAGTCTTGAGGGTGTTGTCAATATCTTGGTTACGTGTGTTTGTCATGATAGCGAGATGTTCCGACGGAAGATCGGAACGGTTCTGATACCCTTGTTAGGGTTGGAACCGAAACAGAGAGAAACTAATAATTCTTAGGAAGAAGGAGATATCCAAAATCTTTTATGATTCTTATTCCATACGTAACAATTTACAATACATACAAATTCAAGTGGCCGGCGGGAATAGTTGTGTTATGTGGTTGGCCAAAAGTGGCGGCCACTTTGGTTTTTATTTCATATAATAGTTATTTATAGGTCCTACCAAATTACAATTTTATCTTAAGTTTAAAATTATGATTTTGTCCCCGGTTCAAGATAAAATTTTGGTTTTGCCCCCTGCTTAAATTTACGATTTTGCCCTCAGTTAAAAAATACGATTTTGCCACAAGTTCAAATAAAATTATGGTTTTCCCCCCGGCTAAAGTCCTGCCAAATTACGATTTGGTTCCCAGTTTTAAATATAAAACTGTGGTCTTGCCCCAAGCTAAAAATTACGATTTTGTCCGTAGTTAAAAATTACGATTTTGCCCCCCAATTCAAAATAAAAAATGGTTTGCCCTCAGTTAAAAATATTATTTTACCTCCATTATAAAATTACGATTTTACCTCAGCTAAAAATTGCATTCTTGCTATCGTTTTTTTTGGGCAAAACCATAGTAGTGTTTTATTTACTTGGTTGACTCAATTTTGTTTTTATTCGTGCCAAACAGCTGCCTAGCACTGCTAATTGGTCCTGATAAATTATTCTTTTGCCCCAACTCTAAATTACACGCTTGCCATCGTTTTAGTTATTTTTTTTATCATAACTATGGTACTGTTTTTCTTTATTTGGTTAACTTGATATATCTTTTTTTGATATCATGTTATAAGTAGCATGTATAACTAACCGACATAAAGGCGTATATGTTATTAAACTAAGAAATATTCGGCTTAGCGCCCGCACGCGCATAACTCTAGTTACTTATAATTCCTGGAACTTACATAAACCACCCTTACATAAGTAAAAATAAGAGTTAAATGCTTGGTTGGTCCCTGTGGTTTGCAAAAATTTCAGACTTGGTCCTAGTGGTTTACTAATTACACGTGTGGTCCCAAAACTTGTCAAAAATGAACTCGGTTGGTCCCCAACCCTAACATCAGTTAAATATCTCTGTTAACTATCTGTGAAATGGCTAAATTGTACCTGAATAATTAAAAAAAAAACAAAACAAAACAAGATGGGCCCATCTTCTCCCCATCTCTCTCTCTGTCTCTCTCTCTCTAACCCACCACCGCCACCACCTCCACCTTCAACCCACCATCACTACCACCTCCTCCACCTCCACTGTCAATAGGCGTGCAATTGAAGAACAATGTCTGTGTATTTAAGCGAATCCTACTCAAAGAACAATTGAAGAAAATAAAATATTGCTGTATCTTTTCAATATCCCTCAATCCACCAGAATCTAATTCAGAAATCATAAGGTTGATGATCACATTTGCAAATAACTTTCAATTGCAGTAACAGAGCATGAAAATCATCAATCACCTAAATTCATTATTATATAGATTTCCACTAATTACAATCAAAATCACCAATCACCTAAAGATCAAGTTGTAACAAGACGGAACGGTCCCCTTAAGGGCAATTTATAGATGGAACGGTCCCCTTGCTCGCCAGATTGTATCTTCTTATATCAAGATTTGTTACGATCGGTCTTCCAGATCCAACCGATTGGTGCAGTTGAAGCCTTGTTACGAACGGTCCCCTGCTACTCATTTTCTTCAACCTCTTTCTCTCTAAAATATAATTACAAAACAAAACTATCAATTAAAAATTTGAACAAACCTCAGCCATGCTTTCACACACCATCAAAAAATTCCCCAAATTCTTCAACTTTTCCTCGGCAAAACCAAGTTCACACACAAAACTCACAAAACCGTCACAAGATCCAACCGAATCATCAACCAAACCACTCTAATCCACTGAATCACAACTCGATCCAACAAAAAACCGCTCAAATAGCCTCTCAATTTCCAAATTTCTGACTTTAACGAAAAAACAGAGCTCCGAACGAAATTTCTCCGGCGTCAAAACGGTTTCTGGTGACCTAAACACTACCGGCGTACAACACCGGTGAACAATCGGCAAACGCAACTGCAAATTTGGTGAAATCTACAAAAAGAAAGAGGAGTATAAAGAGAGAAATAGAAACAACTGGAGGGGGTGGTGGAGTTTTTTTAGAGAGAGAGAGAGAGAGGGGGGTTGAAGAACATCAGTAGCAGGTTTTATATATTTTTTTTTATTTCAAGGAAAATTTAGTCATTTCATAGATAGTTAACAGATATATTTAACTGATGTTAGGGTTGCCGGGTTGGGGACCAACCGAGTTCATTTTTGACAAGTTTTGGGACCACGCGTGTAATTAATAAACCACTAGGACCAAGTCTGAAATTTTTGCAAACCACATGGACCAACCAAGCATTTAACTCTAAAAATAAACATAAATAGTCCATAAACTTATTAATAATAAATAATATCATACCATAATTGTCACACATACATAGTTGTCTTCTTGACCAAATTTGAGCAGTTATTTTAGTGAAATCAATTAAAAAGTAAATTTATGTTCTTCCCCGGTCTATTAACAAAATTGGCCATACAGCTCGAGAACCACCAAAATAAGCAATTAATTATAAGAATTTCTTCACCTGTGTGTAGACTTAACCACCATAATGGTTGACATCTGATTGAGCTAGAATGACACAAAACGGTATGAATCTGATTTTGTTCACTCTTTCCTGTTCATAAAAACATGATTCATTCCAAACCCATTAAATCGAAAAAAGAAACAGTTCTGAGATTTCCCGCCTGTTTGTCTTTGAAAAAAATATTATTTTATTAGTTTTGTGGTTAACGATCAATTATTACGTTTTGCCTCTCATTCCTCAAATTGTTCATACATATTACGACCAGGACTAAAGAATATATTGGTTAGGGCCGGACACAATAGATTTCAGTTAGGGAAGAATTAGTGTATGCCCTAAGGGGTTAAGAATAAACGACTTTCAGGGAGGTGAATTGCTTTTTTTATACCTTTTCTTCATCCTCCAATGGTAGTGAAACATTATTTACCTAGTGATCATTATCAGGCATACTGAATTTGCAGGCATTCAAAACAAGTTCCCTTATAAAGATGAAGAACCTAAAATTTCTCCATCTCGCTAATGTGAAACTTACTGGGACCTACAAGAATTTTCCTGACTTAAGATGGTTGAAGTGGCAAGAATGTTTTCTGAAAAGAGTACCCACAGGCCTATTAAAAAACTGCTTGGTGGCATTACAAATGAAATTAGGAGATTTGGAAGAGTTCATCCCACCCATGGTACAGGGAATTCAGTCTTCTGTTTATCACTTTACCTTTTAGCTTCTTAGTCTTAGACAATCTTCATTTGAATGTACAATGATATATTCAACTTGTTATTCATGGAACAGGTTCTTAATTAATTCGCTTAAGATTCTAGATCTCTCTTTGTCTTACAAACTTGTCAGCATCTGCAATCTCCACCGACTCCCAAAACTTGTGGTTTTGGACCTCTGTGGCTGTATCAGTTTGAGTCATGTTTGTAAAACCATAGGATACCTTAAGAATCTTTCCTTCTTGGGATTGTCAGGGTGCGCTAGGCTGTGGAAGGCTTTATCGAATCAGAAGTGTGTAAATCAACTGGAAAGGCTAAAAGCTTTATGTATTTGTGATGGAACTCCAGAACAGCCTTTGTTTGCCTTACCCCAATCAACATCTACGTTGAATTTATCTGACAGTTCATTTGAATGCTTCAGTCGCTTTGCTTGAATTGTTGTCCAAACCTCAAGTCTCTATCATGTCTCCCAAGTACGCTAAAGAGGTTGCGTGTAGGATGGTGTACATCGCTGGAGAGAATAACCTTCCAATCAGCTCATTTCACACTGCAGGAGTTTTGTTATGAAGGTTGTTTTAAACTATGTGAGATTGAAGGCCTTTTTAAGTTGGTGTCCATATCAAAACTTGATGAAGCAGATCTGGGACATATGCAATGGATTAAAGCATATAAAGATCATATGGTGGACCTGGTTGGTGATGAGATTACTAAAGGCAGAACTTGGAATATCCAGGTAACTCTTTCTCAGTTTCTCACAAATATCCAGCAAATGTTTAGTATATGATGAAGTAATTGAGTTTTGTGTATAATATATATAGATGTTGTATGAATATGGTATAGGAGCACTTATCTGCAAGGCATAAAGGATCAAAGCATGGAGACACATGAGTATACGTCCTCATCCAATTTTTTATCCTTTCGTGTGCCTCTGCATCCAAAGAAGCATAAAATTCATGGATTAAATGTAACGGCCTTATACGGATCATCAGGTGATGAAGATAGATATACTGGGCAACCTTTTTTGTTCACCAGAATCAGTGATCGAACCAGGGGTGTTACCTGGGTATACAGCCCTGTGGTGTATTGCAAACCCAGAGCTGATGAAGATGTTGTTGAAAATATTTCAGTCAAACAGTAAACTAATATTAACTTTATTAATTACCGAGTTATCAGCCAAACCAGTTTGTTCCAATAAGCAAACTGATTAAAGAAAGGTAGAAGGAGACTGTCCCGTTATCGGACAAATTTAAAGAACACGCAAAATTAAAAAAAAAAAAACAACCTGGTGATTATGAAGGAAGATCCTTGAACTGCACGGATGATTCCTGTCCTTAAAGGATTTTACGCGCTCGTATTGCTGTGAGCTGCAGCTTAATGCAAAACTGATCCGGTATTCCAACAGCAATGGAAACCAGAAAACGCAGAAGCTGGAGAAGAAAACTGAAGCACAGAAAGGTGGGAGGAGGCTGCGAAAATTAGGTAGGTTGAATGGGTAGCAGGAGGCTTTTATTTATAGTCTATGATCACACCAAAGAATGAGAAAAACGGGGAGTGGGATAACCATCCAGAACCAAATTCGGTTGCTGGAGATATCCCACACGAATTCGAATTACTAGAGATAATGGGATAACCCCCACTGTTTTGAATTCATCTCTATCTCCTTATCTCATTCGATCCACAGATCTGACACACCTGAACCGGACCTTAGCTAAAAATAAAAGCTCCTCGCGAAGTGCAAAGTGTGCCTCAAACGCGCCCATTCGTGCCTCAAACGCAACCATTCGCGAGCTCGTGGCTCGGCTCGGCTCGGCGTGCGTGTGGGCTTTATCCACTTCTCAACCCGTTTATCAATTTGGTGGCCCATAAGGAGTAATCCCTTATAAACCACTCAAACTTCACTCCCTCCACCAATGTGGGATGGAGGAAACATACCAACTTGTATGTTCCTCTTTAATATTTCCAACAATCCCCCACCAGGTTGGAAGGTTTCCTTTCACTTAGACTGATGATGTCACTAGGTGTCACGAAGATTAAACCCAGTTTATGTTGATAAACAAGAAGAGACAGATTTGATGGTGTCCTATGGAATTAAACCATTAACCTGATAGCCCCCTTCGGTTTACCCCCACACATCACCAACTGACTTTGCGTTCTCACTGAGCGCGAATATGGCCGTGCGCTATAAATCCTTTTCATGACCCTTTAGAAGATAAACCACTAATCTTCACTTGAGGCGGCACCACCCCTAGATCATATAGGCGAAGTTTTATATCATCCACGTTGCTTATATGCCTCCAAAACTTTGTTAAGAGCATTAGCTCACCCTTGTTCTCGGCAACGACGTACTATCATACCTCACATGGATCTATCAAATTTGATAGTACCTTCTATCGTTAAGTGACTTCGTTTTTACCCATTAAACCTGAGAAATAGGAGCACTAAGTTCAAGTTGGGTTTCCATCACTAACGATTCTATTGTGGTTTTAGACCCATGTCTCTCGCGGTATTCACAACCAAATCTCTCGTCAGAGGTTTAGTAAACGGATCTGCCAAGTTCTTACTTGTCTTGACATAGACAACCTTGATGGTACCACTTTCAAGCAGTTGTCTCACATAATTGTGCCGAAGACCTATGTGTCTTGACCTCCCATTATACACTGCGTTGTATACTTTAGATAGTGTGGCCTCACTATCACAATACATGGGAATAGACGGCATTGGAACATCCCACAAACGGATGTCAGTAAGTAGATCTCTAATCCACTCCGCTTCCTTACCAGCCGCAGCTAGTGCTATGAACTCAGCGTCCATAGTTGAGTGGGCAATACACGTCTGTTTCTTGCTCGCCCAAGAAATTGCTCCTCCTGCTAGAGTGTAAATCCACCCACTTGTAGACTTTGAATCACTGGTGTGATCAATCCAGCTTGCATCAGAATAACCTTCTAGTATTCTGGAAGAAGACGTGTATGCCAGTTCTAAGTTACTGGTCCTTTTCAGGTATCCAAGTACTCTGCCCACTGCCTTCCAGTGTCCTGTCCCTGGATTGATAGTATACTGACTCAGTTTACTTACAGCAAAAGCAATGTCAGGATGAGTGCAATGCGTTGCATACATCATACTTCCAATAGCACTCGCATACTCCAATTGAGCCGCTGCTCTTCCAGAGTTCACTTTAAGTTTCACACTTGGATCAAACGGGGTATTTAACTCTTTAATATCTAAGTGTTGAAACTTAGTCAGAATTTTCTCTATGTAATGAGATTGACTTAGAGAAATCTGACTTCCAGTTCTTTTCACCTTGATCCCAAGAAAGGTATCAACTTCTCCTAGATCTTTCATCTTAAAGTTCGAGGACAAATACTTCTTAGTTTCAGAAATACCCTCAAGGTGAGTGCCAATGATCAACAAATCATCAACATAGAGACAAATCACGACTGTATAACCGGGTTCGCACTTAGTATAAATACATCTGTCAACACTATTTTGTCGAAACCCGAAAGCAGTCACAGTGGTATCAAATCTCTCATGCCACTGTTTAGGAGCTTGCTTCAAACCATACAGAGATTTAATAAGTCTAGACACTTTGTTCTCTTGTCCAGGCATCACAAATCCTTCTGGTTGCTCCAAATAAATCTCCTCATTTAGATACCCATTTAGAAATGTTGTCTTTACATCCATTTGATGGATGTACAACCCTTTCAAAGCAGACACTGCTATTAGAGTTCTAATAGAACTTATTCTAGCCACAGGTGCATAGGTATCAAAATAGTCGATCCCTTATCTCTGCCTATACCCTTTAGCAACTAATCTCGCTTTATAGGCAGAGATGGATCCATCTGGATGATACTTCCTTTTGAAAATCCATTTGGATCCAATAGGTTTCTTTCCCTTGGGTAGATCAGCTAACTCCCAAGTTCCATTTCCCATAATGGAATCCATTTCATCATTGACTGCCTCCTTCCATAAAGGAGCACCTCTTGATGACATTGCTTCACTGAAAGTTTTAGGATCATCATCCAAATTTACAGCGAAAATGACCTCTCTCGTCACTTTCTTTTGAGTTCCCTCAACCAGGTAAGAAAAGAAATCATCTCCATAACTTTTCTCTCTTCTAACTCTAGTACTTTTTCTTGGTTCTTCAACTATTGGTGAAGGTTGGACTCTTTTTCCAGAAGTACTAGAAGCTGTGGTGTAATTTGAGTTTTCATCATCTCTAGAAAACTTGTTGTCAAAGAATTCCACATCTCTGGATTCTACAACTATACCTGATTCGTCATCCAACAATCGGTAAGACTTACGATGCGAAGCATATCCAATGAATACACTCTTGAAAGCTCGTTCTCCCAGTTTGAGTGTCTTTGGATCAGGTACGCGATAGTACGCAAGACAACCCCAAACCCTCAAATTCTCTAGGTTTGGTTTTCTTCCTTTCCACAACTCATATGGACTCGTAGGTATCACACGACTAGTGATCCTATTGTGAACATAACATGCAGTTAACAAAGTTTCCCCCACATATTACGAGGTAGACCCGATTGGTTTAACATACAGTTAACCATCTCTACCAAGGTTCAGTTCTTTCTCTCAGCCAAACCATTTTGTTGGGGACTATACGGTGCAGTTCTCTCATGTATGATGCCTTCCTCTTCGCAGAATGCATCAAACTTTCGGTTAAAGTATTCTCCGCCTCTGTCCGAACGAAGAATTTTAATGCGTTTCTCTCGTTGTTTTTCAACCTCAGCCTTATATATTTTAAATGCCTCAAAAGCTTCGTCTTTTGAATGTAATAAATAAACATATAAGTATCGGCTCGAGTCATCGCAGAAAGTGATTAAGTATCTCTTACCCCCCAGGAGTAAGAACTCCATTTAGTTCACAAATATCTAAATGAATTAGTTCTAGTAGTGATGTATTGCGTTTATAGACACTTGGAAAAGGTTTCTTTGTGAACCTTGATTTCACACAAGTTTCGCATTTTTCAAAGTCTTTATCTTTTAATTTTAATAAACCTTTAGTTTGCATTTTTGCAATGTTTTTAATATTTGTATGAGCTAAACGTTTATGCCATAAAGAAATTGAACAAGCGATATAATCAGAAGACATAATTTCATTCAATTCAAAACCAATTGCATTACATTCACCAAAACTAGTACTATCGCTACCACTATCACTATCACTTTCATTCCCAAACCCATCAATCACAGAAACGCCCCCTTCATCTGAGTCTACTTCTTCATCAATCCCATCTTCAGCTAAGTCAAGACGATACATTCCACCTGTGTTCTTTGCTTGACCCACATAGATGTCATTTAGAGAAAACTTCACACGGAGATTCTTGAGAACCAGCTTGTAACCATTCCGATCGAACTTATCAGCAGAAATAAGACCCTTGGTGATACCAGGAACATGCAACACGTCCTGAAGGGTAACCACATGACCATCTTTAAAGTTTAGACGCACCGTGCCTTTACCACGAACTTCTACACGATGTCCATCAGCACATACCACCACTGTTCCTTGAGGAACAGGACCATAAGTAAGAAACGAGCCACGATTCCCACAAACATGAACAATGGCTCCAAAATCCAAAAACCATCCTCTACATGCCACAATGCGTGTATATTGAGAAAGCATGTTCACCTCTCCGAGACCCACATTGGCCGCTAGATTGGTGACTTTCTCAACATCAATAGCACTTGTAGAACCAACCGTAGATCCAGATTTCCTTTGAGAGCACTCTCGTGCATAATGCCCGGTTTCTCCACAAACATGACATTTACCAGACCTCTTTGGTTGATGGTTGTTAGTGTGTTGTGACTTCTTGAATTCCTTTTTCTTTGGTGCTGTAAACTTCTTATTCTTTGATGATGCCCCTTTTCCCTTTTGACCAGATCCTCCAGCAACATGATTCACACTTGATCCGACTTTACCTCTTTTGTCCCTGTTGCGCGTTTCCTCCTCAATTCGGAGGTGCTTCAACAGTTATTCCAAAGAGTAGTCCTTAGACTTGTGCATCATTCTCTTTGAAAAATCTTTCCAATTAGGAGGCAGTTTTGCAATAATGACCCCTACTTGAAATATTTCTGGCAGCGAAATAGAAAGTGCGGTCAATTTGTTAACAAGAACTTGGAGTTCATGCACTTGCTCCAGGATTGACTTGTCATCGACCATTTGAAAGTCTAAGTACTTGGAAATAAGGTATTTGTTAGTACCTTCTTCATGAGCCTTGTACTTATCTTCCAAAGCTTTCCATAATTCTCTAGCACTTTTTACTGGCGCGTACAAGTTATAGAGACGATCCGAAAGAGAATTTTTGATGTGGCCAAGGCAAAGATCTTCAGCTTCCTTACAGACAAGTCTTTGCTTTGCCAAATCTTGATTCGGGACCTCTCCTAGCTCAAGAGGAGGGTCTTCAGGGATTTCAGGAAAGTCTGGATCAAGGATATGGTAGAGTTTCAGCACAACTAGCATGAACTTAACCTTGTCCGCCCAACGGGTATAGTTCTGACCATCGAATCTGTCCAACTTAACAAACTCTTGATTCATGAATCTCAGATTGGCTGTTGGTAGTTCAGAGTCCATTAGTACAGTTGATTAAACACAAAATAAAATCCTTTAAGATTGTTGAAAATATTTCAATCAAACAGTAAATTAATATTAACTTTATTAATTACCGAGTTATCAGCCAAACCAGTTTGTTCCAAATTGAGCAAACTGATTAAAGAAAGGTAGAAGGAGACTGTCCCGTTATCGAACGAATTTAAAGAACACGCAAAATTAAAAAAAAAAAACCAACCTGGTGATTATGAAAGAAGATCCTTGAACTGCACGGATGATTCCTGTCCTTAAAGGATTTTACGCGCTCGTATTGCTGTGAGCTGCAGCATAAACTCCCAGGATTTAATGCAGAACTAATCTAGTATTCCAACAGCAATGGAAACCAGAAAACACAGAAGCTGGAGAAGAAAACTGAAGCACAGAAAGGTGGGAGGAGGCTGCGAAAATTAGGTAGGTTGAATGGGTAGCAGGAGGATTTTATTTATAGTCTATGATCACACCAAAGAATGAGAAAAACGGGGAGTGGGATAGCCATCCTGAACCAAATTCGGTTGCTGGAGATATCCCACACGAATTCGAATTACTAGAGATAATGGGATAACCCCCACTGTTTCGAATTCATCTCTATCTCCTTATCTCATTCGATCCACAGATCTGAGACACCTGAACCGGACCTTAGCTAAAAATAAAAGCTCCTCAGCTCCTCGTGAAGTGCAAAGTGCAAAGTAAGCCTCAAACGCGACCATTCGCGAGCTCGCGACTCGGCTCGGCACGCGTGTGGGCTTTATCCACTTCTCAACCCATTTATCACTTTGGTGGCCCATAAGGAGTAATCCCTTATAAACCACTCAAACTTCACTCCCTCCACCAATGTGGGATGGAGGAAACATACCAACTTGTATGTTCCTCTTTAATATTTCCAACAGTTGTGTGGTTAAGTTATTGGCCAATTGGCAACTTATTAGACGCTGGTGACGACGTTTATGTGGATATCCTAACGGAGGAAGGAACAATAATAATAAGTGGATATGGTGCGAGCCTTGTGTATAAGGATGGCAGTGAAGTAGAAGAAAAAAATGAGGAAGAAGTGATTAGAGGAGATCTGTCTCGATTCGAGGTAACCAAAGGAGCCTACTATCTTTGCCGTCGTAATTTCTTCAACTCAATCATCCCTGCTACTTTGTTTGGTGAAAGTTTTCAGATTACTGGTAAGGTCGTAGCTATTTGAACAATTGATTGTTTCTTTTTTTTTATAGTTGATATTAAGATGCATAATGACAAGCATTTATTGTCATAGATTCACGAAGATGGAGAACAGTTAGTTAGAAATCTAGCTTTGAGGAATTCAATAATTTCCAAAACCCCAATCACTATGTATGTATACACCTTTATTTTTGTTTTTTGTCGTCCCCGTAATTTGTTTGATTTTTAATGTTAAAAAAATTATGATGGTTCTTATTGTCCTTTGTTGTTCGATCCTACTTTTTTTCCAGAAATGGAAAGTAACGCTGGGAGTGAACTTTAACAGTGAAAGTGAAATAAAAAAGATAGAGAAGCCAGTTTCTAGTGTTCCGGGTGTTGAATCTATTTCCGACGACAAAGAAATAGGAAGATTAAATATCATCGGGCGTTTTGATCATCAACCAATTGTAACGTGTGTGAGGGAATTTGAGAAGATGGTTCAGGTCCTACAAAGAGACCTTTTTGAATTTTGACGAGTAAGATGATGTTGAAATTTCTACAGGTGCATAAATGTAATTTTATATAATAAATAGTAAAGAATATCTGTAAAAAACTCGTATATTGCACATGTTGACACATATAGTCGTCAAGATTTGTCTTTCAAAAATGAACTTTGACTATTTACTTATTATAACATTTTACTTTGTTTTTTATTTATTATTAGGTTAAAAACACATGTATTACATGGGTTGAATCCCATTTTTATGATACATTCAAATTATGAGATACAGTTATTTTAGTTAGTTTTGTGCATGTTCATGCTTATTTGTTTATTTCATTTATAAAACACTTGTCTCAAATTTGTAGTCAATAGAATTTGTGGTACAAAAGGTGGAGATCAATCCTCACATTTTTATAGGAAAATAAGGTGAGAATGCACCAGAAAGTGAAACTTGTCCAAAAAAATATATATTCATTTATTAGTATAGAAAGATTTTTATTATAGTGTAGAATTAATTCTATTTGAGTGGAGTATAGAATTGTTATCTATAATCTATATAAACCTATATAAAGCATTTCATGTGGATAGAAATGTCATTTTCCCTCAATATTTTAAGACGCCACACAATGTCCCAAGCTAATTCCCCCCTACTTTCGTCCCCTGCTTCCAAATGTGCCCTCATTTAATTAGGGTTTAATGATTCATACGTTTCTGGGATGATGAAGATGTATAGATGGTTTGACTGAATGTAATTGTAACCCACAATTCAATGTATCTTCTAAATAGAAAAGCCCCAAGCAAATCAGTCGACAGAATCATCAGTGCTATTAAAATCCCCAATTGAATGTAAGATCCAGATTCAAATCCCCTCAACTACAGAGCAACAACTCCATCAAAATTGGATATATCGACTTCATATGTTGCACTACCGTCTACAATTCCCGCCACCAGAAACGATGGCGGCTGTTAGGGTTCAATGTAACGATTGGCTATGGTATGTCAACAGGTCCGATTCCTTTCATTGTTGATATACAATCGGGACACATGTAACCTTATTTTCATCCAATTTATGTATGTGTTCGGTTGTGAACTGACTTTTTGTCATCTATTGTTGGAATGACATGATCAATTACATCGCTTCAATTGTTAATTTTGTCTTTTGTTCATGTAAGTTTTGTTCATGCTCGTGTTTTTGGTGTGTAAACACACTTTTAGTTGAATTATCTCGGCATTCTGGAGCTATCTCATAATCTCAAACCTTTGGATAAACTGAAAACCGTTTGTAGGATTGGTTGGGTGCTTGATTGTTACCGTGGGGTGCGAAGTAGGATGTTGTTAAGAAACCGGTTGGAGTACATGTGTTTTTATGGTAGGAGATGTAACCAATTAGTGTATTTTAAAATGCGATTTGAATTTTTTTTCTTGTTTAGGATTGTACAAGTTAAAATGGGATTTGATTTTTTTTCTTGTACTATATAAAGCATTTCAGATGGACGATATTATAATTTTGCCAGGCTTACAAGCTTTAAAGTAACATATCTATACATTTTCAGTAGGATAAAGATGTATATGAGGTTCCAAGCTAATTTCCCCCACTTATGTCCCTGCTTCCAAATATGCCCCCATTTAATTAGGTTTTAATGTTTCTTACGTTTCTGGGATGATGAAGATGTGTAGATTGTGTAATTGAATGCGTGAAAATGAATTTTGGGTTTGCAATTATGGTGTTTATAGGTTTAATCAACATCTGCAAACAGAATAAGATCGGTGGCTCCTTTCATCCAGTTTCGGTCGTTCATCGGGTGCCGCTACGAAACCAAAGACGGTTGGGCATTGTCTCTTCACTCTCCAATTGTCATTCGTAGCCTTTATCCAGTTTCTGTTTGTTGATTTGTATGGTCGTCGATTTGGTGATGAACGCTAACTAAAAACGATGCCGGCTATTAGGGATTGGTTATGGTATGTCTACAGGTCTAATTTCTTTCATTGTTGATATACAGTCTGAACACCAGGTAACTTTAATTTCAATCATTAGTGCAGCGGTCAGTGGTGTTTGATGGCGTCTTGTGCTGGCTGTGGCAATAAACAGTGACCACAACCAAATATTCGAGACATCGAGTCTTTGAGATGCGTATTACTAGGGTTTAGAATCAAGAATGGTGAGTTAATATGAAATCAACTTTCGTGTTTTGTTTGTTCTTCTCTGATAATTCTATTTGTTTTTTATGGGTAGGTTATTTTCTAGGTTCTAGGGTTCCGACCACTATTTCGGCTACCCACTTCGAGATGCATGCTCTGTTTTGGTCGACTCTGCAACAAGGTAAAACCCATAACTTCAGTTCATTACGTTTTATGTGTGTATAGGCAAATTGTTCGCGTTTTAGTTACCTAGGTTGCACAACAGTTGTGGCTTTTTGGTAAAATTTTAGTCTACAAATTGGCACTTGATGTAAAACTAATATTGTTTTGGTCCATTGGCTTAGATAAGTTGATAGTGCTACTAAGTGATGTGATGAATTCATGAATAGCCAACATTTTTTATTGGATACGTTTGAGATAAAACACCACGTGGATCAGCCCATTCATAAGTAAATGGGTTGATACTGCGACTTCTTTTAATATTTACCCATTTCAGATAAAACACCACTCGCATCACCTCATTTAAAAGTAAACAGGTTGAAACAACTTTTTTTATCGACCCCCTTGGGATAAAACGCCACTCGGATCAGCTCTTTCATAATTAAATGGGTTAAAGCTGCAAAAAAAAAAAAAAATTATTTGACCCGTTTGAAAGATAAAAAGCCACCCTGGACCAGCCCATTCTTAAGTAAACGGGTGGAAACTGCAGCCTTTTTTTATTCGACTTCTATGGGATAAAACACCACTTAGACCGGCTCATTCATAAGTAAAAGGGTTGAAATTGCAGTTTCTTTCTATTCGACACGGTTAAGATATAATACCACTCGAATTAGCCTATTTATTAGTAAACAGGGTTGAAACTGTAACTTACTTTTTAACCCGTTTACCCAGATCAGCTCATCTATACTAAACGGGTTAGAACTGCAATTTCTTTTTATTTGACCCGTTTGAGATAAAATAATTTTCTTTTTTAAACCAGCTTCAGGTAAATCGTTCATAGTTCATACTAAATGCGTTAAAACTGCAATTTCTTTTTATTTGACCCGTTTGAGATAAAACACTAACCGGATCAGCTTGTTCATACTAAACGGGTTAAAATTGCAATTTCTTTTTATAGAGATATATTTTTGCTTGATCTAAGAATGTCTGACTTATGTGCATATTTATGTCTTTATTATTGTTAATGTTGAGTAATTAAAGCATTGCCATGACTCCCATGAGAAAAATGATCTTCATGGCAATTTGTTCTTTTAGTTTCGTCTTTAAAGATATATGCTTTTGCTATGTTGGGTTGACTGCCTATAGTTTAGATGAGTATCATCCCACTCTATAGGATAAAACAAATTGACTTCACATATCAGCATCTAAGCATAGACAGGCTGAAAAAATAGCTGATAGAGCTTGGAGCCAATTTCTTTACAATTAAAACTGATAAATATGAATAAGGTACAAATTTATGTGCATGAGGTACAAGTCATTACAATATTGTCAGAATATAAACTACATGTTCATTTCTTATGAAAACCTCTTCTATGTAAACTATATATAAGAAACACAAGAAAGATAACCAAATAAACAGAGACCGACTATGCTACATTCCGTCTCATGCTATCGGTTTGGATATTATTCTGGCATATATTGCTGCAAAAGCCTAATTTAGCCTACTTTCCCTACTTAAACCATTTTAACCACAAGAATGCTATGTAATTACTGACTTTACATATATAAACTTGCAAACGACGTCTCGAATCTTTCTCTATTTTCTAGGTTCTAGGGTTCCGACCACTATTTCGGCTACCCACTTCATTACGTTTTATGTGTGTATAGGCAAATTGTTCGTGTTTTAGTTAGCTAGGTTGCACAATAGTTGTGGCGTTTTGGTAAATTTTTAGTCTACAAATTGGCACGTGATGTAAAACTAATATTGTTGTGGTCCATTGGCTTAGATAAGTTGATAGTGCTACTAAGTGATGTGATGAATTCATGAATAGCCAATATTTTTTGTTGGATACGTTTGAGATAAAACACCACGTGGATCAGCCCATTCATAAGTAAATGGGTTGATACTGCGACTTCTTTTAATATTTACCCATTTCAGATAAAACACCACTCGCATCACCTCATTTAAAAGTAAACAGGTTGAAACAACTTTTTATATTGACCCCTTTGGGATAAAACGCCACTCAGATCAGCTCTTTCATAATTAAATGGGTTAAAACTGCAAAAAAAAATTATTTGACCCGTTTGAGAGATAAAAAGCCACCCTGGACCAGCCCATTCTTAAGTAAAAGGGTGGAATTTTTATTCGACTTCCGACTTCTATGAGATAAAACACCACTTAGACCGGCTCATTCATAAGTAAAAGGGTTGAATTTGCAGTTTCTTTCTATTTGACATGGTTAAGATATAATACCACTCGAATTAGCCTATTTATTAGTAAACAGGGTTGAAACTGTAACTTACTTTTTAACCCGTTTACCCGGATCAGCTCATCTATACTAAACGGGTTACAACTGCAATTTCTTTTCATTTGACCCGTTTGAGATAAAATAATTTTCTTTTTTAAACCAGCTTCAGGTAAAACACTAACCGGATCACACAAATACTTAAATTGTCCGGCAAGTTTGCTGATCCAGTTCTGGCTTCCAGGTTTCATTTCTTATATGTGCGGCCCAATTTGTCTGGCCTTGTTGTATGGGGCCCGAGTTGTTTGTATGCGGCCCAGTTTTGGGCTTCAAAGCCGGCCCAGCTTTTATTAAGCATTGGGCGCTGCTTCAGTTGCTGCTGCCACGTGATTTTAAAGGCCCATACTCGGGTTTTATTATTTTTGGTGGTGTGGACTCCTCTCATGCCCAAGTTTTCTCTTGTTTTGAAGGATGGTACCAGGAATTTGTTTGATGAAGACGCTTTACTTTGCCTTTATTTTGTTCTTTTTTGTCATAGGTTAGCGTATCTTGTTATTGTTTGGAGTTATGCCCGTTTATTTTTGTTAGGAAAAGATATCATCCCTACTAGGATGTTGAAAATTAGTAGGTTCCCTTGAAAGTTTGTGGCACCGCTGCAACGTGCGGGTTCCCCACTAGTATTTAAAAATGGTGTTCTTTCTAAAAGTTGATGCAATATGCGATAAATGATAGTTTAAACCAAATATAACAGTACGCCTAACATGACAAAGGTGAAATTAAGTTGTCTAGATTTGACATTTGAAAGAATTGTGCGATTATAATGGTGAGTCCAAACCATTATAGCGATACGTCTAAAAACAATTACAATTTGATAGAACCATATGCCCCGACCTAGAATAATATTTAATTCTAGTGAAAAAAAAACAATAATACAAAGATTAAGTATATATCAAACGCGAGCCTTTGATTCCTAATTTACTATAATTTGAATCACCAAACTCTAGAGTATATATATATATATATATATATATATATATAGGGTAAGGTTCATGCGAGAACCACTTTTATTGCGAGAACCGCGAGAACCAATGTGAACACAACCTAAAATAGCTAAAAAAACCTAACCCCCACCCCCCCCCCCCCCCAAAAAAAAAAAAAAAAACCTTAACCCCCCCCCCCCCCCAAGCTAAAATGCTAAAAACTAAACCCCCAAAAAACTAAAAAAAACTAAAAAAACAAAAAAAAAAAATTTAAAAATCTAAATTTTTTTTTTAATATTTTTTATGTTAAAATCACTACTTTTAGTAGCAAAAAAAAAAATTTTTTTTTGGCTACTGAAAGTAGCGATTTTTTTATAAAAAATTAAAAAAAAAAATTTGTGTGTTTTTTAGCTATTTTTAGACATTTTTTATTGTGTTTACATTGGTTCTCGCGGTTCTCGCAATAAAGGGTGGTTCCTAACGGATCTTTGTCCTATATATATATATATATATATATATATATATATAGAGAGAGAGAGAGAGAGAGAGAGAGAGAGAGAGAGTGCGGTTAACATACAAGACGCCTTATCGTACTTCACGTACACGACAGCGTCAACCATCAGATCAGGGAAAAATAACGCATGGAACCCTAGTTTTTGTGATAATCACGCATGGAGGTACAAAATCACGCATGGGAGCCTTATAATCACGCATGGGATACAAATCACGCACGTTATAGTTGATCAAAAAAAAATCACGCAAGTTATATATGTTGTCGCGTACGTTAATGTAGGATAAGCCTTTTTGTACATTATACTTTCTCTCTCTCTCTCTCTCTATATATATATATATAGGGTAGGGATAGTGTACATTAATTCAGAAGTGTGAGAAGTGTATTATAACACTATATATAACACTATATAACACCGTATATCAATATGTAACACCATATAACACTATGTAACATTATATAACACTATGTAACAACATATAACACTATACATCTATCATAGACATGCTATTAGACAAAATATAGTGTTATATTTGTTATATAGTGTTATATAGTGTTACATAGTGTTATATGGTGTTACATAGTGTTATACGGTGTTTATATGGTGTTATATATAGTGTTATAATATACTGATGCGTGTGAAGTGTTATATATATTAGGTGTATATTTTAAGCCCTTTTTAACACTTATTTTAGCCAAGTTTTAAATTTATAAAACACGATATTTTACTAACACTAAACACACATATGGGCAAGTGCACCCATCGTGAGCGTAGTATAGCGTTGGTAAGATACCGAGGTCATCCAAGGACACAAGAGCTTTTAATACCGGTTTATCCTCAACGTCTAATCAAAATAAAAAGTTTAGAAAAATGTTTTAAACTAAGAAAAATAGAAACTAACTAAAATGCTGAAAATAAAAATAAAATAAAAACAGATAGACAAGATGAATCACTTGGTTCCGACTCGTATCTAGTATAACCTTTGATTATTTCCGCACTTTTGCACATAATTAAGAGATTATCTTAGTTATTGTAGTAGGCCCCTCTTTTGAAGGTGACGTTACCCTCACCCCAGTAGTTTGAGTCAGCAAGGATACAATCCTAAAGGGGTGGATTATTGGAAGATAATGAATTAAGTTATTAATGCAGTATTATGGTAGGCCCCGCTTTTGGCGGTGACGTTACCCTCGGCTAAGTAGTCTGAGTTAGCAGGGATACAGTCCTAAATAGCCGGGTTATAGTATTAATAGTAGTTAGCTTATGAGGGGATCAAAGAGTTTGGACCCCCGCCATCCAATACCGTGAAGCATTGAAGGAGGTCCTACTAAATTTGACCCAGGTCCATTGCAGGACCTCTAAACGCTGAACAATGGCAAGACCTTTACCAAACCGTTCCCTTAACCCCCGACCAGGTAGCCAACATACCTCCATATAGACCGTGGAGATATGAATGGTGAAAATCCTTTATTTTATATAGACAGTAAAATAATGCCAAGACACCACGGACAAACGATAAGGAAAGATCACCTTCAACATAAGTAACTAGTTATTAAAGTCATTAATACAAAACCAAATAAAAAGTGCAAAAGATTAGAAATAAAAAGTATTATACTAGACACTTTGTCTTCACCAAGTGATGTAAGAGACTTAGGCAAACATGGCCTTGATTATCAAGAACTCTTACGATCAATCTTGGATCCCGAGACGACTCACACACTCTACGATGGACAATGGATGATGGTGTTGTGATGGTGGTGGGTGGTGGATGAAGTGTGAGAGAGGTGGTGTGCCAAGGGATGAGTTGAAATGAAACCAAGCACTCCTATTTATAGGCTGAACAGAGGGCTGGGCACGGCCCCGTGTCCGCTGGGCACGGCCCCGTGCCTGTCTGACACTCTCTCTCCTCATTAATTGTAATTCGCAATTACAATTAATGCGCCTGCTGTACTTTCGACACGCCCCCGTGTTCACTGGGCACGGCCCCGTGGTGGGCAATAGAAGCTTCTATAGGTTTGTCTTTTCTGCTGCTTCTTGGGCACGGCCCCGTGCTGGCTGAGCACGGGGCGTGTTCAGTCTTCTGCCTTCTCTATTTTGCTTTGGAAGATGCCGTTGAGGGGTCGGGCAGTCCACTTATGTTCCTTTCCTTGTATTTATGTTGGATTTAGCTGTCTTTTTGCTTCTTTTGTGTTTTTGAGCTCATTTAATCCTGAAAATACAAAAGGAAGACAAAAACACTCTTTTTCCAATATTAGTACTTAAAAAGGGTTAGTTTTATGCCTCATTTGATGTAATTTATATGTTGCATTTTACACACATACTTCTCACACTTCTAGATTAATGTACAGGATCTTCTACCTATATATATATATATATATATGTGTGTGTGTGTATATATATATATATATATTATTTACCGATAATAAAACAGACATTTATCCTTATCTAATTTATTTTTAAAATTATTTATAGAAAAACAAATATTTAATCCTATCTAAATTTTTGTTTATAATTATTTTTAATATTTAATATGATCATAATAAAACCAAATGTTTATCCATATCTAATTTTTTGTTTAAAATTATCTATAGAAAAACTAATATTTATTGTTATCTAATTTTTTTGTTTAAAATTATTATTATTTAATATCAGAAATAAATAGGAAAATGAGGTGAGAATGCACCAGGAAGTGACACGTGTCCAAAAAAGATTTTCATTTATTAGTATAGGAAGATTTAAATTATATAAAAAATCTATTAAATCTAAATAATAAACATTAATATAAATTGTATAAAAAACATAAAATTAAAATAAAACCACATAAACTTAAAATAAAAGTACATAAACATTAATCATTATCTTCGTCAAGCTCAGACGACGAAGAAAAAGATGATGAACACGAAGAACTTGAGCCTTCCATTTTATAAAAATTATGCTAAAAAATGGGAGTAAATATGTAACTGGAAATAGAGAATTAGATTGATTTGGTGTGTGTTTTCTAAGAAATGGGGTGAAAGTTGTGATTATATGCAAATTTTTTTTATAAATTTAGTCAAACTAGCCGTTGAATGGCTAGGTTGAACCCACCAACACAGAGCTACCACGTTGTCTCCCGTTTTCCCTCAACGCTGGTGGAAATTCGATAGCCCCACGTACAAAGCCATCGACAACGCCATGGATGTGGTGGTTTGGGCGGCGTGGTCTGGCCTCCATGCCATATTTCAACTCCCACACCGGGTGGTCTTACTACCGCCCGTTCTGACCTCAACCCAGAAATACTCGAACCCATTCCGGCCCAAACCAAATAACCATTTTTTTAAATTGGCCCATCCAAACTTAAACCGATCCTGATCCTGATCCAAACTCATTCTGAACCGACATTCCACCCGACCCGCCCGTTTTTCCAGATCTACTTAAATAGGTATACTATGTAACCAAGTTAAGAAAAAGAGTTAATGGTTTAAAACTTACATAGTTGTCAAAGTGCCCCCTTGAATGGAAGTGATAATCGTACACATATAAAACAAGTTCGCTTGTAAAGATGTACCTAAAATTGCTCTAGCTCAATCATGTCATACTGACTGAAAACAGTACCCACGGGCCTGTTGATGAACTAGTTGTTTGTATGTTTTGTTGGAAATTTGGTGAATGGATATTTAATATATTTATAATTTAATAAAATTATAAATATTAATTAGAATCTTCATGTAGTAAATAAAAGATAAACTCTTGAATAGAGCTTCTTGATGGCATTTAATTAGTTTTATTAGAGTTTTTAAGTCTCTAATTAAGTGACTAATTAAGTGAAACCTTTCACTAATCCTTTAGTCTTGTATAAATATTAGGCTATGTGCTTCTTTTGTAATACAAGAACATGGTATTGCTTGATACATGAAGAATACTAGGAGGATGAACACTTGAAGACCAACTAGATAGACGAGTACTCTCTACTTGTTTTCCACCACATGAGTTCAAACACTACAATTACCGAATGTAACCTTGGGCCCGTGAGCCATCTCCGGCAGTACAGACTGCTTCGGCTGTTGTACCCTGGGAGACAGACGCGTTGTCTTTAGTAGAGGCGCGAAATCTGTTTTAAGGGAAGCGTGTTGAACACGTGCCTCAACCAAAATCGTCAACGTTTTAGTGTGCTCTTTGTTGCAGTCAAGGAGTATTTTTCAAGACTCAATGAATACTCGAGTCTAGGATGCTATCAAATGTGCGTGAAGGACCCACCAGAGATGCGGCTTGAATCAAGATTGGTATATATAATTATATTTTATATTCTTTTTATTTAGTTATTGCAACCGGTATTGTACTATGATATTTCCTACGAATTCGTTATTATATATTTTGTAATTATATTTTACAAAAGGTGAACCTAATTCCTACAAACTTAAAACAGATTTCGTGAGATTGTTGGTACAATCTTAAAAACCTTATTTATAAGGATTTGTGGTTTACGAAAGGACTTATAATAGAATAAAAAAATATTTTTAGAGGTTATGATCTTATAAATATTTTTTTTGGGAAATATGTATGTAGTACAACTTGTTGTGTTTGGATTTTTTGAGATTGAGATACAATCTTAAATCATATACTGTGGTACAAAACGAATAGTTTTGGTTCCAACGTTTGGTTTTGAAACGAGTCGTTAATTTTTCTAACTTTTGTGTTAGATCGGGTTACATTTTTTTTGTAAACGTTAAATTCCTTTAACATGTGTGTTAGACCGGAATTATTGGTGTAAACCATACGTTTTTTGTAAACGTTAAATTCTCTTAAGTAGTGTTTTTTATGTCTTTAAATAAGAGTCTTATGTTACTTGATTAGAGTTTTATGTCTCTAATTAAGTCTCTATTTAAAGTAGACTCTTCATCCACCCATGGATTAATATGAACAAATAAGTCTTATACTTATTTTTGTAATCATTTGTCTTCTAACATGTGTGTTAGAAACGTTCATGAAAAGCGTTAGTTTGGAAGCAATTTTTTAAATTGTTTAGTTTCTAACGTGTGTATTAGAAATGACTTATTTAGTTGAACCATATATATGTGGTTTTAGCAAGTCGAATTAACATTTTGTGGAAATGTTAATATTTCTAACGTGCGCGTTAGAATTTTTTTTCATTTTAACATGATTGTTAAAAATGGTTAAAATACAAATGCTTTGAAATGTTTTATGTAAACATTTTATATAAGCAATTTGTTGTAGCATTGTTTTTAATGCTTTGTATGATTTAGAAATAAAATGTCATACATTGAAGTTGATGTTTGATTGGCTTCAAGGAATTAAATCACCATACAGTGATGGTGTGGTATTTATATGAATTTAATGAAATTAAAATCATTTACTAGACTCTTCATATGGAAGATAAACTCTTAAGTAGAGTTTCATGTCAATTTATTAGTTTTTATTAGATTTTATGTCTCTAATAAAATCTTTAATTAAGTGAGACTTATCTCCACCCCATGTCTCTTGTATTAAAAGTAGACTATGTGCCTAACTTGATGAGATTGAAAAAAAATACAAGAATAAGAATACAAGAATTAAATCATCATAAAGTGATGGTGTAGTTGTGTGTGATTTTATCACCAACTTTAATTTGTGATTTGTCATGTTTTATTTAAAATGACTTAAATTTTCTAACACGTGTGTTAGAAAATGTGTATCACGAATACGAGATTAGAGATTGTTCATAATGAACATATATGTTTTATGTAAACATTTAATTGCCTCTGTGTGCATTAAAAATGATGAGAAATGGTTTATTTTATAAACTATATCTTTGGAAAACGTTTTATGTAAACGTTCGATTCTATAATGTGCTTGTTATAACATTTTTTTTCTAACATGTATGTTAGAAAATGTTTAGTACATGTGTAGTAAGACTAAATAATATAAAACGATTTGATATTTTGGGTTTGATCTATGTTTTCATAACCCTAAGGGTTATTGGATTTTATCACCCCCAACTATCGGCCTTTGGCCGTTGCCACCCGCAACTAACACTTTGACACCCGGCACCCCCAACTTGACTTTTTGTATGCACTGGCACCACTCAGTTAAATATTCTCTAACTTGGTTAGTAATTTATCCGACGTGGCACCATTTTGATGATCTGTACATGCTGATGTGAATCTGAGGTGTTATGTCTCATTTATATACCCTACTTAGATCATATAATCACAGTCATCACCTCTCTTCAGTCATCGCGATCATCACCTCTCTTCAGAATGGAGCCCTAATCTCTCGAATGTAAGGTAAGACTTATCTGAGTTCTTGAAATTAGGCATTTTTTTAGATGTCTGTAACAATAGATGTTATGCTATGGATTGGCGGTCACATTGAGGTAGGATTTGGTCAAGCACAGTATGTAGGAGGTGATTCAAAGCTTGTTAGAGTAGATGTAGACCACATTTCTTACTTTGAACTTGTAGATTATGCAATAGATTCCGGTTTTTACATTTTTTGAAAATTGCATATGTATGGGTTGGATGTTGATGATGGGGGACTTCATCACTTTGAGAGTGATAAAGATGTGTTGCACTTGGCCGGTAAGGTTTTGAAGTGGAAAGTGGGAACTTAGGGGATATCCATGTAAGCATGTGTGTGCTGTGGCTGGGTTTTTACATAAGAATGTAGAAGATTATGTGGACCAGTGTTACCACAAAGATACATACATGAAGATTTATGACTTAACAATCCCTCCATTGCCTAGTGAAAAGTATTGGCCAAAGGTTGATTATCCAATGGATCCACCTCCAATAAAAGTTGCTCCTGGTAGGCCTAAAAAGAACAGAAAGAGAGACCCACATGAGGATCTTAAAAAGCCAGGAAAACTAACTAAGCATGGGGTTATAATGACATGTGGTTTTTGTGGAGCAAGAGGTCATAACAAGAGAAAATGTGCTGAAAAAGGGAACATGAATACAGGTGGACATTTAGTGTTTTATTTCATTTGTTGTAGATCTCTAATTATGCTAACTACTGTGATTTTATTGCTCACAGCTGAACCTGGATCAAAGAGACAGAAGGGGATCATAAGGAAGAGAAAGTCCACTCAAAGGTCAACCCAACAGTCAACACGGCAGTCAACTCAACAGACAAGTCAACTCAACAGACAAGTCAACTCAACAGCCAACCCACCAGTCAAATAGGGGGCAAACTGTCAGCTAAAAGAGGAAGACCAAGAGGGAAGGGCAACAGAGAAGGATGTACTTAGTTGGTGAATGTTTGACTTATGTTTGGACAATTTAATGTTTTGTAATGTGACGTGATTGTCGTGGGTCACGCAAATTTAATCCCAAAAACAACTATAGATAGCGGTAATAGGGTATCGAACTCAGGGAGTATGTGGAAAGTGTGCTGATTTTCTAGCTTTGCAATTAACTACAATTAATCTAATTTGCAGAAAAATAAAGATCAATGGTTTGGATTGTTGTTTTAGAAAACTAAATTAAAAACTAATTTCAAATCAAATGTTGGTTGTAAAACAGATTAGGAGAGAACAATGACCATCTTAGGTTTCAGTTTCTTTAAACAATTGTGTGTAATTCCAACTAGAAAGAGTTACATAGACATAACTCGTGTATAGATAATTGAAGTGATAAAAGGGAACAAAGTACTCGGATTATATAAACGCAAGGTTGTTTCCTGATGACCAATTAATCAATAACCAACCCTAACCCTTCCCGTGATATCTCGATTGCCAACGGCACCAAGAACATACGATTAAGACTAGAAATTGCAATATCGATTAACAAGTTACAAGCAATTAAACATACACCATGATATTCAAGCAACGCAAGTTATCATTCTAGAAATTCAGAAATAAACACACAAAAGTTCAAGAGAAACCTTCACCTAAGATGATCACCGAAAAGTTTAGCCGGACATAGTTTGGTGAATCATCATACCAACAAATCTAATGTTCATAGGAATCATAAACACAAACCGAATGTTAGAAATTGTTCCAAACCAAGCAAGACAGCCAAAATTCGCCCCTAGTGAGTCCCAAAACCGTCCAATGATGAGAACATGTGAAAAGACACAATAAAAACTGATTTAAGAGGGCAGTTACGGTTCTGATCGCAGCCACCACCGTAATTTACGGCTCCACCGTAAATTACGGTGGACTTGATTCGTTTACGGTGCAAACCATCTGCTTTACGGTGACCTCCAAATGCAATCCAGGTCCACCGTAAATTACGGTAGGACCGTAATTTACGGTGGTGGGCTGATATATCTTCTTTGTTTCGTCTCTTGTTCCACGCTCGACCCGTTCGTCTCTAAACCCTCCAAAGCTGCATTTAATCCATCTTTTAACTCCCGAACCGCACCTGAAACATAAGCAACAGTAGTTATCTAATTCAAGATAATTACACGATTAAGTGAAGGATTATTTCGTCTTTTAACATGATTAAGGGTTGTCCAACGGACCACCCATCACATCCCCACACTTAACCGTTGCTTGTCCCAAGCAACTCATCAAATCAATTTCAAAACAAGTGATCAAATTAAACCAAACAAAACATGCAATCTTTTTACTAACCCCTTTTTAAAACCCAACCAATGCACCCCTCTCTAAATCTCTCCTCTCGGCTACAAGTGAAAACTAGCAAAGATAAGCTAGACACACACTAGGCAAACGGGTGGTTGCACAATCATAAGCTTGTACCTAAATCGATCATTCTCCTAAAATGGGTCAAACATGAATGCAAATCAAAGGGACTTTCAAGGTTGTAACGTGGCTAAGTGTATAGGAAGGAAATGGAATATATATGAAGTAGCGAAAACTTGACCCGGTCTTTTTATTACAAAAATAAACAAACAAACAAACTTAACTACTATATACAACACAATTAAACTTCACTTTTTTTTTCATTGCTTTTCTCTTTTTTTTTCTTTTTTTTTCTGATTTTTCTGATTTTTTTTTTTCAAAGCAAGCAACCATACAATAAAGCTTTAAACATATCTACCTCAAACTAATAAATCTACTAATACTATCACTAACACTTATAAGACCGAGTCAAATTTGGGTAAAATTTTAAGTAAGTAGCTAGGGGTAACAATTGATAGTCTTTTAAGGCACAAAATGGGCAACTAAATGTCCAAACCCCCGCCCCTCTCACTACCATACTCATATATATAACTTATGAGGTCCAACCCCCCAAATCCCACACTCGCTCACACCAACGACGAGGCTACCTAAATGCCCTTATCCTTTTCGCATTCATGTCTAACTAAGGACTCAAATCGCATTCAAGCACAAGTTCTAATGCACCCCCACCCGTAGCCACTCTCATCAAAGATAAGCATTATTTATATACAAGTGTGGCTACAATTCTCACCAAGAATGAAAAAGGTATCAAAGGTTGCCGGTGCACCAACTTGGGATTAATCTAGGGTGTTCAAATTTTCACATCGTTTCACTTGGCTCAAAATTTTTCAAAGACTTCAAAAAATTCCCCCCATCCCCACACTTGGGATACATTGACCCCAATGTATGGTTTTGAGAGGCTTTGACCACTACAATTTTCCAACATCAACAAAAACGCTTCTTCACTCAAACCCCAAATTTCTTTTTGGATTTTTCATTTTATAATTTTTTTTTTATGTTTTTCTTCTTTTTAACATAAGACACCACCAACAGGCACCAACCCAAACACAACATATCAAAACACCACCCAACCTCCCAATCCTTAAACAAACCAACTAGCAAATATGCACAAAAATATACAAAAGGAGAAACACAACCTTACTAATAATAGCGCGGTCCCGGAGGTCCAAAAACGGAAGACATCACGTCGTTCCATTCACCGAACGCGAACGAGCCGCTACTACTTCCTCCTTCTTGTTGTTGCGCTCCCTCTTGTTGCCTCGGGTCAATCCATTGCGAGTGGTGGATCGGCGGGGTTGCATACGAAACACTACCATCATACGGTGGTAGTGACGCATAATCCACATGTTGTGGATCCACAACCACCGGCCGACCGGCATGCCAATCCGAGTGCATTCTCCTTTCTTGATCGTCATGATAACGACTATTTATTTCAACCTCTCGGGAATACGCATGTGCGCGCTGCCATGTTTCTTGACGATCAAAAGTTTGTTTCAAAGCCCGTTCTATACTTGCACTATTTCTTGTGTTTTGATCATACAACGTCCTCTCCGACCCCGACCACGTATCAAACACGGATGCCGGAGGACGTTGATTAGCAATCACCTCTTGCATTGTGCCTTCATAGGCCCAACCCGGTACATACGATTGCTGCGTATAATCATAAAACACCCCACCATGACCACTACCAAAACCACCTTGACCAACATTTTCAACACCATGCGGCTCGTCCGCATAGTCCTCATCTCCACTCGGAACTGCTTCTGCATCGCTTTCTGGCTCGTCCGGCTCACCCGGTAACAAATCTCGTGCACCCAACTTCAGTGCCCTCCACCGTTGCCCTTCCGACTTTAACTTGTGATACCGCTCCGACTGAGTATACATCCAAACATTCCCCAACTTATCCAACGTAAAAGGCTGATGCCTTTTCGTTGCTCCTCGATCTTCGGATGTTATCGCCTTCTGTTGTTTCATCAAACCCGTTATTATTCGACAATAAGGGACGATGTCTCTTCCGTACTTATTCCGACAGATCCATAAGTGGTTCATGATGAGATAACGTATAGGAAAACGCGGACCCCCGTGCATCAACGAATAAAGAACAGGTACTTCAGGAAACCTCACCTGCTCTTTATCTCCCCTTCTTGGAATAACATTGAGAAGACAGATTGTATGCAACAATTTAGCTTCAATTTTTAAATTCTTCCGGTATAGAATACCACTGTATCTACCGGGTAAGAACAATGCTGCCAACATATCATTCCATCGCTGATGTTTCTCCGGCTTTACTAAAAGATCATCAAGAGTCGGTATCATATAATCGCGGGCTGGCAAACTATCATACTTTCCAAGCTTCTTCAAAGTATCAAAAGACATTTCCACCGGCACTCCATTCACAATACCCGTCAGCTTCATACTCGATGGCCTATCATACGTATTAACCTTAAGAGTTGCCCTCCACTCTTGAATTTCAGTGATAAACAAGTTGTTTTTATCTTTGTCAAAACAACTAAGTGCCGACTCCCAACCTAGAGCCCGGAACTTGTCAAACACCCCAAACTGCCCAAACTCAGCTTCTCGAACATCCATTTCACATATGAAGGCCGCTGCCTTATTCTTCAACTTATTCATGCAATCATTATATAACGTTGGCTGCCATTCCAATGGTTGATCATCTAACGGTCCCGAATCCCATTTCGGTTTCTCCGCCGAGTCCAACTCCATCTCTTCTTCGCTTTCACTTTCGCTTTCATCCACTCTACCCATGTATTGTCTCTTCTTTGGTTGTTGTTCCGGCTGTTTACCCTTTCCCCTTGAAGACGAAGATGAACCAGCTCCCGTCTTTTCTTTTGTTCGTGCCATTCCTACACACATTAGAGCAAACAACACAACCAAAGAAACAAAATTAAACCCTCTTTTCCAAAACATCCCCACACTTGCTTGTTATCATGGTTGTAGATGTTAGTGAACCAAAAGTATATCAAGAATTTTTTCAAAAATCGGGCATGGTGTCTCTACAATGTAGAGATCCCCAAAAGTTCACTACTTTAACCACAAATTCTACATCTACAACCATAACCATGTTCAAATAACCAATTTAATAATCATATCTAAGAACAAGCAAGTGGGTATGGGCAAATAACCTAAATAACCATACTTTTCACAATGTAGCATCAAAATACAACAAATAAGCTTTCATACCTTTGCTTGAAGATGCTAAAGTGCTTGTGAAACAAAAGCTCCAAAAACCCCCAAATTTTTCGAACTAGGGTTTAGAATTCGGACCCAAAAACTGCGTTTTTTCAGAAATCTCTCCTCACAATCGCCAAAACTCTTGAATTTATTTTATTTGCAATTAGATTAATTTAGTCAAGTTAGACATACATCGAGATAGCACATATTCCACAAACTCCCTGTGTTCGATACCCACTTGCCACTATCTATATAGTTGTTTTTGGGATTAAATTTTGGCAACGGCGCCAAAATTTGACGTGATTGTCGTGGGTCACGCAAATTTAATCTCAAAAAAAACTATAGATAGCGGTAATAGGGTATCGAACTCAGGGAGTATGTGGAAAGTGTGCTGATTTTCTAGCTTTGCAATTAACTACAATTAATCTAATTTGCAGAAAAATAAAGATCAATGGTTTGGATTGTTGTTTTAGAAAACTAAATTAAAAACTAATTTCAAATCAAATGTTGGTTGTAAAACAGATTAGGAGAGAACAATGACCATCTTAGGTTTCAGTTTCTTTAAACAATTGTGTGTAATTCCAACTAGAAAGAGTTACATAGACATAACTCGTGTATAGATAATTGAAGTGATAAAAGGGAACAAAGTACTCGGATTATATAAACGCAAGGTTGTTTCCCGATGACCAATTAATCAATAACCAACCCTAACCCTTCCCGTGATATCTCGATTGCCAACGGCACCAAGAACGTACGATTAAGACTAGAAATTGCAATATCGATTAACAAGTTACAAGCAATTAAACATACACCATGATATTCAAGCAACGCAAGTTATCATTCTAGAAATTCAGAAATAAACACACAAAAGTTCAAGAGAAACCTTCACCTAAGATGATCACCGAAAAGTTTAGCCGGACATAGTTTGGTGAATCATCATACCAACAAATCTAATGTTCATAAGAATCATAAACACAAACCGAATGTTAGAAATTGTTCCAAACCAAGCAAGACAGCCAAAATTCGCCCCTAGTGAGTCCCAAAACCGTCCAATGATGAGAACATGTGAAAAGACACAATAAAAACTGATTTAAGAGGGCAGTTACGGTTCTGATCGCAGCCACCACCGTAATTTACGGCTCCACCGTAAATTACGGTGGACTTGATTCGTTTACGGTGCAAACCATCTGCTTTACGGTGACCTCCAAATGCAATCCAGGTCCACCGTAAATTACGGTAGGACCGTAATTTACGGTGGTGGGCTGATATATCTTCTTTGTTTCGTCTCTTGTTCCACGCTCGACCCGTTCGTCTCTAAACCCTCCAAAGCTGCATTTAATCCATCTTTTAACTCCCGAACCGCACCTGATGCATAAGCAACAGTAGTTATCTAATTCAAGATAATTACACAATTAAGTGAATGATTATTTCGTCTTTTAACATGATTAAGGGTTGTCCAACGGACCACCCGTCATAATGCCTGTTTTGGACAAGAATCATGTAGGCTTAATGTTAAGTAATGAATCTATGTAATGTAATGACTTAATGTGGTATGTAATGTTTTGGTTAGTTAATGCTAATGATGCAGGGCTAATTTGGTCATTTTACAGGTGTGGTATATATATGTCAGTGGATTATATAAGCTTTAAAGCTTGCAGGGGTCATTTGGTCAGTTTCGAGCTGTTTGGGTCAAAACAGTTGTGCTCAAAACAAATAATGGTCATTGACTTATGTTTGGGTCAAAACAGTTGTGCTTAAAACAGATATTGGTCATTGACTTATGTTTGGGTCAAAACAGCTGTGGACATTTGTTGCACATGTAACACCTCGGAAATTCACGTCCTGTAATATGTTGACACGTGTCATAATGTTTAAACGTGTGAAAGAAATATTATAAAAGGACTAAAGCTGACGAACATGGAAAGTATGTGAATATACGTATTCTAAGTGTCAACTGTGAATAAATATAATGTATATTAACCCTACGTGGTGCTCATACCTTCAAACGAATAAATCATGGATCATACGAGGCTGAAAGTGAGAGATTACAAACTACAGGGGTTAAACGTGTCAACATGTTTAATTTATACCTCTGAGTGACCTTTTGACATACCCGAAGCTTTGTAACGATAAATTATGCTCACTAGAATGCACGGTTAAAATTTCATAAAGTTTCGTCAACGTATGAGAAAGTTGTGATCAAATTCGTTTACAAGGGTTAAAAGCGTTAACGTTGGAAGTTTGGACTTTTCGGGTAACAATAAAGTTACCCGGGGACTTAACAAAGTGGGTATATGTCTTGAAGCCCTTATAGATCAATAACGAGGGTTCAAAATGCAAGAAACAAGTGTCTGTACAAAGTTTGAAGAGCCAAGGACTAAAACTGCAATTTATCAAAGTTTTGTTGGAAGACCTTAGGGGCTCGCGTAGCGCGAGCTTATAGGCTCAGGCAGTCGCGCTACGCGACTGCCATATCTGGACAGAAACATATATTTCTTGATTCTTTGTCTGCCCATTGAACTTGGATGCAACTTTGATCGATCATAACTCACCCATTTGCCCCTAAAACACCCCCTAGAACACTAGGGCATGTGTCAATAAGTTGTGGGATGTCCTAGACTTGTTTGTCAATCATCTATGGTGAGTAAACCCACTATATAAAGGACCTTCATGTCATAACCTTTCCTCACACCATTTTCAAGCAATCTGATCATTGGAGGAGCTTTCTAACAGATCAAGGGCCTTCCTAAGCATCCATTAATCACTTGGTAAGTTGCCTAACCTTTCTAAATTAATTATAGCTTAGTAATTAGCTTAAAAGTCAACATATCGTAATAAACGGTTGACTTCGTGATTAAGTAACGATAACCCAGTCGCATCACGAATTAAAAGTACCATTAGATAGGTAATTATATGGGTATTGAACCCTTATAAGGGCAAATACCAATTCCAGACCTAACTAGGTCGTTTGTCGGGTCAAACGTTGACCGAAAAAGTCAACAGAAGCTTTAATCGGGTAATTAGCGATACGAGAAGCGTGTAACCTGTTTTAACCATAATGTAACTTAGTAATCAATGTTAGAACATGACTAAACATGATTGATTCGGCAAATTTCAATTTAGGATCGATTCGGAACCGAAAGGCGCAAAGTTTGACTTTTTGCTTGACTTCGGTTCTGACCCGGTTTTGATAGAAGTAGACATGCCTTAAGGTTTCTTTAGGGCCGGGTTACATGTTGGTATAGGCCTCATTACTTGTTTCGTTGATTATCCGATTCGTTCGCGAGTTTCCGTTAAATGCTTAAAATTGACCGTAATGCCCTTTCGGTTATAAAACGAGCTTTTTGGTAATATAAGTGGACAAGACCCTTGTCTACTGAATTATAAACATGCCCTCCAAATTTGACATCAATATGAGGTCCAGATTAGGAGATATGCGCATTAGCGTAAATAGTAAGCTTTTTATTAATTAAACGGCGCGATTAGCGCATAGCCTATCTAAACCCGATTTTCGGTACCAAAACTTTTACCCACTAATGTTAAATAATATTTTGGGATTTTTGAAGATTTTTAATTATTTTTAAACTGGTCTTAAGCTAGGCTTATCGCCTTAATTCGGTTAATACCGAATTTACCCTTTTCGGTCATAAAATGATTTCTACAAGGAATTTTGACGCGAATCCAATTGCTACTGATTTTAAATAATAAATGTAATGTTTTGAGCCTGTTTTACTAATCAGAAAACCCAGAATCGTATTTTTAATCGTACGTCGCTTAAAACGGGTTATACGTGTATTATACGCGTAGTTTAGGCTTAAAACTATTTTGAGACATACGGATTACTATCAACTAATATAATCTGTTAAAAATAAGTTGTTTACTGATTACTTCAGTCCCAAACATCAGGGTTACGTTAAATCCCTTTTATAGTCGTTAAAATGACCAAAATACCCTACGGGGCATAATTAAGCATTTAACTCGTTTTGGGCATTATGGAAGGTATCATTATGATATCACAACATAATTTAAGCATATTAACTTAGGAAACCTGTTCGCGACCTATTCGGTTACCCGTTACGCGTTATTCGCGTTCGGATCGGTTTATATAACTAGTTTATATAAGTTAGCCGAAACGGGTCAAACCTTATCGGTTTTATCTCAAAATCCAGAATGTGTATGAAATACCCATATAAGACAAGTCTCTGAACATGTCGGGTTTAAATCACATTCTATTCCGGTCTTCGCTTAATCGTGCGTACGAGCCGTATCTTCCTGTAAGACTAACCGGTCTAAGCTTAGGCTTAATTAAAGACCCGTTCGCATTCTAATTAATTATTTATACCATCATTCCAGACTAGAGCTTTCCGGTAAATTGTACCTACGCTTACTTAAGTGAATACGGCTGAGTTATAAATTTCTGCTATTTAAGACAGGAGCTAGCTCAGGTAAATACTCTTAACTTATTTTCCCTATACGGGCTTGGGATACGGTACTATAAAAGTACCGCTTGGTCGGGTGTATGTAGTCATTAAATCGGATTGTGATTGATGTACTTACATAACCTGTTTAATATGTATTATTTTATTTTATTTGGTGTATGGCCTTTGGGGGTTAATGACCATGTCCCGGATATCCTTGGCATCATTCGAAGTAATGGCCACGACCTAAGCACGGGGTGTAGGCATACACCCGGCATCTGCATTATGTAAAAACTGGTAATCCACTCCGAGGTATCATCCTTGTGGGCATTATACCGGAACTGGTAATCCACTTAGAGGATGATAGCCCGTGGGCATTATACCTGTGGCGTGTCAGTTAATCTAGTCCGGCCCTACAAACCGGCCCTAACGGACGACAGATAAGTAAAACTGTATACAAGATTATATACAAATAATTTTCCCAAGTTATAAAAGATTAATTTTGCCTCTGTGCATTTTAATCAAAAGTGTCAAAAGGTTTTGTGCCTGGTGCATCTAAATCAATTTTCTTAAACTCTTTTCAAATGAGTCGGTTGAGTGTATTTACCAGTGAAAACTGACGTATTTTCCAAAAAGGTTAAGTGACAGGTACTGAACGTAATTGGCTGGAAGCTCAGGGCGCTAATAAGGAATCTTGCAAGTTCTAGGCGCCTAAAGTCTGTTGAACAAATGATATGTTTTAAGATCCGCCTGTGGATCCTTTACTTCCGTTGTAATACTGAATATTACTTCATATTCGGAATGTAATAATAAATATCTTTTGCTTCCGCTGTGCATTCATATATATTGTGTTGTTTGACTATTATGTTGCCAACCACGTCACGATACTCCCCCACCGGGCCCACCGGTGACACGTGGAAAGTCGGGGTGTGACAGGTTGGTATCAGAGCCAACACTGAGTGAATTAAACACTAGCCTTTTGTGTTTAATCTCAGTTACACAATTGCACATTCTTGAGTCTAGACAAGAACATAGGACAGATTCTAAAATTCGTTTTATTTTGTCCTTATTTGATTCCTTTGTTATTTTTCTGACTTGCCTATGCATAGAATATGGAAAGTATTCTTCAAGTCAATTGCTATAGAAGTCCCGTTTAGGGCAACCATATACTTGTTAAATTTTTAAAGGAACGATTATGTTTAAATTATCATTCCTATACTATAAGATCTACCATTATAATAAAATGGCAAAATTTAAAAAGGACAAAACCTAGCCATGTGTCACATTAAGACAGGGCCAAGATGGTAGTTCCATAATTAGATTCAGATCCTTGTTAACAGTTCAATCTAGGATTGCTCTGCGTTATTTATTAAAAGAATCTTAAAGGAAAAACCTAGCCTAAATGTCACGGCATACAAGGCCAAGATGGTAGAACCTATTCAAGAGATTCAAATCCTTATTAAACATATGAAAGCATATTAACATGCTCGACAAAATGTGATATGATAAAATCACATAAGTCATTTTGGGATATACTAAATTTCCTTATTTATATAATCATCCCTTATGGATGAAGTGCCCACGGGCTATAACTAACGTCCTCTGGGACTAAAGACAGAGGTAGCCTACAACTCCCTGTCAAGAAAAGGTAATGAACTTTGATTCAAACCTTGAAGCCTCGATGCTATAAAATCAAGGCCTACAAATTAAACTTGTCTAAGTGACTAGGCCTTTTGTGCTATTATTAACTTATAATTTAGGAGTATAATAAATACCCTGAATAATTATAAATTTATCAAATTAACCAATATGTGTATTAAAAACATGGTTAATAAATCGTTCAAAAAGATAAAACTGTTTAAACTTCCGTAAAAACCTTGTCCTTGTTTAATTTTTATGTAGCAATTTAAACTACATGGCTGGGTCGGAGGAAGGGAACAGTCATCCTTTGGATAACCGCGATGATGAAAGGATTAATATAACCAGAGGAGAGCTTCGTACATTGATTAATTCAGCTGTATCTAAAGCTGTGAAGGAGCAATTCCAGGAGTATAGTGAGACAAATAGTAAAGCCTCATCTGTACCCCACCCTAAATCCATCCCTAAAACTCATCCAGAGCCTGATAACAAGCCGCCCTCAAAGAAGGATGAGTTAAAGAAGGATGACGATCGACATTCATCTAATGGACACAGTGCTCCCTCCAAGAGGATAGTGTTCGATAATGAACCACATACCAAATCCTGTAACTATAAGTACTTTGTTTCCTGCAAGCCCCGAGATTTTACTGGGGAAAAAGGGGCGGTTGATTGCATGATATGGTTGGATGAAATGGACACAGTTGTCGATATCAGCGGTTGCGCTGAAAGGGATGTCGTGAAGTACGTATCCCAATCGTTCAAAGGAGAGGCACTGGCATGGTGGAAGTCTCTCATTCAAGCTGCTGGTAAGATTCCGCTCTACAGCATGTCATGGGAACAGTTTGTTATTCTCATTAAGGAAAATTACTGCCCTCAACACGAGGTTGAGGGGATTGAGTCAGATTTCTTATCTTTGGTGATGACAAACTTAGATTGTCAAGCTTACCTCACCAGTTTTAATACCCTGTCCAGACTGGTCCCTTACCTTGTAACACCAGAGCCCAAGCGAATTGCACGCTTCATTGGGGGTTTACCCCCAGAAATCAAAGCCAGTGTTAAGGCTTCAAGACCTACTACATTTAGGTCAGTAGCTGACCTCTCTCTGTCCCTTACTTTAGATGCGGTCAGGCTAAGGGCGCTAAAGAAATCTGAAGAAAGTAAGAAGAAGCGTGAGGGTGATAACTCACGAGGATCAGAGAAGAAACACAAGGGAAACACTGACTCTGAGAGATCTGGGTCTGGAAAGAATGGTCAGCGGACAGAGGAAAAGCCAAGGTGCTCGACTTGCCAAAAACGCCACTTTGGAAAATGCAGAATGGAGTCCAATTCTAAATCAGGACCACCTGCATGTGGGATATGCAAGTCTAGGGAGCACAAGGCTGTTGATTGCGGGAAGATCAAAGATGCTACATGCTACAACTGCAACGAGAAAGGGCACATAAAGACCAACTGCCCTAAGTACGCGAGGAAGCCCGAGTAATCCAAGAGAACAAACGTACGAGTTATCAGGATGAACGCCCAAGAGATGATGCAGAATAATAATAGTATAATATGTACCTTTCCTTATCAAGCAGTTTATGCAGAAACTTATTTGATATTGGCACATATAAATATATTATGAATGATAAAGGTTGAGAACTGTTGTCTCCACCTGATTAAGATTCCGGTCATTTAATGCCCGGTAGAAAGTGACCGATGTTACGTTGAAAATGCTCCAACAAATCCTATATTGATATTAATATCTATTAGAAATCATTTTTTCTAATATCCTTGTAGCAAACTTTTGGTTGCATACTTAAGGACTCAATATAGTGATAAAAATCGATTGGTTGCCTTAAAAATCAAATCCATATTGTGAGTGATAAGAAGCAATTAATTATCAAGACTCCTTATGAGACAACTCTCATAATTATACGTATCCGTACGATTTATTTATATTAAAAAAAAAAAAAAAAAAGATGGTGGAACTGGCCGTCCCCGGATTCGAACCTGGGTCTAGGCCGGCCGCACCCTTTCGCGCGCCTAGCCAACTGAGCTAGGTGCCTAGTTTGTAAAACTTCCATTATTGAATAAATATAAGCACTTGTGCAATAAACTTCCTTATCATGTATCATTGATAATTTCTGCTAAGTGTCCTGTTTTTAATATAGGCAATAATAAATCTTCATGAACCATAAACTTAGCGAAATTTTATTATCATCCACAAGGTATAAATTACCAAGGAGACCTTAGTAACCGATCCTTCTCGATTCGGCAAGGAATCGTTCCGAAAATCTAAGAGCACTCTTTCTTTGCATAGAGTACGACAACGTATATTATTTTAATTATTTTCTCATTGTTTTTTTTTTATCGCCTGCGAATGCCAAACTATGTTTGATAAAAGTGTCATATGAGGATTGGCGTATCCTAGTGTGTCCCATAGATTATTTCCATGTCTGATCAACATGGAGGTTTAATACATGGAACCCCTAAGATATCCCAATGATCATATTGTACTAAAGTCGACTAGTAGTATTCATGGAAGATATCCAAAAATGGAAAAAAAAAATTTCCAAGTAAATGTTCCCGATTAAGGAATTCGAGGACTTATAACTTGAAGGTGTCACTCATTTGGCACGGACAATGATGGATGAACTGGAGCCTGAGATATGGAAAAATCTCTGTAGCCTCCTTGTATCTTAATTATCTTCTCCTAAGTTTACCCTGTTTACCTCCCTAGAGGCAAGTAGAGTTAAGATTAACATCCCGCTTTGGGTTAGAGTGTTGTGAAAACTCCATATTGATTATGGAATAAACGAAACCTTGATTTAGTAGGTGTTAAGACATAGGTTCATATAGCCTAACTCGATACTCCGAGAGTTTGATATTGTTAGATAAGAAAGACGGTTCATTTTGCTTATGCATACATTACCGCAATCCTAATTAGGCAACGATTAAGAATTTGCCATCAACTAACCAGGATCGTCGAATTGTTCGACTAACGACAAGGATTAGCTATCCCTTAATATTAGTTAAGTACTGGTTGGAATAACCATCTCACCTTAAGATAAGCTTCTCTATAATATTTGATATATAAGTATCAAGGCTACTCCCTTGAAAACCTTGTATAGATGGAATGATAAACGTTCATTGATAGGACAATAGTTTGGTAAGCCCAAACATTAAGATCTGAAAATTTCATTATAGACAATCAATAAGATCACGCAAATTCATAATCAACAGTAAGATGCCAGTATTCGGCAGAAAATTAAGGATTATGAAAATAGCAAACCTCCTAAATTCTTATTAAAGAATAAGATTCAACAATAGATATCACCCTGGAAAGGAGTGATGCGTTTTGGTAAGAAAGGCAAGCTAAGCCCGAGATACATAGGGCCTTTCGAGGTTATCGAACGTGTCGGTTCAGTTGCCTATACGCTAAACTTACCAGAAGAGCCCAGTGGAATTCACAGTGTGTTCCACATCTGCAATCTGAAGAAGTGTTTCGCTGATGAATCACTGGTTATACCACATACGGATGTGCATAAAGATGAGAGCTTAAAATTTGTTGAAAAACCTTTGTCGATTGAAGATCGACAGGTAAGGAAGCTTCGAAGGAAGCATATACCTTTCGTAAAGGTCAAATGGGATGCCCGTAGAGGTCCCGAATACACGTGGGAGGTTGAATCCACGATGAAAGAAAAGTACCCTTACTTATTTCAGTAAATCTCGGGTCGAGATTTATTTTAAGGGGGTGAGGATGTAACACCTCGGAAATTCACGTCCTGTAATATGTTGACACGTGTCATAATGTTTAAACGTGTGAAAGAAATATTATAAAAGGACTAAAGCTGACGAACATGGAAAGTATGTGAATATACGTATTCTAAGTGTCAACTGTGAATAAATATAATGTATATTAACCCTACGTGGTGCTCATACCTTCAAACGAATAAATCATGGATCATACGAGGCTGAAAGTGAGAGATTACAAACTACAGGGGTTAAACGTGTCAACATGTTGAATTTATACCTCTGAGTGACCTTTTGACATACCCGAAGCTTTGTAACGATAAATTATGCTCACTAGAATGCACGGTTAAAATTTCATAAAGTTTCGTCAACGTATGAGAAAGTTGTGATCAAATTCGTTTACAAGGGTTAAAAGCGTTAACGTTGGAAGTTTGGACTTTTCGGGTAACAATAAAGTTACCCGGGGACTTAACAAAGTGGGTATATGTCTTGAAGCCCTTATAGATCAATAACGAGGGTTCAAAATGCAAGAAACAAGTGTCTGTACAAAGTTTGAAGAGCCAAGGACTAAAACTGCAATTTATCAAAGTTTTGTTGGAAGACCTTAGGGGCTCGCGTAGCGCGAGCTTATAGGCTCAGGCAGTCGCGCTACGCGACTGCCATATCTGGACAGAAACATATATTTCTTGATTCTTTGTCTGCCCATTGAACTTGGATGCAACTTTGATCGATCATAACTCACCCATTTGCCCCTAAAACACCCCCTAGAACACTAGGGCATGTGTCAATAAGTTGTGGGATGTCCTAGACTTGTTTGTCAATCATCTATGGTGAGTAAACCCACTATATAAAGGACCTTCATGTCATAACCTTTCCTCACACCATTTTCAAGCAATCTGATCATTGGAGGAGCTTTCTAACAGATCAAGGGCCTTCCTAAGCATCCATTAATCACTTGGTAAGTTGCCTAACCTTTCTAAATTAATTATAGCTTAGTAATTAGCTTAAAAGTCAACATATCGTAATAAACGGTTGACTTCGTGATTAAGTAACGATAACCCAATCGCATCACGAATTAAAAGTACCATTAGATAGGTAATTATATGGGTATTGAACCCTTATAAGGGCAAATACCAATTCCAGACCTAACTAGGTCGTTTGTCGGGTCAAACGTTGACCGAAAAAGTCAACAGAAGCTTTAATCGGGTAATTAGCGATACGAGAAGCGTGTAACCTGTTTTAACCATAATGTAACTTAGTAATCAATGTTAGAACATGACTAAACATGATTGATTCGGCAAATTTCAATTTAGGATCGATTCGGAACCGAAAGGCGCAAAGTTTGACTTTTTGCTTGACTTCGGTTCTGACCCGGTTTTGATAGAAGTAGACATGCCTTAAGGTTTCTTTAGGGCCGGGTTACATGTTGGTATAGGCCTCATTACTTGTTTCGTTGATTATCCGATTCGTTCGCGAGTTTCCGTTAAATGCTTAAAATTGACCGTAATGCCCTTTCGGTTATAAAACGAGCTTTTTGGTAATATAAGTGGACAAGACCCTTGTCTACTGAATTATAAACATGCCCTCCAAATTTGACATCAATATGAGGTCCAGATTAGGAGATATGCGCATTAGCGTAAATAGTAAGCTTTTTATTAATTAAACGGCGCGATTAGCGCATAGCCTATCTAAACCCGATTTTCGGTACCAAAACTTTTACCCACTAATGTTAAATAATATTTTGGGATTTTTGAAGATTTTTAATTATTTTTAAACTGGTCTTAAGCTAGGCTTATCGCCTTAATTCGGTTAATACCGAATTTACCCTTTTCGGTCATAAAATGATTTCTACAAGGAATTTTGACGCGAATCCAATTGCTACTGATTTTAAATAATAAATGTAATGTTTTGAGCCTGTTTTACTAATCAGAAAACCCAGAATCGTATTTTTAATCGTACGTCGCTTAAAACGGGTTATACGTGTATTATACGCGTAGTTTAGGCTTAAAACTATTTTGAGACATACGGATTACTATCAACTAATATAATCTGTTAAAAATAAGTTGTTTACTGATTACTTCAGTCCCAAACATCAGGGTTACGTTAAATCCCTTTTATAGTCGTTAAAATGACCAAAATACCTTACGGGGCATAATTAAGCATTTAACTCGTTTTGGGCATTATGGAAGGTATCATTATGATATCACAACATAATTTAAGCATATTAACTTAGGAAACCTGTTCGCGACCTATTCGGTTACCCGTTACGCGTTATTCGCGTTCGGATCGGTTTATATAACTAGTTTATATAAGTTAGCCGAAACGGGTCAAACCTTATCGGTTTTATCTCAAAATCCAGAATGTGTATGAAATACCCATATAAGACAAGTCTCTGAACATGTCGGGTTTAAATCACATTCTATTCCGGTCTTCGCTTAATCGTGCGTACGAGCCGTATCTTCCTGTAAGACTAACCGGTCTAAGCTTAGGCTTAATTAAAGACCCGTTCGCATTCTAATTAATTATTTATACCATCATTCCAGACTAGAGCTTTCCGGTAAATTGTACCTACGCTTACTTAAGTGAATACGGCTGAGTTATAAATTTCTGCTATTTAAGACAGGAGCTAGCTCAGGTAAATACTCTTAACTTATTTTCCCTATACGGGCTTGGGATACGGTACTATAAAAGTACCGCTTGGTCGGGTGTATGTAGTCATTTAAATCGGATTGTGATTGATGTACTTACATAACTTGTTTAATATGTATTATTTTATTGTTATTTGGTGTATGGCCTTGGGGGTTAAATGACCATGTCCCGGATATCCTTGGCATCATTCGAAGTAATGGCCACGACTTAAGCACGGGGTGTAGGCATACACTTGACAGCTGCATTATGTAAAAACTGGTAATCCACTCCGAGGTATCATCCTTGTGGGCATTATACCGGAACTGGTAATCCACTTAGAGGATGATAGCCCGTGGGCATTATACCTGTGGCGTGTCAGTTAATCTAGTCCGGCCCTACAAACCGGCCCTAACGGACGACAGATAAGTAAAACTGTATACAAGATTATATACAAATAATGTTCCCAAGTTATAAAAGATTAATTTTGCCTCTGTGCATTTTAATCAAAGTGTCAAAAGGTTTTGTGCATGGTGCATCTAAATCAATTTTCTTAAACTCTTTTCAAATGAGTCGGTTGAGTGTATTTACCAGTGAAAACTGACGTATTTTCCAAAAAGGTTAAGTGACAGGTACTGAACGTAATTGGCTGGAAGCTCAGGGCGCTAATAAGGAATCTTGCAAGTTCTAGGCGCCTAAAGTCTGTTGAACAAATGATATGTTTTAAGATCCGCCTGTGGATCCTTTACTTCCGTTGTAATACTGAATATTACTTCATATTCGGAATGTAATAATAAATATCTTTTGCTTCCGCTGTGCATTCATATATATTGTGTTGTTTGACTATTATGTTGCCAACCACGTCACGATACTCCCCCACCGGGCCCACCGGTGACACGTGGAAAGTCGGGGTGTGACAGCACAAGTATGCAAATGATCACAAGGTGCTGCACAAGTATGCATATGATCACAAGGTGCTGTCATGCCCACTATTGGTCATTGACTTATGTTTGGTCATTGATGTGTGCAAAATGCAACATATAAATTACATCAATTATGGCATAAAAGTAACCTTTTTTTAGTACTAATGTTGGAAAAAGTGTGCTTTTGTCTTCCTTTTGTATTTTCAGGATTAAATGAGCTCAAATTAACAAAAGAAGCAAAAAGGCAGTAAAATCTAACATAAATACAAGAAAAAGAACAAACGTGACATGCCCGACCCCACGACAGCATCTCCCCAAGCAAAACAAGAAGACAGAAGACTGAACACGCCCCGTGCTCAGCCAGCACGGGGGCGTGCCCAAGTGTCAGCAGAAAAGACAAAGTGGTAGAAGCTTCCATTGCCCACCACAGGGCCGTGCTCAGCGGGCACAGGGCCGTGGTCAACTATAAAATTCGAAGAATCCAGGCAAATCTTCATAGTACAGATATGCTTCTGCACACGGGGTCGTGCTCAGCGGACACGGGGGCGTGGTCAACTAATACAGACAAGCTGCAATAAATGAAGAAAGAGAAGGATGTGGACACGGGGCCGTGCCCACTGGACACGGGGCCGTGCCCGAGCTTCTGTTCAGCCTATAAATAGGAGTGCTTGGCTCAAGCTCAAACCATCCCTTGGCACACCACCTCTCTCACACTTCACCCACCACCCACCACCACCATAACACCATCATCCACCACCATCATCCATTGTCCATCATAGAGTGTGTGAGTCGTCTCGGGATCCAAGATTGATCGTAAGAGTTCTTGACAATCAAGGCCATGTTTGCCTAAGTCTCTTACATCACTTGGTGAAGACAAAGTGTCTAGTGTAGTACTTTTTATTTTTAATCTTTTCGCACTTTTTACTTGGTTTTGTATTAATGACTTTAATAACTAGTTTCTTATGTTGAAGGTGATTTTTCCTTATCGTTTGTCCGTGGTGTCTTGGCATTATTTTACTGTCTATATAAAATAAAAGATTTTCACCATTCATATCTCCACGGTCTATATGGAGGTATGTTGGCTACCTGGTCGGGGGTTAAGGGAACGGTTTGGTAAAAGTCTTGCCTTGTTCAGTGTATAGATCCTGCAAGGACCTGGTTCAAATTTAGTAGGACCTCCTTCAATACTTAACGGTATTGGATGGCGGGGGTCCAAACTCTTTGATCCCCTCATATGTAAGCTACTATTAATACTATAACCCGGCTATTTAGGACTGTATCCCTGCTGACTCAGACTACTTAGCCAAGGGTAACGTCACCTTCAAAAGAGGGGCCTACCATAATTTGCATTAATAACTTAATTAATTATCTTTCAATAATCCGACCCTTTAGGATTGTATCCTTGCTGACTCAAACTACTGGGTTGAGGGTAACGTCACCTTCAAAAGAGGGGCCTACTACAATAACTAAGATAATCTCTTAAAAAGTGCAAAAGTGCGGAAATAATCAAAGGTTACACTAAACACGAGTCGGAACCAAGTGATTCATCTTGTCTATCTGTTTTTATTTTTATTTTTATTTTCAGCATTTTAGTTAGTTTTTATTTTTCTAGTTTAAAACCTTTTTCTAACTTTTTGATTTGATTAGACGTTGAGGATAAACCGGTATTAAAAGCTCTTGTGTCCTTGGACGACCTCGGTATCTTACCAACACTATACTACGCTCACGATGAGTGCACTTGCCCATATGTGTGTTTAGTGTTAGTAAATATCGTGTTTTATAAATTTAAAACTTGGCTAAAAAAGTGTAAAAGGGCTTAAAATAAACATTAAAACCATAACACACTTCACGCACATCAAGTTTTTGGCGCCGTTGCCGGGGACACAAGGATTTTAGGAAAGTTAGGAATCAGCGGCCTAATCGCTTTTTCTTTCTTTTCATTTTTTTTTAGTTTTTCAGATTCTGCAGAGCTCAGCACGGGCCGTGCCTGGTCGGACACGGGCCGTGCCCAGCACTATCACTGGTAGTTTTTATTTTCCGAGTTACAAAGAGCTGAGCACGGGGCCATGGCGGTGCAACACGGGGCCGTGTCCAACTCCCAGTAACAGGGATCCGGAAAACAATCACTGTACCTCCGACCACGGGCCGTGTTCATTGAGCACGGGGCCGTGGTGAACCTTCTGACCAATGTTCTTTTCTGTTTTTATTGCAGGATTTGGAACCCAGGCGCCACATTTGAACTTCCTACGTAGTGCATGAGCTCCAGTTCTAGTAGAGACATAAAAGAACCTCTAGAAGAACCCGAACGCTTTCTCAGAAAAAAGACTTAAAGCTAAAAATCAAGAGAAAGTTTCGGGGGACCCATTCAAATGGCGGACCAACGTACCCTCATGGATTACCTACGGCCCACCGTAGGTAATCTCGGCGCCGCTATCAATGCACCGAATGTCGAAGCCAATAACTTCGAACTTCGACCACATTTGATACAGATGCTTCAAAACTCCGCAACCTTCCATGGGCTTGCGGACGAGGATCCCCATCTACATATTACTAATTTCTTAGAAATATGTGATACCTTTCGGATCAATGGAGCATCAAATGACGCCATCCGCCTTCGAATGTTTCCATTTTCACTAAAAGATCGAGCTAAGGCTTGGCTTAACACCCTCCCAGTTGGATCGGTAAACACCTGGGATGAACTATCCCAAAAGTTCCTATATAAGTATTTCCCTCCTGCTAAAACGGCTAAACTTATGATTGAAATTAATACATATTCGCAAGAGGACGGGAATCCTTATATGAAACTTGGGAAAGGTTCAAGGAGCTACTAAGAAAGTGTCCTCATCACGGTCTTGCGGTATGGCAACAAGTATCCACCTTCTACAATGGGTTGTTGCCACACACAAGACAAACACTTGATTCTAGCTCCGGGGGACTTCTAGGTAATCGTCGCCCAAATGAAATATATAATCAAATTGAGGAAATTGCTCAAACCAATTTTCAGTGGCACATTCCCCGAGGTAATAAATCTATTGCCCCGGGCGCCCATAAGGTTGATGAAAGCACTTCTTTACAAGCCCAAATCGAGGCCCTTTCTTCAAAAATAAAAAAAAATTAGAAATGGCTAAAACGGCCTCGGTTATGGCTTGTGAAGGGTGTGGTGGACCACATGAAAATTGGAGTTGTATGAAAGAAGTTGATGATCAAATGGAAACGGTAAACTACATTGCCAATAGACCTAGGCCGTCGGGTCCACCAACGGGTACCTACAACCAAGGATGGCGTAACCACCCCAACCTTGGTTGGAGAGATCCCGGCAATAGTAGTAACCAACAAAACCAACGAACTAACTTTCAACAACCACAAAATTTTTCTCAACAACAAGGTGGACGAGAAAGGCTTGAAGATACTGTATCTCGCCTCATCTCCGACACCGAAAAGAAAAACTCGGATCGATTTCAGCAATTGGAATCGAATTTTAGAAATCAACAAGCTAGCATTCAAAACATTGAAAAATAATTAAATCAAATAGCTCAAAATTTCTCCGAGAGACCACAAGGCGCGTTACCAAGCAATACCGAAACCAACCCAAAGGCGCAAGTACATCTCATCACATTGAGAAATCGAACCGTAGGTCCCGAGGAGGCTCCACTACCACCAGCTGAGAAAAGCCAATCCAGCCAAACCACAACTCCACCCGATCCCCAACCAGAGACAGCTTCTCCACCAACTCAAGGGCCCACTAAGGCTCCTCCGGTTCCGTACCCCGGTCGGTTAATTCGTCAAAAGACCGATGAGCAATTCGCAAAGTTCGAAAATTTACTAAAACAATTGCATGTTAATATTCCTTTTATAGAAGTCCTAACCCAAATGCCAAAATATTCAAAATTTATGAGGGACTTCCTCACTCACAAAAGGAAAATTGAATCATTGCAATTAGTTAACTTAGGCGAGGAATGCTCCGTGTTAGTACTCAACAAACTCCCACAAAAGAAGATTGATCCTGGAAGCTTCACGATTCCTTGCTCGATTGGGGAATCCCCCATTCGTAATGCATTAGCCGATCTTGGGGCTAGCATTAACCTTATGCCCACATCAATGTTCAAACGACTCGGCCTAGGAACAACGAGCCCTACAAAGATGAGCATACAACTCGCCGACAGATCCGTCAAATTTCCACAAGGTGTCGCTGAAAATCTATTGGTCAAAGTTGACAATTTCGTTTTCCCGACCGATTTTGTCATCCTAGACATGGAGGAAGACACCGATGTCCCTCTCATCCTCGGGAGGCCATTTCTAGCCACCGCCCAAGCAGTGGTGGATATGAATGATGGAACACTAACATTGAAGTTTGGGGACAAGGAAGTGAAGTTTGAATGTGGAAGGAGAGTAGAGGACGAAGACCCGGTCAACTACATGAAGGTCATAGACTCAAGCTTGGATGACGCTCTCCGACGATGTTGCATGGGATGCAAAACATCCCACTTGGGTAACATATGACCAGGCTTTAGGTCTAGCCAATGACCCTTATAAACGTGGCGCATCACGGAGGCATTCCGCGGAACTATCCTTAGTTTAGTTTAGATTAATTTTTTATGTTTTCTAGTTAGTTTTGATTTTCAGGAATAAAACACACTTGAGATGGCAAAGGAAACAAGGGAAGCTTGAACCAGCACCCCATGCAGGAAAACAGGACCATCCGACAAAAATTTCTTCGTTTACAGTAAGTTCGACACGGGCCGTGTCCGCCCAACATGGCCCCGTGCTGCACAGTCTGCAGAAATACTCAGCTCAGGTAAACTGGACACGGGCCGTGCTCACCCAACACGCCCCCGTGTCCAGGCTTCTGTTTCTCTTGATTCAATTTTGTTATTGGCACTTGAACACGGGGCCGTGCCCGGACACCACGGGGCCGTGTTCAGCGCCCAGTAACACAAAATTTTTGCTTTTTCACACCTTTTTACACATTCAATCAAACTAAAAACTTATTTTTGGGACACATTGAGCACAATGTGTAATTTAAGTGTGGGGGGATGCTAAAACCTTGAATCTTGCAAGTCCTAAATACAAGCCTTACACAAAACTCTATTGGAACCGCTAATCACCCCAAATTTTTTTCAAAAATTTTCATTTTTACTTGTCTAGGTTTAACCTGGGAATTTCAAATTCTAAAAAAAGTTTATATTTTTACAAATTTACATCCGATAGCGTCGTGATAAAAAGAACCAACATAAGAAAGTTATGAAAAGGCATGACATGCTTAGTTAAAATTTGATTATATATACTTGATCACATAAAAACCCATTCCCACAAAAGTGAGTTTTGAGCTTTTATTGAGCATACAAATATATATCTTTAAATTAAATGCTCATTTTTCGTTTCTTGTGTGAATAGCCGCTTGGTTCTTACAACTCTAGAACTTGCCACGACGATACATTCCCGGTCCTTACCAACTTAAACCCGAGTAAGTAAATGATGGAGGCATTAGGACTAACCCCTTTTATTTCTACACCATTATTTTTCTCTTTTTACCTCCTACCCAAAATCCCCCTAGTTAACCCCTTTGAGCCTAAACCTTTTCATTTCATAACCCAAACCAAACACCCTTTCACCCACCAAAACCTTTTTCATTTTTAACCCTTTGTTTTAGTAACTAGCTCGGTTTTTCGTATGACTTTTCAAAAAAAAAATGTTGATGATGAAGCAAAAGAAAATAAACAAACAAGTTTATCAAAAATATCTTTGTTTGAATAAAAGCTTCATCAAAATAAAAGTTGCAAAAAAATTAAAAAGTCATAACGAAAACTGATGCTTGTTACGCTTTTCGCCCTTTTCTACTAACCACTAACCCAACCACCTACCTTTAACCCAAGCCTAACCCTTCACCCAAAAAGTCCTCTTGATATTTACAAAGGTATATAGTTAAAAAGGAGGAGGAGGATTGATTGCTTGGCAAGCCTATGGTAGGAGTAAGTTCCATGCCGCTCTCGAGTGATTCACTAAAATACATCTTCGGCCGAGTGTTGAGTGATCCCCCGTGAGGTATGTGAACTTGTATATAAATAGAATTTTAAAGAGGCATGTTATGCCCTAATAAGTAATTTATCTTATGAAAAGTTTTAAATAATTCATGACGAATAGGATTGTAAATAAATAAAAATAAAACTTAATAAAGAATCTTGGAAATCCCGACACTCTATGACAAGCCCAAAAACTTTCTCTTCTACCCATTCCATTTGGGAGTGTAAAGACACATTATAAAGAGTTTTGCTTGAGGACAAGCAAAGATTCAAGTGTGGGGGTATTTGATGTGTGCAAAATGCAACATATAAATTACATCAATTATGACATAAAACTAACCCTTTTTTAGTACTAATGTTGGAAAAAATGTGCTTTTGTCTTCCTTTTGTATTTTCAGGATTAAATGAGCTCAAATTAACAAAAGAAGCAAAAAGGCAGCAAAATCTAACATAAATACAAGAAAAGGAACAAACGTGACATGCCCGACCCCACGACAGCATCTCCCCAAGCAAAACAAGAAGACAGAAGACTGAACATGCCCCATGCTCAGCCAGCACGGGGGCGTGCCCAAGTGTCAGCAGAAAAGACAAAGTGGTAGAAGCTTCCATTGCCCACCACGGGGCCGTGCTCAGCGGGCACGGGGCCGTGGTCAACTATAAGATTCGCAGAATCCAGGCAAATCTTCATAGTACAGATATGCTTCTGCACACGGGGTCGTGCTCAGCGGACACGGGGGCGTGGTCAACTAATACAGACAAGCTGCAATAAATGAAGAAACAGAATGATGTGGACACGGGGCCGTGCCCACTGGACACGGGGCCGTGCCCGAGCTTCTGTTCAGCCTATAAATAGGAGTGCTTGGCTCAAGCTCAAACCATCCATTGGCACACCACCTCTCTCACACTTCACCCACCACCCACCACCACCATAACACCATCATCCACCACCATCATCCATTGTCCATCATAGAGTGTGTGAGTCGTCTCGGGATCCAAGATTGATCGTAAGAGTTCTTGACAATCAAGGCCATGTTTGCCTAAGTCTCTTACATCACTTGGTGAAGACAAAGTGTCTGGTGTAATACTTTTTATTTTTAATCTTTTCGCACTTTTTACTTGGTTTTGTATTAATGACTTTAATAACTAGTTTCTTATGTTGAAGGTGATTTTTCCTTATCGTTTGTCCGTGGTGTCTTGGCATTATTTTACTGTCTATATAAAATAAAAGATTTTCACCATTCATATCTCCACGGTCTATATGGAGGTATGTTGGCTACCTGGTCGGGGGTTAAGGGAACGGTTTGGTAAAAGTCTTGCCTTGTTCAGTGTATAGATCCTGCAAGGACCTGGTTCAAATTTAGTAGGACCTCCTTCAATACTTAACGGTATTGGATGACGGGGGTCCAAACCCTTTGATCCCCTCATATGTAAGCTACTATTAATACTATAACCCGGCTATTTAGGACTGTATCACTGCTGACTCAGACTACTTAGACGAGGGTAACATCACCTTCAAAAGAGGGGCCTACCATAATTTGCATTAATAACTTAATTAATTATCTTTCAATAATCCGACCCTTTAGGATTGTATCCTTGCTGACTCAAACTACTGGGTTGAGGGTAACGTCACCTTCAAAAGAGGGGCCTACTACAATAACTAAGATAATCTCTTAAAAAGTGCAAAAATGCGGAAATAATCAAAGGTTACACTAAACACGAGTCGGAACCAAGTGATTCATCTTGTCTATCTGTTTTTATTTTTATTTTTATTTTCAGCATTTTAGTTAGTTTTTATTTTTCTAGTTTAAAACCTTTTTCTAACTTTTTGATTTGATTAGACGTTGAGGATAAACCGGTATTAAAAGCTCTTGTGTCCTTGGACGACCTCGGTATCTTACCAACACTATACTACGCTCACGATGGGTGTAGTTGCCCATATGTGTGTTTAGTGTTAGTAAATATCGTGTTTTATAAATTTAAAACTTGGCTAAAAAAGTGTAAAAGGGCTTAAAATAAACATTAAAACCATAACACACTTCACGCACATCAGTCATTCACTTATGTTTGGTCATTACCATATCACTAATATGGGTCAAAACAGACCATTGTTGGCTGCACTTTGGTTTGGTGATTACCAAATCATGACAAATGAGTCAAAACAAACAACTGTTTGCTGCTAACCTTTGTTTGGTCATTACCAAATCATGACAAAAGGGTCAAAACATACCACAATTGGCTGCACTTTGGTTTGCTCATAAGCAAATCATCCAAATGGGTCAAAACAGACCAACTGATGCAATAGTTAAGACTGTACAATGCAAAATCAACTATCAATTGGCCAATAAACATACTAAACGACTATCAACTTGTTTTCATTAATAAGTTCAATATTGTACAACCTAATTAAATCACTTGTTCAAAATGTACATCCATATGGCAATGACAAAACACATAGTAAACATAAATGGTTGCTTCCACATGGACTTTTTGCCAAGAATTTGTCTTTTCAGCATCGTGTTCTCTTCGAGTAGCAACTTGTTCTGCAATTCCAAGTTTTCATTTTTCAATTCTTGATAACTTACTGGACTTGAACTATTGTTTGAATGTGCTTCGAAAAATTTGTCAAAATCTTGTTTCCACATAAAGAACTTGCAATCGGATAACTACAAAACAATATAGCAACTTCAGTTTCAACAAGAATTTAAGTTCAATCCATAATTAAACAACTTACAGGCCATTGAGGGCAACCATAAAATTGATCACCATGTCGAACACTTATAGGACCAGCTATGTGAATAACAGCAACAATTTCATAATGACAATACAAGTTTCCATCCAAACCAACCTTGAACAATTTAGGGGTTCGGTTCACACTCCACGAAGAATTGGAAGATGAACTCATCTCGATTAGGGTTTCTGTGGCAAGAATCGAAGTTATTGCAGTGATTTTGTGGGATAAATTGAAGAAATAGAGATTAGGGTTTAGTTTGGGATGTCTGTGTGTTATAAACGAGAGGGATAAAAAGACATAACACCTCATCATCCACATCAGCATTTACACATCATCCAAATGGTGCCACGTCGGACAAATTACTAACCAAGTTAGAGCAGATTTAACTGAGTGGTGCCAGTGCAAACAAAAAGTCAAGTTGGGGATGCCGGGTGTCAAAGTGTTAGTTGCGGGTGGCAACGGCCAAAGGCCGATAGTTGAGGGTGATAAAATCCAATAACCCTAACCCTAATTGATATTATTAATATTGTATATTGCAAAACCTGTTTTGAATTATTTTTAAAACAAAGTTTTGCATAACATTGATAATTCAAATGGTTCGCTACTCTTGCTAGAAGTAGCATATGGTGAACAAAGTAACAGTCTGGTGGATGTTATTTGGTGAAAAACAACTTGGTGTTGTTGTGAACAAATTTAATTGTTCAAGTTTACTACTTAAATGTAGTATTTGTAACAACTTGGTGTTGTTATGAACAAATTTAATTGTTCAAGTTTACTACTTAAATGTAGTATTTGTAACAACTTGGTGTTGTTTTGAGCATAATTGTCCAAGTTTAAAGTTTCAAGATGAAATAGGGAACTTGTACTTACAAGTGCATGGAGTCTTATTGAGGGAGTACCTCAAGACATGCCATGGGACAATATTGTTGAGAAGATTTCGGTCAGATTATAAAGTGTTGAAGATAAAAGCACTTTGCTATTTGATGTCTACATATTGTCTATGCTTCCGTTTAAATTTCAAAAGTGATTGACACTTACGATTTAGTTTCCAATGTATTTTATTGTTTTGTGTTCAATATCTTCGGATAACACTTTCAATTTTTTTCAAAGAAATAAATCACTAATGGTTGTGACGTATAAATTATTTTTGTGGAAAATGATTATAACGTTAGTTGTACATTGTTTAAAAGAATATGGTTTTAAACGGATAATATATGAAAATACTTGGACATAAACAACTTGAGAGTTGTTACATTGACTAAAAGTCAAAGACGAAACATCAAATGTATAACCACATCATGAGTGAGTAATGAAAGAACGTAGTGAGTGTATTGAGATGAAATACACTAACGACATTCATGTCGACATACTTCATTAGAAGTCATTGGAAAATTCACAAGTGTGAATTCTAACATATGAAAGTAAAAGTACTATATGTTATTGTATACCTTTAATAAATCATGCGAGATTTATAAGTAGATGTGTCTACCACTTGATTATTGTTAGATCTATATGGAGATTTTACCTTCATTTGGGAGAGCATCCTAAATATACATATCTCCTAATGAATAACAATAAATGTGTGCAAATCACTTATGGCAAAATTATGAATGCCATGTTATTGAGTGTCGATCTAGTTGATTCTGTCTCACACATAATAGTGATTGTAGACGATAAACATTCATCTTGTTGGTGATGAATGTGTTCACTAAGTGACTTGGATTAAGACTTATGTTTAAGTACTTATGATTCAATGGTAGATTGTTGGAGATCAAAGGTAAACAAGTTATGTTCCTTAAATGAATGATGAAATTTAGCTATGTGCTATATACAATAATTTGTGAGACCTTCCTAAATATTAATGTTTTAGGATTATGAATAAGTCTAGTTAGTTTGTCTTAACAAGGGATGAATGTTGCAAAGTGATATTATGATATCCTTAGGGCTGTGAAGAATCAGAATGATGCATCCTCTGTTCACATACTAAAGTATTGTAGTCTAAAGCATGCTAGACTAGTATTTGGTTAATTATGGGTCTTGACGGAGACTAATTAACTTTAAACATTCAAATGTGTATGAACACAAAAAGAATTTGTGTACAGACAAAATTAAGGGAGAATTTTTCATTCATTATAAGGAAAAGACATGTAACTTTTGAAGAGTTTGTTTGAAAAGCTAATGAGGGGAACTTATTGTCTACGCTTATTCTAGATGTTAAATTAGAATTATTCTAAGTTGGTGACAAACTTATGACAATGGCATGTGTTGCTTTGATCAGCTCGGAAGCTTATGTAAGCTAATGCAATATGAGTTGAATTCACTGATACAATGAGAATTGAAATGCCGTCATAAGTGAAGTTACATAAATGTTGATCAAATGGCAAGAAATGTGGGGGAGGATCTATTTAGAAACAACCCTATAAGGGTATGTAGAAATGGTTTTCATTACCCCCTGGATGATATCCTTTAACACTTAAATGTGGGGGTGTCTTGCATTTGTATCATAAAAGTTTGGCAATAAGGATTTTGTAATCCTATCTAACATTGCAAACAGACGACTAAGTGGAGGACACAAAGGTCGTAGTGTATAATAGAGATGTGTTTGCCTTAAATGATACGTGTATCTTAGAAAGACACATATTATAACCAGATTCAGATGGCCACTGAGGTTATAGTCTTAGAAGTTGACAATAGGCAAAATTAACTTACGAGTTAAGAACACATCATGACAACTGATCTCAAATACGCAAAGTTTTTAATGTTATGGGTCCAACAACCTGAGGATTTATTAGAGATCATGTTGTGGAATAAGACTGAAGCCCATGGAAAAAGGGTATGTGAAGGACACCTAACTTAGTTGACTGGAGATCCCAAGATCTAAGTTCAATAGGATAACTAACTCATATGCCTAAAGGTGGTCACTGTGGGGGCATAAATGGTATGCATAAGCTAGTATATATGGTTATACATACCCTCAAACTATAAAAGGGTGTTTAAATACGTCCTAATCTATTCCTATGATATTCAGTGACAAAGAGTGAGGCAAAGCATAATATGTGGTAAATGATTTGGATAAATCACGATAACCACAATGCTTTTAATGATCTAAGGAGAATCACCTATGTTAGAGAGAAGTGGGGTCGTTTCGAATGGAATTGAGGGCACAATTCCTAGAGCTCTCGCAGAACCAGGAAAGTGTTCCACGACCATTATTGGACACGACTATGAGGAGATGACCCGGCTAGGGAGAGTCTTGTGTGAAGTGTATTACCGTCTACACAAACGGCAGACAAGTTCAAAGACATCGAGATCTACTCAGAGCTAGTGGGCTAAGTGCATTTCATGAGCGAAGGTTCAAAGGGTAACACCTACCTATCATATGCAAAACTCAACTGTCGAGGTTACATTGGAAATTTTAAGTGTTTTTAACGATCTCCATTCATGTGGGGATTGTTGGAAATTTGGTGAATGGATATTTAATATATTTATAATTTAATGAAATTATAAATATTAATTAGAATAATCATGTGGTAAATAAAAGAGAAACTCTTGAGTAGAGCTTCTTGATGGCATTTAATTAGTTTTATTAGAGTTTTTAAGTCTCTAATTAAATGACTAATTAAGTGAAACATTTCACTAATCCTTAAGTCTTGTACGAATATTAGGCTATGTGCTTCTTTTGTAATACAAGAATATGGTATTGCTTGATACATGAAGAATACTAGAAGGAGGATGAACACTTGAAGACCAACTAGAGAGATGAGTACTCTCTACTTGTTTTCCACCACATGAGTTCAAACACTACAATTACCGGATGTAACCTTGGGCCCGTGAGCCATCTCCGGCAGTACAGACTGCTTCGGCTGTTGTATCTTGTGAGACAGACGCGTTGTCTTTTGTAGAGGCGCGAAATCTGTTTTAAGGGAAGCGTGTTGAACACGTGCCTCAACCAAAATCGTCAACGTTTTAGTGTGCTCTTTGTTGCAGTCAAGGAGTATTTTTCAAGACTCAAGATGATGAATACTCGAGTCTAGGATGCTATCAAATGCGCGTGAAGGACCCACCAGAGATGCGGCTTGAATCAAGATTGGTATATATAATTATATTTTATATTCTTTTTATTTAGTTATTGCAACCGGTATTGGACTATGATATTTCCTACGAATTCGTTATTATATATTTTGTAATTATATTTTACAAAAGGTGAACCTAATTCCTACATGTTTATAGTTAATATTAAGCAGCAAAAAAAAAATGATAAATATTCATAACAATTAACACATATTGCCATAGATTCACGCTGAGTATTTGATGGGTCAATATAAAACACTAAGGAGATTAATGCATTCAAAACCATAATCGCAACATACGTATACACCTCTATCTTTCTTCTAGTCATCACTATGATCTGATTGTGGTACGAAAAATGTATTTAGTGTTAAATCCATCGGCCAATTCTTTTCATATAGTTAAGTACGTAAGAGTTTTCATTTCCTCCTCTTTTTATTCTTTATATAGCTGTTAGTATATCAGGTCATAAATTATGACCTGATGTCATTTGATTGTGATTAAGCAGAGGTGGAAGATGGGTAAGTTGGTAACTGGGTGGGTCAGATTGACATCACATTAAAAAATACAAGATGAAATTATTTGTTACAATTCCAAACAAGCAAAACAACTCAAAACTCTGGTGAAGTTAAAAAAATAAGTTTTTTCGTTGGGTTGGGTATGGTGGAGTAGGACCTCGGTATGAGATGGCCCGATCTTGGGCCTCCAAATATGAGATGGCCCGCTCCTCCACACTTGGGCCCGCATCACTAAGAGCATTAGAATTTTTTTAGCTATAGCCCTATGATCGGACTAATAATCTGCCCAATCCTTATTACAACATTTAAAACTAAAAAGCATATAACATCTAAAAGACAACCCACAAACCAATCGGCCCATTTGAACACTAAGGTGAAGTCGGCCATTTTTGAGAATTCAAAAGCTGACAGCAATTTCGACACATGGCAACGGAATTTTCACAAAATATGGAAACCTATTCAGCTTCATTAAAATGACAGGAAACCAAAAGAATCCATGAAAATGAAAACTCCCTTCTGAAGAAATGTGTTTTTGACTTTACAGGTCAAATCTGTGACCTTTTAGTTTCAGATTCTAACAGAATTTGATCTTTGTTTTTGAAAATTTCCATGATCTTGTATTGAATTATCAACTGTGACGTTAAACATTAGTTGATTTCCTTAGTTTTATTATCTAATTACCTAATATTAAAGCGCAAATTCAAATACTTCATAATTAAATATCTAAATAATTATCTGATTTTGATTCTTGATATCACAATAATCACTTTGACAATGAACATTCAAACAACCCAAGATCATGGAAATTTTCAAAAACAAGGTTATTATTGATATCACAATAATAACTGTGTTCCGTTTTTGGAACAGGTTATCTGCAAACACACATTGTATTTGTACGGTGCATTCACATGGACATGGTGAGCATACATCAATGTCACATCAATGTCATTATATGTATATAATGACATTGATGTATGCTCACCATGTCCATGTGAATGCACCGTACAAATACAATGTGTGTTTGCAGATAACCTGTTCCAAAAACGGAACACAGTTAGTAACTAATAAATGTTCATATCAAAAGTCAAACACATATGGAAACTAGTAACCTTTTTATCCACTTTTTTGGAATTTTAAAATAATTAATCTATTAGAGATGATTCACTATATTAAACTAATAATACAAGTCCTTTCAATACAAAAATGATTTACTATATTCTAAGCATGTGAATGCACTTGGACAACCTTTAACCCATTTAATCTGCTCAACATGTTTCATTTCTAGCTACTCTGTTATACTTTAGTGGTTTGACCCGTTACCAAGCAATTAAAGCCAAAATGGCCCATTTTCATACAAATGGGTTAAATAGCCACCTCTAGTCTTCACAAGTCAAATTCTGCACAACATTATGATGCACTAAATCTTCCCATTTGCATGAGCTGTGCCTCATACCTATGCCTCGATCCCTTTTTCGGTAAGCTTCCCTTACATTGATCGCTTTCAGCCAGTGGCGGCTTTGATGGTGTGCAGGGAGGAACTCCGCACAAAGCCTGTGATTTCGAGGGGCACGCGAATTTTTAAAAAAAATCTTTTATATATATATATATAGGGTCAGGATTTAGAGAAAACGATGAAAAGTGTGAGAACGGTGAGAACGCTTATCGATAGTCCGATCAAAACAATCTATGGACTAGATTGGCGCGGTGGCGTTTTCGTAAATAACACGAATTCTATTGAGTCGACGCGCTTCATTAAGGGTAAAAAGGTCTTTAGACTTCTATACCAAAATGCCAACTAATGAATAAAACGCCATTACTGGCCAAAACGCATCCCTATATAAACAAAACATTCTCATACACAAGAACACACCTCCCCCCAATCTGAAAACGCCATATTTCTACTATATAACATTCATCTTACAACACCAAAAAATGCAAAACATCAAACACACCTACTAAAAAAACGCCATATTTTACTATATACCAATCATCTTAGAAAACGCCAAATCTCTCAAATATCAAAAATTTCCAAAAAATGGACTTTTCTTTCAGATACACTATTTCCTCAGAAAACGCCAAAAATGCCAAAAATCGTTTCTTGTATATTAAAAATTGTTCTACGCGAATTTTCGGAAAATGCATTCTTTCCTGAGGTGCTGCGACTCAAATAATATTTTGCTGAATGAGATGAAAAAAACTTCAAGAAAAAGATACTGGGGTCAGACTTATGTCAGTTGTTGTGTTTTGTTATTGATGAATATTATAATGGCATGAATTAGACAAATGATACTGATGAGTGGTTTGAAGATACATATTCAAACAAAAAACTCATGTCATATTGTCTTTCCAAACTGCCAAAAAAACACAAGCATGACAAAGCCAAACCGCCAGTGAACATGTTTCATAGAAGAAAGAGACTGACGACACTGAAGATTTGAAAGATGAATTGTTTCTATTTTTATTTTTATTTTTTTTAATTTTCTTTTTCTGTTGTTTGTTATGTATTTTTCAACTTATAATAAAAAAATAACATTATATTAATAAAACGCCAAAAGTCATAATTATTGTGAAACGCCATAATGAAGTAAAACGTCAAAAACTCCCAACCTATAATAAAAGTAAATTTGAGAAGAATTGTTAAAAGCTAAAAATAGAAACAAACGTCAAAAACTACTTAAAGCCATTAAAAAATGCCAAAACTTTGAAGATGGAATGTCTAAGACTATAAAAACTCATAAAAACCTGAACAAAAAATCAGTAAAAAATACACAGAGTAACTGAAAAGACGGCTACTTTATTAATATCATTTATAATAAATAAAAAATCCCGCCTAAACTACGCGCCAAAAACATCCTATAAGAGAGACGACTCTGCACAATCAACTGATCACACCACCAAAAAAATAAACGCATCTTTCCAACAAACCACTCACTTTAAAACGCCAAAAAAGATACTTAAAAAAGTCACAGATGCGGAACGTCATTTCTTCTTTATTGAGTATTGTTCAGAATGAAGTTTCACTGAATGGATTCTACTCTGAGGTGGGTATATCTATAAGCTTTTGCTGAATGAGATGGACAAATTATCATGAAAAAACGAAGAAAAAAAGACTTTTACCCCTTAATGAAGACGGGCGTTATGTAGGAAAAAAAAAGATCTACATAAGTTATTCAAAACAGGTTAAAGTAGAAGAGGCTGATGACAGTGAAGATTTGGAAGAGAAATTATATTATAATTTTTATTTTATTTTTCAGTTTCTATTGTTTGTTATCTAATTCTCTGATTTTATTATCTAATTCTTTACTAAAAAAATTAATATAAAACCCCAAAAACACCAAAACGACTGATAGTGTGAAAACTGAGAGAACGGAAGCTAGCAAAGCACGATGTTGCTATAAAACGCCAAAAACGCCAAACAAAGTATTACTGAAAAATCAACACTAATTCACCGATGAAAATTGAACGAAACAGAAATTGCTAAACAGTAAAATGAAGAGACGGTAGCATTATTGCCAAACATTTATTATATTAAAAGCCACTACATGGAAAACTGAATTTATTTATCTTTTCAAAAAGCCATAATTGTCTGTCAAATTATAGACCTGTATCCTACTTGATATAATAAACATCAAGAAAATTACTGATGTTTTTTACATCATAGACATGAATCCTGATTTAAAAAAACAATAACAACGCCAAAACATAATTAAAACGCCAAAAATATTAACTATGATCCTGATCCACAAACAATAAAACGCGGCGAATTTATTAAACGCCAAAAAATGGAAACGGGATGTGACACGAGTTTAAAAAAAGAAAATATGAAAGGACAAAAAAGCCCATCCGCCCTTCTATATGCCGCGTGACACGTGTTAGGCCAGGAAGCGTTCTCACCGTTCTCACACTTTTGAGTGTTTTCTCCTGATCCCGATTCTACATATATATATATATGATTAGGTTCATTTGTGAACAACTTTTTGAGAGTGAACTATGTGAACTAATCTTGGCCCTTGATCATTTTTTAGATTAAAAGGGTAAGATTGACATTAGCCAAGTATTTTTTATTAAAGTTCCTTAATTTTCTCATCTCTTAATTCTCTCTCTCTCTCTCTCTCTTATTTTTAATTATTTTTCTATTATTTTAATTATAAGAGATTGAAGGGCTAATGCTTTTTTTAAATAAACTCTTATGTTCTTTTTAAAATTAAATATTAAACCTAATTAAATTATGTTTTTTTAACATATGTGTATACAGGTCAGTATATACAAGACTTATACACTTGTGTATTACTATTATTACATCTTGTTCCCACAAGTCGGCATAAACTAGATTTATACACTTGTGTATTATTCAAGTACATATGTGTACAGGTCGGTATATACCAGACTTATACACTTGTGTATTATTACATATTGTTTTCACTATGAATCTTTTCATCAAATATTGATCTAATACATATATGTATAAAAATGTAATTAAATATTTTTAATTGTGTTCTAGATGGAACAATATTTGATAATATTTGTATTTTTTTAAATTATCAAATATTAAGTTAGGTACTTTGTGAGAGAAAAATATAGAGAATGTAATTAAATATTCTTTTAATTGGAAAGAGAAATTAGGAGAGAGAAAAAATCAATTAATTAAATGAAGAAAGAAAAATACAGTTATACCCTTGTGTCTATTAAAATACATGTAAGTTACAAAAAATAATTACAATCTTGCCACTAAAGAAAAAATCTAGATCTACAAAATCAATGGTCATGATAAGTTCATTTTGTTCACAATACATCATTGTTCACTCATGAACCCTACCCTATATATATATATATATATAGGGTGAGAGTTGGCTACAAAGTCAATTTTTTCCTACAAAGTGTAAAAAGTCATAAAACACCACAATACCAACCATAAAACACACTCAAAACGCACAAATAACAAAGTGAAGATTACTAAAACGTCATATTTGTGGGTTTTGTGTTGTGTTTTGGATTATAAGGCTTTTATTATTGAATGACAAACATTAGTGTGTTTCATGTTGATTATCATGTTGTGTTTTATATTCATAGTTCTACGATAGCGTGTTTGAAGTTTTTATGAACCATTAGGGTTTGGATATTGTGTTTTAGTGATCTTCACTCAACTATTTGTGGGTTTCGAGCGTGTTTTGCGGCTTAAATTGTGGTGTTTTATGACTTTGTACACTTTGTAGGAAAAATGGACTTTGTAGCCGAACTCCACCCTATATATATATATGTGTGTGTGTGTGTGTGTGTTATTTATTTATTTTTAAGTAGTAAACACATACCGATTCCAGTATAGGTCCATTTACAAATCCTTTTTATGATTTAGAATTAGGTTTATTGAGCCCAATACTAATTTGATCTTTTTAAATAATAATAAAACATTACGGAAGGGCACATTTTTTCGAGCTCGGACAAGGTACGTGAATTCTCAGAGACGCCTCTGCTTTCAGCAATCAGAAGCGCAATCCCTTTTTAAAATCCAGGTTTTGACCCGTCCATTTAGTCATCTCTCACTACTAGAAAACTGCTACTATTCCCACGTCTACTATAAAGCTACTAACCCAAGAGAAGGTAATAACATACCTATGCATAAATAAATTCTCAAGGGAGGCTTAAAAAGCTATGTTTCATGTAGGCAGTAAAAGCAACAAAGACCACCTAACATGTGTGATATACAAGCAGAAGACATGGCCGGCTCAACCATTCCGGATGCCCAAAGCGAATTAAAAAATTGAGGCCTTTTCATTAGAGAAAAAATTGACTCCGAGTATTAATTTATATAAACAAAAGTGATTGCAGTTTTGGTTTCTCAAGGATGAAATGCAACTAAATTTTAACATAATGGATTGTATATGTACAATTAACATACGAAAACCATGAAAATATATAGCTGTCACATTATGTGTAAACCCAAATAAAAATGTATCAAGAGAATTCCTAATGTGTATAATATGCAAAACGAGACGAAATGAGGGGCCTTGAGAAAAGTGGTGGCCCTAAGCCACCGCTTCACTTAAATGGGGCTAGAGCGACCTGCAAAAAATATACAGTAATTCAGTATTACCGACCATTAAAATAAATTCAGGTACATACATTATTAAACTAACCTGCAACAAATATACAGAATCATCCATTATTAAGCTAAATTCAAAACCTGAGGGTATAACTATGCAATGGACATACAAAGTCAAGTTACCCTGAAATTATACCAAAAACTATTTCAAAAACTGAAAATAACTAGTTCTTGTATTAAAAAAGACGTGATTTGAAAGTTTCCGATGAGTACCCCCACAAACTCAATAATAAATGCATTAATGTCATGTCTAAAGGGATTGAGGTTCATTGTGTCTGAAAGTACTTGGTCTTTCCACACATACATAAAATGTCCCCTGATAATAAAAAAAAAAAAACCTATTATTAGGATTAACATTACATAAATAAATCACTTGATAATCAAAACACATTATTTATATTTAATTAAGTGCATCACTAAACCTAGTAAGATGTCAACTAACATTAGCATTGTTTGTAACACCCCAACCGATGGCGGAAACATCGGGGCATTACTTTGATAGATGGTTTAAAAGCACATGGAACTAAAAATTTAAATATTTATTAGTCAAATTTACAATTTATCAGTTACAATCAAAGAAACAAACAACAAATCAATCCGTAATTAATTATCTAAATCCTCAATGCATCCTATGTGAGTAGCAAGTCTTGTAAGCATCATCAAACCTTATCGCCTGAAACATGTGCAAAATCCAGGTCAACTACGAAAAGTTGGTTAGTAACATAGGGTATTAGTACATATAAGTATAATTGGAAAATTTTGTACAATTCAATGGCATAGCATAATATCTAAAACAATTTGAAATTGAAACATGAAACTAAGGGCACACTCAAACCTTGTGTCGACTTGTAAGTGAGGAACCCAAAAGGTTAACCCCTTGCTAGAGTAAGTGGTTTCTATCATTCCCAAAAGAATCTCCCCTAAAAAGGCCAAGGAGTGGGAATGGGGTGTCAAACCTGTAGCGCTATAACATACTACCACGTGGCTTGATTGTAGTTAATGAATGTACAAATAGTAACCATGTAAGTTCAAATAACACATAGATAACATGCAACCCATAGAATCGAATTGTAAGTTGTGAATAGTATGTAATAATTTGTAAATTTGATATATGGCACATGAATCACCCCAAAAGCATAAAAAGTGAAAAGGGGGACTATGTATACTCACTTGGATTAGCAAAACGAACACAAGAGCTTCTTGTTGTAGTGAAGATGTGGAAAAACCCAAAGTGTCACCCTATCATGAGTAAGTTAATAGACAAGAACTTAGTGTCTAAGGCTGTATAAAGTTATGGATCTCTAAACTAATTTGGGAAATAGCTAGGGTTTTGATTGTATTATTTAATGGAATATCATATGAGAAAATAGTTATCAATTACTTGGTAGAATGAGTTAGGAATAGACGTTATTAATTATTAAAAATAATTAGTAGTTATATAGTATGGTTTAAAAAGAATCATAATTAACTGATGTGGGAGTTTATTAAATTAAGTATATGGATTAAATGATAATATAGATGTAAAAATATAAAAGATTTGTAAGTTAAAATACAATCAAAATCTTAGTAAACTGGATTATATAATAAACTGTATATCAAAATAAATTAGATTGTAAATGAACTGAATTCTAGTTAATTGAATTCTAATAAGACTGAATGAATTGTAAAGTTACATAAGTTCATTAACTGCTTCATACATCAATTATCTATGCTATATTATAATGCATGAGGGAGAGTATTTTAAGATACCCAAAAAATAAGAACTTCTTCCCCCCTTTATTTATTGAAAGACCCCTAAAATAAGGGTAGTTTGGTCTTTTAAACACTATTTATTTTTTAGCCCCTAAACTTATTACACTTAAATCCCTAAGGTTTTAACAAAATTATAGATAATTAGTTACAATTCACCCTCCACAACAAACTTATAATTTTTTTACGAATTCTTGACATATCTTATAAACTATATTGTTTAAAAAAAATCCAAAGATAGCATGACGACATACACATTTTTGTCGATGTTTCGATAGTTGTCTTGTTCAATATTGATGCACGGATTAAAAGGTACAAGTCGATAATGCATTAATGTACAAATAATTAATACTTGTGATTTAATGCGCCTAATCTACAAATGCAAACAAAAACAAAAAGAATTAAAAGTACCGTAACATAAAATGAAAATATTATGTGTCACATTTTATTTTATTAAAACTGCTAGCTAATATCTATACTTAGATATATCTTATAAAAACTTACAACTAACCACAACAAACTTCTTAAATAAAGGGGTGGCAAATCTAAAATTAAACCCTAATACACTTCTATAGTTACTACTATAAATACATAGCAGGACATCCCTGTATCTATTGCTAAACAAAGTTAAAAAATGGATCCAGTTCTGAATTTAATTGTTGCAAAAAAACCAAGCATGCGAGATTGAAAATTCTAAGGTCAGTTCTATTATATCGCAACAGTGAATAATTGTTTTCTTTTATTTATTGAGTAAACTGCCATTTTGGTCCCTGTGGTTTGGGCACTTTTGCCATTTTAGTCCAAATCTCAAACTTTTTACATCTGGGTCCCTGTGGTTTGCATTTTGTTGCCATTTTAGTCCAAAATTTAAAAACCCTATTTTTTGACTGTTGCAACCTCCTATTTTGTCTTTTAGTTCAGGGGCATTTTGGTCTTGCTTTTCATTTAACATTTTCTTAATTCAAAAATTAATATATATATATATATATATATATATATTAATATACACACATACATAGCAGTTCATCTTCATCATCATCATCGACAACTTCAGCTCTCTCTCTCTCTTCTCTGAACTACCACCACACCACCACCCCCACCACCGCATCATCCCCACCACCACCATCCCACTGCCGCCAACACCACCATCTCTCTCTAAAACCTGCACACACACACTCTCTCTTTCTCTTTCTCTCTCCAAACACCCATCTCTCTCTTCTCTCTCTCTGTAAAAAGATTTGTAAAAAGAAACGAGGCTCAGATCTGTAAAAAGAAACGTGGCTCCAACAACAAATCAAAACAAAAACCGATTTGTAATAAGAAACGAGGGTCAGATCTGTTTTACAATGGGAACAAGGAGGAATAACCGCCATGGCTGCAAACAGAGGTTGCAAGCGCACTTGCCCTCCTCCGATTCTGCCACGCCAAGCTGCGGAAAATCTCAAATGTCGACCCAATTTTGACTCGGATTAGGTGAAATCATCACAGCCTCGTGGTGAATAAAAAGACTGGGTTCAAGTTTTGATCATCCTGTTTGTTACAAAATCACCCTCAACCACCTAAAACATTAACAAAATCACAGATCATCATCCATCATCTCGATCCCTTAAAACTAACAAAATCACAGATCATCATCCATCACAAAATCACAGATCATCATCCGTCTCCCCTCCACCACAGTACACCCTCCACCACCGTCTCCCCTCCACCACCGTACACCCTCCACCACCGTACACCCACCACCACCGTCTCCCCACCACCACCCTCCACCACCGTACACCCTGACAACCACCGCTTGCTCTTGCTCCAACCCATATTTAAACTGCCATTTTGTTCCGATTCCTCTTGCTCCAGCCCATATTTAACACCTCCAAGAAAATCAAACCCCCAATAAATCTGCATCAAACGCGAATCGGAGATAGAAGAGAGAGAGAGAGAGAGTTGTATGTTTGGGTGTAAATATGGGGAATCGTAGTCGGGGTGGTGGTGGTGCACGGTGGTGGTAGTTCAGATTGGAGGCGGCGATTTTGGATTACAGAGATCTGGGTTTGATTACAGAGATAGAAGAGAGAGAGAGAGAGAGAGAGAGAGTTGTATGTCTGTTTGTGTGTGAATATATATATAAATTTGAGTTATAATAAATCTAAATGACCAAAATACCCCTGAGGATAAAGACAAAAGGGGGGGGGGGTTTAAGTTAAGGAATCTAGTCAAATTTGAAATTTGGACTAAAATGACAACAAAATGCAAACCACAGGGACCCAGATGTAAAAAGTTTAAGATTTGGACTAAAATGGCAAAAGTGCCCAAACCACAGGGACCAAAATGACAGTTTACTCTTACTTTTATGTGAATGTTAACTTATTTGATTTTTTTATATTCAGTTGCATGATGAACATGCCAATTTAAACAGCCCAGTTGTCGAACAAGCTTCTAAGGTATTGATTTTGCTGATTTTTAAGTATTAATTTTGCGTATATCTTTCATATTAACATGTTCATTATGTTATTATATGTGTGTTTTATTGCAGGATGATAGTGATAAAAGTGTTGATATTATTTCTTATGGTGCAATGTTTAGTCCATACAAGTTTAATCTTCAACATGAATTTAGTGAAGAGGTAATTTTAATGTTTATTTAATCTTTTTTTGAACTTTTATATTCAATTTTTGTCCTTTTTAAGGATCAGAAGTTTTGAGACTCAAAGGAAGAGATCCAAGAGACTCTCTAAATGGAAATGGAGTTAGGTTATTAATTTAGACGATTATGAGGACACTGACAAAGAAGAGGAATTAGAAGATACTGCCGATTCAAGCACAAACCAGAAAACCCGATTAAAAATACCTCGAGTGTCAATTCAGAAGCGGAACGGATTTCATGCAGTCTATATGAAATCCAGCAAATGTTTTTATGTTTTTTTTTCATTTTCAATTGTTATGTTTGATCTAGACGTATGAATAAAGTTTATCATATTTTTGAACTTTATTTTTGGTGTCAATATAATGCAGGACCATATTAATAAAGTTCAAAATAAAGTTAGTATTCTGAGTTTATAAGTCAACAGAACTTATATAAGTTAATATCCTAAAATTGCAATAAATAGATATTGCAGTTAGATATAGTCAAGCTAAAATTATAGAATATTGCAGTTATTCTTGGATATTAATATAACAATTTGTATTTCTTAATTAAAAAATAATAAAGTAATAAACTTTAAAGCTAAGCTAAAAAACTGAACTTACTATGATATAAAGTTAATCAAGATATAAACTTTTAATATCCTATTTTTTTTTTATAAAACTATTTTTAAAATTTTATAAAATTATAATTTTTTATATATATAAACAAAATTTAACAATTAAAGTTAGAGATGTAAAACGTACTTACGAGTCAACTACTACTTTTTATTTTTATAGAAACAAAAATTTTAAACTTTAAGTTTATTGGATGAGTACCATGTGAATATTTAAAAAAAGTTATGAACTTTAAAGAAAATAAAATTATGAACTTTATCATTTAACCAACAAAATAAACATACTTTACAACTAGAACAACTTATCTTTAATTTTTTGTCATTTGATTATTATTTTTTTATTAAAAACAAAACTTTACACGTGTAAAACAGTTTTTTTTTACTTTATTTATAAACAAAACATTTTGTTTTTATAAAAAATATAATTATTTTATAAACAATTTTTGTAACAAGTAATATAAATAGAATACTCCAGAAATTTACAATCATTACTAGATAAATACTAAATTGTGTTGCAAATTTTTAGGAATAATAAGTTCAACTATATTGTTATAGATAATATTAGTCAGTTTCAAAAGAATTCTTTACCAACTTGACTAGATACATAGTAGATTGTGTTGCATATTTTTAGGGATTATAAGTTAAAAAGTAGACTCATATAGATAAGATTAGTCAGTAACTAAAAATCTGAACTTAGTATGATATAAAGATAATAAAGATATAAACTTTGAACATCCTATTTTTTTATAAAATCGGTTCTTGAAATTTCATAAAAATATAAATTTTTTATATCTGTAAAAAACGAAATTTAAAAATTTAAGTTAAAGGTCTAAAACGTACTTACGAGTCAAATACTATTTTTTATTTTTATAAAAACAAAAATTTTAAACTTAAAGTTTATTGGATAAGTACTATGTGAATATTTAAAAAAAGTTATGAACTTTAAAAATAAAATTATACTTTATAATTTAACCAATAAAATAAACATACTTTACAACTACAACAACTTATCTTTTATTTTTTGTCTTTTGATTATTAATATTTATAAAAAAAACAATATTTTTTGTCTTTTGATTATTAATTTTTATAAAAAAATAAAACTTTACATATGTGTAACACTTATGACATATATTCACCACAACAGTGTTATCATAAATATTATATGAATAAGAAAACTACCAGAAACGAATGCTACAATGCAAAGTGTCGCCCCGCCGCATCGCGCGGGCACCGTACTAGTAAAAAAATAACATAAAGGCCTTAAATATTTTTAAAGTCTGTTTTGATAAAGTCCTATTTCCCAAATCAAGTTTTATGAGTTGTATTCTAAGGGTGAGAGGGGCGCTTTGCGGTGAATGGGATCGGGGAGGAGATGTCTTGCGGGGAGAGGTGCCGCCATCATTTTCACCGCATGGAGGGGGATGGATTTTGGTGATCATTTACCGCATGAATGGAGAGAGGGAGAGGGTGACCCACCAGATTTTCAACCAATCAAGTTATTTGGCAACTTAATTAAAAAAATAAAAAAACAAGTCCCCCAAGAGAGGAGTTCCGCCATCAAATTGAGGGTGCGAAGGGAGTTAAGTGGGGAGTTGACGTGGTGCGTGTTGATTGGCTGTGGTAAGAGAGGTCACTCCCCACTTAGATGAGTGCCCCTCTCACCCTAATAGCACTTATGAGTTGAAACCTTATAGTGCGAACTTGATCGTATACTTATTGTTGTTACAGAAATTACGACAGGACTTGATCTCTGGAATGAAACGAAAAGAAAGCATGAAAACAACTTACCTCAAAGGCTCGGTTGTATGGGCAAAGATGGTGTCCGGAGTGTAAAGATTCCAGCGAGAAAAGATAGAAACGACAGAATAAATTAGAGAGTAAATTGAGTTGAAACGAGTTTGTATGAGGTTGAGGGTCAAGTATTTATACACGAATCGAAACGATAACAGATATGAATGAAGATGGGATTTGCGGGTTTGATGGGTTAACAGATAAGCATGATTCGCAACGAATAACATGATAATAACTCAATATTAGATAAGTATAGTGTGGAGATAAACGTTAATGCGAAAAGGAATAGGTGAAACGAATAGATTAAAGGATCTCCGGGTTCGACGGAATCTCCGCCGGAAAATCCGATCAGGAAGACGAAGAAGATGGAAGGGTACTGATTGTTGTTTTTATGTTTTGTTTTTGGCAACTTTGGTCCCTTCAAATTTTAGGATTTACAAAACATATTTAAAACTTAAATTTTGGTTTGATAAGGAAAGAGTAAATTGCCATTTTAGTCCCTGAGTTTTGTCCAAATAGTTTTTTTTTTGCATCTGGGTCCCTGACTTTTACATTTTGTTGCCATTTTGATCATTTTGCCTAACTCCATCCATAAACCCCATCTGTAACCAGGGTTATTTTGCGGATTTCCTTAAAATATGTTTTCAGTTGCCATTTTAATCCAATTACAAAAAATCAAAAAAATTCCAAAAAATCAAAAAAATTCAAAAAAATTCAAAAAAATCTAAAAATAAAAATATTCTAAAAAATCATAAAAATTCTAAAAAATTCAAAAAAATCTAAAAAATCAAAAAAATCATAAAAATTCAAAAAAATCAAAAAAATTCTAAAAAAAATCCAAAAATCATTATATGTTTCGGCACGAACCGTTTCGACCCGTACCGTATTGAACCGAACCGTTTTGAACCCGTACCGTATCGAACCGACCCGTACCGTTTCGACCTGTACCGTTTCGAACCCGTACCGTTTCGAACCCGAACCGTTTCGAACCCGAACCGTTTCGAACCCGAACCGTTTCGACACGAATCGTTTCGACCCGTACCGTTTCGAACCCGTACCGTTTCGAACCCGAACCGTTTCGAACCCGAACCGTTTCGACACGTACCGTTTCGACCCGGTACGGTTCGAAACGGTACGGGTCGAAACGGTTCGGTTCGAAACGGTTCGCGTCGAAACGGTTCAGTTCGATACGGTACGGGTCGAAACGGTTCGGTTCGATACGGTACGGGTCGAAACGGTTCGGTTCGAAACGGTTCGCGTCGAAACGGTTCGGCTAGAAACGGTTCGGGTCGAAACGGTTCGGTTCGATACGGTACGGGTTCGAAACGGTTCGCGTCGAAACGGTTCGGTTCGATAAATGTCTTGAATATAATAGGTGTTACATTGTTCAATAAGAATATTTCCAGTTCTTAACCGCAATTTCACGCCCCAAAACTTTTAGAGAAATGATATAAAACTTATTTGAGCTAAGAGCCTTAGACAACCTTTTATTATGTTTATTCTAGTTTTGGGTCCATGGTTGCTAGAAAGATCATTAAGAGCATATGTATTCTCGTATTGTTATTGATTGGTGCATTTTAGGTACACTCTATTTTATTTTAATAACGATATAAATGCATCGATATTAGTGTAAAATATATTACTTTAATCGGTTTTATATTTATAAGTTATGAAAGAAAATGAGTTATAATGGTTTAATGAATTATTGAAAAGAAAACAAATCATGGTAGAGAACTAGAGATGATAAAAGAAAAGAAAATTATGATTACCATTGGTTTTTTTAGAACGCAACGTGAAAGAAGATATAAAAATATGTGTGAATTATTTATTTAATTTATTTATCTTATTGACAGATTGCTATTGGGTCCTAATGAAATTGTGAAAGTGGTTCAATTTGGATTGCAAATAAAAGAATGCATGCTGTTTGTTGCAATATCACAAGAAATAATGGAATCATCGAGACCTTGAATTAATCTTCTGATTTCCCCATCTCCATCGGCGATGTACTTCGACCCGCTACCAACCCTAACCGGAGAGTGCATGCAGATGCGTTTTGCTTAACTGAAATTCCGACTCCGGTGCGATTTTGATTTCCTCTTCCCTCGTGACGATCGTGTTTAAAACCAACCGACGACGAAACCATAATCGGAGACCACCCATAACCGGTGACAAAACCCTAACCGGCGAGTACCGGAGCGTTTGTTTGATTGTGTTTCTGATAGCCGTTTGATTATATTTCTGATTTTGTTCCATTTATGTTTCTGATGTGTAAGTTAAAGATTGCAATCGAATCATATATTTTTTCTAGGGTAACAGTGTGCGATGTGTAAATTAATGAAGGTTTTGTGATTATTCATATTCAGATGATTCTATTTCACAAATCTAGATCACAAAAATAAAACTTAATCGAATCATTTATCGATTTTAGTTGACAAGATGACAACAAGCTCTTGAGATTAGAGGTTTCAGTATTGTTCCAGTTGACTAGTTTCATTGGCCTGCGTCAAAATTTGAATGTTGAAGAGATTAGAGGTGTATTTTGTCAATTCTTGTATTTTGTCAATTTGTCAATGGTATTAGGATACATGAAGCTTTCTAAAAAAACAATAAGGGTAAAATAGTCATAGTATAATTTATTTGCAATAAAATAAATCAAAATGGTTAAATTTGTAATTTATATTTTCAAGGGAGGGAATATATGTAATTTTGTTTTTGGATTGGGTATATATGAAATTAATGAACTTTATAGGGGGATATATGTAATTGCCCCTAAATTAAATGGGCTGCAATGAAATAAACAATTTGAATGGGCCTGGTGATTGACGATCCAACACAGGAACAAACAAAATTTAGGGGGGATTGGTTCGACAGCCGACATAAGGAAGTTCGAGGGACGAATTGAGCACCATATTCCAACTTTCAAGCTACTCTTACAGGTTCAACCAACTCGGGATGACAACTGATGCGATGAAGACAACTATGAGCGGCTAGGTTCTTCGTGGCTTCCTCCAGGCGGACAGTTCAGTTAGGTTTTTACTTTATTCGGTTTATACTCAGGTTTGGATGTATTTTTTACCTTGACAAAGTTGTATGAATACATTGATGTGTTGGTTTATTTGAACTATTTGCATGTGTTTTGAGTTCTTGCTTTACAACTTGTTCAGTTGATGACAAAACCTAGTAACTTGTTGAGTGACATAGAGTAGGTTGACTCACGCTAGTAAATAGGGTTAATCGAATTATAAAAGATCCGATGAGAAAGACCTATTTTTTATTACCATATTAAATTAACCAACTTTCCAACACCATGTCTATGTGATGGCCAATTAATGAGTAAACTGAGTTTTGTGAAACCTATAACCTGAAGTTTGGAGGAAGTTACGTTTTATAATTCTGATATATTTTCTTGTAGTTAGTTTAAAGTTATCTTTCAAATTAATCAAAACCTCCAATTCTAGATTAGTAGTAGTTAATTAAATAATTTAACTAAACACTAACCACATATTCCCCGTGGATACGATACCCTACTTACGTTATCTATTTAGTTTAATTAGGTTTTTGTATGACCCTTACGACAGTCATCAAAATGGCGCCGTTGCCGGGGAATTAGTGCGCTTAGTGTTAGTTAGTTAGTTGTTCTTGCTTTCTAAAAAAAACCTAAAAATATTTTTTATTTATCTGGTTTGTTCGTGATTTACGTAGGTAGTTGAGCTGTGTTTGTGTAGGATGGCAGATCTTACTATATTTTGCGGCTCTTCTACATGCAAGTTGTGTGGGGAACCACTTCACCCGTGTATCGGTTGCCACGAGGCTTGATTTAGACGGGAAAAGCGAAATTGGAAGAACCACTGATGCCTTGGTATGAGAATCCTTCCTATCTACCATATTTCTATGATTCTGATACAACAGTGGAGGATGGTTATTACTCTGACGGATGGGATCGGGACGATGATGCTTATTATGAGCCAAGGACGGATGGACGATGTTTCTGTTGCGGTCGTGATCATACTTATGATTATGATGTGTGCGCGGTGTATTTGGAAAATCCGAAGTGTTGGAATAAAAAAATGATGGATGCGTCCATCTCAAGACCGTATCAGGGATACCGACAATATCATCCCGAGGAATATTCTGAGCCCGAGGGTGTCCATACTTATCAGATCGAGGAGGATAAAAAGCTTGCTATGTTGGAAGTGATTTTGTCCAAAATCGAGCAGTATTTATCAGCACCCAACCTTTCCGATAAAGATCGAATCAGCTTTCTAGTTTCCAAGTGTCAGAAGTTAAAAATGAAGATAGAAATAGAAGAGCGTCTCTCACCATTACCTGATGATATTAGAGATTATTCTCACATGGAGGAGGAAGTTGTGGAGGATAATACCACATCAATGAATCATTTATCTGATGAAGAGTCACTGGTGGATCAGATGGTGTGTGAGGATGATGAGGCATAGCAATCTGATGAGATGAATGCGTGTACCAAACCTCTTCCCATATCAATCATTCCAATTAACAAGTGTGGGGAAGAGGGTTCGAGGAAGAAGATGAAAAGGGCGAAGCTACAAGACATCGGTGTATATCTCGTGAAGTGGATCAGCAAAACCCGCAGGTGCTTTCTAAACATGCCAGTTATACCGAGGAGCTTATGGAGATGTCATGTAAATTTCCGGGCATTCATTGGAAATACATCAGCACCGCTCAATAAGAATATTAACTAAAAAGTTATTGATCTCTTAACTAAAGGCATAAGTGTACCAACTAAGAGGTGCAACTTTATGTTTTAAGTTGACTATATGTGAACTAACATCAGCTCCGCTCAATAAGAATATTTCCAATTCTGAAGCACAAACTCAATGGCCCAAAACTTTTAAAAGGATTATGTAACTTATTTTCATTTCGTCTCTCCACCACTAGCAACCTATGCAACTTTTTATCATGTGCCTTCAAGTTTCGAGTCTCACGTGTGCTAGAAATTTAGGGGCTGTTTGGTAGCATCTGAATGGTCATTAAGAGGCTACCTCTTAATGGAACCATTAAGAATTTTACCAATGAGAAGGTAGAAGAATGTGACATGTGATGATTTACCATTCAGAGGTTACCTCTTAACCATTCAGACTTGAGGTTACCTCTTATTCATTCAGAGGTTTTAAACCATTAAGCGGTAGCATCTGAATGGTCATTAAGAGGCTACCAAACAGCCCCTTAGAAAGATCATTGAGAGCACATGTCTCTCTGACAAAAGGAAAAGTGATTCTAGTATTTATTTATTATTTTTAATATCCATAGACAGCCTTAAAACATATATCTACAAGAAAAAACACCTGTAGGCAAGGTTGGAGAACTCGCTAGTCGCTAGTCTGCCGGTGAGGTGGGGACTAGCGACTATTCTAGATTACTCGTGATTAATTGGGATTAATCGGATTGGGTTTTTTATATGTAATATTCAGTTTTATGTATACATATACATATTTTTATAAGTAAATATTTTAAGTAGCTGGGTTTTAACTCTTACTCAACTCATTTTTTTAAGTATACAAGATTAATTGTCGGAATTCACATGGTCTGGTTGGAAAACTAGCCAGAATTTAGAGGTATTGGTCGGAATATACAGGTTTTTTGTCAGAATCTGGCTGGAATCGCCGATTATTGGCTGGCCGACTAGGCCAACTAGGCTCGACTAGCGATTAATGGACTAATTAACGAAAAGTTACTCAGTTACTGGCCGACTAGCGATTAATCGCCGACTAATCGCCACCTAGTCGCGATTTTTACAACACTGCTTGTAGGGACAAAGCCTGGAGGGACCAAAAAAGTCGTCTCAATTGAACAACCTATAGGGAGGACATGTCGTCCCTAAAGGCTTTTCTTACAATTAAAAAAGGTTATCCTATAGGAACGACATTTCACCTCTATAGGTTGTGGATAAATTGATTTTGTTTTATTTAATTCTAATATCATAATAAGAAAACTTGTTTTATTTAATTCTAATATCATAATAAGAAAACTTAAAAAAATGTTTCAACTTTCAGAGAGAAAAAGTCGTCCCCACAGCTTCAAGAATATTTTTAAAAATTTTCATTTCTTAGTGACGAATATCAAAAAAAAAAAAAAATCTTAACCTATAGGGACGACATGTGTTTTCGAAAAAGTTTAACCGGTCAAATTTTTGTTTTCGTTTAGGCGGCAAATTTTCTCACTCCTCTTCCAAAATTTTCACCACTCTATCAACCTATAGGGACGACATTTCGTCTCTATAGGGTTATCTACAATTTATAAGAGGTTATCCTATAGGGACAATAGTTCATCCCTATAGGTTGAAGATAAATTGTTTTTGTTTTGTATAATTCTAAACCTATAGTGAAGAATAAAACAAAAATTAAAATAAAAAATTCTCAAGCTATAAGGACGACATGTGGTTTCGAAAAGTTTGACTGATAAAATTTTTGTTTTCATTAGGCGCCAAAATTTCCCACTCTTCTTCCAAAATTTCCAAAATTCCCTACAGGGCAAATTTATGTAATTTTTTTATTTCTATTTTATCCTTTTTAAGAACTATTATAATTATTGTTATCAGAGAGAAAAATAATAGTTATTACTATCAATATAATTAGCATTGTTAATAAAATTGATTTTGCAGTTATAAAAGATTTATTCTTTGGTTTTTAACTTATAATAATTAGGTTGTATAATAAATATTAATATTAATTAGTTTTTTTTCGATTATCGTTGATAAATAAAAAAAACGTTTTCACTTGTATATGTGTATGTGGGTATGTTTGGGTACACGTGTATGTGTATCATTATGTATTTAAAAAACGCTATTTTGTCACATAAACTCTGGATCAACTCAGACGATAATTGACTCAACATCCGCCAGATTGCTTTGTTTGGCCATCAAAGACTGCCTTTGATTCGTTGATTGCCTGTTGACCCATTTAACTGCCATTTTATTTGCCAGAATAAACAAATCTATCACCAAAGACCATCACGACCTCGATTCTTTTACCACCGCCGTGAAACCACAACTAGTGGCCGACCAAACGCTTCTACTGGTGTCGGATCCGTAACCTTCTCAACCGTATCGTGAGGGCTTTAACTGACTGCCACAAATACAGTCACCAGAGACCCCCATATATGAACAATAAACGAAGCAACGCTCATCGCACTTACTCGAATCGTCGGAACTGACTGTGTAAGTTAACGATCTACTCAAATAAATAACCTATAATAGGAAAGCTACAAACCACCGTGAGTGAGTTGTTTGATGTGTTGCAAACACATCTTATTTTCCTTGTGTATTTTGTATATTATTTTAATAGTTTAGAGTCATTTTTATAATATTTAGATATATATTTTATTATTTATTATTATTACAGGTCCCGGTGTGAAAAAGAATGAAAACCGAGCTTAAACGATTAATGTATGAAGAATCGAGAAATATTAAATAAAGTTGAAAGATGGAGGGCTGAATTGCAGTAAAGAAAAGTTGTTTTAAAAATAGTTGTTAAAAGATGAGGGACTAAATTCGCCTTGTGCTGAAAGTGGAATTAATTATCCACTAAATGACAAAAGTTAGAATTCACATGAATTGTGAATTGCTGCTGTTGACCGAGAATTTAGGGTTTCCGGGGCGTTTTGCGGGGAGGGGTGCGGTGTGGCTAGTCCCCGAGCGGGAACACCGCCGCCAACCTCTCGGGGAGTGTAAGCGGGTAGTGGGGAGCGGTGGGTGTTCACCGCACACATTTTCAAATTTTGAACGTTGCCCAACGGTTAGTTAATGAAAAAATAAAAAATAAAAAAATTATTTTTAACCTATAAATAACCAACTAAATCTAATTTTTTACCACACAAATTCTCAATCTTCTTTAAAATTCTTTCAAATACAACACAAAGCCAAACTGTCACACCCCGACCACGTGGAACATACAAAACGTGGCGGAAATGTCGGGAAGTGTTGTAACAGAATTAATTGTTTCAAATCCATGGCAATTGAAGTTTCGTTTTATTGATTAAAAGTGTTACAATGTCTTAACAAACAAGAAATACAACATAATTAACTAGTCTTGCATCTTTTATTGTCACTAAAGCCCAAGACTGCCTATGTGTATCTTGATCATCTTATGCAACAGTTCCTGAAAAACACATGTGAAAATAGGTACGTCAGCATAAAAATGCCTGTGAGATACATAGGTTTTGTGAAAATAGGTTTCATGACTTATGTTTGAGAAAATGTTTAGTCATGAACCTTGTTATTTGCTTTGCTTTGTAAATCATTTGAAAATCGATAAGATCAGATGATAAGTATAAATAAATGTAGGGTTAAATGAATAACCAAGTAAAATATGTTTGCATAAGATAAGATGTTTATAAATCAATGTCTTGTGAAAAGTATGTTATTTGTATAAAATGTTCTATGTCTCAAACTGAAATGATTCAAATAACGCTATGATATGTAATACCATACAAACACTTATATATAGGAAGTACCAGCGGCGTATCCACCATGCTTGTATCATATTACACACGCATCGTTACTTAATCACTTAATCAAACCAAACTATCAAGATGAAATGTTTAACAAGTATAGAAATGTTCATGTATAGTCAAATACGGTTCACACGGTTCACAGATACAAACGGTTCACAGATACAAACGGTTCACATATACAAACGGTTCACAGACACAAACGGTTCACAGATACAAACGGTTCACAGATACAAACGGTTCCCAGATATCAACGGATCACATAGTCAAATGATTACAACGGTTCACATAGTCTAATGTTTACAACGGTTCAATATGTAGTATAATGTGTTCATATGCTGGATAAGCATATGCAACAGAAAAGCAATGTAAAACAATGTACTAAGTATGCACATAATGGACATACATAGCATGAAATGTCATAAAATCATGTACTATAATGTACTAACGAACATAGCAGTATATGATGTTAAAACAGGAAAGCATGAAAGTAACAAGTAGGCACATGTGTTCCACCCCAAAACAGTTTGGAAAACAGTAAAAGAGGGGTCTATGTACTCACTTGAGATTGCTCAGTAGTCCTTGAGTAACAACTAAACAATGCTAGAGATCGCGGATATCAAACGGTACCTAGTATAGGTAGCTACATTAATAAACCGGACCTAAATCGGAAGATCGGGTAGCATTAGGGTTTGTAAACCAACGAGTGTAGAGACTCGTGTCATTTGGTTTAACAAAGCCTACATACTAAATGAAACTTAACATAATTGTTTACGACCCATTACGACCCGTTTAGGAAGCTTATGCTACTTTAACGCGTCGTTCGCGTGAAACGCGTTCGGACCGCCTAACTAGTCCTATGACAAGTATTATATGCCTAAACATGTTACATAATCAGTTATGTGACAAAAGTTTAGGTTACATATGCTTAATTACCAATTATACATGAAAAGGGTATTCTGGTAATTTACCTAAGGCATATAAACTACCTATCATACAACTACTTAAACGATGTGACCATAGGGTATAACCTCGGAAGGTTATGCCCTATACTAGGGTCACCTAATGTATTTGGTCAGATCCTAATGATCGACCAAACTGGGTCGGGTTCGAAGGTATAGGCGATTTATCAGATCGCCTACCCTACGACCCTAGACAACGTGGTAATCAGTAGGCATAGTCCCAAGGGACTATAACCAACGTGATTACACTCACGTTGCGAAGTTCAAACGAACTTCGCATTGACCATTACTGGTCAACGCTGAAAGTCAAACAAAGTTTGACTTTCTGACTCTAAAAGCAATAAAATAAGGAAAAGAACGAAAGAATACTTACGAAGGGTCCCCGAATGCTAATCCCGATCCAAGAACTCAGGTATGAAACAATGGTTTCAACTTAGAGCTCTCAAATCAGAATTCTTGTGCAAAATGAGGTTGTGTGGGTTGGGTATTTATAGGAATACCCGAACCGTTAGGATCGTTTCATGGAAAACGTGCCATGAATCCAACCCGTACACTTGTCGGAACCTTATGGTGGCTAGAAATCCATCCTTATCAGATGACTAGACAATTGGGAATGTGTGGGTGTGGTTAATCAGCTGCAAACAGGCTGTTAAGAAACACTGCATCTGGTCTGTGCATGGCTAGCGCACCGCTACACTAAAAGTGTAGCGCACCGCTAGCCATAGTTTGGCAGAATTACACTTTTAGTCCCTGTCATGCATTCAGCCCATTTTCGACACGTTTAAGGCCCGTTAACCCCATTTCAAAGCTCTAAAATGAAGTTAAAGTATAGGGAACTTAAAACATGTTCAAAAATATCTCGGATGTCGGTTCGTTTAGCCGTACGGACGCGATGTTCGCTTAATTACGACGGAATGCGCATAAGCACGAAAAACGAACCAAATGACGCGACGAATGGATTTTTCTTATGGCGAACACTAAAATAAAATATTTTAGTGCTTACATAAATTTTTGGATGTCCGGATGTATTCAGAACGTAAGTTACGCGTAAAAATGCAAACTTGTGCACTTTTTGACGCTTTTAGTCCCTGAATGACACAAAAGTTTATTTTAGCATACCGAACACCTCAAAGCCTATTTCTAAGCTATGTAAAGGATATTTATGGTATGTTTAACTTATGTTCGTGTCCCGGAAGGTCTGTTACAGTTCAAATTGGCATACTTTCGCAGTTTGTCAACTTTAGTCCCTGTAAGCGATTAAACTTGATTTCACCACACCAAACCTTCCAAAACTTATATCTAAGTTATGTAAAGGTTATTTAAGGTATGTTAAGCCTATTTCACTTATTCCGGAGTGTTCGTTGGATTAAACTGGTTATATCTACACATCAGTGCGCGTATAACCTTCCAGAAAGCGATTTAGAGCTTGAAATCGAACATGAGTTGATATGTGCAAAAGATACACATATTTATAAAAGTCCAAAGTATGAAATACAATATTTCATTGGTTTGGCATTTGTTTGATGGTTGAAATGACACAGGTGTTACAGTCTCCCCTACTTTAGGAAATTTCGTCCCGAAATTAATTCGTAGGAGTCTATTTGTGACTTTGTGTTAAATAACCATCAAAGATGAACAAGACGTAATCCTGTAATTTCTATTTAACGAACATTTTTCAGAAATGAAAAATGAACAGAGGTATTTTCAACAGGCATTCTTTAGAAACAAAAATGAACAGAATAGTCATTTTCCACAGCATCTTCAGAAACAAAAATGAACAGAATAGTCATTTTACATCTTCAGAAACAAAAATGAACAGAATAATCATTTTACATCTTCAGAAACAAAAATGAACGGAATAGTCATTTTACATCTTCAGAAACAAAAATGAACGGAATAGTCATTTTACATCTTCAGAAACAAAAATGAACGGAATAGTCATTTTACATCTTCAGAAACAAAAATGAACGGAATAGTCATTTTACATCTTCAGAAACAAAAATGAACGAAATAGTCATTTTACATCTTCAGAATAAAAAATGAACGGAATAGTCATTTTACATCTTCAGAAACAAAAATGAACGGAATAGCCATTTTACATCTTCAGAAACAAAAATGAACGGAATAGTCATTTTACATCTTCAGAAACAAAAATGAACGGAATAGTCATTTTACATCTTCAGAAACAAAAATGAACGGAATAGTCATTTTACATCTTCAGAAACAAAAATGAACGGAATAGTCATTTTACATCTTCAGAAACAAAAATGAACGGAATAGTCATTTTACATCTTCAGAAACAAAAATGAACGGAATAGTCATTTTACATCTTCAGAAACAAAAATGAACAGAATAGACTCTAGACACATGACAAAATTCGCTGTGGTTTCTGTGCACTGAATTCCATAATTATGTATGCATCCATAATTACGCAATTCCTTGCATAGTCCGCACAATTTGTCTGAAATGTGAAGGGGAGGAAAAATCAAACCTGATGATGAGTGTGACTAAACTACCATAGGGTCCTTTTAATTAGATCGACAAAGGATCCTTTTAAATTAGGCCACCAAGGAGTCCTTTCAGCTATATCATCACATGATATTCCTAACCAGATTTTTGGATCAATCTGTTTACCTAGACCTCTCAGGGTCTAATTATGGAATGGTACAATATAATCCAAGGGTCTTTACTATTACGTACAAGACCGTTGAGGATTTAATATAGCACCCAAAGATATGGAAGATTCTACGAGGATTTGGATGACAAGAATTTTGATCACACAAAAACATAAAAGGGAACACATACGCACATAATCACATAATTGTTTAACTTGATCTTTACTTTGTTATCTTTGGACACGGATATTTAAAGCACACCAGGAATCCAATCCGTGGATTCCATGCGGCACTTAAATCATTAGAATCTAACTATGAAGATAGGAAGATCTAAATAAGAATTCGGCTTTGTCCTTATTGAATGGTAATGTTCGTATTAAGGCATACGAATAATTCAATTAAGGGCTCCGATTTGAGTGATATTCATCCACAAGGATCTGATTATGAGGATAGAAAGATCCTTTATGGATTTTGAAATTTGTGTAACGAGAGGTGCTTCGACACCTTGCACTAGGCGTGCTTAAGTCGATACACAAGGTAGAAAGTTCATGAGGTTCAGGCGCTAGATATGCCAGGGCGACATATGAAGCAGAACTTGAAGGTTAAGCAGCAACAGGGTTTGCTACTGCCTTGCTTTAAACAGCAAAGCGACACATGTTATCCAAATGTCTCCATCGTCCACCGGGGGTACATTTGTAACATGGTATTTGATTTGGATGATGACGGTTTCACTGACTTCTCCAAGGAGCGGTTCCCTTGCACGGCTTCATTCCTGAGCTGACTCATGGTGATAGCTAAATCAACGGTCTTCTGGAGTACTACGCCTATTTGTTGGGCAGTTGTAGCACCTGGTCCGGGCACTCGAGTCTTGTTGCGATGAAGAGACACCATGAAGAACATAGGAGATATGGGAGGGAACAAGGGAAATGAAAACAGAATAACAATGCATAAAATTGCGATCATTTGTTTGTTACTTAAGGCAAACAAATGAGACGGTGACTAATCAAAGTAAATAGGTCAAAAATAATGTATCGCGAAGACATGCTCGCCTATAAGTGAACACTCATCCCAAGAATTCCCAGGTAAGCACAACTGGTCTCGCGTCTGGTTGAGATGTATACGAAGTGCTTGCCTAGACAGAAAACTCAGAATACAGGCATTCACCCTTCCAGTTTGCACGTGTTCACATTATTTAAAACCCAAAACCTTGACGAGATTTTGAAAACTCAAAGGGTTCAAAACCTTATAATAGAGGGTTCAAAACCTAGTAATCAATCATCCTAGAACAGATGATTAGTTTTCAAAGCGGTTTTGAAATTTATGTTCTTGTTGTGGTAGTCGCCTAAGGATAGGTGACGGTATTGTTTTATGACTAAACGCAAGTAAACTCGCGTTAGGGTCCTAAGAAAGTTATAGACTAGGTCAAAGCATTACTAATAACCTAATTCCCTATAACCATTGGCTCTGATACCATCTTTTCTGTCACACCCCGACCACGTGGAACATACAAAACGTGGCGGAAATGTCGGGGAGTGTTGTAACAGAATTAATTGTTTCAAATCCATGGCAATTGAAGTTTCGTTTTATTGATTAAAAGTGTTACAATGTCTTAACAAACAAGAAATACAACATAATTAACTAGTCTTGCATCTTTTATTGTCACTAAAGCCCAAGACTGCCTATGTGTATCTTGATCATCTTATGCAACAGTTCCTGAAAAACACATGTGAAAATAGGTACGTCAGCATAAAAATGCCTGTGAGATACATAGGTTTTGTGAAAATAGGTTTCATGACTTATGTTTGAGAAAATGTTTAGTCATGAACCTTGTTATTTGCTTTGCTTTGTAAATCATTTGAAAATCGATAAGATCAGATGATAAGTATAAATAAATGTAGGGTTAAATGAATAACCAAGTAAAATATGTTTGCATAAGATAAGATGTTTATAAATCAATGTCTTGTGAAAAGTATGTTATTTGTATAAAATGTTCTATGTCTCAAACTGAAATGATTCAAATAACGCTATGATATGTAATACCATACAAACACTTATATATAGGAAGTACCAGCGGCGTATCCACCATGCTTGTATCATATTACACACGCATCGTTACTTAATCACTTAATCAAACCAAACTATCAAGATGAAATGTTTAACAAGTATAGAAATGTTCATGTATAGTCAAATACGGTTCACACGGTTCACAGATACAAACGGTTCACAGATACAAACGATTCACATATACAAACGGTTCACAGACACAAACGGTTCACAGATACAAACGGTTCACAGATACAAACGGTTCCCAGATATCAACGGATCACATAGTCAAATGATTACAACGGTTCACATAGTCTAATGTTTACAACGGTTCAATATGTAGTATAATGTGTTCATATGCTGGATAAGCATATGCAACAGAAAAGCAATGTAAAACAATGTACTAAGTATGCACATAATGGACATACATAGCATGAAATGTCATAAAATCATGTACTATAATGTACTAACGAACATAGCAGTATATGATGTTAAAACAGGAAAGCATGAAAGTAACAAGTAGGCACATGTGTTCCACCCCAAAACAGTTTGGAAAACAGTAAAAGAGGGGTCTATGTACTCACTTGAGATTGCTCAGTAGTCCTTGAGTAACAACTAAACAATGCTAGAGATCGCGGATATCAAACGGTACCTAGTATAGGTAGCTACATTAATAAACCGGACCTAAATCGGAAGATCGGGTAGCATTAGGGTTTGTAAACCAACGAGTGTAGAGACTCGTGTCATTTGGTTTAACAAAGCCTACATACTAAATGAAACTTAACATAATTGTTTACGACCCATTACGACCCGTTTAGGAAGCTTATGCTACTTTAACGCGTCGTTCGCGTGAAACGCGTTCGGACCGCCTAACTAGTCCTATGACAAGTATTATATGCCTAAACATGTTACATAATCAGTTATGTGACAAAAGTTTAGGTTACATATGCTTAATTACCAATTATACATGAAAAGGGTATTCTGGTAATTTACCTAAGGCATATAAACTACCTATCATACAACTACTTAAACGATGTGACCATAGGGTATAACCTCGGAAGGTTATGCCCTATACTAGGGTCACCTAATGTATTTGGTCGGATCCTAATGATCGACCAAACTGGGTCGGGTTCGAAGGTATAGGCGATTTATCAGATCGCCTACCCTACGACCCTAGACAACGTGGTAATCAGTAGGCATAGTCCCAAGGGACTATAACCAACGTGATTACACTCACGTTGCGAAGTTCAAACGAACTTCGCATTGACCATTACTGGTCAACGCTGAAAGTCAAACAAAGTTTGACTTTCTGACTCTAAAAGCAATAAAATAAGGAAAAGAACGAAAGAATACTTACGAAGGGTCCCCGAATGCTAATCCCGATCCAAGAACTCAGGTATGAAACAATGGTTTCAACTTAGAGCTCTCAAATCAGAATTCTTGTGCAAAATGAGGTTGTGTGGGTTGGGTATTTATAGGAATACCCGAACCGTTAGGATCGTTTCATGGAAAACGTGCCATGAATCCAACCCGTACACTTGTCGGAACCTTATGGTGGCTAGAAATCCATCCTTATCAGATGACTAGACAATTGGGAATGTGTGGGTGTGGTTAATCAGCTGCAAACAGGCTGTTAAGAAACACTGCATCTGGTCTGTGCATGGCTAGCGCACCGCTACACTAAAAGTGTAGCGCACCGCTAGCCATAGTTTGGCAGAATTACACTTTTAGTCCCTGTCATGCATTCAGCCCATTTTCGACACGTTTAAGGCCCGTTAACCCCATTTCAAAGCTCTAAAATGAAGTTAAAGTATAGGGAACTTAAAACATGTTCAAAAATATCTCGGATGTCGGTTCGTTTAGCCGTACGGACGCGATGTTCGCTTAATTACGACGGAATGCGCATAAGCACGAAAAACGAACCAAATGACGCGACGAATGGATTTTTCTTATGGCGAACACTAAAATAAAATATTTTAGTGCTTACATAAATTTTTGGATGTCCGGATGTATTCAGAACGTAAGTTACGCGTAAAAATGCAAACTTGTGCACTTTTTGACGCTTTTAGTCCCTGAATGACACAAAAGTTTATTTTAGCATACCGAACACCTCAAAGCCTATTTCTAAGCTATGTAAAGGATATTTATGGTATGTTTAACTTATTTTCGTGTCCCGGAAGGTCTGTTACAGTTCAAATTGGCATACTTTCGCAGTTTGTCAACTTTAGTCCCTGTAAGCGATTAAACTTGATTTCACCACACCAAACCTTCCAAAACTTATATCTAAGTTATGTAAAGGTTATTTAAGGTATGTTAAGCCTATTTCACTTATTCCGGAGTGTTCTTTGGATTAAACTGGTTATATCTACACATCAGTGCGCGTATAACCTTCCAGAAAGCGATTTAGAGCTTGAAATCGAACATGAGTTGATATGTGCAAAAGATACACATATTTATAAAAGTCCAAAGTATGAAATACAATATTTCATTGGTTTGGCATTTGTTTGATGGTTGAAATGACACAGGTGTTACACAAACCGAGCAATGGAGAACCAACCCCGCGAAGCCAAGAAAAAGTCCGTCGGCTCTAACACTAAGGGACGCGGCTCGCAACCGTCTCGTGGTGGTTCGAGCGGTGCAAGTGCACAACCACAACCACCTTTCGGATATACTACACAACCCCCGATTTTTTACCAACAACCTTCACACCCCTCCTTTTACAACACCCAACCACAACCCCCTTTCGGCTATTTCCAAAATTTGTTATCAGTGGATCCTCAAACCCCCGCCTTCGACCCGTTTGGTTTTCGTTCCCCACAAGTTCCATCTCAACAAGAAAATGTTGAACGTCCTCTACCTATTTACGAGGACGAGGAAGTAGTGCCCGAAACTCAAAATTTGGGCGACTATGAAGATGACACCGGCGACGATGAATATAATGTGAATGAAGACGCTGGCAACGAAGAAGATGACGCTCGGGGTAAAAACGCAAAAATGGAGCGCCAATCTTGGTCAAAATACCAAGAAGAGGCGTTGGCGAAGGCGTGGGTACATTGCTCTACCGACAAAAAGAAGGGCAATTGTTGGGATTGAACCCTACCAGATGAACAGATAATGAAAGCCAAAACCGGATCACTACAGTGGATTAGTCATAAAGCAGCTGTTTACATTAAGCTTTCCCCTTGACAGTGACACCAACGTCTGATATGCTCCAAGTATTGCCCTTATCAACAACTGTTGATCCTATAAACTACTGTTAAGCCAAAGCACTGATGAAGTTTAAAGGCTAAAGCTCAATCTACTGACGGAATCCAAGCACTGCTGAAGAATTAAAGCACTGCCCATTCAAGGTCTGATCATCCTTTGAAGAAAGCATTGATGCTCAAACAACAGTGGTTGACTACATCAGTGGAATGAAGAATCAGTGTTTATACATCAGTGTTTAGAATGCAATCAGTGTCTGTATGGTCAGTAGTTATAGAACAGTAGAGAGTTTGTTAGTTTGTTAGATGTCGCTTTCATGGTGACGTCAGCTGAGATGCCTTAGTGGTTTGGTTTGCCTATAAATGGAGCAGTACCCTGTACTGTTAGATCTGATTGACTGAGTGAGTTTTTCTCCTCTAGTCCAATCCTTTCATCTTGTGCAATCAACCTTGGAGTATCATGCTGAGGGGGAGTTTAGTTTTGTAAGCATGCTTTGTAATCTTTTGATTTACTTTGTAATCTTTCAACTGATGCAAATCATGTGTTTCTTAAATCTATTTTCTCTTTGATTGTGTTTACAAAGTTTGGTTTCATTTCCGCTGCACTAAATCTCAATTCATATGTTCAAATTATGCAAACAAACACAATCATGACAGCCTCTGATCCTAACAATTGGTATCAGAGCACGGACAGTCAAATTCGATCTAACAATCAATTTGACATAACAGTTCAGCTCAAAATTCATTGATACTAAGGTTGATTGTATTTAGTTGAAAAATAGAGTAACGAGAAATCATGTTCAAAATGATTATTCAGATACTCTGTAAAACAACCAAGATGTCATAAGACACACAAACTTCACATAACAAGTGATATCATGTATAAAACACCTATAGTGCTCAGATCTGAAAATATGTCTGATAACTATGGTATAATCATTTCCTCTACAAAATTGATTTCAAAGTGTTAATATGATGTTTGTGTTGTTTCCATCATGTTTAATACTAAGGTATGAACCTCCTGTCAACAAAAACCTAGTTTCATAAAAACAATAGTGTTTTTGTTAACATAAAAGGAGGGAAATTAAAACTTTAGTTATTACATCTTATGTGTTGAAAAACAGGTTGAGAATCCTGTTAAAAAGGATCAAATCAATTCTGTTAAAGAACACATCGAGAAAATCAGATGAAAAACAGACTAAATCATACGTGATGTGAGATTTGACATAAGGTTATGCAAAAATGTCCAGGTTTCTCCAAACATTGCTGTAAAATGATTCTGGTCTGGATATCTCCTCAATAAAAACCTCCCAGTAAGTATTTTTGTACTTATGAATGGGAAGGGTAAAAAGGGAAGAAGAAAAATAACAAAACTCAAAGGTGTGTTTATCTCAAAACTTTTGAAGTCAAAAGAAAAGAGTATAAATATAAAACACTTAAGAGTCCAAAGTTGGGTAAACAATGGTCATCAAGCAATTATGTGCATTCATTGATTTAAGGAAGTTCAGGTAAAAATAGTATCACCAATGATGAAACTGATAAGAGGACCAGACAAATATTTCAGAATCCTCACATGTCTCCTCTTTTGTTTGCAATCAATTAAAAAGGAAATGGTCACACAAAATAAGTCATTTAAAATGATTGACCATTCTCCTAAAACTTGAGAATGATGTGACTATGTGTTTTAATTGTAAAATATTCCAGATCCTTTTTGATGTTGTTTTCAGAATAACCTTTAATTTTTTTTTTCTTGAAAAGGTTTTTCTCAATAAAACAGGATATATTATTCTTTATTTTTCTTTAGAATAATATATTTTGTACTTTTACTTGTTTTTGATAGTAAAAGTATCAATCTCCTGTCAGGATATAGAACCTCTTTTTGTTGGTGATACTATCCTTAAAGACAGATCAAAAGGAAAAGGTACTAGTGCCAATGTCATATCAACCTCAAGTTTGCTTTATCACAGATCAAAAATTGATTGTTAACAGATTTTAAACTACTGAGATACTCATGTTCTAATTCAAATAATTAGACACAAAATGAGTAAACCTTAGTAAAAAGGTTTTCATCATCTGGGATACTAAACCACTGTCAGAAATTTATAAAAGCTTCAAAACTTGTAGAAAACATGTGGTAAAACATGAACATAAATTCCTTGAAAAACTGCTGACAAATCAAACTTAGTAATTTGCATCTAAAATGTAATTTGTTAAGTATAGCATTCCTGCAGATATATATTGACAGATGTTGGACATAATATTGTGTTTACACAAGACAAAATCTACTCCCACATCTAAACAAGTAGATGCTCAAATTTTGTTGGAACCTTGAGGTTTATGCATAGAGAAATACAATAGTTTAGGGTTGATCTTGTAATGTTTACTTAGTTATTTTTGGGTCGCATATATGTAATGGGTTTTAAGGGATCTCGAGTGGGCCTAGGGATGGTTTCGACCCACCCTAGTTAGTATATAAGTAAACCCTCATTATGTTTAGAGGGTTGATCAGTTTGTTGAAGGTTGGAGGCCACTCGAGATCCTGTTCTTGTCTTGTATCAGTCATCGGCTCAAGGTGAATGCAAGAAAGTGTTTTGATTTGCTTATTGTGTTTATTCTACTTTATAGTTTTCTTGAATCCGCTTGTGTTTGGTTTCCGCACTTACACAGGTTAACGTTGATATCATTGAAAGATCCTCTCGGGTTTTACAATTGGTATCAGAGCCAAGAAACCAAGTCTTGGTTCGGTTTTGATATCATTCGGATTCAAGAGGACATTACTTGTTACTGATCTTGTTTGCTAGTGTGTTTTACAGAATTTCCGTATTATTAGTCATTCGGATTCAAACTGTTCTTCACAAATCTTGATTAAAGTTGCTGATTTTGGTTTGTGATTCGTTGACAAAGGTGTTTGCTGAATTATCGGAAGTTTGTTGAAGATAAAAATTCAAAGATCTCATATCTTTGAATTTTGGAAGCAGCTGAAAATTAGGAATCACAGTTATTTTTATCTCACAAGTCTGTTTTGCAGGGTCTCGATTCACATTCAGCCCAGTCTCGACTCAAGATTCATCGGTCTCGAGTGCTTAATTCTTCCGTCTCGAGTGAAAATCTTGTTCTTGTCTCGACTCGCAATTGCAGTGGTCTCGAGTTGCCATCCTTGACTCGAAACCGCTTGTCTCGACTGGCTTCAAGTTTTGGTTGTTCTAGATCTCGACTGGCTTCAACACTGGTCTCGACTTAGGATTCAGTTCACTCGCAACAACTGTCTCGACTCAGGATTAAATACACTTACTGATTCAGTCTCGACTCCTGTCTCGACTCGCAACGACATTTGCAACGTCATTCAGATTTTGAACTTTGGACTCTTGGACTCTTGAACTTAAATAATTAATTAATCAGTAAATTAATTAAGTAATTGAGTAACCATGACTTCAAGTAATCAAAGTGTTGACCTGGCAGCTATGACTAAGCATCAAGAACTGGATTCCATCATTGGAACCACCACTCGTGTTCCCAGGTTGTTAGATGGAAATGACTTCCCTGAGTGGAAGTGGCGTTTCGAAAAACATGTTAAGGTCAAAGATGAAAAAATTTGGCGAAGTATTCTTAGAGGCCCAAGAGAAATTATGATGGATAGTCCTACTGATGCTGGTGTGAAAGTGAAAAAGCCCGTTGATCAGTATACTGAAGAAGAATTTAAAATTGTTGAAGAAGATGATATGGCATTTTCTTACCTGACCATGGCTTTGGGACCAGACATTGCTATTGGTTTTCGCACTTGCAAATCTGCAAAGGAATTGTGGGAATCATTAATAGATGTCTATGAAGGTAATGAAGATATGAAAGAGAGTCGTAGAAATCTGCTGAGCCAAAATTTCAACAATTTTAACCATATATATGGAGAGACTGTCGATAATCAAATTCAGAGATTCGTTAAGTTGATTACTCAAATGCAGATGGAGGAAATGCCCACGTTAAATGCTTCAACTAATAGACAACTTCTAAATGCTTTACCTAAAAGTTGGGATCATCACGTTGCAATGATCAAGAAAACCAAGGATCTAGCGAGGTGTAGTTTATCCGAAATGATTTCTCACATTAAAGCATGCGAGCTAGACGATAAATAGAGAGAAACAAATTACAAGAATAGTATGCTGGCCGCTGGATTCACTGCAACACCCTCTACATCAAGCAATAAAACTGCTCTTGTGTCTCACACTGGTTTTCAAATGTTCAGCAACTCTGCTTCTGCTAAAGCTGCTCCTACCTCATCAAATGCTTACTACTCTGGAACTCCAGCACCTGCTGCTGCTGCACCACCTTATGCTAATGCTACTGCTGCTGCATCGTCAACTCCCACTGCTAAAAACGAGATGATTGCCTTCTTCTCGCAACAGTCAAAGGAAAATCTTGATATAGCTGCTTCTGTCATAAATTGCTTGAATGCTTTTGCTGCTGGTAAACTTGATCCTCCAAAGTTTTCTATGGATGACTTAGATCAAATTCATCCCGAAGATGTAGAAGAAATGGATATAACCTGGCAGATGGCTATGGCAGCTTTTAGAGCCAAAAATTTTGTGAGAAAAACCGGGAGAAACAAATGGCAAGGTCTTACCTTTACTGGACCCACAAAAATGCCATTTGAGTTTCGTTGCTACAATTGTCATGAACCAGGTCATTTGGCAAGAAACTGTACCAAACCTAGGGTCAATAGTGAACAAACTCCAGCCCAACCTACTTCACCTAATCGAGAGAGAGCTCTTGTGAGCACATCGAGTATATCTACTGATGCTGCTGCTGGTGGAAGTCCTCAACCCCTGGGATTAGCTCAAGCCTTGGTGGTTCAGCCTGGTATCAGCTTTGATTGGAATTCGGAAATTGAGCGACTAAACATCTCAGCTCCAGAAAATCAAGCTGATTCAAACAACATTGCTTTCATGGCCTCAAATGATCAAGCTTCTGTTTCTGAGGATGAGACTTCAGCACCTGAGGAGGAGATTTCAGCTGAAAACCTTGCTTTCATGACTCAGATTCTTTCAGCTCCAGTCAAAGATCTCACCAAAGAAGAGGTACTTTCTGTTTTCTGTACTCCTGAATGTAGAGAACGAGTTGAAGCCTATAGAATACACAACGCTGAGCTAATCGAAGATTATAATGACATTAAAAGAAAAAATTTCACTTTAACTAATAATGAGAAACTTTTTAAGGAGAAAATCAAAGCTCAGCGAAAAGACATCATCCAACTCAAAGATGATGTTAGTGTAAAAACAGCCCAACTCTTATATGTTCAAGAAAAATTATGCACTGTGACTAAAGAACCTGAGGATATCAGAGATAGATATCAAATAAATGAGCTAAATATTAAAAAAATTGATTCTTCCAGCAAATTAGTCAAAAAACTGTGTGATCAACAGTTAGCATACAAGAAAAAGAAAGGGTTGGGATTAGGTTTTAATCAGGCTCCTCCTCCTTATAATGACAATTATACTTACTTACCTATGACTGAGGAGGAGATGATGAATGAAAGCAAAATGACTTATGGTTGCAAAAACTGTAAGCCATCAGTAAATGTCAGACCAGTTGAAAAACAGGTGGTTCAACCAGTTTGTTTTGTGTCCAAGGGTACTTTTGATCCTAACGTTTCTTCATCATGTGCAGATGAAGTACCTGAAGTGAGGTGGGGAGATATGTTTGGGAATGAACAACCTTTAGATTCTGATTTTTCTAAATCTACTTTTAATAAAACTGATTCTGGATGTGTGTTTGGACAATCGTTTTTGAACTCGTTTCATAGTTATGTTTCGTCTTCTTTTGGGCCTGATGTTTTGGGAAAAACTGTGAATGCTTGTGATGAAACTTTGAATAATGTGTGTGATGATGGATGTTTTTCAGTAGCTGAAAATTGTGATTCTAATGTTTCTAACTCTTCAGCTGTTGACAGTGTGACAGGTGAGGTCCCTCAGGACGCATTCAGTGAAACCACTGAAACTTCTTCTCAAGAGAATCAACAGTGTTCTGATTCTTCTTCTGAATTGGTCTCAGTGGACATCCCTAATGTTGAACCTAGTGGGACCCCATTGAAAACCGAGGTTGAAAAAGAATCATTATCAAACTCAGATGATACATGTGTTGATGAAATATGTGTTGATGAAGTTTCATCATCTTCCAAGATTAAAAATGAATCTGATTTTCAAAAGGAAGAAGTGATTGTTTTAAATGAAAAATTGCAAGAAAATGTTTCTGAAGAGAAAATTAAAACGCAATCTGAAACATTCTTTCAAAATGGTTCTGATAAAATTTTAAACAAAGATAAATCTACTCCATCTGAATCCCATACTTGTGCCAGTGCTAGTTCTGATCAACAGGTACCTAAATGCTCAGAAAAGGCACAAGTTAAACAAGCAAGAAAAATCAAGCAAGCTCATTCTTCTAAACTCAACAGATACACATCTGCTATGAAGCATCAAAACTTCCACACATTGAAACGATAAACATGTTTCAATTGTGGAGTTGCTGGACACATCGCCAGAAACTGTGTTCATTTCCCAAGTGTGCAGTCTAAAAATAAATATGCACAAAATCAGAAAGTCAAGCCAAACCGATATCGTTATTCAGAGTCAGTGACGACTGAAAAGTGAAGCTGAACACGCACACCACTTACAAGAAGTGTTAGAGACACTTAGACGAGAGAGGTTATATGCAAAATTCTCTAAATGTGCCTTTTGGTTACGAGAGGTACAATTTCTTGGCCACGTCATAAGTGCTGACGGAGTTTTGGTGGATCCGTCAAAGATAGAGGCTGTGTCAATATGGAATCCCCCGAAGAACCCTTCGGAAATTAGAAGCTTTTTGGGGCTTGCGGGATACTATAGGAGATTCATTCAAGATTTCTCTAAGATTGCGTCACCGCTAACAAAGCTAACCCAAAAGAAAGAAAAGTTCATTTGGGGTGTCGATCAAGAAAAAGCGTTTCAAACGCTAAAAGAAAAGTTAACTCAAGCTCCGGTACTGACATTACCCGACGGAGTCGAAGATATGGTGGTTTATTCGGATGCTTCACTATCGGGGCTCGGGTGCGTTTTGATGCAACGGGGCAAGGTGATAGCTTATGCCTCGAGGCAATTGAAGATACACGAGAAGAAATATCCCACGCATGATCTTGAGTTAGCTGCGGTGGTATTTGCCTTAAAAATATGGAGGCATTACTTATATGGGGTAAAGTGCACCATATTCACCGATCACAAGAGCTTAAAATACTTCTTCGATCAGAAGGAGTTAAATATGCGACAAAGGCGATGGCTAGAAACGGTGAAAGACTTCGATTGTGAAATACATTATCACCCCGGAAAGGCTAATGTGGTGGCGGATGCTATGAGCAGAAAAGCGGACTATGTCCCAATACGAGTAAGATCGATGCAACTCGTGGTGACCTCAGGTATACTTGAACGTATTCGAGAGGCGTAATTTGAAGCAATGAAAGAAGAGAATTGGAAGAAAGAAAGAATAATCGGTCAATTGAAAGATTTGTCAGATGGAAATAACGGGTTGAAGACTCGATCCGGAAGGATATGGGTCCCACATACTTGCGGAGTGAAGGCGCTTGTACTTAATGAAGCTCATAAATCCCGTTATTCAATTCATCCGGGTGCGACCAAGATGTATAATGATTTGAAACAAAATTATTGGTGGCCCGGAATGAAGAGGGATGTGGCGAAGTATGTTGAAAAATGCTTGACATGTTTACAAGTCAAGGCGGAGCACCAGAAACCATATGGCAAACTCCAACCGTTAGAAATTCCGGTTTGGAAATGGGAACATATTACAATGGACCTATTAACCAAGTTGCCTAAGACGAAGTGTGGTTTCGATGCCATATGGGTAGTGGTGGATAGATTGACGAAAAGTGCTCACTTCATTCCGATTCGTGAGACTTATACGTCAGAAAATATGTCAGAAGTTTACACTAATGAAATAATAGCACGTCATGGGGTGCCGGTATCCATCGTGTCTGATAGGGAAACCCGGTTTACTTCGAATTTCTGGCGAGATTTCCAAGAGCAAATGGGAACCAAATTGTTCATTAGCACTGCGTACCATCCTCAAACGGATGGACAGAGTGAAAGAACGATACAAACATTGGGGGACATGCTATGGGCGTGTATAATCGACTTTGGAGGCAGTTGGGATGTTCACCTACCGTTAGTCGAGTTTTCGTATAATAACAACTACCAATCTAGTATTAAGATGGCACCGTACGAAATGCTTTATGGTAGGAAGTGTCGAACCCCGGTATGTTGGGGTGAAGTGGGTCCACGTGAACTCGCCCACCAAGATATAGTACGAGCCACGAATGAAAAGATTGAAATAGTTCGGGCACACTTGAAAGCAGCTCAAGACAGGCAAAAGGCGTATGCTGATAAAAGGAATAGGCCAATCGAATTCCAGGTTGGTGACATGGTCATGCTAAAAGTTTCCCCATGGAAGGGCGTTATTAGATTCAGAAAAAGGGGGAAGCTACCACCTTGAGCTACCACCTTGGGCCATTTAAAATTATCGGAAGAGTTGGCAAGGTAGCTTACCACCTTGAGCTACCGGAGGAACTAAGTGGGATTCATGGCACGTTTCACGTGTCACAATTAAGAAAGTGCCTAGCAGATGAAACGGCCTATATCCATTACGATGATATCGAAGTGGATAATAGTCTGAATTATGCGGTGAGACCGGTGGAGATTTTAGACCGAAAGGTCAAACATTTACGAAATAAACAAATTGACCAAGTCAAAGTCAAATGGGAGCATAGGAAAGGTTCGGACACTACGTGGGAGTCCGAAGAGGAGATGCGGCGTCTTCACCCTACATTATTTGGTACGTACTTCGGTTTCGGGGACGAAACCCTTTTAAGGGGGGGGTGGACTTGTAACACCCCGAAAAATATAAAACTTTATATTAGAATTATAAAGTATAAATAAACGAGAATTTACTAACTAGAAATTTTTAACCTAGTTAGTTAATAGACTAGAAATAGCTTATGATAGAGTTAAAAGCTACTAAACAATATGTTGAACAAAGTTGAGGGGCTTAAGTTGTAAGAATTGAAACTTGATTTTAATTAAAATAAATAAAACAAACCAAACACCCCAAAAAGGGATGTCTGGTCGACTAGAACAAGCAGGGGCGACACCCCCACTTTCAAACTCTCAAAAATCTACTTGAACTCTCAAATTGGAGGTGCAAATCTGGTCCAAACGAAAATCCGAGCATAGAATCGTGATCCTCATCACAAGAGGATTACAAGGTATGTAAAATTTAAGGAAAACTCTCAACTTGAAATTTTCATGAATGGGGAAAAATCTGAAATTAGGGTTGCATGTGTATGTTATGATGATTAAGGAACAACTATAGTGTCTAAGGACAAACCCTAGACCAATTGAAGTTGAAATCATAAGAAATTTTGGTGAATCCATGAACACCATTGTAGGTGATTAATGGGTTATGTGTAAATTGATGAACACTAGGATATTGGGTGTTAATCTTGTGTAATTTGACAATTTGGAAGTGATTTCAGAAATCTAGAAGCTAACAATCATGTAAAATGTTGATTGAGGTGAAATTAGGGCTAAATGATAAGCTAGAAACTTGTCATATAATCATGTGAAAAATCTGCCCTTAAGGTGTTTGTGAAAATGCCTCAAAGAAGGCTTAAAATAGAAATTTAAAGATTTAACGCATAATTATGATGTTTCGGTGTATTATGCGAAGTAAGGTTTAAAGAGAGTTCTAAACATGTCTTGAATTGAACTCTATAGGGAAGGATACCGGAACGTCGAGTGGACAAGCCGGTGGTGATTTGCGGTTGAAGGGCGTACACTAAGGTATGTAACTTGATCCGTTACATTTAATGAATTATTACTAAACTATGCGTTGTTGATTATATGTTGAGTTGATTGTGGCGATCTTGTTCGTTACTTAATTCGTAGGTTAAGAATTGGATTGTAGTCGTTTGGTAGTCATCAAAATGGAGGATTTCCATAGATGAACCAAACGGGTCAAATAATGATACATGTAGTAATAATAGTGTAAGTAGATAGAGATGGCAAAAATGACCACAAGAGCACGAAGCCATAGTGTTGGTAATGAAGTGCCGGTGATCAGAAGCCGGAGGTTGGGTAACAAGTGCCTTAGGCTTACTAGTCGAATGGTAGTAAAATAAATATAGTTGTAATGGGTCGAATAAATGCATAGTGACATTTAGTTGTTCGGTCCGTAAGTTAAATTTTCGGTATCAAATTTTTTTTAGTCATGTCGGTAATGAATTTACAGATGTATAGGAAAAAGAATCACCTAAAACGGACTTACGAGTCAAAAGTTATGGCCAAACGAAGTTAAAACTTGAATTTCCGGATCTGGCAGAAAAATGCAGCTCAAAAACATCAACTGCTGAAAAACCTTACATGCCGCGCCACGCGACAGGATCATCACGATCCTCCGCGACTCGCGGGAGCCGCCGCGCCACGCGAAGCGTTAACCAAATCCTGCCGCGACACGCAGCAGGATATTTTCTGAAAAATTGTTTGTTTTTCATGTTTTGATTCTAGGACTTGTTTGTATTATACAAATTGTTGTCAAAACTAACGTTTTGGATGGTTTTGACCTTAGGTAAAGTGGGAACTGTCCGGATGGTGATCAAGCTAAATGTCGAAGAACCGAACACTACTTTTGAAGCTTCCGCAATGTTTTAAATCTTTGATAGACTATGTATATGGGTTGTAAAAAATTTCTAAACAACTTTTGAAACGTTTTATCTTAGTCGTTAGTTGACTAAGCTTTGATGCTATTTATGAACTTCTTTAATGAAAGTATGTTACTTAAGCAATATTTGTTGGAAATAGTATAATCTATTTCTAAAATCAAGTCAAATTAGATGGGTGTTAAAAAACCCGGATCCACTATGGGCTGGGTTCCTAAATCTAACTGATCCCGCTAATCGTGCAGGAACAGCTGTGGAGGACTACCGTGCGCCTCTGGTACATGGATAGTGGCTGTTCCAGGCATATGACGGGAGACTTGTCTCAACTGGTCAATGTAAAAGAATTTGACGAGGGATATGTCTCTTTTGCGGGAGGAGAATTAGGAAGAATCACATTGAAAGGAACAGTGAAAAACGGTGTTTTAAGCTTCGAAAATGTAAATTATGTCCCAGAACTGAAACACAATCTGTTGAGCATTTCACAAATTTGTGATCGAGGAAATTCAGTTCATTTTACAAAGAAAGGATGCTACGTATTGAAGCCCGGGATTGTCATTCCTGAAGATTGGTTTTTGATGACAGCTGAGAGACGGGGAAATGCTTATGTCATTGATATGAACAAGAAGCCGTGTGAAGAAGTTACTTGTCTATTTTCGAAGATTCCAGAACATGATGGTTTATTGTGGCATCGTCGCCTTGGACATGTGAATATGAAGAACTTGAATCGTCTTGCCAAAGGTCAACTGGTCCGTGATCTACCAATCAAAGACTTTATGTTGGTAGAAAAGTATGTTGCTTGTGCAAAGGGAAAAGCACATCGAAAGCCTCATAAATCCAAGCCTACACCCTCAACCAAAGTTGTGCTTGAATTACTTCACATGGATCTCTTTGGTCCAATAAATGTGTTAAGTATTGGCAAGAAGGCTTATTGTCTCGTGATAGTCGATGATTTCTCATGCTACACCTGGGTGTACTTTCTAAGTCACAAGAATGAGGCTGCAGGTTTGATCAAACAATTCATTACTTTGGTGGAAAATCAAGCCAGTATGAAAGTAAAGGCTATTCGATCAGACAATAGGACGGAATTCAAAAATGTCACCTTGGATACATTCTGTGCTGAAAAGGGAATTGAACAACAGTACAGTGCACCACGAACTCCACAACAAAATGGAGTGGCTGAAAGACGAAATCGTACTCTTATAGAGGTTGCGCGTACTATGCTGGCTGATTCGAAGCTTCCTAGTTTCTTTTGGGCTGAAGCTGTTAGCACGGCTTGTTACGTCCAGAATCATGCTTTAGTAAACAAAAGACATATGAAAACTCCTTATGAGATTCTGGAAGGACGTAAACCTTCGGTTTCACACTTTCGCATCTTTGGTTGTCCACGTGTGTTACTACTTATGGACGCTAATGGAAAGTTTGAAGTCAAAGGGGACGAGTGTTATTTTGTTGGATATGCTAAAGGTTCAGCCTATAGAGTATATAACAAGGTAACTAAAAAGGTCATCGAGTCGTGCAACATTGAATGGCTTGAGGAAAATACTACGGACGCTAGAGTTGGACCAGATTGGTTATATGATTATGCTGAATTATTTAAATCGTTTAACATTTTGTCAAGTGTCCCTACAGCTGCAGGTGTGTCTACTCCCAAACAACCGTTGTCTTTTGGTGATACTGAAGAAGAAGAACAGGCTGAAGGAAGGTCAAGAAATCATACCATTGATCCACCGGGAATGGTTTTCACTCGGCACCCTACGCCTCAGCAAATGCCCCATCAATCCCCTGAAGGTGCTTCATCAAGCGGTGTTGTACCTAGTGGTTCAGGATCTGCACTATTTCCTGAATCCATTCCTGAAGACTGCATCGTTACAACTCCTTTAGTTCACCATACTGCAGTATCTAATGAGGGGGAGTCTAGCAACACCACTGATGATAATCAAAATGCTCCTACTGAAGACGAGACCGTACCTGACATGGCAATTCCTACAAGTGTCCAACGAAATCACCCTATAGAGAATGTGATTGGTCCTGTAGATGCAGGAGTTTTAACCAGGAGCCAATCAATAACCATCAATACATGTTTATATTCTTGCTACATCTCACAAATAGAACCTAAAACTGTTGATATAGCTTTGCAGGAACCAGGCTGGGTAGATGCTATGCATGAAGAGCTGAACCAGTTTGAGAAGCTTGGAGTATGGAAACTTGTCGAGTTACCAAAGGGAAAGCGCAAACTTAGAACTAGATGGGTGTTCAGAAACAAGCAAGACTCTGTAGGGGTTATTGTTCGAAATAAAGCACGACTGGTGGTTCAGGGTTTTCGACAAATAGAGGGTCTGGATTATGATGAAGTATATGCTCCGGTTGCCCGACTTGAAGCCATCCGGATCTTTTTAGCCTACGCGTCATATATGGGGTTCACTGTGTATCAGATGGACGTCAAGACAGCGTTTCTATATGGAGATGTTAGGGAAGAAATCTTTGTTGAGCAGCCACCGGGTTTTGTTCATCCAGATCATCCAGAATATGCCTACAAGCTAGACAAGGCATTGTATGGATTGCACCAAGCACCACGAGCTTGGTATGCTACTCTAACTGAGCATCTTCTGGCTCATGGGTACACACGTGGCACGATAGACCAGACTCTGTTTATCAAGATAGTGGGCAAGGATCAGATCTTGGTTCAAATTTATGTCGATGATATTATCTTCGGATCTACAAGTGAGGGGCTTTGCAAGGAGTTTGAGAGAGTTATGAAAAAGAAATTCGAGATGAGTGCTCTGGGAGAGATGACACTGTTTTTGGGTTTGCAAGTCAAGCAGAATTCTCAAGGAATTCTCATTCGTCAAGGGAAGTATGTGGATGATGTGCTAGCAAAATTTAAACTTGCGGACGCAAAATCGGCCGAAACACCAATGGCAGAGAGACCATTATTGACTGAGGATGCAGAAGGATCCCCTGTTGATCAACGCCTTTATAGGTCTATGATCGGATCGTTGATGTATCTGAAAGCTAGCCGTCCAGACATCATGTTTGCTGTCTGCAACTACGCGCGATATCAGGCTAATCCTAAAACTTCTCATCTTACTGCTGTTAAACGAATCTTTCGGTACCTTAAAGGCCGACCTCGTTTTGGTCTATGGTATCCGAGGGATTCCAATTTTGATCTGTTTGCGTTTTCTGATAGCAACTTTGGAGGCACTGATAGTGACAGGAAATCTACATCAGCTGGATGTCAATTTCTGGGTGACAGGCTCATTTCTTGGCAATGCAAGAAACAACAAACGGTGGCGATTTCCACAGATGCAGCTGAGTACGTGGCCGCCTCTGCATCTTGCTCTCAAGTGTTGTGGATGCAACATCAATTGCAGGACTACGGTTTGACTTATCTCAATACTACTATTTACTGCGATAATGATGCTGCAATACAAATTGTTAAAAATCATGTTTTTCACTCCAAAACCAAGCACATTGACATAAAAGTTCATTTCATTAGAGACTGCTTCGACAGAGGTCTTATTAAACTGGAGCAAATCGATACAGATGCAAATGCTACCGATTTGTTTACAAAACCGGTCAGCAGCTCCAAATTCAAAGTGCTTGTTGATTTTCTGAAAATGATCCGGTATACCGACTGAGCATGGTTGTTTGTTTTTAAGTAAATTTGTTCCTAAAGTTTTCTATTCGTAGGTAGTTTTTATTTATGCACAAATTTAGGGGGAGAAATTTTGAAAAATACAAAAATATTGAAAAATTTTGGAAAATAAAAAAAATGAAAAATTTAAAAATCCAAAAAGAAACATTGCATGACTGGGAAATGAAATGAATTTTCACATTATGGTCGAGGGCTGACTCATGTAAGACCAGTATCGAAATAGTTTGACTCTAGTATGATGTGTTGGTAGGCTCTATCCTTAAAGACTGGAAACATTGGCTGTTCTGCTCAGAACTAAATTAGTACATGACCTCAGGAAAGAAAGTCACTTGGAATTAGCTCATTTCTATTTGAATGTCTGTATGTTGTCCCGATACACACAATTTTGGTCTGACTCTGAAATCTTCTCTGAAAAAGTCATGTATCTCCTCTGCTGCATCCAGATATATGCTGACCTGGAGGTGCTAGGCAACGACAGCTTCTGCTGCATCCAGATACATGCTGACCTAGCTGTGCGTTGTCGCTCTGTAGATCAATTATACACCCGAAAGAGGCCCTCAAGTGCCCAAAAAAACCCAAGAAACCTATATCAAACTGAGAAAAACTCATTTGATCTGTATATTATACCATCTCTGCTTAAGATCTATTCTGTTCTCTTCTCAATCTATTCCTAGCTAAGATTTCAGATATTTGGATTGGACTTGTGAAATATGTGGTAGGGAAGCTACTTGCATGATAGAGTGTGTTGTATATAATTCCGGGATTTGATTAGTATTTGTTTGGGTGTTCATTGTTTAAGAAATCAAAACATGATAAATATTAGTAACAGGCAGTTATATGGTAGAGGTCTAGGGAGATGAGTTTAGGTGGACAAATATACTGGCAATTGTCTAGATCATTCAGAAGTAGATCAGTGTTGATAAGTGTGGTCAAGCCCGAAACCCGTGATTTGATCCCTGAGCAAATTATGATATTTCCTTATTTTATTTTTGTAAATAATATTTCGATATTATTTTTATGTTTGAAGGTTTTTGTTTCATAAAAACATGCTCAGAAAGTTGAAGGGTTATATAAGAAAAGTCTGATTTTTAATTGGATTGCTAAAATAATTAAAATTGTTTATTCAATAAATCCAATTTTAAACGAAGTTGTGGTCTCGAATCGAGACTGTGGTCTCGGCCCAACCTGTTAAAGGCCCGGCCCACAGACTTGGAATATTTAAGGAGATCTCGACTCGAGACCTCATTGTGCACTCGAAAACAATCCTTGTTACACTCAGAACTCTCTCTCACTTTCCGGCGATATCCTTCGTTTTTCCGGCGATACTCCGGTCTCGACTTGCTGTTTTGAGTTTATTGAAGGTAGTTTGATGGATTTAATGATGATTATCTTGAAGTTTTTCAGGTTTTTGAAGATTTGATGAAGAATGTTTGAACATCATATGAATATTTGAAGATGCTCATAAACCCTAAATTTGGATATGTTTTGGTCTTCAAAGAATTTTGAAAGTGTTTTTGGATTTTGATCCAAATTATAACAGATCAAAAGGTGTTTGGGAGATCTCGACTTAGATTGAAGAAAATTTTTAGGGACTCAAGATCTGTGTTTGCGAGTCGCAATCTCATCTGTCTCGACTGAGGTCTCGAGTCGATGTCATATTGGTCTCGAGTCAAAAACACGGTAGTCTCGAGTGATCTTTTTGTCTCGACTTAGGTCTCGACTCGAAACCTCACGGTCTCGACTCGAAACATTATGGTCCCGAGTGACGTCATTGCTGACTTTTGCAATCTGAGTTGTTGATCAATGACCAGCCTGTTGAACGTTGACCAGTTATGTTCACTGTTGACATGATTTGTCTTGTTAATAAATTTCATCAAGTATAAATCCTTATGTGCTTAATGTTTCTGTTGTGTGTAGATATGGATTTAAAGTTTATTTCTACGCATAATCAAGCTGGATACTTAGCTGCTCCTCCAGAGAAGCACAAGAGTTTATATACATCCCTGATTAAAGGGTTGAATAGCTGCCGACTTGTTCATGCACTGAGAGATAATCCAGTTGTCTATGAAGGTCTTGTTCAAGATTTTTGGAAGACAGCAAGATTTGAAGCACAAGGAGCTGATGGAAAGGGAATGATAGAAGCTGAGATTCAGAAGAAGAAGATCGTCATTACTGAGCAAATGATAAGAGAAGTTCTACAGTTTGGTGATACTGAATCTGATCCGATTGAGCTTCCAAGTGATACTAAAGAGGCTATTTTGCCTCGTTTGAGCTACGAAGGAAAATATCTGTCACTCGTTAAGAAGTTTCTGCACCCGTATTGGCGTTTGTTGGCACACATGTTTATCTTGTGTATGACAGAAAATCGAGGGGGAACAGATCAACTGAACATTACGCAAACGGCTGCTTTTGTTGAACTTATTACGAATGAGCCGTTCAACTACTCGAAGTACATTTTTGAAGGGATGAAGAGAAATGTTACTGGAGTTCGAAAAGATAAATTTATTATGTATCCAAGGTTTTTGCAGATGATTTTCAATGCTCGTTATTCTGATTTGACGCGATCCGGTGACACCTTGGAGCTAAAACCTATGGGTCCTTCTTGTTTTGGTGCTCTCACCACTAAGAAGGGTACATAAAAGAAGTTTGAGGGGTTAATTCCTTTGGAGAAATTTGGTCAGTTTGAAGAGACTGAAGTTGTAGCTGCTGATCCAGTGATAGTACAACCTGTTCCAGTGAATGCAATGGTTGATGAAGAACATGATGTTCAGGGTGCAATTGTTAATGAGCCTGAGACAGAGATTTTAACAATCAACTCTGACGATGAGGGCATAGAGATTATGTGTGATTCAGGAGATGATGAAGAGCTTCCTCCTGAAAAGGAAGCTGATGTTGCTGTTTCTGCTGTTCCTTCTGTGATTACTGCTGAAAATTTGGCTTTGTTGTTAAAGTCTGTGACTGATAAGATGGGAAATCCTCCTTCTAATCTTACAGTATCCAATGAAGAGCCTAGTGAGAACCCAAAGGATCTTGATTCATTGCCATTGAAGTGAAAAAGGAGGGATCCTCGACTCGGAATGTATGTTGAACAAAACAAAGATCAATCCATGAATGTTGCTGAAGATGATGATGGCTTATATGACTTTGATTTTGAGAAAAGTGTCACTGAAACCACCACCACTACTGAAGATAGCTTTGAGTTAAACACGGACACTCAAAGAAATGTTTTGGAGACCACCACTGCTGATGTTCAAGTTACAAATGTTAATAATGATACTGTTGTTAAGTATAGCATTCCTGCAGATATATATTGACAGATGTTGGACATAATATTGTGTTTACACAAGACAAAATCTACTCCCACATCTAAACAAGCAGATGCTCAAATTTTGTTGGAACCTTGAGGTTTATACATAGAGAAATACAATAATATAGGGTTGATCTTGTAATGTTTACTTAGTTACTTTTTGGGTCGCATATATGTAATGGGTTTTAAGGGATCTTGAGTGGGCCTAGGGATGGTTTCGACCCACCCTAGTTAGTATATAAGTAAACCCTCATTATGTTTAGAGGGTTGATCAGTTTGTTGATGGTTAGAGGCCACTCGAGATCCTGTTCTTGTCTTGTATCAGTCATCGGCTCAAGGTGAATGCAAGAAAGTGTTTTGATTTGCTTATTGTGACTATTCTACTTTATAGTTTTCTTGAATCCGCTTGTGTTTGGTTTCCGCACTTACACAAGTTAACGTTGATATCATTGAAAGATCCTCTCGGGTTTTACAAATTTTATTTGTCAAAAGTTCAAACACTGTTGCATTAACAACTGCTGACTTATTGGTCTCTCAAATCCTTACCTTTTCTTTACCCTTAACTACTGTTGTGCTCAAACATCTGCTTTCTAAAGTCTGTCCACTGCTGAAAGTCAACCCCTGCTCTCTCACATTCTTGATAAGCACTGTTGTTCAAAATCCGTGTTTTATCCACTGATATGCTATCCACTGATAATAAAATCACCCACTGTTCCATTTGTTACCGTTGTAACTACTGATGGGTGATCCATCAGTGGCTCTCAAAACAACTGTCCTCCATTACTTAACCTTTCATTAGGGGTTGGCACGTGTTCAGTTTTTAGCCATCAGATTGTTGTAACCGCTGCCACATCAGCATTCACTTTTTCCCTAAATAAAACCCTGACCAAAACCCCAAACAGGGTTTTACTGTCGAATTGAATTCCAAAAATTCTCTTCTCAAAGCAGTTTCCAACTCTTCATTCCAAAATCATTCTTCGATCTTCTTCATCAAAATGACGAAATCAAAATCAAAATCATCTTCTTCCTCTGCCTCCATAGACGCCACTCAAATGGCCGCTGAACCCATCGAAATACCATACAAAGCCCCTCACAACTACTTGGGTCTACTCACAAAACCCACTACCACCAAGACCTTCGATTCCATCATCGACACTTTATCTGCATCAAAGTACAAAACTTTGCTAACAACAGATGCTCCCATTTAGCAACAAACCCAGAGAGAGTTCTGGAAAAATGCTATTCTTGAAAAACAAGATAACATCGTCATAGCCAATAACTCCTCTATACAGGGCAAAGCGATTGAAATTACTCCACAATCCATTTCGGAAGTCTTTAAACTCGATGATCAGAAAGGTAAAACTTCTTTTTCTAAAACCGAGTTGAAAAATGATTTCTTGAATAGAGGGTATGCAGAACAACCAAAAAGAGATACCTTACAAAAAGGCTATTTCCCTTCTGCACCAAGGTTTCTATTTCACACTCTTTTGATGTGTGTTTCAAATAAAACAACTGCTTTTAATGAAATACCATTAAAGATCCAATGTCTGGGATATGCTATTCTAAATAATGAAAATTATAATTACTCTTAGGAGATCTTTAATGACTTGATAAAAAATGTTGATAGCAAATCATTTTTGCTTTTTCCAAGGTTTTTAATCTACTATTTTGAACAAAAATTTGGAAAAGAAGATGAAAATTTGCTCAAACAAGGTACCTATTTTCAAATAAATGGTTTAACACCTGAGACATTCTCAAGAATGTTAACACCTTCAAAAACAAAAGCAGAGGTACCTGAGCAGAATTTAGCAGATGACACTGCTCCTTAGGTATCGGCTGCTGAGCCCACTGCTCCAGGTGATCATAGCAGCACAACCTCTGCATTGAAACCCACACCTGCTATTACCAAAAAGACCAAAAAGAAAACATCCAGAAAGCCCCCCAAACCCAAAACAAAGGCACCTCTGGAAGATGAGATCCCAGAGCCACTGCCGGTGACAACACAAATGTCACCATTAACCACTGCTGTTACTTCCTCACAGCAGATGGAAGAAAGATCTCCACCATTGCCTCAAACTCCTCCTGCATCCTCACAAAAGGATCAGGTTGTAAACACAGGGTCCCCACAATATGAAGCTCTGGATTCAATTGGATCCATCTTCCTCAGTCCTAATCCCAAGGACATGTATCTTTCAACTCCCTTATCTTCACCCCCCACATTGCCACCATCCATAATACCTTTGTTGCATGCAGTTGATATAACTCAGACATAAACCAGTTCCTCTCAATCACCTATCACTGAGAGTATACTCCCACAAGTGACTGGGTCTGATGTTTATACCTCTGTTATCCCAGCAACAACTGAGGAGGTTACACTACAGGAGTTATAAATAATTTCTGTCAGTAATTCAAGTGGAGCAGCAACTACAAATGTTGGATCAACAGATCTACATTTGGCCAATTGTTTCATTAGTAAGACTCCCTTGAAGGCAATTCCTACAATAGCACCTATGATAACCACCGGTGAGTATGTATTACCCTCTGGCATTCTCAAAAGGTTATCAAGTGCTGAAGGAAGAAGTCCCCAGTACCAAGAACAAGGGGCATCAATGAATGACTTTTGGGATTCAGTTCCTAAGTCACACATTGGTATAACCACTGCTGGTGGGGAATCAGATGATCCCATTAACTTGGGTGATGATTTAAAATATCAGGAATTGACGGGCAGAGTTGAAAATCTTAAACTTTAGTTGCTGAAATAAAGGATATGGTGCAACAGCTGTTAAAAGCTCAAAAAGCACAATCCACTGCTATTCCAGCTCAAGCACCTGCACAACCTGCACCTGCTGCAAATGAGCTATGGAATGTATTCCAACCCCTGCTTGAAAAACAAAAACAAATGGCTGATCAGCAGCATGCAATACATGTACAAATGCTGACAAACATGGTGGAGTCAAGGTTTAAAGATACTCAGTCAGACATCAAAGCTATCAAGGCTCATATCCAAAGTACCACTGGAAAAGTTCCTGCCACTGTTCTCTTCATGAATGAACCCTTTCCAGATAATGCCAAAAAGGGGGAGAAAATCAAGTGGAAGAAGAAGGGAATTAAAGATGGTATCTATATTGAACCTGAAAAAGATAGCCAGACCAAAGCTACTGTATCAACACACACCACCTCAGCACACACCACCACAACCACTGCTCTACCACCATCATCATCTATGATCACATCACCACTACCAAAACCAAACTCACCACCAAAAACAACCACCCCATCATCTCCTCCTGCCAAAAAGCATAAGACAACAGATGTTACAACATCTATTGTAATGACAACAGTGGTTGAGACACCAGTTGTTTTAACAACTGTTTGTCAGACACCTTCCACCACTCAAATCACATCCACTTCAAACACATCATCAAATAACAAATCACCACCTGCTCAAAAGCAGAAGACAATTACTGACACATCAGTAGTTGTAATGACAACAAAGGTTGAAACACCAGTTGTTTCAACAGCTGTTAGTCAACCATCTACCACTGCTCTCAACATTCCTACAACACAACCAAAATTCCCTTTACCCATAAAGCTTTACTCAAGAAAAAGGAAAACAACTCAACCAAATAAGGACAAATATGATCCTATTGCTGCAAAATATCCACTGGAACTGGAAGCTGTAAAAAATGAGATGAGACAATTCTACACCGAGGATGATCCTTCAAACAGAAGATTTCCTTCATTCATAGGCTTCATTGTCCCAGAAAATATGGATGAATATCTCAAGCTCAAAGCAAGGCAGGCTAAGATAAGAGCCAAGATTGAATGTGAAGGTCAAAGTGACGAAGCCATTTCTGAAAAATTGGAATTCTTGCTCACTAAAGTCAAGCATATGGAAGACTATGCACAAGATCTAAGCAAAGAAAAAGCAGATCTACGAAAAGAAATGAGAAAAGAATATCTTGCATACATCATGAAAGAAAAATTCTATCCTGCTGAAGAAAAACAATTTGAAGAATGGCCAATAGTTGCTTTAAAGCATGAGGCAAACAGAATTGAAAGGATAAAAAATGATCCAAGAAAGAAAAAGACAGCTCCAAACTGGAACAAATACAAAAAGCTCATTGCGGACCTTACATCTGAGTACAAAAGGAAGAAGCAGGAGCTGGTGGATGCTAAGGTGGATACTGCTGAAGCCATAGCAAAATGGACAAAGCAGTATACCGATGAGGCTTATGAAAGGCTTAAGAAAAGGAGGATAACAGCCTCAAACACTCCAAACAAGCCAGACTACAAAAAGCTAGAACAGCAGATTAGTGCTCTTAAATCACTGATCACATCAGCAGATAACCCTATCCTTGTGAAAAACCAAGAAAAAGGAAAACTGTTGACCAGTGAAGAAGAAAAAGAAAAGGAAGCTGAGTACTTTACAGAAGCCATCAAGAAAATGGATCTAAAAGAAGATAGCTCAGTGAAACTTCAAAACCTTGTCAAAAAGGTATTAACCAAACCTGCATCTCCAAACACTTCAGCAGACATGACAGTCATTGAAAAAGAGACTGCATAAGATGTAGCTGCAGCAAATGATGTCATCAAAATGGCCTTCAAACAAATGTCTGCTGAAAGTTCACAACTTTTCACAAGGCTAATATCTCCAAACTCATCTCTAAATAAATCTCTCCCAAGAAACCCATTGGGTTCAAAAGTACTAAAGTGGATGTCTGATCAAAAGACCCATGTATTGACCCTGGTCAGATCCAATGGTGAAGTGAAGTACATATCAAGGAAAGAAGCACTAGGTCTTGGTGTTGAAGATTTGCAGGATCTCCTTGAACTTACACTGTGCAAGGATGAGGATGACTCAAGTTCCAAGGACTTCGAAGAAGAATTTAAAAGACAAGTTAAGGAACTTCTGATGAGAAATAAAAATCCAGAATAATGAAGGGTTTTGGCATTATCTGTTCCAGGGGGAGATTGTTGGGATTGAACCCTACCAGAGGAACAGATAATGAAAGACAAAACCGGATCACTACAGTGGATTAGTCATAAAGCAGCTGTTTACATTAAGCTTTCCCCTTGACAGTGACACCAACATCTGATATGCTCGAAGTACTGCCCTTATCAACAACTGCTGATCCTATAAACTACTGTTAAGCCAAAGCACTGATGAAGTTTAAAGGCTGAAGCTCAATCTGCTGACGGAATCCAAGCACTGCTGAAGAATTAAAGCACTGCCCATTCAAGGTCTGATCATCCTTTGAAGAAAGCATTGATGCTCAAACAACAGTGGTTGACTACATCAGTGGAATGAAGAATCAGTGTTTATACATCAGTGTTTAGAATGCAATCAGTGTCTGTATGGTCAGTAGTTATAGAACAGTAGATAGAGTTTGTTAGTTTGTTAGATGTCGCTTTCATGGTGACGTCAGCAGAGATGCCTCAGTGGTTTGGTTTGCCTACAAATGGAGCAGTACCCTGTACTGTTACATCTGATTGACTGAGTGAGTTTTTCTCCTCTAGTCCAATCCTTTCATCTTGTACAATCAACCTTGGAGTATCAGGCTGAGGGGGAGTTTAGTTTTGTAAGCATGCTTTGTAATCTTTTGATTTACTTTGTAATCTTTCAACTGATGCAAATCATGTGTTTCTCAAATCTATTTTCTCTTTGATTGTGTTTACAAAGTTTGGTTTCATTTCCGCTGCACTAAATCTCAATTCATATGTTCAAATTATGCAAACAAACACAATCATGACAGCCTCCGATCCTAACAGCAATCAACAAACCTGCGATGTTTTTAGCGTAAGATTTTAGATCATTATAACGCCACCGTTGGTGGAAGTAACCGGACCGTGCATCAAATACGGTCTAAATGGATACCGATGATGACGAAAATAAACTATTTCAACGTCCTATACCAACAAGCGATAAAAATTCTATTTTTTAACGTTGTATATTTTTTAAATTTGTTTACTAAGTTCATATGTTTTTAACACTTGTTATTTTATAAATTGTAGGATCGCACACGAGAAAGCGGGTGTAACGATCTCAACGTGATGAAAATCGCTTTAAAGGATTTTCAAAATAAATATGCGAGCGGTTTTCAACATGTCGAGGCATGGGAGGTCGTTCGAAAACACGAAAAATGGGCCCAAGTCCCATTGTTGGGTGGGGAAGGGGAAGGTTCGGCACAAAAAAGAAAGTCCGTTGACGTGGACCCTTCCATACCCGATATGAACGAAGACCCCTAGCCACAAAGAACACAACGGCGAGACAAGCGTCAAGCGACATCGTTCGAGGGCTCGGTCGAGTTGGCGGCACAATTCAAAGAGTACACCGCCATGAAAGAAGCGAAGCACGCAATTGAATTGGAGGCGATTGAATTGAGGAAGAAAAGAGAGTCGAAGGCTCGCGATCTCATAACGGAACAACGCGAGACGATGAGAAACTACGCGCACGATCGAGATATGAAAACATTCCTCAAGCCGCACGACGATGCTCCGCCGGAAATGTTGCCGTTCATCCCCGCCCGAAAGCGCAAGATCGCTAACAAGTACGGGTGGCCGTGCAATTTCTAAAATTTTTAAGTAGTATTGCGATGTAATTTTTATTTTATTAAATGAAATGTAATTTTTTATTTTAAATGAAATTATGTTTTACTTTTTATAAAAATATTTTCTTAATTAAAAAAATAAAAAAACAAGTCCCCCAAGAGAGGAGTGCCGCCATCAAATTGAGGGTGTGGGGAGAGTTAAGTGGGGAGTTGACGTGGTGCGTGCTGATTGGCTGTGGGTAAGAGAGGCCACTCCCCACTTAGAGGAGTGCCCCTTACACCCTAAAAGGATCAAGAAAGCTACTCAATATTAATATTACTCTTCTACATTGGGCTTCTACCATGGGCCGCCCAGCATGCAATTATGTGAGTATTTCACATTGGGCTTCTACATGTATTGAGACGTCAGGGAGTTGATGGATTTTTGGGATCAATTAATTCAATTGAAAACCCTAAAAAATTCTTAAATTTTTGGGGGACGCACGATCAGACACATCGACAACAGGGATTTGACGGCAGCAAGAGGTGGCAACAATCGTATTTTTTGACGGCAGTGGAGTAAAAGAATTCAAAAGGAACTTTTGTTTGGCGCAAGAAAAAGAAGGTTATTATTATTATTTATTTCGATTTTGAATATATTAGTTCACAACCCGGGTAGATTTAAACACTAAACTTTGTTCTTTATATTTTTAAACATGATATATCCGGTTATATTGAACATTGTTTATGGTTTTTATTTACTATGAGTAGCTAAACTTTTTTATGGTTGTCTAGGGTTGATGAACTAGATGATTGTTTGAATGATTAACTTTTGGTTTTGAATGAATGTGATGATTTATAAGTTATAATTTTTGAACCTGATTCTAAATATTTGTGTGTTGGTTTTGAGTGGTTTGATAATTTATTTATTGGTTCCATTACTCTAGATACTTAGAAATATACTTTAGAGCCGGGAGTCAGTCTAGGTTGTAACCTTTCAGTCTAGGCCTTGAAAGTGAGAAATCTAATTCAAGTGTAATAATTATTAAAACCAATTAATTAAAACGTGCAATCTTTTCTAGAGGTGAGAAATCTAATCTAGAATTGCTAGGTTATTAGCTGGACGTTGTCTGGCAGTTTGGGTGGCCGATAACTCGGGTTCATCTGTTTATTCGCGTCTAGAGTTTCCTAGGGTCTCGGTGTTCTTAGTTATTTTTGCTTCATAATTTGAGGGTTTTAGTAAATAAATTACTTAATACCTGATAGTTGTGGGACTTGGTGCTCGATAACTCGAGTCAGTCCATTTTAGCACTTCATCACTTGTCATACTGTCAAGTTCGGTTTACCTTCCAGGGGTTTATCGAGTTAGGCAGAGTCTTCATTCGAAACCAAGGTTAGGATTTTATTCATGAGTCTAGGGATTCTTGCCTAGGTAACCTATTTTTCTCATACTTGAGTTCCAGTCCAGTCTCTAGTTGTTTGCGCTTGCTGCTGTTTGGTCGTCTATTTATTTAAATTGCTTTTTAGTTTAAAAATATTTTTCTCAAAACAAAACCAAATTATTAGGCTAGGGGTCGATAGAGGTTTAGTATCAAGAGTCACTAGATTGTGTCCACGGTTCGATACTCGGACTTACTTGTTTTACTACTTACGACCGGTACACTTGCCGGTAGTGTGTGGTTTACGGGTTTTTCCAAATTTTAAAACTTGTTGAATTTAATTAATACATATTTCACACATCATTGTGCTTGCCTGATTCCTCTACTAGCCACCGCAAATAGCGGCCACATCGTCGTTTGCTACTTGTCTTAAAGATATGTCTCGTATAAAACTTCTTATGCATTTAATAAAAAATGAGGCGGGAGACTATTCCATTCAAAGTAACAAGGATTCGATGTTAAAACAACTTTGGGGTAATGATTATGTGTCCATATGTGTATGTGTATGTGTATGTGCATGTGCGTGCGTGCGCTATGTGTATGTGTATGAGTATGTGTGTTTTATATGTATGTGTATGTGGATGTGTATGTATTTGTGATGTGTGTACTTGTTAGTGTACGTTTGTGTGTAAGTGTTCGTATATATGTCTATGTGTTAGGATTGAACACACACACTAAAGCAGTAAATGAACACGAAGATTTAAGGTGGTGCGGTCGGCAGACCTACGTCCACTGTGATGTAACTAGGGCTTATTTATTATTTGGGTGCTATCGGATCCTGAAAAATCCTGAGAACACACTTTCTCCATTACTAACAAGAGATTCTTTAAAGAGACTTTTCCATCTGGAATGTTAGTCTTTTAAACCCGCTGTCGCCGTGAAATTGTAATTGAAACATGCCCGTGCTCCCCCTGTCACGATGTCCCCCCGACTGGTTTGACTTTCCAAACTCGTTCATCCTGAATCTTCCCTATGACTTTAGGTTTCTCTATTGGGTAGAAATCTTATTCGAATCCAAACTTGTTTACGTTTCAGCGTAATTAATAATAATACAATTGCAAGATTTATGAATAGTTCTTATTTTTTTTTGGAAACATGGCCTTCACTTGCACATATATAGTTGATTTTTTTAATCTTTGTAATTAATTTTTACATATGTACTGTTGGTGTACGTACTCACATATGTGTACGTATTAGTGTACTTATGTGATGTATTGTCACACCCCAACCGATGGCGGAATCATCGGGGTATGGCACTGAGCGAAACAGATTGTCCAGAAGTTTCCATAACAATTATCATTACCAATCAATTTAAAATAACATGTCCCATACCATGCCTCAAAAGGTAAACACATTATTATAGATAAATCTAGTCAAGTAGTTATGTTCCGACAACTCAGATTTATACATAAATGGTTTATTTGTTGGTTTCTAGGACACCGTCCCTAGCTTCAATTTCATCACCAGCACACAAAGCATGTAAACATCCTAAGCACCTGTCACATACGTTAAAATAAAGTCAATACATATAATGTAAAGGTGAGCATACAAGTTTGATAATAACATATAGAGTTCGAATTCGTTACGCATAACCAGCACGTACACATAGTGAAATGAAGCATGTTAGTTATCGACATAGATCCATCGATACCAATGACTGCGGGTTGACTGCCCGAGGCAGTTCGCAATACATGATTACCACCGTAATCCATGCAAGTAATTGTCCTTAACAACCCCCGTGTGAACGGGTGCTGAGTCCAAACTATAGTACTATCGTTGCTAAGGCAGGTAGACAGCATTCCATGTGTAAACATAACAAACAAGCATTCATAAGCCACGTATAACATGCATTAACGGTTAGCGTTCAAATAGTATTGAGTAGTGTGTTTGATGTGATTTGAATAGTTGTAAGGTATGTAACACCCAAAAGTGCTTAAAGCAAAAAGTGATCGAGTATACTCACAGCGGTTGATGGATTGAAGGGAGCGTTTAGCGAGTAGAGTTAGCCTGAATGGATTTGATAGTATAACGATAAGTGACGCCTAAAACGATGCAAAGTGTGAATGGGTCGGTTAGCAGTTCGGTCGGATGGTAATCCGATCGGACGGCTTGTCCGTGCGGATGGCAATCCGTTCGGGTGGTCATCCGGTCGGATGGTAGTCCGGTCAGATGTCTATTCGAGTGGATTGTTTCTCCCTAAGAGATGAATGTGTTTGTGTATGATGGTTTGACTTTTGAAGTTTTCGTTGTAGTATTTGAAAACCATTGAAGTACCTTTACCCCTCAGGTCGGTCGATCGGACGACTGTTCGATCGGACGGCAACCCGATCGGTTAGGTATTTTTAATGATTTGTAGTGATTTGCCTTGGATCGGACAGGTGTTCGATCGGACAGGTCAACAAGTCAAAAACTTAATGATTTGCTGACCGATCGGTTGGCAAGTCAACAATAGTCAACAACTTTAATGAAATGCAAGGGATCGGATAACTGATCGATCGAACACTAATGCTGTTCGATCGGCCAATCATGCATGAACAACCATGACAATTTCTTAGCAAGGTGTCACCTGATCGGACGGCTGTTCGATCGGGTGGCACTCCTAGTGCATTGAACATGTTGAAAAAATCGATTAAGTATTGAAGTATAGTATCTCATGATCCGAAGAGTAATCTGACCGGACAGTAGTCCGATCGAATCAACAGTTCGTTCAATACTAATCTTCAAAATAAATTGATTAAGTGTGGGACCATGTGTTAGCCGATCGGCTGGCCAGTCGATCGGCTGACTGTCCGATTGGCTGGCTGTCCGTTCGGACAGCAGTCCGATCGGTCAGCACTCTGACCTGATCAGCCTATTCGTCTAACACTTGATTGTTCTATTTGCTTGTCGTTTTATTGAGGTATTTTGGCAACGAATCGAACCATAGATCCCTCGTCCATACTTGTTTCCCCTGGTCGGATAGGAATCACCCAAATCCGGCTGGTGAACTGTTCGGAACGGAGTTTATCGCCTAACCCGAAGTCAGTTAACCTCGTGGATAGAATCCGGATCTTGAGCCATGAAACCACCGGAGTGATTTGTAAGCCGGCACAGGCTCCGCTTCTATCGGTTTGAAGACTTTGAGTGAAAAAGAGTTGAAAGAAAGTTGGAAAATCCATCTTTCAATCCCTTTCACCGGGTATATGTTTAGATCTATGAAAGATCTTTGTTTGTTTTCGTGGAAATCGGCTAGATCCAAGTTATTCTTGGTGGGTTGAGGTCAAAACATGAAGTTCTTCAAGAACCCATGATGACATCATCCTTGAACACTTGAATCTTGGTGATTTCACGGTTAAAAGTTAAGATTTGAAAGATAGAAAGGTGTAGGAGTGCGTGTAGATGAAGAAAGTACAAGGTTTAGGACGAAATCTTACCGGAATCGAGAGGAAATCTGAGAAAAGGATGAACTAAGCGTGCTGGTCGAACAGAGGTTTCCAAAAGTGGAAAAGATGACAATGACAGGGGTATTTATAGGATGCCAAAAGGGGAAAGCGTTGGCCGATCGGCCTGGCACCTCGATCGAACAGCCTGCCCGATCGGACAGCAGTCCGTTCGGCTGGCTGTTCGATCGGCTGGTAGCCTGATCGATCAGCTGCACGTTTCGTGTGTTCAGTGCGACGATTTGTGATATTTCGATTTTGGTTGCGAGCGGTTCAATACGATAGCGTTTCCTAGTCCAATTACTTTTAATCCCAACCACTCATATCTCGCACTATCCTTTCTTCACTACTTACCACAGTTCGATTGTGATTCGAGTTCGATGTCGATTGAGTTCGATTGCATTTGATTGATTACCACAACATAACATAAATAAACATGCACAGATAACACGTAAGGCACACACACACGTATAGCAATATTCCGAATGCGTATTTCGAGTTGAGATTTGATTCGATGTCGATTTGATTAGCATACTTTGATTATCGTTTCGTTAACTTTATCGTATTGTTACTTCCTATAATTCATATTTGTTGGTCGATTAGATGGCGATTGTAATACATCGATTGTTGTAATTATTGACACTTACTCCACATAATACAACTAAATTACACACTTAAAAGAAATTCTCTACAAGCCGGGTCGCGCGAAATCGGTCGTTGACTTTGACCTTGACTTTAACTTTGACTTCCCGAAAACACGGGGTGTTACAGCCTCCCCTTGTTTAGGGAATTTCGTCCCGAAATTAAGCTGAAAGTCGTACAGCACCGTGAATCACGTGGAGAACTTTCTCTTTCTAGACTTTCTCCTTAAACAACTGCGGGTACTTCGCCTTCATGTCGCTTTCGAGTTCCCAAGTGAACTCTACGCCTCGTTTGCCTTCCCCTCGGACTTTCACCATAGGAATGCGAGAGCGTCTGAGCTGCTTGGTTTGGCGATCCATGATTTCGACAGGCTTCTCCACGAAGTGTAATGTTTCGTTCACCTGCAGGTCATCGAGTGGAACGTGTAAGTCGTGGTCGGCTAGGCACTTTCGGAGGTTTGACACGTGGAAAGTCGGGTGGACGTTACTAAGCTCCTCCGGTAGTTCGAGTCTGTAGGCGACTTTTCCAATCCTTTCCAGAATCTTAAAAGGTCCAACGTATCGAGGCGCGAGCTTCTCTTTCTTGTCGAATCGGACCACACCCTTCCAAGGCGATACCTTTAGGAGTACGTAGTCACCAACGTCAAATTCAAGGGGCTTGCGTCGTCTATCGGCATAACTTTTCTGTCGATTCTGAGCTTTTACCAGGTTGTCTCAAATTTGGAAAATTATGTCTGTCGTTTCTTGTAATAGCTCTGGATCGGTTAATTGTGAATCCCGATCTCGTGCCACACAATAGGCGATCGACATCTTCTTCCGTATAAAGCCTCAAATGGTGCCATTTGGATGCTTGCATGATAGCTGTTGTTATACGAGAATTCGACTAATGGCAAATATTTATCCCAATTACCACCGAAGTTTATGACACACGAACGGAGCATGTCTTCAAGAGTACGAATCGTTCTTTCAGTCTGACCGTCGGTTTGAGGGTGGAAAGCGGTACTTAGATTGAGCGATGTACCGAGTGCCGTTTGAAACGTTTCCCACAGTCGCGAGGTAAACCGAGCATCACGATCAGAGATGATGTCACGAGGCGTCCCATGATTACAAATGATCTCGTCGGTGTAGATTCGGGCTAATCGTTCTACCTTGTAGTCTTCCCGTATTAGTAAAAAGTGAGCTGATTTAGTCAAACGGTCAACCACAACCCAAATGCTGTCGTAACCTGATGACGTGTGTGGTAGCTTGGTGATGAAGTCCATAGCTATACTCTCCCACTTCCACATGGGGATCGGTGGTTGTTCGAGTAAGCCAGAGGGTCTTTGATGTTCAGCCTTGACTCTTGCACATGTTAGGCATTTTCCAACGTAGAGAGCAATATCCCTCTTCATGCCCGGCCACCAGTACTTATAGCGAAGATCCTGGTAAATTTTGTCGGCACCGGGATGAATAGAATACCGGGATTTGTGGGCTTCGTCCATCAGGATTTGTCGCAAATCGGTCCGTTTGGGGATCTAAATTCGGTCCAGAAAGTGGAATATCCCATTTGACTTGCTCACCAGTTGGGCTCCATCGTTGTAGATTCTTTCTTTCTTCAGAGTGCGTTCGTTGAAACACGCATGCTGAGCTTCGCGAATGAGAGTCTCGAGGTCGTATTGGGTTTGAACATTACGAGTGCTAAGCAGATAGCTCCGTCTGATGAGTGTGTCAGCAACAACATTCGCCTTGCCTGGGTGATAATGAATCTCACAGTCATAATCGTTGAGAAGTTCTACCCATCGGCGTTGACGAATATTAAGTTCCTTTTGATTAAAGATATGTTGTAGGCTCCTATGATCGGTGAAGATCGTACACTTGGTACCATACAGGTAGTGTCGCCAAATCTTTAACGCAAAAACAACTGCGCCTAGCTCGAGATCATGGGTTGTATAATTCTTCTCGTGGATTTTGAGCTGATGAGATGCGTAAGCTATAACCTTGTCCCGCTGCATAAGGACACAACCGAGACCGAGGTTGGAAGCATCACAGTAGACAATGAAATCGTCGTTTCCGTCGGGTAATGTGAGAACAGGAGCATTGCAGAGCTTGTGCTTGAGGGTTCGAAAGGCAGACTCTTGTTCAGTTCCCCAAACAAAAGGCTTGTCTTTATGCGTGAGAGCGGTAAGCGGTGCAACGATCTTTGAGAATCCTTCGATAAATCGTCGATAATAGCCCGCTAGTCCGAGAAAAGAACGGACTTCAGACGGGTTCTTTGGTGTAATCCAACTCTTAACGGCTTCAATCTTCGCGGGATCATCGTGAATACCTTGACTATTAACAATGTGACCCAGAAATTGAACCTCCTCCATCCAGAATTCACACTTGGAGAACTTGGCATAGAGTTGGTTCCCCTGGAGTAGCTCGAGAACCAAACGTAGATGTTGCGCGTGTTCGGCTTTCGATTTGGAATAGATCAAGACATCGTCGATGAACACGATGACGAAACAGTCGAGATATGGTTTACACACGCGATTCATCAGATCCATGAAAACCGCGGGTGCGTTGGTTAAACCAAAAGGCATAACAACGAATTCGTAGTGGCCATATCGAGTGCGAAACACGGTTTTGGGTATATCATCTTCTTGAATAAGTAGCTGGTGATAGCCTGAACGTAGATCGATCTTCGAGAAACACGTAGCACCTTGTAGTTGATCAAACAAATTGTCAATGTGGGGTAGGGGATAGCGGTTTTTGATAGTTAACTTATTCAATTCCCGATAGTCGATGCACATCCTGAACGACCCATCCTTCTTTTTGACGAAAAGGACCGGCGCGCCCCAAGGAGAGGTGCTCGGGCGAATGAAGCCTTTCTCAAGTAATTCCTGGAGTTGGTTTGAGAGTTCGCGCATTTCGGATGGCTCGAGTCGGTAGGGAGCTTTGGCAATAGGGTTGGCTCCAGGAATGAGGTCGATACGAAAGTCGATATCACGACTTGGCGGTAGTCCGGGAAGATCCTCTGGAAAAACATTAGGAAATTCTCGAACCACAGGAACGTCTTTCACTTCCTTCTTCTCTTTCTTTTCCTTTTCTGCTACTACAATGTTGGCCAAGAAAGCCCTGTATTCCTTGCGGAGATACTTGCTAGCTTGAACACACGACATGAGCTTGAGACATTTCGAAGTAGTATCACCGTAAACACATAATAAATCACCATTAGCAAGCGAGAATCGAATCATCTTGTCAAAGCACACCACTTCAGCATGGTTTTCATGAAGAAAGTCCATGCCTACTATGACGTCAAAACTTCCGAGTTGCATCGGAATGAGATCGATTGGGAAGATGTGATTGTTGAGCTCAAGAGTACAATCACGAAGAACAGAATTGACGGCGACAGTCTTTCCGGTAGCGACTTCAACATCGAATGTCGAGGAGAGTTGGGAGCGTTTACGACTAAGGAGTTTCTCGAATTTGAACGACACAAAGCATTTATCGGCTCCAGTATCAAACAAACATGAAGCATAAATACCATTCACAAGGAACGTACCATTGACCACGTTGTTGTCGGCTTGGGCTTGACGCGCTTTGATGTTGAAAGTTCTGGCACGTGCGGCCTGTTGTTGCTGTTGTTGCTGCTGCTGTTGAGGCTGCTGCTGCTGGGGCTCTTGTTTCACAACCCTGTTCGGGCACATGTTGGCGAAATGGTTAGGATCGCCGCATGCGAAGCAGGCTCTGGCTTTGACCGCGGGTGCCGGAGGTGCTTGTTGACCCTGAGGGGTGGTGAGTAGAGCTTGATGGGCAGGAGCTTGTCGAACACGGCAGTTGGAAGTAAAATGGCCGTACATATTGCAGTGAGCACAAAAACGGCAAGCAATGGCAGTAGGGTGGTGGTAGGTACAAGTAGGGCAGAGCGGGTGTGGCCCAATGTAGGCACGCTTTGCAGGCGGTGCATTAGCCATAGGCGCCGCTACTTGACGTTGTTGGGCTGGTACAGTTTGAATCGGTGCAGCAGTGATCGCACAGTTCTTGTTGCTGGAGCTGTTCTTTCTCTTGTTCTTCCTCTTGTTGCTTGATGAGGTGGTGGTTTCAGTAGCTGGTGCGGCGGTGGTAGCTTGATGCAGGTGCTTTGAAGTTTTATCCCAGAAACCTGCCTTGACCCGCTTGTCGTTGATTTCAGCGGCCAGTAGGTAAGTTTCTTCGATCGTCGTAGTCTTGGCCGCTTGCACGAAATCAGCAACACAGTCAGGCAGGGCTCGGATGTACTTCTTAATCGTCATGTCTGGAGTCTTGACTTTGTCGGGACAGATAATGCTCAGCTGTTTGAAATGAGCAGTGAGACCAGTATTGTCACCTTCCTTTTGCTATATGTGCCAAAATTCATCTTCTAGCTTTTGACGTTCATGAGGAGGGCAGAATTCCTCCAGCATAACTTCCTTGAGCTCGTCCCACGACAGACCGTAGGCTGCATCGTTCCCTCGCTTGTTCCTCTCGGCCGTCCACCAGTCTAGTGCACGGGACTGGAAAACACCGGTAGCATTCAGAGTACGGAGGTCATCAGGGCAACCGCTCTGTCGCAGAGTAACCTCAATGGAGTCAAACCAGTGAAATAATGCAGTAGGACCTCCCTCACTAGTGAATTCTTTTGGCCCACTAGACTTTAATTGCTTGAAACTGAAGGTCTTGGTGGTAGCCTTAGGAGCTTCAGTCCTCGATTCCTCAGATGATTTGCTGGCATTCTCGTAAACATCACTCACGGCCTTTGCTACACTTTTAGCGATGATGGCAGCAAGGCGTTTGTCTCTCTTTTCTTGACGAGAAAGTAGGGGATGACGGGATCCAGATGACATTGTCTGCAACAGACATCGTCACAGGACTCATCACAATGTATTCGAATCTCACCTCACACATCTAACGTTTACTAAAGCTCAGGAACACATACATCACGTAAACACGTAGTCACATAATCACCGTTTCACATAAGCACGTAGAGCACAAAATCACATAACACCTAAGCACGTAACTCACAGAAGCAAGGAAACACATACGCACTTAATTACTAGAGGCAGTTAGAAAACAGAAACCTATTATTCAAAGTCTGCGATCGTCGAGATTAGCGTAGTATAAGCGTATATCGTAGCATAAAGTCGTTCATAATTTAGCGATTTGTCAGCGTGTTGAGATAGAATGCAGTGTGAGTCGTGCGTGTCGATCGAAATGAAAGAAAAAATCGGGCAAGTCTCCAAAATTTAAACACATAAATAGGTAAGCACACATTTAGCACATAAAATCGACGAATCATCAGAGTCGGCAGTTGCGGGCTCAGAATCGAAACACATAGAAATCGAGAAATAGACTGTCTGCGGCTACTAGACTTCGACTACCCAAAGTGGTTCGACTATTCACAAAGATGCACAACAAGTCCTTGTTGACCTAATAGACCATGCTCTATCACCGTCATGCGGTGAATGGCCCTCGTCCCTTCGGTTGTTTAGGCACTTGAGTCCTTGGAATCCATCAAAACTTTGGTGAGAGCTTTGTAGAATCAAGTAATAGTCGGAAGAAGTCGCCAAGGTTAGGGTTTCACCCTAGCTTAACAACCTCGTTCCTGTTTTTTTTTTTTTTTTTGATAAAATAGAGGATAATATTCATCAAAATATGGATTTCACTCCTGATTTGGTATAATTCTCCCGCTGAACAAGCGTTCGTTATTGAAAAAGATGAAGAAATCATTGATAAGTTGATAAAACAGCATTGATCGAGCAATTTAGTCGAGAGTTTGCGGTTTTCACACCTATTCTCTGCTTAGTTACTCTTTCATAATTGAAAATTCGAGTGCAGTGATAGTGTAGCGTGAGCGAGAATAAATAAGCTCGTACTTAGTCCCTACTGGATGTACTTAAGTCGGTCTGTTGGTTCCTAACTATAGACTATGTATCTAAGACATCGACCCGGACTAGGTCGTGTCTTGCCTAATTCCCTATAGTTATGGCTCTGATACCAATCTGTCACACCCCAACCGATGGCGGAATCATCGGGGTATGGCACTGAGCGAAACAGATTGTCCAGAAGTTTCCATAACAATTATCATTACCAATCAATTTAAAATAACATGTCCCATACCATGCCTCAAAAGGTAAACAAATTATTATAGATAAATCTAGTCAAGTAGTTTTGTTCCAACAACTCAGATTTATACATAAATGGTTTATTTGTTGGTTTCTAGGACACCGTCCCTAGCTTCAATTTCATCACCAGCACACAAAGCATGTAAACATCCTAAGCACCTGTCACATACGTTAAAATAAAGTCAATACATATAATGTAAAGGTGAGCATACAAGTTTGATAATAGCATATAGAGTTCGAATTCATTACGCATAACCAGCACGTACACATAGTGAAATGAAGCATGTTAGTTATCGACATAGATCCATCGATACCAATGACTGCGGGTTGACTGCCCGAGGCAGTTCGCAATACATGATTACCACCGTAATCCATGCAAGTAATTGTCCTTAACAACCCCCGTGTGAACGGGTGCTGAGTCCAAACTATAGTACTATCGTTGCTAAGGCAGGTAGACAGCATTCCATGTGTAAACATAACAAACAAGCATTCATAATCCACGTATAACATGCATTAACGGTTAGCGTTCAAATAGTATTGAGTAGTGTGTTTGATGTGATTTGAATAGTTGTAACGTACGTAACACCCAAAAGTGCTTAAAGCAAAAAGGGATCGAGTATACTCACAGCGGTTGATGGATTGAGGGGAGCGCTTAGCGAGTAGAGTTAGCCTGAATGGATTTGATAGTATAACGATAAGTGACGCGTAAAACGATGCAAAGTGTGAATGGGTCGGTTAGCAGTTCAGTCGGATGGTAATCCGATCGGACGGCTTGTCCGTGCGGATGGCAATCCGTTCGGGTGGTCATCCGGTCAGATGACTATTCGAGTGGATTGTTTCTCCCTAAGAGATGAATGTGTTTGTGTATGATGGTTTGACTTTTGAAGTTTTCGTTGTAGTATTTGAAAACCATTGAAGTACGTTTACCCCTCAGGTTGGTCGATCGGACGGCATCGGACAGGTCAACAAGTCAAAAACTTAATGATTTGCTGACCGATCGGTTGGCAAGTCAACAATAGTCAACAACTTTAATGAAATGCAAGGGATCAGATAACTGATCGGTCGAACACTAATGCTGTTCGATCGGCCAATCATGCATGAACAACCATGACAATTTCTTAGCAAGGTGTCACCTGATCGTACGGCTGTTCGATCGGGTGGCACTCCTAGTGCATTGAACATGTTGAAAAAATCGATTAAGTGTTGAAGTATAGTATCTCATGATCCGAAGAGTAATCCGACCGGACAGTAGTCCGATCGAATCAACAGTTCGTTCAATACTAATCTTCAAAATAAATTGATTAAGTGTGGGACCATGTGTTAGCCGATCGGCTGGCCAGTCGATCGGCTGACTGTCCGATTGGCTGGCTGTCCGTTTGGACAGCAATCCGATCGGTCAGCACTCTGACCTGATCAGCCTATTCGTCTAACACTTGATTGTTTTGTTTGCTTGTCGTTTTATTGAGGTATTTTGGCAACGAGTCGAACCATAGATCCCTCGTCCATACTTGTTTCCCCTGGTCGGACAGGAATCACCCAAATCCGGCTGGTGAACTGTTCAGAACGGAGTTTATCGCCTAACCCGAAGTCAGTTAACCTCGTGGATAGAATCCGGATCTTGAGCCATGCAACCACCGGAGTGATTTGTAAGCCGGCACAGGCTCCGCTTCTATCGGTTTGAAGACTTTGAGTGAAAAAGAGTTGAAAGAAAGTTGGAAAATCCATCTTTCAATCCCTTTCACCGGGTATATGTTTAGATCTATGAAAGATCTTTGTTTGTTTGCGTGGAAATTAGCTAGATCCAAGTTATTCTTGGTGGGTTGAGGTTAAAACATGAAGTTCTTCAAGAACCCATGATGACATCATCCTTGAACACTTGAATCTTGATGATTTCACGGTTAAAAGTTAAGATTTGAAAGATAGAAAGGTGTAGGAGTGCATGTAGATGAAGAAAGTACAAGGTTTAGGACGAAATCTTACCGGAATCGAGAGGAAATCTGAGAAAAGGATGAATTAAGCGTGCTGGTCGAACAGAGGTTTCCAAAAGTGGAAAAGATGACAATGACAGGGGTATTTATAGGATGCCAAAAGGGGAAAGCGCTGGCCGATAGGCCAGGCACCTCGATCGGACAGCCTGCCCGATCGGACAGCAGTCCGTTCGGCTGGCTGTTCGATCGGCTGGTAGCCTGATCGATCAGCTGCACGTTTCGTGTGTTCGGTGCGACGATTTGTGGTATTTCGATTTCGGTTGCGAGCGGTTCAATACGATATATGCAAGAGATTTGATCAGTTAATAGAAAACGTGGCAAGCTCTCAAGTGACAATATCTTGTTGAGATTGTGTCACATATCACATGGAAACGTGGCTGGTAAACTGATAGTGCCCCAATGTAAAATATTTACACTTTGTCCTCTTCAAATCTCTTTATACAAAAATAATGGCTCCTCAACTTTGGGTGTTATACAAGATAGGCTAACAGGTGGGTGATCGCACAGGGCCCGATTCTCCATAGGCCATAATTTTTTTAAATTTATATATATATTTAATAAAAAACCAATACGTTTAAACCATTTTTAAAGACACAAATTCTTAATGCCCCACTCAGTTTTAATACTTGAAATTAGTCCATTTTAACATATTTTAATAGGTTGACAATGATAGCTATTCAGAATGAAATATAAGAAAATATGGACTATAAAGTCTTGATTGAGAGATTTGCTTCCAAAAACGTTAGGAGAGTCTCGCAATTCGCCTAATGTTGGGTTAACACTTCGTAACGTGCGAGGTGATTTAATGTTTTTACGTCTATCTTTTTGTTCGATTTAACAGTTTCGCCGCAACACGCGGATCCCAAAAACTCGTATATATTAAAACACAACTTATTGCTATAGTACTCAAAAAACCTTCCATTTTGAATTTAGTTACAATAGTGTCTATCACTCTATCCTATGTTGTGACAAAATTACAGAAGATTTTGGTATACGTCATTAACGTCTGCTTTTTATTTGTGTTTTGATATTTGTGCCGTCGCAACGCATGGTGAATCTCACTACTTTAAAGAATTTTAAGGATAGCGACGCATACGTATAGATGAAGATGCTCGCTAGGGTAGTGAGTCCATAAAACCTCCCATAACCTTAGCGTTGTCTCGTATTCAAACTCCCTGAGATAACATTACCGACATCAATTACCACAGAATCTTGGTCTTTCCAATAAGAATTCAAAATTAAGTTATTATTATAGAAGAATGTATACAGCATTGCATATTCCTCATTTCCCTTGGTATTTTACAGGCATATAGACTTCTTCAAGTATCATCAAATTTCTCTTTTGTGGGTCCCGACCCAATTCTTTTTGTTTATAGTATAAGACGCACAACTTTGATCCGGAAACTGTAAATCGGGCACAGGATAAAGAATAAACTTACCTTTTGAATTGAATAAGAATCCAGCGAAAACAGAAGAAAAAATTCAAGCAATCATTCTGCTTGAAGTAATCATGTAACGGACTGTCTAGAAGTTCCACCAACTGCCATATAAAAACGAAAATATACATGTTAGAAGACAAGAACATAATAATTAATAATCCACATAAAAGTTAAGGATGTATGGGTATCATTGAAAAGTTCAATTGCTTTATCTAAAGCTGACAAAATGGTGGGTCGAGTAACAACTAACAAGCCAAAATGGTAACCTTTTAGTACGGGTATATGTTGGGTCCGACCAACCAACAAACATCATCTTATATATGAACTATACAAATAATCAAAGTGTTATGTATAGGCTTGTAAACAAACTAAACGTTCATGAACTGTTTGTGAATTTGTTCGGCGGGAAGTTCGTTAATTTTATGAATGAATGAACATGAACAAATATTTTTGTTCATTTAGATAAACGAACGGACATGAACACACATTTGTTCGTTCATTTATGTTCTTTTAAATTTTAATAAATACATAAGTAGCTATGTTTATATAAGTACAAACTTGGGGTGTTCAGAATTCGTTTCGAATTTGAAAAATTCGAAATTCGTTTAAATTCGATTCGATTATCAAGAATTCGTTTCGATTAAAAGAATTCGAATTTGAATTCGATTCAATTCGAGTCAAGTAAATCGAATACGAATCGAATACAAATTTATAATTTCAAATTCGATTCGATTCGAAATTCGAATAAAAATTATACATTTTTATTTATTATTTTTATATATAATGCATATATAACTTTTATTAAGCTATACTATAAATTATTTTCAATTTTTTTTTCAAATATTAAAATTACCCATTATCAAACCCACTACATGGCCCATAACTAAACATAAGTAACAAATCTATCAATAGATTTATAACCCTAAAAATATTAACTTGTAATATGAAGTGGTTATTCCCGACTTCTCGTTTTGAATTTTAGACTTATGATACTTTATTTGGAACTTTTTAATGTGATATCGTGTTTTATGGCTGCTTTAAAATTTATGTTTCATTTTGATAATTTTTTACATGTTTTTAAAGAATCTGAATTAAATCGAATTTATTCGAATTCGATTCGAATTTTTAATCGAATACGAATTGGGTTTTTTATTCGAATACGAATTCGAATCGAATTCGAATCGAATTCGGTAAGTTTTAATCGAATTCGAATCGAATACGAATTCAAGGAAAAATAAAAATTATTCGAATAATTCGATTCGAATAATTCGAAAATTCGATATTCGATTCGATGAACACCCCTAGTACAAACATAATAAGGGCTTCCTAACTACTTGTATAAATATAACTAATTAGTAAGCGAGCTTTCTAGTGATAAAAATTGGCTTTTCAATGGAACTTATCGTAATTAATCACTAATTTATGTAAAAGAAACTATTGTATGTTCGCTTGTGTCTGTTCGATTATGTTCATTGGTGCCCTCTTATGTTTGTTAAATTATGTCCGTTTAAGTTTGTTTGTTTATATCCGTTTGTCCGAGAACTGTTCGATTAGGTTTTAAATGAACGAACATCAGCGAACATGAACATGACCATCTTATCAATGAAGAAACATGAACAAAACAATATTTTTCGATTATATGTTCGTGTTCGTGTTCGGTTGAAGTTAAATAAACGAACACGAACATGCCTCCATTCATGTTCGTTCGTTTACTGGCCGAGTTAAATACATAAATATCATTAGATAACCTATAACTCTAGAAAAATAATCGAAATATATATAATAAAACAAATTACGAGGCTTTATGCATTTTAATATGCTTTTAAGCGACTTTCAACCTGTTGAAATACACATACAGAAAAATAGGTTTAAATTACCGCCTCAAAATCCATGTTTTAACCAATCAAAGCATGTGAAATGCAATGCGCATATATCAACAATCACACATAGAGAACGAAGTAGAGATATAGAGAGAGAGGAGAGGACCTTAGAGAGTGCAAAAAGTTGAGAGTGCACCAGAATGCTTCTGATTCATCTTTCATGATATATAATATCGGTGAGAGGAGATCACTCATGCCCTTTGAGAAGTATATTATACCCATTAGCAAAAACATTTAGTAACTTACTTTATATAGGAACAAACATATCCAGAATACAAGTCAATGAGATCAGTAGAATGTACATCTCATAAACGGTAATAAAGAACAACTAGAACTGATTAAAATCAGTTTGCTTGTGTGCCAGGTTAGAGATGGCGATTTAGACCCATTTACTTATGAATGGGTCGATTCTGATTCTTATACTTAATTTCGTAAAATTAAAATGCCTGAAGGGGAAATGGGAAGTGTAATTCTATATATACTTAAAATGCTATTTTGTCAACATCAACCATGGTAATGACATATTTAGCCCCTCAACTTTAATAGTAATATGTTTAGCCTCTCAACTTTTCTCAGTATCAACCAACTTTGGTCCCTCAACTTTGGTAATGCCATATTTAGCCCCTTAACTTTGGTAATGACATACTTAGCCCCGCAACTTTAATAATGACATGTTTAGCCCCTCAACTTTAATAATGACATGTTTACTTTAAGGTTTTTTTTTTCAGTTTTCATTATTTACCCTTACACTTTATTATAGTTACAATTTAAACCTTTGCATATTTTTATCTATGTTTTGAACCCGCTACGGAGCTCGGGTGGTAACCCACTAGTTGTAATTTATAAAACCTCCAAAAGCATTTTAAGAAAAAACTAGATAACATTGAAATAATATATAGCTTTTGTAATTATATTTGACACAATAAAAAGTTCATAATTTGGATTTTGGAACAGAAAATGTTTCGGGCCAACCCAACCAGGCCCGCCCAGTTTAAACCTGTTTAGATCCTTTGCCCAGCCCACCCAATAAGCCCATTTAACCACCTCTAGCATCAGGCTATCAGCCATACAAGCAGTCATGCCCATGCATCAGGCTATCAGCCATACAAGCAGTCATGATGGGTTATTTATCATTTCTTATAAAACGTACCAAAAAAGGTATGGCTTACCTCTTGATGTTCTAAAGGATGTTGTCGTGGTTGTCCCCATACCTTTGACAGTTTATCGAGCTGCCAAAAATGAAAGAGCAAAAAGGAGCAAGGTCAAAAGTGTTGTGTGGGCACTCATCATATATGGAATCACATAAAAAAACATAGATGCTATAAGTTGGTAAACTGATCAAATACTAAAATCACCAACTTGGCCACAAAAAAAAAAAAAAAAACATAAACATCTCTACCGTGGTTAATCATCCTAAACGGATTACTGAACTGAAAGCTGCAGTGCATGTTCATACACACATTATGTGTAGGATAACACGATGCTGCGGCAGAAGTGTAGCATGCAAATTTCTCGATTTCAAACCATCAACTTTTGATTTCTAGATATCTTAACTAAAAAGACATTGAACAAGTTTTAAATTCTACTATATCTGGATCCTACATCTTGCATAATTTATCTAAATAGATATGATTAAAAAAAATCAACTTTTAACCTTCATTGAAAGGAGTTACTGCTTATTAGCAAACAACGAAGTACCCTTGCACGTTCAAAATAAACTAACACTCTTCTTGTTGATTACAATTGTGGTGTGAAAAATCCAAAAATGATTGTTTTAGTATCATAACTAAAACAAAAGCCCCTTAGACGGGTGCAACATGCCTTAATGTTTATACTTGATAAAGTAATAACTTCGATTATACAACAATTTCTTCTGGTCCAGACTTGGGCCAACGGGGTAAACCTATAACCTCGCTAAAAGCGTCGAGTGATAAAAAAATTTGAATTTTTAAGCGCCTGATAAATATATAAAGTAACAATTTTTTCATTCCATCAATCAACAATACATGTACAGTAATCATTCCCTAGATTCAAACATTACTTCTAATTTAGTAATTTTCTTTCGTATATATTATATATAGAAAAGCTATCCAATGTAATAAATATTTCTTGGGTTTTGCTAACAATGACCCTTGGGTATTGTTATTAACAACCTTCTACTTTTCTTAAAAATATAGTTAAAACAAAAGGTTACCAAAAGTCTCAACCAAATCCACTATTCCACTCCAGCTTAATTACAGAATTCCTTCAAGTAAAATAAAATTTAACACAAATAATTGAGTAAACTGTCATTTTGATCCCTGAGGTTTGGTCACTTTTGCCATAATAGTCCAAATCTCAAACTTTTTAAATCCGGGTCTCTGTGGTTTCACTTTTATTGCCATTTTAGTCCAAAAATCAAATCACCTGATATTTGGGTAATAAAGTCTAGTTATTTTGTCTTCTTCCTCAGGGGCAAAATGATCCATCTAAATTTATTATAACCTATTATTAATCTTAATTAAAATAAATATCCCTTTATATCATTAAAGCCCAGATTTCTTCATCTTCCCCCAAATTTCATCATCATTAGTGAAAGTTCAGAGTTAGAGATAACCGTGAGAGGAAAGGGGCGACCGTTAATAACCACCACCACTAACCGACATGACCTCGGCTGTTAATAACCACCCATAACCGCAAAACATCAGTATTTAGACAAGAAGATCCACCAAGAAAATTCAGATATAATGATAAGCAAAAGAGATCAGAACTTACCGAAACAAGTTTGATGTCTAGGCGGTTCACCAGGCTTCCCCAGAGACTCGAACACGCCGCTGAAAACGAGGCTGTCGCCGTCGCAGACCGCGGCCACCGTCACCGCGAACCGCTCCACCACCATAACGCCCTACCACCACTCGTCTGCCGCCAGTAATCGCCTAATGCCACCCTCTATACCATCTACTGCCACCTGTCGAGCACCGCCACCTAGGGGTGTTCAAAAGTATCCGTATCCGAAAATCCGATATCCGAATCCGAAATATCCAAAAAATCGGATATCCGAATTTTTCGGATTCGGATTCGGATAGTGATTTTCAAAATTTTCGGATATTTCGGATATCCGAAATATCCGATAATTTAAGTTTCATTTTTTTCGGATATCCGAATATCCGAAAATATCCGAAGTATCCGAAAATATTCGAAAAATATCCGAAAATATCCGAAAATATCCGAAAAATATCCAAAATATCTGAAAAATATCCGAAAACTTATATTCGGATATCCGAAACTATCCAAAATATCCGTTTCCGAATATGAAAAAAATAATAAAAAAATAAAAACTAAATAAAAAGTTGGATTTTCGGATGTCCGATTCACTATCCGAATCCGTGATATCCGAAATTTCGGATACGGATTCGGATAGTGAAATCTGGTATCCGAAAATTTCGGATATCCGAATTTTCGGATATCCGGTTTTGAACACCCCTACCGCCACCTCCCCGAGCTTGAGATGGCGCTGCTACCGTCAAGTTTGGCCGCCCCTTCCCTCTCAAGGTTATCTCTAACTCTGAACTTTCACAGATGATGATGAAATTTGTGATAGGGTTAAACCCTAAAAGAGAAGAACTAGGAGAATATTTGGAGAAGATAGGAGAATTTCAAACTTCAAATCTGATTTCCTTCCTTCATATAACGTAGATAAATAAGTAAATAACCCAAACAATTACATTAGACTCCCTAAACTACTAATAATTAGTAAAATACCCCTAAACTATTATTCTTCACGTAACAATACTTCCCCCTTAAAAGATTCTTGACCTCACGAATCACAAAATAGAGAAAAAAAGAATGCAGCATCCATGAGTTCTTTTGAGTCGTCTCATTCCAGGGTGGACGCCTGATGGATGTCAAGTGTTATATATATTAGGTGTATATTTTAAGCCCCTTTAACACTTTTTAGTCAAGTTTTAAATTTATAAAACACGATATTTACTAACACTAGACACTCATATGGGCAAATGCACCCATCATGAGCGTAGTATAGTGTTGGTAAGATACCGAGGTCGTCCAAGGACACAAGAGCTTTTACTACCGGTTTATCCTCAACGTCTAATCAAATCAAAAAGTTTAGAAAAATGTTTTAAGCTAAGAAAAATAAAACTAACTAAAAATGCTGAAAATAAAAATAAAAATAAAACAGATAGACAAGATGAATCACTTGGTTCCGACTCGTATCTAGTGTAACCTTTGATTATTTCCGCACTTTTGCACTATTTTAAGAGATTATCTTAGTTATTGTAGTAGGCCCCTCTTTTGAAGGTGACGTTACCCTCACCCCAGTAGTTTGAGTTAGCAAGGATACAATCCTAAAAGGGTGGATTATTGGAAGATAATTAATTAAGTTATTAATGCAAATTATGGTAGGCCCCTCTTTTGGAGGTGACGTTACCCTCGACTAAGTAGTCTGAGTCAGCAGGGATACAGTCCTAAATAGCCGGGTTATAGTATTAATAGTAGTTAACTTATGAGGGGATCAAAGAGTTTGGACCCCCGCCATCCAATACCGTTAAGTATTGAAGGAGGTCCTACTAAATTTGACCCAGGTCCATTGCAGGACCCCTAAAAGCTGAACAATGGCAAGACCTTTACCAAACCGTTCCCTTAACCCCCGACCAGGTAGCCAACATACCTCCATATAGACCGTGGAGATATGAATGGTGAAAATCTTTTATTTTATATAGACAGTAAAATAATGCCAAGACACCACGGACAAACGATAAGGAAAGATCACCTTCAACATAAGCAACTAGTTATTAAAGTCATTAATACAAAACCAAGTAAAAAGTGCGAAAAGATTAGAAATAAAAAGTATTACACTAGACACTTTGTCTTTACCAAGTGATGTAAGAGACTTAGGCAAACATGGCCTTGATTGTCAAGAACTCTTACGATCAATCTTGGATCCCGAGACGACTCACACACTCTACGATGGACAATGGATGATGGTGGTGGATGATGGGGTTATGTTGGTGGTGGTGGGTGGTGGGTGAAGTGTGAGAGAGCTGGTGTGCCAAGGGATGGTTTGAACTTGAGCCAAGCACTCCTATTTATAGGCTGAACAGAAGCCTGGACACGGCCCTGTGTCCGCTCCACCCTTTTCTCTTTCTTCATTTAATGCAGCTTGTCTTATTAGTTGACCACGCCCCCGTGTCCGCTGAGCACGACCCCGTGTGCAGAAGAATCTTTGTACTATGAAGATTTGCCTGGATTGTGCGAATCTTATAGTTGACCACGGCCCCGTGTCCACAGAGCACGGCCCCGTGGTGGGCAATAGAAGCTTCTACCACTTTGTCTTTTCTGCTGACACTTGGGCACGCCCCCGTGCTGGCTGAGCACGGGGCGTGTTCAGTCTTCTGTTACTTTGTTTTGCTTTGGAAGATGCTGTCGTGGGGTCGGGCATGTCACGTCTTGTTCCTTTTCTTGTATTTATGTTAGATTTTGATGTCTTTTTGCTTCTTTTGTTAATTTGAGCTCATATAAAATCCTGAAAATACAAAAGGAAGACAAAAGCACACTTTTTCCAACATTAGTACTAAAAAAGGGTTAGTTTTATGCCAGAATTGATGAAATTTATATGTTGGATTTTGCACACATTAAATACCCCCACACTTGAATCTTTACTTGTCCTCAAGCAAAACTCTTTATAATGTGGCTATTACACTCCCAAATGGAATGGGTAGAGAAGAAGGTTTTTGGGCTTGTCGTAGAGTGTCGGGATTTCCAAGATTCTTTATTTAGTTTTATTTTTATTTATTTACAATCCTATTCGTCATGATTTATTTAAAACTTTTCATAAGATAAATTACTTATTAGGGCATAACATGCCACTTTAAAATTCTATTTATATACAAGTTCACATACCTCACGGGGATCACTCAACACTCGGCCGAAAATGTATTTTTGTGGATCACTCGAGAGCGGCATGGAACTTACTCCTACCATAGGCTTGCCAAGCAATCAATCCTCCTCCTTTTTAACTTATATACCTTTGTAAATATCAAGAGGACTTTTGGGTGAATGGTTAGGCTTGGGTTAAAGGTAGGTGGTTGGGTTAGTGGTAAGTAGAAAAAGGGCGAAAAGCGTAACAAGCGTCGGTTTTCGTAAGACTTTTTATTTTTGTAACTTTTATTTTGATGAAGCTATTTTTCAAACAAAGTTATTTTTGATAAACGTGTTTGTTTATTTTCTTTTGCTTCATCATCAACACACTTTTTTTTTTTTTTGAAAAGTCATACGAAAAACCGGACTTGTTACTAAAACAAATGGTTAAAAATGAAAAAGGTTTTGGTGGGTAAAAGGGTGTTTGGTTTGGGTTATGAAATGAAAAGGTTTAGGCTCAAATGGGCTAACTAGGGGGATTTTGGGTAGGTGGTAAAAAAAATAATGGTGTAGAAATAAAAAGGGTTAGTCCTAATGCCTCCATCATTTACTTACTCGGGTTTAAGTTGATAAAGACCGGGAATGTATCATCGTGGCAAGTTCTAGAGTCGTAAGAACCAAGCGGCTATTCACACAAGAAACGAAAAATGAGCATTTAGTTTAAAGATATGTAATTGTATGCTCAATAAAGGCTCAAAACTCACTTTGTGTGAATGGGTTTTTTTGTGTGATCAAGTATATATAATCAAATTTTAACTAAGTTTGCCATGCCTTTTCATAATTTTCTTATGTTGGTTCTTTTTATCACGACGCTATCGGTTGTAAATTCGTGAAAATATAACCTTTTTGAGAACTTGAATTTCCCGAGTTAAACCTAGACAAGTAAAAAAATGAAAATTTTTGAAAAAATTTGGGGTGATTAGCGGTTCCAATAGAGTTTTGTGTAAGGCTTGTATTTAGGACTTGCAAGATTCAAGGTTTTAGCATCCCCCCCCCCCCCACTTAAATTACACATTGTCCTCAATGTGTCCCAAAAGTAAGTTTTTAGGTTGATTGAATGTGTAAAAGTGGGTTAAAAACAAGATTTTATGGTACTGGGTAGCTGAACACGGGGTAGTGTTGGCTGAGCACGGCCCAGTGTCCAGACTGCCAGTACCAAAAGTAAACAGAAGGTTGGGCACGGGGGCATGTTCAGTGAGCACGGCCCCGGTCCCAGGTACCTGAACTGGGCATTTTCTACAGAACCTCGGGCACGGGGCGTGTTAGGGTGAGCACGGCCCCGTGCTGAACTTGCTGTAATGAAGAAAAATCGTCGGGAGGCTCTGTTTTTGTGTATGGGGTGTTGGTTCAAGCTTCCCTTATCATCCTTCACCATCCCGAGTGTGTTTTATTCCTGAAAATTAAAAACTAAACTAGAAAACATAAAGGTTAATCTAAACTAAACTACGGATAGTTCCGCGGAATGCCTCCGTGGTGCGCCACGTTTATAAGGGTCCTTGGCTAGACCCTCCTGATCGGGTGGTTCTGGCTCATCTTCAATTAGGGGGTCATTATTGCCGAATGGATATTTCATTACCCGCTCAAGATCGACACTCTTTTTAAATGCCCCTAACTGAAGAGGTAGATTGTTGAACTTCCGGTTTTTCATAGCTTCGTGAGTTTTTACAAAGGGTCGTCCCAACACTAGAGGAGCGTCATCAAGGATGACAAAGTCGGTTGGGATTACCATTTGATTTGTTTGAACCAAGACTTCCTCAACTACACCGATTGATTTTATTATTCCTCAAATACACGTAAAACTGTAAGGATAATACTAACGGGAATTTACCCCCCCTGAGTTTTAGGGGCCCTAATCCTGATTCCGATTGTTCTGAAAATTTTAGGGTTTGTGCAGAATCTCTTGGGTGTCTTAAGTAGGGTTTCCTTTTGGACAGTTAACTAAATAATTAGGACTTTTAAATGAGAGTTGTTACATTCTCCCCACCTTAATAAAAATCTCATCCTCGAGATTTACTGGAATAAATGAGGATACTTTCGCTTCATCTTAGATTCCAGCTCCCAAGTGTATTCAGCTCCTCTCTTTGAATCCCATTTAACTTTGACTAAAACTAGTCGTTTGTGTTTGAGAAACTTGATCTTTCGATCCTCTATTTGTAATGGTTTTTCCACAAACTTTAACTTTTCATTTACCTCTATATCTCGAAGGGGTACTACCAGTGATTCGTCTGATAGACATTTCTTGAGATTGGATACATGAAATACATCATGTACTCCAGATAATTCTTCTGGTAGCTGTAAACGATAAGCAACTGATCCTATACGTTGGATCACCGGAAATGGTCCTACGTATCTTGGACTTAGCTTTCCTTTCTTACCGAATCGAACTACTCCTTTCCAAGGAGAAACTTTCAATAGCACTTTGTCTCCGACTTGGAATTCAAGTGGCTTGAGCCGATTATCTGCATAACTTTTCTGACGATCTCGAGCTGTCTTCAGTCTTTCTTTGTTTTGAGTAATCTTGTCAGTCGTTTCTTGTACTATTTCAGGACCTGGCAATTGACTTTCTCCTATTTCTGCCCAACAAACTGGAGTTCTGCACTTTCTTCCATACAGTGCTTCGAATGGGGCAGTTTCAATACTTGAGTGATAACTATTATTATAGGAGAATTCAATTAATGGTAAGTGATCGTCCCAGTTTCCACCAAAGTCTATTACACATGCTCTGAGCATATCTTCTAAAGTTTGGATTGTCCTTTCACTTTGACCATCTGTTTGTGGAAGATATGCAGTGCTTAGGTTTAGTCGCATTCCCATAGCTTGCTGGAAGCTTTTCCAGAAATGAGAAGTAAAACGACTATCCCTATCTGAAACAATGGAGAGTGGAACTCCATGTAAGGATACTACTTCATCTACATACAACTTTGCCAATCTTTCCATGCTAAAGGTTTCTTTCATTGGTAGAAAGTGAGCTGATTTGGTTAACCGATCCACAATTACCCAAATCGCATCATTACCTTTTCTGGTTTTGGGTAACTTAGTAACAAAATCCATTGTTATAAGTTCCCATTTCCATACAGGCATTTCTAATTGTTGTAGTAGACCTGAAGGTTTCTGATGTTCCGCCTTAACTTGTGAACAAGTAAGACACTTAGAAACATACCGAGCTATATCCTTTTTCATTCCTATCCACCAAAAGTTATTTCTTAAATCTTGGTACATCTTATTGTTTCCTGGATGCATGGTATACCTAGATTTATGGGCTTCTTCTAAAATTTTATTTCTTAAGTCTCCTTGCTTAGGTACCCAAATTCTACTTTTGTGGAATCTACAAATTCCATCAGCTCCTTGTTATAATTCTTTTATTCGTCCTTTCATTCCTTCAGCATCATCCTGGATTGTTGTAGCTTGAACATTCTTCAATTGTTCCATTAAATCAAATTGTAGATTTAACCTGAGAGCACGAACCCGTCGTTGTTTCTCATAGTACTTACGACTTAAGGCATCTGCAACGACATTTGCCTTTCCTTCGTGATACTGAATATCACAGTCGTAGTCACTTAAGATTTCCATCCATCTCCTTTGTCTCATGTTTAACTCTTTTTGCCCAAATATATATCTTAAGCTTTTATGATCTGTATAGACAGTAAATTTACTTCCGTACAGATAATGTCTCCAAATTTTAAAGGCAAAAATTACCGCTCCTAATTCTAAATCATGAGTCGTATAGTTCTCTTCGTGTTTTTTCAATTGTCTTGATGCATACGCAATTACTCTAATGTGTTCTAATATCCTCTCGGTCACTTCGGTTATAGAAAAAGAGTCGGAATTTTCAAAGCTTGAATCCGGTTGTTCGATCCTTTGTTCCTCATAATGCCCATATGAAGTAGATGGTTCACACCATTGTTCTTCATTGTAAGCATATGATGGATAAGGGTCGTAATTTTGTTCTTCATAATACTCATATGAGGTGGGTTGTTCACGCCATGGTTCCTCATAATAAGCAAATGAAGGTGGTGACTCATATATTGGTTCCTCAAAGTATGAGTATGAAGGCTCATACCTTGGTTCATCAAAATATGAGTATGAGGGAGGAGGTTCATACCTTTGGTCTTCATATGATGTGTATGAAGTTGATGGCTCGTACCTGGTGTCACGGCCCCAGACTCGGTTTGACCCGTTTCAGGAGCCGCGGGACAGAAAATCCCGAGGTATTTATTTAACAGCGGAAGTTTCTTCAGGATCTTTTAAAACAGTAATTTCCCGATTATTTTATTTCACAACTCGGGATAAAACCCGATAATTTACAATCTTGAGATTTCACAAAGAAATCTTTTATTTTACAAAACATGTTTCCTTATTTTTATACTGAGTCACTACCTTAAGCTTGTAGTGCTTCACGGCACTTTCCTGGATCACAACAGATCACCTAAAACATGTTTGAAAAAGGTTTTGTCAGCGGGAAATACTGAGTGAATCATTCTTTTTAATAAAATGACATGGTTGTTATAAATTACAGTATTAAGAGAGATTACAATGTTTCAGATATCAACCAACTACCCACAGTATTTGTCATCGACTCGTTTCGTGACTGTGGTCATATTACTATTGAGTCCGTTCACCCAATAGTAACGAGTATCATTTAATTAGGTTCGCCCACCTAAAGTGATAAAAATAGTAATGTGCACAATACCCCACATACCGGCTGTAATATGGTGATTACATAAACTTAATCACTATAATTATAACTTTGAAAACATTTAAGAATTTATAAAGCAATTTGATAAAAAGAGAATGACTCACATTGCAGATTTAATTTGAACAGAGCTTAGCCTACTGATTAGCCTTGATAACCTAGTTTAAATAATAATGCACACAAACTAGGTTAGTAACTTAATACAGCATTTACGATAACTCACGAGATCAAACCCTCACATCGAATGACAAAGTGCGATACTTAAACATCCATTGAATTAACAACGAATGACAAAGCATAAACCCTAATGTGGGTAGCACTTAAACATCCATTGGATAGTTTAATCGATCGGACATTGAATCGTAGAAGCGATCGAGTTATTACCCTGAATTGCGGCAGCACTTCGTGATTCGTGTGTGTGTTTTGGACTATTTCTACAATAACTCGGAGTGTAATTGGAATTTAAACGTCGCATCAACGCCCAGAATCAAGTCCCAATCTCTACTATTTATTGCTGAAAAACCGTCCCCCTCGCGTGACGCGAGGGGGTGTCACGTGGCGCGAGGGGTTACCCTCTACCATAGGGTAGCCCCGTGTGATAGTAGCCTTGCTGAGTTGGTGGCTCGTTCATTTTCGCAATACACGTAAAACTGTAAGGATAATACTAACGGGAATTTACCCCCCCTGAGTTTTAGGGGCCCTAATCCTGATTCCGATTGTTCTGAAAATTTTAGGGTTTGTGCAGAATCTCTTGGGTGTCTTAAGTAGGGTTTCCTTTTGGACAATTAACTAAATAATTAGGACTTTTAAATGAGAGTTGTTACATTCTCCCCACCTTAATAAAAATCTCATCCTCGAGATTTACTGGAATAAATGAGGATACTTTCGCTTCATCTTAGATTCCAGCTCCCAAGTGTATTCAGCTCCTCTCTTTGAATCCCATTTAACTTTGACTAAAACTAGTCGTTTGTGTTTGAGAAACTTGATCTTTCGATCCTCTATTTGTAATGGTTTTTCCACAAACTTTAACTTTTCATTTACCTCTATATCTCGAAGGGGTACTACCAGTGATTCGTCTGATAGACATTTCTTGAGATTGGATACATGAAATACATCATGTACTCCAGATAATTCTTCTGGTAGCTGTAAACGATAAGCAACTGATCCTATACGTTGGATCACCGGAAATGGTCCTACGTATCTTGGACTTAGCTTTCCTTTCTTACCGAATCGAACTACTCCTTTCCAAGGAGAAACTTTCAATAGCACTTTGTCTCCGACTTGGAATTCAAGTGGCTTGAGCCGATTATCTGCATAACTTTTCTGACGATCTCGAGCTGTCTTCAGTCTTTCTTTGTTTTGAGTAATCTTGTCAGTCGTTTCTTGTACTATTTCAGGACCTGACAATTGACTTTCTCCTATTTCTGCCCAACAAAGTGGAGTTCTGCACTTTCTTCCATACAGTGCTTCGAATGGGGCAGTTTCAATACTTGAGTGATAACTATTATTATAGGAGAATTCAATTAATGGTAAGTGATCGTCCCAGTTTCCACCAAAGTCTATTACACATGCTCTGAGCATATCTTCTAAAGTTTGGATTGTCCTTTCACTTTGACCATCTGTTTGTGGAAGATATGCAGTGCTTAGGTTTAGTCGAGTTCCCATAGCTTGCTGGAAGCTTTTCCAGAAATGAGAAGTAAAACGACTATCCCTATCTGAAACAATGGAAAGTGGAACTCCATGTAAGGATACTACTTCATCTACATACAACTTTGCCAATCTTTCCATGCTAAAGGTTTCTTTCATTGGTAGAAAGTGAGCTGATTTGGTTAACCGATCCACAATTACCCAAATCGCATCATTACCTTTTCTGGTTTTGGGTAACTTAGTAACAAAATCCATTGTTATAAGTTCCCATTTCCATACAGGCATTTCTAATTGTTGTAGTAGACCTGAAGGTTTCTGATGTTCTGCCTTAACTTGTGAACAAGTAAGACACTTAGAAACATACCGAGCTATATCCTTTTTCATTCCTATCCACCAAAAGTTATTTCTTAAATCTTGGTACATCTTATTGTTTCCTGGATGCATGGTATACCTAGATTTATGGGCTTCTTCTAAAATTTTATTTCTTAAGTCTCCTTGCTTAGGTACCCAAATTCTACTTTTGTGGAATCTCCAAATTCCATCAGCTCCTTGTTATAATTCTTTTATTCGTCCTTTCATTCCTTCAGCATCATCCTGGATTGTTGTAGCTTGAACATTCTTCAATTGTTCCATTAAATCTAATTGTAGATTTAACCTGAGAGCACGAACCCGTCGTTGTTTCTCATAGTACTTACGACTTAAGGCATCTGCAGCGACATTTGCCTTTCCTTCGTGATACTGAATATCACAGTCGTAGTCACTTAAGATTTCCATCCATCTCCTTTGTCTCATGTTTAACTCTTTTTGCCCAAATATATATCTTAAACTTTTATGATCTGTATAGACAGTAAATTTACTTCCGTACAGATAATGTCTCCAAATTTTAAGGGCAAAAATTACGGCTCCTAATTCTAAATCATGAGTCGTATAGTTCTCTTCGTGCTTTTTCAATTGTCTTGATGCATACGCAATTACCTTCTTACGTTGCATAAGTACACATCCAAATCCTAATTTTGAAGCATCACAATATACTTCAAAATCTTCAGTTCCTTCTGGTAGGGCTAAGATTGGTGCATTGGTTAATTTCTGTTTCAAGATCCTAAAAGCTTCTTCTTGCTTAGGTCCCCATTCAAACTTAACGGCTTTACAGGTTAGCTTAGTTAATGGTACAGCTATCTTGGAAAAATCCTTAATAAACCGTCTATAGTACCCAGCTAAACCTATAAAACTTCTAATTTCCATAGCGGTTTGCGGAACCTTCCAATTGGTAATTGCCTCTATCTTAGCAGGATCTACGTGAATACCTTCGTGATTCACCATGTGACCTAGAAATTGCACTTCCTTTAGCCAAAATTCACACTTCGAAAATTTGGCATAAAGCTTTTTTTTTCTTAACAAAGTTAAGAGTGCATGCAGATGTTCACAATGCTCTGTTTGACTTTTGGAATAAATAAGTATATCATCTATAAAAACAATTACAAATTTATCCAAATACGGTTTACAGATCCTATTCATCATGTCCATGAATGCTGCAGGTGCATTCGTTAACCCGAAGGGCATGACTCTAAACTCGTAATGACCATACCTAGTTCTGAAAGCAGTTTTAGGTATGTCTTCTTCTTGTACCTTCAATTGATGGTATCCGGAGCGTAAGTCTATCTTAGAAAAGTACCTAGCTCCTTGAAGTTGATCGAATAAATCATCAATTCTAGGTAATGGGTATCGATTCTTAATTGTAACCTTATTCAATTCTCTATAATCGATACACATTCTCATTGAACCATCCTTTTTCTTAACAAACAGCACTGGTGCTCCCCAAGGGGATGAACTAGGTTGTATGAAACCTTTACTTAGTAATTCATCTAATTGCTTTTTTAGTTCTAACATTTTTGTGGGTTTACAAGCAAGAAATTCTTTGAAAGTGCAACCAGGCGTTGCAGCTTTCATTTTCTTAGGGAGCGGAGCTTGCCATGGTTCATTATTATGATTAGTATGATTACTGCCTCTGTTTACGCTATTGCTGAAGTTATCTTCAGAAATACGTTTACTAGGAATGATTTGTTGTGGTTCAATTGGATTTTTAACAGCAGCAACGATTGCTGGAATAGCATTGGCTATCCCTTGAGCAACGATATTTTCTATATCTTGCCTAGTCATATATTGATCTCCCGGGTGTTGTTCAGATTGGTTAACCTCATTTACTGGTTCATTACTAATGTTTGCCATCTGATAATTAATATATATAATTTATTAGTATCGAATAAATAACAATTATACACAAAACAATCAGATAAATTTCACATATAGTCAAAACTATCGATTTCTCGATTTCATTTTATATCTTTTATAATATGCGTCATTACACACCAATATCTTACAGAGTTTTATTTATTTTACAAACTGGTTTTAATATTACTTTTACTATTACACAACCATATTTTCACTACCCTACTATTTCTCTTGCCATTTGTCTTCCTAAAAACGAAGCTCCCTTTCATCATACTTCCAGGCAATTTGTCCCCCTATCTCCCGGATTCTATTTCCCGCATCCATTAACTCTTCGCCAAAATGGCGAAGTTCTGCTAAATTCTCGTTACTCATGGGTGGATTTGGTAATGGTTCCGGGTCGAACTGAGGAAGAAAGGAATAAGGACTGTTGATCAGGTTTTGGAATTGCCAATCATTTGTCCACCATTCATCTATCCCTAGAGGCTGGGTATGGATTATAGGTTCTGGGATTGCGGGGTCCAAGTTCAGTGGTAGTTGTGTTTCAAGAGTAGGGTACAAATTATTATTAATTGGCCTGACGACATCACAGCTCGCCAATGCCCGATCTAATTCCTCCTGAAAAGGTAACTCCTCCACCTGTCTAGAACTTTCCCCGACTTCCCTCTGGATTTGCCTAGAACCTTCTCCATATTCCATTCCCGGTGGCCTAGAATTTCCTCCAAATTCCATTTCTATCTGCTTAGAATATTCCTCAAACTGTATTCCCATCTACCTAGATTCTTTCCCGACTTCAATCCCCTTCCCTTTGTCTAAGGGATTTTCTATTTTAGGGATTTTCCTAGTTGTAGGCTTCCTCCTACGCACACGTCTCCATCCCACAAATCTCCTCATTTTCTTGGGCTTGGGTTTTTCTGGAGGTGGTGAAGCATTGAATTCAATAGGTTCTTCTATATCTGGTATATACCTATTGAAATATCTTGAAACCTCTATTTTTACTGGATAGAAATTTAAATTCTGAAGGGCGTCAGACAAGTCAATCATGCTGTTTATACAAAATACACACAATTACTAATGTATAACAATATTTCACAGAAATCTTTTAAATATTATTTCATAATGGGTAGATACAAAACAAATGAAAATTTAAAACACACGAGGTTTTATTGTAAATTTATTTACTGAATAAGGTTTCTGGACTGTAGGTAATAAAGGTGCTAATACTTGAGTCAATTTATTTTAAAGATTTGCATTAACTGCTACAGTAGCTAGCATATAAAGATCTGCCCATTTCTCATCTAACTTGTCCTCCCAAGGTGTTTTACTGGTTAATTCCTGGGTTTCCTATTTAACTTTCTTCTCTCTGGATTTCTTTATTTTCTCCTTACTTTTTCTAATAATCAGACTTCTTTTACTAGGAGAAAGTGGTTCCTCATATTGTGCCTTTCGCACAAATATTCCTTCGTCAGGTATTTCAAACTGATTTGAGGATTTGGTTTGGGATGAACTTCCCTTCTCGTTGGATGACCTATCTAATTTAAGATAGATGTTTGACAACTTTTGCTTGCCCATACTCTACACAAATATTCAATTAATAAAACACATAATCACATAATGGAAATCATGAAAATTAAGTATTTCTAAATACTTAATAGGCTTAAATCAGTGGCTCTGATACCACCTTTTTCTGTCACGGCCCCAGACCTGGTTTGACCCGTTTCAGGAGCCGCGGGACAGAAAATCCCATGGTATTTATTTAACAACGGAAGTTTCTTCAGGATCTTTTAAAACAGTAATTTCCCGATTATTTTATTTCACAACTCGGGATAAAACCCGGTAATTTACAATCTTGAGATTTCACGAAGAAATCTTTTATTTTACAAATCATGTTTCCTTATTTTTATACTGAGCCACTTCCTTAAGCTTGTAGTGCTTCACGGCACTTTCCTGGATCACAGCAGATCACCTGAAACATGTTTGAAAAAGGTTTTGTCAGCGGGAAATACTGAGTGAATCATTCTTTTTAATAAAATGACACGGTTGTTATAAATTACAGTATTAAGAGAGATTACAATGTTTCAGATATCAACCAACTACCCACAGTATTTGTCATCGACTCGTTTCGTGATTGTGGTCATATTACTATTGAGTCCGTTCACCCAATAGTAACGAGTATCATTTAATTAGGTTCGCCCACCTAAAGTGATAAAAATAGTAATGTGCACAATACCCCACATACCGGCTGTAATATGGTGATTACATAAACTTAATCACTGTAATTATAACTTTGAAAACATTTAAGAATTTATAAAGCAATTTGATAAAAAGAGAATGACTCACATTGCAGATTTAATTTGAACAGAGCTTAGCCTACTGATTAGCCTTGATAACCTAGTTTAAATAATAATGCACACAAACTAGGTTAGTAACTTAATACAGCATTTACGATAACTCACGAGATCAAACCCTCACATCGAATGACAAAGTGCGATACTTAAACATCCATTGAATTAACAACGAATGATGTTGGGATTGAACCCTACCAGAGGAACAGATAATGTAAAGCCAAAACCAGGTCACAACAGTGGGTTCATAATAAGCAGCAGTTTACATTAAGCTTTCCCCTTGAAAGTGATTTATAACAACTGATGGTCTTTATCCGCTGTTCAGATACAACTACTGCTGGTCCTTCAACTGCTGGTCAAAACCCTAAAGTATCCAACACTGCTGGTCCTATCTACTGATGATAAAGCACTGCCCAGTCAAGGACTGATCAACCTTGGGTAAAGCACTGACATAAAAGGAGAGCAGCTGTTTAGTGAATTGTTTGTTTTATGTATAGTCAGTGGTTAGGATAGCAGTGTTTGTGTAAGGACAGTAGATACATGTTGTTAGGCTGTTAGACGTCGCCTTCATGGTGACGTCAGCTGAGATACCTCAGTGGTTTGGTTTGCCTATAAATGTAACAGTACCCTGTACTGTTACATTTGATTGACTGAGCGAGTTCTTCTCCTCTTGTCTAATCCTTTCATCTTGTGTGCAACCAACCTTGGGGTATCTGGCTGAGGGGGAGTTTAGTTTGTAAGCATATCTGTAATCTTTTGCTTTGAATTGTAAATCTTTCGACTCTATGAGAAGCAATTGTTTATCAAACTATTTTCTCCTTTGATTGTGTTTACAAAGTTTGTTTTCATTTCCGCTGCACTTTACATGTTTTCATATTCACAAATTGCTCAAAACATACAAACAAACATAATCATGAGAGCCTCCGATCCTAACAATTGGTATCAGAGCCTGGACAGTCAAATTCGATCTAACAATCAATTTGACATAACAGTTCGGCTCAAAATTCATTGATACTAAGGTTGGTTGTTTTTTGTTGAAAAACAGAGTATCGATTAAATCATGTTCAAAATGGTTATTCAAAAACTCTGTAAATCAACCAAGATGTCATATGACACACAAATTTCACACAACAAGTAAATTCATGCACAAGACACTCATGGTTTCTAGATCTGAAAGCAATATCTGTTAAACCATGAGATTATTTTTATTTTCTAAATTGATTTAAACTGTTGATGTGTAATCTGTGATGTTTTCATTAAATACTAAAGTACAAACCTCAGATTAACAAAACCTATGTTCATAAAAACATTGTTGTTTTGTTAATACAAAAAGAGGGAAATTAAAACTTTAGTTATTTAGATCTTATGTGTTGAAAACAGGTTGAGTTCCTAAAAAGGACAAAATCAACTATGTTCAAATACATTAAGAAAACAGGGGTCAACATAGTCCGTATCATATGTAATGTGAGATTGGGTGAAAAACTTGTGAAAACATGACCAAGTCTCTCAAAACATTACTGCAAAATGATTTTGGACTAATATTCACAAAAACTCTGAAGTGTGTTTATCTCAAAACTTTTGAATTCAGAAGAAAAGGGAATAAACTTAAAACACTTAAGAGTCAAAGCTTGGGGTAATAATGGTCAATTAAGCAACTGTTTGTGCTCATTGGTTCAAGAAAGTTCAAGTGACATTAGTGTTCCCACTGATTGAACTTACAAAAGGACTAGACAAATTTTCAAAATCATCACATAGAAATTAGATCTACAACAGGATCTTCAAAACTCATGTGTCCATGTGTCCTCATGTTGCAATCAACTGACAAAGAAAATGGTACCAAACAGTGGTCAAAATGTTGTCAAAATATTCTACCACTGATGTCAAACCACTGACCATCTTCATAAAACTTGAGAATGATATGATTATGTTTTCTATTGAAAATTCACCAGATCCTTTTTGATACTGTTCTCAGAAAATCCTTTAACCATTTTTTTCAAAAGATTTTCTCGAATAACCAGGATATATCATTCATTTTTTTAGGATATATTTGGAATTTTTGCTTGTTTTTATTGGCAATAGTTTCAGCTCCTGACAGGATGTAATACCTTATTTTTGGTGGTATTATTGTCCTCATAAATGGGTCAAAAGGATATGGTATATATGTTAAGATCATGTCATACTCAGGTTTGCTCCTAAATTTTCATCAAAAGTTGGTTGCTGACTTGCTTGAATTACTAGGGTACTCATATTTTAATTGAATATTAAACGAAAATGAGTTGCCTTAGCAAAAAGTTTTCATCATCTGGGGTACTAAACCACTGTCTTTCAAAATTGACATGTGGCAAAACCTTGATTGAAAAATTTTCAAAACTGTTGCTGAAACACTTGTCCTTCAGATCTGTACCATTTACCCTAACCACTGTTTTGTTCCAACATCTGATCTCTAAACACTGTCCACTGCTGAAAGTTAATCACTGATCTCTCATTTTCTTGAAAAGCACTGATGTTCAAAATCAGTGTCTTATTCACTGATATGCTATCCACTGATAGTAAAAATCATCCACTGCTCACAATTTTTACCGTTGTAACCACTGATGCTTGATACGTCAGTGGCTCTTAAAACAACTGTTCTCCATACTTCATCCGTTTCATCAGTGTTTGACACGTGGTCAGTTTTTAGCCCTCAGATCGTAATAACCGCTGCCACATCAGCGATCAATTTTTTTTCCCTAAATAAAACCCTGCCCTAAACCCCAAACAGGGTTTTACACTGTCGAATTGAATTCCAAAATTCTCTTCTCATAGCAGTTTCCAGCCCTTCTTCTCAAAAAACTTCAAAATCATTCTTCGTTCTTCTCTGCAAAAATGACAAAATCAAAGTCAAAATCAAAATCACAACCAAAACCAAAATCACCACCATCTTCAAAAGAGGTCGCTCAAACGGCTGAAGAACCCATCGAAATACCATACAAACAATCTCACAACTATCTGGGTTTACTCACAAAACCTACTGATAATCACACCTTTGACACCATCATTGATACATTATCTGCATCAAAGTACAAAACTTTGTTAACAGCAAATGCTCCCATCTATCTGCAAACCCAGAGAGAGTTTTGGAAAAAGGCGACGCTTGAAAAACAAGACGATAAAGTCATAGCCATTAACTCCTCGATACAGGGTAAAGTGATTCAAATCACACCACAATCAATCTCCGAAGTCTTTAATCTTGACGATCGGGAAGGTAAAATCTCTTTTGATAAAGCCGAGATGAAAACTGATTTCGTAAAAAAGGGGATATGCAGAAGAATCAAAGGTAGATACCTTACAAAAAGGTTATTTTCCATCTGCACCCAGATTTTTATTTCACACATTTCTGATGTGTGCATCGAATAAAACAACATCTTTTAACGAAATACCATTGAAAATTCAATGCCTGGGTTACGCTATTTTGAATAATAAGGACTACAACTACTCCCATGAGATTTTCAATGACATGGTGAAAAACGTTGAAAGTAAAGCATTTTTACTTTTTCCGAGATTTTTGAGTTACTATTTTGAACAAAAATTTGAAAAGGAAAATGTAAATTTGCTCAAACAAGGTGTTCATTGTCAAATAAAAGGCTTAACAAAAGAAACATTTTCCAGAATGATGGCACCAATAAAAACAAAAGCAGGGGTACCTGAGCAGATTTTAGCGGTTACAACTGCTCCTCAGGTATCAGCTGCTGAGCCCACTGCTCCAGGTGATCACAGCAGCACAACCACTGCTTTGAAACCCACACCTGACATAACCAAAAAGACCAAAAGAAAAACATCCAGAAAACCCACCAAACCCAAAACAAAGGCAACTCTGGAAGATGAGATCCCAGAAGAAATGCCTATGACAACACAAAAGTCACCACAAACCACTGCTGCTACTTCCTCACAGCAGTTGGAAGAAAGATCTCAACCCATGCCTAAAACTCCTCCTGCATCCTCATAAAAGGATCAGGTTGTAAGCACAGGGACACCACAATATGAAGCTCTGAATCCACTCGGATCCATCTTCCTCAGTCCTGATCCCAAGGACATGTCTCTTTCAACCCCCATACCCTCACCAATAATAATGCCACAATCCATGCTACCTTTGTTGCATGCAGCTGCTATAGCTCAGACACAAACCAGTTCCTCTCTATCACCTGTCACTGAGAGTATACCCCCACATGTGACTGGGTCTGATGCTACTACTCCTGCTATCCCAGCAACAAATGAGGAGGTTACACCCCCTGAGTTACAAGTAACTCTCGGTGGTAGTTCAAGTGGAGCAGCAACTACAACTGGTGAATCAACAGATCCTCAGTTGGACAGTTGTTTCATAAGTAAGACTCCCTTGAAGGCAATTTCTTCCATGGCAACTTCGGTAACCACCAGTGAGTTGGATCTAACTACTGGTACCATCAAAGGTTTATCGAATGCTGAAGAAAGAAGTCCCCAGTACCAAGAACAAGGGGCATCAATGGGTGATTTTTGGGACTTTGTTCCTAAGTCACACATTGATATAACCACTGCTGGTGGGGATTCAGATGATCCCAGTAAAATGGGTGATGATTCAAAATATCAGGAATTGACGGGCAGAGTGGAAAAACTTGAAGAATCAGTTTCTGAAATAAAGGAGATGGTGCAAGAGATTTTAAAAGCTCAGAAAGCACAATCCAATATTGTTCCTGCTCAAGCACCTGCTCCACAACAAGCACCTGCTGCAAATGAGCTTTGGAATATTTTCCAACCCATGCTTGAAAAACAACAACAAATGGCTGATCAAAAGCATGCTATTCAAGTACAAATGCTGTCCAACATGATGGAATCAAGGTTCAAGGACACTCAAGCAGATATCAAGGCTATTAAGGTCAGTATCCAAACTGCCACTGGCAAGGCTCCTTCAACTTTACTATTCTTTGATGACCCCCTTGCAGATAATGCCAAAAAGGGGGAGATAATGAAGCAAATGAAGAAGAAGGAAATAGAACATGGCCTTCATATTGAGCCTGAAAAAGGAAAAGAAAAAGAAAAGCAGGTCTCAAAACCTGTTAGCCAAACAGCTGATACAGCAGTAGTTACAAAAAATGCTGTCTGTAGCCAAACAGCTACCATGACATCAACACACACCACTCTACCACACACCACTACAACTACTGCTCCACCATCATCATCTACACCACTGCCTCCTGTCATAAAATAGAAGACAACAGAGGTTACAACATCTGTTGTAATGACAGCAGCGGTTGAAGCACCAGTTGTTTCAACAGTTGTTTGTCAGACACTCCCCATCATTCAAACCACTGATTCACCCAAAACATCATCTGCCCCTTCTTCATTAAAAAGGAGAAGGAATCTCATATCAGATGTTGATTCACCACCACCATCAAAAATTACATCACCTCTTCCATCCCCTGCTCAAAAGCAGAAGACATCTGCTGATACATCAGCAGTTGTAATAACAACAGATGTTGAGACACCAGTTGTTTCAACAGCTGTTAGTCAGTCATCCACCACTGCTCTTACATCTGCTACATCACAACCAAAGCTCTTCAACAGAAAAAGAAAGCCAATCCCTGCCGATGAGGGTACACATGATCCTAATGCTGCACAGCATCCACTGGAACTTGAAGCTATCAAAAATGAGATGAGGCAATTCTATACAGAAGAAGATCCTTCAAAAAGAAGATTCTCCTCACTCATAGGCTACATGCCACCAGATGATATGGATGACTACCTCAAAATCAAGGCAAGGTAAGCTAAACTAAGAGCTAAATTTGAAAGTGAACGTGACCGTTTAAGCGAAGACGGCATTGCTAAAAGACTGGAGTTCTACTTCACAAAAGTAAAGCAGATAGAAGAATTTGCACTAGAACTAAACAAAGAAAAGGCTGATCAAAAGAAAGAATTAAGAAAACAATATCTAGCCTACATCATGAAAGAGAAATTCTATCCTGCTGAAGAACAACAGTTCAAAGAATGGCCAGTAGTAGCTCTTAAGCGTGAGGCAGAAAGGATTGAGAAGATTAAGAATGATCCTACGAAGAAGGGGAATGCTCCTAACTGGAGAAAATATGAAAAGCTCATTGCTGACTTAACTGCTGAATATAAGAGAAAGAAAAAGGAGCTGGTGGATGCAAAAATGGATACTGCTGAAGCCATATCAAAATGGTCAAAACAGCAGACCGATGAAGCCTATGAAAGGCTAAAGAAAAGAAAGATAACTGTTTCAAGCACCTCAAAGAAGCGAGAACACATGATGAAGCTTGAACAGAAAATTGAAAACCTCATGACAATGTTAAAATCAGCAGACAGTTCTACTCTTGAGTCAAACCAAGTTGAAGGCAAACAGCTGACTGAAGAAGAGGTAATAGAAAAGGAAGCAGAGTATCTCAAGGGCGCCATCTTGAAAATGGGTCTGAATGAAGACAGCTCATCAAAGCTTCAAAACCTTTTTAAGAAGGTATTAAACAAACTTGCGTCTCCAAACACTGCAAAAGACAAAACAGAAGTTGAAAGACAAGAACTTATTGAACAAGAAACTGCAGAAGATATAGCTGCAGCAGACAAAGTTATTGAAGAAGCTTTCAAAAGAATGTCTGAAAGTCTGCAGGTGTTTTCAAGGCCATCATCCCTCAACTCATCCGCAAATAACCCTCTCCCGAAAAATCCATTGGGTTCGAAAGTACTAAAGTGGATGTCTGACCAAAAGACCCACGTATTGACTATAGTCAGATCCAATGGAGATGTGAAGTACATATCAAGGAAAGAAGCACTAGGCCTTAGTGTTCAAGATTTGCAGGATCTCCTTGAACTTACACTGTGCCGGGATGAAGATGATATAAGTTCCAGAGACTTTGAAGCAGATTTTAAAAGAGAAGCAAAGGAACTTTTGATGAGGAATAAAGATCCAGAATAATGACAGGTTTTGGCATTATCTGTTCCAGGGGGAGATTGTTGGGATTGAACCCTACCAGAGGAACAGATAATGTAAAGCCAAAACCAGGTCACAACAGTGGGTTCATAATAAGCAGCAGTTTACATTAAGCTTTCCCCTTGAAAGTGATTTATAACAACTGATGGTCTTTATCCGCTGTTCAGATACAACTACTGCTGGTCCTTCAACTGCTGGTCAAAACCCAAAAGTATCCAACACTGCTGGTCCTATCTACTGATGATAAAGCACTGCCCAGTCAAGGACTGATCAACCTTGGGTAAAGCACTGACATAAAAGGAGAGCAGCTGTTTAGTGAATTGTTTGTTTTATGTATAGTCAGTGGTTAGGATAGCAGTGTTTGTGTAAGGACAGTAGATACAGGTTGTTAGGCTGTTAGACGTCGCCTTCATGGTGACGTCAGCTGAGATACCTCAGTGGTTTGGTTTGCCTATAAATGTAACAGTACCCTGTACTGTTACATTTGATTGACTGAGCGAGTTCTTCTCCTCATGTCTAATCCTTTCATCTTGTGTGCAACCAACCTTGGGGTATCTGGCTGAGGGGGAGTTTAGTTTGTAAGCATATCTGTAATCTTTTTCTTTGAATTGTAAATCTTTCGACTCTATGAGAAGCAATTGTTTATCAAACTATTTTCTCCTTTGATTGTGTTTACAAAGTTTGTTTTCATTTCCGCTGCACTTTACATGTTTTCATATTCACAAATTGCTCAAAACATACAAACAAACATAATCATGAGAGCCTCCGATCCTAACAAATGACAAAGCATAAACCCTAATGTGGGCAGCACTTAAACATCCATTGGATAGTTTAATCGATCGGACATTGAATCGTAGCAGCGATCGAGTTATTACCCTGAATTGCGGCAGCACTTCGTGATTCGTGTGTGTGTTTTGGACTATTTCTACACTAACTCGGAGTGTAATTTGAATTTAAACGTCGAATCAACGCCCAGAATCAAGTCCCAATCTCTACTATTTATAGCTGAAAAACCGTCCCCCTCGCGTGACGCGAGGGGGTGTCGCGTGGCGCGAGGGGTTACCCTCTACCATAGGGTAGCCCCGTGTGATAGTAGCCTTGCTGAGTTGGTGGCTCGTTCATTTTCGCAATACACGTAAAACTGTAAGGATAATACTAACGGGAATTTACCCCCCCCCCCCTGAGTTTTAGGGGCCCTAATCCTGATTCCGATTGTTTTGAAAATTTTAGGGTTTGTGCAGAATCTCTTGGGTGTCTTAAGTAGGGTTTCCTTTTGGACAATTAACTAAATAATTAGGACTTTTAAATGAGAGTTGTTACACCTGGGTTCCTCATAGTAGGTCTATGAATTGGATGGTTGATATGAGTGATTATTTTGAACCGAGTGTGTGTTACGACAATTAGTGCAATAGTTACCCCTATAATCATCCTTCTCATAGGTGTAGTTGTAACCTCCTGAGTATTGATCCATAAGAATCACTCAGCAGACCACAACCAAGTCTCGAGATCAGAAAACAAAAAGAAAAAACGGAAACAGAGGCTGGACACGGCCCCGTGTTCAGAATCTGTATCTGGGCGTTTTAATTAAATTTACTGATTTAGTTGAGCACGGGGCGTGTTCAGTGAGCACGGCCCGTGTTCAAGCTACTGTTACTGGGTGTTTTTATGAAAATGTGCAGCACGACCCCGTGTACAGTTTACTGTGAATGCAAAACTAAACTAAAATGCAGAAAATGTGCGCGCGTTTTGAAAAGGTTTTGAAAAACTGATTAGGCCGTCGATTTTAAGCTTTCTTAAAATCCTTGTGTCCCCGGCAACGCCGCCAAAAACTTGATGGGTGTCAAGTGTTATATATATTAGGTATATATTTTAAGCCCCTTTAACACTTTTTAGTCAAGTTTTAAATTTATAAAACACGATATTCACTAACACTAGACACTCATATGGGTAAGTGCACCCATCGTGAGCGTAGTATAGTGTTGGTAAGATACCGAGGTCATCCAAGGACACAAGAGCTTTTAGTACCGGTTTATCCTCAACGTCTAATCAAATCAAAAAGTTTAGAAAAATGTTTTAAGCTAAGAAAAATAAAACTAACTAAAAATGCTGAAAATAAAAATAAAAATAAAACAGATAGACAAGATGAATCACTTGGTTCCGACTCGTATCTAGTGTAACCTTTGATTATTTCCGCACTTTTACACTATTTTAAGAGATTATCTTAGTTATTGTAGTAGGCCCCTCTTTTGAAGGTGACGTTTCCCTCACCCCAGTAGTTTGAGTCAGTAAGGATACAATCCTAAAAGGGTGGATTATTGGAAGATAATTAATTAAGTTATTAATGCAAATTATGGTAAGCCCCTCTTTTGGAGGTGACGTTACCCTCGACTAAGTAGTCTGAGTCAGCAGGGATACAGTCCTAAATAGCCGGGTTATAGTATTAATAGTAGTTAACTTATGAGGGGATCAAAGTGTTTGGACCCCCGCCATCCAATACCGTTAAGTATTGAAGGAGGTCCTACTAAATTTGACCCAGGTCCATTGCAGGACCTCTAAACGCTGAACAATGGCAAGACCTTTACCAAACCGTTCCCTTAACCCCCGACCAGGTAGCCAACATACCTCCATATAGACCGTGGAGATATGAATGGTGAAAATCTTTTATTTTATATAGACAGTAAAATAATGCCAAGACACCACGGACAAACGATAAGGAAAGATCACCTTCAACATAAGCAACTAGTTATTAAAGTCATTAATACAAAACCAAGTAAAAAGTGCGAAAAGATTAGAAATAAAAAGTATTACACTAGACACTTTGTCTTCACCAAGTGATGTAAGAGACTTAGGCAAACATGGCCTTGATTGTCAAGAACTCTTACGATCAATCTTGGATCCCGAGACGACTCACACACTCTACGATGGACAATGGATGATGGTGGTGGATGATGGTGTTATGGTGGTGGTGGGTGGTGGGTGAAGTGTGAGAGAGGTGGTGTGCCAAGGGATGGTTTGAACTTGAGCCAAGCACTCCTATTTATAGGCTGAACAGAAGCCTGGACACGGCCCCGTGTCCGCTGGACACGGCCACGTGTCCACCCTTTTCTCTTTCTTCATTTAATGCAGCTTGTCTTATTAGTTGACCACGCCCCCGTGTCCGCTGAGCACGACCCCGTGTGCAGAAGAATCTTTGTACTATGAAGATTTGCCTGGATTGTGCGAATCTTATAGTTGACCACGACCCCGTGTCCGCAGAGCACGGCCCCGTGGTGGGTAATAGAAGCTTCTACCACTTTGTCTTTTCTGCTGACACTTGGGCACGCCCCCGTGCTGGCTGAGCACGGGGCGTATTCAGTCTTCTGTTACTTTGTTTTGCTTGGGAAGATGCTGTCGTGGGGTCGGGCATGTCACGTCTTGTTCCTTTTCTTGTATTTATGTTAGATTTTGATGTCTTTTTGCTTCTTTTGTTAATTTGAGCTCATTTAATCCTGAAAATACAAAAGGAAGACAAAAGCACACTTTTTCCAACATTAGTACTAAAAAAAGGTTAGTTTTATGCCACAATTGATGAAATTTATATGTTGCATTTTGCACATATCAACGCCATTCGGTCCTTCCGATTGCAATCGGAGAAATCCTAGCGATGCGCCATGGTGGGCGCCAATCGTTTACGGAACTCGCCTTTGCCTTTAAACAGGCACAAAAAAGATTGTTGTTAACAACGTCAATTATATCATCATCTGGAAGGGTATCAAACTTCCTACCATATTTGACATGAAGACCTTGACGAACAGGAACCGCATCACTGTTCGGAACCAGTAGGCCAGCCTTAACAACATTGTATAGTCTAGTTTTGGGTTCTTCGCAAGCGCCATTAGCAAGGATTATGCAAAGTGTGTCTCTGTGTTTTCTTCCTTTATGAAGAACGGTGTCTTCATTGAATGGCTGGAGCTTTTTCACTGTCTCATGTAGTGCAACAATGGAATTATCATTGTTAATATTTTCATCAACAACAATTATGTCTTCTGTCTTCCGAGTACCCGTCCGCGAATCATCGCTAAACAGCCCTTTATCAGGGCCGCCTCCGCCGCCGCTGAAGCCGCCTCCGCCCTCGCTAAAAGTGCCACCGCTTGAATGCTCCTTGAGTGCTCGTAAGATCTCTTCTTGTTGTTTCATCGACTGTTCTTGTTGTTTCAACATGGCGGCTAGGGTTTCTTGGAGATTTGAGATTGCCTTGCCATGTTCCTTGAGAGTGCTGTCAATTTCTTGATTACGAGTGTTAGTCATGGTAATCGAAAGTAATTCCGACCGGAGATCGGAACGGCTCTGATACCCTTGATAGGGTTAAACCCTAAAAGAGAAGAACTATGAGAATATTTGGAGAAGATAGGAGAATTTCAAACTTCAAATCTGATTTCCTTCCTTCATATTACGTACATAAATAAGTAAATAACCCAAACAATTACATTAGACTCCCTAAACTACTAATAATTAGTAAAATACCCCTAAACTATTATTCTTCACGTAACAATTTGGGGGAAGAAGTAGAAATTTGGGGTTTGTGAAATTAAATCTGAGCTTTAATGATGTTATGGATGTTTATTTTAATTAATTTAATTAATAATAGGTTATAATAAATTTAGATGAACTATTTTGCCCTTGAGGAAAAAAGACAAAATAACCTGACTTTATTACGCAAATATCAGGTAATTTGATTTTTGAACTAAAATGGCAATAAAAGTGAAACCACAGGGACCCAGATTTAAAAGGTTTGAGATTTGAACTAAAATGGCAAAAGTGATCAAACCTCAGAGACCAAAATGACAGTTTACTCCAAATAAATAAAAGAAGTTAACATTTTATTGAATGAAAAATGAATAACTTATCCAATTACCGGTTAAGATCTACTGTAAGCAATACTTTATCAAGATTTACTGTACCATAAAACCAAGTGTTCAACATGCTAATAAACTCTTGATATATTGTATATACTATGGTTGGTGGGGTTTCTTACCGGCCATGCCACCTCCTTAACTTTCTGGGTTTTACACAGTTAACCCTTTCAGTTTCTTAAAGGTTTGTAAAATGTCGCTTTGACCCCCTCATGTTTCTAAAGTATCTGGTTTAACCCCTGTACATTTTTACTTCAAAAAATTAATTTCTTACGTTCTTATTTTTATGTAATTACCGGTATAAATTCGAATTCGTCTACGTTTTGACATAGATTTTATTCAAGAACGAGCCAGGTCAAATATATTATGTTTCCGTGTTTATTTTTATGTACATTTTGAGGTTGTCTACGTTTCAACGTAAATTTTGTTTGGAAACGAGTCCAGTCAAATATAACAGGTCTTCATTCGACAATATAAACTAGAGTTACTCTATGTTACATCGTAAATTTAGTTCGTTTCGTCAGGCCGATTGTAGTCTATACTTTATCACGACGCATACGGCCCTGATGGAGGGTGTGAAACCCAAGTGTTAACGTGCGTATTTTGTGTGAATTATTGTCGTTTAAGTGATAATGCGCCTTGAATATGTTAACTACGTGTGTTTGTGATTTTTCAGGTAAGACGCGCAATTCGGTGAAGTTAAAGTGGTTAGAGATGATGCGGAATGTTCGAAAATGATAAACAAGAGAATTCTTATTGACCGGGAGTTGATTCGGGCCGAGATATAACTTAGAGACACAAGATAATAGTTGCAGATATTGATTGGGTGGATTGGAGGCACATAAAAGAAAAATCACAACACACATCACGGCCGACTTCGAGGGGATCATTAAGTGGAAAAGAAAAAAAAAAGACATCATCAAATATGATTCTTAACATACATGCAGAAAGAAAGGAATTAAATCATACACACATCATATGGACAAATCTTGGGAGGTGATGCACATGGGTGATTCCTTGGATGGCACAACACATGAAAAGGGAGGCAGATGGACGTGAAGAAAAAATGACAACATTAATTATTATCAAACATCACAAGGAGGAGTATTATGTTGCAAATCTTCATATAATAACCATTATCCATTCATGGATAGAATAAGGGGAGTGGGGGTGGGAGCATGATAGGCTCCCATCACTCGTTTTTTTTGGAACACCGCCGCCACCACTCCAATCACTCGTGAAACTTATAACGCGTTGAATATATGACGCGTTGTAAAAAATTGATTGTATGTGTATGACTTGTACGTTGTGTATTAATACTTGTACGTTGGAATTCCATCACTAGTGATGACCACCGCCACTAAAAAATGCTTGTGAGTGATAGAGTAGTGGCTGCTGACATGACGGAACATGATTGAATGTTTGTGAGTGATGGAATTCCATCACTTGTAACCACCCCCACTAATAGAATTCCATCACTCACAAATTTTTTTATTTTAAATTAGAAATTAACAATAAAACACTAAAATTATAAATTTCATTAAAATTAAAACATACTAGTTCAATTTAACATACTAGAAATATTTTAGGCTACAATTTAAAAAAAAATACTACAAAAACTCTACTCCTCGTCCGACTCATGAAACTCCAAACCTAAAGAACCTACTAGTTCGATTAAATCGTATCTCAACCGAAAGTGAGTTTCTTCATCACGCAATTCTTGTTGGATATTTTGTGGAACTTGAACTTGTGTAGGAGGATCCGGCACCCAATCCGGGGATGTTGCACGTCCGTCTTCTTTGATTATCATATTGTGCAATATGATATATGCATACACTATGCTATGTATTGTTTTCTTGTTCATCGCACGAACCGGTCGGTGTAGTATACCCCATCTACCCTTTAAAACACCAAATGCCCTCTCAACATCTTTTCTTGCCGATTCTTGCAATTTTTTGAACACGATTTCTTTAGCCTCGACAGGAAATGAGGGAGCTTTCACAAAAACAGACCATGACGGGTAGATACCATCCACAAGAAAAAAGCCTCGTTTATAATATCGTCCGTTAACATAGAAAGGAGAGGAAGGTGCGGTACCATCCGTTACGGTTTGAAACAATGGCGACGTGTGCAACACATTGATGTCGTTGTTTTAACCTGGAACACCGAAATACGAATGCCAAATCCATAAATCATTCGACGCCACCGCTTCTAGTATGATGGTTGGTCTTTTGATGTCACCCCTAACATACGCCCCTCGCAACTCTCTTGGACAATTTTTCCACTCGATATGTGTACAATCGATGCTACCGAGCATCCCGGGAAAATGCCATCTAGCCTCATGTGCGGCGTAAATACGTTAGATGTCGTGGCTCGTCGGTTTACGTAAAAACTCTTTACCATACAACTTATTGACCGCGTTGCAAAAATATTGCAAACATTCACGGGAAGTTCTGGACGCCATAGCTAGGTATTCATCATATTGATCAGGAGGGTTACCTGTCGCTAGTTGGCGAATGGCGGACGTGCATTTTTGTATCGGCGTGAAACTTGGTTTGCCCCTCGCATCGTAACGTTCTTGAAACCATTCCTCGCTTGCTTCGATGTCTCCAACAATTTTTAAAAATAATTCTTTGGGTAAACGAAACCAATCTCTAAACGTTTCGGCATTGTAGAGCAGATTTTCCACAAAATAATCGTTCATTAACACTTCGTTGGCACGTATACGATCACGGTCTACCATCTTCTTCTTTGGGCGGGACGAACTAGTATCAAGTTCGTTATACACCGACACAAAATATTTTAGTGTCTCATTGTCGGAAGACGACTCGGTATCGCTATCGATAGACATCGGAAATGCCGAATCCGTAGGGAACTCCATTTGAGAAAGATGTAAATTGTGTGAAATGTGTTTATGTTTTGGTGTGTGTGAAATGGTTAAAAATGAGGATATATATAGATAAAAGGTTTAAAGGGTTTTTTTTTTTAATTTTTTTTAATTTTATTTTTTTAATAAGTTTACCGTTGAAAAAGGCATCAAACAACAGTCAAAAAGGCATCAACCAACGTTCGAATTCATCAAGTTTAACACGTGATTCCTTCCACGCGTTGATATTATCACGCGTGATAATAGGGGTAGCGGCGGTGTGCGTTTTGTTTTCCACGCGTGGTGGGTGGCCATCACGGACCACCCCACTCCCCTAAGGCAGCAACAATCACGTGAAAGATAGGAACACAAAGTCAACAACATTGATTATCATCATCACATCCATGCAGACAATAAAGTGGGGATGAATCATCATTGTTTGGCTGATTTTGGGGGCCTCCAAGGGAACAATTAAACAAAAGAAAAAGGAACCGGAGCCGTCACTTACGGAATTCAAACCATAACTCACGGTTGTTATCTGGTCTTCATAAAAACAAACAGGGACTTGGACTTAAGGTTTACGGACCAAAATATATGGCTTACGGAACAAGAGCAGCAGCAACTTGTATTATTTTTGGGCTCCCAAATCGGCCCAATCTCGTCATCATCATACCGTCGATTTTGTGGCAGCCCTTCATGAACAACTATTGGAGCAAACTTGATACCCTTGGGCTCGAGAGATCACGAAAGTCAGTAGAAACGAATGAATGGTTGACAGCCAACATCACCATCAGGCCCATCGATAAAAGGCAGCAATCATTAGTTATTTAGGGGGCTCCGATAATTCATCAACAAGATCATATATAATAATCATCATCGATTTTTTGGGATTGGCAGCCATACTACACCACTTCGAACTCTCAATTCATCTTGGCAACATCATCATCATTCAACACACATCTTCCCCAACATACCAAATCAATCATGCATTCAATCTCTTACCAAGCTTCGGAAGATTGTTCGCACATCATGAGTGGCTAGTGGTCCCGTGACGTCTCCGGGAATAGGGTTTGTGTTTAAACATTGGTTTGCTTATTGGTACAACTTTTTGGATTAGGATTCGATTAAACTTTCGGTTAGTCGTTCCTATTGTTTTTGTTTCGGTTAAACAATATTTGATTATCATATACATTCTTGTTCATAAATTATTTGGTTTGTTCATCAACAACCGGGATTAAATTCTAGGATTTCATTGTTTTAAACCTTTAATCATTGAACTGGATTATGTTTATGAAATCTAAAATTGGTAATTAATTGGGTTACTATTCATTTGCATCAATCTTTCGGTTTCGATCGTTGATCATTGCAATCAAATATATTATCCGTTAGTTATTTATCAAAACAAGTTTTCAAATCATGTCTATGTGATTTCCAACTGGTAGTAACTAAGTAACCTGATCTTCTGCATAACCTGAAAACCCGGAGATTGGTCCTTTTCTCACAATTGTTTACAACTCTAATTTACATTTGTTTTCACAATCATTCTCAAACTGCAGAAAGCAATTAGTTAGAAGAAGATGATAATTAAAACAATGAACTTTCATACTTTCCACTGATTCCCCGTGGATTCGACACCCTACTTGCCCTTTACTAGTAAAAGGTGAATATGACACTTTTTAATTATATTTTTGACCGACCATACGACCTCTAGTCTTACACACTAGAGGTCCCCGGCAACGGCGCCATTTTGATTGATGTCGTAAGGTCGGTCAAAAATAAAGTTAAAAGTGTCCTATTCACATTTTACTAGTAAAGGGCAAGTAGGGTGTCGAATCCACGGGAAATCAGTAGAAAGTGTAAAAGTTCGTTGCTTTAATTATCACATACGTCTAAACTAATTGCTTTTTGCAGTTTTGAGAATGATTATGAAAACAAATATGAATTAAATTGTAAACAATTGTGAGAGAAGGACCAATCTCCGGGTTTTCAGGTTATGCAGAAAATCGAGTTACTTAGTTACGACCAGTTAGAAATCACATAGACATGATTTGAAAACTTGTTTTGATAAATAATCAACAGATAATATATTTGATTGCAATGATCCACGATCGAAACCGAAGGATTGATGCAAATGAATAGTAACCCAATTAATTACCAATTTAAGATTTCATAAACATAATCCAGTTCAATGATTAAAGGTTTAAAACAATGACATCCTAGAATTTAATCTCGATTGTTGATGAACAAACCAAATAATTGATGAATAAGAATGATTACGATAATAAAAAATTGTTTAATCAAAACAAGAAACAATAGGAACGATTAACCGAAAGTTTAATCGAATCCTAATCCAAACAGTCGTAACAATAAACAACCCAACGTTTCGTACATAAACCCTATTCCCGGAGACGGTCACGGGACGACTAGCCGCTCATGACGTTCGTTCGATCTTCCGAAGCTTGGTAGAAAGTTAAAAAAAAAAAAAAAATTCAACGGGTCAAATTGGGCACATTTAAAGTCAAGAAAAGAAATCTAAGGTTAAATTGGGTTTACAAAAAGGGAAAAAAACATGCTTCTAGTTTTTCTTAGCGTCAAATTTGAAATTAAGAACAGAAGGTTATCTTATGTCTCGTTATGGTTTTCCTTTGATACACTAGTTCATTAATTGCAGCATTCAATCTGTGAATTTTGTATGAACAAAAGATCATACTTTTTGTGTTCATTGGGATCTCAGGAATAGAAACGAATTAAAGTGGTAATGGTGTATCAATCCAAACATTTTCATGTCTGGATATGAAAACTATAGTATTTTCATTGTTCAATTAGAAACAAAGTTGAGTAAAAAAAGTAGGGCTGGTAAAACTAACCCAAAGACAAACTTAAGGTTTCTTTGGATAATAATTTGAAGATTATGTGTTATTTTGGGTAGGAAAAATTACAAGTTTTGTCCTTTATTTTAATACCCTTTATCAGGCGGTGTCCTTTTTAACGAATTTTGTTGCACGTTTTGTCCTTTAGGCTTAACCCAGTTAGAATTTCTTGTTAAATCTTGTCACCCAATGGTATTTTAGCCTTTTTACCCATTCATTTCAAGAGTCAACCCTAAAACATTTTGTTTTATTCTTTTAAATAATATTAAATAAATGGGTAAAAAGACTAAAATACCCTTGGGTGACAAGATTTAACAAGAAAATCTAACTGAGTTAAGCCTAAAGGACAAAACGTGCAACAAAACTCCTTGTAAAATGGTAAAACTTGTCAAAATTCGTTAAAAAAGACACCGCTGATAAAGGTATTAAGATAAAGTACAAAACTTGTAATTTTTTCTTTTGGGTAACATATAAATCTTAGTGGTCATAGTGGGTAAAACTGAAAATAGGAAAAAATAAGAATGGGTTAGAATGGGTAATACAGATGGGTCAGGATGGGCACACGGTTTTCTCGAGGGTTGCAATCTGCCAATCTCAAATCCTTTGTACTTTACGGCATGCTGCTCATAACGCCATCGAACGCATTTGATTTTGATTTCTACCAATATCACTATTCGATTTTAGACATAAGTAAGCAATTTCATACTTCTACTCAAATCATCACATTGCCTACTTCTGAAGATCTATACGTTTAATTTGAGGTAAAGGTTGACTTTAGGGTTGATTTGTCGTGAAATAGTTTGAGCTTGATTTTTTTTTTTGTAAATTGCTTGATTTTAGGGTGAGGAATGCTTGATTACCGTTTGATTGATGGTATAAACATAAACAGTTATTGAAGTTACATGTTTCACTCTTAATCAGGGCGTTCCAACGATTTTGAAGACCCTAAGCGAACTATAAAGTGGAGGTTCTTTTGCAAAATTATCATTTTCAATATGTTCAGTAATAAAACCCTCCTTCTTAACCCGGGCTTGAGACTGATAATTATAAATTAAAAAGTTTATAGTTGGCAATTAAAAGTTAGTATAACTAAATATCAATTGAAATCATATTTAACTATGTTTATTAGGCAGTAGGCACTTCATTACCCCAAAAGATGTTGACAAAATCTTTTGGCAATACCAACAAATGGTAGATAAGATAAATTGTAACTAATGTAAATAAAGGGGAAATCTAATTACCTTTTGTAAGAAATTTGAAAAAAAAAAAAATCAACTCATCGATGAGGATCCAGTAAAAACTGATGAAAGATGGATTCGTTATTCAAACTGTATAATAAAACATTTGAACACAAAAATCAACTCAGTGGTTAATGGTTGGATTATTTGAACACAAAAATCAACTCAGTGGTTAATGGTTGGATTATTATAAAAGAGGTAAAATTAAATAAAAAGTTTATTTAGTTAAGTAGGATGAGAATGAATCTTAGAGGGTGTTTGAGGTTGAGTTTTGAAAATAGATTATGCGTTTTGAATAATCAGATTAATTAACTGTAACAAAACGTGATGTTGAAAGATAGTGTTTGGATTTGATTATAATGCTTGATATCACAATAATCAGATAATCAACTATTTGAATGTTTGGCAAATATATATTTAAAAAAATAAACAAATGAAAATCCTTTTCGAAACACAAATAATCATTTTTTTGGAAAACTGCGTTTTGTTGCAGTAGGGGGGAGCTGCTTTTGGAAAACTGCGTTTTGTAACTTTCTAAACGCAAATAATCAATTTTTTTTTTACCAAACACTCAAAACTGATTATTTACGATTTCAAAACTCAATAATCTAAAAATCTCCTTCAAAACTCAACCCCAAACACCCTCTTAAGCTTTCATTTTTCAAATCAATAGTTAAGATGAAATGTAGGAAAAAGAGGAAAGTAACGGAATACTTGGAAAATCTTATTTTAATATTCTATCTCTATATGCAAGGCACATGCATATTTCACTTCAATTTTTTAAGCGTTCATAACTTTTTATACGGCATTATTTTTTCCTAAAAATTTCAACATAAAATCGACTGTTTTTTATCTTTAATTTGAGTAACATATTGCTATATAAAAATGACAATTAAAAAAACCAATAAAAATGTGTTGTATTTCTAACTTGTATAATATTTTTATGCTGATTTTTATACTACATATTTGTGTTAAATTTTTTGTGCTGAATTTTTTTTTGCAAAATTTTTTGTGCTGAATTTTTTGTACTAGATTTTTTTGTGCTTGATTTTTTGTGCTATATTTTATATACTAGATTTTTTGTGCTATATTTTTTTACCGGATTTTTTTGTGCCTAGGCATAGAAGCCCATTGAGTCGACCCTGCTCATAAGGCTACGGGGTATGGTGTAACAACCCGACTTTTCGGATTTTTAACCGATACTACTTGCTTCGATTTGTAACCCTCTTGTACTCCGAGATTCAATATAAACAAAGGGTTTTGTTATACTAAATACATTTTCATCACACTGCACCACTACACGTTTAACCGCTTCATAGTCGAAAACGCTCAACGCTAACGCAACACGAATTATAGAGAATTGTGCTATTTTAATTGCCGAGTGTGTTTGTTTGGTTACCTCTAGCCGCCGCATTCGCTTATCGCGCCTAACACACTAAATCGCAAACGCTGTTAATAGCAGTACTAATGTTATGTTGTGTGTTCTTATGTGCTTTACTTGTGTGTGCTTTGTATGTTTTTGGATAATACTCCCAACACAAACATCGCAACGCAAACTCAACACAAACTAGAACGACTCGATTTATCACTCTAAAACGCAACGCGACCCGATACTCAGTGTTACGCTAAAATACTTAAAATACCAATGCTAACTAACGTAACAAAACGCATTAAACAAGCATTCGATACGCGAAACGAAGAACGCAACGCTCAAAACAGCCCCTTCGAACGAAGCCAGCTGGTGTCGTACGAAGCCAGCTGGCCTCGTACGAAGGCAACTGTTTCGAACGAATGCTCCCTGTTCGAACCCAGCACCTCTATAAATAGCCAAGCGCCTTCTCCATTTCATTCACTTGCTGCCTTTTGAGCCGAAACTCTGCCGGCTGTCCGACCATTTTCAAGTAAGATTTAACAGTTTTATATGATTACACAACGTTTTCCACTACGATTTTCCATAAGATTCACTTCGATTTTCATCAAAACTCTTACATTTTTCAACTCTTTCAACTAAACTTCTTATTTCTACAAGAACCTTCATCTTTTTTCATAAAACTCTTTATCTTTTTCATCAAACCTTCTTGTTTTATCACAGATCTACACTTAACCAAGTGTATTGGGCCTGGCTACGGCTTCCCAAGTTTGAAATATGTTGATTTCACATTCACCAAGTGTTAGATCTAAGTGAAAGCTCTTTAAAACTCTTTTAAACTTGATTTCTACACTAAACCGGGCCTAAAACGGCACATATTTCGTTCACTGGATAGTGGAACGAGGTGGTGTCGAAACCGTCTTGAATGGGACTCGAAAACATAACAGCCCAATTCTCACTCCTGACTTAACCAAAGACCTCTCCAGCTCTAAGTTTAATCAATAGCTTAAGGTTGGAGGGATGAACACTCGATTTTTCCGAAGAAGACGCGAAGAACACTCGATTTTGGACAACGGAAGCTACACGTGTACGAAGACCCCACCTTCGTACGAAGGCACCAGCTTCGTACGAAGCCTCTGTTCCCCCACCGACACTTCGATTTCGACCGTTTCAGCACTTTGGAGGACTTATGCTTCTGTTCCCGTACGCAGGCTGATCCGACGCTCCTTTCAATCCATTTCAGGTTGTGTTTATTTGCTAAACACGCACTGTGAGTATACTCGAACCCTTTTTCACTTAACGCACTTTTGGGTGTTATATACGTTCTCTATCAACAACACACAACGCTTAATACATTTACAAACGCTAACCGCTCCCGCATGCTGTAACAACCGTCAAAACTCTATTCGAATTTAATAAAAATATTCAAGATTTAAATAAAAAGTACTTTACTTCATCACTAGTACAAAATCGAAGTATTAAAGTGATCACATACTAGTTATCTAGTAACTAGTTTAAACATTCAAAATATGAGTAGTAAATCATTTACATCATAAACATTGTCTAAACAAAGTTAATTTAAGCGGAAGCTTCAAAAGTTCGTGTTCGGTTCTTCAATTCATACTTGATCATCGACCACATACTTTTGCAACACCTACAAACTGAAATTTTGACAAATATTAGTATTAGAGTTCTTAGAAAATTTGCATAATCGAAACTACGCTCAGAAACGGATTCGATTAACTAATTATGCAAAAGTTTAACAAAATTTTCTAGACTCTACCGTAACTTACGGTATCTACCGTAAGTTACGATAGTCGCTAAATAACACCAGTCCACCGTAACACAGTACTGAACCACCGTAACTATTTGTTCTCCACCGTAAGTTACGGTGGAGACCGTAACTTACGGTGGCCTCTGCAACTTTATGTTTGTCCCAATTATTCATTTCATCCGAACCCGAATCCTCGGATTTCTCATTCTAACAAACCATTACACTAATTTTCTCGTATTCTAATAGGCCTTTTATTAAAAATAACGAAATCCGAGTAATCATATTACAATGCATTACCACGCCTTATTTGGTTATTCGACCCGTTTGGCTCATCTAAGGAATCCTCCATTATGATGACTACCAACAAAATCTAACCAATTCTTGGCCTATTATTCGATATAGCGAACATTATCGCTTTAATTCAGCTTAACTTTTATTCTACAATTCAACTACACATATGCTAATTATCAAATTTACCAAATGTAACGAATCAAGTTACATACCTTTAGTGCACGCCCTTCAAACGCAAGTCTCCACCGGCTTGTCCGCTTGGAGCTCCGGTATCCTTTCCTATAGAGTTCAACCAAGACATGTTTAGAACTCTTTTCAATTCATAGTTCGCATATTTTGCCGAAACATGACAATCATGCGGTTTAACTCAAATTTTCAGATTTAAGCCTTCTTTGAGGCATTTAAGCAAACACTTTAAGGGCAGAAATTTACACGATATATTATCAAGTTCATAACTTGTCATATAGCCCTAAATTTTTATCAATCAACTACCTTACATGAACTTTAGTCTCTAGAATTCTGAAATCACTTCACATATGTCAAATATCACTAGAACAACCACTATAATCCTAGCATTTATCAAGTTTCACAAAACCCACTTATCACCTTAGGTGGTGATTATGAATTTCACACAAAATAGGCACAATTTTGTCAAGTAATTGACTAGGGTTTGTCCCTAAACATTATTTCATTCTAAACAACCAACATGCAACATCAATTTTCAGATTTCTAAATTTTCTTAGAAATCCAACTAGAGATTCTTCACAGAATTCACATACCTTATGATTCCCCTTTCAATGGAGATCACGAATTTGTGTTTGAGACTTGTTTTAGAACGAATTTGAGCCCTCAATTTGGTGAATTTCTGGACGAACTAGGGTTTGTGGGAGACCCTGTGTCGCCCCCTGCTCCTAATCGACCCACACACACCCAATTTTGTGTGTTTTGGATTTTTATTTTGTTTAATTAAATCAAGTTCCAGTTTTAACACATTTAGTCCCTCTACTTTCGTTTTTATTTTATCTCAAGTGTTTAACCCATATTCAAGCCATTATCTAACTAGGTTAGTGTTATTCCTAGTTAGTTTATTTTGTTTATTTATTGACAACTTATTTGTAATAAATAATTTATATTTTCGGGGTGTTACAACTCCACCCCCCTTAAAAGGGTTTCGTCCTCGAAGCCAGAAATACGTACCAAACAAGGTCGGGTAGAGACGCCGCATCTCCTCTTCGGACTCCCATGTAATGTCCGCACCCTTTCTGTGTTCCCATTTAACCTTTACTTGATTGATCTCTTTATTCCTTAAGGTTTTTACCTTACGATCCAAAACCGCAATGGGCTTTACCACATAGTTTAGCCTATCATCCACCTCGATGTCGTCGTAGTGAATATAAGTAGTCTCATCCGCTAGACATTTCCAAAGATGTGACACATGAAATATGCTATGAATTCCGCTTAGTTCCTCCGGTAGTTCAAGGCGGTAAGCTACCTTTCCAACCCGTTCTATGATCGCAGACGGTCCGATAAACCTCGGGCTCAATTTTCCACTTTTTCTAAACCGGATAACCCCCTTCCATGGGGATACTTTGAGCATAACTTTGTCACCAACCTGGAATTCAATCGGTCTCCTCCTTTTGTCAGCATACGACTTTTGTCTATCTTGAGCCGCTTTCAAGTGTACCCGAACCACATCAATCTTTTCATTAGTGGCTCGTATTATATCTTAATGGGCAAGTTCACGTGGGCCCACTTCAGTCCAACATACCGGGGTTCGGCATTTCCTACCATAGAGCATTTTGTATGGTGCCATTCTAATACTAGCATGGTAGCTGTTGTTATACGAAAACTCGACCAATGGTAGATAGACATCCCAACTTCCTCCAAAGTCGATTATACATGCCCGTAGCATGTCTTCCAACGTTTGTATTGTTCTTTCACTTTGTCCATCCGTCTGAGGATGGTACGCAGTGCTGATGAACAATTTGGTTCCCATTTGCTCTTGGAAATCTCGCCAGAAATTTGAAGTAAACCGGGTATCTCTATCTGACACAATAGATACCGGTACTCCGTGACGTGCCACTATTTCGTTTGTATACACCTCGGACATCTTTTCCGACGTATAAGTTTCGCGTATAGGAATGAAGTGTGCACTCTTTGTCAATCTATCCACAATCACCCATATGGCGTCGAATCCCCGGATCGTTTTAGGTAGTATGGTCAATGGGTCCATAGGGATATGTTCCCATTTCCAAACCGGAATCTCCAAAGGTTGCAGTTTCCCATAAGGTTTCTGGTGTTCCCCCTTGACCTGTAAACAAGTCAAGCACTTCTCTACGTATTTCACCACATCCCTCTTCATTCCGGGCCACCAATAATTTTGTTTCAGATCATTATACATCTTGGTCGCTCCCGGATGAATAGAATCGGGATTTATGGGCTTCATCAAGTAATAACGCCTTCACTCCACAAGTATTCGGAACCCATATTCTTCCGGATCGAGTCTTCAACCCGTTCTTTCCATCCGACAAATCTTTTAATTGGCCGATTATTCGTTCCTTCTTCCAGTTCTCCTCTTTTACTGCTTCTACTTGTGCTTCTCGTATACGTTCAAGTATACCCGAGGTTACTACAAGCTGCATCGACCTTACTCGTATTGGGACATAGTCTGCTTTTCTGCTCAGAGCATCCGCCACCACATTCGCCTTTCCGGGGTGGTAATGTATTTAGCAGTCGAAATCCTTCACTGTTTCTAACCATCGTCTCTGGCGCATGTTTAACTCCTTCTGGTAGAAGAAGTATTTTAAGCTCTTGTGATCGGTGAATATGGTGCACTTTACCCCATACAAATAGTGCCTCCATATTTTTAATGCAAACACCACTGCAGCTAATTCGAGATCATGAGTGGGATATTTCTTTTCGTGTATCTTTAATTGCCTCAAAGCATAAGCTATAACTTTGCCCCGTTGCATCAAAACATATCCAAGCCCCAAAACTGAGGCGTCCGAATAAACTACCAAGTCCTCGACTCCGTCCGGCAACGTTAATACCGGAGCTTGAGTTAATTTCTCTTTTAACGTTTGAAACGCCCTTTCTTGTTCAACACCCCAAATGAACTTTTCCTCCTTCCGGGTTAACTTTCTTAGTGGTGACGCAATCTTGGAGAAATCTTGAATGAATCTCCTATAGTATACCGCAAGCCCTAAGAAGCTTCTAACTTCCGAAGGGTTCTTCGGGGAATTCCATTTCGACACGGCCTCGATCTTTGACGGATCCACCAATACTCCATCGAAACTTATGATATGGCCGAGAAATTGCACCTCTCGTAACCAAAAGGCACACTTAGAAAACTTCGCGTACAACCTTTCTCGTCTAAGTGTCTCTAACACCTCTTGTAAGTGGTGTGCATGCTCCGCTTCACTTTTCGAATACACTAAAATATCATCTATGAACACGATGACCGATTTATCCAGCATTGGCTTGCAAACCCAGTTCATGAGGTCCATGAAATCCGCAGGTGCATTGGTTAGCCCAAATGACATCACGAGGAACTCGTAATGTCTGTATCGCGTGCGGAAAGCCGTCTTCGGCACATCTTCCTCTTTGACCTTTAGTTGGTGATACCCCGATCTAAGGTCGATTTTTGAAAACCAATTCGCACCTTGTAATTGGTCGAATAGATCATCTATCCTCGGAAGCGGGTATCGGTTCTTTACCGTGAGTTTGTTTAACTCCCGGTAATCGATACACATGCGCATGCTTCCGTCTTTCTTTTTCACGAACAGTACCGGTGCGCCCCAAGGAGACACACTCGGCCTTATGAATCCTTTGTCAAGCAGGTCTTGAATCTGGGACATTAACTCTTGTAATTCCGATGGCGCGAGTCGGTACGGTGCTCTAGCTACGGGTTTTGCGCCCGGAATCAATTCGATTCCAAACTCTACTTCCCGTTCTGGCGGTATCCCCGGTAAATCTTCCGGAAACACATCTTCGTAATCCCGTACTACCGGTACGTTTTTAATCTTCAGTGATTCCTTCTCGGGCTCATTCGCGTATATCATAAACGCCTTGCATCCTTGCTTCATAAGCTTGTGAGCTTTCAACATCGAGCATATTATGGGGTTACCTCCTTTTTCGCCATAGATAGTGACTTGTTTCCCGCTCGGAGATGTTAGCTTTATCTCCTTACGAAAACACACGGCCTTTGCATGGTGCTGAGATAGCCAATCCTTCCCAACGACTACTTGAAATTCCCCCATTGACATCGGGATTAGGTCTATCAAGTATTCTTCATCGTCGATGCTTAATTTGCAGCCTCGACAAACATCACAAATTATAAAACTTTTGTTGTCCCCTATTTCAACTTCTAAGGGCACAGATAATTTCGTCAATACAAATGAAGGATGTCGTATAAATCCATGCGAAATGAAGGATTTATTCGCACCCGTATCAAACAATACACGTGCTGGAATTGAGTTAATTGTGAATATACCTGAGACCACATCAGGTTCCGTTTTTGCTTCAGCCGCGGTAAGTTGGAAGGATCTAGCCTTCGCCTTAGGAGCTTCTGCTGGAGATTCTTTAACGTCTCTCTTTCCAACTAAGTCCGGGCATTCGGACTTTTTGTGACCGGGTTGATAACATTTGTAACAAACTGAGACTTTACCCGGGCATAGCGACGCCGTGTGCCCCGTCTTACTACATATGGGGCATGGTTTGTCTTTGAACCGGCATTCTCCCTTGTGTCCTTTCCCGCACACTTTACAATTTGGCGACCCACCTTTAGCATCCACCTTCTTTCCCGATTCTCCAGTTCGAGCTTTCTTTGTAGGGCTTGGATTTACATCATGAGCCCTTCACTCACCCCTTTCAACTTGTTTCTTCAACTCGATTTCCCATTCCCGAGCAACGTTTATGATCTTGGTAAGGGTCTCGTATTTTGAAGGAGTCATAAACTCCCTATATTCAGCGCTCAACATGTTATAGTAGTAGTATATTTTATGTTCTTCGTTCATCACCAATTCACTACTAAACTTCATTTTATCCATAAATATCGCCGTAATCTTGTCTATGGTCTCGCCCTTGTGCCTAAGTTGCATGAACTCTTCCTTGATTTTATTAATGACCGCCTTGGGGCTATGATGTTTAAGAAACGGCGTCTTAAACTCTTCCCATGTCATGGTTCTCGCCGCTTCAGCTCATATTTCATTCTTTTTGTTGTCCCACCAATCTTTGGCTTGACCTCTCAACTGGCCCGTTCCGTAAGCAACAAAGTCACTTTCATCACAATGGGTCCTTTCAAAAACCCCTTCAATGTCGCCCAACCATCTTTGGTAAATTATTGGGTCAACCTCCCCGTCGTAGATTGGCGGTTTACACGCCATAAATTCTTTGTATGAACACCCTTTACGTTCTCCCGATTTCTCCTTCATAAGGTTGACACTATCCTCCAACATTTTGACTCGCTCTTCGACAAGTGACAATACCGTGCTTTGAATTTTGTCTATAAACCCGGATAGACTACCTTCGATTGCCTTCCCTACTTCTTCGGCAATTATCTCTTTCATTTGTTCGGTGCTTGTCGGCACCGGATCATTATCGTTTCTTTTCGACATCTTGAAACTGAAATGTTTACATTAAACATTAAACATTTCATTTACAACATAGCTTTATTTGCTTCGGTTTAGCCAAGTGCGTAACTTGCTTTTACCGTTCACATTTTGTGCACTTTTCGGGTTTGAGTGTGTTAAGACACCCTTCCCATGCACATTAATTCATATCTCATTTCTTACATAAGATAGGATTTACTAAAATAATAAATTAATTCTTACCGGACGATCGATCAAGCTTGAACCGAACACTTGTTAACAACCTTAAGCTCTGATTACCAACTTGTAACAACCGTCAAAATTCTATTCGAATTTAATAAAAATATTCAAGATTTAAATAAAAAGTACTTTACTTCATCACTAGTACAAAATCGAAGTATTAAAGTGATCACATACTAGTTATCTAGTAACTAGTTTAAACATTCAAAATATGAGTAGTAAATCGTTTACATCATAAACATTGTCTAAACAAAGTTAATTTAAGCGGAAGCTTCAAAAGTTCGTGTTCGGTTCTTCAATTCATACTTGATCATCGACCACATACTTTTGCAACACCTACAAACTAAAATTTTGACAAATATTAGTATTAGAGTTCTTAGAAAATTTGCATAATCGAAACTACGCTCAGAAACGGATTCGATTAACTAATTATGCAAAAGTTTAACAAAATTTTCTAGACTCTACCGTAACTTACGGTATCTACCGTAAGTTACGGTAGTCGCTAAATAACACCAGTCCACCGTAACACAGTACTGAACCACCGTAACTATTTGTTCTCCACCGTAAGTTACGGTGGAGACCGTAACTTACGGTGGCCTCTGCAACTTTATGTTTGTCCCAATTATTCATTTCATCCGAACCCGAATCCTCGGATTTCTCATTCTAACAAACCATTACACTAATTTTCTCGTATTCTAATAGGCCTTTTATTAAAAATAACGAAATCCGAGTAATCATATTACAATGCATTACCACGTCTTATTTGGTTATTCGACCCGTTTGGCTCATCTAAGGAATCCTCCATTATGATAACTACCAACAAAATCTAACCAATTCTTGGCCTATTATTCGATATAGCGAACATTATCGCTTTAATTCAGCTCAACTTTTATTCTACAATTCAACTACACATATGCTAATTATCAAATTTACCAAATGTAACGAATCAAGTTACATACCTTTAGTGCACGCCCTTCAAACGCAAGTCTCCACCAGCTTGTCCGCTTGGAGCTCCGGTATCCTTTCCTATAGAGTTCAACCAAGACATGTTTAGAACTCTTTTCAATTCATAGTTCGCATATTTTGCTGAAACATCACAATCATGAGGTTTAACTCAAATTTTCAGATTTAAGCCTTCTTTGATGCATTTAAGCAAACACTTTAAGGGCAGAAATTTACACGATATATTATCAAGTTCATAACTTGTCATATAGCCCTAAATTTTTATCAATCAACTACCTTACATGAACTTTAGTCTCTAGAATTCTGAAATCACTTCACATATGTCAAATATCACTAGAACAACCACTATAATCCTAGCATTTATCAAGTTTCACAAAACCCACTTATCACCTTAGGTGGTGATTATGAATTTCACACAAAATAGGCACAATTTTGTCAAGTAGTTGACTAGGGTTTGTCCCTAAACATTATTTCATTCTAAACAACCAACATGCAACATCAATTTTCAGATTTCTAAATTTTCTTAGAAATCCAACTAGAGATTCTTCACAGAATTCACATACCTTATGATTCCCCTTTCAATGGAGATCACGAATTTGTGTTTGAGACTTGTTTTAGAACGAATTTGAGCCCTCAATTTGGTGAATTTCTGGACGAACTAGGGTTTGTGGGAGACCCTGTGTCGCCCCCTGCTCCTAATCGACCCACACACACCCAATTTTGTGTGTTTTGGATTTTTATTTTGTTTAATTAAATCAAGTTCCAGTTTTAACACATTTAGTCCCTCTACTTTCGTTTTTATTTTATCTCAAGTGTTTAACCCATATTCAAGCCATTATCTAACTAGGTTAGTGTTATTCCTAGTTAGTTTATTTTGTTTATTTATTGACAACTTATTTGTAATAAATAATTTATATTTTCGGGGTGTTACACATGCTATACGTGATTAGTTGAATGCCTGTTGCTATGCTTATACAGTGGATACTTTCCCGACCGCCTTTAGCAACGATAGTACTATAGCTTGGACTCAACACCTGTTTATTCAGGGGTTGCTAAGGATCACATACTTTACTTCACGTGTTCATTTCGGTGAACATGTGTCGCGCATACTCTACTCGCAGTCACGTGCTTAGGATGTATCATTGTTGGTAGTTTACATGCTTCGCCCGTTACATGTTACATGCTGGTTGTGCGTAAACGCTTTTATATTATATCTGTGCAAACTTGTGTACTCACCTTTACTTTATGTATTGACTTTTATTTTAATGTATGTGACAGGTTGATGGATTGTTTTGTTGCAAACAAGATAGGAAGTCTAGAAACCCACAACAATAAAATCTAGGTTGTCGGATCATGTTTTGTTTATGAGAACTCGTTATCTGTAATAACTGTTTGTTGAATATTTGTTCGTTAGTATGGGATGATGAACCTTTAAAATATTGGTAATGAATAGTTCTTATGGATTCTCCTGAGCAATCTGATTCGGCTAGTGCCGTGCCCCGATGATTCCGCCATCGGTTTGGGTGTGACATGTGGGGCGTTGGTTGGGGCGGGGGTTACCAAGCAACGTTGGCTAAACCACACCTGGCCAGCGCTGGTCACGGCGTTCCACCCTAGCGTGGGTTTGAAGCCTGGTGTGGGGCGGGGGGGGGGGGGGGGGAGGTGAGGTGGCTGGCTTGGATTGGCTGGTGAGAGATGACCATTTGGGCTAGCCGTTGCCAAACGGCTACTTTATTTAAAAAAAAAATTATTTCTTTTTTAAACATTATAAATAGTCACCCATTTTTTTACAATTTTTTACCACTTTTCTACTTCTTCTATCTCTATATTTTGAGTAAACTTCAATTTTACCCCCTGAGGTTTGATGCGATTGGCAACCTTACCCCCTACCAGGAAATTTTTGTTGTCTTACCACTCAACTATTGAAAACGCTGCAATATTATCCCCTGAGGGGTAAAACTGTAACCTTACCAAAAGGGTATTTTCGTAATCTTACCCATATTTATATAGTAAACTTCAATATTACCAAAAGGGTAAAGCACAGGGGGTAATATTGCAACGTTTTTCAATAGTTGAGGGGTAAAACAACAAAAAATTCATGGTAGGGGGTATGGTTGCCAATCGCATCAAACCCCAGGATGTAAAATTGCAGTTTACTCCTATATTTTTTATAAAATCAACCCACTTAATCATCTACAATGCATTCATTTAACCGAAACTACGACCCAACCAACCCCTTTGGTTAACAAGAGGAGGATAAATCATTAAGTTTTTAATCTTTTTTTAAATTTTATTTAGCTTTTTTTTATTTTTAGTTTTTTTAGTTTTATTTGTATTTTTTAAAAAATTATATGCAATCTTTTATTTTAGTTAGTATGTTAATTTAATTAAATAATATTTTAAATAGTTAAAACAAAAAAAAAATATCAAAATCCACATAGCTGGCCAAGCCAGCTGAAACCACGCCACCCCACACCCTTTCTTTTGAAGAATTACCTTATGGATCTCACACCTACCATGTGTCAAGCAATGCCCCCAACCCAAGCCTCCCCACCCCGCGGTCTAATATGAATCTGAGGGACTAAGGCCGTTAAAAATTTTACTAGCTGATATGAAACTTTTGCTTTTGGAGTTTTGATGTTTTTGGTTTGATGTATTGGTTAATTGGATCAGAACCTGCACGCCAGATGTCTGATGTATTGTTTGGCTACTGCTGGTTCATTATAATGTTATATGACTGCTAATTAGACTATGGGGTATGGGGCGGGGGTTTGGGCGTGGGTTGGAGAGAAACGCCTAAGTCACCACCTCGGGTGGGCTTGGTTTTGGGCGTGGCCCCTTGGGCGGGAGTTTAAGGCCGGGCGTGAGGCATGCTAGCGATCCTATGTGGCCGGCTCTTATTGGCTTGTTGGCTAGGGCATAGCAGGCCATTTTAAATTAAAAAAAATGGTGTGGCTTGGCCACGCCAGCCCAGCCACGCCCACCATACCCCTATGAAACTTGGGTTTGTGTATTGAGTGCCCCATATCCACGTGTCAACCCATGCCCCAAACCCCCGCCCCACCATACCCCACGGTCTTAGTTGCTTATTAGTTCAGTATTAGACTATGGGGGTGTGGAGGGACTTGGGTTGGAAGCATTGCTCGACACGTAGCGAATATGGGATCCACAAGGTAATACTCAAAAAAAATATGTGTGATGTGGCGTGGCTTCGGCTGGCGTGGCCAGCCATGTGGATTTTTTTTAACTATTTTAAATTCCATTTAATTAAAATAACACACTAATTAAAATATAAGAAAATATTACATATAATATTTTAAAAAACTACAAATAAAATTAAAAAAACTACATAAAATTAAAAAAAAAAAAAGCTACATAAAATTTAAAAAAAAATTAAAAACTTCATGATTTCTCCATTTAATATTTTTTCATGATTTCTTCTTTCATTTCCAACGTCATTGCCAATTGTGGGCCAGTAAGGTGATTGACGAGCATGGAAAGTTCGAGTATACACAGTTTCCTAAATACGATGTGAGTCCGGCTAAATCAGGACATAGTGAGTATACTAAACCGTGTGGCGGTTGTTATGGATGGCCGCGTTTAAGGGGTATTTGGGTCGGGTTTGGTGGTGGGCGGTTTGGTGGCGGGCTAGGGTTCGGGTTTTCTTGGTATCCAAAGAGGTTGTTTGGGTCGTAGGTTCGGTTAAAAGGATGCATTGTACGATGTTGTGGGTTGATTTTATAAAAAATAAAGAGATATGGCAGAAGAAGTAGAGAAGTGGTAAAAAAAAATGTTAAAAATTGGTGGGCATTTATATTGGTTTAATATGTAATTTTTTTTAATTAAAGTAGTCGTTTGGCAACGGCTAGCCCCCACGGCTATATTGGACCAGCCAACCAAAGCCAGCCATGTCATCTTCCCCCCACGCCAGGCTTAATTCCCACGCCAACGTGGCAACTGTTGCGATAACGAACCAACCCTAACCAGCTAGACTCTTCCTTGAACACACGACTCAGAACACAAGGGATTGAACACAACGTTCGACTCTTTTTATTGATGATGAAAACTGAATACAGAAACATAAATAAGACCTCCTATTTATACTGCTAATAATACGTATTAAACTAGGACACCTTCATACTTATCTAAACAACTTAACATTTATCTGAATAGTTATTAATATAACTATACTAATAATACGACTAGAACACTAAGGTTTAATAGATCTCCTCCAACCACCCTCGAGATCAACCGTGCCTCCCCGTTTAGTCTAACATTGCTGTCACACCCCGACCACGTGAGACAACGAAACGTGACGGAAACGTCGGGGGTGTGTTGTAACAGAATCATTGTTTCATAACACATGGAAATTGAAATATTGTTTTATTGATTAAAAGAGTTACAATGTCTTGACAATCAAAGAAATATAACATAAATAACTAGTCTTGCATCTTTTATTGTCACTAAGGCCCAAGTCCGCCTAAGTGTATCTTGATAAATCCTATGCATCATATCCTGAAAACACATGTGAAAATAGGTACGTCAGCATAAAAATGCCTGTGAGATACATAGGTTTTGTGAAAATTGGATTCATGACTTGTAAGTTTAAGAAAATGTTTAATAAAGTTTAGTCATGAACCTAGTAAATTGATTTGTTTTGTAAATCGTTTGAAAATAAGATCAGATGATATGTATAAATAAATGTAAGGTTAAATGAATAACCATGTAAGATGAGTTTGTTTGTAAAACAATGTCTTGTCAAAAGTATGTTATTTGTATAAAATGTTATATGTCTTAAATTGAAATGATTCAAATAACGCTACGATATGTAATACCATACAAGCACTTATATATAGGAAGTATCAGCGGCGTATCCACCATGCTTGTATCATATTACACACGCCTCGTTACCTAAGTCACTTACTCAAACCAAACCACCAAGATGTAATGTTTAACAATTGTAGAAATGTTTATGTATAGTCTAATGTCTATTGTCAAATGTAAATCATGTCAACAAATACAAAAGGTTCACACGGTTCAACAGTTACAAACAGTTCATATAATCAAATGGTTACTGTTATGGGTGAAATTCTGAGCCCATATCCTGGAAAATATCTTGATTTATATCTTGGTTATATAGTATCTATTTACATCCGGGATGCTGGTTCAGGATATTGGTAACATCCTGAATGGTATCCTCAGGATTACTAACGGATTATGTGCAGGTACGTGGGTTAGAAGCTATCAACGTTCACGAAGACTCATTCCGCGGAAGACTCGGTCCAAGTTGTTCAAGGAGAGACGTTAAGCCCGCTTTCTTTGGTTCCAAACGGCTACTTATGGAATATTCGGGAGTATCCCATATTTATAGGAATTTTAGTTTCTACTTTGTAACTATAAATAGGTGGGTATACCAAATCGAATAGGACATCACATTCACACTCGCTACACTCTAACACTCGCTCTCAAGCAATTCTCACTTTCATACAAAGGCATTGTAACACTTAGCGATCTGGTCTATATCCTGCACTGTATCCTGACGTTTGAAGTAATAAGAAGAACAAGGCAGCTGCGATTGTCAGCTCCCGAGGTTTTATGCCGGCGATCTAGATTGATCAAGGGCTTTCCTCGTACATCTCGTGTCGTTTACTTTACTTTTGCTCATAGTTTGATCATAGATACAGCTCAATATCTTGAGCCGTATCCTGAATACTGATTTTCTAAATAACTTAACAAGCATATTTTCAATACACTTTCTAGCACACTACCTCACTTTACTAATTTGATCACTTAATTGCTTCGGTAATTTTTGACCAAAACAATTTGGCGCCCACCGTGGGGCAAGTGGTGCTCTCTTTACTAAATTTTTTTGTGAAATCGCTAATCGGCTTTCTATTTTCAAAACTTTTTGCCACATTGTCCATAATGGCCTCAAGATCAAACATGAGCTCCTCCACTGTGTCTGCTATGACTTCTGCTACTACCGGTTCGGTGCTTCCACCACCTCCTCCAAGGATGCCAGCCTCTTCACGACCTCAGGATATTATCCCTACCCGCAGTGTTCAGGAATCTGCTCCTGTTTTAGCTTCTAACGATGAAATTTTAACCTTATTTGGAAGTGTGCAGGAACAAATGAGGCAGCAACAGGAAACAAACCAAATGCTTTTAAGGGAAATACAACTCCTGAAGTCTGGCTCGAGCAGATCTGCTGAGGATATTGTCACTCCATTACATCCCAGAACGTTGAACTTCAGTTCAGCTGTGTATACTGAGGATAACAGGGGGAATATTGTGCCCAGCCTTCCTCAGAATCATACTCCTGAAATACCCTCCTCGGTCAGGATGTCAACCATGAGGAGCTCAGGATATGCTTCAGGATATGGGCAAAATCCTCCAACGGGTAACGTGTCAAATAATAATAATACTCATGCTACTAATAGTGGATCTTTGCAGGATACAGGTGTAACATCAGCACTTACTAGGGAACTTCAGAAGTTGAAGGACATGATATCCAGTGTACCTGGGGTGGTCCAGCCGATCCCAGAAGTGTCCCAAGACAGCCATAAGATATCTCGTTTTGCATATCCTATCTGTGATGCTGAGATCCCAAAGAGATTTCAAACCCCCAACATGAAGCTTTACGACGGAACTACGGATCCTGAGGAGCATATTGCTCAGTATAGGGAAAGAATGGAGATTAACCCTATCCCTCCGGATCTCAAGGAAGCATGCTTGTGCAAGGGTTTTGGTTCAACCTTAACAGGATCAGCCTTGAAATGGCTCTTGAATGTTCCTCCGCATTCGATTACATCTTTTGCTCACTTAGTAAATTTATTTAATAGTCAGTTTTCTTGTAGTAGAAGCTTTGAAAAATTAACAAGTGATCTCTACAGGATAACACAGGGACCTCAAGAATCCCTTAGGGATTATGTGAACAAGTTCATCCGGGAATCCCTGGACATTCCTCACCTTGATGTTGCAACAGCTGTGCAAGCTTTCAAGATGGGGCTCCAAAAAGATTCTCAATTTTATCAAGATCTTGTAATGAACCCATGCAGGAACTTGGATGAAGCTCGAAACAGGGCCCTAAGATATATTCGGTTGGAGGATGATAGGAAGATGCAAGAGAGAATGAACTCATCCAACACCTATGAGTCGACCAACAGGAAGTCTGAATCCTCATTCAAGCCATATCGGCCTAAGCCATATGGTAGAAATGAAAATAAGAGAGTGAATGCTGTCGAAGATGAGGATCCTGAAGAGTATCCTGAGTTGTCTGAATATTGCTTTTCTGTAAACATTCCTGAATTGATGTATGCCATGCAGGGTCTAGGAGACAAGGCTAGGTGGCCTCGAAAGAGTCAACAGAAAGCTGACTGGAAAGATAAGTCAAAATGGTGTGCTTTCCACGAAGATTTCGGACATATGACTGAGGATTGCATTGCTCTAAGGAAAGAAATAAGCTATCTTCTAAGCAAGGGATATCTGAAAGATCTCTTAGGAAGAAAGAAGAATAAGGGTCAGGATATTGAGAAGGATCCTGAGCGAGCAGCATCACCTCCTGCGGATGCCAAGATAATCAACTTCATTTCGGGAGGATCCGACATTTGTGGGACTTCGTATTCGGCGGCGAAGAGACATGCAAAGGAAGCTAAGGCCGAAAGGGGAGGCAAACCTGTAAGGATGACTACCCTCACAACTGACAAAGTGATCACTTTTGATGCTGATGACAGGGATACTGTCCAGGATCCTCACCATGATGCTCTGGTAATAACGTTATATGTGGCTAACCATTTTGTACGCAGGATATTGGTTGATAATGGCAGCTCCGTTAACATAATCCAACTAGAGACTCTAAAGAGAATGAATGTATCTCCAATGGATATCACTTCAAAGTCTACCGTGCTTGTTGGGTTCAGTGGAGAGGCTAGAAACACAGTGGGAGAGATAAAGTTGCCAGTATACGTTGAAGGAGTCAACTCGATACAACGTTTCTGTGTGATGGATTCTCTATCCTGCTATAACATCATACTGGGAAGACCGTGGATTCACGATATGAAGGCTGTGCCATCAACATATCACCAATGCATCAAGATCCCTACCCCTTGGGGAGTTGTCAAAGTTGATAGTGATCAGCAGGAGGCGAAAGAATGCTACTCATCCTCGATGAAATCCTCAACCAAACCTAGTGCAGCATAGCAATTAAAGGCGCGGGCCCAGGATATCGTGGAGGATCCAGAGCAGGATGTGAAGAAAATTATCCTGGGCCAGGATAATCCCGATATTTCGGTGCTCGTAGGGACCAATATCCCTCAGGATATTGAAGAACAATTAATTAACTTTTTGAAATGCAGGATGTCAACGTTTGCATGGAAGCATGAGGATATGACAGGCATATCCAAAGACATTATCACTCACAAGCTTGGAATTGATAAATCATTCAAGCCTGTTCAGCAAAAAAGAAGGAAGTTTGCTCCTGAGTGGAATACGATTATCCAAGAGGAAGTTGAGAGATTATTGAAGTCCAGGATGATCAGAGAAGTTAAGTTCCCAAGGTGGCTAGCAAACGTGGTTATGGTACAGAAGAAAAATGGGAAATGGAGAGTTTGTGTAGACTACACAGACTTGAACAAAGCTTGTCCTAAAGACCCATTTCCTCTTCTCCACATTGATGCAATGGTAGATGCCACTGCCGGGCATGAAATGCTGACCTTCATGGACGCATCCTCAGGATTTCAACAGATCCAAATGGAGCCTTCTGACCAGGAGGATACTGCCTTCATGACACCAACAGGTATTTATTGTTATACAGCTATGCCTTTTGGTTTGAAAAATGCAGGTGCAACATACCAAAGATTGGTAAACATGATGTTCAAAGACAAACTGGGGGACACCATGGAGGTGTACATCGACGATATGGTGGTAAAATCAAAGAAAGCTCAGGATCACCTCCATGATATTAAAGGAGCGTTTGATATCCTGGATCAGTATAACATGAAGCTGAATCCTGCTAAGTGCCATTTTGGAGTGGGGGCAGGAAAATTTCTAGGATATATGGTGACCAAAAGAGGAATAGAGGCGAGCCCGGAACAGATTAAAGCCATCTTGGATATTAAATCGCCCTCAAATATGAAGGATGTTCAACGATTAACGGGGCGAGTGGCAGCATTAAACAGATTTATCTCAAGATCCTCAGAGAAATGCAAAGATTTTTATGATATCCTGAAGAAGAACAAAAAATTCGAATGGGGTGAGAAGCATGAAGCGGCCCTACAGGATTTAAAGCAATATCTTTCAACCGCACCTCTACTGATGAAGCCTGAGAATGGTGAACCATTATCCCTATACCTCGCGGTATCAGGGAATGCTGTAAGTGCCGTCCTTGTAAAGGACCATGAAGGTCAGCAATATCCTGTTTATTATGTTAGTAAAAGCTTGTTAAATGCTGAAACTAGATATTCCCATTTAGAAAAATTGATACTAGCATTAGTTATGGCATCAACGAAACTTAGACATTACTTTGAGACACATAGGATTCATGTTAAAACAAATTATCCTGTCAAAAGTGTGCTTAGGAAACCAGAAATGTCAGGTAGGATGGCTAAGTGGTCAGTAAAGTTGAGTGCTTATGATTTAGTATATGAACCTAGAAATGCCATAAAGTCTCAGGCTTTAGCTGACTTTGTGGCTGATTTTAGTAGTGACATTCAGGATGAGGTAGACCTAGAAGTTCAACAGTTAGGAGAATCCTCAGGATCCTGGACATTATATACTGATGGTGCATCTAATGTAAGAGGAGTAGGATTGGGAATACTACTAAAATCGCCACAGGGGGACATATTACCCCAGGCTATTAGGTGTGAATTTCCTGCTACTAATAATAAAGCAGAGTATGAGGCTTTAATTGCAGGATTAGAGTTGGCTAAGAGCATGAGTATCAAAAATTTGCAAGTATATGTTGACTCTTTGTTAATTACTAACCATTTTAATGGATCCTATGCAGTTAAGGGTGAGAAATTAGTTGAATATCTCGATATTCTCAAAAAATTAGCAGGATATTTCGATGTTTTTACACTTGAACAGGTACCAAGGGAGGATAATGCTGAAGCGGATGCCTTAGCAAATTTGGGATCATCAATCAGGATACCTGAAGGGACCCAAATACCAATATTACATGTCTTATATCCTGCAACGAATCCTCAGGATAAAGAAGTAGCGGGTATTCGGGATCCTGAAGTGGAATATCCTGAACAGGATCCTAAATCCTGGACGGCTCCAATTGTGAGATATCTCAAAGAAGGACACATCCCCGGAAATGAAAATCCTAAGGCATTTAGGATGAAGGTATCACGATTCACTATTATAAATAATGTTTTATACAAGAAATCTCTTGCAGGACCGTATTTGAGGTGCTTGGAGGATCCTGAAGCCAAAGAAGTACTTCAGGATATACATGAAGGGGATTGTGGTAATCACACCGGGGGCAGATCATTGTTCTCGAAAGTATTAAGGACAGGATATTATTGGCTAACGATGAGGAAAGATGCTGCAGAATATGCTCGAAGATGTGATGCATGTCAAAGACATAGTAACATACTACATCAACCAGCTGAACCATTATATCCTGTAGTTTCCCCTTGGCCATTCATGAAATGGGGGATGGATATAGTAGGAAAGTTACCAAAAGCTCCGGGAGGAAAAGTCTTTATGTTAGCAATGACGGATTATTTCTCCAAGTGGGTTGAGGCTGAAGCACTTGTTCAAGTTAGAGACCAAGAAGTAGTATCCTTCATAAAGAGGAATATCCTGACTAGGTTTGGGGTACCAGCTGAGATCATTTGTGATAATGGGTCCCAGTTTATAAGCAAAAGGACTACTGACTTTTGCAAGAGTTGGGGAATCAAAATGATCACGTCTACTCCGGTACATCCTCAAGCGAATGGGCAAGCAGAATCCTCAAACAAGATAATAGTCAATAACTTAAAGAAGAGGCTTGGAGCCAAAAAAGGAAGATGGGCGGAAGAGTTACCCTTTGTTTTGTGGGCTGATAGGACAACGGTAAAGAATGCAACCGGCCAAACCCCGTTTTCCTTGGTATTTGGAGCGGAAGCAGTGATTCCAACAGAAATGACGATACCTACTGCAAGATCAATTCTACAAGATCCTGAGCAGAATCCTGAAGCCTTATTTCAAGATTTGGATACTATAGACGAAAAAAGAGATGCAGCAAGGCTAAGGATGGCAGCATATCAACAAAGAATATCCAGAGCATATAATAAGAATATAAGGACTAGAAGATTTCGAGTTGGTGATTGGGTGCTAAGAAAGGCTTTTCAAAATACCACTAATCCTGTCGATGGCAAGCTAGCTCCGAAGTGGGAAGGACCATATGAAGTCGAGTCAGAAGCAGGTAAAGGAGCATATCGACTCAAGAATATGGAAGGGGATATGCTACCAAGATCCTGGAATGCAATACATTTAAAGCTCTATTTCAAGTAAGAGTAGAATTTATTTTCTATCTCGGAATGGTATGTATTCTATTTTAAATATATTTGTTTATTATCTTGAACCCAATACTGACTTAAGCATCGGAGGGGTGTTAGCCAAGCTAACACCCACCTTAGTTTACAATTGTTTTGTAGGATATGTTTCAGGATATAGCTCCAGGATATATATTCAGGATAAGTCGAAAGATTAGAGGATTGGCCCCCTCTCTCACGTTTAAGGGATCCTGGTCCCTTCAAAGGTTTAAAGGTATTCACCTTTCTTACGAATTGGGTTTGAACACCTCGCCTGGAGCGCAAGTTATCTAGGTATAGTTCAAGGTAGCGGGACCAGTTCATGTAAAAGTGGCTGACAATTTCGTTACTGTTGGCTATATCCTGGATCCTGAAGGTATATGAGGATTGATCACCCTCTCTCATGAAAGAGTATTTTCATACTCTCTAAGGTTTAAAGGTTTTCACATTTCTAAGAATTGGAGTTTATACACTCTCGCCTGTAGCGCATGAAATTTAGGGTTTATCCCCAGATATCAGGGTTTATCCCCAGGATATTAAGGGTTTATCCCAAGTATGCTAAGGATTCATTTCAGGATATCATGGGTTTTGCCCTGGGGTATTCGGAATTCATTCGAGTCAAAATATAAATACATTTGTGTTTTTGTCGAACACAGGGGACATACATTATACTGTTCAAAGGATGGATCCAAGTTTATAAGTATGCACTGGGGACAAACTTATAATGGAGGATTGAAATTGATTCTCTAAGAATCTCTGGTATGATCTCTCCTTTTTATTTGGACAATTTATAGGTTGTATTTCAATATCCTGATCAAGATATCTTTCAAGATATCTTCCAGGATTCGTTTATAATATATATTCCTAAAAATGTACAAACAAAACAGTTTTCACGAGTAAAATTTGTGTATCAATAACAACAATAGTAAAGTCAAAAGAGAGGTTATATTATTAACATACCAAAAGATGTGCTCTTAGTTTCACCTCAAAACAAGGCCCATCCACTAAGAGAACTAATAGTTCATTACCATATTTACCCAACAGTTGAAGGTTTCATCTCAAACCGAGACCCATCCACCTTCAACTGTTGTATTGTTCAAAAAGCATGCAGGAAATGTAAATTGTTCAGGTGCAGGAAAGTAAAGTGCAGAAAAGTAAATTGTTTAAGGGACTACAGACCAACATTCAAATTTAAAAAGGTGGGCTCTGGCCTTGGCACGTATATCCATCATCGCCCACCTAAATGCCCTCACACATCGGCATCTCCTCCAACCTTCTCAGACTTCTCAGCACCAGCATCCTGACCAGCATCCTGAGCAGCATCCTCGCCAATGTCCATCCCAGCATCTGCTCCAGCATCCTTCTTGTCTCCAGCCTGGATCACCAACTCTGCTGACTTAGAAGACTCACCAGCTTCAACAGGAAGTGGCACAGCTTTGCCTCCAAGCTCCTTTAGCTTGGCCACCCAGGATTCAACTGGCCAAGATGGACAAACAAGGCCCGTCTCCTTGGCCTCGTAGGCCATCTTGATACGTGCTTGTAACAGGGAGACGATAGCAGAAGCCTTGATTCCCTCCCGGAAGTTAATCAAGGCTTGATCATGATCCATTTGAACGGTGGCGAGTTTGACCTCAGCGTCTTGGGTGACCTTCTTCAGCAGGCTTTCGTAGTGCCGGGTCTTCGCTTCGGCAATGACACCTTGGTCAGCGACGGTGCTTTCAAGCTGTTTGATCCTGGCTTCATGAAGTGCAACAGTACCACAGGCATCATTATACAAGTGGAGCAAATGCTGGAGGCCCTGCACATCAATTTCAGGTATGAGTTAGAATATATTGACCAGGATATCCTCTCAGGATATCCTATTAGGATATAGGTGCAGGATATATGTGCAGGATATGCGTCAGGATATTACCTTGTTAAGGAAGGATGTCATTGGCTCTAAGGAATCAGAGAAACTGAGTTCGTCATAGGAGAACCCTTCTGAACCTGGAGCGCTGACTTCAAGACCTTTCCTCTTTTTTGCTGTGGAAGCACGAGTCCTTGGATTGGCCTTGGGAGCCGGGAGTGGCTTGGAGCTAGTTGCAGCAGGAGTTTCTTTCTTGACTATGGCTGGGGTTGGATAGCTGTCGAGTTCATCAAGGTCTAGGTAGACTGGAACTTTGCTGGAGTCTGCACACAGGGAGTAAAATTCTAAATCTCTCCTAAAAATATCGAATAAAAACATGCATGTACAGGATATCTTGCAGGATCCTTACCAGACATGTTTGCGCTTGAAAGAGGACTTGGAGTTGGTGGAGATGGGTTGAAGCTTCTCTCTGCCTCTGAAAGGAGTCTGATGGCGTCTATTCTTTTTTGAGAATCAGCGAGGGGAGGTGCAATTTTCCTGAAATCAGCTGCATACACAACAGAGAAAATGAAATTGGTCAGTTTAGGATATAAAGCAGGATAAGAGGCAGGATCATCTTTAAACCCTAAATCCTACCCTTCTTTAACCATCTCATCAGATAATCCGTTCCACCAGGGATTGAGTCCCTTTTTACAAAGAAAAACTTGGATTGCCAACCATCCTCGTTCCTGGTGGCACGAAGTATCAGTGGATCACCGGAAGTAGAGTAAAACAGAAATCTACATGATCCATGGCATCTAAGTTTGTAAGCTAGGGGCAGATCATGGACGGAAAGATCAGGAATGTGGTTTCTCTTGATTTGGTCAAGAACAGACAAAACACGCCAGAGCATTGGCATGGTTTGGCTGAAAGAGATTTTGGTGATATTAAAGAATTCAGTGATGAAGTCCGGAAAAGGGAATTGTAGCCCTAGGGTAAAAGGGAAAGCACTAAAGCATATCCACTCGCTGGAGACCATATCCGACCGGATTTCCCGGTCAAACGGTCTAAACACGGTCCCTTCCGGGAAGATGCCGGAGGATTTCAAGGCTGACAGGTGGGCACTATCGAAGGTACATGCTTCCTTCTCCGGTTCTTGGAGAAGGTTCTGTTGGATGAATGTGGGAGCCGAGTCACCTGAACTGGACCTTGTTTGCCTGGGCATTTAGTCGCCTGAATTTTTCGCCGGAGAAAGATGAAAAAGAGGAATATGAAGATGAGGGAGAGAATATTACCTTTTTCCTTGTCGATTATGATTAAAAAAGAGATGAGGATGAGAAGATATAGGGCATGATGAGTAAATATAGGCTGGGTAGTTGAAAACGGTCACATCATTGGTCTTATCTAATTAATTACCTCGGTCTTCGTAAAAATGTAACCGTTAGTGCAGGATAACAAACGGTAACATTTTTTTGGGACAATTGTTATGGGTGAAATTCTGAGCCCATATCCTGGAAAATATCTTGATTTATATCTTGGTTATATAGTATCTGTTTACATCCGGGATGCTGGTTCAGGATATTGGTAACATCCTGAATGGTATCCTCAGGATTACTAACGGATTATGTGCAGGTACGTGGGTTAGAAGCTATCAACGTTCACGAAGACTCATTCCGCGGAAGACTCGGTCCAAGTTGTTCAAGGAGAGACGTTAAGCCCGCTTTCTTTGGTTCCAAACGGCTACTTATGGAATATTCGGGAGTATCCCATATTTATAGGAATTTTAGTTTCTACTTTGTAACTATAAATAGGTGGGTATACCAGATCGAATAGGACATCACATTCACACTCGCTACACTCTAACACTCGCTCTCAAGCAATTCTCACTTTCATACAAAGGCATTGTAACACTTAGCGATCTGGTCTATATCCTGCACTGTATCCTGACGTTTGAAGTAATAAGAAGAACAAGGCAGCTGCGATTGTCAGCTCCCGAGGTTTTATGCCGGCGATCTAGATTGATCAAGGGCTTTCCTCGTACATCTCGTGTCGTTTACTTTACTTTTGCTCATAGTTTGATCATAGATACAGCTCAATATCCTGAGCCGTATCCTGAATACTGATTTTCTAAATAACTTAACAAGCATATTTTCAATACACTTTCTAGCACACTACCTCACTTTACTAATTTGATCACTTAATTGCTTCGGTAATTTTTGACCAAAACAGTTACGACGGTTCATATAGTCAAATGGTTACAACGGTTCAAAATGTATTATAATGTGTTCATATGCTGGATGAGCATATGCAACAGAAATGCAATGTAAAACAATGTTTAGTGTGCTAGGTAAACATACATAGCAGAAATGTAAAGTAATGTACTAAGTATGCACTAAATGGACATACATAGTATAAAATGTATTGAAATCATGTACTATAAATGTACTAATGAACATAGCAAGTATATGATGTGAAAACATGGGAAGCATGAAAGTAACAAGTAGGCACATGTGTTTCACCCCAAAACAGTTTAAAAACAGTAAAGGAGGGGTCTATGTACTCACTTGAGATTGCTCAATAGTCCTAGGATAACCACCAAGCAATGATAGAAGATCACGGAATCAAACGGTACCTAATATAGGTAACTGCATTAATAAACCGGACCTAAATCGGAGGATCGGATAGAATGAGGGCTCGTAAACCAAATGAGTTATGGGAACTCATGTAATATGGTTTAACAAAGTCCACATACTAAAATAAAACCTAACCTAAGTGCTTACGACCCATTACGACCCGTTTAGGTAGCTTATGCTACTTTAACGCGTCGTTCGCATAAAACGCGTTCTGAATGCCTAACTAGTCCTATGATAAGTAAAATATGCCTTAACATGTCTAATATTGTTACCAAATCAGTTTAGATACCAAAAGTTATGTTACATATGCTTACAATGAATTTTGGCGTTCAAAGGGCATTTTGGTAATTTACCTAAGGCATATAAACTACCTATCATACAACTACTTAAACAAAGCGACCATAAGGTGTAACCTCTGAAGGTTATTCCCTATATACTATGGTCACCTAATGTGTTTGGTCGGATCCTAATGATCGACCAAACGGGTCGGGTTCGAAAGTATAAACGATTATTTAGATCGCTTACCCTTACGACCCTAGACAAGCACAAAACTAAAAGTGATGAGCTAAGCATGTTAAAACATGCTTAACTAAGTTAAGGAAATAGGTTTGGTATCAAAACAAACGGTTTTGATACCTAAGAGTAGTTTGGTTACAAAATACGCAATAACACGCATTTTGGCCGAAACTACGACTCGTCACTGAGCCTAGATAACGTGGTAATCAGTAGGTATAGTCTCTAGGGAATATAACCATCGTGATTACGCTCATGTTATGAAGTTCAAACGAACTTCGCATTGACCATAAACTGGTCAATGTAGAAAGTCAAACAAAGTTTGACTTTAACGCTAAAAGAATAAAAGAACGAAGGAACACTTACAAAGGGTCCCCGAAAGGTTTGATTTCCAAATATTTCTCAGGTATGAAGCGTTTTTACACCTCAACTTAGAGAAGTTTTCAGAAATTAAGTGGGTTTTGAGTTGTGATGGGTTGGGTATTTATAGGATATGGACCACCGTTAGGATCATTTCTCGAATACCGTGCTTTGATCTCACCTGTACACTTGTTGAAACACCTTGGTACCCAAATTGGCCCCCCACCATCAGGGATTAACATGTGGAAAAGGATTTGGGAGTGGTTAACAGCTGTTAACAGCTGTTTTAGAACATTCTGATGTGCTGGGGACCCCTTACGGACCGTAAGGGTGGTGGCTTACGGTCCGTAAGCCATCAACTATGCAGAAATGACAGTTTCAGTCCCTGCACCTTGTTTCGTTGCGTAACGGCACTTCTAACACCCGTCAAACCCAATTTCAAGCTCCACAATGATGTTAAGACATAGGGAACATGAAATATGCTTGAAAACATCTCGGATGTCGGTTCGTTTGGCCGTACGGTTGCGATGTTCGCTTAATTACGACGGAATGCGCATAAGCGCGAAAAACGATCCAAATTGCGCGACGAATGGATTTTTCTTATGCCAAACACTAAAATAAAATATTTTAGTGCTTACATAAATTTTTGGATGTCCGGATGTATTCAGAACGTAAGTTATGCGCGAAAGTGCAAACATGTGCACTTTTTGACGCTTTTAGTCCCTGAATGACCCAAAAGTTTATTTTAGCACACCGAACCCCTCAAAGCCTATTTCTAAGCTATATAAAGGATATTTATGGTATGTTTAACTTATGGCCATGTTCCAGAATGTCTGTTACAGTTCAAATTGGCATACTTTCACAGTTTGTCAACTTTAGTCCCTGTAAGCGATTTAACTTGATTTTGCCATACCAAAGCCTTCGAAACTTATTTCTAAGTTATGTAAAGGTTATTTAAGGTATGTTAAGCCTATTTCACTATTCCGGAGTGTTCGTTGCATTAAACTGGTTATATTTACGCATCAGTGCGCGTATAACCTTTTAGAAAGTGATTTAAAGCTTGAAATCGAACAAAAATTGATATGTGCAAAAGATACACATATTTATACCGATCCCAAGTATGAAATACAATATTTCATTGGTTTGGTATTTGTTTGATGGTCGCAGTGACCCAGGTGTCACAATTGCCGATTTTAATAGCAACGCCATGACCAACGCTAGCCCGATGTGGTCTAGCCAGCGTTATTGGCCAATCGTCGCCCCAACCCACACCCCACACACCACGGTCTTATATTGACTAGTGCAACAAAGTTAATGAACACAGCCTTTGATGACTTGTTATTTGTCTTTAGTGCTACGTTTTCAGTTTAGTTGCTTTTATGGAAAAGAGTGAAAAATTAACTGTGGCATGGTGTTGGAAAAGGGCCCCGGAATTTACTTCACGAAACTCAAAGCTCAAGCTCGACTCAAGCTATTTTGAGAACCCCAAATAATGGTAAAATCTCGGTTCAAGCTCGTTTCAATATCGCTTAAACGAACCAAAGCTCGGCTTGAGCTCGACTCGTTAAAGTTATCATCATTATTATTATACTATATAAAAAAAGTAAAATTTTGTTTGGACTCGTTTAGGCTCGCGAGCCTAAACGAGCTTTGTATTTCAGGCTCGAGCTTGAGCTCAATAACTAATCAAGCTCTGTTACAGGCTAGAGCTCGGGCTTGTTAAAATTCGGCTCGTTCGAGCTTTCAACGGAGCCGATAATGAGTAGCTCTTGAGCCTCTGGGCTTGTTTACACCCCTACCAACAACCAAACCAATCTAACCCACCCATTTTCCCACTTCTGAAAAAACAACAAAGGCTACTGTTATGAGCCTACATGGATCATATCACCCAATTTAAAATCTATACTATATAATAAAAGAAACCTGATTTTGTACACATGTCATTCAATGAGGGCATCAATAATTTATTGATAAATTTTAAATTTAAATTAAAAAGATTTAAATATTATATTAGAATTTTATTTTGATTGTAAATCTATTGATAGGATAAATTATTCGATCTGGATTGTGTTTAACCAACCAAGCTTAACCCACTTATTTAACCGTCTTAGTTTCGTATGTTTTTAATGATTAAATTTCATCATATCGATGTTTTATAATTTCTAATATTGCTATACTTTAAGGAAATTTTCCATTGTAGTTATGATTATAATAAAATATAATAAAAGAAACCTGATTTGAGACACATGTCATTTAACGAGGGTATCTATAATTTATTGATAAATTTTAAATTTAAATTAAAAAGATTTAAATATTATATTAGAATTTTATTTTGATTGTAAATCTATTAATAAGATAAATTATTCGATCTGGATTGTGTTTAACCAACCAAGCTTAACCCACTTATTTAACCGTCTTAGTTTCGTATGTTTTTAATGATTAAATTTCATCATATCGATGTTTTATAATTTCTAATATTGCTATACTTTAAGGAAGTTTTCCATTGTAGTTATGATTATAATAAAACTAGGTTATAACCCCGTGTATTACACGAGGTTGAATAAATAAATTTTATATACTAAATAATAAAAAGTATATTTTTAAACACCTCATTTATTGTATGGGTTGAATAAATATAATTTTATATATTAAATAATAAAAAGTTATATCTATAAGAAACATATTGTACGGGTTGAATAAATGTAATTTTATATACCAAATAAAAAAGTTATATCTTTAAAACCACGTATATTACACGAGTTGAATAAATGTAATTTATTGTAAACTCCACTTCATTCTAAATACTAGGTATGTTTTTTTTACTTTTCATATGCTATGCATATCATCTATGTCACATAGAAAACATCATGTTTTTTTTAGATAAGTTTACCATGTCAAATAAGTAATATGCATATTATCTATGTCACATAGAAAACATGTATTTTTAGATAAGTTAGATATATGTGTTTTAAAACAAGGTAAACTCTTAACATACATATTTTTTCCTATTGTAACTAAGATGTAGATGTCTGTGAAAGGTATCTTCACATTCGGAATGTCATAACTTTTTTTTTAAATTTAGATTTACTTAGTTGTTGTATGGTGTCTCATGTCTTTATTTTTATTTTTTCACTTATATATATGTTTCATTGGTTCAATTATACATGTAAAGTATTACACTATACATAGTATTTTCTCAACTATAGTTAATTGGTTTTATTGATTCAATTTTTGTCTATTCATTTACATTACTTTTATCTGTCTATAAGTCCCTTTTCAGACCTTTCAAATGGTATGAGACATATTACATTATCAATAGTTTTTATTGATTTCCTTACTAATTGTGATAAAAGTAATTATTTCGTACAATTCATATTGGTTTATAGCTTTGAATACGAGCATACCTTATATTAATGTTAATAATAGCGAAAGTGAGGAAACTATATTTGGATGGTAGAAAATATAATATTATGCCAACATTAACCCATCAGAATAATCTATTATCAGATAAAATCAGACACGTTACCTTTGAACAAGAAAATGTCACAATAAATATTAGTAGTGGTACAAAATTTTAAGTTCCTATGACAAATCCTAAAACAAATAACAGATCATATTATTATGAATGGCTATACAAACTTCAATATTTATTTCGTATTTGGTCTGCATATTACTCTATATTATATATACTTAGATCATATTATGAACACATTTTTTTTATTTCACATTATAATTATGATTCACCCCGTGTATTACACGGGCAATAACCTAGTAATCTTATAAACTAGACGTAACAAGAACAGGGCATTTAAGCCCATGATACTTGTTTCAAAGCCATGGCAATGAGGGCGTATGGACGTGATTAACATGATCATCATGATGGTTATGATCACCATTATGAACTATGATTAATCATCAACGTAACAAATACTCTTGTGAACTCTTTCAACATTTTTTAAACCCTGTATAACTTCCACCATCCAATAACATCAAATTCATAAACCCTAGGTAAAAGAGATTCCAAGCCTCCATGATATACGCATCGAAATTGGTCAACCGGAGTCCATTGCAATGACTACCATCCTCTATTTTCACATCACGCGGTGAAGGAAGCGCCACGTATTCAAGGAAAAACTGTTCGATCGACTATATTAATAAATAATAAAGCTAACGACATCATCCCCATAAACCTTTGCAAAACTGAACCCGACCAGCTTCATCTTGAACCACGGGTCCATTACAACTGTGATTGCTAACAAAATACACTTTTCCAGTACTTATCAAAGTACATTCTCTAGCATCGGTTTGGCAATACCACTAACAATCAAATCCTCGCTTTTGGCTGCACGCGTTAGCTCGTGTTGAATCTTCCACGTTTCTATAAGAAAAATATTTATGATGTCACGAGCACATAAAATAAATGTGGGGAATTCCTTCATGTATTAAAGCATAATGCATAAAGAAATCTAAAAGATTGTTCTCTTATCATTTCCGCTAAGCTAAATAAATAAAAAAGGATCTAGAGTGCCATATGCATATATTGGCCCCTCAACTATGGGTATACAACCCAGTGGTGTTTTGGAAACAAGGAGTTGACGAAGAGTTATGTGGTTAAGCTTTTGGTCAATCGGGAATATATTAGACGCTGATGATAAGTTCATGTGGATATACTTATGTATGAACGAATGATGATAGTGAGAGGGTGTGGTGTAAAATGATTGTGGATATGCTTATGTATGAACGAATGATGATAGTAAGAGGGTGTGGTGTAAAATGATTGTGGATGTCTACACTAAAATTTACCTTGACAACCATAGAAAGAGAGAGAGAGCAGATCTCACTGAACAAGCAGCTTTGAGTCGCATGCCACGATTTTAACTTGACCAATATTTTCCTGAAATTCATGTACTTGAAGAATGAATGTCCACACGTTGTCGCAGAATCTGTACGTGTGCAAATGCCCCTGTTTATGTTTACAAAAGTATATCAGCATCCACACAGTGAAGATGACGTTGTATGTTAACAAGCCAACAAGGGTACATCCGTCATTTACAAAAGGTCTGTCGGGTTCTCCAAGATCTATTTTTTTTACCCTTATTATGTATTTTCTATACTCCTGTATCCGGTTATCACAAGTATTTTTGAAACCTTAGATGGTTGTTGGACTTTGTATTATGAAATTAAGCCTTTAAACAACCTAGTAATTTGTAATATATTTTGGTACTGCATAGATATATTATTGTTCTTGAGAAAGGGCAGTGTGTTTATAACTCACTTGCAAGTTATCTAATAAAATGGTGTTTACGATCATTTATTCAAACATTTTCTCCGCTTACTGCAGCTTTTGAAAAAAAAAAAAAAAAAATTTATAACACCTGGATGATTAGGATAGTGATTACGCTTCCCTGTTTGTTTTATGATGAAATAAGTTGTATTCAACGAGCAGAGTGAGATTGCCTATTTCAAAAGTACAGGTTTACACATATGGTGAAATAATCTTTTTTTGCTCTTAATTAGCATACCCATAAGCTGTTTAAATACACAATCACAAATACCCCTATAGTCCATACATACTAGTTCTTATCATGATCTTTCACATCATGGTTAAAATCTATTAACAGCATTCACGCAAAATCTAACCGTAAACTTCTAACTTTGAACCCCAAGGATACTCAGATTGAAATAATCCAATAAGCAAACTCAAAACGACTAATTTTAAACAGCTTCTCTCACCCCCAAAATACCCAGATAAGATACGCAATAGGCAGATTAAATCGGCAATCTTTTGAATCAAAATTCACCCATCTCAGTAATATTTCCTAGTAAGTCATATAGATAGAACTATTTACCTTGACACCTTTGTCTTAACCTGAGTGTCCAGTGCTTCAGCCATTGACTACAACCAACAAAACAAGCCTCATATTTTTTTATTTTTTTTTTGAACGGCTAACAAAGAATTTATTGAATAAAACAAACCCGGTCAATCAAACGTTTAACCACGCTCAAAGTTGTTAACTCAAAATTACACCAATCTTCCCACGAGAGAGTAACACGCTTAGCCCAATTCTTTATCCAAAGATAACTTAGCGTCTTGATTTCCTCCTTTATCCTCCCCAAAATTCACTTGTTTGTGTCTAAATACACTCTCATTCCGAGACTTCCACACCACCCAAATGGCTACCTGGATGATTGACCAAATAACTCTACGCCACCTAGCCGATCCCCGGTATCCGTTGTGAACATTAATCAAAGTCCTTTAGTTCAAGAATGAAAAAAGGCCTAATTTTGCACCACACCATCACAAAATCCCATACCTTCTGAGCTACATGTCACTCCACAAACAGATGAGAGGAAGTCTCATCCATTTCACCACATAAACTGCACCTCACATTTTCAATAATAATATTTCTACGCTCCAAATTTTCTGCAGTTGGCAGCCGGTTTAAAGTGACACTAATCATAGTACAAAAAAAAAAAAAAAAAAAAAAAAAAAAAAAAAAAAAACACACAGAACTAACCCATAATTTAATTAAAGAAGCTCAAAAGAGACCTTGTCAAACTGAACAAGCACTTGGATAGCAAGCTCAGGATCAAGAATCCCACTTGAAACCATCTCATCCAATGTTTCAGTTAAAAGTATTCCAATTGTTGACCTACGGTACAACTCGAATGCAGCCATGAAAGAGCTGTCCTGTACAATAATAACCATCTTTTATAAACTAAAAACCAACCATATCCCAAATGTAACCACCAACTTTCACAAAACCATTACATATTTGAACTAAGAACCATGTTGCTTGACGCATAAGATGTCAAAGATTCAACACACATACACACACAAAACTAAGCAAAAATTCGCGATTCATATGGAGTAAACAGACAAAAAATCATCGATTATGATGACTTAGCACCAGAATCTTCAGCATACAGACAAAATTAAACACTAATTCAAGGTTCATATACAGCAAACACACACAAATCATCGATTATAATAATTCTGCACGAGAATCTTCAACATACAGAAAAAATTAAACATAAATCCAAGGTTCATATACAGTAAACACACAAATCATCGATTATCATAATATAATTTAGCACGAGATTCCTCAACATACACACAAATTCAAGGTTTTATACAGTAAACACACACAAAATCATCGATAATAATGATTTTGAACGAGAATCTTCAACATACAGCCAATACCAACACAAACTGAAGGTTCATACACACACTATCAACAATTATGATGATTTTGAACGAGAATATCCAACATACACACCAAAATAAACACAAATTCAAGGCTCATATACAGTAAACAAACACAATATCATCGATTATAATATTTTTACGAGAATCTTCAACATACACACAAAATAAGCACCAATTCAAAGCTCATATACAGTAAACGCACACATATAATCGATTATGATGATTTTGCAGGAGAATCTTCAACATACACACCAAAATAAACACAAATTCAAGGCTCATATACAGTAAACAAACAAAATATCATCGATTGTGTTGGTAATTTTAGTGTTATCAATGGATTTTGGTGATATTGGATTAACTTGTTGACCGAGTTAATCTTATTAATAATTAGAAGAGTTAGGAGATGCGGGAGTGCATGCTCGTGTGATGTTAATAAGATTTGGCGTATATCGGTATTGTTTTATAAATATTTATAAATTAAATGTTATAAATATATATGTGAGTAATATATATTTATAAGTTTGGGCTTGTTATTCTTCTTTAAAATGATTTGGGCCTGATCTAAATGTTAACAAACTCTATTTAAATGGGGTTTACCAATTAACAGAGTTGTATGATTTGGGCATTGTTTGGATTAGATATATGGGCCCTATTTTGATAAACCCATAAAAACTGATGGCTGGATAATGTATACAGGAGGTACGCATACAAAAAGGTTGGTCGAAAAAAAAAGAGAACGGTACAGTTACTTCTCAAAATTCAACATCAAATTCGTTCTTGAAGACTAAGTTTAATCCGTTCAAACTTTTGATTGTACCGATCAAATAGTTTGTTCTGATAGTGATCACACGACTCTTAGTCTAATCCGAGTGATTTTCAATTAATTTTCGGTTTCGGTTACGATCTCGTTCTTCAGCAAATCGGTAAGTTTCCAACAGATTGTAATAATTTTTACGAGAATCTTCAACATACAGACAAAATAAGCACCAATTCAAATCTCATATACAGTAAACGCACACAAATAATTGATTATGATGATTTTGCAGGAGAATATTCAACATACACACCAAAATAAACACAAATTCAAGGCTCATATACAGTAAACAAACACAACATCATCGATTATAATAATTATTACTAGAATCTTCAACATACAGATAAAGAGTTAAGTTCCCGTGAAAATAAAATAAAATAAACGTACGAAACGTACGAATTGAAAGAAAAGTCAAAAAGTGGCGGTGGCATTTTGGTAATTATCAGCAACTTCAAAATTACTCTAGTAGAGTAATTTTGAGCTTCTGTAGAGTAATTTTGTAAATGTTCATGTAGAGTAATTTTGGTCGTGTAGGGTAATTATCAAAATTACACTAACCCCCCCCCCCCCCCCCCCCCAAAAAAAAAAACCTAAACCATTGTAAATGTTCATGTAGAGTAATTTTGGTCGTGTAGGGTAATTATCAAAATTGTAGGGTAATTATCAAAATTACACTAAGGTTGGTCGAAAAAAAAAGAGAACGGTACAGTTACTTCTCAAAATTCAACATCAAATTCGTTCTTGAAGACTAAGTTTAATCCGTTCAAACTTTTGATTGTACCGATCAAATAGTTTGTTCTGATAGTGATCACACGACTCTTAGTCTAATCCGAGTGATTTTCAATTAATTTTCGGTTTCGGTTACGATCTCGTTCTTCAGCAAATCGGTAAGTTTCCAACAGATTGTAATAATTTTTACGAGAATCTTCAACATACAGACAAAATAAGCACCAATTCAAATCTCATATACAGTAAACGCACACAAATAATTGATTATGATGATTTTGCAGGAGAATATTCAACATACACACCAAAATAAACACAAATTCAAGGCTCATATACAGTAAACAAACACAACATCATCGATTATAATAATTATTACTAGAATCTTCAACATACAGATAAAGAGTTAAGTTCCCGTGAAAATAAAATAAAATAAACGTACGAAACGTACGAATTGAAAGAAAAGTCAAAAAGTGGCGGTGGCATTTTGGTAATTATCAGCAACTTCAAAATTACTCTAGTAGAGTAATTTTGAGCTTCTGTAGAGTAATTTTGTAAATGTTCATGTAGAGTAATTTTGGTCGTGTAGGGTAATTATCAAAATTACACTAACCCCCCCCCCCCCCCCCAAAAAAAAAACCTAAACCATTGTAAATGTTCATGTAGAGTAATTTTGGTCGTGTAGGGTAATTATCAAAATTGTAGGGTAATTATCAAAATTACACTAACCCCCCCCCCCCCCCACACCCTCCAAAAACCTAAACCACCCCCAAAAACCTAAAAAAACCTAAACCACCCCCCTACATTTCCCAAAATTACTCTACAAGACACTTTTTGCTTTTTCCCCATTAATTTTGAAGTTGCTGATAATTACCAAAATGACACCGCCACATTTTTGCTTTTTCCCCAAATTCGTACGTTTCGTACGTTAATTTTATTTTTATTTGATCCTTTACCTACAGACAAAATAAACACCAATTCAAAGCTCATATACAGCAAACGCACACAAATAATCGATTATGATGATTTTTCAGGAGAATCTTCAACATACACACCAAATTGAAAACAAATTCAAGGTTCATATACAGTAAACACACACAAATAATCGATTATGATGAATTTGCACGTGATTCTTCAACATACACACAAAATAAGCACAAATTCAAGGTTTATATACAGCAAACAGTCACAAAATCATCGATTATCAGATCAATATAGTTATAATTTGATGATTTATGAAGAATTACTCACTTTTTTTCTGGTCGTTGAGGTTCGGAAGAGGGAGAATGAGATCTGCTTTTTATACCCTAGTTTCTGTAGCTCTGCCTTTATATAGATGGATTGGGAAAGCGTTGGTATGGGAATTGACGAATTTGCCCCTGTATTGCTGCGAATTGTGCAGGTGGTGGAAGACACTTCTAGGGTAAATTCGTCTATGTACATAGCTTCTAGATGTGAGAAGTTGGCCTCAATTGGACGATAAAATTTATAAGGCCCGGCCCAATAAATCAATTTATTATTACCTCCTCCGTCCCATTATAAGTGTCATATTTTGAATTTTCAAAGTCCTTATGTATAAATTTTGACCTTAAATAATTTTGTTTATGTTAGATAATACTTGATGAAAGTTATATGATTTGAGTGTGTTTTACAAGTGTTTTTATCGGGTTAATTTTTATCAAGTTTTATATAACACAAAAAATATATAATTAAAGTCAAAGTTTATAAATAAAGACTTTGAAAATTCAAAATATGACACTTTTAATGGGACGGAGAGACTAGGGAGTATTTATTTTTAGAACTATTCGTATAAAACAAGATAATTATTGTTTGAACTTTGAAGCACTCCGCTTATGCTTTCTTTTTTTTTTGGTTATTGGATCTTATTATCCTCGACTATTGGCTATTAGCCGTTGTCACCCCTAACTATCACTTTGACGTTCCTCACCCCTAACTTAACACTTACTGTGTTCTGCCACCACGTCGTTAACTGATCACTAACTTTTGATCTAGTTACTATACTTTTAAGGCACCATAAGGATCTTAGGAAGGTTTTAGAGATCTTAGGACACCCCTAAAAGTATAGTAACAAGATCAAAAGTTAGTGATCAGTTAACGACGTGGTGACAAAACACACTAAGTGTTAAGTTGGGGGTGGCGGGCGTCAAAGTGATAGTTGGGGGTGACATCGGCCAATAGCTAATAGTTAGGGGTAATAAAATCCAATAACCCTTTTTTTAAGGCAACTTTTGTATTAATCTAAAGTATTTAATTTTGTATGTTTCTGTGTGAATAGTTTTTTTTAGTAGGGGTAACTTTATAAAAAAAGTTAAATGCCATTTTAGTCAATGTGATTTGGGCCATTTTGTTAGTTTAGTGCAAAGGTTTTATTTTTCGCATGTGGATCCAAAAATGTTTCATCGTTGTCATTTTAGTTCACTGGGTTAACTTCATCCATTTTTTCTGTTAACGAGAAGGGGAATTCAATCATTTTATATGGCCGATTTGCCCTTCAAGTTACAGAACTACGTATAAAATGACCGAATTGCCTTTATCGTTAACAGAAAAAAATGGATGAAGTTAACCTAGTGGACTAAAATGACAACGGGGAATCCTTTTTGGACCCACACGAAAAATGAAACATTTGGACTAAACTGTCAAAATAGCCCAAACCACATGGACTAAAATGACATTTAACTCTTATAAAAATGTAAACAAGTTTGACAACTTTTCCAATTAAGTTACTAAAACATTTTTTTGTCTCTCTAAAGTACCTAAAGTTTCATTTAGTGTTCTAATACTATATAATTATCAAGTTAGCAGGTTACCAATGATTACGTCTCAGGTTTCATTATTTTTTATTTATTTTTTATATGATCTGGAATATATAAATAATGAAATGGATATTTCATATTAAAAAAAATTTCACATTTTTTAACTAAAATGTATAAAAGATTAAATAGCAAACAAGATGCATTCACCATGCCTGTTCGTGGATTTAAATTGATATCCGCGACGACGAAGCTAAGCGCAACAGTCACGGAATTGAGTATGGCGAACGGTGACAACGGCAAAGGTGGGGCGCGGTGATGACGGATTGTATTGATCAGAAAATAGCGGCGACGACGAACTTGTGTGTGGCGTTGAAGTTTGAGCGGAACAGAGGATGATAAGGAATGAGGTCGCAAGGTGTTTATAAATGCTAATGATCGAATTTCGTGTTACCAAGTTCTTTCGGTGGATGTAGAAGGGGGTAACGATTTTTTTGACCTGAATAACCATTCTGATAGAGATGAGCAAGAAACGAGGACGACAATTAAGAATTGTACGAGGTGGGAGATTTGAAATTAAAATTAGTTTGATTTTTATTTCTTATATTATTTTGTTGTTATATGAAATTTTTGAATAATATAAAAATAAAATAAAAAATAGAAAAAAATAGTAACCTAATGACCAGTAATTGCACACTATTAGAACAAGAAATTAAAGTTTAGTTATTTTAGAGAGACAATATAAGTTTAGATAACTTAGTTGGAACAGTGGATAAATTTAGTTACATTTATGTGATGTTTTCTCCTTTTAAGTATTATTGTTATTATTATTTTTTTACCTTTTTCCCTAAACAAACAGAAAATATTGATATAACCAATTGGTAAAAAGTTAGATAATAATTTAAAACTATATAAAATTTACTATCTTTTATGCTAAAATCATTTAAATATGTATTTACCTAATGATGCATTAGAAAATTATACCATTCAATAAATTACATCATTGTTCTTTGTGCTAGAATAGCTGGATGTTTGATGAACTCAAGTTTTTTTGTAATCAAGAGAACCAAAATGTAGGTAAACTAGTGGGATTTTCCGCGCTATGCGACGGGATTTCCATCGATATCGGTACGGTTCCTTAAAGTATCAGCTCGGTTCTTATAGCAGCCAAAAGAAATACACCTAAAAGAATATTGACATGTGTTTTACATCGATCGAAAACTATCGAAACAAATATCGATACCTGTAGTGATGTTTATCGGGCAGGGCATCACTTTGGTCACCGACACTTGCTATAGCATAACGTACTAAAAATACTATATTGCCAATACAACTTTATTTTCAATCACTTTTATAATGCCATGTCGAGAAAACATCAAAACGCATATGATACCAATATCGATGTAGTCGAACAATATTGTTTCGGTTGTCACATTATAGAACAAAACGAATCAACTATATTTACCCATTTGATTAAAAGATTTATCGAGTCGTAGATAAAAATAAACATGTAGCAATAGTATATTCAAAATTTTATATTATGTTATTCCAATAATAAAAAGGTAAACGGTATAACTATATATAAAAAAACTCAACGATTTTTATATCTACATGTCGAAAAAACCATCAAACCAAATTTTATAACAATTACCTATATATTAAAATTAGAACTGAATGAATAGTAACATCATTAAGGGATGAACAAATGGTATCGGGTATCAGTACCGGTATCAAATTTACCAAACCAGGGGTATGTTCGGTACCAGTTCGGCACCGGTATTCACCGGTTTTTACCCTCAAATACCGGTGTCGTACCAGTACCGACCGGTAGCAAACCATACCGTACTAGGTATATTCGGTACCGGTACCCACTTTTGGGGATTTCGGAGACGGTATTTTCGGTACTGGTTGGTACCGAACTCATCAAATCTTGTAGCAACGTAGCAATGCAGGTAATTGCACCGTTTAGATTACTTTTCATACACACAGTAAGTAAACTGTATTTCATTTGAATGAGGTTTTATATACACAACAACTTATTTTGCTTTATTTTTTGTCTTTTTCTGTAATGAATGAATTGTAGCATGTAAAATTAACTTGGATATTTAGATTATTGATGAGCAAATCGTATCAAATCCTGTAATCAAACCGGTATCGTATCGGTACCAAATTTACTATACCAAATCATTTTTGGTACCAATTTGGTACCCACCTTTTGGTGTTTTCAGAATCGTTACTTTCGGTTCGACACCGGTCTAGCACCATACCTGTATTTATTGATTTTTACCTTCACATACCATACCGATTGTACCGAGCATTTTCGGTGCCGGTACCTAATTTCGATGATTTTCCGGATCGGTACTTTCGGTGTCGTTACCGGTACCGAGCTCATCCATATTTTAACGTGTTAGCATCGTAATAACTGAAATGAAAACAACCGAATTTCCAACGTGTAGGACGTGTGGGTCCTATCATTATATATTAGGTTATTTAAGATCGTTTTTTTATGACAGAGTGACTATCCTTATCACGACATTTTTATTTATGTTTTGATATTCAGTATCTGCTTGCCGTTACTGATACGCGTTTTGCAGTCATTGGGTCACCGCCGCAACGCGCGGGCGGAAAATCAACTAGTTATATTAAAAAACCACAAAACTGTTGTAAAACAACGACCTACTAGCAATGTATAGAGAAGAATGGGAGAATGAGAGATGGATTTCTTATTGATTGATCTCAACATCATATACAAATGCCATTATATATAGGCCCTTACATTAGTACAATAGTAACTAAAGAGATATGAGTTATAGAGGTGGATAGTCACTACATAATGGATGCACTAAATGGATAGGAGTTATAGATGTGGATAGTTACCACATAATGGATACATTCATAACACTCCCCCTTGACTATCCACATGATATACTATTCTTTAATATGCTTGGTGATGCTGCCTCGTTAAAAACCTTGCTAGAAAACCCAGTGGGACAAAACCTCAGCTAAGGGAAAAAGAGTGCAGCGCGAATTTTCTCCCCCTATACTTTTGGATCAGATATGTTGCCTCATTAAAAACCTTTACTAAGAAAACCCAATGGGACAAAACTTAGTCAAGGGAAAAAGAGTGCAACTTGAATAAGTCTACCCCTCATTTTAACATGTATCCTTTAAGTGACGTATGTCGATCTTCCTTGAAAGTCGAATAAAGCCTTTATAGCGAATGATTTGTTGCTTGATTCCTTAATGTGCAATTCTTTATGTTGAGCAATGTTGTATAATCTTCTAACGAGACTTTAGGTGCCTCTTTCCAAAAAAATTATCATTTGTCCATGACTGTGTTTCGTTACATTCCTGCATCTACAAGACTAACCAAACTTGTTTTGATGGGTTAGTAAAATATAATCAAATATCGTTTATACCTGAAATGTTTCTTTGAACTTATTCCAATGTCTCTTCGCTTGACACAGGTTATATCATGACAATAAGCTCAAGTGAAAGATATTATAACCATACATAGCTAGCAAAACATATTAATGCACTTATGCATTTAACGATGGTACTTCTAGAATGAGAATCACTACTTTGATAGGAGATGATAATAGACATTTCTTATAACAAATGATTTAACAACCTTTAAAATACTTTAAGGTTCAACTATGTCCATACTAAATATCCAAACATCATCTTCTAGATGTACTTGGGGGATTGGTAAAATATAATTACATATATATGCGAACTGCAGTTCGAGTAATAATTAGACCGTGCCAAGGTCATTCAAAAAGTCTCCCTCTAAAAGCTCGACAATTTCTCTCGATGATGCCTAGACATCATCACTGTAAACTGTGATTATAGTGAACTTTTAAAAGTAGAACATCGATAAAACATGGCTAATTTAATCAAACTTATATCCCTCTTTATGCAAATATCTCGAGTTGTATAACACTCAATCTAACTATTTTAGTCCATACATATTCTATGAACTTGATATAGTATGTTCTTGAGGTTTTTACATCATTAATGCTTCTAGAATTATCAATCCATGAGGGAATTCTTTTCATCTTATCCAAATATGCATGTGCTTTCACTCTTAGAAGTTTTGATATATAAACTTGCCCTTTTAGCACATAGATATCTATATCATATGCAAAAATATCAAGAACACTTGCTTTTATCTCCAAAATTCATATTGTACCATGTTTGTACACAGTGTACACTGAGATGCCATAATAACCAGGTATACATTTTCTATGTATGTTTATTGGAGTATTGGTGCACTATAATTACACCCATAAGGTGTTTCAATTAACCTCTTACGCACTCAAATGCTTTAGGATACTCATGGGGAGTTCCAATTATATTCAATTCAATAACATATATAACATGTATATGTATTCAGATCTGAATTTATATAATAATCATAATATTCTCGAGAACTTATTTTATATGACTGAGTATCAAGTGATACATAACTTTCATAAGACGCGTGTCAATTCTCTTTTATATATTACCAGACTAATAAGATATTGGAAAGTCAATGCATCCACCACTGAAGAATATGTTTTCTCATAATCAATCATAGGTATTTGTGAAAAATTTTGTGCCACCAATTTTGACGTATATCACTTAATTTGATTTTCACATGATTCGCGTAAAAGACACTTTTGTATCCAGCATATTTTACAACTTTAGTTGTATGGACTGTTGGTCCAGAAACTTTCCATTTCATTAGAGAACTAAACTCTGCCATATTTGCGTTTTCTATTTTGGCCAATCATTTCTTAATATTCATTCATAGGCAGATCTTAAATCTTGATCCTCATCATTTAATCATTTTAAGCGCTACAATATATACAAAAGTATAACGACGTCGATTTTTATTTCGATTCCATACATATCTTAGACATGATACAACTTGGCGAGATCTCTTTATTTTCAGGTACCTAAGGTTCTTCTTGAACCATCATGTCTATTGTCCCTTCAGGGGATCTTATTACTATAATCTCGACTTGACCATCTTAATTACTTGCTCCAATTTTTTGAGGAATTTATTGTTGGAATCAACTAGTCTACCACGCTATAGGTGTGCAATAGACTCATTACAAAAATATGTGGTTGTCATCTTGGGACACAAAGATAACTGGAGCATAAGCAGTTGATTATGTGACTTACTTAGTCACTCTATTTAGGTCAGTGAACTTGTCTGGTATTTTGTTCTTTAATATTGGTAAATGAATTATACTTTAAACTTCTAGTTCATAGTTTATAGTCTGAGGATCAAGATGACATGATAATTCATTTCACTTTTCACTTTCCAACTGCTTGTTGTCTCCCCCTAATGTTGGGAACATTCATTCACTAAAGTGAAAACCAATGAGCCATAAACGAATTTCTCACTAATGGCTTTAAGTATTTAATCATAGACGATTATTTATACCCAACATATTCTCAAAAATTTTAGAAGTCCGAGTTTCAATATATGTCGCACAACCAAAATCGTTGATGGGAAATATTTGGTTCCTGACCAAAAACCAACTGTATGGGGAGAACTATAACTTATTGGCTTGATGTGAATTGATAGTACTATATATAAAATTACATGTACCTAAATGAACTTTTGCTCCTCTCATGATCATTTGATTTGTAACCAATAGTAGACGTTTAGTGATCATCTCAACAATTACACCTATTCTAATGATCGTTAATAATTTGGGAATCAAATTCACTATTATCAAATAAATATGCTAATCTGGATTAATATGCTTGCTATCACATTAGCTAAGCAACAATCACACAAGCTTCAGGTTGTGGATTTGATAACCATTTAGACAATGCATCGATTTACAAAAACTAAATGGTATCATGTTGGGATATGCATATCCTTTAATCGCTTCTAGAATATTCAGGTATACACACCCTCGTTTATTTTGCAAATATATAATTTCCCTTGAGAGCAAACATAACACGCTAATTATTATATTGAAGAATCTTCTAGTCTTCATTATGTTTCACATCATCATTGACTCGGTGTGGTCTAACCGGTCATGCCAACTAATTAAATAATTATGATCCATAAACTCCTGGTTTATGATCGTATGTGTATTACTTGCTCATATGTAATACAAAACGTATGATACGAGAGAATATACTATAACTTCAAAGTTAAAACGATCTCGTTATGCAATCACTCCTTTGTTTGACACTTTTGGTGGTCCATCTCATTATTAAAATGACCATCATTACAATTCTTATAGTCATTCTCATCATTACAAGTTTCTCAATTAGGTCCATCATTACTTATACAATGATTAATATATAATCACATTCACTTTTGGGAATGCGTAGAACCAAAACAAGCTTCATAGTTTTTCATTATTTACTCGGTCACATGAGTATAAAATCATTTCATTTTTTCATGACTCTTATAATGATATTGCTACTTTAGGAGCATATGTCTCAAGTGTGACAAATGAAAAGAATTTAATCGATTTTTCCTTGTAAATAATGTTCTCTTTGCTTACCATCAATTGAGAACTAGATTAGTCGTATAAAATTTATCAATCTTATATCTTACGACCTTTATAACGATCATTGTATAGTCATCTCATTATTAACATGGTTGATCTCATTACATGAGCATCATAACAATTTTCTCAATTACCATGATTACGAACTTTACACCAATTATTATATCATCACATTCAGTTTAAGGAATGGATTATAGCCAAACAATGATCATGGTGACATCATTACAATTTTCTTAGTTATTATATACATGATCACGACCTTTACATTGGGCATTATTGTGACAACCCTCAAAATTCCATGTATTCCGTACAATTTATTAATGAAAATTAAAGTGCTTGATGGCTGTGCTGAATCATTTAACTGCTTCTGATATCTGTGTTATACTTACATGTGCATGGTAACATACTAGTATTGTACAGAAAAGTCATTAAATAGTCCATTACGATTTCCTAAGTGTTAGAAATTAAAAACGTTACAAAAATATATACATAGGACACTTTACGGATTAATTAAGCAGTTTAACGGAACAGTGTCAAACCGAACAACCAGAGTTTACCCGGAACATGAAAATATTACCAAACACATTGTTTTTACTTCTCTGAGCTAGTTAGGGTCCCCGAGCACCCTAACACCCGTTATATTACATAACACACTAATAACCTATTTAAGTTCCTAACTAAACAAACTAAACACTTAACTATCCATTCAAATCAAACCATAACCCCCCCCCCATCTCACGGTTACAAGGGGTGTACCCACCCCCTTGATTTCTTTGAATTGTTTATGTGATTATGTTGGACCATTAGGGAACATAGTAACCAATAGATAAAACAATGTTGGAAGTTCTCTATTTAACCCACTAGATACCCATCACTCTCATCATTCACAACCAACAACAAACTCCATTTTTCTTCTTCCCTCTTGCTTGTTCGGCCGAGACCATCAACCCACATCCACCCATCATCAAGTTTGGTCCTTGCTAATCCACATACACACAAAGGTGCAAGGTGACATACGAGGAGGCTCGGTGCTTTCAGAATCTCAAGAACCTCACTACGTTGCTTTTATCCACCTCATTTACATCTTGTTTCTTCCCTAGCCTTGAGCTAGTAGTAAGTGCCTCTAAACATCATCTTGATCTTGTTTATGGTGGTTAATAAGTGATTTAACGGTTATAATTTAGAAACACTAAAGAACATAACATAAACTCTTGAACATAAGATGAATAAGATGGATAAAGAGAAGTTATGTGTGTAAATCATGGAGATCTTGTGTTGTTATGATTCTTGGTTGATTATCTGATGATTTGCTGGTTAATATTGATGTTTAATGTTGTTGTGCTCACTAAACATGTTAACGGAATCAATCGAACACAATTTAGAAGGTTAAAAGCTGAAACAGTAGGCTGTTTGGTAATTACAGCCAACTTCAGTTGGCTGTAACAGGACCATAACTTAACAAGAAATGTATTTTCTGAAGTCTAGGGTTATGTATTATGAAATACGGTTCTAATGGCACCGGAATCATAATTTTTGGACTTCGTTTACTATTTTTAAAGTGTCATTTTGTAACAGCAGCTAGAGCTGCATTTTTCTGCTGAAAATATGCGTTTTGTTTTCTGTCATAACTTGAGTTCTGTGTAGAGTTAGATCATGAAACATGTACTGTAGATGACAACTGATGTATTTGTAATTACCCCACCGGAATTTCTTAAATCGGACTTACGATGAATTTTTAATAAATTGTTCCGGTGACTGTGGTCAGAAAAAGATAAATCTGATTTTCGTCCGGAAAATGAATTTTTATAAAATATTAGTAATGAACTGGAAACCGATATTTTTACACAATAAAATTTGAAACGTTTAAGACACTCTATAAAAATTTGGGAATTTTTGGAATAAGTTAACTATTTTATTAAAATATCCGAAAACAGCCCGGTTTTGTATATTTAAGCTGAAACGAAATAAGTTGTAATTTGCGTGTCTAAATGTCGAGTATGCTATCTGTGAATGATCTAACATGTTATATGTGTTATATGCATTATCGTATGTTTGTTTATGAGTGGGGAATGGATGAGAAGTATACATGGGCATAAACAGTTAAAGTAATGCATGTTATGTGATAGATACGTGTAGGAACTTTGTGCTCTATTTGAAAATCACTAGATGACTAACTGGTAATCATATTAGGATGTGACTGACCGACCTTGACTGTTAGCTATATTTGAGAATCTAACCGAGCAAACCGAGGTGAGTTCACACTTTCTACAAGGCATGGGATTCCCGGTGGTTTGGGAACGGGTTAAAGAATTTAAAACTAAATTTACATATCCCCTTGGGAAGATATGTACGGCCATCCTCCATAGATAGGATGCCATTATTAATCCTACGAATTCTCCTGGTGCAGAATACGTACGTTCGTCCTCCTGGTGTAGGACAACAACCTTAAAAACTAGCTAGACAAAACTCTATCAATAAGTCCCTCTTCATTATATCGACTTAATCGCCGAGGCCAATGGCGAGCGGGTCATTAGTTAATAGCGCTATTAGGTTTAACAAACCTCACACCGTGCCGGTCGGACGGGCGTGTACTAATGGACTATGGCAGACTATCAGTGATGATAGACGCTGATATAGGGCACAACTTATTTGCGTAGTACTCGATATCATACCGTCTAGTAGTTCACACGGGGAAAGCCCCCCACTGATTATGGTTATGGTTTGGGTAATAAAAAAGGAACTGGTTAAACATACTTTCAACTACGGGGTAACCCCCACGGCAATTAAGCCAACGAAAGTCAAACCACGTTTTTCAGAAACAACTTAAAACTAAACAACCAAACGTGAACTCACTCAACTTTGTTGTTGACTCGTTGTTACATGCCTTACAGGTCGCTAGATGTTTATGGAGCTTGCACGAGGAAGGAGTCGTTGTGGTGTACGGACTGTTATGTTCCGTGCTTATTATTTAAACCCTTATGAACTTATTAAACTTGCGTTTTGAACTTTAACCTATAAACTATGGACTTATGCTTTTGGATTTACTTTTATGCTTCCGCTGTTTAAACTAAACATGGTTAACTAGCTTTGGTCACCAATCAAATTATGGTTGGTCTTATTTACTTAATTACGATGTTCAATATGATTGGTGGCTCGATCCTGGTCACGTCACGCCTCCAAGAGGTAGTACTCCGCATGGTGGATTTTGGGGGTGTGTCAATTATATCATCACATTCACTTCATGAATGGATTAGAATCACAAAACTTTCATGGTGGTCATTTCAAACCTTACATATTCTTTAACAATCTTGCTTCTTCAAGAGCATATTTGAGGTTTGACAATGGAACTTGTTTTATCCACATGTATAACTAATCTTTTCACCACATAACATCAGTTATACGACCAAATCATTAAGATTTATCAGTCCAAAATCTTACAAGCATCAATAAATTTACAATAAGCTTTAGTAAGTTTGAAACTTCGAATGTCATATTATAAATTAATCTTGATTACTATCCAATCATGTTTATAATGTGTGATTTTATACACAACTTTAATTATTCTATTCTATTCTATTCAATACCATATGTATAAATGAATAATAGATTGTGACATATAATTTATACATAATGTCAAGTTATATGATACATGACATTATAATATGTTACTATATATATAATAAATTATAGTAAAACCTAAAAGTGAGATTATTTTTCAATACTTATGAGAAAATATATTATTTTGCCAATACTTATGAGAAAACATATATGCTTTTATAGTGTAAGCAATCACAATCGTAAGTTATTTTAATAAGTATGTTTAATGTTAATTAGTTCCTTTGACAACTATTGATGAGATAAAAGCGTAAGAAATAGATATTTTTAATTTATTAACAAATTTAGGATAAATAAAATAAAATTAGCAATTATAGCACATGTAAACCTATTTTAATATCTATATTAACAACTCAAGCTATTCATAAAAAGTAGTGAGAACTTGAAGCTTCTTTCGTAATATTTATTACTCTATTTTTAAACATAAAAAAATATCCCTCTCAACTTCCCAACATATGATCATTTATAATTTTGAAATATGTCTTTCTTTTTAGTACTAAATATCATTGTCAAATTAAACACATATATAATTTGTATATATAATTCATATATAAAAGTGATAATCATCATCAAGTAAAGGAGGAACCCAATTAATATAGAGATCCCAAGAATATAGATACAAATATCTATAAATATAAACTTATTTACATATATCCTTTAATTATAATAGCAAAAGAAAACATACTAAAAAGGGATTTAATAACCATTCTCTGACGAAAACAAATTAGTTAAAATAAATAGTAAATATCCAAGGCAATATAGTAAGTAACAACTAGCATGGTACTGAAGCTATACCAAAGACGATATACTGAGATATTGAGGGGTGTTTTCATTAATAACCAACGACAGATTTGAACACAAAGGCATAAATTTAAGTCTATATGCTTTATAACCAAATTATTTGATTATTTAACATTTAGAAGTTCAGAATTTAATAAATTTTTAAGTGAAACTAAACTTGGTCAATTTTTTTCATGAAATATAACATTGTTTATATATTGTTTCAACACAAAATATACTTTTCACCCTTTATACGTCATATCTTGAAATAAGTAGCAGATAACAAAATATATTAACAAAAAAAATTATAACATGACTGTTAATCAAAATGTACTTAGTAAAGTGGCTACCAAAAAGAATCCACACACACGCAACTCCAAAGGTGAGTGGTTACATACCCGACTCTACTATTTGGTTTTCAAAAATAATTATGTTAATCCATATAAAACCCAGATGAACATTATCATAGTTGACAGAGTTTTAAACAAAAGTAGAAAACAACAACCGATAAAAGGCTATGTTACTCATTGGAATCAAACAATATGATAAGAAGACATATATAATAGCAAGATATTGATTCTTTGTTACCTTTTTTTATATAGAACAGTAGCAGATCATTAAGTCACCGGGTTCCCAACAATCACCGCATTGTGCAACTCTTATGATAATGTCATCCATCTTCAAAAGCAACTCGTGCTGATAACGTGTTGTAAAACAACGACCTACTAGCAATGTATAGAGAAGAATGGGAGAATGGGAGATGGATTTCTTATTGATTGATCTCAACATCATATACAAATGCCATTATATATAGGCCCTTACATTAGTACAATAGTAACTAAAGAGATAGGAGTTATAGAGGTGGATAGTCACTACATAATGGATGCACTAAAGGGATAAGAGTTATAGATGTGGATAGTCACCACATAATGGATACATTCATAACACCAAATTTTATAACAATTATATTAAAAATGTTCAATATACACCATACAATTCACTTTAAAGTATAATTAAAAAATATTAAAAAGATAAAAAAAAATAAGTAAATGGATCAATAAAAGAAATACTATTCAAGTACTTTGAAAATGTTAGAATAGAAGAATGGTAAAAACTACAGTAATACTTAAGTCTCCTCATCCTAAGTAGAGGAATTCATAATAGATGATATCATTACAATAGAACAATGAAATCACCTTTTTAAAAGGTCCTACATTCGTTTAAGAAAGGGTAAATTACACTTTTCGTCCTTGTATCAGATTGCAATATATTGCCTTTAACTTCAATAATTACAGTTACAATACTTTATTTGGAAAACACATTAAACCCTACGTCCTTTAGCACCAATCAAATTAAAATTTTCAGTTAGAGTTAGCATGTGCCTTGCACATGAGGACATTTATGTCTTTTTACCCAATCTATTTAAATTAAAAAAATAAAAAATAAAACATTAATGTATATTCAGTCCTTTGCTTAGAACCACTGTAGTCAGCACCGGTCACCTGGATCTTGGTCAACACTTCAAACAAGAATTCTCTCTAGAGAGTTTCTCTCTCTATATTTTCTATCTGTTCCACCGTAGCTTCGCCTGAAAACTCAAGAACAAGATGAACAAGGATCAAAATCTGTACAACCAAGTTACTTTTGACATTATAGGTTACCTCGACGAAGAGTAAATTGTGCATCCTTAGTCATTGCATCTGCCTCATCCAAGAAAACCAGCTTCACCGAGGCTTTTGCACTAACAAAAAAAAACATAAAAGAATAACCAACCGACTAAAACCCTGAAACTTTAAAAGATATTAATCATACAGAATGATTAAACTGTCAACGAAACGAACTGCTGAAGAACATTTTCAAAGATTACTGGTTAAAAAATGATCATTGTTGAGGCAATGTTATTTTACTGAAAAAAATTGTGACATTTGTGCCTCCACGGCCATCGTAAGAATACAAAACCAATGAAATCTTGTTTTTCAATCTTGGGATTTGTATAAATATGTGTATCATTTGCACATATCAATTCCTGTTCGATTTTGAGCTCTAAATCGCTTTCTACAAAGTTATACGCTAACTGATGCATAAACGTAATCAGTTTAACGCGAAAAACACTCCGAGATAGTGATATAGGCTTAACATACCTTAAATAACCTTTACATAACTTAGAAATAAGTTTTGGAGGGTTTGGTGTGTCGAAATCAAGTTTATTCGATCGCAGGGACTATTTGCGTCAAACTGCAAAAGTCTGCTGATTCGTATGGTATCAAACATTCCGGAACTTGACCATAAGTTAAACATACCCTAAATATCCTTTACATAGCTTAGAAATAGGCTTTGAGGTGTTTGGTGCGCAAAAATAAACTTTTTGTTCAAACAGGGACTAAAAGCGTCAAAAAAGTGCACAAGTTTGCATTTACGCGCATATCTTACGTTCTGAATATATCCGGACATCCAAAAATTTATGTAATCATTAAAATATTTTATTTTAGTGATTGGCATGATAAAATACCATTCGTCGCGTAATTTGGATCGTTTTTCGTGTCCGTTCGTGTTTCGTCGTAATTAACCGAACAACGCAATCGTACGACCAAACGAACCGACATCCGACATATTTTTGAGCACATTTTAAGTTCCATATACTTTAACTTCATTTTAGAGCCTTGAAATGAGGTTAACGGGGCTTAAACGTGTCAAAAATGCATCGAAAAGTAAGTTTTGAACATGCAGGGACCTAAACTGACATTTTCTGAAACTCAGCTTTGGCGGGGCTCGTAGCCCAGGACCTCCTCTTACGCGGCCCGTGTAAACAGCCCAGATCAGCAAAACTCAGTTTTGCAAACAACAACTTGTTTTCTGGTTTTGCACTTGGTTTCTTCATACCATGGGCTTGTTTTAAGCACCCAGAGGTTTGTAAAAACAGTGGGCACACTTGTAAGGCCAAGATCGAAGCTCGTTTTTCGAGGAACGATCCTAACGGTTCTTGTTTTCCTATAAATACCCAACCCCATTTTCATTTCAATTCACACATGATCTGATTTAATGCTCTAAGTTGAAGCTTTATGCTTCATACCTGAGTATTTAGATCAAGATCTTCAAGTCTTGGACCCTTTGTAAGTCCTCTTTCATGCTTTTATGCATTTTCAAGCATAAAAGTCAAACAGTGTTTGACTTTCTGCTTTGACCAGTCAATGGTCAACACGAAGTTCGTTTGAACTTCGCAACGTGAGCGTAATCACGATGGTCATAGTCCTTTGTGACTATGCCTACTGATTACCACGTTTTTAGGCATAGTGGTGAGTCATAGTTTCGGTCAAAATACGCGTTTATGCGTATTTTGCAACAAAACTATTCTTGGGTATCAAATCCATTTGTTTTGATATCAAACTTGTTTTCTAACTTAGTTAAACATGTTTTAACATGTTTAACTCGTCACTTTTAGTTTAGTGCTTATATAGGGTCGTAAGATAAGCGGTCTAAACAACCGCTTAGACTTTCGAACCCGACCCGTTTGGTCGATCATTAGGATCTGACCAAACATGTTTTGTGACCATAGTTGTATAGGGAATAACCTTCCGAGGTTATACCTTATGGTGACTTCGTTTAGTTAGTTGTATGATAGGTAGTTTATATGCCTTAGGTAAATGACCAAAATGCCCTTTTTACGCATAAATTCATTTTAAGCATATGTAACCTAAATTTTTACATTTAAACTGATTAGGTAACATTATTAGACATGTTAAGTCATATAATACTTGTCATAGGACTAGTTATACGGTCCGAACGCGTTTTACGCGAACGTCACGTTAAAGTAGCGTAAGCTACCTAAACGGGTCGTAATGGGTCGTAAGCACTTAAGATAGGTTTCGATTTAGTATGTGGGCTTTGTTAAACCATATCATATGAGTTCCAATACTCATTTGGTTTACGAAACCTCATCCTATCCGATCTTCCGATTTAGGTCCGGTTATTAACATAGTTACCTATATTAGGTGTCGTTTGATTTCCGTGATCCCTCTAGCTTTGCTTGGTTGTTATTCAAGACTTCTAATCACCCTCAAGTGAGTACATAGTCCCCTCTTTTACTGTTTTCAAACATTTTGGGGTGAAACACATGTGCCTACTTGTTACTTTCAAGTTTTTCCTGCTTTCATGACATATACTTGCTATGTTCATTAAGTACACGTATAGTACATCATTTCTTCCATGTTTTTGCTATGTATGTTTTATTAGCATGCTAGCACATTGTTTTACATTGCATTTCTGTTGCATATGTTCACTCAGCATATGGACACATTGTTTTACATTTCTACTTTGTATGTTCATTTAGCATATTAAAGTACATTATTTTCATAAAACATGCTTACATTTAGGTATGACATTTGGTTTGTTTAAATGGGACAAGAATACATTCATTAACATTGATCACGCCGCTTGGTAGTAAGTAATGGTACCATAGGAATTGACAACTCCCGTTCCTGAAATCCTAGGTTTGTTTGGATGGAAGGAATGACTGAATCCAATATACATAGTTTAGATAAACCTTTAATTTCGTTTAAGGGTTTGTCGCCACAGTCGCAAGGCTTGAATGTGTGCATTAGAATAATACCGCATAGATGTTTGTATCAGTAAGGCATGCATTATTTTACAAAACATAACTTTTGATTTATTCAATTACTTTGTTTTGTGCATTTTTACATATGGTTTAAGTAGTCACTTTTTACTTACCATACAAGACATTTGTTTACACATTACATGTTTTACATTTGACAATAGACATGGTTTATACATAAACATTTGACAATTGGTTTAAACAAGACATTTTTGGTGGTTTGTTTGGGTAAGTAATTTAAGTAACGAGACGTGTGTAATATGATAAAAGCATGGTGGATACGCCGCTGGTACTTCCTATATATAAGTGCTTTTATGATATTACATATCGTAGCGTTATTTAAACCATTTCAAGTTAGACATATTACATTTTACACATGTATCATATCTTCATGAAACATTGTTTTACAAACAACATATTTTATACAAACTCATTTTACTTGGTTATTTATTTATATTTGTATCTTTCTTTTATATCATCCGATTTCTTATCACTGTTTGTATGATTTATAAAGGAAAACATTTTACAAGGTTCATGACTAATTTTTTATAAACATTTTTCTTTAAACTTACAAGTCATGAATCCTAAATCAATAAAACTTATGTATCTCACAGACATTTTTATGCTGACGTACCTATTTTCACATGTGTTTTTAGGAGATGATGCATAGGATTGATCAAGATACATTTAGGCGGACTTGGGCCTTAGTGACAATAAAAGATGCAAGACTAGTTAATTATGTTATGTTTCTTTGTTTTTAAGACATTGTAACCTCTTTTAATTCAATAAAACAAAACTTCAATTTCCATGTGTTATGAAATAATGATTCTGTTACTCCACTCCCCGACGTTTCCGCCGCAGTTTGTTGTTTTACACGGTCGGGGTGTGACAACACTTGTCAAACAAGAAGATAAATTATTATAGACTAATATGTAACCTGCTTAGAAATGGCTTTCCACATGCCAATTGGGGATGCCATTTTCTTTCCAATATCAATTTAAACATATGGATCTGGGACCCAAAAGAATCTCAAAAAAATCAAGAAAAACATAGTACTTTTAATAAAAAAAATCCTAAAACACAGAGCAAAATTTACCCAAAAGAAAAACTCTGAGTACTAGCAAAATCCTGAATCTACTGCCTAAGCACATCAATCACACGTTCATCTATGCATCTGGGACCCAAAAAGCTTCTTAGCCACAACCAAAATAGTCGGGGAGCCCGAGACGGCATGTGAGGTGGAATAAGGGTGACCAAAGGAATGGAGTTGCAGGTTGTGGTAGATGAGTGCCTGAGGTTTTTGGTGGTGGTGGTAGTTGGTGTTGCCGCCGTGGCTCCACCACCAAGGGTGGTGGCCGGTGTTTTCTAGAGAGATAGACATGAGAGAGAAGAGGGAGAAAGGGGATAAGGTTTTAGGTTGTGTGTGGATGTGAAAATGAAAGGGAAAATAAGAAATACTTTAAATATAATAAGTAAAATTACTAACATACCCTCATGTGTATGATATATGCTATAGTTAACTGAAAATTTTAATTTGGCTAGTGCTAAAGGACGTAGGGTGTAATAGGTTTTTCAAATAAAGGATTGTGACTGTAATTATTAAAGTTAAAGGCTATCCATTGCAATCTGATACAAACATAAAGAACGAAAAGTGTAATTTACCCTACACAACACAAATGATCTTTTTCACAAACAAAATTTAAAAAAAAATGGAGTAAATCTCATATGAAATGACCATATTTACGTATTTGTGGCACCTTAGCAGAGTACCAATATCCCTAAGTGCAAAAAGACAATTCAATATGTGTTATGTCGTAGCCTAAATGTTAAGTTAGAAACACTTTAAAATGGCCCTTTTCCCAGTCGTATCTATCAGCACAACATTCTACTCATAGGTTTTCCGAGGGGTGTTCACTAAATAGGATTTCAGATTATTCAATCAAGTTATTCGGATTTTAATTGATTTTGAAAGTTTGAATTAAAAAACAAGATTCAAACTCGGGTTGATTTGAATAACCAGAATCATGAGATTAGTTAAATAAGATAAATAAAACACATATAAACACAAAAATCATATGTATATTTTTTTTTATAAAAGATGACATAATTCAAATTTGGATAGTTCGGGTTGAAAATCACAAATTCTAATTCGAATGGTAACCTGATTGAAAACGGAATTCTAGTTCCTAATTTAAATTTGGTTTAATTCGAAATTTGAGTTTTTTTACTACTATTTGAATAATCAATACCCCATCTACATGTGACACCCTACTTTTTTAAGCCTGTACCGTACTAGTATGACACATGTTATGAATAAATAAAGACAAAAAATTATTAAATATGATGTTAATATATAGTATTTGAAGTGTTGGTAAATCCAAACTTAGTTGAAAATATGTTGGCAATAATAAGATAAACACTTATCTTGTAACGAACAAAATGCTAAACGAACGTCGGCGACCGCTCGTTTAATGTTAAAATCCTAAAAATATTCCATTATGATTAAAATTATTTTTTTAATCATATTCGTGAAGAAAAAAATAATTAAAACGTTTAAAATCCTTACTTTACGAATTTAAGCGCATACTGCGTAATATCGCGCATACACTGCAAAATATAGAATATTGTTAAACAATATTATAGCGAGTTAATTTTTATAGAATGGTAAAAATAATTTTAAACGCCTTAAGACGTAATAAAAACGCGAAATAAAATACCCGGTAGCCAGTTAAATACATGTTTTTGCTTGAATATGTATATATATGTGCATGAAAGAGAAAGTGTGTGTGTGCATGTCTAATATGGCGGCTCCTTATGGTGTCCACCATACTCTTTTTTGCCAAGTGTTGGCTATATAGAAAACTCAATCATAACTAAATTCACCACACTCAACACTTAACAAATTTCCAAGACACAAAAACCTTTCATCTTTTTTTCTCTCTCTCTTACCTCTCGGCCGAACACCCCCATCATCATCACCATTTTCAAATTTTGATCAAGCTATGAAGAACCATGTATGATACAAGTTAGTTTCAAGTTTGTTTGAAGATCCAAGAAGGTTTTCAAGGTGAATCCAAAGAAGAACAAGCTCCATCTCATCAATTTTTATCAAAACCCATCAAACTTTTGAAAAGTATAATCTTATTTTTAACAATCTTGTTCTTGAATTCTTGATGAAGATGATGATGGAAAGTTTCACATAAACTTAGAATTCTTCTCAAACTTTGAAATCTAAATAAGAAGATGGTTTTAATCAAACTAAAAATGGAAGTATGTGTATGCATGTATGGCCGAATGTATGTGCTTGTGTGTACGTGTAAAGGTATTTTGATAATATGTTAAGTATTGAAAGAAAGAATGCTAGAAAAGTTCATGTTTACATTATTGAAAGTGATTAACATGAAAGTGATTGTGATTTAAGTGGGTTGATGAAAAATTTAGGATAAAGTATGTATAGTGGTCGTGAGTGTGTGTATACATGTGTTAATGATTTTGTTTTGATTGTTAGTTAGTTTGTGATTGATGTGATTCTTGGAAGGTTAATGCATGTTTAATCAAAAAGGTTCTTTATGAAAGATTCTTGTGATATGAGATTATTAAGTGAAAGAGTTGAAGTTTGGAAGTATATGTATATGTGTATGAGCCGTATGTAAGTATGTATATGTTTGAACTTGTGGGTTTTGTTTGCATGTTCATTAATGTGAAGAATGTTACATGCATTGATGATGTGATAATTTGATGAATGATTGAACAAAGATTATGTTTTGGATTTGTTAAGGAATTATAATAAATGTAGGATGAATGTATTTAAGTCTTGGATGATGATGATGAAATAAACATGCAATAGGTACTTGTACATAAGCATGTTGCATGTGTGATGACTAAATGATCATAATTTGGTGAACTTGAAATGATGTGATGAAACTAAGTTAAAACAGAATGTGAACACTAAAAATGATGTTTTGTGATATAAAATCATGTCATAAGTTTGGTAGCTTTGCATGTTGTACATGAAGCTTAAAAAGTAGTAAATTAGGTGAAGTTGTGTGATAAATGTGACATGCATGAAGTCTGCACTATCGTGAATATAACCATCATTTTATTCGGTAAATAATATGTGTTGTGTTAAAATATGAAGTCATGACGACTTGGGATGGTTTCGGTAAAGTTCGGTACAAGACTATGCGTAAAAAATGGTAAAAATCGGCTTTTAAAGAAAATTTGCAAAAACTGTTTTAAAACAGATTGTAAACTGACACTTTTACAATAAATATAAGTATTTTAACTAATATTAAGTAACTTTGGTGTATGGTTAGTCACACGTGACTTCCGACGCCCGAAAACGTTACTGAAAACGTTAAAATACACATATCTCAATGTACGCGAAAACGGATTGTTCACGGGTGAACTTTTTGTTTGACAAAGTGATATGTGAATATGAGTATGAGTAATGTGATATGTTACGGAATTAATACTATGCTTATGCATTTGTGCGATTAAAACGGTAACTACGTTAAAGTCACGTTATGTGTATAACTTATGTGTTGAGCATGAAAATAACACCTATGTTAACTTGATGAGTTATTTGGTGTTTAAATGCTTTGAGAATGATAAAATGCATAAATTGATGAAATACATGAATAATGATATATGTCAAATATGTCCATATATATATATATATAAATATATTACGAAACGCAAATCGTAGATATATTGTATATAAGTAGACGTAATAACGGATATAACATTTTGAGGGTCACCAATAAAATCGTTCAACTCGCAAAAACCTTAATATGTATATATATGAATACATACACACACATATATATATATATATATATATATATATATAGGGTCAGGATTTAGAGAAAACTTTGAAAAGTGTGAGAACGGAGAGAAGGGTTATGGATCGTCAGATTAAAACAATCTATGGACTAGATGACGTGGTGGCGTTTTCGTTAATAACATCACTTTTTTTACTGTGGCGTGCTTCATTAAGGGTAAAAAGTCTTTTGACTTCTCTACACAAAACGTCATCTCATGAATAAAACGCCATTAAATTACCGCCTTAACCTACCATAGCACACACCATCCTAATTTAAAACGCCATTAGATATAAAACCCCAAGCTTAATTATAATAAAATCCCGACTAAAAAACCGCCAAAAAACTTCCTATATATACAACATCTCAGACCTTCCATTAAAACACACAAAACCCCAAACTCCATATTTAATATATACCATTCCTCTTAGAAACACCAAAAAACACAAACATCAAATACCCTCTAAACCAAAACGTTTATTTGAAATTCAGTTTGGTTGTCGGTAAGGTTTCGCTCAATGTAATGGACAAAATCCTTAAGTGAGGATATTGTCCATTTCATTGAGTAAAATCTTATTGACTTTATTCTCAACTTACATCCAATTTATAACGCCAAAACATACAAAAACATTATTGAGGTTTGTTCTCAATAAAGTTTAGCTGTGTGGGGTGGACAACATTGTCAGACATCTTTCTTAACTAAGGATTAACAATGTTGTCCATCTCATACAGCAAAACATTATTGATTTTAGCATGATCAAATTTAGAGGTTTAAGGTACTTTTATTTAGTGGCGTTCTTTTCTCGGTAAAACGCCAAAAAGTTAAAAAATCAAACATAGTTCCTTGGAAATTCAATATTGTTCTACGCGAAAAGTTTCGCCGAATGGATTGTTAGGTGAAGGGTGTAACTCAATAACATTTTGCTGCATGAGTATAACAACCCTCCTAAAAATATTTTTGGACACCCTAAATGTCCCTAAATATACCCCGTACGTGAAAACCGGACCCGTTATAGCCTTATACTTACAAAAATCAAGAAAAACTGAGTTTGGCAGTCGCACGAGGGCCACGACGGAGAGCCCTTAATCTGTCGCGGGGCGCGACAGCCATTACTTGTCCGGCACACAAGTGTGCCATGTGTCAGGTGACACGACAAAGCTACCTGTAACACCTCGTAAAATTATGACCAATATAATAAAGATAGTGGCACAGACTTTAAACGTGTAAAGAATTATTTCCGAGGGACTGAAGTTGTCAAACAATGTAAATATGTTAATAAAAGGGATCCAAAATGTCAACATGCCATCCTTGTGTCTCTGATTGACCTCACACGACGTTCGTATTCTTTAACAAATAATTCGTCGAACTTAGAAAGTCGTTTGTGTTAAAAATAAGGATCTTGTAAAACATAGGGGTTAAAAGTGTGAACATGTTGAAAGATACCTCTGAGTGACCTTTTACGAACCCAAAAACATTGTAACAATTATATATTTTAATATCAAGAATAACGTATATTAATTTTATGGGGTTTCGAAGAATACAAGACTTTTTGGGTGATCGTACGACTAACCGGGAGCTTAACGGAGTTAGTTTGTGACTCAAGGCCCTCAAAAGGTAACTATGGGGGTCCAAAATGCAATAAATGGAACTTACATATAGATTATATGGACCAGGGACCAAAACTGCAATTGCTGAAAGATGGGATCCGGTCAAACAGGAGCCACGCGGCCCGCGTAAACCTTAGACAACTCTTACGCGGCCCGCATAAGAGTGCCAGCGACAGAAAATTGAAACACCTCATAAATTCGTGTCCAATAATGTATCAACACGTGTCATGAGCTTTAAACGTGTAAAAGATCATTTATGAAGGACTAAAGTTGACAAACAAAGAAAGTATGTGAATATAAGGGTTCAAAGTGTCAACAATGGATAAATATGCCTTACAATTACCCTACATGATGTTTATACCCTTAAATGAATGAATCATGGATCATACAAAGCTAATAGTGAGAGAAAGTGAGGAATTACAAACTACAGGGGTTAAATGTGTCAACATGTTGAAAGTATACCTCTGAGTGACCATTTAGCAAACCCGAAGCTTTGTAATGATAAATTATACTCACTAGAATATGTGGTAAAATTTTTTTCACCAAGTTTCATTATCGTGTGAGAAAGTTATGATAAAATTCGTGTACGAGGGGTTAAAAGTGTCAAGGTTGAAATTTATGACTTTTCGGGTGATCATAAAGTTAACCAAGGACTTAACAAAGTTTGTATATGTCTTGGAGCCCTTAAAAGTTAAAGTAGAGGGTCAAAAATGCAAATTTGGAAGTTAAAACCACGTATGTAAGGACCAGGGACCTGAAATGCAATTAACGAAAGATTTTTAACCTGACCTGGGGACTCATACCGGCCGCGTAAGACCCATGTGGTCTGTTACGCGGGCCGCGTGACCTGCACAGCGACAGAATTGTTTGGCAGCTGCTAGTTTCAGCTGTGTAACCTCCTTTAGGACCTATAAACTGATACCAGGGGCTGCACAAACGGATTTACATGCAGTAGGGGCACCTGTAAACATATGGTTTCAACCATAGAATTGCTTGGCATCATCCTAAGCAATTGAATTCACTATATAAGAAGAACAATGTTGCAACTCTTGTGCCATTCATTTGCAAACTTTCACAAGTTTATTTCTGGAGCTCTCTGATCAGCAACCAAAGTTTCTTAGACTTCCTAGTCGTGCTTAGGACCCTTGTAAGTGTCCTTAACTTTCTTTAATTCGGTTTAGCTTAGTTAATTAGCTTAAAGTCAAACCGTCGTAATTAGAGTTTGACTTCGGAATTAATCATAATGTGTCAGTCAAATTTCAAATTTAAAGTACCTATGAGTTGGTAATTATGTGGGCAATAAACCCTTAAAAGGGCACCCTCTGATTCCCACTCTAACTAGGTCAATTGTCGGGTCAAAGTTAATCTTAAAAAGTCAACAGAAAGCTTATTTTCAAATTAATGCATAATTAGCAACGTAGAAGCTATGCAACCTGTTTTGTCACTAATATAACTTGGTAATTAATGTAAGAACATGTCTAAACATGTTCAGCCCGACAATTTTCAGTTTAGGCTCGGTTCGGAACCGAAAGTCGCATAAATTGACTTTTGCTTTGACTTTCAGTTCTGACCCAATGTAGCATGTTTTAGAAATGCCTTAGAGCCTTATTAGGACCAGGTTTCATGTTAGTATAACCCTCTGTGATTATACAACTTGGTTCATTAGTTATCCGATTCATATGCATGTTTCCGTTAAATGCTTAAATGTTGACTATTATGCCCTTTTAACCTTAAAACATGATTTTTGAAAATGTAAAAGAATAGAAACCTTAGTTACTGATTATTAGACTTGTCCCTAAAATTTGACATCAATTGGAGGTCTATATTAGGAGTTATGCTCATTAGCGTAAATGAAAAACTTTTTATTAATTAAACGCCATAATTAGCATATAGCCTATCTAAACCCAATTTTTAATACCAAACTTTTTACCTACTGATATAAAATAATATTTTGGGATTTTTGAGGATTTTTATTTAATTTTATGCTGAGCATAACATAGAGTTCTAAGCTTGATTCGGTAATTGCCGGTTTTGCCCTTTTGGGCTATAAAATGAGTTTTACAAATTATTTTGATATCAAACATTTTTCTACTGATCTAATATGATAAATAAAATATTTTGAGTCTTCTGGAATAATAAAAATATCAGCTTTCCTTTAAAAACCCGGAAATAGCTCAAAAATCGTCTTTTTAAGCGTTTTTAACGCATAGTATGTATTAAAACTATTTTAAACATATAAGGTTTGATGCCTACTGATATTTTTAGTAAATTTTTATATATTAACAGTAAGCAAAATTTTTAAACTCAGATTTCCAGTTTTGACCTTTTAAGCCTATGTGAAATTACCAAAATACCCCTAAGGTGCATAGTTTGGTTATAAATGATAAAATTCACATATATGTAATACCCTACTGTTATGACTTATAAAAATAAATATTTTTACTGATTAAATCAGACCTGTAACTCAGATTATTATTTTAACTCTTTTATAACCTTTAAAATGACCAAAATGCCCCTACGGGGCATAGTTTGAGTTTAAATTCGTTTTGGGCATAATAGAAGATATCTTACTAATTTCACAACATATTTAGGTCATATTAACTTAGGAAACCTGTTTATGAATCATTTGGTTACCCGTTAAGCATTATTCGCGTTCGGTGCAGTTTATGTAACTAGTTTGCATAAATTAGCCGAAACGGGTCAAACCTTAACATTTTTTGTCTCAAAATCCAGAATGTGTTTAGTTTACCCATATTATACAAGTCTTCAAACCTGTAGGGTCTAAAACACATTCTATTCCGGTCTTCGCTTAATCGTGCGTTTGAACCGTATCTTCCTTTAAAACTAACCGGTCTAAGTTTAGGCTTAATTAAAGACCCGTTAGGAATCTAATAGGTTATTAAAAACCTTTGTTCCAGAATAGGAGACCCGGTAAAAGCTACACGCACTTTCTATTTCTGATTAATACTTGCAAAGGTAAATACTTTTAACTTATTTTCCCTATACGGGCTTGGGGTACGGTATATAAAATAACGCTTGGTCGGGCATTGAATTATTAATTGTATGATGGTTAATTTATTGAAATGACCCGTTCAAATTGTTTTGTTTGCTTAAAAGCCTTTGGGGGGTTAATGACCATGTCCCGGATATCCTTGGCATCATTTTACGAAATGGTCACGACCTAAGGCACGGGGTGTAGGCGTACACCCGACAGTGCATATATAACTAATAAGGTATTACCGCTGGTTTCGGGAATAATCCCGCCGCGGGACTATATCATGTGGTGTGTCTATTAATCTTTAACCTGACGTCAAATCCGGGCTACTGAACGTATAACAAACATGTAATTCTTTTACAAGTTTATATACAAATAATTATCCCAAGTTATAAAATATTTTGTGCCTTGTGCATTTAAATCAATTTTCTAAACATTTTCAAAATGAGTCAGTTAATTGTATTTACCAGTGTAAACTAACGTATTTTCCCAAAAAGGATTAGTGCAGGTACTACTCGAAATAGGCTGGCCTCTCCTTAGCATCATTAAGAGTCTCGTAAGCTTGGATGCATTTTAAGTCTGATGAACTATGTTTCCTTTTTATTTGATCCGCCTGTGGATCTGTTTCAACTATTTTGTGATACTTAATATTACAATTTATTCGGTTGAAATAAATCTATCTTTTGTTTCCGCTGTGCATTTAAAATTGTGTTGTTTGACTATGATGATATCAACTATGTCACGATACTCCCCACCGGGCCCACCGATAATATGTGGAAATATCGGGGTGTGACAGGTTGGTATCAGAGCCAACACTGAGTGAATTAAACACTAGCCTTTTGTGTTTAATCTCAGTTACACAGTTGCACATTCCTCGATTCTCGAGTCTAGACAAAGAACTTAGGATCAATCCAAATTTGTTTTAATTCTAACTTTGTCTTTTATATTTTCTTGTTGTATCCTTTGTTTGTTTTGACAGGTTGAACAAGATGCCACCAAGAGTGAGAGGGAGAGGAAGAGGCAAGGGGCCACTCGTCGCCCCGAATGATCATGAGGCCGGGCCTTCACACCGGCAAACACCATCAGATTCACTTAGCCGGAGTCCTCAAGATAACTGGAGGACCTATATTGAACCAGCAAGGCGCTCAGTTTCGCTGAGCTCCTCCCCTTCTTTTCAACACTCCTTTGGGCCTCATTCTGAAAATGAGCCCCATAATTCCCACCAATCTTACATTCCTCTCCAGGGCCACAACTCACCTTTTGATGACCCAACGCCCTTTTTCCGGAGCCGGTTCAACCCGGCAAACTACCTTGGAGAACCAGTGGGTTTTAACCCACTAGGACCTGAAGATCATTTCTCTGGCGACCATGCAATGGACATGGACGAGGACACCGATCCCGCAAAGCCACCGTCCGGAACCCCTAACCACCCGATCGAAATTTCAGATGGGTCACCTTTCATGGGATCACCTTATAATGGTCCCGACACCTATGAAGAAAGGTTCCGATAGATCGACTGGGTGTTTACTCCTAGTTACCATAACTCACCACAACAGCAGCAGCAGCAGGATCCCTCCGAGGATTCTCGATTTGTCACGGTCACTCCGCCGCCACCACCAGCTCAGCAACAGCCTCCGGAGCCGCCGAGGCGAAGGAGATCGAACGCATGGATGTCCGTGCGAGGAGGAGTGCGTATCAGCACCCCTCAACCTTCGAGTGGTAGCCGCTGCCCGCCACTCCATGAAGAACCGCAGATGGGTGGGTCTTCGAACCCCATCTCGGAAGTAAACTTTGCGCCTGTCGCACCACCACCTTTGGGCTTTGGCGACCCTATACCTACATACACCGGTGCGGCGGCATATAATCCCTTTGAGCAGCCGATCTACACAAACTACAACTATGCAGAGGCCGACCCTTACCTGGTAGCAGCGGCAAACTACAATGCCCATCATCCGGAAGGATCCTTTGGGATCCCATATCAAGCTGGATACCCACACTATGGGTACCCACCATATGGGTATCAGCAACCGCCGCCTCCTCAACCTCCGTTTTATCAGCAACCCCCGCAGCCGCCAGTGATGTCGCCACCGCAGCATCAAGAGATTCTTCAAAGGATAAATGAGGTGCGGCAGGAGGTGCGGGAAGACCGTAGGCAAAACCGAGGGATGTTTAAGGGTCTGGTGAACTTAATCAAGGGAAAAAGCAAAAAGGATCATTAAATCCTTTATTTGTTTGTTTATTTTAGGGTTGTAATCATGTCCCTGCGTGGACATTTGTTTCTGTATTCTGCCCCTGCGTGGGCATGTCTTTTTGTATTCTGCCCCTGCGTGGGCATGTCTTTCTGTTGACCCCTGCGTGGGTATGTTTGTTAGTTTAGCCCCTGCGCGGGCGTGTTATTTCTGTATAAGTCCCGTTTAGGGCAAACATGTACTTGTTTAAAATTTTTAATGGAATGGTTAGTTTAAATTTTCATTTTAAATTATATGTATAAATATAATATGTGAAATAAATGAAAAATAACATTTCCTTTTATAAAACCTACAATTTTTTTAATAAAATAATAAGAATCTTAAAAAGGTAAAACCTAGCCACATGTCATTCTAAATATGGCCAAGATGGTAAAACCTATTTAAAAGATTCAAATCCTTGTTAACATCTTTAAACATGTTAACATTCCTGGCAAAATGTGATTCGATAAAATCACATAAGTCATCCTTATATTAGATTTTTCAAATTTCTTTTATTATATTAAACATCCAATAGGGATGTAATGCCTACGGGCTATATTCATTGTTATATAAGACAAAAGACAGTCGTGGTCTTCGACCCCCTGTTAAGAAGAGGTAATGAATTATAATAAGAACCTCAATACCTTGATCCTATAAGATCATGATTAAAAATTTAAAACTGTTCATAGTACTAGGCCTTTTTGCCATTAATATATTTTAATTATACCTAGGGTTTTTATAATGAAAAATCCTGAATATATATATATGCTTAACAAATTAATCAAAATGGTTTCTTAAATACCATGATTAATCATCTAGAATGATAAAACTGTTATAAACCTCTGAATGAATTAAAATCATTATTTTATGTAGCAAACAAGCTACATGGTCGGGTCAGACGAAGCCAACAGTCACCCTAGAGAAAATCACGACGCCTCCAGAGTCAACGTAGCAGGAGCAGAGTTACAAGCATTAATAGATAATGCTGTCACACGAGCTTTGGAGAGACAGTTCAATGAATCCAGTAGTACCCATGTAAGGACCCAATTTGTACCACATACGAAGCCACCCTCAAGAACTCATACTGCTCACAAAAGTGATTCTCATCACTCATCGAACCAGAGGAGTATTCCATCTAAGAGAGTTGTGTTAAACCAAGAACCACGTGCCAAAGGTTGCACTTATAAATACTTTGTTTCCTGCAAACCCAGGGATTTCACCGGGGAAAAGGGAGCAGTTGATTGCATGTCATGGTTAGACGAGATGGACACTGTGGTAGATATTAGTGGTTTCGCTAATAAGGATGTAGTAAAGTTTGTATCCCAGTCGTTCAAGGGTGAGGCACTAGCCTGGTGGAGATCTTTGATCCAAGCCACTGGGAAAATCCCATTGTACAATCTGTCTTGGGAACAGTTTGTGACATTGATTAAGGAGAATTACTGCCCTCAGCATGAGGTTGAAAAGATTGAAGCTGATTTCTTGTCATTGGTTATGAAAAACCTAGATTGTCAAGCCTACCTTACGAGCTTCAACACAATGTCAAGACTGGTTCCGTATCTGGTAACTCCAGAACCCAAGAGAATAGCTCGTTTCATTGGGGGTTTGGCCCCAGAAATCAAGGCCAGTGTGAAGGCCTCTAGACAAGCTACTTTCCGGTCTGCAGCTGATATATCATTGTCCCTTACTTTGGACGCGGTCAGACAGAGATCGCTGAGAAACACAGATGCTGAAAAGAGGAAGTGTGAGGATGACAACTCACGATGTTCAGACAAGAAGCGTAAGGGAAACAATGACCACAAGAAGAGTTCTGGAATGAAAAAGGATGGTCAACAGTCGGGGGATAAGCCCAAGTGTAAGGTCTGTAAGAAGCACCATTTCGGGAGGTGCAGATATGAATCGAAATCCCAGCCACAGCAGAGAGTTTGTGAGATTTGTAAATCCTCTGAGCACAAGACATTAGATTGTAAGAAAATCAAGGATGCGACATGCTATAACTGCAACGAAAAAGGGTATATTAAGTTCAACTGCCCAAAGTTTGCAAAGAAGGCTGAAGAAGGGAAAAATACCAATGCTAGGGTCTTCCAGATGAACGCACAAGAGGCAATCCAGAATGATAATGTCATAACAGGTACCTTCCTTATTAATGATGTTTATGCAAGGGTGTTATTTGATTCTGGAGCAGATAAGTCATTTGTTGATGATAAGTTTTGTAAGTTGTTAAACCTACCTGTTAGAACCCTAAGCATAAAATATGAGGTTGAATTAGCTGATGGCACCATAGAAACCGCATCAACCATGTTAGATGGATGTTTCATATCCATTAGGAACCACTCTTTTTCCTTTGTCCCTACTTCCTTTGAAGTTAGCCGGTTTTGATATAGTTATAGGCATGGACTGGTTATCCCACAATCAAGCTCAGATTGTTTGCAACAAGAAGCAAGTGGTGGTTAAGACTCCGTCTGGTGAACCACTTACTATCCAGGGAGATACCCAGTATGGACTGCCTGAGCAAGTGTCTATGCTCAAGGCATCTAGTGTTTGAAGAAGGGTTGTGTCATCTACATGGCACAAGTGACTATTGATGAGCAGAAGCCTAAGATTGAAGATATCCCTGTCATTTCTGAATATCCCAAAGTATTTCCTGAAGAACTACCTGGTTTGCCACCAGATAGACAAGTAGAATTCAGAATTGACATTATTCAAGGAGCAGCACCTGTCGCAAGGGCACCTTACAGGTTGGCACCAACAGAGATGAAAGAGTTGAAGACTCAGCTAGACGATTTATTGGCAAAAGGTTTTATTCGTCCTAGTTTATCTCCTTGGGGAGCACCAATCCTGTTTGTGAAGAAAAAGGATGGATCGATGCGACTATGCATCGATTATCGCGAACTTAATAAGGTCACTATCAAGAATAGATATCCATTGCCCAGGATCGACGATCTGTTCGATCAACTTCAAGGGGCGAGTTACTTCTCCAAGATCGACTTAAGATCAGGCTACCATCAACTGAAAGTTAAAGATGAAGATGTACATAAGACTGCATTTAGGACTCGTTATGGTCATTAAGAGTTCTTAGTGATGCCTTTTGGGCTCACTAATGCACCAGCAGCATTCATGGATCTCATGAACCGTGTCTACAAGCCATACTTGGACAAATTTGTTATCGTCTTCATTGACGACATTCTGATTTATTCAAAGAATCAGGCCGACCATGAGAAGCATCTTCGATGCATTCTGAAACTACTTCAGCAGGAGAAGCTCTATGCCAAGTTTTCAAAGTGTGAATTCTGGCTTCGTGAAGTCCAATTCATTGGACATGTTGTTAGTGAGCGTGGTATCTAAGTAGATCCCGCTAAAGTTGAAGCTGTCATGAATTGGCAAGAGCCGAAGACGCCCACTAAGATTCACAGTTTTCTAGGTCTGGCAGGATATTATAGGCGTTTTATTGAAAACTTCTCAAGAATTGCAGCACCCCTGACTTTACTAACTCGAAAGAATAGCAAGTTTGACTGGGGGCCTAAGCAGCAAGAATCTTTCGATATTCTTAAGCAAAAATTGAGCAATGCTCCAGTACTGACGTTACCAGATGGAATTGATGAATTTGTAGTATATTGTGATGCATCGCACACAGGTATGGGATGTGTGCTTATGCAGAAATATGCTTCTCGACAGTTAAAAGTACATGAGAAGAATTACACCACCCATGATTTGGAGTTGGGTGCCGTTGTATTTGCACTAAAACTGTGGAGACATTACTTGTATGGAACCAAGTGCGTGATCTATTCAGATCACAAGAGCCTTCAACATCTGTTTAATCAGAAGGATTTAAACATGAGGCAGCGACGATGGATGGAGATGCTGAATGATTATGACTGTGAGATAAGATACCATCCAGGCAAGGCAAATGTGGTTGCCGATGCCTTAAGTAGAAAGGAAAGGGTGAAGCCCATAAGAATCAATGCCAAGAGCATTGAATTAAAGAATAGTTTGAATGAAAGGTTGTTAGCTGCACAGAAGGAAGCTGTATTAGAAGCTAACTATCCTGATGAAAAGCTAGGTGTAACTAAAGAGCAGTTATCCTATGGCAAGGACGGAATCCTGAGATTGAATGGATGAATATGGGTTCCAGTGTATGGAGGACTTCGGGATGTCATCCTCCAGGAAGCCCATAGTTCTAAATACTCCGTTCATCCTGGAGCTGATAAGATGTACCAGGATCTGAAGGCAAATTTTTGGTGGATAGGCTTAAAGAAGTCTATAGCTACCTATGAAACCAAATGTTTGACGTGCGCTCAAGTCAAAGCCGAACATCAAAAGCCGTCAGGATTACTACAACAGCCTGAACTTCCCACCTGGAAGTGGGAGATGGTGACGATGGATTTCATCACCAAGTTGCCAAAGACAAGGAAAGGAAATGATACTATATGGGTGATAGTAGATAGACTGACTAAGTCAGCACATTTCTTACCCATTAAGGAGACTTATAGCTCCGATATGTTAGCCCAATTGTACGTAGATAAGATTGTATCTCTGCATGGCGTACCAGTGACTATTATCTCTGACAGAGATACTAGGTACACATCTCATTTTTGGAAAAGTTTCCAACAATCTTTGGGCACGCGCTTAAATTTTAGTACGGCTTACCGTCCTCAGACGGACGGGCAGAGTGAGCATACCATCCAAACTTTAGAAGACATGCTTCGTGCATGTGTGATTGACTTAGGTGGTAGTTGGGATAACCACCTGCCATTGATCGAGTTCTCCTATAATAATAGCTACCACTCAAGTATCCAAGCTGCACCATTTGAAGCTTTATATGGAAGAAAGTGCAGAACGCCCGTTTGCTGGGCAGAAATTGGAGATGTCCAACTAACAGGATCTGATATAGTCCTGGAGACGACAGACAAGATTGTTCAGATATGAGATCATCTCAAAGCTGCCAGGGATAGGCAGAAAAGCTACGCAGACTTAAGGCGTAAACCTCTAAAGATTGAGGTTGGTGATAAAGTGTTATTGAAAGTGTCACCCTGGAAGGGAGTGATGCGTTTTGGTAAGAAAGGTAAGCTAAGCCCAAGGTATATAGGACCATTCGAGATCATCGAATGTGTAGGAACAGTGGATTATAAGTTAAAGTTACCTGAAGAGCTTAGTGGTATTCACAATGTATTCCACATCTGCAATCTGAAGAAATGTCTAGCTGATGAGTCACTAGTCATGTCACAACAGATGTGCATATTGATGAGAGTCTAAAATTTGTGGAAAAACCTTTGTCGATCGAGGATCGACAGGTTAAGAAGCTTCGAAGGAAGCATGTGCCTATTGTAAAGGTCAAATGGGATGCCCGTAGAGGTCCCGAGTACACGTGGGAGGTAGAATCCACAATGAAAGAAAAATACCCTCATTTGTTTCAGTAAATCTCGAGGTTGAGATTTCTTTTAAGGGGGTGAGGATGTAACACCTCGTAAATTCGTGTCCAATAATGTATCAACACGTGTCATAAGCTTTAAACGTGTAAAAGATCATTTATGAAGGACTAAAGTTGACAAACAAAGAAAGTATGTGAATATAAGGGTGGTTCAAAGTGTGAACAATGGATAAATATGCCTTACAATAACCCTACACAATGTTTATACCCTTAAACGAATGAATCATGGATCATACGAAGCTAATTGTGAGAGAAAGTGAGGAATTACAAACTACAGGGGTTAAATGTGTCAACATGTTGAAAGTATACCTCTGAGTGACCTTTTAGCAAACCCGAAGCTTTGTAATGATAAATTATACTCACTAGAATATGTGGTAAAAAAATTTTCACCAAGTTTCGTTATCGTGTGAGAAAGTTATGATAAAATTCGTGTACGAGGGGTTAAAAGCGTCAAGGTTGAAATTTATGACTTTTCGGGTGATCATAAAGTTAACCAAGGACTTAACAAAGTTTGTATATGTCTTAGAGCCCTTAAAAGTTAAAGTAGAGGGTCAAAAATGCAAATTTGGAAGTTAAAACCACGTATATAAGGACCAGGGACCTGAAATGCAATTAACGAAAGATTTTTAACCTGACCTAGGGACTCATACCGGCCGCGTAAGACCCATGTGGTCTGTTACGTGGGCCGCGTGACCTGCACAGCGACATAATTGTTTGGCAGCTGCTAGTTTCAGCTATGTAACCGCCTTTAGGACCTATAAACTGATACCAGGGGCTGCACAAACGGATTTACATGCAGTAGGGGCACCTGTAAACATCTGGTTGCAACCATAGACTTGCTTGGCATCATCCTAAGCAATTGAATTCACTATATAAGAAGAACAATGTTGCAACTCTTGTGCCATTCATTTGCAAACTTTCACAAGTTTATTTCTGGAGCTCTCTGATCAGCAACCAAAGTTTCTTAGACTTCCTAGTCGTGCTTAGGACCCTTGTAAGTGTCCTTAACTTTCTTTAATTCGGTTTAGCTTAGTTAATTAGCTTAAAGTCAAATCATCGTAATTAGAGTTTGACTTCGTAATTAATCATAATGTGTCCAGTCAAATTTCAAATTTAAAGTACCTATGAGTTGGTAATTATGTGGGCAATAAACCCTTAAAAGGGCACCTTCTGATTCCCACTCTAACTAGGTTAATTATCGGGTCAAAGTTAATCTTAAAAAGTCAACAGAAAGCTTATTTTCAAATTAATGCATAATTAGCAATGTAGAAGCTATGCAACCTGTTTTGTCACTAATATAACTTGGTAATTAATGTAATAACATGTCTAAATATGTTCAGCCCGACAATTTTCAGTTTAGGCTCGGTTCGGAACCGAAAGTCGCATAAATTGACTTTTGCTTTGACTTTCAGTTCTGACCCAATGTAGCATGTTTTAGAAATGCCTTAGAGCCTTATTAGGACCAGGTTTCATGTTAGTATAACCCTCTGTGATTATACAACTTGGTTCATTAGTTATCCGATTCATATGCATGTTTCCGTTAAATGCTTAAATGTTGACTATTATGCCCTTTTAACCTTAAAACGTGATTTTTGAAAATATAAAAGAATAGAAACCTTTGTTACTGATTATTAGACTTGTCCCTAAAATTTGACATCAATTGGAGGTCTAGATTAGGAGTTATGCTCATTAGCGTAAATGAAAAACTTTTTATTAATTAAACGGCATAATTAGCATATAGCCTATCTAAACCCTTTTTTTAATACCAAACTTTTTACCTACTGATATAAAATAATATTTTGAGATTTTTAAAATTTTTATTTAATTTTAGGCTGAGCATTACATAGAGTTCTAAGCTTGATTCAGTAATTGCCGGTTTTGCCCTTTTGGGCTATAAAATGAGTTTTACAAATTATTTTGATATCAAACATTTTTCTACTGATCTAATATGATAAATAAAATATTTTGAGTCTTCTGGAATAATAAAAATATCAGCTTTCCTTTAAAAACCCGGAAATAGCTCAAAAATCGTCTTTTAAGCGTTTTTAACGCATAGTATGTATTAAAACTATTTTAAACATATAAGGTTTGACGCCTACTGATATTTTCAATAAATTTTTATATATTAACAGTAAGCAAAAGTTTAAACTCAGATTTCCAGTTTTGACCTTTTAAGCCTATGTGAAATTACCAAAATACCCCTAAGGTGCATAGTTTGGTTATAAATGATAAAATTCACATATATGTAATACCCTACTGTTATGACTTATAAAAATAAATATTTTTACTGTTTAAATCAGACATGTAACTCAGATTATTATTTTAACTCTTTTATAACCTTTAAAATGACCAAAATGCCCCTACGGGACATAGTTTGAGTTTAAATTCGTTTTGGGCATAATCGAAGATATCTTACTAATTTCACAACATATTTAGGTCATATTAACTTAGGAAACCTGTTTATGAATCATTTGGTTACCCGTTACGCATTATTCGCGTTCGGTGCGGTTTATGTAACTAGTTTGCATAAATTAGCCGAAACGGGTCAAAACTTAACATTTTTTGTCTCAAAATCCAGAATGTGTTTAGTTTACCCATATTATACAAGTCTTCAAACTTGTCGGGTCTAAAACACATTCTATTCCGGTCTTCGCTTAATCGTGCGTTTGAACCGAATCTTCCTTTAAAACTAACCGGTCTAAGTTTAGGCTTAATTAAAGACCCATTAGGAATCTAATAGGTTATTAAAAACCTTTGTTCCAGAATAGGAGACCCGGTAAAAGCTACACGCACTTGCTATTTGTGATTAATACTTGCAAAGGTAAATACTTTTAACTTATTTTCCCTATACGGGCTTGGGGTACGGTATATAAAATACCGCTTGGTCGGGCATAGAATTATTAATTGTATGATGGTTAATTTATTGAAATGTCCCGTTTAAATTGTTTTGTTTGCTTAAAAGCCTTTTGGGGGTTAATGACCATGTCCCGGATATCATTGGCATCATTTTACGAAATGGCCACAACCTAAGGCACGGGGTGTAGGCGTACACCCGACAGTGCATATATAAATAATAAGGTATAACCGCTGGTTTCGGGAATAATCCCGCCGCGGGACTATATCATGTGGTGTGTCTATTAATCTTTAACCTGGCGTCAAATCCGGGCTACTGAACGTATAACAAACATGTAATTCTTTTACAAGTTTATATACAAATAATTATCCCAAGTTATAAAATATTTTGTGCCTTGTGCATTCAAATCAATTTTCTAAACATTTTCAAAATGAGTCAGTTAATTGTATTTACCAGTGTAAACTGACGTATTTTCCCAAAAAGGATAACTGCAGGTACTACTCGAAATAGGATGGCCTCTCCTTAGCATCATTAAGAGTCTCGCAAGCTTGGATGCATTTTAAGTCTGATGAACTATGTTTCCTTTTTATTTGATCCGCCTGTGGATCTGTTTCAACTATTTTGTGATACTTAATATTACAATTTATTCGGTTGAAATAAATCTATCTTTTGCTTCCGCTGTGCATTTAAAAATGTGTTGTTTGACTATGATGATATCAACTACGTCACGATACTCCCCACCGGGCCCACTGGTAATACGTGGAAATATCGGGGTGTGACAAAAATGGTGACAGGTACCTGGGCAGCCTGTTCCACCGCCTTTGAGAGCCTTGTTTTCGATTCCAGGGGCTGAGCCAACAATATTTCATGCATAGGGACACCTGGGATCATCAGATAACACTTGTAGGCTTGTGTGGAATGATCTTGTGAGATTAAACTTCCTATATAAAGAACTCTAAGTTGCAACCATAACTTGCTCATTTCAAAAACATTTCTAAAGCTTCTCTGGAGCTCTCTGGACTTCAAACAAGTTTCCTTCAGCTTCATTTTCGTGCTAAGAGCTCTAGTAAGCATTCTTAGCCTCTCTAATTCAAGTTTTGTTAGCTTAATGACCAAAAGTCAAACTTATCATAATTAAGCTTTGACTTAGTGATTAATCACTAATGGTTCAGTCATTATTCAAATTAAAAGTGGCTATAAGTTGGTAATTATGTAGGTAATAAACCCCTAAGAGGGCACCTACTGATTATCACCCTAACTTGGTCAAATGTCGGGTCAAACGTGATATTAAAAAGTCAACAGAAAGCTATTTTGAAAATAAATTCATAATTAGCAATGTAGAAGTTATGAAACATGTACTAACATTAAAATAACTTGGTAATTAATACAAGAACATGTTTAGACATGTTCAACCCGACAATTCTGAGTTTAGGCTCGGTTCGCAACCGAAAGTCGCAAAAGTTGACTTTTGCTTTGACTTTCAGTTCTGACCCGATTGAGCTTAGTTAGATATGCCTTAAGGTTCCTTTAGGACCATATTACATGTTAGTATAACCCTCTGAGATTATACAACATAGGTCCTTAATAATTTGAATCGTTTGCATGTTTCCGTTAAATGCTTAATTATTGACCATTATGCCCTTTCGTCATTTAAACGAGATTTTTAATAATGTGAATGAACAAAAATCTTTGCTACTGAATTATAGAAATGTCCTAAAAATTTAACATCAGTTTGAGGTCTAAATTAGGAGTTATGCTCGATATCGTAAATTGAAAGCTTTTTATTTATTAAACGACATTAGTAGCATAAAGCCTATTTAAACCCAAATTTCGACACCAAACTTTTTACCCACTGATGTAATATAATATTTTGGGATTTTTGAAGATTTTTATAAATTTTTAAACTGATCATAACCTAGGGTTCTTGCTTTGATTCGGTAATTGTCAGTTATACCCTTTTTGCTAATAAAATGAGTTTTACATAACATTTTGATACCGAACCTTTTGCTACTGATTTTATATGATAAATAAAATATTTTGAACTTTATAAACTGATCAAAAACTCAGATTTCTTTATATAACCCGAAAATCGCCAAATGCCGACTTTTATGCGTTTTAAACACGTAGTAGGGGTGAGCAAATTAACCATCATAACCGATAACCGAACCATGACCAACATAACCGAACCACTAATAACTGATACCCAATATAACCAATGGTTATGGTTATGAAACTTTGTATAACCGCTCAATCGGTTATGGTTATGGTTATGAAGCTTTGGTTAACCGATATAACCGAAACCGAACCGAACTTGTAATGTTTACTTTATATAATGGATTTGTGTTTTACAAAACCATATAGAGGGTTTTTACTAAGATAAAAGTATGTTAGTAACAAAATGATTTTGATGTAGTTGCCATTTATTTTGATAAAGAACTAAGGTGTTATGTCCATAATTTTTTTGTTTGTTTGAGAATTACCTTAATAAAAAGAACCCCAAATTGGTAGTTCAACCAAAAAGTTTAGTCTCCGTTATCTTATAAAATAGGCTCAAGCTAAGTTCAAATCGTGCACAACCCTATTTATTTCAAACCTTGCTTGGTTACTTAAACGAAATTAACCAAAACCGAACCATAACCGACTAACCATAACCGAAGTTTGGTTATGGTTATGGTTACCAAAACTCCATAAGCGAACTAGCGGTTATGGTTAATAGTAAAAACTGAACCAAACCGACCCATTCACACCCCTAACACATAGTATGGGTTAAAACTATCTTTGACACATGAGACTTAATACCTACTGATGTTTTAAGTAAATTTTTATACTTTAACAGTAAGTAAAAGTTTTGAACTCAGATTTCCAAATTTGACCTTTAAAGCTTATGTGAAATGACCAAAATGCCCCTACGGCGCATAGTTTGGTTATAAATGGTAAATTTCACATATATGCAATACCCTACTGATATGACTTGCAAAATAAATATTTTTACTAATCATTTTTTACCAGAACCTCAGATTAATATTTAATCTCTATTATAAACCTTAAAATGACCAAAATAACCTTTCGGGACTTAAATTGGTTTTAAATTCATTTTGGACATAATGGAAGGTATCCTACTGATATACTAACATATTTTAAGCATATTAACTTGTGGAACCTCTTCATGACTCATTTGGTTACCCGTTATGCATTTTTCGCATTCGGTTCGAGTTATGTAACTAGTTTACGAAAATTAACCGAAACGGGTCAAACCTTATCATTTTTGTCTCAAAATCCAGAATGTATTTAGTTTACCCATATTGTACAAGTCCTCAAACTTGTCGGGTCTAAATCACATTCTAAGCCGGTCTTCGCTTAATCATGCGTTTTGAACCGTAAATCTTTCTTTAAAACTAACCGGTCTAAGTTTAAACTTAAGTAAGACCCGTTAGGAATCTAATAGGTTATTAAAACCTTCATTTCCAGATTTAGGAGTCCTCTAAAAGATATTGCACTTGCTGATTGATTACGGTTGAGATTAAAATATTATTTTAAGCTCAGGTAAATACTTTTAACTTATTTTCCCTTATACGGGCTTGGGGTACGGTATATAAAATACCGCTTGGTTGGGTATTGAATCTTTAATCGTATGAAGGTTAAATCATTGATATAACCCATTTAATCTATTTTGTTTGCTTAAAGCCTTTGGGGGGTTAATGACCATGTCCTGGATATCCTCGGCTCATTCATTGAAATGGCCACGACTTAAGCACGGGGTGTAGGCATACACCTACCGGTGCGTATGTAAAATAATGTACCCGCCTGTTCGAGAATAACTCGCCGTGGGATATATTATGTGGTGTGTCTATTAATCTTTAACCCGTTATTCAACCCGGGCTACTGAACGTATAACAAACATGTAAATCTCATACAAGTTTATTTTTAAATAATCATCCCAAGTTATAAAAGATTATTTGTGCCTTGTGCATTCAAATCAATTTTCATAAACCCTTTTCAAAAAGAGTCAGTTATTTGTATTTACCAGTGTAAACTGGCGTATTTTCCAAAAGGTTAAGTGCAGATACTATGTGAAATTGGCTGGCTACTCCGGGTGATTTAATAAAGAAGTCTTGCAAGCTTTGTCACCTAAAAATCTGTTGAACAATATTTTCCTTTGTTTTGATCCGCCTGTGGATCTTGTTACTTTCCGTATGTAATACTTGTGTTACTTTCATTCGGTTTGTAATATTTTAAATTAGACTTCCGTTGTGCATTTAAACTGTGATTATTTGACCATGATGATATCAACTACGTCACGATACTCCCCACCGGGCCCACCGGTAATACGTGGAAATATCGGGGTGTGACACTACCCTTGACTCAGCAAAGTTATAGCGCGACACGTGGTCTCTCGCGGACCGCGTAAGCCTGAGCCTTGGCTGTCGCGGTGCACGACCAAGTGGCCGAGCAGCCTATAAATGGAGGGTTCGAGATCATTTGTTCAGCCGTTCATTTTCTGAATTCTCTTTCAACTTTCTATATAGTAGAAATTCTGCTCGGGCATAATACCTACTATTAAGCGAAGCTCTGCTTCGTTGTAAGTACTATAACCCTGCTGCTACCCGACACGATTGATATAGGATTCCGTTATGCATGTCGGCTTTACCCGACTCAGTAATTAGAGTTCTGTCTCGTGTGTACACCCGATTGATCTAGGATTCCCTAATGCATGTTGCCCTTACCCGACTCAGTCATTGGAATTTTGTCTCGAGTTGTACGGATAATGTAATTTGGGTTATTTTACTAACATGTGTGCATTATTTAATTTTTATAGATAGTAACCAGGAGATACACCAGAAAGCATTAGTATACCTAAAGTAGCAATGTGAGTTTATCCTCTTTTTGTAAACCTTTTTATAAAACTGTTTTTACAAAACCTCAATTGTTTAAATTATATTCAGCAGTGATTGAGTATTTGTAATTCTACAATTATCGTCGGTATGTTGGGGTTTTGTATACAAAATTTGTTACTACACTGTGAGTAGTAACATGACCACAAGTCAGGGTTGACAGTACCGTGGGTGGTAATTAAGGTAGAAGAATAAACAAATGTAATTGCGCGCTTGCCCTCAATGCTGTAAAAAGGATAAAACTGTCTTGATTAAACTGGGATTCACTCACCAGTATTTCTCACTGACAAATGTTTTTAAATCGCGTTTTAGGTAACAAAATGTGAAAGTCAAATAGAAGCTAGCTGGAGAGCACTAAAGGTTTGGAAAAGTGGCTATAAAAGTTACCTAAATAAAAGAAGATGTTTTATTTCAATAAAATAGGATTTATTCCTATAAACAGATTGTAATGAAAACTTGGGTTTTCCCATGTTTTTGTATTTATAAAAATGTGGTATTTTACTCTGATAAAATATTTCCTAACTACAGTCCTGATGTAATTTCCGCTGCCAAACTGATAAACACCGATACCACCAAAACTGGCTCGCGGCCGCCCGTTCCCGGGGATAGGGGTCGGGGGTTGCGACAGGAGGTGGTATCAGAGCTACAACCACTGGTTTAAGCCAAAGAAGTGTTCTGCTGACACTATATTTTAAATTATGTGTTAGGAAATAACTTATGTGATTATGTGTTTTGTGTTATTTGACTATCTGTTAGTTTACAGTATGAGTGAGCAAGGAACTTCGGACGCCTATCGTCAAATAGGTAGTTCACCAAAAGATAAGGGAACTTCATCTCAACCAGATCCCTCAGGATACTCAGTTGATAATGAGGGAGGAATATTTATTTTTAAGGCACCGTCTGAGGAACCGTTTACTACTAAGAAAAGAGGTTGGTTTAGTAGAGGAGCACACGAGAGACGAAAAATGATGAAAAAATTACAACAACAGAGGGCAATAGTCAGGGCTAATAAGGAAGCAAATGTACAAACCCAGGAAACAAGCAATAGACCACCATGGGAAAAGGAATTAGATAGACAGTTGGCCAATTTCTACATGTTAGCCACTACAGCAGTAGACTCTAACCAAATAGCTGAACCGCCACTAATTTCAGACCAACAAATGTTAGAACCTGACCAAGAAAATCCATTCCCTATACCCGCATTCAATCCTGACGAGTTACCCATAATTCCATCTCCACGCCCTTTTGATTATGAATTATGGTTTGATGACAATAGGTCATACTCAGCCTTATACCCTCCTGAAGAACCAATGCCTTTGGAACGCGATCCATGGAGGGATACTGATAGAACCTTTTTCGAAATGAATAGCGCAGACCCTTAAGAGGAACCCATACCTCACCCTGAACCATTAGATCCACCAATGAGTTGAAAACAGGTGCAGGAACTCCATCAGTATGGAGAAGATCTAGTGAATGAGGGGAATAGAATCCGACAGATAGGGGAAAAACTAGTCTGGAAATACGATGAAAACGAGACGAGATACTATATGAATGATGCCTAAAATAATACCTAAAATATATGTGTAATTTTGTAGTTAGAAAAAAAAACTATAGATAGACTAAAATAGCTACGGATGCATAACTACTAGTATATTTGATTTCCAGATTGTAGTTTGTAATAAATGCATATATATATATATATATATATATATATATATATATATGAAAAGAGTAAAAGTCACAATGCTCGACGTTTTTGATCAATCTGTTTGTATGATTGTGCATAAATGTTTGTACTAGATATTAGTCCATGATAATTTATACCTGATAAATGTTCATAATTCAGATGGACAACGAAGTAAATCAGGAAAACCAGAATAATGAGAATAACGGAAACCAATTAGATAACAGTGCCATTCAACATATAGTAGCACAATGAATTATAGATGATATGCCATATATTCTCAAAACTGTTAAGGAAGCAGAGAATAAATCAGCAAATGGAAATAAACGACAACACACTGAACCAAGTCACAGTGTGAATAATAACAATGGACCACTACTTCAATTGCCTATTCCAAAAAGAAGAAGAACCATGTGTTATGGTTGTTCTTAAAAAGAATTTTGGTCTTGCAAACCAATAGAATTCTCTGGCAATGAAGGAGCCATTGCAGCTTTACGTTGGATAGAAAAGACAGAGGCTGTCTTAAAAATAAGCAAACGTGCAGAGGAAGATAAGATTATGTTTGCTTCTAATCTGTTTAAGAATTCAGCCTTAAAATGGTGGAATATTATTCTCCAGTCAAGAGGGAGTGATAAAGTCTATAGTATGGAATGTACTGAGTTTAAGAACATGGTCGAAAGAAAATTTTGTCCTCCTAATGAAAAGGAACAAATTGCTAATAAGTTCTTAAACCTTAGAATGACTGGAATAGATAGCAAGGGTTACACTACCATATTCTTCGAATATGCTAGAATAGTGCCAACCCTTGCCTCACCAGAACCAGTATTAATCTCCCGTTACATTTGGGGATTAATAGGTGAGATTAGACATGTAGTCAAGGCATCTAAACCACAAACCATAGAAGAAGCTGTAGAACTAGCAAATACCTTGACTGGTGAACTAGTACGTATGCAAGAAGAAAACCAGAGGAAGAACCTAGCTCAAAAACTTACCCAGGAATTTTGTTCTGGAAATTTCAATCATGGGAAGAATGTAGGTTCTACTTCTGCCCCTTATTGTAAGGCCTGTAAGAAGAAGCATTTAGAGAGATGTTATACCTACTTCAATTACTGCAAGATACCGGTACACAAGGAAGAAGACTGTAGAAAGAAACCCAACAACGGAGTATTCTTCAATTGTGGAGAAAAAGGACATATCAAGCCAAACTGTCCGAAACTAGCTCCAGCCATGAACAATAAGACTACTAAGAATGCTAGAGCATTTGTTTTAACAGCCGAAGAAGCCAAGATGATTCTGGATGTGATTGCCGGTACGTTTTTAGTTAATGATGTTTTTGCTAAGGTATTATTTGACTCTGGTGCGAACCAAAGTTTCGTTAATATTTCATTCTGCAAAATTCTCGATCAACCATTAACTAAACTTCAGCAAGAATGTCTAGTAGAGACGGCAAATGGAGAATCCATTAAGATTACTGAAATCTTGCAGGGAGCAAGAATAGAAATTTTAAATCATAATTTTAGTGCTAACCTTTACCCAATAAAACTGGCCGGATTTGATATTGTATTAGGAATGGATTGGTTAGCAGCCAATAAAGCCAGTATTCTATGTGATCAAAAGTCAATACAAGTAAATTCACCAAAGGGTGAAAAGATCACAATTAAAGGAGATAAGAGAACCAGATCCACAAAATTCATCTCTGTGATGAAAACTGCAAGTTATGCAAGGAAAAGATCACTAGTGTATATGATTTCTATAATCATTAACACTAAAGGAAAAGAATTAAAGGATATCTCCGTAGTATCTAAATTCTCAGATGTTTTTTCCAGAAGAATTACCTGGATTACCACCAGATAGGGAGGTTGAATTCAGAATTCACCTGCTAACAGGAACATCACCGATTGCCAAGACACCTTACTGTTTGGAACCGGCAGAAATGCAAGAATTGAAGAAACAATTGGACGAACTTCTGGAGAAAGGATTCATACAGCCCAGTTCATCACCATGGGGAGCACCAATCTTGTTTGTCAAGAAGAAAAACGGACCAATGCGTATCTGCATTGATTACCGAGAATTGAACAAAGTCACGATTAAAAATCGGTACCCATTACCGAGAATCAATGATCTGTTTGATCAACTGCAAGGAGCTCGATTCTTTTCAAAGATCGATTTACGCTCAGGATATCATCAATTAAAGGTACAGGAAGAGGACATTCCTAAGACTGCCTTTAGGACAAGGTATGGCCATTATGAATTTACCGTCATGCCATTTGGTTTAACCAATGCCCAGCTGCATTTATGGACATGATGAACAGAATATGTAAACCATATCTAGATAAATTCATAATTGTCTTTATAGATGATATTCTCATTTACTCTAAGAGTAAAAAGGAACATGCAACGCATTTGCATGCACTCCTTACATTATTGAGAAAAGAAAAGCTTTACACTAAATTCTCAAAATGCGAATTCTGGTTAGAAGAAGTACAATTTCTTGGACATCTAGTCAACCATGAAGGAATTCATGTGGATCCCACAAAGATCAAGGCGATTACTAAATGGAAAGTCCCTGAATCACCAACTGATGTTAGAAGTTTTCTAGGACTAGCAGGTTATTATAGACGGTTTATCTGAGATTTTTCTAGAATAGCTATTCCATTAACGAAGCTAACCTGTAAATCAATTAAGTTTGAATGGGACCAAAACAAGAAGAAGCCTTTAGAATTCTTAAGCAAATATTAACCAACGCACCCATACTCGCGTTACCAGAAGGAACTGAAGACTTTATAGTCGATTGTGACGCTTCTAAGTTAGATTATGGATGTGTGTTAATGCAACGCCAGAAGGTTATAGCCTATGCCTCTAGACAACTTAAGAATCATGAAGAGAATTATACAACTCATGATTTAGAATTGGGAGCCATAACTTTTGCCCTTAAGATTTGGAGACACTATTTATATGGAAATATATTTGTTATCTTCACCGATCATAAGAGTTTAAGGTACATTTTTGGGCAAAAAGAGTTAAATATGAGACAGAGAAGATGGATGGAACTTCTCAGTGATTACGATTGTAATATTCAGTATCATGCTGGAAAAGCTAATGTAGTAGCAGATGCTTTAAGTCGAAAGTATCATGAAAAACCAAGACGTGTACGTTCTCTTAAATTAAATATCCAGATAGATTTAAATGAACAAATTAGAGAAGTACAAGAATCAGTAATCAAGGACGATACTGAAAAATTGAAAGGAATGATTAAGGAATTAGAACAAGGAAAAGATGGAATTTGGAGATTCCATAAGAAAAGAGTTTGGATACCTAAACAAGGAAATCTATGCCACCGAATTTTAGAAGAAGCCTATAAGTTTAAGTATACGATACATCCTGGAAGTGATAAAATGTATCAAGACTTAAGGAAGAATTTCTGGTGGATAGGAATGAAAAAGGATATAGCAGCTTATGTTGCTAAGTGTTTAACTTGTTCACAAGTTAAAGCTGAACATCAGAAACCCTCAGGTTTATTACAGCAATTAGAAATGCCAGTATGGAAATGAGAATTGATAACAATGGACTTTGTTACCAAATTACCCAAAACGCAAAAAGGTAATGATACAATCTGGGTGATTGTAGACAGATTAACCAAATCTGCTCATTTCTTACCAATGAAGGAAACCTTCAGCATGGAACAGTTAGCCAAGTTATATGTAAATGAAATAGTTTCATTACATGGGATTCCTTTATCTATTGTTTCTGATAGAGATAGCTGTTGTACTTCTCATTTTTGGACTAGTTTCCAAAAAGCAATGGGAACAAAGTTAAATCTAAGCACCGCTTATCATCCTCAAACGGATGGACAAAGCGAAAGGACAATTCAGACAATGAAAGATATGCTTAGAGCTAGTGTAATTGATTTCGGAGAAAATTGGGATGATCACTAATGTTAGTACACTTTATGTGGACGCGACTCGGCTCAGTTAGATTCGGCTCAGTTCGACTTGGTTTCGACTCGGTTAGGTCCGGCTCAAGCCCGAAGACACGACATTCCTCCGTCGTGCGCCCCAGAGTTCGACACGCGAAGCACGGAGCGCCGCGGCCTTTCCCGCAAACACATCACCATGACATCACCTTAGTGATGTCATGATGATGTCACTTAGTTTGTCTCATATGTTAAATTGTGCAAACAATTGTAAACAGAAACATGTCTGGGCCGTTTAAATTCATATATGGGCCGAAGACATGTTTGGGACTTTGACTTGGTCGTTTGGGCTTCAACACATCGACGAAACACATTGGATCAATTTGTATGTCGACGAAACAGGAGTGTTTCGTCGACTTTAGTTGTTTCGCCGAGATTTATTTGCGTTTCGTCATGTCTGTGTCTGTGTTTTAGTATAAATACTCATCATAGTTTCTGTGTGAAACTGATGATGAGCTGTGAGACTTTGAGAGAGAGTCTTTAAACATTGTTTGTATATGTTTGTTCTCGGTTTTCATCCCGTTTAATCAATAGAGTGTGTATCATTGATTATACGCGTGTGTTTTACACTTTGTTTGGTTTGCACCGTCACGGGGATTCCGCACCCGTTACCGTGTTCGTGATAAACAAGGATAGGTGTTCGTTATCGATCCTCACCGGAAAAACGGGACCTACAATTGGTATCAGAGCTTTGGCTCTAATCCTTGTTTAAAACCAAACAAGTTTGGGTTTTTGTCAAGTGGTTTTTAGTGATTTTTCAGATTTTGTTCTTTAAAATTTTATATATTTTCTAAAAAAAAAAAAATCACTAAAATCAGTGTTCATCCTATTGTTTTTCTAAAAGTTTGTTCAAAAACCTTGTTTGTTTGAATGTTTACAAATTACTAGTGGGTTTTTGTTGAAAGTTTTAAGCAAAATTTGTGTACGGAAAATTTATCCGGTGATTTTTTGGCCGGAATCTTCAAAGTGTTCATACTGTTCTTCATATTATTTGTTTGTTTGATCTGAATTGTGGTTTGTTTGAATTGTTTGTTGAATTAAAATTGATTATAATATTGTTTGTTTGAAAAATGTGTTCATGGCATGATGTTTAGTTTGAAAATTGTGTCTTAGTATGATGAGTTTTCTGTGAAGGTTGAAAAGTGTGGCTATGTGTCAGAAACAAGATAAAGCAACTTTGAAAATATCTCATCTCTCAACCTTATCTACATCAGTTTCGTCGACACCTATAATTCAATTTCGTCGATCAATATTCAACCTGTTTCGTCGTATAATCATTCTTTTGTTTCGTCGACCAGAGATAAGAACTGTTTCGTCGCTCAACACTTTAACCGTTTCGTCGATCTAAATCACTTTCAGTTTCGTGGACAATAATCTGTTTCGTCACACATCAAGCTTAATTTAACAAATCAGTTTCATCGGCCTTTTATTAAAACAAGGCTCATCATCACGTGAGATTGTGGTTGAATAAAACAAAACTTCTATGGTCCAATAGCATGGATTATTGCATGTGAAATCCTAAAGTGGTCCAATGGGGTATCGGCTGGAATATTGAAGGGTTGTTGTTTTTTTTAGGTTGGTGATGTCTTATCCACAAATATAATTGTCTTATCCACAAATATAATTGTCGGCTGAAGATAAAGTTGCCTAGGGTGTATTTGTTGGATTTGTTTGGAAGGAGCCCACTAGATTAAAAAAAAAAAAAAAGGCTTTGGATGATCTTTTTGTAAAGGGCTTTCACGAAATCACAGTAACCAAATACAAGTAGTCTTCGTGGGGTGCATTTTGGTCCAAAAGCAATTTTTTTTTATTGAGCTCTTTTGTGGATATTAGTCTCAAGTCACTGTTCGTTGACTTTTAACAATCAAGTCTTTTCTGGGCTTATAATTTTTAGTGGACTACTTTTCAAACAACATGTCTTCATTGTGAATCACTGTTCGTGGAGCATAGGGTTCGCGAAAGATATTTGAGTTGATTTTCAAATGCCAAATTCGTACGAGTTCGAGTGGGTGCCTGATTACCGATTGGGCCTTGTCGTTCATTATCCAGTTTCTTCGGGTCAACGCTATATTCAAAACAGTTTCGTCGCCATCAATTTTTCACTTCTATATACCAAATATGAGCAACAAAGGTCTGTGGGATTGGAGTTCGGACTCAAGACCAAGTGAAAATCAGCCTTCGCTTGCCGATTTAATGAACCAATTGCCTCAAAAACAAAAACAATCAATAAGTACGAGTCCATGGGATTGGAGTTCGGACTCAAGACCAAGTGAAAATCAGCCTTCGCTTGCCGATTTAATGAACCAATTGCCTCAAAAACAACAATCAATAAGAAAAGATGATAGTTTGTCGAATGGTGCCAAGGAAATGAAATGTCAAAATTCTGACTTGATCAAGAAAGCTGATGCTACATCAAAAGAAATGGAGAAGATTCTCACTGAAGATGGATCTTTCTCTTCTCAGACTGCCTTTATGGCAAATGTTTCAGCCTCTTCGAGTCAGGTAACATCTGAAACTCCTAGAATATGTAGTGATTGTGCTTATGTGAAACAGGAATGTGATAGAGTGAAACTTGAATGTGACACAATTCATGGTCACAATCAAAGTTTGGTTGTTGAGATGTCAAAGTGCAAAGAGGCAAATATGGCTTTAACAAGAAACGAAAAGGACTTTAAATCTTTAATTGAAAATTTAAAGAAAAGTGTTTCCGAAACTACCAAAGTTGTTTATCATAAACAAATTAGTATTAACAATTACATTAATATTGTTGAGGAAACCAAAAAGGAATTAGCCATTGCCAAGTGCGAGCATGATGCTATCAAGCAAAAATTGGAGAGTTATTCTAACTCCCGATTTGTGCTCGATCACATTATTGACGTTCAACAACTGAAGGGAAATGTGAGCGGTGTTGGGTATAAGAAATGTCCGCCCCCTTTGAGACACAATTATGCTCCACCACCTGATGAAGAGGATATGCCACGTTTTGAGCCAACTGTACCTCTTAATTATGGGGAAGTTACAACTGGCTTAGGGTTCAAAACGGACAATTCATCGGAGGGATCATCTGATAAGAAAGAAAAATCATCATGTGCTTCAAATCAAAGTCCTCCCACAGTTGAGGACTATGATTCGTCCGATGATGAACCAGATGTGAGTGATGAGGATAAATCTCTTGAGAAGAACAAAGGAGTAGAAGTGCCTATTGAGAATCATATTCTGTGTGATCCTCCTACTCCTGTTGTTCAATCAACTGGTGCTAAACAAGAGATAGATCCTATCACTGAGACACTGTCTACTGTTAAAAGTGATAACGTGTTGTACACTTTAGTCGGTGATGACAAAATTTATTCAAACACAACTTTTCCAATTAAAAATGTCAATCAATCCTTGATTGATAAAGTGTTTGGAGATACTACCAGTAAGTTTTTGGAAAAGGGGATCCCGAGAGTTTCAGTAACTCAGTGTGATCCGATTCCAAAAGCTGAAGTTAGAAGAAAATTTGGAAATAAAAAATCACCGACAAAGCAACAACCTGTCGCTTTTAAGGGTAAACAACAACAACAACGAGCTCCAAAGCCTAAGGCTAAGATTGAATCAAAAGGAGCTCGTTACAAGAAGAAGGCAAAAGACGTTAAATTTGTGGCCTCCAAAGGTACTGATAAAGTGGAGACTTTTGAAAATAAGACAAATACCGATTTTGTTCAAAAAGTCAACATTTTGAAACGTAATAGTGATAACAATTACACTCAACACACAAATGGGTGTAAAGCTAGTACCTCAGGGTCTACAACTTCAACGTCAGGCCGTCGATCAGATTCTCCTAAGTTTGTTGAAAGGAGAAAATGTTTTAAGTGTGGGAAGTTTGGGCACATCATTAAAGACTGCACAAACTCTCCCAAACCAAATTTTGTTGAAAGAGCCCCCTCGAAACAAGGTCACTCACAACGTCGTCCTGTTTTTCCAAAACATGATAAACTCACTGTTAAAGAACAGGAAACAAAACAACGACGTCAAAACGTCAAAGAAGTTGAAAAGGCGTTAAAAACGGAGGTTGTCCAAACAAAGTCTGTTAAGTTAGAAATTAAAAATGAAAAACAAAAACAGATTTGGAAACCAAAATCGGTAAGTGTTTCAGGGGAAGCTCAATCCATTCCGAATCATCAGGAAATCGAAGTCACAATCTTCGATGATGAAGGACGACCCAAGTCTATCAAGGCTTGGGTCCCCCTCTCCAACTAATCTCTGAGTGAGTGTGTAGGATGTTCCAGGAGGAACTATCGATAGTCATCGGATTGTTGATATTGGAGTGTCCATGCACAAGATAGGCGACTCAAAGCTCCAAGATATTGTTATTTCTAGGAGTGGTTGCCTTTGATGGAGAGAAAAAGAAAAGAAGACAGAATTGTCTGTCGAAAGAGATTGAAAGCTTCGACAAATAGGAAATCATTTTAAAATTTGATTGTTCAAGGCTTTAATCGGGTCCCCAGGATAGATTCAAATCAAAATGTACGCACCTTCAGCACGTCTGAAGATTCAAAATCAACAAGATAAACGTGCAGTGTACATTTCTTCGCGGTGTTATTGAAGAAAATGTGTTCGTTGAACAAACCAACCGGGTGTGCGGATGCCTTGGCGTGGATTGAACAACCGCACACTACTTCTCAAGAGAAAGACAAAGACCTTCGCTGGTGCAATATGGTAGACCAGCCGGACCCAAAGGTTTCTGATCTTGTTGCTGTGAAGAGATTTCTAAGTAGCTACAAAATCGACTTTGAAATCCACACCGGGTGGATATCCAGTTTGGGAGAGCACTCAGATTCCTTGCAATGCACGAAGCAGTTGCATGATACGGTTTTAAAATTCTAATCTCTCTTTTACTTGTCGATATTTAAGCTGCTTTATGAATTAGTATCATCTTGTAGCACTCTTTGACCAGACAATGTTGTCATGGTCCGCACCGCTTACCGACGTGCCAACTCATTTTTTCCAAAATTCGCTAAATCAATTCTGATTAAAATTAATTTTGGTAAACGGCATTGAGGTAAAACATGAGTTAACCGACATCGGGAAATCGTTTTTGTAAATATCTTTGTGTTTTTAAATTTATCTTAGTTTGTTGATTTTAGGGGGAGTAAATCCAAATTTGAAAAATTCAAAAACAGTGAAAATTTTCAAAAGCGCAAAAACAATAGAGAAACAAAAATGAGTTTCCTGGCGAGAAAAAGAGAAAATGATAGTAGATCAGTGGTCTGTCGAAACCTCTTTAAACTGAAATGCAAAATGAAAAATGTTAAGCAGCTCTATATAAGATGTATCGGTAGGCTCACAATCATTTTAAAGTGTGCAGGGTGATATAAACCTTAATCGACTGAAGACCAGGTGGGAACCGCACATTGGCATATGGTCTTAGTACCGAAATTTCGTTTGAGAGATTGCCGAGGTTCTGAGATATTCGGTCTTTATGCTGTTTTATCATCTGGGTATCATGGTTGTTTCTTTTACCGTAAAAATAACGGAGACGAAGTCTAGATCTTCCATGATACTATACATACGTGTACATATTGCATTCGACCTCAATAAGTGATCAACAATCACATGTCCAAACAAATAAGTGATAATTTATCACAGATTCTTTGCGGGAGTCAAGTTCGTCTCTTTGCTGTACGAAAGTACTGACCTGTTCACGGACTTGCTCCTGTGCCCTCATGCATATGAAAATCAAGTTCCTCATTAATAAGTGATTCTATCACATAGGGCTTGTTTTCAAATCAAATAAGTGAGTTTCTCACATCTTTTATACGGTCAAACGGATGATAAGCGGTATACTCACCGGTAAGATGAATTCTCGTGCATACCTTGATACGGGAATGTGTCGTGTGTGGATGAACACCGGTCGGTAAGTATAAATTATACCTAATCGTATCCCCTCGCCATGATTACATCTGATAAGTTGAGCTTAAGTGGACAACAATACCGATAATTGTTATAGGATGCTTATCTAAATGTTAACTAATTGAACAAAAAGAGCGTTTTGTCATGACCGTACACTGATATGATTCTCTTACCCTCGAAACTCGCAAAAAGAATGTCTGTAAATATTTGTTTACTGCTTTTAGTTTCTGCATCTTTGTATATATTTATTTATTGCTTTCCGTCTTTACATTTGAAAAATGAAAATTCCAAAAAGATTTTAGGTGTGTTTTAATATAAACTTTATAAAATCCAAAAAGATTTTGATTCTAGTTTATTTTTGATTGACTGATGTTGGAACTCGAGTCTATCCTACCCAAAATCCTGATCATTAGCCGGAAAACAATTACACCTTCATAAATGGTCGAAGTTAACAAGTTTTGAAAGTTAAAGGATTAAAATTGATCATTTTCTAAACTTTCAAACTGTTGTCGGTCGGTGTTTGATTGAGATTTGATCTCATATGTGTCGTTTGTTTATGGAAACTATATTCCAAACGGTTGTTCTCATTATGCGTTTAGCTTTCTTGCATGTGCAGATGCTAAAGGCGAGGAGAACATGTTCGATGACAAGCTTTGGAATGAAGACACGAAGTGGAGGCACTCAAAGGATAAAATGATCGAGTTGCCGCTGACCCTTCATCAACACCACAAGGATCTAAAGAATTGAAGATTAAAAGATTCACGAGCATAACTCAATGGAGAGTTCATTCTAAGGGGGAGTTTGTTAACACACTACCTAAATAAAAAAAAAAGGGAGTTTGTTGATACACTTTCTACTTATGACGCGTGAAGACTTTGAAGATCCTCCAACACAAAAGACATGGAAGACGAACCTCACGAGTAGCGTCCAAGGGGGAGATTGTTAGTACACTTTATGTGGACGCGACTCGGCTCAGTTAGATTCGGCTCAGTTCGACTTGGTTTCGACTCGGTTAGGTCCGGCTCAAGCCCGAAGACACGACATTCCTCCGTCGTGCGCCCCAGAGTTCGACACGCGAAGCACGGAGCGCCGCGGCCTTTCCCGCAAACACATCACCATGACATCACCTTAGTGATGTCATGATGATGTCACTTAGTTTGTCTCATATGTTAAATTGTGCAAACAATTGTAAACAGAAACATGTCTGGGCCGTTTAAATTCATATATGGGCCGAAGACATGTTTGGGCCTTTGACTTGGTCGTTTGGGCTTCAACACATCGACGAAACACATTGGATCAATTTGTATGTCGACGAAACAGGAGTGTTTCGTCGACTTTAGTTGTTTCGCCGAGAGTTATTTGCGTTTCGTCATGTCTGTGTCTGTGTTTTAGTATAAATACTCATCATAGTTTCTGTGTGAAACTGATGATGAGCTGTGAGACTTTGAGAGAGAGTCTTTAAACATTGTTTGTATATGTTTGTTCTCGGTTTTCATCCCGTTTAATCAATAGAGTGTGTATCATTGATTATACGCGTGTGTTTTACACTTTGTTTGGTTTGCACCGTCACGGGGATTCCGCACCCGTTACCGTGTTCGTGATAAACAAGGATAGGTGTTCGTTATCGATCCTCACCGGAAAAACGGGACCTACAACTAACCATTGATAGAATTTTCCTACAACAACTATGTAACACCCTTGTTATTATTTTAAGGTTTTCGCATAGTTTACGGAAATGAACATGTAATTATAATTACATGTACTTTGAATAATATGGTTAATTTAAATCTTTTACAAATGAAGGTTTATATACATCGTAATGAATTTGAGTTCGTCGTTTAAAAGTTACAACGAAACGCCATGCGGAAGCTTTTAACTTTATTGTGTTCGGTTCTTCTTCGAGCTTGATCTTCATCCGGGCACTCTTGGCAATCACCTATGATCAAAACCAACTTAAAAGTTAGTTTTGATTGTTAAATAACAAGTTTAAACAAGTTATATGGGTCAAACAAACAAAATTAAACATTTTTCAGGTTCAGGGGGGGCTAGGCATCACGCCTAGGGGCTAGACGCCCCACCTAGCCCCCTTTTTGGCAGAAAGATTGCAGCTTTGTTTCTACGTATAACCAGCTCCGTTTTCGACCGAAATTCTAACTTCAAAGCTTCATAACTTTTGATCTAGATGTCCGTTTTGTATGATTCTTTTTCCTACGCGTCCGTAATTTAATTCTCCATCTAATGGAGTTAAAATCCAACATCCGGATTAACAAAATTTCTGACTTTTAAGTCTTCGACTTATTACCCTTTTTACCAAATTTTGACCCGTCCGTGATATTATCAAGCAAACATGTTTATTTGATCTAAAAACTCATGAGATTCATCATTTCAATATTGACTATCATATTATGTTCGAATCACGTGTTTCTTACGCATTCTTAACCTGTTTTCGCTCATATGCTTATTTTGACCCGTTAAGGACATTTATGTCCTTTTAAGCATAATTTCGCTCATTTCCCTTCTGCCTCATAATTCCACCCGTTGATTTTGATTAGTCTTCCACCACAACTATGAACGTGGTGGATTTAATGTAATAGACTATTTATTCCGAGTTTTATCCTTCGGATATGTTATTTTGCGGCAATACACATTTTAAGACATTTAACCCTTGATAGTTTATGCCTACAATTTTCATACGCATCTAAAGGTTACAAAATCATAATATAAGTTCCTAAACAACCTTTATGGGTCGTTTGCCCAATTTACCCTTCAAGGGCGTTTTAGTCAACATTAGCCCCTCATTTACTACGAAGGGCTTCCGCTACATATTTGGCCATAAAGTATGTTATCCACAACCATATTTACACGTACCTGGCCCGGGTCAACTTATTACCCGATTTTAATACCTTGCTTTATAATCGCTAATTAAGAACGATGCGAGTATCCATTGGATATCTATTCCTGTAAGCATATAACTCGACAAAAGAATCATTAGTCGATATTGTCAAAAGGTGATGTCTACACCTTTTGACCCGGTTGGCCGAATTGACCGTTTAACTATGCGAGATGATATTTATCATCATCTCATATACATGACTCGTTTCGTTTAATACCGTACGGTCATTTTACTTATAAATCGTTTATTACCACTTTCGACTCTTTATGTCTTACGCGGAAAAGCGTCTTTTTGAAACTAACGGTTATTGTCAACATGTGACTAAATTACTGTTTTGCCCTTATTATTTGTTTTGGCTTACCATAAAAGGTAACCATTAAAAGTTCAGTTTTTTCCTTTCGTCATAATATGACCGAATTGTCGATTTACTTCTTTTTAACCATTATTATGGTTTCTTTCATCTTTGATTATCTTGTTCCGTACGACTACACGACGGAACATCATATTTCAATTGTTTAGTTATCTCATTCGTAATTTATATGATAAGAGAATATTCCACAAATTAAGACTAGTGTAAGCTATACTTACCTTGCATCCGAATTATGCTTTTCCTCCATTCTTGATTTGTTTGACCCGCTTGCTTTCCCAAGCCTCCACCTAGCTCGTTAGGCGTCAAACTATTTTCAATCATTTACAAGGCGGTTAAATTAGTCATAGAAATCACGACTATTCCACCTCACTTATTTATAATGCCGAAGCTACTATTCGACTTCATGATTAGTTAACTTACTTACCTAAAGTTAACTACTTTTTGATCACATGGGTTATAACATTAAGTCTAAATCAACATAATATTTAGAACCATTATCACTTCATATTACGCGTAATTTCCATATCAATCAAATACACATTTTCACTCTAATTTCAACACTTTAGTTCTCATTTAGGCATTTTAACAAACACCTAATGTGCATAAATTTTTACACATTTACAACTAGTTCATAACTAGTTATTTCTACTAAACATAAACATAATTTCAATTCCATTATGTCTAGCATGCATACTATTCTCAGATTCATCTCATGGAAATCAGTTAACACCATTTTAATAGTCATAATTCTAGGGTTCATCTTATCTCTACAAAACCCATTTAACACATAAATGGATAATCATGAAATTCACAATTATGAACCTCAATTCAACAAGTAAATGACTAGGGTTTACTCATAGACATAAAATCATTCCTAATTTCATCCTTGGATCATAATCCATCAATTTATTTGCAAGTAACCTACTTGTATCAAATTTCAACTTCAACCAATCTAGGTTTTGTGACATACCTTGTGATCCCCATGACTTGGTGATCGTTTCTACGCATTCATGCACGAATTTGAGACCCAAATACTCCTTCAATTTGGTGATCTTTGATGAACAAGGGGTTCCCCTTGTTTTCTCCAGCCAAAGTCGACACACACACACACACACACTTGGTGTGTGTGTTGTGTTTTGTTTTATTAATAAACCCAATCTTTTAGTATTTCCCCTTTAGGTCCCTCAAGTTTAGTTAGTTCTTAAGTAGGACACAATCTAATTATTTCTAATACTATTCCCACTTATTAACTAGGTTAAATATTCCTAGTTAACTTAGTGGGTTTGGGGAAATTATGACTCAGTTTATTTTAAGTCCCGTTAATTCAGACTTCTTATAAACTTTATTTCCTTAAAAGCATTTATTCACGTTGTATTTAATATTATGATTATTTGTTTAAATCCTAATATTTATCGGGTTACTCTTACTACTAACGGTACTTTACCCATCTTTTAGTATTAACGGGGTTTGATTACCAAACCCGTTTTCGGGGTGTTACAAACTATCATACCAACATTAATGCTGCACCATTTGAAGCATTTTATGGATGAAAGTTCCAAACTCCAGTCTGTTGGGCAAAAATTGGAGAAAAGCAGTTGTCTGGACCAGAAATAGTACAAGAAACAACGAACAAGATTATTCAAGTCAAGGAAAGACTAAAAACAGCACACGATCGACAAAAGAGTTATGTTGATAACAGGCGAAAATCCTTGGAGTTTCAGGTTGGAGACAAGGTATTGTTAAAAGTTTCACCATGGAAAGGAGTAGTTAGATTCATCAAAAGAGGAAAGCTAAGTCCCAGGTATGTTGGACCTTTTGAGATTATTAGAAGAATAGGACCAGTAGCTTATCAGCTACAACTGCCAGAGGAAATGGCAGGAATACATGATGTCTTTCATGTATGCAATCTCAAAAAGTGCTTAGCCGATGAATCGTTAGTTGTACCTCTTAAGGACATAGAGGTAAACGAAAAACTTAACTTTGTAGAGAAACCCCTACAAATTGAAGACACAAAGATCAAGAATCTCAGACACAAGAGATTGGTTCTTGTCAAAGTAAAATGGGATTCCAAGAGAGGACCAAAATACACTTGGGAACTTGAATCAGAGATGCAAAGAAAATACCCACACCTGTTCCAGTAGACCTCGAGGACGAGTTCTAAAATAAGGTGGGGAGGATATAACAACCCTCCTAAAAATATTTTTGGACACCCTAAATGTCCCTAAATATACCCCGTACGTGAAAACCGGGCCCGTTATAGCTTTATACTTACAAAAATCAAGAAAAACTGAGTTTGGCAGTCGCTCGCGGGCCGCGACGGAGAGCCCTTGATCTGTCGCGGGGCGCGACAGCCATTACTTGTCCGGCACACAAGTGTGCCACGTGTCAGGTGACACGGCAAAGCTACCCCTGACTCAGCAAAGCTATAGCGCGACAAGTGGTCACTCGCGGGCTGCGTAAGCCTGAGCCTTGGCTGTCGCGGGGCGTGACCAAGTGGCCGAGCAGCCTATAAATGGAGGGCTTGAGCTCATTTGTTCAACCGTTCATTTTCTGAATTCTCTCTCAACTTTCTATATAGTAGAAATTCTGCTCGGGTATAATACCTACTACTAAGCGAAGCTCTGCCTTGTTGTAAGTACTATAACCCTTCTGCTACCCGACACGATTGATATAGGATTCCGTAATGCATGTCGGCTTTGCCCGAATCAGTCATTGGAATTTTGTCTCGTGTGTACACCCGATTGATCTAGGATTCCATAATGCATGTCGGCCTTGCCCGACTCAGTCATTGGAATTCTGTCTCGAGTTGTACGGATAATGTAATTTGGGTTATTTTACTAACACGTGTGCATTATTTAATTTTTATAGATAGTAACCAGGAGATACGCCAGAAAGCATTAGTATACCTAAAGTAGCAATGTGAGTTTATCCTCTTTTTGTAAACCTTTTTATAAAACTGTTTTTACAAAACCTCAATTGTTTAAATTATATTCAGCAGTGATTAAGTATTTGTAATTCTACAATTATCGTCGGTATGTTGGGGGTTTTGTATACAAATTTTGTTACTACACTGTGAGTACTAACATGACCACAAGTCAGGGTTAACAGTACCGTGGGTGGTAATTAAGGTAGAAGAATAAACAAATGTAATTGCGCGACCGCCCTCAATGCTGTAAAAAGGATAAAACTGTCTTGATTAAACTGGGATTCACTCACCAGTATTTTCCACTGACAAATGTTTTTAAAACGCGTTTCAGGTAACAAAATGTGAAAGCCAAATAGAAGCCAGCTGGAGAGCACTAAAGGCTTGGAAAAGTGGCTATAAAAGTTACCTAAGTAAAAGAAGATGTTTTATTTCAATAAAATAGGATTTATTCTTATAAACAGATTGTAATGAAAACTTGGGTTTTCCCATGTTTTTGTATTTATAAAAATGTGGTATTTTACTATGATAAAATATTTCCTAACTATGGTCCTGATGTAATTTTGCTGCCAAACTGATAAACACCGATACCACAAAAACTGGCTCGCGGCCGCTCGCTCCCGGGGATAGGGGTCGGGGGTTGCGACAATGAGATAGATAAATCTTCAAGAAAAAGAGGCTGATTTCAGACTTTGTGCTTCCACACAACAATAAAAAAGCTACTTCAAAAACAAAAAAATCAAAATAAATCATACGAAAGTGGAAACAGCCAGTGAAGATACTTTAAAAGAAGAAAGAGACTGGTGATAGTGAAGATTTGGAAGATCAATTGTTTATATATTTTTTTAATTTCTTTTTCTGTTGATTGTTATATAATAACAACGCCATATACAATAAAAACGCCACATAGCCAAATGCTTGTCAAAATACCATCATGCCATAAAACGCCCCAAAAACTACCAAACTATAATAAAATTACTTTGGACAAGTATTATAAAAAACTCAAAAAAAAAAAAAAAAAAGAAAAGAAAAACCAAACTTGAAAAGGTAACTAGAAACAGTAACTACAAAATAGTAAAACTGAAGCGACGAAAAATTTATTATATTAAAATCTAAAACGCCAAACTTGAAAGATCGGACGTGTTACAGACTTCAGAGATAAAGCTTATAAAAAACAGTAATTACAAACAGTAACTGAAACGACGAATACTTTATTATAATAATGCACCGCCTAACCTACGCGCCAAAAGACATCCTATAAAATGATACCTCTCAGCAACTTCCATTTGATCAAACCAAAAAAACAAACGCCAATACTACTAAATACCACTCACTGTAAAACGCCAAAAAATTAAAAAAATCAAAGATGGCTAATATGCTTTCTTGGATATTCAGTATTGTACTCCGTGAAGTTTCACTATATGGATTGTTAGGTGAGGGGAGTAACTCAGTAAGATTTTGTTGTATGAGATGGACAAATCTTCAAGAAAAAGATACCGATGACAGTCATATGTCATTTTGTGTTCTTTGTTCTTGAAGAAGGCTTGGATGAGGAGAAGAGATCAATGACACTAAAGAGTGGTATGATTATAAAGATGAAGATCAAGTTGAAGAACAAAGCGAAAAACCCACCCACACGTCATAGATCTATGTCCCCAAACATCCACAAAAGCCACTTCAACAGACGAGCTGGAAAAATAATCAAACCGATGAGTTTGTTAAGGTTTACATAAAACACCATATATTTGGTGACAATTCTTGTAGTATTAAAGAAGAGAGAGACTGATGACAGTGAAAATTGTGAAGAGAGATCCGAATGGGATTTTTAATTTATTTTTTTCGCTTCTATTTTTTCCCATGTGGTTGTAATATAATTTTCTGATTGTAAAACGTCAAGATACCACAAACGCCAAAATGTATATAAAAAATAATAGAACAATGAGCCATCTTGTCTAAAACGCCTTTGAATCTAAGAACAAACAATGGGGGGCCATCCTAAAAAGTCCTGGCCATACTTAGCATGGATGAAGCCATTCAGAGAGATATTCTGGCTCTTGGGGTTCCAATGGCCTATGATCTGAAAAATGCCATAAACGCCAAAATATTAATACAATGAAACCATTAAAACGCCATGTAATTATTGAATTTGGTTAACGCCAAAAATAAATCTATATTGTGAAAAGCGGAAGACAAAATGACAAAAAAGCCCATACGCACTAATTATATCGCGCACCACATGTGTTGGGCCAGGATGCGTTCTCACACTTTTGGGCGTTTTCTCCTGATTCCGTACCTATATATATACGTACCTATATATATATATATATGCCAACATAATCAAAACACAGACTTTTCGAGAAACACAAAAGATGCAGCCATAGTGGCTATTTGTGAAGAAACAAGTTAATTAAATTTTTATTTTAAAAGGAATTAAAGATTTACTTTTTATTTGCATGTTGTTAAAGATAGATTTGCAGAATAATTTTACCCTTTATCTAATCTAAATATTAATAAAAGACTCCAATTAATGGCATATGGTAATTTCTCATTCAATCTTATAATTTTGCTTTTATTTTATTTAAAAATAATTTTGTTATCCTTATTATTATTTATTATAAACTCTCTTAATATTAATTTTAATATTATATAATCTTCTATCTAAACTCTAATAAACCATTCCAATAAATGCCACATAGCAATTCCTTATGCTACCTAAATATAACATTAATTTATATTCCATTTTTATATTTAAAATAATTTACGGATAACTAATTAAAAATTATTATATTAACTAATTAAAAATATTATATGATAACTACAATTAATATATATATATTTTTACTACAAGTAACTTCTATTTTGTTTAATCGTTTTTATGTTTAACTACAATTACCACATGACAATTTTTCGTTCAATTTTGTTATCATTATCAAGTAAATATACTTGACTACAATTAAAAATATTATATTTTGTTTAATCGTTATTATGTTGAACTACAATTGTCACATGACAACTTTTCGTTCAATTTTGTTATCATTAACAAATAAATATATTTTACTACAATCATAGTTAGTCCCTGTGGTTTACACAAAGTAACAATATAAGGTACTAATAGTTTTAAATCACTTCTTAGGGTACTAACTTTCCATTTTTTAACATGTGTAGGTATTAACATTAATTCCCTGGTTAACTATTAGTACCTTAGATTGTTAGTTTGTGTAAACCACATGGACTAACTATGTAATTAATACCCCCACATATTAAAAAAATGAAAAGTTAGTACCCTAGTAAGTGATTTTAAACTATTAGTACCTTAGATTGTTAGTTTGTGTATACCACAGGGACTAACTATGTAATTAGATTCTCCAAGTATTAAACATAACAAAATATAGATACGATTAAACATAATAAAATATACTTAAATAATATGTTGTAGATTCTCCATGTATTTAATGAAAATAATTAAAAAGTTTCCTAAAGAATTGATGATCGCGACAAGCACTTTACAAGTGAGTTGGGTATTAATTACTATGAGTAAAAGATTACAAACTTGTGGAATGATTATCATTTACGTTTACTTGCCTTATTTACAAATAAACTATTTTTATTATTCAACCTGTGTATACACGAGAGTATAACCTAGTATATAATATATAAGGCTCCGATCCTTCATTAATTTTGTGCCCCCACCTACATTACTTTCGGTGTGAAAGTATGTTTTGTTCTTGTTACTTTCGGTGTGAAAGTATGACCTTTTGGTTCTTGTTAATAAGCTTCCCAGAAAATGCAAAGCAACTACTTTATCTAGTTACTAGGTTATATGCCCGTGAGCTTCACGGGTTATGGGTTGTGTTAAAAAATCTATATCTATAAAAGTATTTTTTATATGATTCTATATAGACATGTCGAGGGAGAGACGTAACCTGTGCTTGAGTAACAACAATCAACTTTGATCATAGCTTCAACTCATTTGGGTTGCGAAATATATTCATATGTCATATATTTTAAAATAAAATTAAAGATAAAACAGTATGAAAACACATTTATCCATCAGAAGAACATTATTATATCCTCCACGCCAAACCATCTCACATTTGGAATATCAACTACAATAATGAGATTGTGGCAATTAATAAAAATGCTTGAAGAATTGATTAAAAGTTCTTAAAACGTTGATATATAAGTATATTGATGCAGGTCCATACTTTTGAAATGTTTATATATATAATAAATATAAATATAAATATATTGATGCATGTCCTTGTAATATTTTGTATAATTTGGACTCATACAACAGTTGAGGAACTTTTGTATTAACATTAGATAGAACTCAAAAGATGGGAATACACAATTACACCTTGATTACTAATAATTTACCAAAAACATCCTTCTACATATCCGAGGTTAATAAACTTAAAAAACCTAATAAAACTAACCACTAAAAGACATATTTTCAACTTATTAAAATCCAAAATCCTCTATATAAATTTAAGTTGTCAATTAAAAGTAAAAAAGGATAATCTTCACTCAAAACCATTCAGATATATGCTTACCAACAACATCCATACCGGTTAATTTAGGCATAAATCGCCTAACATGCTCTTATGCTGCGTTGACTGCTTTAGGCGTTTCATAGCACGTAGAAAGAAATCACAACTGTTAGCCTTGGTGATGTCTTTGAGAACTCACTACAGCACAAAGGAAAACAAAAACGTGGTTAGTCATGAAAGGTACAAGTTTTAACGCATATCGTACAACATGATCATGTGATATACCTAATGGGCTCATCTGCGGTTTAACCGCACCTGATGTGGTGTAGCAAAATCAATTTGTTGAGCTTGGTTTAAGAACCTAACACACCTAAATAGGACAACTGATTATTTTAGGGCTTTAATTTCCATAGCTGGCCCTATTGTATTTGTAATTCGAGCACTCTAATAACTCCACCAAGGAGCATGACCACCCCTACGATTTCCCCAAAGCTTTATCACTATTTAATAACAAAAAATGTTAGTACATTTATCATCTAAAATACAAAAAGTGATCAATAAAATGGGAATTTATATAGGCCAGAGATAAGCATAATGGTTACAAATTAAAAAAAAAATTATAAACCATGAGAAAATAAATTATAATGAACACACAAGATAATACAATATTCACTCATGAATGACTTCTGGCACCAAAAAAGTACTCGGGAAGCAGCAATTCAGCCTGTTTCATAACAGTTGTTTGGGTTAACACCTTAAAACTCAACCACCAAAACTCTGCCAATAACTTTTTTAGGCTAATAATAATAGCAGCATATATGTTTTTATTAAATTTGTTACATGTATTTATTACTTTTAACTTTTAAAATTTTCTTAAACTTGGATGGTTGATCGACATCCACAGTTCGAAAATTCAAGATGGCAATTTGTTGTGAAAATCGATGGTGTATGGATTGAACTTTCTTACCAAAAATGCATTCCGGCATACATTAGACAAATATACCCTTCATATACGGACCTAAGTCCAAATAGTTTGGCCTAACTCGCCTAAGATAATCGAACCCCCTATGTACTTATTTTATTCTGACTTTAAATATGAAAAAATTAAAAAGAACGAATATAAGCAAATACGTTACCTTATAAAAGTTGTTGTAACCCCTTCTTTAGCTCCGAAACTAGTATATGTACAAAAATAAACAACGTGAATCATTAAATAATGTATAAACACAACTATATGAAATAATTAAGTTGATTTCTTTTCTTTTAGTGATTACAGCTGCTCTTTACAAAAGATGGTAAGCTGTTCACGCATCCCTGCTACTGTATGCTGTTAACATGGACCCAAAGATCAAATTAACATAATTTAGGTAATTAAATAAGTAGTTTATGTTAGTACCAGATAGCATATAATCAACTATATGAAAAAAACTTCCCCACTTGACGAATCTTTTACCAATGTTAATAATACTAAAGTGTCATTTGTTAAAAAGTATATATGTATATTTAAAAATGAAATATTCCGAATAACCTAACATGCATAAAAATACTGATATTTAAACTGTCAAAACCAAATAAAAGATGTTAAGTTTGTGGATGTACCTTCATAGCTATATTTTGTTGTGACTGGGCTAATATAGTCTATGTTCTAATTTTATCTATCCATTGCTGTAAGAATTAAAAAGTATTCCCATGTAAGTGACCCAATTATAGATTATCAACATACTAACTTGCTGAAGCCCCATGAATCTAAAGTTTCAAAACCTGCATCTTTTCAGTTTCATTTCATTGAACATTAAATGTACTATTAGATTTTGAAATTATAAATAGGTCTACTTAAAAAAAATTGTGACTTGAACCAAGGAAAAGGTTCGCAGTGAAATAAAGGTTACTTTTTACCTGTTTCGTGACTTGATGTGGGTGTTGTTTCGTGGTCTCCGGAACAACGGCTTGTCGCTGGAATCAATGGTGATTGTGAAATTAGTCCGGAAATCAGTTGAAGCCACCCCTTTATAATCGAAAAAAACAACGAAATCCTTGACAGTGCTTTAAACTCCTGCAGTATCAAAACCTCATGATTGATGTACAACAAAAGATTAAATTACCAATGTAGAATGGCATAGTTGGACCATTTCCTCAACCAACTCTCGTCCAAAAGATGCCCAATAACAACAGCTAAGAATTAAAACCTAAAAAAAAACAATGTTGCCATGACCATTCCTTAAAAGCCTGTAAATGAACACGATATTAAAGCATAAATTTGAAAGCCATCATTTTGAGTTTGTTCATAACTAAAATTTCAAGATGTGAGTAACAATCTTTACATATTAAATGAAGATTTATAGGTAGTGAAAACCTAAAACTTTTAAATTCGAACAAAATGAAAATGCTAATTTTGTGACAAATTTAAAAGATATCAAAGAATTAAAGAAAGAATATATATAAACAACAAAACCTTACCAAGAACGTGTAGTTAAAGAATAAAGGAAAATGGTAGAAATCAAGAACCTACACATTAAAAGTAATTATATGAGTTAAACTGGAATTACTTAGATATGATAAGATTTAAAATAATTATATGAGTTAAATTGTAAAAGGACTAAAATGCAGACATGCATTGATTATCTAAAACAATGCACACATATATGATCTAAAATCTAAATAATAGAACGGTTCGGGCTTATGATTATACTTCTCAGATGATCAACACAGACTGTAATTAATAAGACTTGACTGTGCTTGTTTCGAGTTGACCAACTCTGTCCCGAGACTTGAACCCATCAAAACAGCCTTCAAACCTTTCAAACAACACAAATCTAACATCCTTACAACCCATTTAGTTTATTTTTCCATATGTAATAGGTCTAGTGGGTTAAGCTTAATGATTTAACTGAAAAGGTTTAGTCAAAGGGGTTGAAACTCATCCAAATGCATTAGAAGCCTCCTACATTGCTTCTAGTCATATTTAGCATATTATTTGTTTCAACTTTTATAAATAATGTGCTATGAGTCAGTTTCTCCCCGACCAAGCCCGTTTCAACGGAATTTAATATTGAGCATTTCATCAAGCACCTTGTGTGCAAGAGTTAATTAAACATAAAAAGGGAATGTAAAGGACTAAAGGGTGAACAAAATTTGCAAACAACACTTGAACATAAACACCTCATGAAAAAGAAACCCTAACCTGATATACCAGTTGCCTATTACTGATAGTTCTACCTTTGCAATTCGACAACAGAGATGTTGATATTATTACTTGCTGCTCTGATCAGATAAGGATGAAGATACCTTCTGCTCTAATCGGATGAGGAATACCTGCTGCAGTAATGAGGGCCTAGCAAGATCAATGAGCGAGTTATAGAAGTTGAAAACAAAGAAAACCCTAATAATAGCAAAAGGGGAAATCAAGAAAAAGCTTCCTGTGATACCTTTGATTCAGTTTCGATCGAATCATGTATAAAGGAATGGGGAAATATTGAATTTGAATCATGTAACAACTGATTCATAAGGCACAGAGTATAAGTGTGAATAAAACAAATAAACAGGTCTGATTTGGGGAAACATTGAATTTGAATTTTGAATGAGTAAAGTTGTTTGAGGAAAGGTGGAATGACAGAGAGAGGTTCTGAGTTTGAATCAGATATGAAGAAGGTGAGGAAAGGGAAAGAAGACCGTGGAGCGCGTGTAGGGTTAGATGAATGCAGAATTTGCCATGTAGGAAAGAGAAGAAGGGGGTGCTTGTGGTGTTGACACCTCAGCACAAACCCTTTTGATTTATTATATTAGTAAGACGTAGTAATTTCCCTTGATATTTTGAGAAGACTTTTGACTTTTTAATTGCTTTATTATTGTTATAATCTTCTTTCCCCTCAATTTCACTTCAGAACCCCTCTTTGAGTTTAACACTCTGTTTCCGAGTCTCATTTAACAGGGGGATGTGAGGGAAAAGAGATGAAAATATGAAAAACCATGTTCCCGAGTTTCATTTAACAAGAGGAGAGGAGGAAAAATGAGGGAAAAGGGAAAAAAATATGACCATATATTACAAATTGGAGAGGTTAGGTGAGAAAATTTTCCTTCCCCTCCCCTATTAAATGAGACTCGAAAACATAGTGTAAATCCCTCCTCTCTCTCCTCTCTCCTGATTTCACAACCTCTTCTTAAATTAAAGGATAAATTACACTTTTCGTCAATTATGTTTGTAGCTAGTTGCAATGGATGACCTTTACCTTTAATAATTACAGCCACAGTCCTTTATTTTGAAAACTCATTACATCTTTCGTCCTTTACCACTAACCAGGTTAAAATTTTGAGTTAAGTCTAGTCACAGGAGGGTATTATGGTCATTTCACACTTTTATTTTAATTATTTTTAATAAATAAAACCAAAAGTTCATCAGATATATAATTTCACACAAACCTGAAAACCCACATCCCCTTATTCCTTCTTCTCCACTTACACACCACCACCACCACCTGTCACAACACCACTACCCACCCTCACCCCATCACAACCACTGCCAACACCAACATACAACTCATTAACTACTGTAAATAAGAACTCATTATATGCAACTCTTAACAATTGAACCTTGTTCAACGGTGTGTCACCTATATTTTAATTAACTAATATGCTACCTATTTCTAGACTTCAGGATACAAAAATATAACATTAACAATAAAAAAACCCTACATAATCCATCAAATCCAATCTTCCTAATCAAATTACATTGGTTTGATTTAAATATAACAGATGTCATCGGCAACCAACAATGAGAAACATAAAGGCAAAGAAACATTACGATTTAATCTTCTGAGGCAATTTCATCTTCTCCAAAAACATACCAAATGAACCATCCAAATCCTCATCCGAAACGATCATCCCATCATAACCACCACACGCATAACTCGCATCTATATTCTTAAACTCAGCATACTGATTAACACTCGATTTCAACAACAAATCCACAGCAGCATCAGCAAAAAACAAAACCCTAGGTCCTGCAACATCCAAATTAAACTTTCTAGAATGTTCTGTAACCGAATCATCATAAAACAGATCTTGATATCTGAATAGATAGTGCGAGTGACAGCGATGGTGTGATCCGGTGCGTCTTCGGTGCCGGAATTTTGGGGATTTAGGGTTTGGGAGGTGAGGAAGGAGGTGAGGTCGAGGAGAGAGAGGGAGGAGTAGTGGGAGCCGTAGTGGGGGTTGGGGTCGAGGTGGAGGACGGACTTGCTGGCGGTGGAGGCGGCGGTGGCAGGTGATGATGGTGTGGTGTGGTGGTGGTGGGTAAGTGAAGAAGAAGGAAGAAGAAGGGGATGTAGGTTTTCAGGGGACTTGTGGGAAAAGGGGTTTTTATATACATTTTTTTTTTGGTTAAAGATATTTTTAAAATGACTAAATTACCCCCATATGCAATTGACATGTCATATTTAACTCAAAATTTTAACCTGGTTAGTGGTAAAGGACGAAAGATGTAATGAGTTTTCAAAATAAAGGACTGTAGCTGTAATTATTAAAGGTAAAGGTCATCCATTGCAACTAGCTACAAACATAAAGAACGAAAAGTGTAATTTATCCTAAATTAAATGGCTTCTACTTCTTCATCTTCATCTTCATCTACATCTGCCCCAACAACCCTTTACCGGTACGATGTCTTCCTCAGTTTCAGAGGGGAAGACACTCGTCATTCTTTTACGGACCATCTTTATAAGGCCTTGCATCAGGCGGGGATCAGGACCTTCAGGGACGATGATGAAATCCGTGAAGGTCAAGAGCTGAAACCAGAAATCCAGAGATCAATAACAACTTCTCGAGCTTCAATAATTGTAATTTCAAACAACTTTGCAAACTCAAGATGGTGCCTTGATGAGCTTTCGTTGATCCTCCAGCGAAAGAGGAATGCCCGTCATTTGGTTTTCCCTGTGTTTTACGGCGGCGTCGATCCTTCGGATGTCAGGAACCAGCGAGGAAGCTTCACCATCGAAGCGAAAGAAGGTTCAAAATGGACGGAGAGTAATGTGATTCGGTGGAAGGAAGCCCTAACAGAGGTTGCCGATTTAAAGGGGATGGTTGCTTCAGGGTATGTATGCTTCAATATCTCTCCCTAACCCTATACTTTCTTTTTAGTTATTGCTACTTTAGTTGTGATTAGCAAATTTAGGATTTTAATGGGCCATCCCATTTGAATTGTTTTTTTTTTATTTAGCGGAAATTGGTCATTTTAATTTGTTTCAAGAACAAAAATGAAAATGGAGCTATATCTTTTTTTTTTCATGGAGTGTATCACGCTTTGTAATTTGGAGGGATCATGCTTTCATATTCCTTGTAGGTATACCATTTTCCGTTCTATTTATAATGAGTATAACTGTCAAAACAAGTTCAGGTCAGAACAAACAGATTTCCAAAAAAAAAAAAAAAACATGTGAAATCGGTACCGGCCAGAGCATGCTATATTTTCGTTAATGATTAAATGGGTGGAGCAAATAAGTTCGGGTCAAACCGGCCTTTTAAAAAAAGCATCAATTTGGTTTAGGTCAACATGGCTTGAGGTGAAAAAAGAGTTGCGTTGAAATGAGTTGTTTTAGGAAAAAAGTGCCAAAATAGGTTGACCCACTGTATTCTTTATGGTGGCTAGTGGCGATGGTGTAGGCAGAGGTACGGTGGCGGATACAGAGGCAGCGGTGAGAGGTGGATGTTGCGTAAACAACTGCGATTGTGGAGTGTGGTGATGGGTGTGTTGGTGGCTGAGGCGACAACATAGTGGTCAATGGCAGTGGTGGAGTGTGGTGGTGCCTTGATGAGCTTTCGTTGATCCTGCAGCAAAATAGGAATGCCGGTCATTTGGTTTTCCCTGTGTTTTATGGCGTCGATCCTTCAGATCTCAGGAACCAGCGAGGAAGCTTCACCATTGAAGCGAAAGAAGGTTCAAAATGGACGGAAGATAACGTGATTCGGTGGAAGGAAGCCCTAACAGAGGTGGCTGATTTGAAGAGGATGGTTGTTTCAGGGTATGCATGCTTCAATATCTCTCCCTTTGGAATACTTTCTTTTTAGTTATTGCTACTTTAGTTTTGACTTGCCAATTGAGGATTTTATTGGCCCATCCCATTGGAATTGGCTTTTTTTTACGTTTTTTTTATTTCAACGGAAATTGTTTTTAAGAGCTATATCTTTCTTTCATGGGGTGTATCATGCTTTCATTCTTTCATGTTCCTTCTAGCTATACCATTTTCCATTCTATTTATGATGAGTATAAATGTCAAAACTCAAAACAAACAGATTTACAAAAAACATGTGAAATGAAGAAAAAAATGTTACATTGGTTAAATAAACATTGGATGGGTCAGGTTGGTTCAGGTGATGGGTCAAAACTGGTTGTTGCCGAGCCGATACAGGTTTGGAGCAAACAAGTTCGGATCAAACGGGCCATTTAAAAAAAGGTATCAATTTGGTTTAGGTCAACATGGCTTGAGGTGAATATCGGTACCGAAACGGTATAATCGGTATCGGTACTCACTTTTCCCCTTTTTCGGTACCGGTACCGAACGGGTACCTTGAGAATTGCCAAGGAACTAAGGAACTTAAATACAAAATATGGAAACATAAAACATTGGAAAATGGGATAATGCAAACTGGAAAAGTGTAGAACGTGGGAACATGCAAACGTGGAAAATGGCTGTATCAGTTTGAGTCATGTTTGTAAAACCATTAGATACCTTGAGAATCTTTCCATCTTGAGCTTGTCAGGGTGCACTAGGATGTGGAAGGCTTTATCGAATCAGAAGTGTGTAAATCAACTGGAAAGGCTAAAAGCTTTATGTATTTGTGGTGGAACTCCAGAACAGCCTTTGTTTGCCTTACCCCAATCATTATCTACATTGTTTTTATCTTACAATTCATTTGAGATCCTGCCCAGTTACATTGACCTTAAAATGCTTCAGTCGCTTTACTTGACTGGTTGTCCAAACCTCAAGTCTCTATCATGTCTCCCAAGTACGCTAAAGAGGTTGCGTGTAGGATGGTGTACATCGCTGGAGAGAATAACATTCCAATCAGCTCGTTTCACACTACAGGAGTTTTGTTATGAAGGTTGTTTTAAATTGTTTGAGATTGAAGGCCTTTTTAAGTTGGTATCCATAGAAAAACTTGATGAAGCAGAACTGGGACATATGCAATGGATTAAAGCGTATAAAGATAATAAGGTGGACCTGATTGGTGATCAGATTACTGAAGGCAGAACTTGGAATATCCAGGTTATCTCTTTCTCAGTTTCTCACAAATATCCAGCAAAATGTTTAGTATATGATGAAGTAATTGAGTTTTGTGTGTAATATATATAGATGTTGTATGAATTTGGTATAAGAAGCACCTATCTGCAAGGCATAAAGGATCAAAGCATGGCGACACATCAGTATACGTCCTCATCCAAATTTTTATCCTTTTGTGTGCCTCTGCATCCAAAGAAGCATAAAACTCATGGATTAAATGTAACGGCCTTATACAGATCATCAGGTGGTGAAACTGAGCCGCCTCCTTGGTTCGCCAGAATCAGTAACCGAACCAGGGGTGTTACCTGGGTATACAGCCCTGTGGTGTATTGCAAACCCAGAGTTGATGAAGATGTTGTGTGGTTAAGCTATTGGCCAATTGGCAACTTATTAGACGCTGGTGATGACGTTTATGTGGATATCATAGACGAGAAAGGAACAATAGTAGTAAGTGGATATGGTGCGAGCCTTGTATATGAGGATGGCGGTGAAGTAGAGAAAGAAGAAGAAAAGAGTGAGGAAGAAGTGATTGGAGGAGATCTGTCTCGATTCGAGGTAACCAAAGGAGCCTACTATCTTTGCCGTCGTGATTTCTTCAACTCAATCATCCCAGCTATTTTTTTTGGAGACAATAATCATTTTACTGGTAAGTTCCTAGTTATTTGAACTATTATTGTTGATGTTTTATACTTGATATTAACATTTGATATTAAGATGCATAATGATAAGCGCTTATTGTCATAGATTCACGAAGATGGAGAACATGTAGTGAGTTAAAATCTGTCTTTGAGGAATTAAATAATTTCCGAAACCCCAATCACTATGTATGTATACACCTTTACTTTTGTTTTTGTCGTCACTGTTGTTTGAGAGAGTTCTTATTATGATGGTTCTTATTGTCCTTTGTTCGATCCTACTTTTTTTTTTCCAGAAATGGAAAGTAACGCTGGCAGTGAACTTTAACAGTGAAAGTGAAATAAAAAAGATAGAGAAGGCAGTATCTAGTATTGAGGGTGTTGAATCTGTTTCCTATGACAAAGAAATAGGGAGATTGATTTTCATCGGGCATTTTGATCATCAAGCAGTCGTAACGTGTGTGAGGGAATTTGAGAAGGTGGTTCAGGTCCTACAAAGAACCCGTTTATACGAGTAAGATGATGAACCTTTGTTTGATGATGAATTTGAAGAAGTTTAGGGAGGAGAAACCTTTTTGGAAGTTGTTATAGTGCAATGGGAGGCTTGTATATGAATCTGGTGATTATGTTTATTTTTTGTATGCAAGAGATTTGATGAGTTAATAGAAAACGTGGCAAGCTCTCAAGTCACAATATCTTGTTGAGATTGTGTCACATATCACAAGGAAACGTGGCTGGTAAACTGATAGTGCCTCAATGTAAAATATTTACACTTTGTCCTTTTCAAATCTCTTTATACAAAAATAACGGCTCCTCAACTTTGGGTGTTATACAAGATAGGCTAACAGGTGGGTGATCGCAAAAGGCCCGATTCTCCATAGGCCATATTTTTTAAATTTATATATTTATTTAATAAAAAAACAAATATGTTGGCCATTTTTAAAGACAAATTCTTAAAGGCCCACTCAATTTTAATACTTGAAATTAGTCCATTTTAACATATTTTAATAGGTTGACAATGATAGCTATTAACAATGAAATATAAGAAAATATGGACTATAAAATCTTAATTGAGAGATTTGCTTCCAAAAACGTTAGGAGAGCCTCGCAATTGCCTAATGTTGGGTTAACACATCGTAACGTGTAAATATTTAAGACCCGGGGGGCGGTGTGCATGCCCGTCACCGCACCAGGCCGGGGACGGCCCCACACCGAGTAATCTAAGCCATTTAATAAATAGATAATATTTGGGTTGCCATATTTAACTCATTTAATTAAATAGGTTGTCTCGTCAATCAACCGTCTACTAATGCAATAAAAAAATATGTTTTATAAGACAACCCGTTTAACAGATTTATTTCATCTAACCTGTGTATGACCGCTTTAACCTATTTGCAATATGATTACAACCCATTTATGATCTACAACAAGACTGCAACCTGTTTATAACTCATTTAGATAATTGAATTACATAGATCATGTTCAGGCTGCTTCCGCACAAACCCGCGGCTTTAAAAACCTTTGTTGACATGCAGACTATAGTATCCAACAAGCATAAGTGTGGCATAAGAAATCACAACAGCAAGAAAAACATAAAATACTAAGGAATAAGAATAGTGGTAGTAATCTACTGAGAACCAGGTTCATGCACGTATCATAACACAAAATCAACCATATATTATCTAAGATTGTAATAGAAGTATGAATGTATTGTTTTGTGTTTACAAATTGCAAAACTAATTACTTTCTTCAATATAGAAATCAACATGCAGAAAACAAAGGCTTAAACATCAGTATAACACTGTACTTTCTGATGTGTTTTTATTTATCTTCACTGGGCATCCTGTTTTACAGCACCTCATCGTCTTGTTGTTGATAAATGGATGCATCTTGGGATGATAATGATGGTGGGGTTCCTGGCGGGATCGAGGCGACACCGTTCTCACCGGCATACACACATAGAGCCTCTGCATCGCGAAGAACGGGATCAAGGTCGATTTGACCGCTTAATTCGTTGATGAACTTTAGAAGGGTGTCAAAGTCCATTTGCTCGCCCATTATTTTGGCCCGGTGTCTTTTAAGGATAGCGACACATACGTATAGATGAAGATGCTCGCTAGGGTAGTGAGTCCATAAAACCTCCCATAACCTTAGCGTTGTCTCGTATTCAAACTCCCTGAGATAACATTACCGACATCAATTACCACAGAATCTTGGTCTTTCCAATAAGAATTCAAAATTAAGTTATTATTATATAGAAGAATGTATACAGCATTGCATATTCCTCATTTCCCTTGGTATTTTATTGGCATATAGACTTCTTTAAGTATAATCAAATTTCTCTTTTGTGGGTCCCGACCCAATTCTTCTTGTTTATAGTAATAAGACGCACAACTTTGATCCGGAAACTGTAATTGGGTACAGGATAAAGAATAAACTTACCTTTTGAATTGAATAAGAATCCAGCGAAAACAGAAGAAAAAATTCAAGCAGTCATTCTGCTTGAAGTAATTATGTAACGGACTGTCTAGAAGACGCACATTATATGAATCTGAAGTTCACAAAAGACAGATACATAATAATTAATAATCCATATAAAAGTTAAGGACGTATGGGTATCATTGAAAAGTTCAATTGCTTTATCTAAAGTTGACAAAATGGTGGGTCGAGTAACAACTAACAAGCCAAAATGGTAACCTTTTAGTGCGGGTATATGTCGGGTTCGACCAACCAACAAACATCATCTTATATATGAACTATACAGATAATCAAAGTGTTATGTATAGACTTGTAAATGAACTAAACGTTCATGAACTCTTTGTGAATTTGTTCGGCGGGAAGTTCGTTAATTTTATTAACGAATGAACATGAACAAATATTTTTGTTCATTTAGATAAACGAACGGACATGAACACACATTTTGTTCGTTCATTTATGTTCTTTTAAATTTTAATAAATACATAAGTAGCTATATTTATATAAGTACAAACATAATAAGGGCTTTCTAACTACTTATATAAATATAACTAATTAGTAAGTGAGCTTTCTAGTAATAAAAATTGGCTTTTCAATGGAACTTATCGTAATTAATCATTAATTTATGCAAAAAACACTATTATATGTTCGCTGTTGATTAGTTCTGTTTAAACATAAGGGAAAACATGAATAACATACCTGTTACAGCATTCAATGCAGTGGAGAATCCAGTCAGAGATCCAGCCATTGAGTTCGACATACTTGTCAGGATGATCCGGTTCCTCCTTAGGGTGTAAAGTTATGATGGTGATGAAACCGATACTAGGGTAGAATCGGTTGGGAGAGAGAGAGACGATTATGATGTTATGGGGTTGTAAGATTATCTAACTTGTGTAACCCTTTAACTCTCTAATAATCTCCTTATTTATACACCCAAGAGGAAACCTAATTAGTTAATAAGGGTAATATGGTCCATCAACAATTAACAACTAATTATTAATAGGTTATTAATATATTTTGATCTATATAATATAAATGATTATAAAGGCTACAAGATTAAATATTACATTAATAATATATTTAATCTCACATTCTCCCACTTAGCCGAGTAATCATTTATCATGAGTATTAATTAGGTAAGCCTGGCCAGGAGTTAACACTCATTTTAGCTTTAAACCAAGAACTATAGCAGAGAAATACAACCGTTGAATCATCATTCGACTCAGGACCCCCATTAGTCATACTATAGCCTCAATTTAAAACCTAATAGTTATGATCAAAATACGTATAAGCCCTTTAGCGTCTGATTTGTATTTATACTTGTCTATATGTCATTACACCGGCAGAACATATGTTAGAGACATACAAAATCAAACTGAGGAAATTTTATTAATTAAAACATAAGCTAGTACAATATGCCATTAAACAAGGTCTTTAATAAGTCCCATATTCTATACATGTTCTTCGAAAACTTTAGGTGGGAGACCTTTAGTCATCGGATCCGCAAGCATATCTTTAGTACTAATATACTCAATACAAAGATTATTTTCCTCAACTCGTTCACGTACGAACAAATATTTTGTATCGAGATATAAACCAGCTCCAGTCGAACTGTTACTGTTCGAGAAACTAACGGCAGCTGAGTTATCACAGTAAAGCTTCAATGGTCTAGAAATGGAATTAACGATTTTGAGTCCAGTGATCAGATTTCTAAGCAACATTCCATGACAGGTTGCGTTGTAAACAGCAATGTATTATGCCATCATTGTGGAAGTTGTAGTTAACTGTTGTTTATGACTCTTCCATGAGATAGGTCCACCTGCTAACATAAAGATGTAGCCTGAAGTGGATTTCTTGTCATCTTTGCATTTGGCAAAGTCAGAATCAGAATAACCTACCACTTCTAAGTGATCACTTCTTCTATAAGTCAGTTTATAGTCTTTCGTCCCTTGCAGATATTTAAGGACCTTCTTAGCTGCTTTCCAGTGATCTAGGCTAGGATTAGTCTGATAACGACCTAGCATTCCAGCAATGTAAGCGATATCTGGGCGAGTACAGACTTGAGCATACATCAGGCTCCCGACTACTGACGCGTAAGGTATCTGGCTCATTTGCTCCTTTTCAACCTCTGTTGTCGGACACTGGAATGAACCGAAAACATCTCCCTTAACTACTGGAGCGACTGAGGGTTTGCACTGTTGCATGTTGTAACGTGTAAGGACACGATCTATGTAAGTCTTTTGAGAAAATCCTAAGATCCCTTTGTGTCTATCTCGGTGAATTTCGATGCCAATGACGTAAGAAGCATCTCCGAGATCCTTCATGTCGAAGTTATGCGAGAGTAACCGCTTCGACTCATGCAACATGTCTAAACTATTACTTGCCAATAGAATATCATCTACATAAAGGACAAGTATAGTAAAGTTACTCCCACTCATCTTGAGGTAGGTGCATTGATCCACTTGATTCTTCATAAAACCTTGCCTCTTCATGACTTCATCAAACTTGAGGTACCATTGACGTGATGCTTGTTTTAACCCATAAATGGATTTCTTCAACTTACAGACTAGATGCTCCTGACCTTCAGGTTTAAAGCCTTCAGGTTGTTTCATGTAAACATCTTCGTCTAAGTCTCCGTTAAGGAAAGCAGTTTTGACGTCCATCTGATGCAGCTCTAAATCAAAATGAGCTACTAGGGCCATAACGATCCTTAATGAATCTTTACGAGAGACAGGTGAAAACGTCTCTTGATAGTCAATTCCCTCTTTCTGAGTGTAGCCCTTTGCAACCAATCTCGCTTTGTAGCGTTCAACGTTCCCATTCGGATCCAGTTTTGTTTTGAACACCCATTTACAACCTACAGGTTTGGCACCATTGGGTAATTCGACTAAATCCCAAACGTCATTTTTCTTCATGGATTCAAGCTCATCAATCATTGCTTTATTCCATTCAGAAGACTGATCACTGCTAATGGCTTCATTATAAGAGATAGGATCATTGAGCTTTCCAGCATCCATTTCAGTCAGGTAGGTAACATAATCATCCCAATTAGTAGGCCTTCTTTGCCTAGATGACCTCCTGAGTTGATTATCGGGTTCAGCGTTGTCTTGGTTTTGAGCGTTTGATGTGCCTTCGTTATGAGGTATAATGGGTTCTGATTGTGGAGATGGAATTTGTGCAGTGGCTTCAGGTACAGTTGTTGCATGGGGTACAAGAGGAGTAAACAGAGTAATGATAAGCGACGAGTCTCTCCCCCCCGCGTCTTGTACTTCTTGCAATTCTTCGTAAGGGTTAGTACTGCTCCCACTGACCTTGAAATCCTCCAGGAACGCAGCACGCTTGGTTTCAACAATACGGGTGACATGGGAAGGACAATAGAAACGATAACCCTTTGAATGATCAGGATACCCGATAAAGAAGCAGGTAACTGTTTTAGGGTCAAGTTTCCTTAGGAAAGGATTGTAAAGTTTTGCTTCAGCAATGCAGCCCCATACTTTCATATATTTAAGACTCGGTTTCCTTCCTGTCCAAAGTTCATAAGGAGTTTTAGGGACAGACTTAGAAGGAAGTCTATTGAGTATATGAACAGCTGCTTTTAACGCTTCAGTCTAGAGGAATAATGGTAAATTAGTGTTGGCTAACATACTGCGCACCATGTTCATAAGGGTACGATTTCTTCGTTCAGCGACACCATTCTGCTGAGGTGTACCAGGCATGGTGTATTGGTTCACAATCCCCTGGCCTTTACAAAACTCATAAAATGGACCAGGAGCTTGACCCACATCAGTATGCCTTCCATAATATTCACCGCCTCTATCTGATCTCACAACTTTAATCTGACGATCTAATTGCTTTTCAACTTCAGCTTTATAATCTTTAAAAGTTGTAAGAGATTCAGACTTTTCCTTTATAAGATACAAGTACATGTAACGAGAATAATCATCAATGAAAGTGATAAATGAAGTATGTCCTGTTATACCAGCAATTTGATAAGGACCACTAATGTCAGTGTGAATGAGTTCAAATAAATTAGAGCTCCTAGTGGCACCTTTCTTATTTGCTAATGTCATTTTGCCTTTAAGACATTTGACACATGTTCCAAAATCAGTAAAATCGAGAGGAGGTAAGACTTCATCCTTTACGAGACGATTTAATCGTTCTCTTGAGATGTGGCCTAAACGTTGATGCCACAACATATATGAAGTCTCTAAGTCTCGAACCTGTTTCATCTTTGTGAGTGATTCATTAATATTATATGACAACAAAGATTTGGAAAAATTATCATCTAGTTCTAATCTATAGAGACCACCATCCAGAATGCCAGTACCATAAACAACGGAATCATAGAGAATAGAGAGTTTGCGATGACCATGAGAAACGACAAAACCGTCCATGTCTAACTTTGGTCCTGATACAAGGTTCCGAGTTACCTCAGGAACATATAAGGTATCATAAAGTTTAATACATAAACCAATTTTCAAAAATAATTGTAATGTTCCTATGGCCTTCACTTCTAATTCCCGATCATCTCCAACTTTAAGTGTTCTTTGGTTTCTTCCCAGCTTCCGGATTGTAAGGAATCCCTGAAGTGAATTGGTAACATGAACCATAGAACCAGAATCAAACCACCAAGAATTAGAAGGAACATTTAAATTAAAGGACTCAAGTATCATGAAAAAATCGTTACCTTTCTTAGCCAGCCACTCCTTGAAGTCAGGGCATTCCTTTTGCTTATGTCCTGTTTTCTTACAGAACTTGCAGTAGGGTTTGCCTAAGGAGTTCTTAGAGCTGGAAGGTGCACTTGCATGAGGATTTGGATTTGGCTTTTGGACCTTAGAAGCATCCTTTCTTTGATAAGTGTTCTTCCTCTTCTTAGAGCTGGAGGTGCACTACAAAAAAGATCGCAATCGGAGACTGAAAAATCAGTCTCTAAAACTCCTAAATCAGTCCCTAATGGTTATTAGGGACTGATTTTGCCAGTCCCGAGTCAGTCCTAATTGCTTAGTCCTAGATACTTTCATTAGTAACTAAATTTCAGTCCCGATTGTATGACACCAATAGAGACTGATATTCAGTCTCCTATACACATAAAATCAGTCCTCAATATACGTTGTGGTACAACATCATTTCAGTCTCGAATACATTTCGTCGGTGACTGAAAATCAGTCCTTAATACTAGGCCTTTCAGGACTGAAAATCAGTACTTGAACCTTGTCTATTTTGTCCCAAATACATTTACTTAGATTTGGGTTCCATGACAATTCAGTCTCTAATAGACGTTGTAGAGACTGAGAATTAGTCCTAATAACATGCCATTTCATTCCTTAATATATTTTTTAGGGACTGAAAAATAATCTTAGATGTCATCTTATTTAGTTTCGAATATGTTTTTAGGGACTGAAAATATGTAGCTTTTAAGAACTTTTTCAGTCCTGAATATGTTCTTTTAGAGACTAAGAATCAGTCCCTAATAATTTGTTCTTTTAGAGACTGAGAATTAGTCCCTGATAACATATTCAGTTTATCTTTTAGGACTAAAATAATAATCTTAGATGTCATTATTTAGTCGCGAATATGTTTTTTAGAGACTGAAATTTTGTATCTTTTAAGAACTTTTTCAATCCCGAATATGTTTTTTTAGAGACTGATAATCAATCCCTAATATGTTAATTTCGTAACTAAAAAATAGTCGCCGATGCTATGACTGTTTCTAGTTATGAGTTTTTTGAAGACTAAAAAATAGTCTTTGATACTACATTTGATAGTCGATAGTATGCATGCACATTTGGTAATATGTTTACTTTTTAGGACTAATAAGAGTCTTAAATACAATGACATTTTCAACAAATTTAATCCATAACATTATAGCATGTTAATTCTAAACTTTAATAAAGTTAACAGTCAAACATATAAGTAAAAATACTTAGTAGATCAATCCTAAACTTCAAAACAGTAATCAAACAAACACCAACAAAGTAAGTTAAACTAAGTCACATCCTAGATCAAACTATCATTAACATTGAGTTGCCCATCTAAATCATTTGCTCCACCACTCACATGTGCGGATACTGAACTCTCAAAATCCGGAAACTTTGAGCTCATGAACATCAACATTTTTCCGAGTTCTCATTGCTTTGTTTCAATTTCTCTTCCAGTAAAGCCACTTGATTTCGAAGTGCTTCCGTCTCGCTTGAAGATGGTTGAGACGATCCAGCTTCCGATGTCATCCAAAAATCTTTTTTTCTGAAAACCGGTCCAACGCCTACCTTCCATGCAGATTTTGTTGTTTTTTTCTTGGCACATACACTTTCAATTGCCTCCTTTTCGAGCTCGTGATCCATGGTAGTAGTTATCGTTGTCCCATTAGAAATTAACTTCGCCACCGCCTCCTCTTTATGTTGAATAATATTCGCCTAACAAAGAGAGTGTAACAATATCATCAATAATTAGTAAACGATTAAACAAATCACTCAACTTTCAAACAAATAATATGACTTTTCTAAATTAAAATATTTGATAACTATATGGCTTAGCTCTAAAAAAATAAAAATTGATGAGATTGTAACAATATCATCAGGTTTGAAAGTCACAAATATCTCACAAAAAGTCAGGATTATCTATTAGAACTAAGCATGACTGATCCTTTGATAACATATCATTGAATCCCCCCCCCCCCAAAAGAAGCATACACAGAATGCAAGCTGTCATTAATTGATCTTAAAATCAAATGAAAACATAGATTAATTTATGTGCTACCAAATCACTAAATCATAAAAAGTAAATCACATAAACAAAACTGATCCTAGTGCTTGTAAGATTGACTAACATTATCAGCAATACATGTTAGATAATGAACATGAAAATAACATACAATTTAGAATGCAAAACCTACATTAGCATAGCCCAACTCACAGTATATAACCTACAGTCTGGGGTTATTTTCTTTCAGCCAGTTTTCACACGAAAGCATAAACCAACCAGTTTGGTATGGTTTGAAATTTTCTAAAAAAGGGATCATTCACATTATATTTGATAAACAATAGGCTCTCATCATTCACATCATATGCTAAAAAATAAAAAAAAATGTAACCTGAGTGTGGCTAAGTTGTTGTCTTGGTCTGATGATGATTATGGATCGCAATACGCAAAGAAAAAGAAACGTGGATATCCTTACGTATTGCCGCTCAAAATTCAGCCTATATAGCTCTAAACCAATTGCATCTATCAGAAATCTAGTTCTAAAAGTATGGGTTGTTTCAAAGAGAGTAATAACTTACATATTCAGTTTCTGCCTCATCATTTTGCCATCCTTTTTTATCATTATAATGCAACTTGTAATAGACTTCGAAGGGGCTAGGCTGCGTTTGAGTCTCGCGATTTGTCTGTGACAACAAAAAGCAATAATATTACATAGGGCTTGATAAATGTGTTTAGAAAACATTGATGTTGGAACTAACAAATAATGGTTAATAATCTAGATATGAACATAAATGGTCCATAAATGAAAAGAGAGTACTAAACTAATTCACTAAATCAAATAAAACCCTTTAAGTTTAAACAATAAATCTTCAAAACTTACCATGTGGTATACGTGATTGGCTATTGACCGAGAGCCTCCTCTACTTGTAACAACTTGTTTTCCACGATTACATTCCATTTGATCATTATATCTCTATAAAGTTAAGAAGAATGGGCCAGTGAGTTATATGCAATCAAATCACTATGATCCAATAGCATTTACATCAATATGTAGGACCTTATATGTATGTAAACTACTTTGTGTATGTATGTATATATGATGTTAACATAAAGTTTGCATAAATTTGTTTCAAGCATTCAACAAACTTACCCGAGTTGATTCTAACTCCCAATAATCGTATAAGTGGTTCCAATCTTCCGGACTCCGACAATTGGATTTCATCATTGATCTAGCCAACCGAGGATTGGTTTTTCCTCCATTATTCTTCCAGTGGGCACTCAACTCACCTCTGGTACGTTTCCATTGTTGATGTAGTCGATAATCCACATATCCCATGAAAACTCTATCTGTTCGCAACAAATTGAATTTTCCCTGCATTGAATTTGTATGTTAACAATGCAAATTAAAATGTGAGTACTCTTCAATAATTAAAAAAAAGTATATCTAACTTACTTGTAACTTTTCATACATCAGATTTTTTATATCAGCAGGTACGGACTCCCATTTGTGAAAGTTCATTGGACATACACTACGTATTACAATCCCACACTCATTTGCAAACTGAGTAGCTGTACGCCCAACAAATCCTTTTGTACCGCCAGCCATTGTTAAAGAAATTTTGGAACCCTCGGGCAAATTCTCAAAGTCTTTTGTAGCGCTAAGATTGAGATTTGGACCACGCCTTTTTGGTGGATCAACCTGGGGTTGATTTGAATCTGTACATTGTTTACAATTAGGGGAGCTCAAAGACTATTTCAATATAAACAAACAAACATAATAATTTTACTTTAAATAATTCTTGTTCATCTTTTTGATTAGCCCATCTGATCGAGTCAAAAATTAAGATCAGCCTAGTTTAACATGTTAAATTGGAAAAGGTTATCTCAATAAACCCAATCCGACCCATTCCATGAGAAAGAGCCACCCATATCAACCCAAAGTTTGAAAACTGCTCATACCAACCCAGATTTGGAACAACGGGTCAAGATTTCCAGGCATAGTTATATGTAAAACACGAGTATGTTATAAAATTTAAATAATTAAAAGTCTATGATATTTACCGGTAGTTGTAGTGGCGTTACGCTTGCGTCTACGGGTCGAGCGCGGTACCATATCAGATGCACTTCCAATGGCCACCGACTGATTTGTAGGTCCTCTAGAATCTTCTTCAGGCCTCGTTCTTGTAAGGACCATTATCACCAAAAACATAAACTTCCACATTGTGCTACAAGAAATTAATAACCAGTTACTAAAAGATATATACATTACACAACTTGTCATTTTGAAACAGAACATAAACATACGAAAGATAACTATTACTGCAATTGCTACGAGAGCCTTCAATACTTCATAATTGGAAACATTCCAGTAACAATTAAGCCTCCAAATGTCTCTACATAAATGTTCTTGCTTAAAATGTAATAATCTTTTCTAACTCTATTGTAAACAAATCTGCACTTACATTATCAAAATGGCATATACATCCACCAGGTAATTATCAATATATGTTAATAAGAGAAGTAAATGAATAGGGTTCACCCACTCTTGGCTGTTTTTATAGTTTTTTCATCTTCAATTCATCTTTATAAGTTATTTAATACAGTTGTGTTTAGTATAAGTTATGTTGGTCCATTGGTTAAGTCGCCATTTAATTGTCTCGTAGGCGTGGGTTTATTTATAGCTGAATTTTGGGTGCTTTTGCGCCCCAGCATGGGACCCATCGTCCTGGTGCATAGTTACCTAAATCGCTCATGTTGCCACGATCCACGTATTGGATCTTGGTGTACCAAATCGCAATTCACAAGCATACCGGAACGATGTGGTACGGCATTCCAGATTGAACTGGTTCGGAGTTCCAGATTCAACATCAACAACGGGTGGAAACAAACAAATTGAAGATCTTACTAAACCATTGAATGATGAAGTAGTCGTCCATGGTGCAGTGTATAGACTATAAAGGACTGTACATTTTTGTTGTTTTATTTACTGTTATGAATATTAAGTTGACATAACTAGTTTAAAGTGTTTATGTGTTAACTGTTTTATTTAGTTTAATGATTACAGAACTGTTTATGTGTTAACTGTTGATGTATCGGATGTGAATCTAACAGGTAATAGCAAGAATCCAGGAGGCTCCAAACAATGGACCTGGAAACATTGTCAGGGAAGGTTTACTAGTACCTACACCCGAATCCATGTTCATTTTTTGGGCCTCCCGTGGGGAAAAAGCCGAGATCAAAAGATGTCCATCTGTGTTGAAAGATCGGGAGCTGTTTGAAAAGCTGTCGAAGAAGGTACGAGAAGCAAAATACCGGGGGAATTTCTAAGTGTTTAAAGAACTCCGTACTCTTAAAATATGCACCGAGGAAGCAAATGGAAGAAGCTTTTGGGAACTTAGAGAGAAACGTCGTAGACCTGAAGTTTTATTCGGGGATTATGTGCAATCGGGATCCCATTTAACGTATTATGCAACCCGCATTTTATTGAAATGATTAGTGGTATAAAAAATGCCCCGGGCGATTACAAACCGCCATCATGTGAAAAGGCGAGAACTAATTTACTTGATGAGTGCGTCCGCGATGTTGAGAAGGAGTTGGCACCGGTGAAAGACACATGGTACACGCAAGGGGTTTCTATTGTGTCGGATGGGTGGTCAAATGTTAAACACAATTCACTCATCAATGTTCTCGCCGTAAATTCCTGAGGTGCAATGTTCATGGAAGCGGGAGACTTTTTAGGGTAGAGAAAACGGGGACGGCAATTGCCAATTTTTTACTCGGAGCCATTGAGACAATAGGACCAAGTAACATGCTACAAGTTGTCACAGATAATGCAGCTAACTACAAAGCTGCCGGCACGGAGATTGAGAAGGTATACAAGCACATTTTCTGATTGTAGTTCCTATAAATACAGTGAAGAAAAAACGAAAAGATAGCCAAGATTTAATCAGGTTTAACTATTTCCTCTCAAATTTTGGTCTTTCCAAATCGACACATATCACTGGTATCAGAGTGGTTAACGCTGAACTACCAAAATTTGTGAAACAATCGGAAAAAATAAGCTATAGCAATCAACGCAATCAGGAGTTGGAGAAGACGATAAAAAAATGAAAATACGCTGTTGTTTGTTAAGACTAGACGGGTCAGTAGAGAAAACAAAGAAATCATTTGCTAAGATTTGCACAACACTAGAGAATGTGGTCAGCCTCACCGGAGATTTCATCAGAAGCGCTAGTAAGAACAAGAACCTGAAGAACTCATCAACTAGGAAAACTTGTATTTCCCAAACTCAATGAAGACGAAGTGGATCACTGAATTTACCGCTGTGAAACTTCTTTGCGATAGATGAGACACCCAAGAACTTCAAACTGAAGTTATGCAGTGATACATTTAGAGGGAATTGCTCTTTAGTGGCATTAAGGGTGTGAATTTCTGACACGACACGAACCTAACACGAAATTCGTGGGTTTAGGTTCACGTCTAAACGGGTTTGGGTCAGTTTCAGGTTGAACCCGCGAACCCGTTTAGCTAAACGGGTCGGGTTCGGGTCAACCTGGTCGGGTTGGCGGATTGACCCGTTTAACCCCTTTATATTATATAATATTTTTTTACAATATGTTTTATGTTATAAATTAAATTGGGTATGTATTTTATGCTATAATTATAACAAAGAAAAAGAAATTCATATAAGATTTTATAATTTAAATGTAATTGTATTATATATATTTGTGTTTTTTAAGTAAACTTTAAATTTAATACATTAATTTGTGTAAAAAATTAAAAAATAAAAGTTTTCGGATTGAACGGGTCGTGTTCGGGTCAACCCACGAATATTCGGGTCGGGTTCGGGTTCATTGGTATAACACAATTTTCGGGTTCGGGTCGGGTTCGTATAAAATTTTCGGGTTCGGGTCGGGTTGAACCCGCTAACCCACGAACACGACCCATTTAGCACCCCTAAGTGGCATCAATCCTATATGAAGCTAGGAGGAGCCACAATCATTGAGTTGGCATGGGGTGATTATGTAAGAGCAATTACAACAAGATTTTTAGATACCATGCTAAAAGATGACATAAGATAGTTCATTGTTCAATTCGCTGACTCAAACAAGATATCTCCAAGACCAAGATTATTCCCATGATTAAGCTTTGAAACCGTAGATCAAGTTAATGGTAAAACAATCAAGCCAGAGTCGTTAGAGGGAAGCTTATGCACTAGCAAAGATGCAACATAATGCAGTTGTTGCTTTAAGCAACAATCAATTACAGAACGTGTACAGATCTTGGTTTTAAAAGATGCACCTGAGGCGCGCCTAGGCGCAAGCCTTGGAACCTCTAGTAGCCTAAGGGCTGTAGTCGCCGGAAAGAACGAAAAAGATACGGTTTTGATTAACCCTAAGAAAGAATGAGGAAGAAAGTAAGAGGCGTTCCATGTGTATCGCAAAAGAAGACCCAAGTAAGAGACCGCGTCGGAGAACCGTGGTCAGAAAGCGAGTTCCGGCGTTAGACCGAAAAGACCAACGAGCCGCAAAAGACTGGCGGCAACGAGACCGATAGAATGAAAGAAAGCAACAAGGATATGAATGAACTGGTATCTCAAACACAACACTAGAACATCCAGTCTATAATGATGAATGAACTCTATGGTCCCTATCAAGAAAAATATTCCTGCTTGTGAAAATCTAATCGTGCAAAGTTCCTAAAGTGTCCTCATCCCTAAAAGCAAAAATCACTAAAAGGTAAATCTTGCCATTCTACAGTTTTAGAAAACAAACAAAAAAAGTAATGGTGTTTGGAGGCGTGGATGAGAAGAAGGATTTGTATGAATCAAGGTTGAATAAGAAAAGCACAACTTAAAGTTTAAACTCAATTGCCATTTTAGTCCCTGAGTTTTGACCAAAATTGCCACTTTAGTCCAAATAGTTTTTTTCTTGCCATTTTAGTCCAAATAGTTTTGTTTTCTTGCCATTTTAGTCCCTGAGTTTTGTCATTTGTTTTGTTTTCGACCAAAATTCACCTAAATGGAGTTAGTGGGTTGGATGAAAATGGCAACAAATGACAAAACTCAGGGACTAAAATGGCAGAAAACAAAACTATTTGGACTAAAATGGCAAGAAAACAAAACTATTTGGACTAAAATGGCAAGAAAAAAACTATTTGGACTAAAGTGGCAATTTTGGTCAAAACTCAGGGACTAAAATGGCAATTTACTCTTAAACTTTTGGACAAACCCAGAATCAAAATAGCTCAAACCCGTACTATGATAAAAATCATGTAAAATAAACAGTAAAAGAATAAAAGGCAATGCGCCTGACAAGACTCGAACTGGGGATATGTAACACATCAGCTGATTTCCACTTTCAAAGAAAAGTCTTACACACAAGTAATTAAAAAGTATAGGCTACACCATGTGTAAATAACCTCTAATTCTATCCAAAAAAAAAATTCTATCAAATTTCATCAGTTTCTTATCCTCTTCTCCTAAATTTCTACACAAAAATGGTGTTTGGCAAAAATAATTCTTAAGCAGATGGTTAAACACACATAGTGAAACACAAAATTATGTTGATATAGAAGATGAGGTTCAGCAAAGTTATCCAAATTCAACATCAACAACGAGTGGAAGTCGAGCAAGTGGAAGTCAGGGAAATAAACAATCATGTTAATACTAAAAATCATCACAAGGGGCAAACAATTAGTCAACTTCTAAAGGAATATATCCATCAATATACGAATAGGTATTCAAATTAGAGCTAAATGAAGACACAAATTAGGAACCAGCAAATTAATCCAAAACTGAACTAGGGTTTATAAAATCTCAGACAAGTGTGTGTGTAGTACTGCTTAATTGCTTGAAAAGTAGTTCAATTAATACCTTAATCTTCAAATACAGGCTGATTGAATGAGGGAATCCACCGAATCTCACACAGAAACAGATGGGCGTCGTAGTAGAGTGTTCGTGAAGGAGTAGTTGAGGGATAATGGGATCTTGAATCATCGAACGTGTATGTAGAACGAACGTGTATGCAGAACATCCGATTTCCATGGATCAGTTTGGGCGGGGAGTTGCAGATTTATTAAGTTTTTCCAAAAATTTTAGTTCCCCTGGTATTATATATCTAACAAAATCAAAGGACTTGTACAGTACCTTTGACTTACGTTTTTATTTTTGTTATTATTTTCAGTTTACCTTAAATATGCATAATGAATTAATATAATATATAGTTTACCAAAATAAAATCAAGTAATGATATTACTCAGTCAAATTCTTCCATCTTTAATTATTATTATTATTATATATCTATATAAAAACAAACGAAATAAATATTAAGTTGATTTTTTGTATATTTATTGATTTTTTATTTATTATTATTAATTGTTTTATTTACCCTTGATTTTTTTTAAAACCCCTTACACTCCCCTTTTAAGTATTTGAACTCTCTGTATAATACGTTTCTTAACCCATTTATTTTTTTTATTTTAATAATTTGCGTTTGTTAACTTAAAAAAATGAATACGTACCAATAGGGTGGTGGTCTACTGGCAAAAGGAAAGCCTTTAAACACTTGGATTTGGGAGGATGAGATATTAGGTTCAAGTCCCACAGACAACCAACATTAAAAAAAATTGTCTCTCAAAAAAAAATGAATACGTGGTTGCGATTAGTTTGGTGTAAAATTGAGTGTTTTTTTTTCGAGTGTCACTATCGTGTCCATACCCTGACAAACCGTATCAATTCTAGCTGAACAACTTTGATGTTAGTATAGATGTTATTGAAACCGGTATTCATCTTTATCCTTTTTACCATATCCTTTTTGACATATTACTACTTTATTTTTTAGGTTTCTTTTCCAGATACTATAGCAAGTATCAGTACTGTAACAAGTTGACAAATTACCAATCTAATTCCCGCTAACCCGCTGCGAAGCGCGGGTTACCCCTAGTTTATCACAATTCTCTATTCTCTAATGAGTAATAAATGTAATGAAATTAATATATTAGATATTAAATTACATTCCTTAAATTGAAAATATTTAGCAAAAAGCCATGCCTAAATGAAATGGACGGTTTTTGAGAAAATGGACGATGGATATGTGGTGTAGGGCTGTTGATGAGCCGAGTCGAGCCGAGCCGAGCTAGGGTAAGCTCGGGCTCGGCTCGATTATAAACCGAGCTGGCTCGGTTCGGCTTGGATTTGAAACCGAGCTGAAAATCTAAGCTCGGGCTCGGCTTGGTTTTAAACCGAGCTGGCTCGGCTCGATTTAAAAATATATATATATATATATATATATATATAGCTCTCAAAGTTCAGTAGCCTAAAATATTATTCAATACTTCAAAAAAACATATTCAAAAAAAGTTTATCCTAATACATTACAAGCCAAAATCATGTTCAACAATGAAAAATAAGTTTTAAATTTCAATGAAAGACAATATTAGTTCATTAGCAAGTTAATTAAGATTCAAATTTGCCATGGATATCAAATTACAAGCCTAAATACATATAAATAATAACAAGTTTTTTGTAATATATTATAATGTATATAAATATAAATATATTATAAAGAAAATAATCTGAACTAAGCCGAGCTGAGCTACCAAGCAAGCCAAATCGAGCTGGCTCGGCTCACTTTCAAACCGAGCCATATTGAGCTAGCTTTTTCCGAGCTAAATCCAACCGAGCTTCGAGCGAGCTCCGAGCTGCGAGATTTTCGGACAGCCCTATATTGTGGTGGTTGCGTGCGAAGTCGGTGCTAGAAAGATGAGGTTTTCATTTAAATTTAAGTGTAACATATACTTATTTCATATATATTATTTAATAGTTGATATCTAGTAATTTATTCTACTATTTTAACTTAGGTTAGAAATACTAGGAGTGCAAACGAGCCGAGCTCGTCTAAAAAAGGCTAAAAACGAGCTTGAGTCGGTTTGCAAACCTAAACAAGCCCACAGTTTATATACGTTTTATTAATATATTAAATAAATATTTACATAATCATAATTACTATTTACAAAATTATGAAAAAATAATTGAATTATATACAAATTAATTAGTTAATAACTATAATTAATATAATTTAATTAATAAATAATAATCAAGAAGAGCTCAAACTTGAAAAACTACCTATTAGCCGCTTGAGCATTCATAAGCTTAACGAGCTTGAGCCTTAGTATAGTTGAGCTTGAAAAACTACTTACGAGACGCTCAAGCTTTCATAAGCTAAACAAGCTCAATCCTGAGCCTAGTCGAGCTCGGGCTTCACTCGTTTGCACCTCTAGGTTTTAGCAATATAATTTAGTTGTTGATAATTTAGTTCAACTACCTTAATTCCTGCGCGCTGCGTCGGGATTTGGGCGATGTCGATTCGGTTAATTACGATATTGGCATGGTAATGACACTAAGCATAGCAACCTAAAAATAAAACCAAGTCGCTATCGACACTCATTATAATGACTTTGATAGACTAGCTTTGACATTTGTTCACGAATATTGAATTTAGTTGACAAAGATAGGTCGTTTGAGTTATATCGAGTCATCTTTTGTTGGATCGTGTTGATTAACAAAGTTGACATATCTTGACCAAGATATATCCTAATAAGTTGTAACAGATTATGTATGTCTTAATTAGTCATATCGGGCATTAATAAAATCATATCCTAATAAGTTGTAATAAATTATGTATATCTTAATTAGTTATATTGGGCATTAATAAATCATAATGGCTCTTATTGGCCCTAATTGGCACAAATTAACCATCAATCACCCTAGTCGACCATCACCAACTCTAGTTGACCATTAATCGCCTTGAACGACCATTAGTGATCCTAACTAATCATCAATGACTCTTCTTGACTATCAATGGCTCTAACTAATAAAAAATTGACCCTAATTACCATAACTGACACTATTTGGTTGTTAATAAGTTTAAATAACTATGAACTACCCTAAATGTTCATCAACGACTCTATTTCACCATCGTTTACCCTAATTGGCCATTAATGACTCTAACTGACCCTAATTGACTGTAAATGACTAATAACGACTCTAAATAACCATGAATGGATCTAACTGACCATAAACGACCCTAATTAATAATCAATGGCTCTAAATGACCATCATTAGATTTAAATAACCATAATTAACCCTAGTTGACTACCACGAACTGTAATTGACTTTTACTTCTTTTTTGTTAATTTGTAATTTTTAGGATATGATACCTTATAGCTTCAATGACAAGTCAAACACTTCCTATTTGATCTTTTCCCTTTGCCAAACACTAAAAACTGCTTATTGGCTTTTTGATAAGTTAATAAGCCAATAAGTTGGTTGAAAAAGCTTAGCCAAACATGCCCTTAGTCTTTTCTCACGTTCTAAATTGATTGTGGGTTGATGAAAGGTTTCAATCATCAAGTCACTTAAATGGTGAGGTAGTAGGTCCGAATTACCAATTATACCCTCAAAGTGTCTTAAAACTTTGGACAATGTCCAAGTTTCCCCCCCTCTATAATGGCTTGCTTTATTTATACATGGTGCTTCAAGATTTGTACCTATGGCAAAATTACGAAAAGGGTAGAAAACTCAGTTCTCTTAATATAGTAGTATAGATATGTTCACCGAAGAAAAAGACTCCTTTTTTAACTTTTTAAGTATTGAACCCGGTCCAAATCTTATACCATATGTCCATATTTGAATCTAATTGGATTGTGTATCAATGTATCATTTCATTTTACATGTCATATATGGTGTTACGAATGAAACAAATTGAGACAAAGAATGAGCGAACGTCGTAGATGCATAGTAGTCAAATTTCCTCATTACGTTGTCGACTTGCTGCAACACACAAGTTCTCCTCTAGTCAATTCTTAATAAGGTTTTGAAAATAACTTTAAGGCTAATTTTGCATCCTTAGAACCTTCCCAACAAATGGTAGAATATGCGTAACATAATTAGACGCTGAAGAGGCATTTGAAACTCAATATCAGTCCCTAATTATGTTTGTCATGAAAATATAAAGAACTAATGTTCGGTCCCTAATATGTTCCATTTGTATTAGAGATAGAACATTAATCTCCAACACATTTGTGCCATTTTTAAGGAAACATAATTGAGATTAAAATTCAGTTACCAATAAGATGTCAATATTTAGTGACTGGATATTAGTGACCAATAAAATGGTGCCTTTTTTTTTATTAATTGGGCACTTATTTGGGACTGAATTTCAATAAGTAATAAGTTTCCATCCATTTTTTTGGCAAACATGTTTGTAACTAAAATTTAGTTTCAAACAAGTGGTCAAAATATTAGGGGACTGATTATCTGTCACAAAGATCATCCAAAAAAATCAGTCTCTAATACAATCAGTAACTGAGAAATTAGTCTGGATACCATGCATCCGAGACTCATAGATCAGTCCTTCATAATTTAGTCCTTAGGTGTCAATATATTAGTGACCAATAAAATGGCGCCATTTTTTATTAATGGGGGCATTTATTTAGGACTGAATTTCAGTAACCAATAAGTTTCCCCTAAAAATTTATTTTTAGACAAACATATTTGTGACTAAAATTCAGTCTCAGATAAATGGTCTAAGTATTAAGGACTGATTACTAATCACGTACATTAGTCACAAAAAATCAACCTTTAATACAATTAGTAACTAATAAGTTAGTCCCAGATACTATGTATCCGAGACTGATAGATCAGTCCCTCATAATTTAGTCCCTAGGTGTCAGTATATTAGTGACTGAATATTAGTGACCAATAAAATGGCTCCATTTTTATTAATGGGGGCAGTTATTTAGGACTGAATTTCAGTAACCAATAAGTTTCCCCCCAAAATTTATTTTTAGACAAACATATTTGTGACTAAAATTCAGTCTCAGATAAGGGGTCCAAGTATTAAGGACTGATTATTAGTCACGGATATCAGTCACAAAAAAAAATCAACCTCTAATACAATTAGTAACTAATAAATTAGTCCCAGATACTATGTATCCGAGACTGATAGATCAGTCCCTCGTAATTTTGTTCCTAGGTGTCAGTATATTAGTGACTGAATATTAGTGACCAATAAAATGGCGCCATTTTTATTAATGGGGGCAGTTATTTAGGACTGAATTTCAGTAACCAATAAGTTTCCCTCCAAAAATTATTTTTAGCCAAACATATTTGTGACTAAAATTCAGTCTCAGATAAATGGTCCAAGTATTAAGGACTGATTACTAGTCACGTACATTAGTCACAAAAAAATCAACCTCTAATTCAATTAGTAACTAATAAGTTAGTCCCAGATACTATGTATCCGAGACTGATAGATCAGTCCCTCATAATTTAGTCCCTAGGTGTCAGTATATTAGTGACTGAATATTAGTGACCAATAAAATGGCTCCATTTTTATTAATGGGGGCAGTTATTTAGGACTGAATTTCAGTAACCAATAAGTTTCCCCCCAAAATTTATTTTTAGACAAACATATTTGTGACTAAAATTCAGTCTCAGATAAGGTGTCCAAGTATTAAGGACTGATTATTAGTCACGGATATCAGTCACAAAAAAAATCAACCTCTAATACAATTAGTAACTAATAAATTAGTCCCAGATACTATGTATCCGAGACTGATAGATCAGTCCCTCATAATTTTGTCCCTAGGTGTCAGTATATTAGTGACTGAATATTAGTGACCAATAAAATGGCGCCATTTTTATTAATGGGGGCAGTTATTTAGGACTGAATTTCAGTAACCAATAAGTTTCCCTCCAAAAATTATTTTTAGACAAACATATTTGTGACTAAAATTCAGTCTCAGATAAGTGATCCAAGTATTAAGGACCGATTATTAGTCACGGAAATCAGTAAAAAAAAAATCAGTCTCTAATACAATTAGTAACTAATAAATTAGTCCCAGATACTATGTATCCGAGACTGATAGATCAGTCCCTCATAATTTAGTCCCAAATGGTCATTTTTCTTGTAGTGGTGGTGAAGTTAGCAACATCAGTAGTGCGATCCATCTTCATACGCTCTTCCTCCTGCACGCACATAGCAATCAGCTCACTCATCGTCCATTTGTCCTTCTGAATGTTGTAATTGATCTTGAATGCTTCATAGGACGAAGGAAGCGAAGTGATGATGAAGTGAACAAGAAAACCATCACTGATCTCCATCTCTAGGCCTTTCAGCTTATTGGCTATGTCATGCATCATCATGATGTGTTCGCGAATGCCGCTCCTCCCATCATACTTAGTTGTCACCAGCTTGAGGATAAGAGTACTAGCGTGTGCTTTTGATGTTCCCTTGAATTGATCGTCCACAGAAGCCAAGTAGGTTTTAGCATCTTCAGAATCAGGAATAGCTCCTCTGATTGAGTTATGAATGGACTGCTTCATGAACATGAGAGACATGCGGTTACACCTAGTCCATTTATCATGAAGTAACTGCTCAGCAGCAGTACTTTGAGTAGTAAGGTCCGCTGGCTTATTCTCTCTTAGAGCATAATCAAAGTCCAGCAGTCCAAGGGTAAGCATGAGGGCATCCTTCCATGCAGCAAAGTTATCACCAGTCAAATGTGGAATCCCCTGATTGGGTGCTGATAGTGGAAATAAGATGAGCGAATTATGATACTAAGAAAGAAGGCTTAATGTGATCTAAGGGCATATTATACTAAGGCAGGCATAAGTAATGACCATTTTAATTATGAAGCTGTGATATTGTCTATTACTAACATCAAAATAATAGACTTAGTAAAATTCTATTTAAACGAAGACAAATCAGCTTTGGCCAGAAGTGTAATCATTTAAATATGTGTGCAAAGTAATCGTGACAAATCAGCTTTGGCTAGAAATGAAACAATCACTTTAGTTATGCACTTATCAAGCATGCTAAACATAAATGAGTTAAATCAGCTTTGGCCAGAATTAAAACATTTCACGTTTGTAATGCATACTTAACATAGCTTTTATAATACTTGAACAATAAATAGATGTATTAAATCAGCTTTGGCCAGAATTAATACATCAGAAGCTCATTCAAGTTAAGCTATTTTGGTTTTGTAAAAATTATCTGATTCTGATTAATTAATTAAGTATTAACAAAACCAAGTGTTTAATAGCAAACCACCTGTTAGCGCGGATCGAACTCTTGTGCGATCAGTAATGCCCAATAACTTGTGCGATCAGTAAGGCCCAATAATTTGTGCGATCAGTAAGACCCAATAATTTGTGCGATCAGTAAGGCCCAATAACTTGTGTGATCAGTAATGCCTTGTGCGATCCACAAATCTTGTGCGATCCACAAATCTTGTGCGATTATGCAGTCTTGTGCGATTTCCCTTGTGCGATCAGATCATATCTGATCTGATCTTGTGCGACTGAAGGGAACTTGTGCGATTATGATTTCGAATCCATGTTAAGGCTGTTTTCGAAAGTAGATGTTCATGCTCATACAGTTGCAAAATGACACTTGACCTATTTCCCTCATAGACAGACATGGAAATTAGAAAGTGTAATTTGAGGGATTTTGGGATAGTGTTTCCTATTTTATTTTTGATCTAAACTTATCAAAAGATTTCGAAAATAATAACTGAAAATCTATTAACAGTTTTCGAAATTTTAATAGATAAAATTAAGATCAAAATCATTAAAAACACCCACTAATCCAAATTATATTCCAAAATTTAGGGAATTTTCGAGTTTTACTTAGAACAAATGATGAACCCTAAAAAATAAAAAAACATAATTCTGGGTTCCGAAACCGGAATTTTCAGACTTTTATTAACAGATTTCGGATATTAGTTTTACCCATTATGATTTCGAATCAATATATTAACCAACTTCTTCCGAAAACAGTGATTTCGGCAACAAGGACTTGAAACAGCCGAGATTTTATAAGGCTTTAAAAATTTTTCTGTTTTCCAGATTATGATCCCAGAATGATGGATACGAAAAACAGAACTGATTTATCAACATATGCTCTGATACCACATGTTGATTAGTTCTGTTTAAACATAAGGGAAAACATGAATAACATACCAGTTACAACATTCAATGCAGTGGAGAATCCAGTCAGAGATCCAGCCATTGAGTGCGACATACTTGTCAGGATGATCCGGTTCCTCCTTAGGGTGTAAAGTTATGATGGTGATGAAACCGATACTAGGGTAGAATCGGTTGGGAGAGAGAGAGACGATTATGATGTTATGGGGTTGTAAGATTATCTAACTTGTGTAACCCTTTAACTCTCTAATAATCTCCTTATTTATACACCCAAGAGGAAACCTAATTAGTTAATAAGGGTAATATGGTCCATCAACAATTACCAACTAATTATTAATAGGTTATTAATATATTTTGATCTATATAATATAAATGATTATAAAGGCTACAAGATTAAATAATACATTAATAATATATTTAATCTCACATTCGCTTGTGTTTGTTCGATTATGTTCATTGGTGCTCTCTTATGTTTGTTAACTTATGTCCGTTTAAGTTTGTTTGTTTATGTTCGTTTGTCCGAGAACTGTTCGATTAGGTTTTAAATGAACGAACATAAACGAACATGAACATAACCATTTAACTCTCGAGAACTGTTCGATTATATGTTCGTGTTCGTGTTCGGTTGAAGTTAGATAAACGAACACGGACATGCCTCCATTCATGTTCGTTCAATTCGTTTACTAGCCGAGTTAAATACTTAAATATCATTAGATAACCTATAACTCTAGAAAAATAATCGAAATATATATAATAAAACAAATTACAAGGCTTTATGCATTTTAATATGCTTTTAAGCGACTTTCAACCTGTTTAAATACACATATAGAAAAATAGGTTTAAATTGCCGCCTCAAAATCCATGTTTTAACCAATCAAAGCATGTGAAATGCAATGTGCATATATCAACAATCACACACAGAGAACGAAATAGCGATATATAGAGAGAGGACCTTAGAGAGTGCAAAAAGTTGAGAGTGCATGCCACTTTGATCACGATTGAAATTTGGTCCAAGCCGTTCCAATAGATAAACGAAGCACCAGAGCACCAGAATGCTTCTGATTCATCTTTCAGGATATATAATATCGGGGAGAGGAGATCACTCATGCCCTTTGAGAAGTATATTATACCCATTAGCAAAAACATTTAGTAACTTACTTTATATAGGAACAAACATATCCAGAATACAAGTCAATGAGATCAGTAGAATGTACATCAACCAACTTTGGACCCTCAACTTTGGAATTTACCAACTTTAGCCCCTCAACTTCAATAATGACATGTTTAGCCCCTTAACTAAAACATCAAAAAACTTTAACTCTCGCGATTTGCTTATTCTTATCTACATTTCGAACCCGCTGCGGAGCGCGGGTGGTAACGCACTAGTTGAAATATAAAGAATACAATTACTTTTTTCCACATAACATAATGGCAGCAATTCCCGACATGACACGACACGACACAACACAACCCAGACACACAAAAAATGGGTTAGGGTTTGGACTAAATGGTTTTGTATAGTAAACCATGCTAGCCCATTTAATAAACGGGTTGAGTTCAGGTCGCCCTGACCCGCTCGTTTCCAACCAGTCATCCTGTCTAAAGAATACAACTTAGAAACTAACCAAAAACTTACAACAATAGATGTATCTGTTTTGATCTTATATTACAGACCTGCCATTGGTTTTTGATAGTCTCATATTCTGACTTCTTAGCTGACACAGCATACTCCCTCTCTGCATATGTAGAGTCATATGAATAATATCCCAACAAAAATGGCCAGACCTGAAAACATTTATCATCAAAGGGTTAGTTCCACACTTCCACTTCCACTAGCCAAAACGAGGAAATCATAAAAGACCCAGTAGTACCACAATACAAAATTACAAACCTCTTTACGCAAATTGTCCTCCACTCCCCCATAGAATACTCGCTTTCTCAAAGCATCAGGATCAACAATACGACCTTCGGAATCCAAAAAGATTGACCACTGTATAAAAAGGTCTTAACAGTCAAAGACATGCATGTACACCCAATCACCCGTTTTTGAAGGTGTGTATGTGCTTGCAGAAGAAGGAATTCAATAAAACAGAAATAGCAATAAATGCAAATACTATTCAGCAAACAAATATTTATACATCACAAATATTAATAGACGAACAAAGAAAATTGTTACCTTAATTTTTTTTTGTGAATATTCAATCATGATGGGTTATTTATCATTTCTTATAAAACGTACCAAAAAAGGTATGGCTTACCTCTTGATGTTCTAAAGGATGTTGTCGTGGTTGTCCCCATACCTTTGACAGTTTATCGAGCTGCCAAAAATGAAAGAGCAAAAAGGAGCAAGGTCAAAAGTGTTGTGTGGGCACTCATCATATATGGAATCACATAAAAAAACATAGATGCTATAAGTTGGTAAACTGATCAAATACTAAAATCACCAACTTGGCCACAAAAAAAAAAAAAAATAAAACATAAACATCTCTACCGTGGTTAATCATCATAAATGGATTACTGAACTGAAAGCTGCAGTGCATGTTCATACACACATTATGTGTAGGATAACACGATGCTGCGGCAGAAGTGTAGCATGCAAATTTCTCGATTTCAAACCATCAACTTTTGATTTCTAGATATCTTAACTAAAAAGACATTGAACAAGTTTTAAATTCTACTATATCTGGATCCTACATCTTGCATAATTTATCAAAATAGATATGATTAAAAAAATCAACTTTTAACCTTCATTGAAAGGAGTTACTGCTTATTAGCAAACAACGAAGTACCCTTGCACGTTCAAAATAAACTAACACTCTTCTTGTTGATTACAATTGTGGTGTGAAAAATCCAAAAAATGATTGTTTTAATATCATAACTAAAACAAAATCCCCTTAGACGGGTTCAACATGCCGTTAATGTTTATACTTGATAAAGTAATAACTTCGATTATACAACAATTTCTTCTGGTCCAGACTTGGGCCAACGGCGTAAACCTATAACCTCGCTAAACGCATCAAGTGATAAAAAAAAATTTGAATTGTTAAGGGCGCGATAATAAATATATAAAGTAACAATTTTTTCATTCCATCAATCAACAATACATGTACAGTAATCATTCCCTGGATTCAAATAATACTTCTAATTTAGTAATTTTCTTTAGTATATATTATATATAAAAAGCTATCCAATGTAATAAATATCTCTTGGGTTTTGCTAACAATGATCCTTGGGTTTTGCTAACAATAACCTTCTACTTTTCTTAAAAATATAGTTAAAACAAAAGGTTACCAAAAGTCTCAACCAAATCCACTATTCCACTCCAGCTCAATTACAGAATTCCTTCGAGTAAAATAAAAATTTAAGACAAATAAATAAAAGAAGTTAACATTTTATTGACTGAAAATGAATAACTTATCCAATTACCGGTTAAGGTCTACTGTAAGCAATACTTTATCAAGGTTTACTGTACCATAAAACCAAGTGTACAACATGCGTAATATACTCTTGATATTTTGTATATACTCTTAAATGGTATGGTTGGTGGGGTTTCTTACCGGCCATGCCACCCCCTTAACTTTCTGGGTTTTACACATTTAACCCTTTCAATTTCTTAAAGGTTTGTAAAATGTCGCTTTGACCCCCTCATGTTTCTAAAGTATCTTGTTTAACCCCTGTACATTTTTACTTCAAAAAATTAATTTCTTACGTTCTTATTTTTATGTACTTATCAGTATAAATTCGAACTCGTCTACGTTTTGACATAGATTTTATTCAAAAACGAGCCAGGTCAAATATATTACGTTTCCGTGTTTATTTTTATGTACATTTTGAGGTTGTCTGCGTTTCAACGTAAATTTTGTTTGGAAACGAGTCCAGTAAAATATAACAGGTCTTCATTCGACGATATAAACGTGAGTTACTCTATGTTTCATCGTAAATTTAGTTCGTTTCGTCAGGCCAATTGTAGTCCATACTTTATCACGACGCAGACGGCCCCGCAGCGATGCGCGACTATTAAAGAATTATTAATTTATGAAGACAAGACCTAGGAGTAGTAAAGTTTATCAAAGGAGAGGATGGACATGTTTTAGTCAAGGCACAAGACATTAAGTTGAGATGGCAAACCTACTTCCATAATCTTTTCAACCACGGCAGGGCATACCAACATGATAGCAGCAATCCCAGGATTCAAAGACGACAACAGAATAATTGCTACAGCGGGATGATCACACATGGCGAGGTGAGGATGGCACTTAGAAAGATGGGAAGAGGCAAGGCAGTGGGTTTGGACAACATACCGATTGAGGTGTGGAAGTGTTTGGGGGAAGAAGGAGTCCGATGGTTAACACTTTTGTTCAATTGTATTTTTAAGACTGGAAAAATGCCAGATCAGTGGAGGAGTAGCGTCGTGGTGCCTTTATACAAGAATAAAGGTGACACTCAATGTTGTGGGAATTACAGAGGAATCAAACTGCTAAGTCACACTATGAAACTCTGGGAGAGGGTAATTGAAACTAGAATTAGAAGAGAAACTCAGGTTTCAGCAAACCAATTTGGTTTCATGAAAGGGAGGTCAACTACAGAAGCGATACATATTCTAAGGAGGCTGATGGAAAAATATAGAGCGAAGAAGAAAGATTTACATATGGTGTTTATCGACCTGGAAAAGGCATATGACACTGTCCCACGGCAACTGATTTGGGATAGTTTGGAGGGTCGAAGGCTACCGGGGAAGTATATAGACTTAATTAAGGATACGTACGATAGAACGGAAACTAGTGTCTGCACGCCCTTAGGAGATACAAACTTCTTTCCTGTGGAGGTAGGGCTCCATCAGGGGTCTGCGTTGAGCCCTTTTCTTTTTGCGGTCGTCTTGGATGAGTTGTCCAAGTTGATTCAGGAGACAGTTCCGTGGTGCATGCTTTTTGCAGACGATATTGTGTTGATTGCAGAGACTAAACAGCGCCTGAACGCGAGGGTAGATGAGTGGCGAGTAGCTTTAGAGGGCAAGGGCCTAAGGATTAGTCGATCTAAGACGGAGTATCTACACTGTGATTTCAGTGGTGTGGCCGTTGACGATGACACCCAAATCACCATTGAGGGTCAATTGGTCCCGCAGGTAACTAGATTTAAGTATCTGGGGTCGTTTGTACAGAGAGATGGTGACATAGATAGTGATGTAACCCATCGCATACAGGCTGGCTGGTGTAGATGGGGGGCAGCCAGTGGGGTATTGTGCGATAGGAGGTTCCCAACTAAGCTAAAGGGGAAATTTTACAGAGTAGCAGTTAGGCCAGCTATGCTATATGGAACAGACTGTTGGGCTATCAAGAAGACACAAGCGCGTAAGATGGAGGTAGCAGAAATGAGGATGCTGAGGTGGATGTGTGGACACACGAGGCTAGATCATATAAGAAACGAGGTTTTTAGGGAAAGATTAGGAGTGGCTTGTATATCGGAGAAGATCAAGGAGGCGAGATTGAGATGGTTTGGGCATGTGAAGCGGAGAGAAACAACGGCACCAGTTAGAGCAGTGGAAACTCTTACTGTGGAGGGGAGGAGAGGAAGAGGCAGACCCAAACTGACATGGGATGAGCAGATTAGGCATGATTTACTAGAGTTGCATCTTTATGAGGACATGGTCCAAGATAGGACTTCGTGGAGGCGTAGGATTAGGGTTAACGACTTCTAGAGGATATTGCATTAAGGTTTTAGGTGTATTTCAGGGACGTATGTTTTTCTTATTCTTTAAGGGACTTTTCCAGTGATTGCCTTCTTGTGTTTACGCCCAAATGATGTTGTATGCTATTATCCATGATTTACATTGTATTGTGCTGGTAAGGATGACTTCTTATTTCTATATTTTTTGACTTGGGGTGTTGGCATGATGTTCGTTTTCGAGCCGAGGGTTTCTCTGGAAGCAGCCTCTCTATCCCTATGGATAGAGGCAAGGTCTGTCTACATCCCACCCTCCCCAGACCCTATAAGTAGCTTTGCTATTTGTGGGATTTTACTGGGTATGATTGATTAATATATTTTTTCATGACCATAGTTGTTAATGGCGAATAGTGACTGTTAGGGGTCATTTTCTTAACATACGTATCCTGACCAATATCCTGCCTTTGTTTGTTTATTTGTGATCAGGATGCTGGAAGAGGATATTGCTAACATCTTGGGCGATATCCTGAGGCTTATTGAATTAACCACGTGCAAGTTAAGGGTTGAGGCTTGCTAACGGTCAAGAGGACTTCTTCTCCTCAAGACTCGGACGAATTTGTTGAGAAAGAGACGTTGAGCCCGAAAGACCAGGTCTACAACGTTCCAAGAGGGAATATTCGGTGGATCCCGCAAGTTTAGGGTAGTTAGTTATTTTATCTTTACTATAAATAGATGAGGTCGGATCAGCTTAGAACACAACAATTCACACTTACACTCTCGAACACTTTCACTCTCTAGCTAATTGCAAACACCACACTTGTATTTCATTTTCATTGTAACACTTAGTCGATCCGTACCACATCCCGCACTGTATCCTGATTTTTGAAGCAATTGAAGAACAAGGCAGCTGCGATTGTCAGCTCCCGAGGTTTTATGCCGGCGATCTAGATTGATCAAGGGCTTTCCTCGTACATCTCGTGTCATTTACTTTATTTTCGCTCATTGTTTGATCATAGATATAGCTCAATATCCTGAGCCGTATCCTGAGTACTGTTTTTCCAAATAACTTAACAAGTATATTTTCAACACACTTTCTAGCACACTACCTCACTAAACTAATTTGATCACTTAATTACTTCGGTAATTTTTGACCAAAACAATTTGGCGCCCACCGTGGGGCAAGTGGTGCTCTTTTTACTAAAACTTTTTGTCAAATCGCTAATCGGTTTTCTATTTTCAAAACTTTTTGCCACATTATCTATAATGGCCTCAAGATTAAACATGAGTTCCTCTACTGTGTCTGCTATGACTTCTGCTACTACCGGTTCGGTGCTTCCACCACCTCCTCCAAGGATGCCAGCCTCTACACAATCTCAAGATGTTATCCCAACTCGGAGTGTCCAGGGATCTGCTCCCGTTTTAGCTTCTAATGATGAAATTTTAACCTTATTTGGAAGTGTGCAGGAACAAATGAGGCAGCAACAGGAAACAAACCAAATGCTTTTGAGGGAAATACAACTCCTGAAGGCTGGCTCGAGCAGATCTGCGGAGGACAATGTCACTCCGTTACACCCCAGAGCGTTGAACTTTAGTTCAGCTGTATATACCGAGGATAATAGGGGGAATATCGTGCCCAGTCTTCCTCAGAATCATACTCCTGAAATACCCTCCTTGGTTAGGATGTCAACCATAAGGAGCTCAGGATATGCTTCAGGATATGGGCAGAATCCTCCAACTGGTAACGTGTCTAATAATAATAATACTCATGCTGCTAACAGTGGTGGATCTTTGCAGGATACAGGTGTGACATCAGCACTTACCAGGGAACTTCAGAAGTTAAAGGACATGATATCTAGTGTACCTGGGGTGGTCCAACCGATCCCGGAAGTGTCTCAAGACAGCCACAAGATATCTCGTTTCGCGTATCCTATCTGTGATGCTGAGATCCCAAAGAGATTCCAAACCCCCAACATGAAGCTTTATGATGGGACTACGGATCCTGAGGAGCATATTGCCCAGTATAGGGAAAGAATGGAGATTAATCCTATCCCTCCGGAGCTCAAGGAAGCATGCTTGTGCAAGGGATTTGGTTCTACTCTAACAGGATCAGCCTTAAAATGGTTGTTAAACGTTCCTCCTCACTCAATTACTTCATTTGCTCATTTGGTTAATTTATTTAACAGTCAATTTTCTTGTAGTCGGAGTTTTGAGAAACTAACCAGTGATCTTTACAGGATAACTCAAGGGCCTCAGGAATCCTTGAGGGATTACGTGAACAAATTTAGTCGAGAATCCTTGGATATCCCACATCTTGATGTTGCAACAGCTGTGCAAGCTTTTAAGATGGGATTACAAAAGGATTCTCAGTTTTATCAGGATCTTGTAATGAATCCCTGCAGGAATCTCGATGAAGCTCGTAACAGGGCTTTGAGATATATCCGTCTGGAAGATGACAAGAAGATGCAAGAAAGGATGAACTCATCCAACACTTATGAATCGACTAATAGGAAGTCAGAATCCTCATTTAAGTCATATCGGCCTAAGCCATATGGTAGAAATGAAAACAAGAGAGTGAATGCTGTCGAAGATGAGGATCCTGAAGAGTATCCTGAGTTGTCTGAATATTGCTTTTCTGTTAATATTCCTGAATTGATGTATGCTATGCAGGGTCTAGGAGACAAGGCTAGATGGCCTCGAAAGAATCAACAAAAGGCTGACTGGAAAGATAAGTCAAAATGGTGTGCTTTCCACGAAGATTTCGGACATATGACTGAGGATTGCATTGCTTTAAGGAAAGAAATAAGCTATCTTCTAAGCAAGGGATATCTGAAAGATCTCTTAGGAAAAAAGAAGAATAAGGGTCAGGATAGTGACAAGGATCCTGAATGAGCAGCATCACCTCCCTCGGATGCCAAGATAATCAACTTCATTTCGGGAGGATCCGACATTTGTGGGACCTCGTATTCGGCAGCAAAGAGACATGCAAAGGAAGCTAAGGCCGAAAGGGGAGACAGACCTGTCAGGATGACTACCCTCACGACTGACAAAGTGATCACTTTTGATGCAGATGACAGGGATACTGTCCAGGATCCTCACCATGATGCTCTGGTAATAACGTTATATGTGGCTAACCATTTTGTATGCAGGATATTGGTTGATAATGGCAGCTCCGTCAACATAATCCAACTAGAAACTCTGAAGAGAATGAATGTATCTCCAATGGATATCACTTCAAAGTCTACCGTGCTTGTTGGATTCAGTGGAGAGGCTAGAAACACAGTGGGAGAGATAAAGTTGCCAGTATACGTTGAAGGAGTCAATTCGATACAACGTTTCTGTGTGATGGATTCTCTATCCTGCTATAACATCATATTGGGAAGACTGTGGATTCACGATATGAAGGCCGTGCCATCAACATATCACCAATGCATCAAGATACCTACCCCTTGGGGAGTGGTCAAAGTTGATAGTGATCAGCAGGAGGCGAAAGAGTGCTACTCATCCTCGATGAAATCCTCAGCCAAACCTAATGCAGCATAGCAATTAAAGACGCGGGCCCAGGATATTGTGGAGGGTCCGGAGCAGGATGTGAAGAAAGTTATCCTGGACCAGGATAACCCCGATATTTCGGTGCTCGTAGGGACCAATATCCCTCAGGATATTGAAGAGCAGTTAATTAACTTTTTAAAATGCAGGATGTCAACGTTTGCATGGAAGCATGAGGATATGACAGGCATATCCAAAGATATTATCACTCACAAGCTTGGAATTGATAAGTCATTCAATCCTGTGCAACAAAAAAGAAGGAAGTTTGCTCCTGAGCGGAACACGATTATCCAGGAGGAAGTTGAAAGATTATTAAAGTCAAGAATGATCAGAGAGGTTAAGTTCCCAAGGTGGCTAGCAAACGTGGTTGTGGTGCAGAAGAAGAATGGGAAATGGAGAGTTTGTGTAGACTACACAGACTTGAACAAAGCTTGTCCTAAAGACCCATTTCCTCTTCCCCATATTGATGCAATGGTAGATGCCACTGCCGGGCATGAAATGCTGACCTTCATGGACGCATCCTCAGGATTTCAACAGATCCAAATGGAACCTTCTGACCAGGAGGATACCGCCTTCATGACACCAACAGGTATTTATTGTTATACAGCTATGCCTTTTGGTTTGAAAAATGCAGGTGCAACATACCAAAGATTGGTGAACATGATGTTCAAAGACAAACTGGGGGACACCATGGAGGTATATATCGATGACATGGTAGTGAAATCTAAAAAGTCTGAGGATCACCTCCAGGATATCAAGGGAGCATTTGATATCCTGGATCACTACAACATGAAGCTAAATCCTGCTAAATGCCATTTCGGAGTGGGGGCAGGGAAGTTTCTTGGATATATGGTGACAAAAAGGGGGATAGAAGCAAGCCCAGAGCAGATCAAAGATATCCTAGACATAAAATCACCCTCGAATATGAAGGACGTACAAAGATTAACAGGCCGGGTAGCAGCTCTAAACAGATTTATCTCAAGATCCTCAGAAAAATGCAAAGACTTCTATGATATCCTAAAGAAGAACAAAAGATTTGAATGAGGGGAAAAGCATGAAGCAGCCCTGCAGGATTTGAAACGGTATCTTTCAACCGCACCTCTATTGATGAAGCCCGAAAATGGTGAACCACTATCCCTGTACCTTGCTGTGTCAGGGAATGCTGTAAGTGCCGTTCTTATAAAAGACCATGAAGGTCAGCAGTATCCTGTTTATTATGTTAGTAAAAGTTTGTTAGATGCTGAAACTAGGTATTCTCATTTAGAAAAATTGATATTAGCTCTAGTCATGGCATCAACGAAACTTAGGCATTATTTCGAGACACATAGGATACATGTTAAAACAAATTATCCTGTCAAAAATGTACTTAGGAAACCAGAGATGTCAGGCAGGATGGCCAAGTGGTCAGTAAAGTTGAGTGCTTATGATTTAGTATATGAACCTAAAAGTACCATAAAATCTCAGGCTTTAGCTGACTTTGTGGCTGACTTTAGTAGTGACATTCAGGATGAGGTAGATCTAGAAGTTCAACAGCTAGGAGAATCCTCAGGATCCTGGACATTATATACTGACGGTGCATCTAATGTAAGAGGAATAGGATTAGGAATACTACTAAAATCGCCACAGGGGGACATATTACCCCAGGCTATTAGGTGTGAATTTCCTGCTACTAATAATGAAGCAGAGTATGAGGCTTTAATTGCAGGATTAGAGTTGGCTAAGAGCATGAGTATCAAAAATTTGCAAGTGTATGTTGACTCTTTGTTAATTACTAACCATTTTAATGGATCCTATGCAGTTAAGGGTGAGAAATTAATCGAATATCTCGATATTCTCAAAAAATTAGCAGGATATTTCGATGTTTTTATACTTGAACAGGTACCAAGGGAGGATAATGCTGAAGCGGATGCCCTAGCAAATTTGGGATCATCGATCAGGATACCTGAAGGGACGCAAATACCAATATTACATGTCTTATATCCTGCAACGAATCCTCAGGATAACGAAGTAGCTAGTATACAGAATCCTGGAGCAGAACATCCTGAGGAGGATCCTAAATCCTGGACGGCTCCAATCATGAGATATCTCAATGAAGGACACATCCCTGGAAATGAAAATCCTAAGGCATTTAGGATGAAGGTATCACGATTCACTATTATAAATAATATTTTATACAAAAAATCTCTTGCAGGACCGTATTTGAGATGCTTGGAGGATCCTGAAGCCAAAGAAGTACTTCAGGATATACATGAAGGGGATTGTGGTAACCATGCTGGGGGCAGATCGTTATTCTCAAAAGTATTAAGGATAGGATATTATTGGCCAACAATGAGGAAGGATGCAGCAGAACATGCTCGAAGATGTGACGCATGTCAAAGACATAGTAACATACTGCATCAACCGGCTGAACCATTATATCCTATTGTTTCCCCTTGGCCATTTATGAAGTGGGGTATGGATATAGTGGGAAAGCTACCAAAAGCTCCGGGAGGAAAATTCTTTATGCTAGCAATGACGGATTATTTCTCTAAATGGGTTGAAGCAGAAGCATTCGTTCAAGTAAGAGACCAAGAAGTAGTATCCTTCATCAAGAGAAATATCCTGACCAGATTCGGAGTACCAGCCGAGATAATTTGCGACAATGGTTCTCAGTTCATAAGTAAGAGGACTACAGACTTTTGCAAGAGTTGGGGAATCAAAATGATTACGTCTACTCCGGTACATCCTCAAGCAAATGGATAAGCAGAATCCTCAAACAAAATAATTGTCAATAACTTAAAGAAAAGGCTTGGAGCCAAAAAAAGAAGATGGGCAGAAGAATTACCCTTTGTTTTATGGGCTGATAGGACAACGGTAAAGAATGCAACAGGCCAAACCCCATTTTCGTTGGTGTTTGGAGTAGAAGCAGTGATTCCAACGGAGATGACAATACCTACTGCAAGATCTATCTTAAGTGATCCTGAGCAGAATCCCGAAGCCTTGAGTCAGGATTTAGACACTATAGATGAAAAGAGAGATGCGGCAAGGCTAAGGATGGCAGCATATCAACAGAGAATATCCAGGGCATATAACAAGAATATTAGAACCAGAAGATTTAAGATTGGAGATTGGGTGTTAAGAAAGGCTTTTCAGAATACTACTAATCCTGCCGATGGCAAGTTAGCCCCAAAATGGGAAGGACCATATGAAGTTGAATCCGAAGCAGGGAAAGGAGCATATAGACTCAAGAACATGGAGGGGGATATGCTACCGAGATCTTGGAATGCTATACACCTTAAGCTCTATTTCAAGTGAGTTAGAATTTAATTTCTAACTCAGGATGGTATGAATTCTACTTCTTTTAAATATGTTTGGTTTAATTTGTTCTTTGTAACCCAATACTGACTTAATCATCAGAGGGGTGTTAGCTAAGCTAACACCCACCTTAGTTTACAATTGTTTTGCAAGATATGTTTCAGGATATAGCTCCAGGATATGTGCTCAGGATAACTCGAAAGACTAGAGGATTGGCCCCCTCTCTCACGTTTAAGGGATACTGATCCCTTCACAGGTTTAAAGGTATTCACCTTTCTTCCGAATTGGGTTTAAACACCCCGCCTGGAGCGCAAGTTATTCAGGGATAGTTCAAGGTGGCGGGACCAGTCCATGTAAAAGTGGCTGACAATTTCGTCACTATTGGCTATATCCTGAATCCTAACGGTATATGAGGATTGATCACCCTCTCTCACGAAAGGGTATTTTCATACTCTCTAAGGTTTAAAGGTTTTCACCTTTCTAAGTCTTGGAGTTTATACACTCTCGCCTGTAGCGCATGAAAAATTGGGATTTTCCCCAGGATACAAAGGATTTATCTCCAGTACATACTTGGGTTATATCCTCAGGACGTGAAAAATTGCTTATGCCATGGAAACTGACATTAAGTAGATTTCTAAGATACTTGAAGACATTGTACACAGGGGACATCCCTGCCAAGATGGTGGTGTAAAGTTGAAAGAATGAAGTTTGCGACTAATGCACTAAGTACCTTGCACTGGGGACATCTTCATTGGAAGAGTTGCAAAGGGATTGAAGTTCGGTAATAGGTTTATATCCTATGTCTGGTATGATCTTTCCTTTGTAAGCCTCATTTAAGTTTTTAGTAACATTATGTTAAGTATCCTGACATATATCCTCAAAGTCCTTTTAAGGATATTTGATTAGGATGTTTGAAACTAGTATTAGCTTGGAACTTTGATCATCATCAAAACTTGGTTTTGAAGAGATAAACTATTTTTTACTTTCTAAAGAAATTTTTATAAAGTTAAAGGAACGTCTGGAAGATCTATTTAATAAAAGGCTTCTGCAGTATGTTTCTGAGCATACTGGTCAGGATATTTTGTAAAATAACAGTATGAAATTTTTACAAAGCCAAGACTTACACTAAACAATGCAAGGTAACAGAAAATAAGTCAAAAGATAGTTATATTATTAACAAGTCAAAAGTTGTGCTTTTGGTTTCACCTTAAACTAAGGCCCATCCGCCAAAAGCACAATTAGTTTTTACCATATTTGTGTAACGGTTGCAGGATCTGTCTCAAAACAGGACCCGTCCACCTACAACCGTTACTATGTTCAAAACAAGTTATACTAGTCGATGACCAAGGGCTTCATCCTAAAACCTAGGACCCATCCACCTTTGGTCATCACATTGTTCTAGTGCAGGAAATGTAAATTGTTCATAAAGACATAAAATTGTTCGAATGAAAATAAGTTCTAAGGGGTAGTGCCTTCTTGCTCCATAGCGGTTTCAGCAACATCCATTTTGGGATCCGCCTCAGCATCCTTGTTAGCATCGATTGCCTTTTCAGCTGCTTTAGAAGGTTCATCGACAGTTGATTTGGAAGAGGTACCGCCAAGATTCTTCAGCTTGGTCTCCCAAGCACCAACGTCCCAAGAAGGGCATTCGAAGCCTAATGTTTTGGCTTCATGAGCCATCTTCAACCTAGCCTGGAGAAGAGAAATGACGACGGAACTTTTGAGGCTTTCTCGGTAACTGACCATATCCCGTTCGTACTACACATGGGCAGCTTCCAGATCGGCCTGGGCTTGAAGAGTAGCTTTGTTGAGAGCAACTTGGTGTTCCTGGGTCATAGCTTTGTATTTCTCCTCGTAATGACGAGACTTGGCGGTCGCGATCATACCTTGGTCAGAGATTGTGATTTCTGCTTCCTTTAGCTTAGATTCAAGTGTTTTGTTAAGCTTGCAGGATTCTTGATATAAGTGAACCAAACGCTCAAGACCCTACAAAGGTAAGAGGACAGGGATTAATATTATTAAGTCTTTGAAAATAGTCTAAATTGCAGGATATGATATAAAGATACTAACCTGGTTGAGAAAAGAAGTCATAAAACCACTGGCTTCAATGAATCCATGCTTTTCATAAGGAAAGGTGTCAGAAATGACAGGGGAATCGGGTTCTTTCCTTTTGCGAGAACTTGAGCTCCGAGGTTTGGTAGCCGGTGAAGGTTTAGGAATGATGATGGCTTTAGAGCTGCTGGGTTTGGATGTAGCAGTGGTCTTAGAGCCAGGTTCTTTCTTGACTTGGATCTGGTCAGAATAGCTATCCAGTTCGTCAAGATCAAAGACTTCAGGGATCTTAGCTGGTGCTGCGTAAAGGGAAAAGTTTTACTCTTTATCATTATATTGTTTTGACTAATTATTTTGAAAGGAATTCTTACCAGACATCTCGGATGATGAGTACTGACTTGAACTCGGAACGTGTGTGGTAAAAGTCCTGTCTATTGTAGGTAACCGGTAAACGGTATTGATTCTCTCTTCTGACTCAGCGGTAGGAGGAGAAACTTCCTTAAAGTTCACTGCATAAAGGTAAAAAAGAAGAATATTAATAGGGGATAACAATTAAATCGTCTATAAGGATATTTATGATCCTACCGGTGGTTAACCACTCCACCGGAAGGTTGGCACCCTCAGCAATGGAATCTCGTTTGACAAAGAAGAATTTGCGTTGCCATCCGTCTTCGTTTTTGGTGGCTTTGAGAATCAGGGGTTTGCTGGAGGTTGAAAAAAGCAAGAACCGGCTAGAGCCGTGGGATCAGAGGCGATAAGCAATAGGTAGATCCTCGATGCAGAGGTCAGAACAATGGAGGTTTTTGATTTGGTTGAGTACAATTAGTACTCTCCAAACCATGGGCATGGTTTGAGCAAAAGAGATGCCAGTAATACGAAAGAATTGCATCATGAATTCAGGAAAAGGGTATCGAAGACCTAGTGAAAAAGGATATGCTGGAAAACAGATCCATTCGGTAGAAGAAACATCCGATCGGATTGACCGATCAAATGGCCTAAAGACTGTGCTGTCAGGGAAAGCGCCGGAGGCTCTTAAAGCTGCAATATCTGCGTTGTCAAAAGCGCAGATCTCCTTCTCGGGATTTTTGAGAAGATTCTGCTGGGTGAAGGTCTCGGCGGCCATTGCTAGAAAGATGAAGTAAATTGACAGGAAGAAAGTCAAAAATGGAGAATTACCTGAAGGGTCTGTTGAAGATATTTGCTTTTCAAACAAGAAAAGAGAAGATATAGGGGCATCGTGGATCTCCATGGAGTAAAAAACGCGTTGGAAGTTATGATGTGATCTTGACCGTCGCTTCATTTTAAATGTCTTGAGTTATGAGATAAGATTTTTGAAATATATCCGTTGGATTGGTATCCCAACCGATATATTTGGGGACAATTGTTAGGGGTCATTTTCTTAACATACGTATCCTGACCAATATCCTGCCTTTGTTTGTTTATTTGTGATCAGGATGCTGGAAGAGGATATTGCTAACATCTTGGGCGATATCCTGAGGCTTATTGAATTAACCACGTGCAAGTTAAGGGTTGAGGCTTGCTAACGGTCAAGAGGACTTCTTCTCCTCAAGACTCGGACGAATTTGTTGAGAAAGAGACGTTGAGCCCGAAAGACCAGGTCTACAACGTTCCAAGAGGGAATATTCGGTGGATCCCGCAAGTTTAGGGTAGTTAGTTATTTTATCTTTACTATAAATAGATGAGGTCGGATCAGCTTAGAACACAACAATTCACACTTACACTCTCGAACACTTTCACTCTCTAGCTAATTGCAAACACCACACTTGTATTTCATTTTCATTGTAACACTTAGTCGATCCGTACCACATCCCGCACTGTATCCTGATTTTTGAAGCAATTGAAGAACAAGGCAGCTGCGATTGTCAGCTCCCGAGGTTTTATGCCGGCGATCTAGATTGATCAAGGGCTTTCCTCGTACATCTCGTGTCATTTACTTTATTTTCGCTCATTGTTTGATCATAGATATAGCTCAATATCCTGAGCCGTATCCTGAGTACTGTTTTTCCAAATAACTTAACAAGTATATTTTCAACACACTTTCTAGCACACTACCTCACTAAACTAATTTGATCACTTAATTACTTCGGTAATTTTTGACCAAAACAGTGACAACTAGCGATAAGGTAGGTACCTATATGCTACATAGCGAACAACGATAATTAGCAGGTGCCATTTTATAAATAGCAATGCACTAGAAAATTTTTTTTATATGTATATTATATCAAAATACCATGGTATATACGCTATTTTACATGTATAGTTAACAAAAACCTAAAATCCAGCTATTTTATAGCTATATTTAATCGCTATTTATATTTATAAAAATAAAAAGTAACTGAAATCCAGCTATTTATGGCTACAAACCTTGTAGCAACCTTCGACCTATACACTACGCTATTCGCTATAGCGACCATAGTGACCGCTATTGACAATGTGATTATGACAAAAAACTAAAATTCCTAATTTCATCGTTTTGAAAAAGACTTTACCTCCAGAGGGTCAGAAGGTACAGGAACTTTCTTGGGAGCAATTTCCACATCATTTGCAGATGTTTCCCAATTCGTCCTCCGTTTCTCATTAGGCCCATGAGCATCAAGGCTCTCGCGAAAAAGCTGTGAGGTTGTCTCTCGAGCAAACCTTGTCACAAGAGAGAATTTCTCCAAAACTTGAATTGAAATATCTCGTGCAGGATCTTGACTTTTTGCCTCTGTTTATTGTTTTGTTGAATGCTATCCGAACTATCGTCTTCTGAAGTATGTTTATTGTCCGAATTTCCCTCAGAGGGAGAATCTGGAAATGAAGATGAAGGTGTTCTGTTTGCAAGAGATCTTGGAAGCTCCAGTGAAGACAAAGTTCTCTGATAACACGTTTACCCAATGTATGTAAGCAAAGTTAATAACCACTGTTGACTGAATGATTTAAGAACATAAAAAACCGAAATAAGTTATAACTCAACCCCTATCTATAGTTGTAAATGTTCCTTAGTGATCAACGAAGTACAAGCTTGCAGTTTGGTTTAAACATTAGTTAATCCATCCAAATCAAATATCGGTCAAAGGCCGCTATTTGAGATGTAGGTTATCACGGTGGGATATCGGTAATTTCAATATCATGCAAAATTTATATATACATATTAGAAACGTAAAACATATATAATAAGAGTAATTTAAAAGTTAGAACTCAAAAGTGTCAATATTTGACACATAATCTAATCGTAAGCCATGAAATCTTACTCCGAGTCCACACTCCACATCAACCAAGGCATCCAAAAGAACGGTCACTATCAGTCAAATATCAGTCAATATCGGTCAAAAATATCGGAAGCGATATTCTGGACTGATGTTTGACATCGATATTTTGTAGAGGGCCAATATCCCACTGATATCCCAACGATATTAACTGCATAGATCAAGACTAAAATAGTAGCCACAATTAAACTGTACCTGAAGAGGATCTTGGAAGTTATTTACAAGAAACACATTAGCATTTTCTGAAGACCTGTGACAACAGACGTCTAATTAGAAGCAATTTGATAGGTGAAATAATCTGCACTTATGTTTTTATTTCCTAAACATTGGTGATAATATTTTAAAGCATAGACTGACTTGAAAGAGCAAGTAACAAAGGTTAAAACAAATCTATGAAAAATAACAGACATCATTTTCTCCTAAAAGGGTCCAAGGGTTATTGTGATGATGTTCATGAAAAGTAATTGACGACGGGCCAGTGGGTAGGCCCACTTTACCCGCTTTGGACTATTTTTAGGAAGCCCAATTATATAAAAGCCCATCAGAAAGAGTCACCTTGCCCATTAAGTTTTCTCCTCTTTTATGAGCGGGAAAACAGCTAGCAGAAGGACAGGCTTCATTTAATGATCGATAAGAATGGGATCTTGCCTGAGAACACTGTACTTCTCCGGCTGAAGCATTAATTGGGGAAGACATCTCGCCGCTGGGGGTCAGACACGTGTCTGCACCTCCCGAGAACCCATAGAAGCCGTTGGATCATATGAGGGAAATATCTAGTAAGATAAGGACCAGCTGTTATATAAGAGCGAAGCAAAAGGAACAAAGGCAGGTATCATCTCCGGCATTCCCTCATTTACTACACTCTCATTTACTCTCCTCTCATTAACTTCCGACCAACATTCCCTCACATTTACTACACATGCATATTAGTAAGATTCACACCAAAGAGGAAACCTTCCGGTGATCATACTTATCGGAAGAAGCTCCTCTCATTTTCCGGCAAGCTTACTTACTCTCACGCCGGAGCTTGGTCACGGATCCCCCTCCCGGGGTCCTCCGTGGCGAGGCTAACGGTTTGTTCTTTTGTAGCAACGAAGATAAAGGCTCTTGACATCAGCGAAGATCCATCAAACGTCATCCGTGGTTTGGGTATTCGACATTGGCGCCATCCGTGGGACCTTGGTCTGCCTAGTGTTCCCACATCAAAACTTGACGACTAGAGAGCGGTTTATCCTTCCAGGAACGACATGACAACACCACACAACTCACATGTCACTCAAACGGCACAAAATGATTTGGATAAGGTCACTATAGAGGACATCACCCATGAAGAAGGTAACGAGAACCAGGTGGAAAACCCAGAAAAAGCAGAGCATATCACTCCTGACTTTGTGGCCATGCATAGGGAGAAGTTAACAAAGTACCTTGAAGATCTAAAGAGACAGGAAAAGCTCGACAGCCTCAGGGCTAGACTTTCTTTCGACACACCCTCCAGCCAAGAAGGAACGAATCTTCAGAACAAGAGCAGCAATAGTGACCAGCTGGAAACGTTCATGACTGCCCTGAGGCAAATGTCCCCAGAAGAAAGGGAGGATCTTATTACAGGACAGAAGCCCAAGGAGAAGGGAAAGGAGAGAGACAACCTTGGTGACAGTGGCTTAGATCAGCCGTATCTACCACGAGACTTAGCCGAGGTCTCAAAGTTCACACGAAGAATCGCAGAAGCACCTATGCCCCCCAAGACAAAGTTACCCCCAGGCTTTGACCGTTACGACGGGACAAGAGACCCCGAGGATCACCTGCATGCCTTCCGGGGAGCAGGACAGCTGGGACGATGGCCCATGCCGGTATGGTGCCACATGTTTGTGCAAACCCTGACGGAGGGAGCTCGGCTTTGGTTCGACAGCCTTCCCCCGGGGAGCATAGATAGCTATGAAGAGCTAAGCGAGAAGTTCCTCAGGAACTTTGGCCAACAGAGAAAGGTGGTTAAAAATCCAAATGAGATCCTTCATATCAGACAAAGGGATAGCGAACGAATAGATCAATACATGGAAAGGTTTGTCAAGGAGAGCATGAACATCAAAGATGTCCCGGAGGTCATGAAGATTAGCAGTTTCATAAACGGGCTAAAACATGCCCAGTTGTGTGAGAAACTGGGGGAGGAGTTCCCCCACTCATTTGATAGCCTTATGGACAGGGTCAGGGCCTTTGTCAGAGGGAAGGATACGGTCAGCAAAGCCAAGGAAACACACGTCGCCCCCCGGAGGATCGCCCCAGTCACAAAGCCTCCTAACAAAGGTACACCCTACTCTCGAAAACCTGCTTTTGATAGAATGATGCATGACAGAATGAGACCCTCGTACTCCCCATACAAACCCCGAGGGAGAGGTCCCCCTTTGTACTCTGATAATTTCACCCCCCTCATCAAGACACCAAGTGAGATACTGGCCACTGAAAGGATAAAGAGCTCCTTCCCGAGACCACCACCCATAAAGCCTGGGCCGAAAGCACAACCAAATGAATATTGTGAATTCCACAAAGGCTTCGGGCATAGGACCGATGACTGCATGTATTTAAAAAGAGAAATAGAGGCTGCGGTAAAGACGGGAATGCTGGCCCACTTGGTCAAGGAAATTAAGGAAGGGGGAGGGGACCGTAAGGGAAGAGATGCAAGGGAGCCTGGGAGGGCAGATGTTGATATGATTTGAAGGAGGAATGACCTCGATACCACCCGTAGTGTAAAAGCCAGGATCCTGGGCTCCCCGAACTGCATGAAAGCTCCCATCCTCATGCCATACCTGGAAGAAAGTGAAGTGCAACGACTCCCCCTGAACATCTCAGCCATAATAGCAGGGCATAAGGTGTCTCGAATACATGTGGACGGGGGGTCAGGCGTCGAGGTAATATACGAGCATTGTTTCCTTAGATTCGACAGAGACGTAAGAGACAGATTGGAAGAAGACTCCATCCCCTTAGTAGGGTTCAACAACAGTATATCACATCCCTTGGGAAAAATCAGGCTCCCGTTCACGGTCGGGGTGGGGGATCGAGTCCGAACGATAAATCTGACCTTCACAGTAGTCAGGGCACCCTCAAAGTACAATGCCATCCTAGGAAGGCCCGGAATTGGAGACCTGCAGGCACAGGCGTCCACCCCCCATGGGGCTTTAGTATTCCAAACACCAAAGGGCCTAGCATGGGTTAAATCTGCTTATGAAGTAATCTCATCCGTGTCCAAAGGTGAAACGCCAGAAAAGCCCCAGGGGAAGGGGGTGGAAGAACGGGTCCTCTGCGACAGGTTTCCAGAACAAACAGTCAAGGTGGGGAGCCACTTAAGTGACAAATGCAAGAGTGCGCTGAAGGAGTTGCTCCTTCATAACATAGATGTGTTTGCATTTCAACATGGGGACATGACAGGAATCCCCAGGAGTCTAACCGAGCACCGGCTCAACACCTTCACATGGGCGAAACCAGTAAAACAGAAGAAACGGAGCATGGGGCCTAATAAAAGAAGGGCTGCTTGTGAAGAGACTCGGAAACTGCTCAGAGCTGGGATAGTCAGAGAAGTGAGATACCCGTCCTGGGTCGCCAACCCAGTCATGGTTCAGAAGAAGGACGGGGGGGTGGAGGATGTGCATCGATTTTCAAGATCTAAACAAAGCATGCCCAAAGGACTGTTATCCCCTTCCGGAGATAGACACTCAGGTGGACTCTTTGTCTCAGTACCCCCTGAAATGTTTCCTGGACGCCTACAAGGGATACCACCAAATCCAGATGTCAATAGAAGACGAGGAAAAAACCGCCTTCATCACAGATGAAGGGACATTCTGCTACACCAAGATGCCATTCGGCCTCAAGAATGCTGGGGCCACATATCAGAGGTTCATGAACACCTTGTTTAGGGAGCAACGAGGAAGGAACTTGGAGGTGTACGTCGATGATATTGTTATCAAAAGCTTGACGGAGACGATCATGATAAACGATATAGCCGAGACTCTCCACACTATGCAGGATGTGAACATGAAGTTAAGCCCTGGGAAGTGCTGTTTTGGAGTAGAGGAGGGGAACTTCCTGGGAGTAGTGGTCACCAAGGGAGGGATCAAGGCAAATCCAGAGAAAACCCAGGCGGTGGCTGAGATGCGATCCCCCAGGTCCCTGAAGGACATCCAGCAGCTGAACGGAAGACTAATAGCATTGAACCGTTTCTTATCAAAGGTAGCCGACAAGACCCTTCCCTTTATGAAAGTATTGAAAGACTGCCTCCAAACAAACAAGTTTAGATGGACCACAGAGGCAGAGGCTGCCTTTCAAGAAATGAAAGCATACATCTGCAAGCTCCCAATGTTGGCCACCCCAGTACCCGGGGACCCGTTACTCCTGTATCTATCCGCATCAAAAACGACCATAAGTGCGGTCATGATGGTAGAGCGGGAAGGGAGACAGATCCCCATATATTTCATCAGCAGAACGCTTAAGGGGCCTGAAGAACGATACATGCCCCTGGAGAAGCTCGCATTAGCTCCTGTCTTCGCATCCCGAAGACTCAGGAGGTATTTCCAAGGGCACAAGATTACCTTAATGACTGACCAGCCCCTTCAGAAGGTACTCAGGAGGCCGGAGCTGTCAGGACGGTTAGCTAAATGGGCTGTGGAGTTAGGGGAACACTCCCTGGAGTTTAAGCCCAGGACGGCCATGAAGGGACAGATACTGGCCGATTTCTTAGCAGAAGTCCCTGAGGACGAAGAGAAGGAGCTATTAAAATGGGAAGCTTTAGAGAAAGAAGAAAGAGAGAAGGAAGACGAGGCGGTGTGGAAGTTGCTCACCGATGGAGCATCCAGTAAAGAGGGAAGTGGGGCCGGAATCACACTGATAAGTCCCGAGGGGGTCGAACTGACGTATGCCATAAGGTTGGACTTCGAAAACACCAACAATACCGCAGAGTATGAGGCCTTCCGGCGGGAATGAGGCTGGCACTAAAAATGAAAGCAGGACACGTGGAGGCTAGCACTGATTCACAGCTGGTAGTAAAACAGTACCAAGGGGAATATGAAGCCAAAGATGGCACCATGGCCCGATACGTGGCAAAAGTAAAAGAGATGGCTAAGGCATTCAAAACTTTTAGACTGGAATACATCCCTCGGGGAAGAAACAGAAAATCTGATGCCCTCAGTAAGCTGGCCTCGGTGGCATTCGACCACCTCGCGAAAGAAGTCAAGGTGGAGGTCCTGACATCTCCTTCCCTTAACATTGTCACACCCCTTTCTGCGGCGGAAGCACGAGGTGTGATCATGAAAGGTTCTCATTGCATACGAAGAGTAAACATACTACATGCTCAAAAATATCTTCAAATATTACATTACTGAAAACATATGTCAAGTGTTCACAACACGAGATAACATATTGTCTCAAAAGTCACAACTTTATTTAAAGATAAACGAAGCGACATCCACGAGCATGAGTAATACCACGCGCACATCCATCCTAGTTACCTGAAATACATGTGAGTTTTGGAAAAACGTCAACATAAAGTTGGTGTGAATTCATGCAGTTTTTGTATTTCACGTTTGTATACTTTGTATGAAAACATAATTTGTCTTTTGTATAAATCAAGTCTTTTGTGTACACCACGTACTCATGTATAAGTCAAATATTTCTGTATGTATCATGTGTTAATGGGTTGCAAAGCCATTAACATGTGACACGACATAGGAAGTCACCAAACCATAGGCATTTTTCTGTAGTCGATTCACGACTGAGACACAAAAACACTACCTGGTAAAAGAGTGGCCAAGAGTGGGGCTGCCCGGAACCCATTAGATCTAACCTTTTGTTCTGCGGTCTAAGTATGTACACGATTAATGGTGCTTATGGTACCCTATTCGTGACACGATTTCTCGTATCATTCTTGTATCCATCATACCATTTGTAAACATTGTAATATTTGTAACATGTATTTCACCCCCGAAGTTATAAAACTGAAAACAGTTAAGAGAAAAGGGGGAGCATGAACTCACAACTTTGCGTTCCTGTGCGTCGTAAACTTCACCGGATTTGCTTAATTAACGTCGTAACCTATACGCGTTTTCTTAATGTTAGTCACTAGACTTGCATCGCACAAGTACGGTCACTCTCTTTTGTATTTGTATTGTTGTGTTAAAAATATTTCATATTTTTAACTACGTATCTTACTTATATTATTTCCTCTAAAATAAATATAAGTCTTTTGTGTTTTGCACTTCGCACCCGAATTATGTATCTTGTATTTTGTATGTGTATTTTTATGTTTATACTTCTCACGAGTATTTAGTGTATTTTTAAGTCTTAATACACTAGCACGTATAACACATACTATATACACTTAGCACATAAGTTGGTGATCAAATAATATATATTTTTCTCTCAAAAATATACATACTTATATCCATTTTTATTCTTGAAGAAATCCTCATTTCTTATCACCAAAAATTAGGGAAACCTTGGTAATACTTTTAAACACATTTTTAGGGAATAAGTTTCTCAAAAACTTATATTTTTCTAAGTGTCAAAATTTATAGAAATTTTGACAGAGTTTCCCCTAAAAATGGAGGTTTCCCATGTTTTCAAAACATGTGTTTATTTTCTTTTAAATCGTCAACAATTTCCTCGTTCAACAACAAACAATATGCAACTAGTTAAAATAGATATAATCGCAGAAATACATGAACTTGTGGTTTTTCCAAAATAGGTAGTTGATATAGGGTAAAATACACATATTTGTCCCGTGTAAATTGTATAGGTTTTGTATAGCTTTTATTTATTCTCTTTAGTTTTTAGTATTATATTACATTAATTTGTGTTTTGGCAGGTCCTGGTGCAAATGAAGCGAAAAAGAATAATAAATAAATAACCAGCCAGTTGAGTAGAATGGGGCGCCAGTGACTGAATTAAAATTACCGCTTGAAGTTTGAGCTGCTACGATACCCATCATGCCATAATATTATATTTGTTATTAATATTGAGGGGATTATTATCAAAAGAAAAAAAAAAAAGAAACTGGGGCCGCAACTAATTAAAGAGGGGTGCATATTAATTGGTTTTTGAAGGGATATATTTTTTTAAAAAGATAGAGGCGACAACAGGAGGCCAACTACAGATCATTCTTGTCGACAACAACAATATCTCGGGCGGCTATATTGGGCTGAAGCCCAATTAATTGAAGGGAGGTCGGTTGATTTGGGATTTAGATGGCAGCCAATATCTTTTAGATATATATTGGGAGACGCATGAAGGACATGAGATGACGGCTGGACATCATTGGGAGCCGCACATCATACAACAACAGAGAATAACACAATACATATATTACGAATTCTGGGCGACCAAGGAGGCTGATTTGAAGGTTTTTGAGTGCTCGGGAGGCGTGGAATCATCTAGGAACATTCGGGAGCTCTCGGGATCGAAGAATACGGGTTTTGTTATCTTGTTTCTTTGCGTTTCGTCTGTTTTTATTTGTTCTATGATGAATTCTGTTTCGAACAAGTTTAGTATCGTACTTTTGAACATGATTATCGGCTAGATTTCTTTTACTACCTAGACATGGATGATTGATTGTTTAAGTTTTGATTATTATTGGATTTATGAAGCTATGGATTGTTTATAAATTGTAAACGGTTTGTTCTATCGGTTAGATGTGTGTGCATGTTTGAAGTTGTTTTATTATTGATTATTGCTTCGCTTGAATCTTGGTGACGGTCTTTATCACGGAATAGAGTCAGGCTAGGGTTTTAGGTTTTGGTGAGTGTCTATATCACATAATAAACCTTTGATCTTTTAGGGTGAAATTACGTAACTAACCTTAGAAGTAATAGTTGGTAATTTTATAAAATCAAGTGTTCTACTAATCGTCAATAGCTGTAAGGTGCGAGATTATTGCTAGGTCTAAGTGATTAAACCGCAAGGTGGGTCCTTCTTAGAAAGTTAACCTATTTGCTGCTGTCTAGCAAGTCTAACTGAGAAAACAAACCTATCCTTGGTTTAGGTCTCGTAAGGGAGTGAGCCTTGTAGGATACTTTTATAAACCCCATTAGATGTCTTGTAAAGGAGTCTAAAACCGGTAGTTTAACAACCTTTAGGGGATCATAGCGTGCTCTTAAAACGGTCCTTAGATTTCCCGATAGGTGAGAATTTTAAGATCCCGGTTCCATAGCAGACAACTTTCAATTATAATCATAACTAAAAGCAATCAGGATTCCTGTCTAGGTAGTTCTTTCATCATCCTTGAGTTCAGCTTTCGTGTGAGTTCGTGTCTAGTTCGTCTAGTTTAGTTAGTATTTATTATTTGCATTTTTAGGATTTTTAGAAACCCCCCCCATCAATAAACATTTAGTTAAGTCGTGTCAATTTAAGTCTAGATAGAGTCTTAGCGTAATCAGTAGAGTCTCTTGGGTTCGATACTCGGACTTCCTTAGGCTATATTACATTCGATCGGTACACTTGCCGGTTGTGTGTTTTAGGGTTTAGAGAGTCTTAGTTTTATAAATTTAAAGCTTAGAGAGTCTAGAATTAGGGTAAATTTAGTTAGTTTAGTTAACCCGTTTTTAGCACATCAGTAGTATCCTTCCATTATTTTTAGTGGATCTTTGTATAGATCAACTTTGCTTCTTGAAAGTCTCGCTTTTAAAGAAGTTACATCTTTAAAACTTCCGGTCAACATTTACAAAAATAGTTATTTTGTCGAAACTTTGTGTTACACAAGTGTTTACATACTCGTGTGTTTGCTAAAATCATTCTTTTTCATGTAAGACTCGGCTTTAGAAAATATGATTTCTTTGACGCTCGGTCCTTTGAAAATACTGCTTGTAGATACGTAGATCTACTAGTTTTAAACACTATTTCACAAGTTAAATCGCTTTTACACAAGTTCATGATTCGAGTGTGGTAGAGCTTCATCTTCTAACCCTTGTTATACTTAAACAAGCTTTATGTCATAATCCAAGATCATGACTAAACTGGGTTAAATGATGATCCGAGCTACCACAACATAGATCGGGCCTAAATAACCACACACATCAAATACTACAAGATTTACACAACATATGAGCTTTTAACCATCATTTTTAGTGTTTTTAGTAGACTTTTGTGCTACAACTTGCATGTTCATAAAATTTAACCGTCATATATCGTTTTAACCACTTTAGAATAGTTCAAGAAGGTGATTTAAGCAACATACCACTAGCTCGAGGCTAGGGAAGAATCTAAGCGCAAATAGGGTGGATAAAAGCAAGGTAGAGAGGTCCTTCGCCTTCCGATTGCACCAAGGTTCCTTATACGTGATCCTTAATGCTTGTGTGCCCTTGGAAATGGTTGAACAAAATCGAAAAATGGTTGTATGTAGGAGGGGATGTTCGGCCGTAGCTTCTTTAGAGAGAGAGAGAAGTGTGTGTGTTGATTTGTGTGTTATGATGAACATGTTATGCTAAACCATGATCTTATAGACAATCTCAACATGTTTAACCAATGGGTTTAGTGTCTTCATGATACTAAGCATACATAATATAATATTCAACAAATAGGACAAGTATGTCCCCCTCATGGGGACGGTTTGGTTAAGGGGGGGGGGGGTCTTGGTTCAAATCCAACTAAATAGTTAGGTTAACTTAGGTTAGTTAGGTGATTAACCCGGTTACTAGTGTGTTGTGCTTTATGACGGGTGTTAGGGTATTCAGGGACCCTAACCGGCTCAGAAAAAGATAAATAATGTTATCAACAATATTTTCATGTTCCGGGTATAGTCCGGTTGTTCGGTTGCATACCGATTCGTTAAAGTGCTAAATTGCACCTTTTAGTGTTTAATAAGTATCTTTGTATAACACTCTCGATTCCCAACACTTAGGGAAATATTCTGGATAATAAAACGACATTTCTGCATAATATTTATATGTCTAAATGCTGATTTATTGCTGAATTTTATAAATTCTGCACTTAAAGTGCGTTTCGGGAGCTTTTTAGTGCTTATTTTTGCTTTCGTATTGTATATATATTAAACCCTTGTATGTAGTCTTGGGTTTTAATGCATTCTTGCTGTCGGACCTACACCTAGGCTCCAATTTTTATTGTCTGGCTGCTTTCTGCAGTTCCGTTGACACATAGTGTCTTACCGGTGAGTTTACTTAGTATTTTTGACGCAACGCTCTTGTTTGTGCATAAAGCAATATTTTGTAGTATACAACATGCATGAATTCACTTGTTTAGTATGTAATTAGACATGGCTGACAATTAAGCACATAATTGCAGTCATTAAGCAATAATTAAAGTGTACGGAAATTACCGGTTTGGGCCAGTTGTCACAGTCTCCCCCCGTTAAAAGAATTTCGTCCCGAAATTCAGACTAAACTCACTCTCGCATGAGTCTTTTTGAATAGGTGGGGATACTTTTTCTTGAACTGGTCTTCACGTTCCCATGTGTACTCGGGTCCGTGCTTAGAGCTCCAACGTACTTTGACAAGCTTCACACTGCTCCTCCTGGTCTTGTTGACTTTCCAGTCGGTAACCTCAACGGGTTGCTCGGTAAATCGGAGGGCTTCATCAATATGCACTTCATCCATCGGGATGATCACGCTTTCTTGTGTTGGACTCTTCTTCAGGTTGGATACATGAAACGTATCATGTACTCCGTTAAGTTCTTCCGGTAACTCCAACTTGTATGCCACGGTACCAATTCTCTTCAGTATTCTGAATGGTCCGATATATCGTGGATTCAGCTTTCCACGCTTTCCAAATCTGACTACGCCCTTCCATGGTGAGACTTTTAACAACACTTTGTCTCCCACCTTGAATTCTACCGATTTTCTATTCGGATCAGCGTAGCTCTTTTGTCGCTCTCGAGCCGCCTTAATGCGCTCTCGGATCTGCGCAATCTTGTCGGTTGTCTCTTGTACAAGTTCAGGACCAACCATACGCTTATCTCCGGCATCTGCCCAACATAAGGGCGATCGTCATTTGCGGCCATACAGAGCTTCGAACGGTGCGGCTTTTATGCTCGTATGATAGCTGTTATTGTAGGAAAACTCAACTAAAGGTAGATGAGTATCCCAGCTGCCGCCTAGATCCATGACACATGCGCGAAGCATATCTTCTAACGTTTGTATAGTCCGTTCGCTCTGGCCGTCTGTTTGTGGATGGAATGCCGTGCTTAGATCTAACTGAGATCCAAAGGCTTCCTGAAATGATTGCCAGATTCTCGAGACAAAGCGTCCATCTCTGTCTGAAATGATTGAGATTGGCACTCCATGACGTGCCACAATTTCCCTTAAGTATATCTCTGCAAGCTTTCCAGTGCTATCCTTATCTCGGATTGGTAGGAAATGCGCAGACTTCGTCAATCGATCAACTATTACCCATATCATATCGTGCCCTCTTGGGGTCCTGGGTAATTTCGTTATGAAGTCCATCGAGATTTGTTCCCACTTCCACACGGGAATCTCTGGTTGTTGTAGTAGGCCAGACGGTTTCTGGTATTCGGCCTTAACCTTAGCGCAGGTCAGGCACTTTCCTACATAGACGGCAACGTCGCTCTTGAGTCTCGGACACCAATAGTATTCTTTTAAGTCTTGATACATCTTGTCCGACCCTGGGTGGATCGAGTATCTTGACTTGTGCGCTTCATCAAGGATGACTTCTCGTAGGCCACCATAGAGCGGAACCCAAATGCGCTTATTAAAGTATAAGGCTCCCTCTTCTTTTGGCGCCATGTATTTCAGCATACCCCGAAGGTATTCAGCTTTACGGTTCTCTCCTTTAAGAGCTTCTTGTTGTGCATCACGAATGCGTGCAGTGAGGTTCGTTTGAATCGTCATTTCCAATGCTCGAACCCTTAGGGTCTTAACCCTTTCTTTTCGGCTCAACGCGTCCGCTACAACGTTCGCCTTTCCAGGATGGTACTTAATCTCACAGTCATAATCATTCAGCAGCTCGACCCAACGTCGCTGGCGCATATTCAATTCCTTCTGATCAAATATGTGTTGTAAGATTTTGTGATCTGTGAAGATTGTACATCGAGTACCATATAAATAGTGTTGCCAAATCTTCAAGGCGAATACCACTGCACCCAGCTCCAGGTCGTGAGTGGTATAATTTCTCTCGTGAACCTTCAGTTTTCTTGAAGCATAAGCGATGACTTTTTGGCGTTGCATGAGCACGCAACCCAAGCCTTGTCGTGAGGCGTCGCAGTATACCACGAAGTCTTCAGTGCCTTCGGGTAACGATAGTATCGGTGCATCGCAGAGCTTGTTCTTAAGTAGCTGAAAGGCTTCTTCTTGTTTGTGACCCCAGTCGTACTTCTTGTCTTTCTGTGTAAGGGTCGTTAGCGGTTGAGCTATCTTCGAGAAATTCTCAATGAATCGCCGATAGTAGCCTGCTAAGCCCAAAAATTGACGAACTTCGGTTGGGGTCTTGGGAGCTTCCCAATTCTTTATTGCTTCTATCTTGGACGGGTCTACATGAATGCCCTTCTCATTCACCACGTGACCAAGAAATTGTACTTCGCGAATCCAGAATTCGCATTTCGAGAACTTGGCATAAAGTTTCTCTTTCTTCAGTAGCTCCAAGATGGTTCTGAGATGTTGCTCATGTTCTTCTTTCGTTCGCGAGTAAATCAGGATATCATCGATAAATACAATCACGAATTTATCGAGATATGGTTTGCATACGCGGTTCATCAGGTCCATAAAGATTGCTGGCGCGTTCGTCAATCCAAATGGCATCACGAGAAATTCGAAGTGCCCATAGCGTGTTCTGAATGCAGTCTTTGGCACGCTTTCATCTTGGATTCTCAGCTGATGGTATCCAGATCGAAGGTCGATCTTGGAATAGTAGCTTGATCCTTGCAGTTGATCAAACAAGTCATCAATCCTCGGTAGCGGATACCGATTCTTGATTATGAGCTTGTTCAGTTCCCTGTAATCGATACACATCCGCAGTGATCCATCCTTCTTCTTCACGAATAATACTGGAGCTCCCCAGGGTGAGAAGCTTGGCCTTATGAATCCTTTATCCAACAACTCCTGGAGTTGTGTAGATAGTTCTTGCATTTCAGATGGTGCAAGTCGATAGGGTGCCTTGGCTACAGGAGCGGCTCCTGGAACCAAGTCTATGTGGAATTCGACTTGTCGTTGCGGAGGTAGTCCTGGCAGATCCTCAGGGAACACATCAGGAAATTCCTTCACTATAGGAATGTCTTCAAGTTTTGGCTCCACAGCCTTCTTATCTACAACGTGTGCTAGGAAAGCAACACATCCTTTCCTTAAGCACTTCTGTGCCTTCATGCAATTGATGATTCGTAGAGGCGTGTTTCGTCTTTCTCCATGCACGATGAGAGTTTCACCATTCGCTAAAGGGATGCGAATGATTTTCTCATGACAGATAACTTCAGCTTTGTTCTTTGACAACCAGTCCATCCCGACTACTACATCGAAGCTACCCAATTGAATAGGTAGGAGGTCGATGCTAAATCTTCGTTCACCAAGTTCTAGCGTGCAGCCTCTAACAACTTCGCCCGATTCAACAAGTTTACCATTGGCTAGTTCTATGGAATAAGGAATTTCTAATCTACTAGATTCTATTCCAAGTATGCGTTTAAATTCCACAGACATGAAGCTATAATCGGCGCCAGTGTCGAATAATATGGATGCAAAGTGATTGTTAATGAGGAACGTACCGTTGACCACATTAGGGTCCTCGCGTGCGTCCCTTGCTCCAATCACAAATGCTCGGGCCTGAGCATTGTTTCTCTCTGGGCAGTCCTTCATGAAATGATCCTTGCTTCCACATCTGAAGCATCCTTGGTTTCGCCCATTCTCGTTGCCAGCACCGTTTCCATTTCCACCATTGTTCCTATCATCAGCCCCATTACGATTTCCATTCCCGTTCCTCTTACTCCAGCAGTCTTCAGTGCGGTGACCCAACTTTCCACACTTGTCACACTTTGGGATGCGACAAGCTCCCTCGTGATGGTGTTTACACCGATGGCATTTGGGCAAGATGCCCCGGTATCCCCTTGCTGGAGCGTCATTCATAGCTGCAAGAGATTTCGCCCCTTGAGGTGGGTTAGGGTCACGCTTCTTGTTGGAACCTTTGTTGTTACGAGTTGCTTGATTCAAGTTTGCATATTTCCTTTTCTTGTCGCCAGACGACTCAGCATGCGTCTCAGCATTTTCTGTTGGGTTTAATGATAACTTCTTCATACGAACACAATCTTCAGTTAGGCTGACAGCCAGAGTTACAGCCTCGGTGATTGTTTGTGGTTTGGCTGACGTCACCATGCCGCGAAACTCTGAGGCCAGTCCCCAAATGTAGCGTTCAACACGCTTGAATTCGGGAGTCACCATGTAGGGAAGCACTCTGGACAAATCGTGGAACCTTCGAGTGTAACCATTTATGTCAGCACCTTCCATAGTCAAGTGCCAGAACTCTGTTTCCTGCCTTTGGAGTTCCGCACGAGAGCAGTACTTCTCTCTCATTCTTTCCTTCAGTTCCTCCCAAGTTAGGCCATAAGCGGCATCATCACCCAAAGTTTGGGCTTGCAGGTTCCACCAAGTCAGAGCTTCATCGACGAATAACCCAGTAGCGAAAGTGACTTGCTGATCCGCGGTACACTTGCTCATGCGGAAAGTAGCTTCAGTCTTCTCTGTCCAGCGCACAAATGCTACTGCACCTCCTGTGCCATCATAGTTCATCGGCTTGCAGTCGAGGAACTGCTTGAAAGTGCAGCCTAGAATTGATTCAACCAATTCATATGTGAGCAATCGAAGAAATAATGAAACAAAGACCGTTCATAAATTTCCTCATGCTTAGCACAGTGTCTTAAGGTTACCTTGAGCTGCATTGCCTCCAGACGAATCTCCATTCCCATTACGCCTAGCGTTGCTTGGTCCTCCACTGTCTTGAGTTCGGTTCGCCTCGTACTGGGTGATAGCAGCGGAGATCCTTTCCTCCAGCAGGGCGTTCAGCTCATCAGCAGTTCTGGGTAGTAGGGGAGGAGGAGGTTGGTCGTCATTGCGAGCATTCACAGCTTTCCTGGGTGCCATGTTCTGACAGAACATAACACAACAGGGTTAGGCATTTGTTTGATATCATCACACTAGACAGTAGTACCATATATTCACAGGTATATATACCACATAAGTGACATCAAACAATTTTTACTCTAGCAGAGTACTTAGTAGGCTTGCTCTGTGGAAATCTATACGTGACAAGTCTTGCTGTGGTTTCTGTGCACTGAATTCCGTAATTATGTATGCATCCATAATTACGTAACTCCTTGCACAGTCCGCACAGTTCGTTTCATCCTCGTATTTCTTCCTTCAGGTAGACCATTGCTTACAGGTAAAGTCACATATACTTGTGACATTCTACTTCTAGTACATGCGAATTATCACACATAATTGCAAGTAATTTCTAGTCAACGACAAGTGCTACTCAAGTGCACTCTAAGTCTCGTAGTGTCTTTTCTAGACTCATGTAGTCAGTTTCAGGTAGTGGATGTCGCGGGACGTTTTTATACAATGAAAACTCTTTGAAAATTGTTTTCGTGAAAGGATCCTAGAGATTGTAGACTAGACTCGAGAAGGAATCCTGGTTCACTACAATCGCAGCTCTGATACCAATCTGTCACACCCCTTTCTGCGGCGGAAGCACGAGGTGTGATCATGAAAGGTTCTCATTGCATACGAAGAGTAAACATACTACATGCTCAAAAATATCTTCAAATATTACATTACTGAAAACATATGTCAAGTGTTCACAACACGAGATAACATATTGTCTCAAAAGTCACAACTTTATTTAAAGATAAACGAAGCGACATCCACGAGCATGAGTAATACCACGCGCACATCCATCCTAGTTACCTGAAATACATGTGAGTTTTGGAAAAACGTCAACATAAAGTTGGTGTGAATTCATGCAGTTTTTGTATTTCACGTTTGTATACTTTGTATGAAAACATAATTTGTCTTTTGTATAAATCAAGTCTTTTGTGTACACCACGTACTCATGTATAAGTCAAATATTTCTGTATGTATCATGTGTTAATGGGTTGCAAAGCCATTAACATGTGACACGACATAGGAAGTCACCAAACCATAGGCATTTTTCTGTAGTCGATTCACGACTGAGACACAAAAACACTACCTGGTAAAAGAGTGGCCAAGAGTGGGGCTGCCCGGAACCCATTAGATCTAACCTTTTGTTCTGCGGTCTAAGTATGTACACGATTAATGGTGCTTATGGTACCCTATTCGTGACATGATTTCTCGTATCATTCTTGTATCCATCATACCATTTGTAAACATTGTAATATTTGTAACATGTATTTCACCCCCGAAGTTATAAAACTGAAAACAGTTAAGAGAAAAGGGGGAGCATGAACTCACAACTTTGCGTTCCTGTGCGTCGTAAACTTCACCGGATTTGCTTAATTAACGTCGTAACCTATACGCGTTTTCTTAATGTTAGTCACTAGACTTGCATCGCACAAGTACGGTCACTCTCTTTTGTATTTGTATTGTTGTGTTAAAAATATTTCATATTTTTAACTACGTATCTTACTTATATTATTTCCTCTAAAATAAATATAAGTCTTTTGTGTTTTGCACTTCGCACCCGAATTATGTATCTTGTATTTTGTATGTGTATTTTTATGTTTATACTTCTCACGAGTATTTAGTGTATTTTTAAGTCTTAATACACTAGCACGTATAACACATACTATATACACTTAGCACATAAGTTGGTGATCAAATAATATATATTTTTCTCTCAAAAATATACATACTTATATCCATTTTTATTCTTGAAGAAATCCTCATTTCTTATCACCAAAAATTAGGGAAACCTTGGTAATACTTTTAAACACATTTTTAGGGAATAAGTTTCTCAAAAACTTATATTTTTCTAAGTGTCAAAATTTATAGAAATTTTGACAGAGTTTCCCCTAAAAATGGAGGTTTCCCATGTTTTCAAAACATGTGTTTATTTTCTTTTAAATCGTCAACAATTTCCTCGTTCAACAACAAACAATATGCAACTAGTTAAAATAGATATAATCGCAGAAATACATGAACTTGTGGTTTTTCCAAAATAGGTAGTATCCTTCCATTATTTTTAGTGGATCTTTGTATAGATCAACTTTGCTTCTTGAAAGTCTCGCTTTTAAAGAAGTTACATCTTTACAACTTCCGGTCAACATTTACAAAAATAGTTATTTTGTCGAAACTTTGTGTTACACAAGTGTTTACATACTCGTGTGTTTGCTAAAATCATTCTTTTTCATGTAAGACTCGGCTTTAGAAAATATGATTTCTTTGACGCTCGGTCCTTTGAAAATACCGCTTGTAGATACGTAGATCTACTAGTTTTAAACACTATTTCACAAGTTAAATCGCTTTTACACAAGTTCATGATTCGAGTGTGGTAGAGCTTCATCTTCTAACCCTTGTTATACTTAAACAAGTTTTATGTCATAATCCAAGATCATGACTAAACTGGGTTAAATGATGATCCGAGCTACCACAACATAGATCGGGCCTAAATAACCACACACATCAAATACTACAAGATTTACACAACATATGAGCTTTTAACCATCATTTTTAGTGTTTTTAGTAGACTTTTGTGCTACAACTTGCATGTTCATAAAATTTAACCGTCATATATCGTTTTAACCACTTTAGAATAGTTCAAGAAGGTGATTTAAGCAACATACCACTAGCTCGAGGCTAGGGAAGAATCTAAGCGCAAATAGGGTGGATAAAAGCAAGGTAGAGAGGTCCTTCGCCTTCCGATTGCACCAAGGTTCCTTATACGTGATCCTTAATGCTTGTGTGCCCTTGGAAATGGTTGAACAAAATCGAAAAATGGTTGTATGTAGGAGGGGATGTTCGGCCGTAGCTTCTTTAGAGAGAGAGAGAAGTGTGTGTGTTGATTTGTGTGTTATGATGAACATGTTATGCTAAACCATGATCTTATTGACAATCTCAACATGTTTAACCAATGGGTTTAGTGTCTTCATGATACTAAGCATACATAATATAATATTCAACAAATAGGACAAGTATGTCCCCCTCATGGGGACGGTTTGGTTAAGGGGGGGGGGGGTCTTGATTCAAATCCAACTAAATAGTTAGGTTAACTTAGGTTAGTTAGGTGATTAACCCGGTTACTAGTGTGTTGTGCTTTATGACGGGTGTTAGGGTATTCAGGGACCCTAACTGGCTCAGAAAAAGATAAATAATGTTATCAACAATATTTTCATGTTCCGGGTATAGTCCGGTTGTTCGGTTGCATACCGATTCGTTAAAGTGCTAAATTGCACCTTTTAGTGTTTAATAAGTATCTTTGTATAACACTCTCGATTCCCAACACTTAGGGAAATATTCTGGATAATAAAACGACATTTCTGCATAATATTTATATGTCTAAATGCTGATTTATTGCTGAATTTTATAAATTCTGCACTTAAAGTGCGTTTCGGGAGCTTTTTAGTGCTTATTTTTGCTTTCGTATTGTATATATATTAAACCCTTGTATGTACTCTTGGGTTTTAATGCATTCTTGCTGTCGGACCTACACCTAGGCTCCAATTTTTATTGTCTGGCTGCTTTCTGCAGTTCCGTTGACACATAGTGTCTTACCGGTGAGTTTACTTAGTATTTTTGACGCAACGCTCTTGTTTGTGCATAAAGCAATATTTTGTAGTATACAACATGCATGAATCCACTTGTTTAGTATGTAATTAGACATGGCTGACAATTAAGCACATAATTGCAGTCATTAAGCACTAATTAAAGTGTACGGAAATTACCGGTTTGGGCCAGTTATCACAAACATAGAGGAGGTCGTTGCAATTGAGGGTACTCAAGAGACGTGGATGACACCAATTATCAAGTTCCTCCGGGACGGAGTCCTGCCTGAAGGAGAATGGGCAGCCAGAAGGATAAGGGTCAAAGCCCTGCAATATGAACTGATCGAAGGAGAGCTATATCGAAGATCATACCTGGGCCCGTCCCTGAAGTGTGTTGACATGGAAGAAGCTGAATATGTGGTTAGGGAAATGCACGAAGGGATTTGTGGAATGCACTCGGGACCAAGAACAATAGTGAGAAAGGCAATGAATGCAGGATTTTACTGGCCGCGGATGTACGAAACAGCATCTGAGGAAATCAAGAAGTGTGATAACTGCCAAGTGCATGCACCAATGACCCACCGGCACAAACACCCCATGGTACCAGTTTCAACATCTTGGCCATTCCAAAAATGGGCCATCGACATAATTGGGCCTTTCCCGGAGGGCCCGGGAGGGGTCAAATACGTGGTGGTGGCCATTGATTATTTCACCAAATGGATCGAGGCGAGGCCCCTGGCAAAAATCACTGGAGAGCAGATGAGAAGGTTCGTGTTGGATAACATCATATGCAGGTATGGGGTCCCTAAGGAACTGGTGAGCGATAACGGGGTCCAGTTTGCCGGAAAGCCTTTCAAACTGTGGTGCGAGCAGATGCGGATTCAATAAGTGTTCACCTCCATCACCCATGCCCAAAGCAACGGATTGGTGGAGAGAGCTAACCAAAGCATCATCAAGGGAATGAAAGGAAGGCTTGGAAGAAAACAGAAGGGCTGGCTGGAAGAACTTCCATTCGTACTATGGGCATACAGAACCACTCCCAAAAGTTGCAATGGGGAAACCCTGTTTAGCCTTACCTACGGGACGGAAGCTGTCATCCCCGCCGAGATAGGATCCCCGACTGCCCGGATGAAGCTTCGAGACGAAGAAAACGAACAGGACCTAAGAATGAACTTGAACCTGCTGGAGGAAAGAAGGGAGATAGCGGCAGTCAGAGAGGCCAAATACAAAAAGCTACTGGAGAGTTACTACAACACCAGGATGAAGAAACTCAACCTCGTCCCGGGGGATCTAGTCCTTAGAGCCAATGAAGCCAGCTTGCAAGAAAACACCGGAAAGTTAGGCCCCAACTGGGAGGGGCCCTACCGAGTCACATGGGCGAATGGCAAGGGAACTTGCAAGTTGGAGATGCTTGAAGGCAAGGAGATCCCCAGGACCTGGAATCTCATGCAGCTTAGGAAATATTACATGTAAGGGGCTCACCCCCAAAAGAAGAAAAACGGCCAAGAGCCACTTTTGTGACGACTTACTATTAGTCTGGGGCTCCCCCAAGGACTGACCTTTTGTAACGAACTTTAATGGGAAGTGTAAACCCCCTGGAAATTAAATGAAAAACAGACAGAACACGTCCCCTTTTAAGAAAACAATGGACATCATACCTAGGCAGACGTGCCCAGGAAACACCATTAAATTTAAACCAGAACAAACAAACACACGTGTACAAGGCATCTAAAACATGCCAAAAGCCCGGCCGTGGGGCTGATAAGGGTCTAGCTAACCCAAAGCAGACAGAACAAGTCAAAAACATAATGCCACATTATAAACTTGTCCATCGATTGGCCTCGAACAGACAATCATAGTTTAACAAGCAAACAAAAAATACAACACACTCTTGCATACAAAACTACGAGAGGGAATCTACTTTATTAATACAAAGTACATATACAAAGTAAGGCCTCAGTAACTTCGGCAAGAGTAAACAAAATACAAATACAACAAGACGAAATAAAGACACGGCCCTCCCCCAAACGGTCCATAAATCTCCAGGGAAGCACCAAACTGACCTTCGGTGAAAACCCCTGCAAAACAAACAACCACAGCAAGAAATAGGCAACAAAGTGAAGAAGCAACATACAGTCATAACCCATATGATTAGAAGCTAAGGCGGTCCTCAACATGAAGGACCCCTCCCAAACAGCCAAGCAAAATGTAAAAGTATCCTAGGGCAAGTAAAAGTTATTACAACCATATCGAAACGTGCTAAGTGTTTGAAATTCATTGGGGATCACCCCCGGAGAGAGATGGTGGAGACGAAGGGCCGACAGAGGAGAATAGGGCTTTCAGTTCATCAATAGAGATCAGGGGATGCTCCAGGATTTTCCCAAGGATGGCCGGGGTTTTACACCCAAACTCCTCATTCAGCTTAGACAACCTCTTCTTTGCTTTAGAATTATAAAGAGGAGTCTCCTTTCTGTCCAAGCCTTGAGCGGAGTACTTATAGCCATCCTTCAATCCCGACTGGTACCCAACGTCCCTGTAAGCCCTATATACCTCCTCTAGGCCGCTCTTGAAATCCTCTGACTGAGCAACAGCAGCAAGGAAGGCTCCAAAACCTTCAGTAATTAGCCAATGCTTTTCCCCCGCCAATCGTTGGTTGTCGTCGGAAGTTATCCCATACTCTGCATACATGGCATTGAATTGCTCCTGGGAAACAGAGCCAACTTCCTTCACATGCTTCAGCTCAGCAGCAAGCTCCTCCTTCTCTTCAACCAGTGCTGCCATCTCCCGCTCCCAAGCCTGTTCTTTCTTTTCAAGCATAACTCCAGCTCCCTGGATAAAAAAGCAATAAGTACAAAAAAAAGGGGGGGAGGGGAGGAGAAGACTATGTACCTTCCCCTCCTGCAACTTCCTCTCAGCATCAACTACTTGGCTCCTAAGCCCAGCAACAACGGATTGGGAAGCTTTAAGCTCAGCCTTAAGCCCTTCATTTGCCCTCCTCAGATCATCGATCCTCTGCAACATCCCAGCACCCCTAAAAAAGCTTTCACACAGGGACACGCTATACTGATCCTCGAAGAGGTCGTCCCTCAGAGCAGAGTTTACAAACTTATGCGAGGGAGGAACAGCATGGCTCAGAAAGTCCCTGGCGGCTTCGGGAGTCCCTATCACCGAGGAGCTAGTCACCTTCCATTTTGGGACATAAGCAGAAGGAATGGCATCAGCAAACAGAGGGGCAAGAGGAGACCGATGAGCAGGACCTTCGAGGAGAGTGGGTCTGCTAGTCCCAGTAGCACGGGAGGGAGAGAGCTCGAAAGCTAAGGAAAAACGGGCTATCCCCACCTCAGAGGTCTTATCCTGGACACGGGAAGAAGAGGGACCAGTGGGAACCTCTATGGGATCCTGGGAACTCCCCTGAGAAGTAAGAAAAAGAACATCAAAGGCAAGGCAAAAGACAGAAAAAATAAGAGCAAGATAAAGCTCACCAGCAGAGGGGCACTCACTAAGCTCGAAGACCTCAAATGCTTAGACAGGGAACCTTTGGCCCCAGCAGGAGGGAGATCAGAAGCAGCTTTCGATGAAGGAGGAAGTTTTTGAACACTGGCACTCCGAAGCCTTTGACGAATATTACGAGGAGCAGGGGCTGGCCGAGGACTGGTGGATCTTCTCTTACGAACTAACTGAATTTCTACACCTTCGTCATCGCTTTGGCCGGAGCGGTGAACAGGAGGAAAGTCAGGAGAACTTTCCTCCTCATCAGAGGAATTCTCCTCGTCACCATCCACGGCAATAGAGCCCCCGGCCTGGGTGGATCCCCCAGTAACCTGCACCTCCGCATTCAACCTGGGGTCAATCTCGTTGTCAACCACATACTTAACATCTTTGGAATCACCCTAAAGTAGCCTCCACAAAGTTATCTCTACACAAAAAAGAAACGCTAAAGATGACTACACGATCCTCAAGACACTAACCATAAACGACAAGATCAAGAACAAAGAAATACCCTTTTTGCCGAAAAAAGCCCTAGGACGAACCGGATAGGAGGGGCTCAACCCTCCCATGGCAAGCGTTCCTTCAGAAAAGGTGAATGCCCTCGTTGGATTATCGCACATCCGTTTCCACTGAAGGGTTTCGGCTGCGGAAAGAGTAGGAACAACATCTTCGATTGCGGCATCAAGATCCTTCGGCAGTGGGGAATCTGGCAGCATAGCGGCAGAAACAAAGATAAATCTGCTTTTCCAGTCCTTTGGATAAGTGGAGGTAGGCATGAAACTATAGCAAGGTCTCGAGACATTGTTCGGTCGTTTTGCAAAGGTAAACCAATCTCCGTCTGAAATTAGCCTGTAGAACATGCAGAACAAGGAAATAGAGGGCTCCCCTGAGATAGCTGCACAAGATAACTCAAAGTGGACTACTCGCATAAACCCTAGAGGGTGAATCTGGGAAAAATGGACACCAAAGTGACGAAGCAAAGAGACCTTGAAAGAGGAAAGAGGGTATCGTACCCCACAGGAAGAAAAGGCCAAGGTATAAACTGGGATTCTGTCCGGTGTGCATTCTGCCGGCTCGTCAGGGCCCGGCAAGGAAGGGGAAAACCGCTCAGGGATGTTATACGCTTCGACAAAGGACTTCAAGTCCTTTGCCGTCAGCACAGATCTTATTGATGAATGTCCACAGCGACTCATGATCGGAGAAGAAGAGATAGTCACAGAGAAGTGTCACGAAGAAGGAAAAAGGGATTCAAAATGTTTGAGTGAGAAACCGGAAAAGAGGAATGGGGTATTTAAAGAGGCGCGACTGACTTACAGGTAACCGTCACGTCAGTTGTCTCTTCAAAATTCAAAATAAGGGGCACGTGTTATTAGGGGGCTAGCTCCCGCTATAATAAAACCGTTGGTATAATGATTAGTGGGGATGGTTCATTGCAACCGGTCCCAGGTGGACCCACTGGAAAAAAACCATTCTTTGGACGGTTATGGCTCAGCCCCGGATCATGAGCCTCGGGTCTCAGAACCAGGGACTAAAGATGACTTGATGACGGGCCAGTGGGTAGGCCCACTTTACCCGCTTTGGACTATTTTTAGGAAGCCCAATTATATAAAAGCCCATCAGAAAGAGTCACCTTGCCCATTAAGTTTTCTCCTCTTTTATGAGCGGGAAAACAGCTAGCAGAAGGACAGGCTTCATTTAATGATCGATAAGAATGGGATCTTGCTTGAGAACACTGTACTTCTCCGGCTGAAGCATTAATTGGGGAAGACATCTCGCCGCTGGGGGTCAGACACGTGTCTGCACCTCCCGAGAACCCATAGAAGCCGTTGGATCATATGAGGGAAATATCTAGTAAGATAAGGACCAGCTGTTATATAAGAGCGAAGCAAAATGAACAAAGGCAGGTATCATCTCCGGCATTCCCTCATTTACTACACTCTCATTTACTCTCCTCTCATTAACTTCCGACCAACATTCCCTCACATTTACTACACATGCATATTAATAAGATTCACACCAAAGAGGAAACCTTCCGGTGATCATACTCATCGGAAGAAGCTCCTCTCATTTTCCGGCAAGCTTACTTACTCTCACGCCGGAGCTTGGTCACGGATCCCCCTCCCGGGGTCCTCCGTGGCGAGGCTAACGGTTTGTTCTTTTGTAGCAACGAAGATAAAGGCTCTTGACGTCAGCGAAGATCCATCAAACGTCATCCGTGGTTTGGGTATTCGACAGTAATCTACTTGTACAATAACAAGACCACATTGCAATTTTCAAAAAGCCAACATAGAAAATAACCACAAACCTGACAATAAGAACATGTTGCTTAATTGTAACAAAAAACTCTCGTACTCCTCCACTGTAGAAGTACAGTGGGGGGTATGCTAGACCTGCACAAACTTCCGGTCAGGCTGAAATTCCCCATAAAAAAATAAAAATAAATTCAAAACATGTAATTACGTAGAACATGTTGATGTTGTATAGTGTCTGTTGGATTTATATGTACGGGTTTGATAAGTCAACGCTGCTGACCGAGCTATGACCCGTAAGAGTTACACCTTGGGCAATGAACACTAAATCCACTTAACTTGATTAACTGGCAATCACGAACAATTAGCAAAATAAGCGGACTTATTATTTATACTAATTATAAATAATATGTATAACGTTTATTCTGTTATTCTTGGGCTTTATCGCGTCTTGAACCTATACTACGTATATTAGATTTGTTACCCGGGTAATTATTAAATTATCATATTTAATAATTCTATCATTAATGAAAGTTTGTACACATTTGACATATTTTCCGGCAAGCTTACTTACTCTCACACCGGAGCTTGGTCACGGATCCCCCTCCCGGGGTCCTCCGTGGCGAGGCTAACGGTTTGTTCTTTTGTAGCAACGAAGATAAAGGCTCTTGACGTCAGCGAAGATCCATCAAACGTCATCCGTGGTTTGGGTATTCGACAGTAATCTACTTGTACAATAACAAGACCACATTGCAATTTTCAAAAAGCCAACATAGAAAATAACCACAAACCTGACAATAAGAACATGTTGCTTAATTGTAACAAAAAACTCTCGTACAATAAAACCAATTACCGGTTAAGGTCTACTGTAAGCAATACTTTATCAAGGTTTACTGTACCATAAAACCAAGTGTACAACATGCGTAATATACTCTTGATATTTTGTATATACTCTTAAATGGTATGGTTGGTGGGGTTTCTTACCGGCCATGCCACCCCCTTAACTTTCTGGGTTTTACACATTTAACCCTTTCAATTTCTTAAAGGTTTGTAAAATGTCGCTTTGACCCCCTCATGTTTCTAAAGTATCTTGTTTAACCCCTGTACATTTTTACTTCAAAAAATTAATTTCTTACGTTCTTATTTTTAAGTACTTATCAGTATAAATTCGAACTCGTCTACGTTTTGACATAGATTTTATTCAAAAACGAGCCAGGTCAAATATATTACGTTTCCGTGTTTATTTTTATGTACATTTTGAGGTTGTCTACGTTTCAACGTAAATTTTGTTTGGAAACGAGTCCAGTAAAATATAACAGGTCTTCATTCGACGATATATACGTGAGTTACTCTATGTTTCATCGTAAATTTAGTTCGTTTCGTCAGGCCAATTGTAGTCCATACTTTATCACGACGCAGATGGCCCCGCAGCGATGCGCGGCTATTAAAGAATTATTAATTTATGAAGACAAGACCTAGGAGTAGTAAAGTTTATCAAAGGAGAGGATGGACATGTTTTAGTCAAGGCACAAGACATTAAGTTGAGATGGCAAACCTACTTCCATAATCTTTTCAACCACGACAGGGCATACCAACATGATAGCAGCAATCCCAGGATTCAAAGACGACAACAGAATAATTGCTACAGCGGGATGATCACACATGGCGAGGTGAGGATGGCACTTAGAAAGATGGGAAGAGGCAAGGCAGTGGGTTTGGACAACATACCGATTGAGGTGTGGAAGTGTTTGGGGGAAGAAGGAGTCCGATGGTTAACACTTTTGTTCAATTGTATTTTTAAGACTGGAAAAATGCCAGATCAGTGGAGGAGTAGCGTCATGGTGCCTTTATACAAGAATAAAGGTGACGCTCAATGTTGTGGGAATTACAGAGGAATCAAACTGCTAAGTCACACTATGAAACTCTGGGAGAGGGTAATTGAAACTAGAATTAGAAGAGAAACTCAGGTTTCAGCAAACCAATTTGGTTTCATGAAAGGGAGGTCAACTACAGAAGCGATACATATTCTAAGGAGGCTGATGGAAAAATATAGAGCGAAGAAGAAAGATTTACATATGGTGTTTATCGACCTGGAAAAGGCATATGACACTGTCCCACGGCAACTGATTTGGGATAGTTTGGAGGGTCGAAGGCTACCGGGGAAGTATATAGACTTAATTAAGGATACGTACGATAGAACGGAAACTAGTGTCTGCACGCCCTTAGGAGATACAAACTTCTTTCCTGTGGAGGTAGGGCTCCATCAGGGGTCTGCGTTGAGCCCTTTTCTTTTTGCGGTCGTCTTGGATGAGTTGTCCAAGTTGATTCAGGAGACAGTTCCGTGGTGCATGCTTTTTGCAGACGATATTGTGTTGATTGCAGAGAATAAACAGCGCCTGAACGCGAGGGTAGAGGAGTGGCGAGTAGCTTTAGAGGGCAAGGGCCTAAGGATTAGTCGATCTAAGACGGAGTATCTACACTGTGATTTCAGTGGTGTGGCCGTTGATGATGACACCCAAATCACCATTGAGGGTCAATTGGTCCCGCAGGTAACTAGATTTAAGTATCTGGGGTCGTTTGTACAGAGAGATGGTGACATAGATAGTGATGTAACCCATCGCATACAGGCTGGCTGGTGTAGATGGGGGGCAGCCAGTGGGGTATTGTGCGATAGGAGGTTCCCAACTAAGCTAAAGGGGAAATTTTACAGAGTAGCAGTTAGGCCAGCTATGCTATATGGAACAGACTGTTGGGCTATCAAGAAGACACAAGCGCGTAAGATGGAGGTAGCAGAAATGAGGATGCTGAGGTGGATGTGTGGACACACGAGGCTAGATCGGATAAGAAACGAGGTTTTTAGGGAAAGATTAGGAGTGGCTTGTATATCGGAGAAAATCAAGGAGGCGAGATTGAGATGGTTTGGGCATGTGAAGCGGAGAGAAACAACGGCACCAGTTAGAGCAGTGGAAACTCTTACTGTGGAGGGGAGGAGAGGAAGAGGCAGACCCAAACTGACATGGGATGAGCAGATTAGGCATGATTTACTAGAGTTGCATCTTTCTGAGGACATGGTCCAAGATAGGACTTCGTGGAGGCGTAGGATTAGGGTTAACGACTTCTAGAGGACATTGCATTAAGGTTTTAAGTGTATTTCAGGGACGTATGTTTTTCTTATTCTTTAAGGGACTTTTCCAAGGATTGCCTTCTTGTGTTTACGCCCAAATGATGTTGTATGCTATTATCCATGATTTACATTGTATTGTGCTGGTAAGGATGACTTCTTATTTCTATATTTTTTGACTTGGTGTGTTGGCATGATGTTCGTTTTCGAGTCGAGGGTTTCTCTGGAGGCAGCCTCTCTATCCCTATGGATAGAGGCAAGGTCTGTCTACATCCCACTCTCCCCAGACCCTATAAGTAGCTTTGCTATTTGTGGGATTTTACTGGGTATGATTGATTAATATATTTTTTCATGACCATAGTTGTTAATGGCGAATAGTGACAACTAGCGATAAGGTAGGTGCCTATATGCTACATAGCGAACAACGATAATTAGTAGGTGCCATTTTATAAATAGCAATGCACTAGAAAATTTTTTTTATATGTATATTATATCAAAATACCATGGTATATACGCTATTTTACATGTATAGTTAACAAAAACCTAAAATCCAGCTATTTTATAGCTATATTTAATCGCTATTTATATTTATAAAAATAAAAAGTAACTGAAATCCAGCTATTTATGGCTACAAACCTTGTAGCGACCTTCGACCTATACAATACGCTATTCGCTATAGCGACCATAGTGACCGCTATTGACAATGTGATTATGACAAAAAACTAAAATTCCCAATTTCATCGTTTTGAAAAAGACTTTACCTCCAGAGGGTCAGAAGGTACAGGAACTTTCTTGGGAGCAATTTCCACATCATTTGCAGATGTTTCCCAATTCGTCCTCCGTTTCTCATTTGGCCCATGAGCATCAAGGCTCTCGCGAAAAAGCTGTGAGGTCGTCTCTCGAGCAAACCTTGTCACAAGAGAGAATTTCTCCAAAACTTGAATTGAAATATCTCGTGCAGGATCTTGACTTTTTGCCTCTGTTTATTGTTTTGTTGAATGCTATCCGAACTATCGTCTTCTGAAGTATGTTTATTGTCCGAATTGCCCTCAGAGGGAGAATCTGGAAATGAAGATGAAGGTGTTCTGTTTGCAAGAGATCTTGGAAGCTCCAGTGAAGACAAAGTTCTCTGATAACACGTTTACCCAATGTATGTAAGCAAAGTTAATAACCACTGTTGACTGAATGATTTAAGAACATAAAAAACCGAAATAAGTTATAACTCAACCCCTATCTATAGTTGTAAATGTTCCTTAGTGATCAACGAAGTACAAGCTTGCAGTTTGGTTTAAACATTAGTTAATCCGTCCAAATCAAATATCGGTCAAAGGCCGCTATTTGAGATGTAAGTTATCACGGTGGGATATCGGTAATTTCAATATCATGCAGAATTTATATATACATATTAGAAACGTAAAACATATATAATAAGAGTAATTTAAAAGTCAGAACTCAAAAGTGTCAATATTTGACACATAATCTAATCGTAAGCCATGAAATCTTACTCCGAGTCCACACTCCACATCAACCAAGGCATCCAAAAGAACGGTCACTATCAGTCAAATATCAGTCAATATCGGTCAAAAATATCGGAAGCGATATTCTGGACTGATGTTTGACATCGATATTTTGTAGAGGGCCAATATCCCACTGATATCCCAACGATATTAACTGCATAGATCAAGACTAAAATAGTAGCCACAATTAAACTGTACCTGAAGAGGATCTTGGAAGTTATTTACAAGAAACACATTCGCATTTTCTGAAGACCTGTGACAACAGACGTCTAATTAGAAGCAATTTGCTAGGTGAAATAATCTGCACTTACGTTTTTATTTCCTAAACATTGGTGATAATATTTTAAAGCATAGACTGACTTGAAAGAGCAAGTAACAAAGGTTAAAACAAATCTATGAAAAATAACAGACATCATTTTCTCCTAAAAGGGTCCAAGGGTTATTGTGATGATGTTCATGAAAAGTAATTGACGACGGGCCAGTGGGTAGGCCCACTTTACCCGCTTTGGACTATTTTTAGGAAGCCCAATTATATAAAAGCCCATCAGAAAGAGTCACCTTGCCCATTAAGTTTTCTCCTCTTTTATGAGCGGGAAAACAGCTAGCAGAAGGACAGGCTTCATTTAATGATCGATAAGAATGGGATCTTGCCTGAGAACACTGTACTTCTCCGGCTGAAGCATTAATTGGGGAAGACATCTCGCCGCTGGGGGTCAGACACGTGTCTGCACCTCCCGAGAACCCATAGAAGCCGTTGGATCATATGAGGGAAATATCTAGTAAGATAAGGACCAGCTGTTATATAAGAGCGAAGCAAAAGGAACAAAGGCAGGTATCATCTCCGGCATTCCCTCATTTACTACACTCTCATTTACTCTCCTCTCATTAACTTCCGACCAACATTCCCTCACATTTACTACACATGCATATTAATAAGATTCACACCAAAGAGGAAACCTTCCGGTGATCATACTCATCGGAAGAAGCTCCTCTCATTTTCCGGCAAGCTTACTTACTCTCACGCCGGAGCTTGGTCACGGATCCCCCTCCCGGGGTCCTCCGTGGCGAGGCTAACGGTTTGTTCTTTTGTAGCAACGAAGATAAAGGCTCTTGACGTCAGCGAAGATCCATCAAACGTCATCCGTGGTTTGGGTATTCGACAGTAATCTACTTGTACAATAACAAGACCACATTGCAATTTTCAAAAAGCCAACATAGAAAATAACCACAAACCTGACAATAAGAACATGTTGCTTAATTGTAACAAAAAACTCTCGTACTCCTCCACTGTAGAAGTACAGTGGGGGGTATGCTAGACCTGCACAAACTTCCGGTCAGGCTGAAATTCCCCATAAAAAATAAAAATAAATTCAAAACATGTAATTACGTAGAACATGTTGATGTTGTATAGTGTCTGTTGGATTTATATGTACGGGTTCGATAAGTCAACGCTGCTGACCGAGCTATGACCCGTAAGAGTTACACCTTGGGCAATGAACACTAAATCCATTTAACTTGATTAACTGGTAATCACGAACAATTAGCAAAATAAACGGACTTATTATTTATACTAATTATAAATAATATGTATAACGTTTATTCTGTTATTCTTGGGCTTTATCGCGTCTTGAACCTATACTACGTATATTAGATTTGGTACCCGGGTAATTATTAAATTATCATATTTAATAATTCTATCATTAATGAAAGTTTGTACACATTTGACATATCTTCTTGCATGTGTGTGTGAATGCAATAATTAGATACAACCACATATATATATAAATATGGAGCACAAAAAGTCCTTCTTTGAAAAAAAAAAGCCAGACGAAAATAATTCACAAAAGGGTTATGCTTTTGAAGATCAATTATTAGATTCTTGGCTTCAAGTTTAAAATGGGAAATATTCTTTTTCGAGTAGATAGGTTTTGAAAGAAAAAGGATCTCAAGTATTGTTCAATCGCTGCTGTTCAGTAGAACACCACCGGTTACCCGACGCACCCCGTTTTAGTTCGTGTTCTAGCAACTCGTTCATTGTACCTTGGTGTCTCACACGGTTAATTATTAACCACAAGGGTATAATTTTTCTCATCAGTAGATTAATTATTTTTTATACCGTGTTTGCATGTCTGTAACCATGATCCTGTTCGGTTCGTTTTTGGTGTTGATTATTATATTTATTCCGCTGCGTATTTATTAATTACCTTTTTAATTAATAATATATGTCAAACCCGTTTTGATAAAAGTAAAATTGACACCACTGAAACCCAACAGTGGTATCAGAGCCACACTTACAACATGCAAATCGGTACCGGTCTTTTAACCGGAATTAGAACACAAACTTTAATTTTTAAAGTTTCTGATCTAAATAATTTTAAGGGCAACTTTAATTTTGGTCAATATTTTATTTGTTTTGCTTGACCAAAAGATTGCCCGGTATATTTTGTGATTGTTGTGGAATATGTAAATCTGGCCCGACCTTATTTTTTTTTTGGTTGTATATTTTATTCGGTTTTGTAATTATTATTTTTTGCCACTGAGATGGTTCAAAGTTGTAATAATTAGTTTATTGTTTTGGCCCGTCATGTGGTTCAAAGTTGTAATAGATAGTTTTTTTTTTCTTTGTTATATTTACTTGTTAAATATTGTTGATACGAAGACCCGAATGCCAAGAGGAGTCTTGGAGTTAGTGGGAGTTGCTCAAAACAACAAGATGTTCTCAAGTCCATCCTTGTGGTTGTTTGTGTGTCGTGACCCCGTGACCCGTTTGATCTTGCTATAAGGCTCTAGCAAGATCGAACAATTTTTTTTGGCCATATAGATTTACATATTTATTTTGCTTTTGTGGTTGCTTTTTATCTTATAATTTGTTATAACATAACCAACCCAAATACCAACATGATTTTAAAAAGAGTTTTAAAGTATTAAAAAACAATCACATTAAAACAAGTTCTAAATTGTTTTTTACAACTTGTTAAACTTTTTGTTATAAAACAAAGGTTGTTTTTGAAACAAATAATAACCAATTAAGTTTTGCAAATTAAACTAGTTTTTATTTTCAAAACTGTTAACTTAGTAGTTTTCTATTAACTTAAAATTGGTTATTCCATGTCGCGACAAACTTAGTTTTAATAGGTGATTTAAAACTAAGTGTCCTGAGAGATGAAATGGTTCATCAAGATGTCACGACTAAAATATATACTAAAATTGGCTCTTGCCCCTATTTGGTAAATATTAAAATTAACCCATAATTAAAATCAATAGTCTATGCCATCCTATCACAAACTACACTTGGAACGTAATGCGAACCATCAGTGTTTGGAGCCACAGCACCGCACTTGATGTCTAGCTTATCCTTCAAAGGTGCAAGGGTTTCGTTGACACATCCGGCTCTTCCACAAGTACCTTCTTTTAGGACGACTATTACTTTTTTTTTCTCATCACATGCTCCAGCTGTCTCGAAAGTAAAAAGTCGGCATAGATGAGGCTAAACGTATCAATGCATAGACAAGAGTTGTCTTAGCGGCCTCATATCCGAGAGTTGTGCAATTCTCACAATTGACACTCGTTGTCAGTCTGCCTAGTCACTTATTAAAGTGTATGCCACATCTGTCTTTAATACTGACTTAGCCAGATTCTCATTCCTTGTTTTAATTACTGTAATGGGTCATTAATTAAATAAGGAAATATACATCGAAAATACTAATTAAATAATTTTTGCTTAACAGATGTCATCTGAAAACAACTCCTTCATTCTCAAGTCTATACTTGAAAAGAAATAAAATTTTGAATAACACCAACCTTCTCGAATGGCACCGCAATCTGAGAATAGTTCTCAAAGATGGAGGAAAAGCTGTATATCTTAGATGGCCCAGTCCCTACCGAGCATGAAAGTAATTTTGTTGCTGCTCGCAAGGCACTGGAGAAACATAACGAGGATGCCGTTGAGGTACCCTACCTTATGAAAGCCACCATGTCTCCTGATCTTCAGAAGAACATGGAAGATAAGGATGCTTATGACATAATCCAAGCAACTGAAAGGCATGTTCTAGAAACAAGCCCGACAGGAGCGATATGACACCATGAAACAGCTCATAAGCTGTAAAATGCTGGAAGGATCATGTATCAGTACTCATGTGCTAAAGATGAAAGGATACATTGACCAAATGAACAAACTTGGTTATTCCATAAAACCAACCAAGTTCTAATGGTCAAGTCTGGTGGTGTTAAGAAGCCCAATAACAAGAAAATGAAACATAAGAGCAAAGGCAAGAGAAAAGTTGTTGTTGCTGCCAGAAATGCCACTAACGACAAACATGTTGCAAAACCACACCCTCCTAGGAGTGGCAGTGCTTTGAATGCAACCAAATGGGCACTTGAAGGGAAACTGCCCACAGAATCTAGCCAAACTGAATATGAACAAGGCCAACAACATTGGCACTTCTTCCGATATTCTTATTTATGTTATCAAACTTTTCACTGTTTCTAGCAATACATGGGTATTTGATACCGGATGTGGTTACCACATCGTTAATGTCTTACAAGAACCTGAAAAGTTGAAGAAACTGAAACAAGGCTACCTGGAACTCATAGTTGGTAATGGAAAGAGGGTTCCAGTTCTTGCAACTGGAACATTTTGTTTTTCATGTACCCCCGACCTTATAGTTACTTTAAATAACTGTTTATATGCATCTGGTTTGACCAGAAACATTATTTCAGTCTCTTCACTGTTTGAACAAGGATTCAATTCAAGTACGTTTTAAATGGTTCTTCTATTATAGCCTACTTGAATGATGTTTTTTATTTTGAGGCTAAACCTCGAAATGGTATTTATGAGATTGATGTTCAAACAAGTAGTAACATATATCATATTTCTAAGCGTAACAAAGCTGGCATAAATGAAATATATTTATGGCATTGTAGACTTAGCCACATAAGTAAGGCACGCATAAAATGGCTCCAGTCCAAGGGGATTCTTGAATCCACTAGACATGACTCCTTTGATGATTGCGAATCTTGCTTAGCTGGCAAACTCACAAAGCACCCCTTCACCGATGTTGGTGAACGGAACAGTGATTTTCTAGAACTCATTCACATGATGTATATGGCCCTTTTCAGAACCATGTCTAGAAACCATGACTAAAACCAGCTTGATAGAAAGATAAAAGTACTTCGATCAGATCGATGTGGTGAATATCTCAGCTTTGAATTTCTCAATCATCTAAAAGAGTGTGGAATAGTTTCACAACTCTCTCCACCTAGCACACCCCAACTTAATGGCGTGAGTGAAAGGTGAAATCGAACTCTACTTGATATGGTTCGATCGATGATGTGTAGAACTAACTTACCTCACTCTTTTTGGGGTTATGCTCTTATGACAGCCGCCCGCATTGTCAATCTGACTCAGACTAAAAAGGTAAACAAAACCCATATGAGATATGGCATGGGCGTAAACCCGATTTGGAATACCTGAAAGTATGGGGATGTGATGCATACATCACCAGTGATGCTGATGATAAGCTCGATCCTCGAGGCGAAAAGGTTGTTTTCGTCGGATACTATAAAAGAAGCGGATATTATTTCTACCATCCTGATGCAAATGTTATTTCCATCAAAAGGAAGGGGCACTTTCTCGAGGAAGAACTTCTTAATCGAGGAACTAGAAATAATGTGGTTGATCTTGAAGAAATTCGAGAACCAACAACAACCGCTGATGAAGTCGGAACGTCTGAACAATAAGAAATTGTTGCTGATGAATCAGACATGAACACAGGCGTTCGCAGAAGTAGCAGGACTCGTAAAGAACCTAACAGATACCTTTGGCATCTCGAAGGTGCTCAAGTCTTGGTAGTATATGAGTCTAATGACGAACCTACTAACTACAAATCTGCTATCTCAGATCCTGAATCTGCGAAATGGCTGGAAGCCATGAACGCTGAGATGCTATCTATGTGTGATAATCAAGTCTGGGACTTGGTTGAGCTACCCCCTGAATCTCGGGCAGTAGGGAGCAAATGGATTTTCAAAAGAAAAACCGATATGCATGGAAATGTACACACCTTTAAAGCACGGCTAGTTGCGAAGGGTTTCACTCAAACTCAGGGTATTGACTATGATGAAACTTTCTCGCCCGTTGCTATGATCAAATCGATCAGGATATTGCTTGCCATAGCCGCGTACTATGACTACGAAATATGGCAAATGGATGTCAAAACCACTTTTCTAAATGGGCATCTCTCTGAAGATGTCTATATGGTTCAACCTGAAGGTTTTGTCGATCCTAAATATCCAAGTAGGGTGTGTAAGCTGAATAAGTCCATTTATGGACTCAAACAGGCATCTCGTAGCTGGAATCTTCGTTTTGACCAGAAGATCAAAGAGTTTGGTTTTGTCAAGAATGAAGATGAGCCTTGTGTTTACAGAAAGGCTAGTGGGAGCACTATATCATTCCTCATCCTGTATGTGGATGATATACTGATTATTGGAAACAGCGTCCCTATGCTTAACGAAGTTAAACACTATTTGGGAAGTTGTTTTGCAATGAAAGATCTTGGAGAAGCAGCTTATATTCTAGGAATCAAGATCTATAGAGATAGATCTAAGCGGCTTCTAGGGCTAAGTCAAAATACATACATAGACAAAATAATGACACGCTTTAAGATGGAAAACTCCAAGAAAGGAGGTGTTCCTATGACTAAAGGAACCGTGTTGGACAAATCGCAATCTCCTACAACGGACATTGAAATTAAGCGAATGGAAGCAGTTCCATATGCTTCAGCGATTGGTTCTATCATGTATGCTATGTTATGTACTAGACCTGACGTCTCGTATGCTTTAAGCATGACTAGTCGTTATCAGCAAACTCCTGGCATCGCCCATTGGACTGCTGTCAAGAACACTCTGAAGTATCTGAGAAGAACTAAAGATATGTTCTTAGTATTTGGAGGAGTAGAAGAAGAGCTCACTGTAAGATGTTACACTGATGCCAGTTTTCAAACTGACCGAGATGATTCTCGCTCACAATCAGGTTTCGTATTCACTCTTAATGGAGGAGCTATCTCATGGAAGAGCTCCAAGCAGAGTGTGGTGTCGGATTCAACCACCGAATCTGAATATATAGCCGCATCAGATGCTGCAAAGGAGGCTGCTTGGATGAAGAAATTCATAACCGATCTCGATGTGGTTCCTAGCATTAAGAAACCCATCGAGATATTCTGTGATAACACAGGTGCTATTGCTCAAGCCAAAGAGCCCAGGTCTCATCACAAGGCCAAGCACATTCTAAGAAAGTTCCACTACATACGGGAAATTGTGGAACGTGGAGACACCGTAATAAGCAAAATAGACACAGATCAAAACCTAGCAGACCCGTTCACTAAGCCCATGACTCAGGACAAGCATGATCAACACATGGATGCTATCGGGCTTAGATTAGCTAGCAATATGTTTTGATTTAGTATTTGGATGTACGAACATTCAAACAGTTGTACCTTTTGAATTCACCTTTGATTTACTGGTTAAATGCAAACTTTGAATCTTACAATTGTGTTCGATTTTAATACGTTTAATCCATGAATCTTGTATTCTAAATTATCCGTAGTCGGCCAGACTCGTGGGAACGACTCTGAATTAAGACTATTCTGACTTTGGACTCAAGGAATTGACTTCCAAATTCACAGACCTCATTATGAATGACGTTGGATGTAACTCGCATCAAATTATCTTCATGGATCTTAGTCATAAGATGATTTGATATTGGTATACTCATTTAGTATCCTCTGACCTGAGATACATATTAGAACTTCCGTTTACCAAGGATTATTCTTTGATTACTGTCAACCGCTGTCGCGTAACTGCCAGTCATAAAGGCTTTAATTGGGAATAGTATGAAGTTTAGTGGGAGTTGTATGTAGTCGATAAGGGATTCTGTACTCTTACATGATATGTAACAGTTAGACATTGTGGCACCCTCGTTGATTCAAACTGGTGAAGTGTAAGGCCTTACCCAAACTTGCTGTGTGTTTGTTCGAACCACTTTGGCTCTTGATCGAGAACAATAATAATTGAACACCATATGAGAATGAACTTAATCCATGTCTCATTGATTCAATTTATGTCTTTTACAGAAAGGATGAATGACAACAATTACCATAAGTCTATTGTCTTGCATTACTAAGTTGTTACTAATGGCAAGGTGTTTTGGTTAATGACTTTAAAGTGTCATACCTTGTTGGGGGCAGCCACGTGCAGCTAGAGCGCCGCTGACTGTCTGCGTTGAGGATTTTATCGAAACCCGTCCAAGTGGGAGATTGTTGGATTTATATGTACGGGTTCGATAAGTCAACGCTGCTAACCGAGCTATGACCCGTAAGAGTTACACCTTGGGCAATGAACACTAAATCCACTTAACTTGATTAACTGGTAATCACGAACAATTAGCAAAATAAACGGACTTATTATTTATACTAATTATAAATAATATGTATAACGTTTATTCTGCTATTCTTGGGCTTTATCACGTCTTGAACCTGTACTACGTATATTAGATTTGGTACCCGGGTAATTATTAAATTATCATATTTAATAATTCTATCATTAATGAAAGTTTGTACACATTTGACATATCTTCTTGCATGTGTGTGTGAATGCAATAATTAGATACAACCACATATATATATATATAAATATGGAGCACAAAAAGTCCTTCTTTGAAAAAAAAGCCAGACGAAAATAATTCACAAAAGGGTTATGCTTTTGAAGATCAATTATTAGATTCTTGGCTTCAAGTTTAAAATGGGAAATATTCTTTTTCGAGTAGATAGGTTTTGAAAGAAAAAGGATCTCAAGTATTGTTCAATCGCTGCTGTTCAGTAGAACACCACCGGTTACCCGACGCACCCCGTTTTAGTTCGTGTTCTAGCAACTCGTTCATTATACCTTGGTGTCTCACACGGTTAATTATTAACCATAAGGGTATAATTTTTCTCATCAGTAGATTAATTATTTTTTATACCTTGTTTGCATGTCTGTAACCATGATCCTGTTCGGTTCGTTTTTGGTGTTGATTATTATATTTATTCCGCTGCGTATTTATTAATTACCTTTTTAATTAATAATATATGTCAAACCCGTTTTGATAAAAGTAAAATTGACACCACTGAAAACCAACAGTGTCTACTAGAAAATATTTGGAGAAAGATGATGCAACTAAAGAAGTCCTCAGATGAATAATTACGAAATACTTAGAAAATCTAGCAAGTAAAACAAGCTTGAACTTAACTAACAGAAATTAACAACATTGGAAGCCCAATTTACACCACCAATACATTAATGAGTGTGGGTTTTGAGAAGAAGACGTGCCATAGCTCTTTTCTAGTATCTAGAAAAAATTACATCAACAAATTATATATCAACTTAAACCATTAGATATGCAATTAAATCGGTGATATATCACTGATATATCGTTTATTGGTCCCCATGTCAAATATCGCTCAGAATACCGGTACCGATATTATCGGTGATATTGACCGATATTTGATTGATATTGGACCGAGATTTTCCTGATATCAGTACCTTTCTTCTTAGTTCTACCATTCGTCTTTCTTCTTATTGCTGCTATTAGTGTTTTAGGTCTTAATTTATGTTGTCAAAAGCGCAAAAAGAGCGCCTAGGCGCTCGGGCGAAGCGAGGCGCACCTATAGCGCCTGGTGGTAGCCTAGGCACAAAAATGGTTTTTTTTAAAACGGTGCTGAGGCGCAGAAAGGCGCGCGCCTAGGGGCATAAACGGTGCCGAGGCGCAGTGCATAAGCATAAAACTAAAGGCAACACACAAAAAAACGAAACCGAGTGCGTGCAAAAAAAAAGGCAACTCACGCAGGCCCGGTAATTTCAACAGATTTTTCAACAGATTTTTAGTTTTTCCATTATCAGGATCTGATCCTTCTCACATGTAATTTCAACAGATTTTTAGTTTTTCTGATGAAATTAATGATCAGATATGTGTCACACCCCGACCACGTAAAACAACAAATCGTGGCGGAAACGTCGGGGAGTGTTGTAACAGAATTATTGTTTCACAACCATGGATACAAAAAGTTTCGTTTTATTGATTCATTAAGTAATTTACATTGTCTTATCACAAAACAAACGAGTTACAAATCGACTATCACTGTTATTATGTCACTATGGCCTCGTCCAGATCCTATGTGACTCATGCATCCTAGTAATCAACATCAAGCAACATCACCTGAAACATATGTAAAAACAAAGTCAGCAAAGAAATGCTGGCGAGCATATAGGTTTTATAAGAGTGTCGGATTCATGGCTAGTTTACATGTTACAATACCTTAATAAAAACCTTGTTTTGAAATGTATATAATATTGCAACATAATTTAACCAACTCAAATCAAGTGGGTTATAATTTATAAAACTTCGTAGCCATGATTCTTAACCCAAAAACATTTGTTTTAGAAAAACCAATTTGTAAAACATCTCGTATTAACTCGTTAATAAAACTCGTATGGTTTATATTCTTTCGAAAACATCGTTATGTGACATCGCTTCAAAATCGTTTACCCAAGTGAACTAAATAACACCACGGTATGTATTATGTTGAAAACATTTATATATAAGAAGTACCAACGGCGTATCTACCGTGTTTTCACCACATCACACCCATCCCGTTATCTAAACACTTAACCAAAAACCAATCGTTTATCCAACTCGTTTAACTTGTTTAAATCATTTCCAAATCGTTAACTCGTTTAAATAGTTTAAATCATCCTCGTTTTAATTGTGAAAACTATTTTTGGTCGTCTCGCTAATAACATTCAAACCTTCGTGACTCGACTATATCGCTTCTCGCATTAACAAACCACCAAAGGGTAAGTTAACTATCATCAGATTCAGTCATTACCCACAACCCCCACACATAACCATTACGATAACGGGATTTGTCAGATCCTATGGTACCATAACCTAATACTGGTCGGCTTGATCAATGCTAATGAATGTCATTCGTTATGTAACTACTACCAACAAGTTTGTTCACTTTATCGAAATCGTTATTAATTATAATATAAACCATTTTAATCGCTTTTGAAACCATCGTTTAAACCTCGAAAATCGTTTAACATATGAATCACCCCAAAACAATTGAAAACAGTAAAAAAGGGGAACTATGTACTCACATGAAGTGCAAAATATCCTCAATCAAAAGAACTTCAACAAACTCAAGTAAACCAAAGAAATCAAGCAGCACCTAGTAATCGAATCACTATATAAATAATTGACACCTAAATCGGAGGATCGGATAGAATGAAGTCTTGTAAACCAAATGAGTGTTGGAACTCATGTGATATGGTTTAACAAAGCCTACATCCTAAATCGGAACCTAACCTAAGTGCTTTCGACCCGTTACGACCCATTAAGGTAGCTTACGCTACTTTAACGCGTCGTGCGCGCAAATGCGCGTTTGAGACGTCTAACTAGTCCTATGACAAGTATTATATGCCTAAACATGTTGCATAATCAATTAAGTGACAAGAGTTTATGTTACATATGCTTAATTACCAATTATGCATGAAAAGGGCATTTTGGTCATTTACCTAAGGCATATAAACTACCTATCATACAACTAATTAAACCTAAGTGACCATAAGGTATAACCTCAGAAGGTTATTCGCTATGAAACTATGGTCACTAAACATGTTTGGTCGGATCCTAGTGATCGACCAAACGGGTCGAGTTCGAAAGTCTAAGCGGGTGTTTAGTCCGCTTGGCTTACGACTCTACACAAGCACTAATCTAAAAGTGACGAGCTAAACATGCTACAACATGCTTAGTTAAGTTAGAAAACAGGTTTTGGTATCAAACCAAACGGTTTTGATAACCAAGAGTAGTTTGGTTACAAAATACGCATAAATACGCATTTTGGCCGAAACTACGACTCGTCACTAAGCCTAGATAACGTGGTAATCAGTAGGTATAGTCACTAGGGACTATAACCATCGTGATTACGCTCACGTTATGAAGTTCAAACGAACTTCGCGTTGACCATAAACTGGTCAATGCAGAAAGTCAAACTCAGTTTGACTTTTAAGCTAAAAACGCAATAAAAGAATGAAAGAGGACTTACAAAGGGTCCAAGAAGGTTTGATCCAATTTATTCTCAGGTATGAAGTGAAAGACTTCAACTTAGAGAATGAAAATCAGATCAAATGTGGTTTGAGAGTGAAGTGGGGGTTGCTATTTATAGGAAAACTAGAACCGTTAGGATCGTTTATCGGGAAACGAGCTTCGATCTTGGCTATACAAGTGGGCACAAGGTTTTGTAATACTAGGGGTACTTAAAAACCATCAAAATTTGCCCATAGAATGCAAGAAACCATGTCCAAAAGGCCTGAATACCAGCTGCTGTTTCAGAAATCAGTTTGCTGATCTGGGTGTTTTGGCGCGGCCCACGTAACAGACAGACGAGTCTTACGCGGCCCGCCTGGGCAACTTTCCAGAAATGACAAAATGGTCCCTACACTTCAGAAACTTGGATTTTAATGCATTTTTGGCACATTTAAGCCCCGTTAACCTCATTACAAGGCTCTAAAATGAAGTTAAAGTATAGGAAACTCAAAACATGCTAAAAAATATCTCGGATGTCGGCTCGTTTGGTCGTACGGTTGCGTTGTTCGGTTAATTACGACGGAAGTCGTAACGAAAGCAAAAACGATCCAAATTAAGCGACGATTGGAATTTTATCAAGCCAATCACTAAAATAAAATATTTTAATGATTACATAATTTTTTTGGATGTCCGGATATATTCAGAACGTAAGATATGCGCGAAAATGCAAACTTATGCATTTTTTGACGCTTTTAGTCCCTATTGATCAAATAAGTTTATTTTAGCATACCGAACCCCTCAAAGCCTATTTCTAAGCTATGTAAAGGATATTTAGGGTATGTTTAATTTATGATCAAGTTCCGGAATGTTCGTTACTATACAATTCGGTATAGTTTCACAGTTTGACACAAATAGTCCCTGCGATCGAACAAACTTGATTTCAACACACCAAACCATCCAAAACTTATTTCTAAGTTATGTGGAGGTTATTTACGATATGTTAAGCCTATGTCACTATTCCGGAGTGTTTGTTGCGTTAAACTGACTGCGTTTACACACCAGTTTACGTATAACCTTCCAGAATGCGATTTAAAGCTTGAAATCGGAATTGAATCAAATTGAAAAATCCTCAAACATAAATACACACATAATAACACCAAAACACATATAATAACATCAAAACACATATAATAACACCAAAGCACATATAATAACACCAAAGCACATTGTTTTATTGATAATTAACATTGTTTTACATTATACAACGATTACAGAACACAGTTGTCACAGTCTCCCCTACTTCAGGAAATTTCGTCCCGAAATTTTAACTAGAGGAAGCTTGTGAGAACAATTGCGGATATTTCGCCTTCATTTGGTCCTCACGTTCCCAAGTAAACTCTAGGCCACGTTTGGAATCCCAGCGAACCTTGACCAATCGAATCCGTTTGTTCTTCAACTGTTTGAATGCACGGTCCGTTATCTCCACTGGTTTCTCGACAAAGTGCATCATTTCATCGATTTGGATTTCGTTGAGAGGAATGTGAAGATCAGCATCAGCTAAACACTTTCGCAAATTGGACATGTGAAAAGTCGGGTGAATATTTCCAAGCTCTGGAGGTAGCTCTAGTCGATAGGCAACCTTCCCAATTCTTTCCACAATCTTAAATGGTCCCACATATCGAGGTGCAAGTTTTCCTTTCTTTCCAAATCTCACCACTCCCTTCCAAGGTGACACCTTGAGTAGGACACGGTCTCCGACTTGAAATTCTAAGGGCTTGCGTCGCATATCCGCATAACTCTTTTGACGGCTTCGAGCTGTCACAAGATTATCGCGGATTTTCTTGATTTTGTTTGTTGTTTCCAGAATGAGCTCAGGTCCAGTAAGCTGAGCTTCACCGATCTCATTCCAACAGACAGGTGAACGACATTTTCGACCGTAGAGAGCTTCGAATGGTGCCATATTAATACTAGCATGATAACTATTGTTGTAAGAAAACTCGATCAGTGGCAGATGAGAATCCCAATTACCACCAAAGTCTATCACGCATGCTCTAAGCATATCCTCCAAAGTTTGAATCGTTCTCTTAGATTGACCATCTGTTTGGGGATGATAAGCAGTGCTTAGATTTAGTTGGGTTCCCATAGCAGATTGCATGGTCTTCCAAAAATGAGATGAAAATCGAGCATCACGATCAGAAATGATATCCAAAGGAACAACATGTCGTGATACAATCTCATCAACATAAATCTTGCAAGTTTATCAGCAGATAGATCCTCGCGAATCGGAATAAAATGAGCTGATTTCGTTAAACGATCAATAACAACCCAAATCGCATCGTGACCTTTAGATGTACGCGGTAATTTAGTGATGAGATCCATAGCAATGTTCTCCCACTTCCAAACCGGTATCTCTGGTTGTACAAGCAAGCCAGAAGGTCGTTGATGTTCAGCCTTGACTTTGAGACAAGTTAGGCATTTCGATACATATGAGGCAACATCCTTTTTCATACCTGGCCACCAATACTGAGTACGGAGATCCTTGTACATTTTATCAGCACTAGGATGGATAGAATATCGAGACTTGTGAGATTCATCCATCACTAAAGTGCGGAGATCGTCTTGTTTCAGAATCCACAAATGATCCTTGAAATAGAGAAACCCATTGTCTTTTGCTTCGAGCTTAAGCTCAAGCTGATGTGGTAATTCCATACCCATCAAATTTTATGAAACACAAAATTGCTGAGCTTGAGAGACACGAGTTTGAAGATCAGATAGAGTTCGAACAGAATGAAGCTTGACTCGCTCTTTTTGACTAAGCGCATCAGCTACGACATTCGCCTTACCAGGATGGTAACGAATCTCGCAATCATAATCACTTAAGAGCTCAACCCAATGTCGTTGCCTCATGTTCAGCTCCTTCTGATTGAGAATATACTGGAGACTTTTGTGGTCTGTGAAAACCACACACTTCGTGCCATAAAGATAGTGTCTTCAGATTTTAAGGGTAAAAACTACAGCACCTAACTCAAGATCATGAGTCGTATAGTTCTTCTCGTGAACTTTCAACTGTCTAGATGCATAAGCTATAACTTTACCTCGTTGCATAAGAACACAACCAAGGCCTAAGTTGGACGCATCACAATAGACAACAAAATCATTGTTTCCCTTAGGCAAAGATAAAACAGGAGCATCACACAGCTTCCGTTTCAGCGTTTGGAACGCTTCTTCTTGCTTGGGTCCCCACTCAAAAGGCTTATTCTTCTGAGTCAAAGCTGTGAGTGGAACCGCAATCTTTGAGAAATTCGAAATGAAACGTCGATAATATCCAGCGAGACCAAGAAAAGATCGAATCTTTGTAGGTGTCGTTGGTATATTCCAATCCTTAATAGCTGCTATTTTGCAAGGATCCACAAGGATACCCTGCTCGTTGACTATATGACCCAAAAACTGAACTTCTTTAAGCCAGAATTCACACTTGGAGAATTTAGCAAAAAGTTGTTCCTTCTTTAGGAGTTCCAATGTCAAACGAAGGTGTTGCTCGTGATCAGCTCGAGACTTCGAATAAACAAGAATATCGTCGATGAACACAATGATGAACTTGTCTAAATAAGGCTTATAGACCCTATTCATTAAGTCCATGAAGATAGCTGGGGCATTCGTCAAACCAAAAGGCATGACAGTGAACTCGTAATGCCCATATCTCGTGTGGAAAGCAGTTTTGGGAATATCTTCTTCGAGAACACGAAGTTGATGATACCCAGAATGCAGATCGATCTTGGAAAAACATGAAGCACATTGCAGCTGGTCGAAGAGATCATCAATTCGAGGTAGGGGATATCGATTCTTGATGGAGAGCTTATTAAGCTCACGATAATCGATACACATTCGAAAAGATCCATCTTTCTTTTTCACAAAGAGGACAGGAGCTCCCCAGGGCGAAAAGCTTGGACGGATAAATCCTTTATCAGATAACTCTTGAAGCTATTTCGATAACTCTTGCATCTCAGACGGTGCAAGACGATAAGGTGCTTTCGCAATTGGGTTGGCATTGGGTACAAGGTCAATATGAAACTCGACTTGACGAACTGGAGGCAAACCAGACAGTTCATTAGGAAACACCTCTGGATAATCTCGAACAATCGGAATATCTTGAATACGCTTACTCTTGCCTTTCTCCTCGGTGACATGTGCCAGAAAAGCAACATATCCTTTTCTCAAATAACTTTGGGCTTTTGTACACGACATAAGCTTCAATCCACCTGAAGGTTTCTCGCCACGAACTTCCAGAACATTGCCAGACGAAAGAGGAATACGAACGATCTTATCGAAACAAATCACCTCAGCATGATGTTTAGTCAACCAATCCATCCCAACGATAATATCGAAACTCCCAAGTTGCATCGGTGTGAGGTCAATAGGAAAAAGATGGTCATCAAGGTTCAACTGACAATCACGAATAACAGAATCGAGAACAAGAGGTTTACCAGTAGCAACTTCGACAGATAAAGGTTTCCTCAGTTTAGTTCTAGGTATCGTAAGCAAAGGCTGAAATGATAATGAAACAAAACTTCTATCGGCACCAGAATAAAAAAGAATAGATGCAGGTCGATTGTTAACAAGAAACGTACCATTGACAACCTCGTTGTCAGCCCTCACCTCGTTAGCATTCAGATTGTACGCTTGTCCACGAGCGGGATTCACATTCGCGTTGACATTCACTTTCGGATTCGCATTTGCATCCACCAACCTCGGACAATTGTTGCGGAAGTGACCAAACTCTCCACAATTGAAACATGAACCCAGTGGGAATCTCGCAGCATTCCCTTGAACCTGTGCTGGAACCTGAGCAACCTGATTCTGACCCAGACGACAGATGTTGGCCAGATGCCCAAGTTTACCACACGTTGTGCATTTCTTGCAAGCTTGTTGTGCAACATGATGACCGTTGCAGCGAACACAATGAGGTGCGGTAGCAGCATACACTTTCTTCACAGGCGGTTGAGCCGGTGGGTTCTGAGGGTTCTGAGCTGTTACTGAAAAATTCTGAGCACCCTTTCGCTTTCTTGATTTCTTCGACGACTCGCCTTTCTTACTCTTACCCTTTTCCTTGACAGAATCGGTCGACTTCTTCTTATCACCCTTGCTGGTAAGTTTACCCTTCTTGACTTGAGACTCAGTCAGGGTAGCAGACAACTCGATCGCGTGACGTACAGTAGTAGGATTAACACCGATCACAATATCCTGTATGGAATCGGGTAAACCATCGATATATCTCTCGATTGCTTTCTCCAGTGGGGTAACCATAGTGGGACACAACAGACTGAGCTCCTCAAAACGATCCGTATATGCACGGTGTTCACCCCCTCTTGTTTCAGATCATCAAACTCTCGTTCCAAAGCTCGAATTTCGTGACGGGGATAAAACTCTTTCATCATGAGAGCTCGAAGCTCTTCCCATGTTTGTGCCAATGCCACTTCGGCACCCCTATCACGCATAATACTGTTCACCACGTAAGAGCTCGCTTCTCAAACACACTTGATACAAATTCAACCTTACGCACATTCGGACATTGCACATGTCTGAATGTGCTCTCGATACTCTCGAACCACTGCAGGAGCGCAGTTGCTCCTTGCGACCCAGAAAACTTTAGCGGCTTAGCAGAATTGAAATTCTTGAAATTACATTGAGCATTATTGTTGTTATTATTATTGTTGTTGTATAACACATGGATCTGGGTCACTACGCCTGGAAGTACAACAGCCATTTGCTGAGCGACAAGGGCTGCGACTTCTTCAGCAGTAAAAGATTGAGCATCACGTCGAGGAGGCATTGTCTAACAAGGAAACAGGGGAATCGAGTGAGATCGACAATTGGAAAAAAAGAAACAAAAGAGGTATTGAAAACATCGACAAAACACAAGGAAGGCGATCATTTGTTCGTTACCTCGAACAAACAAACGACACGCAGTGACTAATCAAAGTAAATGGGCCAAAATAATGTATCGCGAAGACATGCTTGCCTATAAGTGAACACTCACCCCAAGAGTTCCCAAGTAAGAGTGACTGGTCCGATTATGTGGATTTGTACGAACACTCTAGCCTTAGACAGAAAACTCAGAGTACAGGCACTCACTCTTCCAGTTTGCACGTGTTCACACTATTTAGACCCAAACTTTGACGAGATTTTGAAAACTTAAAGGGTTCAAAACCTTATAACAAATCATTTACGAAGAAATGATTAGTTTTCAAAGCGGAATCGAAATTTGTGTTCTCATTGTAGTTATCACCTAAGGATAGGTGACGGTTTTGTTTTAAAATCTAAACGTAAGAAACTTGCGTTAGGGTCCTAGAAAGTTATAGTCTAGGTCAAAGCATTACTAATAACCTAATTCCCTATAACCATTGGCTCTGATACCAACTCTTCTGTCACACCCCGACCACGTAAAACAACAAATCGTGGTGGAAACGTCGGGGAGTGTTGTAACAGAATTATTGTTTCACAACCATGGATACAAAAAGTTCCGTTTTATTGATTCATTAAGTAATTTACATTGTCTTATCACAAAACAAACGAGTTACATATCGACTATCACTGTTATTATGTCACTAAGGCCTCGTCCAGATCCTATGTGACTCATGCATCCTAGTAATCAACATCAAGCAACATCACCTGAAACATATGTAAAAACAAAGTCAGCAAAGAAATGATGGCGAGCACATAGGTTTTATAAGAGTGTCGGATTCAAGGCTAGTTTACATGTTGCAATACCTTAATAAAAACCTTGTTTTGAAATGTATATAATATTGCAATATAATTTAACCAACTCAAATCAAGTGGGTTATAATTTATAAAACTTCGTAGCCATGATTTTTAACCCAAAAACATTTGTTTTAGAAAAACCAATTTGTAAAACATCTCGTATTAACTCGTTAATAAAACTCGTATGGTTTATATTCTTTCGAAAACATCGTTATGTGACATCGTTTCAAAATCGTTTACCCAAGTGAACTAAAGAACGCCACGGTATGTAATATGTTGAAAACATTTATATATAAGAAGTACCAGCGGCGTATCTACCATGTTTTCACCACATCACACCCATCCCGTTATCTAAACACTTAACCAAAAACCAATCATTTACCCAACTCGTTTAACTTGTTCAAATCGTTTCCAAATCGTTAACTCGTTTAAATCGTTTAAATCATCCTCGTTTTAATTGTGAAAACTATTTTTGGTCGTCTCGCTAATAACATTCAAACCTTCGTGACTCGACTATCTCGCTTCTCGCATTAACAAACCACCAAAGGGTAAGTTAACTATCATCAGATTCAGTCGTTACCCACAACCCCCACACATAACCATGGGTGCAGTACGATAACGGGATTTGTCAGATCCTATGGTACCATAACCTAATACTAGTCGGCTTGATCAATGCTAATGAATGTCATTCGTTATGTAACTACAACCAACAAGTTTGTTCACTTTATCGAAATCGTTATTAATTTTAATATAAACCATTTTAGTCGCTTTTGAAACCATCGTTTAAACCTCGAAAATCGTTTAACATATGAATCACCCCAAAACAATTGAAAACAGTAAAAAAGGGGAACTATATACTCACATGAAGTGCAAAGTATCCTCAATCAAAAGAACTTCAACAAACTCAAGTAAACCAAAGAAATCAAGCAGCACCTAGTAATCGAATCACTATATAAATAATTGACACCTAAATCGAAGGATCGGATAGAATGAAGTCTTGTAAACCAAATGAGTGTTGGAACTCATGTGATATGGTTTAACAAAGCCTACATCCTAAATCGGAACCTAACCTAAGTGCTTTCGACCCGTTACGACCCATTAAGGTAGCTTACGCTACTTTAACGCGTCGTGCGCGCAAATGCGCGTTCGAGACGTCTAACTAGTCCTATGACAAGTATTATATGCCTAAACATGTTGCATAATCAATTAAGTGACAAGAGTTTATGTTACATATGCTTAATTACCAATTATACATGAAAAGGGCATTTTGGTCATTTACCTAAGGCATATAAACTACCTATCATACAACTAATTAAACCTAAGTGACCATAAGGTATAACCTCAGAAGGTTATTCGCTATGTAACTATGGTCACTAAACATGTTTGGTCGGATCCTAGTGATCGACCAAACGGGTCGAGTTCGAAAGTCTAAGCGGGTGTTTAGTCCGCTTGGCTTACGACTCTACACAAGCACTAATCTAAATGTGACGAGCTAAACATGCTAAAACATGTTTAGTTAAGTTAGAAAACAGGTTTTGGTATCAAACCAAACGGTTTTGATAACCAAGAGTAGTTTGGTTACAAAATACGCATAAATACGCATTTTGGCCGAAACTACGACTCGTCACTAAGCCTAGATAACGTGGTAATCAGTAGGTATAGTCACTAGGGACTATAACCATCGTGATTACGCTCACGTTATGAAGTTCAAACGAACTTCGCGTTGACCATAAACTGGTCAATGCAGAAAGTCAAACTCAGTTTGACTTTTAAGCTAAAAACGCAATAAAAGAATGAAAGAGGACTTACAAAGGGTCCAAGAAGGTTTGATCAAATTTATTCTCAGGTATGAAGTGCAAGACTTCAACTTAGAGAATGAAAATCAGATCAAATGTGTTTTAAGAGTGAAGTAGGGGTTGCTATTTATAGGAAAACTAGAACCGTTAGGATCGTTTATCGGGAAACGAGCTTCGATCTTGGCCATACAAGTGGGCACAAGGTTTTGTAATACTAGGGGTACTTAAAAACCATCAAAATTTACCCATAGAATGCAAGAAACCATGTCCAAAAGGCCTGGATACCAGCTGCTGTTTCAGAAATTAGTTTGCTGATCTGGGTGTTTTGGCGAGGCCCGTGTAACATACATACGAGTCTTACGCGGCCCGCCTGGGCAACTTTCCAGAAATGACAAAATGGTCCCTGCACTTTAGAAACTTGGATTTTAATGCATTTTTGGCACGTTTAAGCCCCGTTAACCTCATTTCAAGGCTCTAAAATGAATTTAAAGTATAGGTAACCCAAAAAATGCTCAAAAATATCTCGGATGTCGGCTCATTTGGTCGTACGGTTGCGTTGTTCGGTTAATTACGACGGAAGTCCTAACGAACGCAAAAACGATCCAAATTAAGCGACGAATGGAATTTTATCAAGCCAATCACTAAAATAAAATATTTTAATGATTACATAATTTTTTTGGATGTCCGGATATATTCAAAACGTAAGATATGCGCGGAAATGCAAACTTATGCACTTTTTGACGCTTTTAGTCCCTATTGACCAAATGAGTTTGTTTTAGCGTACCGATCCCCTCAAAGCCTATTTATAAGCTATGTAAAGGATATTTAGGGTGTGTTTAACTTATGATAAAGTTCCAGAATGTTCGTTACTATACAATTCGGTATAGTTTCACAGTTTGACACAAATAGTCCCTGCGATCAAACAAACTTGATTTCAACACACCAAACCATCCAAAACTTATTTCTAAGTTATGTGGAGGTTATTTAAGGTATGTTAAGCCTATGTCACTATTTCGGAGTGTTTTTTGCGTTAAACTGACTGCGTTTACGCACCAGTTTGCGTATAACCTTCCAGAAAGCGATTTAAAGCTTGAAATCGGAATTGAATCAAATTGAAAAATCCTCAAACATAAATACACACATAATAACACAAAAACACATATAATAACACCAAAGCACATATAATAACACCAAAGCACATTGTTTTATTGATAATTGACATTGTTTAACATTATACAACGATTACAGAACACAGTTGTCACAATATGGGGTTTCACTCTTTTTCCTGAGAAATTCAACCCAAGTGTACCTAGAATAGTCATCTACAAGGACTAAAATGTATTTCTTTCCAGAAAAACTTGCTGTTTGTATAGGTCCACAAAGGTCCATCTGCAAAAGTTCCAAATTTTCAGAAATTGAAGATTCAAAAACTGTTTTATGTGAGCCTCTTTTTGATTTTCCAAGCTCACATGCTTCACATACCCTATCCTTTTTGGATGATATGAATGGTAATCCTTTTACCAGATTATGCTTGCTAGTTGGTTTAGAGTTTTGGAATTTAAGTGAGTAAGCCTTTTATGCCATAACCAGCTATTTCCTTTATTTTCAGTTGAAAATAAGCATAACTGAGGATGCTCAATTTCTTCCCTGAAATCAAAGTAATAGATGAAATTTCTTATTCTTTTCCCACTTAAATAAACTTTGTTGTCATCTAACCCAACTAGTAGACATTTTTCAGGTAAGAAAGTTACTTGGAAGCCTCTGTCACAAAATTGCCCACAACTAAGTAGATTATATTTCAAACTTTCTACATAGGCAACCTTTTCAATGGTCAATGATCCATATTGTATGGTACCATGCCCCATAGTTCTTCCCTTAACCCCATTTCCAAAATTTACATATTTACCCAGTTTTTCTTGATAGTTACTGAGTAAGCTCCTATCCCATGTCATGTGCTTAGAGCTTCCTGAGTCGCAGTACCAGATCTGCTGCACATGACGGGCCTGAAATGATAAGGTTAGAGAGTTTTTGGTACCTAAACTTGTTTGGGTACTTTTTCTGATGAAAATGTACTTGAGATTTCTTCATCAGAGCAGAAATTCTCATCAGAATTTCTGCTTAATGCTGAGCCATTAGCGGGGTGGTTTTCTTTGGAGAGATGGTGTTGAATCAGCTTTAATATTGGTCGTGTGGCCAAGTCTACCACAAGATGTACACTGTCGACAAACTAGATGTGCCGAAAGATGACCATTGCACCGATTACAATATGGTGCAGTACCAGCATATGGCTTCTTCGAAGGAGGCTGTGCCAGTTGGTTCTGAGTGTTCGGCTTAGGTTGTGCGGCAACATCAAAGTTCTGGGAAGCCTTACGCTTCCTCGACTTCCTTGAAGACTCAATTTTCTTCTTGTCTTTCTCCGTGTTTTGTGAGGTCTTGGCTGCCTGTTTCTTATCACCCTTCCGAAACAGTTTACCTTTCCTAACTTGAGACTCAGTCAGGGTTGCAGCCAACTCGATGGCCTGACGTACAGTGGTAGGGTTGCTACCAGTAACTATGTCTTGCGCAGGGTCAGGCAAACCATCGATATACCTCTCAATAGCCTTATCCAATGGGGTAACCATGGTGGGACAAAGCAAGCTCAATTCCTCATAACGATCTGTGTAAGCACGGTGTTTCAAATCATCAAATTCCCTTTCCAACGCCCTTAGTTCATGACGGGGGCAGAACTCCTTCATCATGAGAGCCCGAAGCTCTTCCCAGGTTTGAGCCATCGCCACATCGGCACCCCTGTCTCTCATCACACCATTCCACCATGTTAAAGCTCGTTTCTCAAAAACACTAGATGTAAACTCAACCTTTCGCTCATTCGGACATTGAACATGTCGAAATGTGCTTTCCAGACTCTCGAACCATTGTAGTAGCCCAGTAGCTCCTTCAGACCCAGAAAACTTTTGTGGTTTAGCCGAATTGATTGTCTTATAACTGCATTGAGCATTGTTATTGTTGTTATTGTTATTTGCTTGATCTATCTTAGTAATAAGGTTCGGAATCACAGCAACAATTTGCTGAGTGACTAAGGCTGCTATTGCAGCATCCTGAGTTTGGTCGCGTCTAGGAGGCATTCTAAAAAGAACAAGGAAACATGAGAAATGTGTGAGATTGACATTTGGATAAACAAAAGAGGTATGGAAAATATCAACGAAACATAAGGAAGGTGATCATTTGTTCGTTACCTCGAACAAACAAACGACACACGGTGACTAATCATAGTAAATGGGTCTTTATAATGTATCGCGAAGACATGCATTAGCCTATAAGTGGATACTCATCCGAAGAGTTCCAGGTAATAGTGATTGGTCCGATACTGCGGATTTGTGCGAAAACGATAGCCTTAGACAGAAAACTCGGGATACAAGCACCCACCCTTCCAGATTGCACGTGTTCACATTAATAAGGCCCAAACTTTGACGAGATTTTGAAAACTTCGAAGGCATAAAGCCTAAAACAAGTCATCTAAGAATAGATGATTGATTTTCAAAATGGATTTTGAAATTTGTGTTCTCGTTGAGGTAATCACCTAAAGATAGGTGACGGTATTGTTTTAAGATCTAAACACAAGATAACTTGTGTTAAGGTCCTAGAAAGGTTATAGACTAGGTCAAAGCATTACTAATAACCTAATTCCCTATAACCATGGCTCTGATACCAACTCTTCTGTCACACCCCGACCGCGTAAAACAACAAACCGCGGCGGAAACGTCGGGGAGTGTAGTAACAGAATCATTGTTTCACAACACATGGTAATTGAAGTTATGTTTTATTAAATTAATAATTGTTTAACATTGTCTTGAAGTAAAATAAACTAGTTTAAACAAATTTTCCTTCATGTTTTATGTCGCTAAGGCCCGCGTCCGATCCTATGTGAATCATCATAATTATCAAACAACTGCACCAGAAACATATGTGAAAAGAAAGTCAGCATAAAAATGCCGGCGAGTACATAGGTCTTGTGAGTGTGTCAAATTCATGGCTTGTATACATATTGCAATACCTCGTACGACTACTAGAGTCGATAATTGAAAACCTTGTATCAATAAGTGTTTGGTATTGCAATATAATTTGTAACACCCCAAAAACGGGTTTGGTAGTCAAACCACGTTAATACTAAAAGACGGGTAAAGTACCGTTAGTGGTAAAATTTATCCAGTGAATATTAGGATCTTTTAAATAAATAAATCTAATGTTAAATAAAATGGGGTGAAAGAATGTTTATGAGAAAATAAAGTTACGGGAGGCTCGAGTTAACGGGACTTAAAATAACACGGGTTATAACTTCCCCGAAATCCCATCAAGTAACTAGGAATATCAACCTAGTTAAATATATGCCTTAAAACAATGAAGGAACTTGTAATAACTAACCCATTTATAAAACCCTTAAACTTTGAGGGACTAAAAGTGGGCAATTGGAAAGATGTTTAATTAAAAGCTTATAAAAAAATAATACAAAAACACACACAAGGGTGTGTGTGGTCGATCGACCAGGAGCCAGAGAAAAGGGGGATGAACCCTAGTTCATCAAATCTTCAAAATTGAAGATCAATTCAAGACCCAAATCGATGCATGAACATGAATAAACGATCACCAAGTCGAGGGGATCGTAAGGTATGTCGAATTTTTAGTATTTATGAAGTTGTGGAAATTAGTTAACTTTGCATGATACGATCTATGTATGAATCGTAGAGGCTATGGCCGAATTAATGATGTATGATTGCTAAGGAACAAACCCTAAGTAGAAATTTGAAGTAAAATTGTTATGATTTGAATAAATTGATGATTTACCACACTTAGACAAGTGGGTTTTGATTAAGTAGTGAAGATGATGATATACACATGTTTAAAATCATCATACTTGATAGTTGAAATAAGCACTTGTACAAATTACATGATTTAGTACTTGTTCTTGCATGATAGAAAAATGGGTTTTGATGATTTAAAGAAATTGATGTTGTATTGGTGTTTATAAACATCATACTAACTCATATGAATGAACTACTTGAACAAAATAGAGATTTTGTTAGGAGTTCATAATTGATTAAAAGTGGGTCTTGACACAAGAATTAAACACTTGACTTGTGATTTAATTCAATAAGAAAAGTAGTCAAAGATTCATAAGGTGTGAAAATCATGATCTAGAATGATTATTCTAACAACCTTGTGAATAATGAATGATAGTTGGCTCTTAACAAGCTAGGTGAAGCTTGGGGAGAAAGCTGGTCGATCGAAGCAAGTATGAAAAGAAAAGCGTAATTTGGATGTGAGGTAAGTAAAACTTACACCCTTTTTGTAGGACATGTGTTTATCTTATAAACTATAAATGCGAATAATGTAATATCTGAAATAAGGGTTCTGACACGATTGATACAAGTCGGAACAAGTATAAATGATAAAAACCATGGTTTATGGTAAATGGGGCAAATGGGTGAATTTGGAAATTAAAACCATGCTTTTATTCTAATTTATGTAAATGTTTGGTCTTATAGTCCAAACGGGTCAAATGGTGATGATAACACCATTTGACAATATCGACTAATGTGGTTGTCAAGTCGTATGTTATCAGGAGCGAATAGCAATTTGGATAATTGCGACGCCATAGAATATTGGTTAATTAACGCGAGGTATAAAACGGGTCTATATGTTGACTCGATCCAGGTACGCATATATATAGATTTATAGTTAAAAATGCAATGTTGGTCAAATACCTTAGCAAAATGACCTATGTCGTAAAAGGAGGAAATAAGTTGACGAAAATGCCCTTGATAGGTAAATCAGGAAAACGACCCTTAGAGGTCGTTTAGATACTAGTGTTATCATTGTGTAACTCTTAGACACATGTAAGAGTTGTAGGCATCAACCTTGGGGGTCAATGCCTATGAACGGGTCAATCACGTAAAATGACTATCCCAAGGGTAAAATTAGGATAGCGGTCCATTATGTTAAATCCATCACAAAACTAGTTGTGGTGGAATATAAGAGGCTATTTAAAAAAAATGAGAATATGAAGTGTAGAAAGAGAAGAGAGAGTTTGATGTTTAAATGTACATAATTCGCTCTAAACGGCTCAAAAAGTGTCATAATTGAATTTCAAGCCGAGAGCTTGAAATCTAAAATTTTGAGAATTCAGATGTCGGGTCTTTAATCCATGAGAAGGAGAATTAAATTACGAACGCGTAGGAAAAAGAATCGCGTAAAACGGACATCTAGATCAAAAGTTATGAAGCTTTGAAGTTAGAATTTCGACCGAAAATGGAGCTGGGCAAATGCAGCAGCAATTAAGCAACTTGCTGTCAAAAAAGGGGCTAGGTGTAGCGTCTAGCCCCTAGGCGTAGCGTCTAGCCCCTCCTGATTTTGAAAATTGTTTAATTTTTGTTGTTTGACCCATATAACTTGTTTAAACTTGTTATTTAACTATCAAAGCTAACTTTTAAGTTGGTTTTGATTATAGGTGATAACCAAGAGTGCCCGGTTGAAGATCAAGCTCGAAGAAGAACTGAACACACGAGATTAAAGCTTCTGCACGGCGTATGTGTAATCGTATAAACATGTAATTATACGAAACTTATATAAAATATTGTATAAAGCAAGCAAGGGTGTTACAAGTTGGTAATCAGAGCTCATGGTTAAAGAATAAAGTGTGTTCGGTTCGAGGCTTGATCGCAAATCCGGTAAGTATATGTATGTTAATAGTTTAGTATGATTAAAGTGTTGTGAACAACACATAGGGTTATCGTGTAATACACGTTACCCCAATGAAAATGATTGGTATAGTTAACGAAATTACGTGCGTTGACACGTACAGTAAGAAGCCTTGTATTACAATACGAACGTTTATTAATGTCGAAATTACTAACTTTTGTAAATTTTTAGTTGAAGGACACTCGCATCTGAAGATGACGAGAGTTGAACGAATTGCGAATTTGACAGAGGAATGGTCCAAAGAGTATGCTCATCAAGGACCTAAACCGCGTAGCGATCGCGAACAAGGTTAATGGCAAGAGAAGCCCGTTAGGGCAAGCATTACCAGGTGCACACTTTAAATTTATTTGCACGAATAGTAATATGCAACAAATACGTAGAGATTGAAAGTTGCATATGTAGATTAAAAACTTGGAAAAACCTAAATAGAAAATCTATCCGGGATATGGTTTCCAAGAGAAAAAATAGAGGCATTACTATTGGTGCATGCGTCTGTCGACTTCATATTGTATCGAGTCTTGTACGTAGAATGTTAGATCAGTGCACGAAGTTTGAGATATTGTAATTTCGCTTGAAGGGTGAGATTCCGCTTGAAAGAGGCATGGTCATTTTCAAGCGAAATCAACATGTATAATTCTGCTTGAATTGACATCTTGCCACATTCAAGTGAAATCATAACTCTATATATAGGTGTCAAGCGAAATCAGAAAAAAGAGGGATTCCGGTTTGTGCAACGAAGTGCTGCCGAAGTGTTGTCTCGCTGTATAACGTCATTATATCAATCAAATCGACAGTTTAAGTAATATTCTAGCTGAATTGACCTCTATACGTCTGTTTCCGCCTTTCGTATAGAGAAAAACTCTTCTGATCGACTCGTTCGGGTCTGAAAACGATCCCACAAGTGGTATCAGAGCTCAGGAAGTAGAGTTCTTAACAATTCAGCTGCAAATTCTGATTTCTACATCTTCTTTTCAAAATTTTAAAAATTTTCACGGTCAAAATGTCTTGATTTTCTCACAGTTTGTGCGCAATACTGTTTTAACAAAACCTTGACAGTTTCAGGCCTAAAATCGATATAAAAGTGATAATTTTAGTAATTTCGCTTGAAAAATTTGCATGAGATGATGACGTCAGCAGCTTTTCAAACGGAATTAGTTGGTTAATTCCGCTTGAATCTAGGGGTGTTCAAAACTATCCGTATCCGAAAATCCGATCCGAAATATCCGATAACCGAATCCGAAATATCCGAAAAATCGGATATCCGAAATTTCGGATATCCGAATTTTTCGGATTCGGATTCGGATAGTGATTTTCAAAATTTTCGGATATCCGAAAATTTAATTTTCATTTTTTTTCGGATATCCGAATATCCGAAAATATCCGAAGTATCCGAAAATATCCGAAATATCCGAAAAATACCCGAAATATCCGAAAGTATCCGAAATATCCGAAAAATATCCGAAAATATCCGAAAACTTATATTTGGATATCTGAAACTATCCAAAATATCCGTTTCCAAATAAGAAAAAAATAATAAAAAAATAAAAATTAAATAAAAAGTTGGATTTTCGGATATCCGATTAACTATCCGAATCCGTATCCGAAATTTCGGATATCCGAATTCCGGATATCCGAAATTTCGGATACGGATTCGGATAGTGAAATCTGGTATCCGAAAATTTCGGATATCCGAAATTCGGATATCCGAATTTTCGGATATCCGGTTTTGAACACCCCTACTTGAATCTAGTATTTCGCTTGAAAATTTCTGCTGATTTCGATTGAATCGTGCTATTCCGCTTCAGTGATTCCGCTTGAATCACTGATTTCGCTTCAATTTGTGATCTCGCTTGAAAGAAGTGTGGGTTCAAGCGAAATTAGGTATTCCGCTTGAAAGGAGTGATTTTGCTTGAGAGGAAATTCCGTTTGAGACTGTGATTTCGCTTGAACAGAACTGTTTTGTGAACTTTGAAAATCCGAAACATGGAAGAGGAATTTTATAACGCATTCGCTCTTCCGGTTACTCCGATTATTATTGCACAGAACACGATGTTGGAAAACGAAACAAGGACTATGCAAAAACCGCCTAAACTCATGAACATCGAGGAGTATAAGGGTTGGGAAGGACGGTTTGAGAACTGGGTACAAGCAAATTATCTTGATGCTTGGGAATGTGTCGAGACGAAATACATTAGACCGACGAATGATGATGAAGAAGTTATAGCAATTAAAGACTTAAGTGCCGATGCTAGAAAGAAATACAAAGATGAGAAAATGATGCTAAGTCTTTTACAACAACCTCTGAAGGAAGATATCTTGGTTCTATTGCAACATAATGGAACTTCTTACTCAATCTGGAAAGCATTAAGATCAAAGTTTCATGGTAGTCAAGAAATGGTTAAGAACAAGAAATCGCTTTTGAAGAAAGAGTTCGATCTGTTTCGTGGATTGAAAAATGAAAGCACAAAGCAAATTATTGAAAGATACTGCAATTTGCTAGCTAACATGAAGAGATTGAGCATCGAGAAAGACAATGAGGAGTTGCTTGAGAAGCTTGCTGATGCTTTGCCACACGAGACTTGGGGCACATATCTCATGATGCTTAGAAACAAGAAAGGTTTTAGCAGTCTGACACTGAGCAAATTCATTGAAAAGATTGAGGCCCAGGAGATGGAACAGAGAAAGGTTTTAAGAATGAAAGATTTTGACGGTGAACAAGACATCGGGCTTTACTACAAAGGTGGTGTAAATGATAAAACCACAAACATATCACCAAAGATTGGAACGGCATTCAATGCAAAGAATTCATCTGAAAGTTCTTCCAAAGGATCAAACAGCAACACAAGTTTTTCATCATATCCATCTTTTGATCCAAATATTTCAGCAACAAAGAATGGCAAGAAGTTACAATGTAACATTGTACTGAATCTTGAGAATGATCAGGGTTATTCTGAAGAAGTTGCAAAAAGCCATATGTCTTTGTTGGGAACTGTTTTGGAGTTGTACGGAAGTTTAGTAGCAGGAAAGATCAGGAATCCTATGTTGACAAGAGAGGATTACGATCAGATCGATGATGAGGAGATGGAATTGATGGATATAAAATGGTGTTTGGCTAGTGTGTTAAGATGAGTTGAAAAATTCAAACAGATCACAGGAAGAGATGACTTCCGTGATGCATTTGTTTCTAATTTGGGCTTTGACAAATCTAAAGTTACTTGTTTTCGTTGAAGGGAAAAAGGACACTTCAAGAGGGAGTGCACTAATCGCGAAGCAAGTGGAGCTCAAAATCCGTTCAACAACAATGATTACTATCGAAAATCGATCTATCATCAAGTTGCTCAACAACAGCATGAACCACAAGTGGCACATGGTAGAAAAGTGATTGAAGAATCATCAAAGAGAGCATGTTTGGGAAATCAAGAAAACTTCAATTGGGATAAATATATTCCAGCTGACAACAAAGCATGCCTAATCAATCAAGAAGATGAAAAGTTACCTGAAGGTTTTAGCTGGGAAGGTTTCAGTTGGGATGATTATGATCCTAACAAAACTTCAAATCACTGTAACACCTCGAAAATTCACGTCTTATAATGTATTGACACGTGTCGTCAGCTTGAACGTGAGAAAGTATACTTTAGAGGGACTAAAGTTGACAAACATAGAAAGTATGTGAAAATAAGGGTTCAAAATGTCAACAATGGATAAACATACTTTATAATAACCCTACATGATGTTTATAACATCAAACGAATAAATCACGGATCATACGAAGCTAAAAGTGAGAGATTACAAACTACAGGGGTTAAATGTGTCAACATGTTTAAAGATATACCTCTGAGTGACCTTTTGACAAACCCGAAGCTTTGTAAATGTAAATTATGCTCACTAGAATGCACGGTTCAAATTTAGTAAAGTTTCGTTAACGTATGAGAAAGTTATGATCAAATTCGTGTGTAAGGGGTTAAAGCGTCAACGTTGAAAGTTAGGCCTTTTCGGGTAACAATAAGGTTACCCGGGGACTTAACGAAGTGGGTATATATCTTAAGGCCCTTATAGATCAATATTAAGGGTCCATATCGCAATAAACAAGTGTCTGTACGAAGTTTGAAGAGCCAAGGACCTAAGACTGCAATTTATCAAAGTTTTGTTGGAACACCTTAGGGGCTCGCGTAGCGCGAGCGTAAGGACTCAGGCAGTCGCGCTACGCGACTGCCATATCTGGACAGAAACTTTGTTACTTGGTCCCTTGTCTGCCACAAGCTTGGTGCATGAACTTTGATCGATTTTCTCACATATAATTGGCCCCTAAAACACCCCTAGGACTCTAGGGCATGTGTCAATCTTTTGTGGATGATCATAGACTTGTTTGTCAAGCACTTGTGGTGTGTAAACCCACTATATAAGACCCATTAAACTTGAAAACATTCACATTCCCATTTCTGATCATTGTGGAGCTTCCAAGCTGATTGCAAGACCTTCCTAATCATCATTAATCACTAGTAAGCTTGCTAATCCTTTCTAAATTAATTCTAGCTTAGTATTTTAGCTAAAAGTCAAACCGACGTAACTACGGTTTGACTTCGTGATTAATTAACGATAGCTCAGTCATATCCCGAATTAAAAGTACCGTTAGATAGGTAATTATGTGGGTATTAAACCCTTATAAGGGCACGTACCGAATCCAGACCTAACTAGGTCGTTTGTCGGGTCAAACGTTGACCGAAAAAGTCAACAGAAATGAAAAACATGATTTAATGCACGAAATGCAATCCGAGAGACGTGTAACCTATTTTAACCTTAATATAACATGGTATTAAGTATAAAAACTTGTCTACGCTTGCCCGACTCGACAAATTTCTGTTTAAACCCGGTTCGGAACCGAAAGGCGCAAAACCTTGACTTTTGCTTTGACTTCGGTTCTGACCCGTTTTAGTTTAATTCGAAGATGCCTTAGTGCTTCATTAGAGTAGGGTTGCATGATAGTATAAGTCTCCGTACTTGTTTCGTTGATTATCCGATTCGTTCGCGCGGTTCCGTTAAATGCTTAAAATGGACCGTAATGCCCTTATGACCATGCAACGAGAATTTTGAAAATGTGGAAGTACAATAATCTTAGTTACTGATTATTAAACATGTACGTAAATTTTCACGTCAATCGGAGGTCTAGATTAGGAGATATGCGCATTAGCGTATGTAATAAACTTTTTATTAATTAAACGGCGCGATTAGCGCATAGCCTATCTAAACCCGATTTTCGGTACCAAAACTTTTACCCACTAATGTTAAATAATATTTTGGGATTTTTGAAGATTTTTAATTATTTTTAAACTGATCTTAAGCTAGGCTTATCGCCTTAATTCGGTTAATACCGAATTTACCCTTTTCGGTCATAAAATGATTTCTACAAGGAATTTTGATGCGAGTCCAATTGCTACTGATTTTAAATAATAAATGTAATGTTTTGAGCCTGTTTAACTAATCAGAAAACCCAAAATCGTATTTTGATTGTACGTCGCTTAAAACGGGTTTATACGCGTATTATACGCGTAGTTTAGGCTTAAAACCATTTTGACACATAAGGATTATTACCAACTAAAATAATCTGTTAAAAATAAGTTGTATACTGATTACTTCAGTCCCGAACATCGGGGTTACGTTAAATCCCTTTTATAATCTCTAAAATGACCAAAATACCCCTACGGGGCATAATTAATGATTAATCTCGTTTTGGGCATTATGGAAGATATCATAATGATATCACAACATATTTAAAGCATATTAACTTAGGAAACCTGTTCGCGACCCTTATGGTTACCCGTTACGCCTCTGGCGCGTTCGGTTCGGTTTATGTAACTAGTTTGCATAAATTAGCCGAAACGGGTCAAACCTTATCCGTTTTATCTCAAAATCCAGAATGTGTTTAGTTTACCCATATTATACAAGTCTTCAAACTTGTCGGGTCTAAATCACATTCTATTCCGGTCTTCGCTTAATCATGCGTTTGAACCGTAAACCTTCCTTAAAACTAACCGGTCTAAGTTACGACTTAAATAAGACCCGTTAGGAATCTAATAGGTTAATAAAACCTTCATTCTAGATTAAGAGCCCCAGTAGAAGTACTTGTGCTTGCTGATTAAGATATACGGCTGAGTGTAAGTTGCATTGCTAGCTCAGGTAAATACTTTTAACTTATTTTCCCTTATACGGGCTTGGGATACGGTATTATAAAAAAAATACCGCTTGGTCGGGTGTAGAAACCTTTTAATCGGAGATGATTAAATTGCATAATCCCGTTTTAATCTGTATTGATTGATAACAAATAACATTGGGGGTTAATGACCGTGTCCTGGATATCCTTGGCTCATTTTAAAAAGTGAATGGCCACGACGTAAGCACAAGGTGTAGACATAACACCTCCTGTTGCATATGTATAACGTATACTCACTCGTAAGGGTATCTTCTTGTGAGATTATATTTGTGGTGTGTCGATTAATCTTGTCCGGCTTGTATTGTATAATCACCGGCCCTAAATGTTGGACAACCATGTAAATCGGATACAAGATTTTTATTAATAGAATTGTCCCAAGTATAAAAGATTAATTTTGCCTCTGTGCATTTTAATCAATGTGTCAAGATATTTTGTGCCATTTGCACTCGAATCACTTTTCAAACTCTTTTTCCAAAATGAGTCAGTTAATTGTATTTACCAGTGTAAACTGACGTATTTTCCAAAAAAAGTTAAGTGACAGGTACTATGCGTAATTGGCTGGAAGCTCAGGGCGTCACTAGGGAATCTTGCAAGTTCTAGATGCCTAAAGTCTGTTGAACAGTTTTCCTTTATTGATCCGCCTGTGGATCCTTTACCTTCCGTTGTAATACTTTGACATTACTTATATTCGGAATGTAATATATTTATCTTTTGCTTCCGCTGTGCATTATTATATTGTGTTGTTCGACCATGATGTTGCCAACCACGTCACGATACTCCCCTACCGGGCCCACCGGTGACACGTGGAAAATCGGGGTGTGACAGGTTGGTATCAGAGCCAACACTGAGTGAATTAAACACTAGCCTTTTGTGTTTAATCTCAGTTACACAATTGCACAATCTAAACTCCTGAGTCTAGACTTAACATAGGAATATTCTCAAATCCTAATCTGGAAAATTTTACTTCCAAATTTTTATTGGATACATTGCCAAGCGAAGGAGCCGTAATAGGAGTTCTCCACACCCGGAGCCCTGAGATGCTGAGCTTCGTACCGCGGCTAGAATGAAACGAGCATCCAAGGAGAATGCATTCAGAAATTAAATAAAGAAGAAACTCCTTTTACTGAAGATCGTTTCCTTATTAGTCCTTATAAGGACATATTTATCTTTCAGTCCCTTTAAGGACACATTATCCTTTCAAAGACCCGCTTAGGGCAACTCTGTACTTCTATTTTCATATAATAAATTGATTAAATTAAGTTTTCATTTCTAAACATAAAATAGGAAATGAATGGAAAATAACATCCCCTAGAAGGGAAGTGCCTACGGGCTATAATTAACGTCCTCTGAGACTGAAGACGGTGGTAGCTTACAGCTCCCTGTCAAGAAAAGGTAATGAACTTTGATTCACACCTAAATGCCTCGATCCCAGACGATCATGGCTTATAAATTAAACTTGTCCATGTGACTAAGCCTTTTGTGCTATTACTAAATGCCTCGATCCCAGACGATCATGGCTTATAAATTAAACTTGTCCACGTGACTAGGCCTTTTGTGCCATTACAAATTCATAAATTGCCCTGATTCTCTGAAATCTTGGCTTATAAATTAAACTTGTCTACGCGACTAGGCCATTTGTGCTATTATTAAATTATAAATTAGGATTATGATAAAAATCCTGGATAAAATAAATATCCTTCTTTCCCTGCCAGTAGGCAGTTTAAAGAGAATCTTAAAGGTGAAACCTAGCCTACGCGGCCAAGATGGTGAAACCTACTCAAGAGATTCAAATCCTTGTTAACACCTAAGAACGTGTTAGCACTCCTGACAAATGTGATTCGATAAAATCACAACAGTCATCCTTATATTAGATTCTTCCAATTTTCTTATCTAGCCTAGTGATTTAGAAATCATGGCTTGTGTCATCCTATAAGATGATCACATTATAAACATCCAGAAGTGATGAAGTGCCTTCGGGCTAAACTTGTTGTCCGATAAGACAACGACAGTGGTGGTCTATGACCTCCTGTCCAAAAATGTTGGACCAGGTCCAAGCATAATAGTCGGTAGGATCCATACGATCTCGACTAATAGCATCTGAGAAGATGATCATATTATAACCATCCCTCAGAAGGGAAATGCCCACGGGCTATATCTATTGTCCTAAAAGACAAAAGACAGTTGGAGTCTACAACTCCCTGTCAAGTGAAGGTAATGAACGTGATTCAAACCTAAATGCCTAGATTCTCTGAAATCATGGCTTATAAAAATTTAAAACTGTCCTTGTGACTAGGCCTTATGCGCCACTTTAATATCCTTAATGTTTTATGACTAGGATAAATTATAATGGAAAATACTAATTAAATATAACTAACAAGTTAACCAATATGGTTTATATTACCATGGTTGACAAATCGTCAAAGATGATGATTCCATAGTAATCTCTGAATAAATCATTGTTAATATTTATGTAGCAATCAAGCTACATGGCTGGATTAGATGAAGTTAACAGTCACTTGAAGGAGAGCAATGATACTACCAGAATTAATGTAACTGGAGCAGAACTTCAGGCAATAATAGATTATGCTGTTGCTCGAGCACTTGACCGACAGTATGATGAGTCAAATGATACCCACTCTAAGACTCTATCTGCGGCTAGTTGTAAGCCCCCTCTTAAAACACATGAGTCAAGGGAGGACGATGTTCATGACTTGTCAAATCAAAGGAGTATTCCGCCTAGACAAGTTGTGTTTCCTCAAGAGGCACCAGTTAAGACCTGTTCATATAAATATTTCGTCTCCTGCAAGCCCAGAGACTTTATAGGAGAAAAAGGAGCCATTGATTGCATGACATGGCTCGATGAGATGGACGTTGTTGTTGACGTCAGCGGTTGTGCGGAGCAAGATGTTGTGAAATTTGTTTCACAATCATTCAAAGGAGAAGCGTTGGCATGGTGGAGATCATTGCTCCACGCCACGGGAAAGGTTCTACTCTACAACTTATCTTGGGAGCAATTTGTTGCATTAGTCAAGGAAAACTATTGCCCCCAGCATGAAGTAGAAAAGATAGAATCAGACTTCTTGACTCTGGTCATGGAGAATTTGGATTGTCAGGCATATGTGACAAGTTTCAACACTATGTCCCGCCTGGTTCCTTATCTAGTCACCCCTGAGCCTAAACGCATAGCGCGTTTCATTGGAGGCCTAGCACCAGAAATAAAAGGGAATGTTAAAGCATCTAGGCCAACCACATATAGGTCCGTGGTGGACTTATCCTTATCTCTCACCTTAGACGCAATCAGAATTAATTCTGTTAAGGCTTCTGGCGAGAGAAGAAGGGAAAGAGAGGAGGAAAACTCTCATCAAGCTAACAAGAAGAAGAAGGGAAGCTTGAAGCGAGGGAAGGATTCCGAGTTTAGGAAGAACTCGAGTCAGTCTGATAACAGACCTAAATGCAATAACTGCAAAAAGCAGCATTTTGGAAAATGTACAATAGACCCACGCGCTAAATTGTGTGGAATTTGCAAGACCAAGGGTCACAAAACCTTAGATTGCAAGGGGATGAAGAACGCCACATGTTACAATTGTAACGGGGAAGGGCACATCAAAACCAACTGTCCAAAGCTTATAAAGAAGCCTGGAGAGACCAGGAAAACAAACGCATGAGTCTTCTGGAGGAACGCCAGGAGATGGTGCAGAAGGATAACTATATAGCAGGTACTTTTCCTTATCAAGCAGTTTATGCAGAAATTCATTTGATGCTGACACATGTGATTCAATAATGAACGATCACTGTTGAGAACCGTTGTCTCCGTCTTAGTAGGACTTCGGTCATTTAATACGAGATATAAATTGACTGATGATACTTTAGAAAAATGCCCCAACAAACCTTAGATGGATATTTTATATCTAAATAGGAATCACTCTTTTCTGATATTCCTATGGCAAGCTTTCAAGCTACCTAAATTCTTTAATGTAATAAAGACAGATGTGACGTTTTGATCCTCTGTCAGAAAAGTGATGGACTAGGTCCAAAATCTTAAATGCCATTAATGGTCTCTTGCGACCTAGGCTAAGTAATATTAAAATATTTTAAATAATGTTCATTAAGAATGTTAGTGCTTTAATAGCCTGTATAGGTTATTGACACCATGGCTAGTATATATTAAGGCCATCAGAATAAAATATGGTAGTTGTTGGATTTCAACTAAGAAATTGTTTTTATTGGTGTTAGGAACCAATAGAAAGTAATGGCAAACTCGGATAAGACAACAGTCAATCGCGCCATTGATGACGCGACGCATGCTAATGATGCTGAAATTTTAAACCTTAGAATTTCCAAAGAGGTTCTTCAAACTATGATAGACGCAGCCGTTGGAAAAGCTGTGAAGAGAGCTGTGAAAAAGTTAAAGGAGACCCATGCAGTTCGGTCCAAATTTTATCTAGGACCACATTTCCTCACTTGTAAGAAGGATCTCGTTCATGCCTCTGATGCAAAGGATGAACTAAAAAGGAAAAGGGAGGTAGATAACTCCCAGAGTTCTAAGAAAAAGAACAAACAAAAGTCCGACCAGAAACCAGTATGTGAGACCTGCAAGAAGCGCCATTATGGGAAATGCAGGTTCGAACCAAAATCCAAATCACAGCCCAGGGCTTGTGGGATCTGCAAGTCTAAAGGACATAAAACCATGGATTGCAAAAAGTTGAAGGATGCAACCTGTTATGGTTGCAACGAGAAGGGGCATATCAAGACCAACTGCCCTAGGAAACAGAAGAAGCCCGAGTAGGCCAAGATGACAAACGCACGAGTTGTCAGGATGAACGCCCAAGAGATGGGGCAGAATAATAATAGTATAATATGTACCTTTCGTTATCAAACAGTTTATGTAGAAACTTAATTAATACTGTCACGTATAAATATATTATGAATGATAAAGGTTGAGAACTGTTGTCTCCACCTGATTAAGACTCCGGTCATTTAATGCCCGGTAGAAAGTGACGATGTTACGTCGAAAATGCTCCAACAAATCCTATATTGATATTAATATCTGTTAGAAATCATTTTTCTAATATCCTTATAGCAAACTTTTGATTGCATACTTAAGGACTCAATATAGTGATAAAAATCGATTGGTTGCCTTAAAAATCAAGTCCATATTGTGAGTGATAAGAAGCAATTAATTATCAAGACTCCTTATGAGACAACCCTCATAATTACACGTGTCCGTACGATTAATTAATATTAAACATAAAAATGGTGGAACTGACCGTCCCCGGAATCGAACCCGGGTCTAGGCCGGCCGCACCCTTTCGCGCGCCTAGCCAACTGAGCTAGGTGCCTAGTTTGTGAAACTTCCATTATTGATTTAATATAAGCACTTGTACAATAAACTTCCTTATCTTGTATCAATGATAATTCCTGCTAAGTGCCCTGTTTTTAATACAGGCAATAATAAATCTTCATGAACCATAAACTTAGCAAAATTTTTATTATACCCACAAAGTATAATCACCAAGGAAACCTTAGTAACCAATTCTTCTCGTATCGGCAAGGAATCCTTCCGAAAATCTAAGAGCACTCTTTCTTCGCATAGAGTACGACAACATATGTTATTTTAATTATTTTTCTTTTCTCATTGTTTTCTATCGCCTACGAATGCCAAACTATGTTTGATAAAAGTGTCATATGAGGATTGGCGTATCCTAGTGTGTCCCATAGATTATTTCCATGTCTGATCAGCATGGAGGTTTAATACATGGAACCCCTAAGATATCCCAAAGATCATATTGTACTAAAGTCGACTAGTAGTATTCAAGGGAGATATCCAAAAATGGAAATTTTTTTTTTCCAAGTAAATGTTCCCGATTAATGAATTCGAGGACTTATAACATAAAGGTGTCACTCATTTGGCACGGACAATGATGAATGAACTGGAGCCTGAGATATGGAAAATCTCTGTAGCCTCCTTGCATCTTAATTATCTTCTCAAAAGATGTCCCTGCTTACCTCCTGGAAGGCAGGTAGAATTAAGAAAGGTAGCCCGCCGTGGGCTGGAGTATTGTGAAAACTCCATATTAATTCGGAATAAATGAAACCTTGATTAAGTAAGTTTTAAGACATAGGCTCATATAGCCAGACTCAATATTCTGAGGGTATTATATTATTAAATAAGAAAGACGGTTCATATTGCTTATGCATGCATGCCGCAACCCTAAATAGGCAACGATTAAGAATTTTCCATCAGCTACCCAGGATCGTTGAATTGTTCGACTAACGACAAGGATTAGCTATTCCTTAAATATTAGTTAAGTAATGGTTGGAATAACCACCTTAAGATAAGCTTTTCTTTAATAATGGATATGTAAGTATTAAGGCCACTCCTTTGGAGACCTTGTATAGGTGAGATGTTAAACATCTGTTGTTAGGACAATAGATTGGTAAGTCCAATATTAAGGATCTGAAAGTTGCATTGGAAACAACAAATAAGATCATACAAATTCCTAATCATCTGTAAGTTGCCATTATTAGGCAGAGAATACTTCCTTTATTTCGGTAAATCTCGGGCCGAGATTTCTTTTAAGGGGGTGAGGATGTAACACCTCGAAAATTCATGTCCTATAATGTATTGACACGTGTCGTCAGCTTGAACGTGAGAAAGTATACTTTAGAGGGACTAAAGTTGACAAACATAGAAAGTATGTGAAAATAAGGGTTCAAAATGTCAACAATGGATAAACATACTTTATAATAACCCTACATGATGTTTATAACATCAAACGAATAAATCACGGATCATACGAAGCTAAAAGTGAGAGATTACAAACTACAGGGGTTAAATGTGTCAACATGTTTAAAGATATACCTCTGAGTGACCTTTTGACAAACCCGAAGCTTTGTAAATGTAAATTATGCTCACTAGAATGCACGGTTCAAATTTAGTAAAGTTTCGTTAACGTATGAGAAAGTTATGATCAAATTCGTGTGTAAGGGGTTAAAGCGTCAACGTTGAAAGTTAGGCCTTTTCGGGTAACAATAAGGTTACCCGGGGACTTAACGAAGTGGGTATATATCTTAAGGCCCTTATAGATCAATATTAAGGGTCCATATCGCAATAAACAAGTGTCTGTATGAAGTTTGAAGAGCCAAGGACCTAAGACTGCAATTTATCAAAGTTTTGTTGGAACACCTTAGGGGCTCGCGTAGCGCGAGCGTAAGGACTCAGGCAGTCGTGCTACGCGACTGCCATATCTGGACAGAAACTTTGTTACTTGGTCCCTTGTCTGCCACAAGCTTGGTGCATGAACTTTGATCGATTTTCTCACATATAATTGGCCCCTAAAACACCCCTAGGACTCTAGGGCATGTGTCAATCTTTTGTGGATGATCATAGACTTGTTTGTCAAGCACTTGTGGTGTGTAAACCCACTATATAAGACCCATTAAACTTGCAAACATTCACATTCCCATTTCTGATCATTGTGGAGCTTCCAAGCTGATTGCAAGACCTTCCTAATCATCATTAATCACTAGTAAGCTTGCTAATCCTTTCTAAATTAATTCTAGCTTAGTATTTTAGCTAAAAGTCAAACCGACGTAACTACGGTTTGACTTCGTGATTAATTAACGATAGCTCAGTCATATCCCGAATTAAAAGTACCGTTAGATAGGTAATTATGTGGGTATTAAACCCTTATAAGGGCACGTACCGAATCCAGACCTAACTAGGTCGTTTGTCGGGTCAAACGTTGACCGAAAAAGTCAACATAAATGAAAAACATGATTTAATGCACGAAATGCAATCCGAGAGACGTGTAACCTATTTTAAACTTAATATAACATGGTAATAAGTATAAAAACTTGTCTACGCTTGCCCGACTCGACAAATTTCTGTTTAAACCCGGTTCGGAACCGAAAGGCGCAAAACCTTGACTTTTGCTTTGACTTCGGTTCTGACCCGTTTTAGTTTAATTCGAAGATGCCTTAGTGCTTCATTAGAGTAGGGTTGCATGATAGTATAAGTCTCCGTACTTGTTTCGTTGATTATCCGATTCGTTCGCGCGGTTCCGTTAAATGCTTAAAATGGACCGTAATGCCCTTATGACCATGCAACGAGAATTTTGAAAATGTGGAAGTACAATAATCTTAGTTACTGATTATTAAACATGTACGTAAATTTTCACGTCAATCGGAGGTCTAGATTAGGAGATATGCGCATTAGCGTATGTAATAAACTTTTTATTAATTAAACGGCGCGATTAGCGCATAGCCTATCTAAACCCGATTTTCGGTACCAAAACTTTTACCCACTAATGTTAAATAATATTTTGGGATTTTTGAAGATTTTTAATTATTTTTAAACTGATCTTAAGCTAGGCTTATCGCCTTAATTCGGTTAATACCGAATTTACCCTTTTCGGTCATAAAATGATTTCTACAAGGAATTTTGATGCGAGTCCAATTGCTACTGATTTTAAATAATAAATGTAATGTTTTGAGCCTGTTTAACTAATCAGAAAACCCAAAATCGTATTTTGATTGTACGTCGCTTAAAACGGGTTTATACGCGTATTATACGCGTAGTTTAGGCTTAAAACCATTTTGACACATAAGGATTATTACCAACTAATATAATCTGTTAAAAATAAGTTGTATACTGATTACTTCAGTCCCAAACATCGGGGTTACGTTAAATCCCTTTTATAATCTCTAAAATGACCAAAATACCCCTACGGGGCATAATTAATGATTAATCTCGTTTTGGGCATTATGGAAGATATCATAATGATATCACAACATATTTAAAGCATATTAACTTAGGAAACCTGTTCGCGACCCTTATGGTTACCCGTTACGCCTCTGGCGCGTTCGGTTCGGTTTATGTAACTAGTTTGCATAAATTAGCCGAAACGGGTCAAACCTTATCCGTTTTATCTCAAAATCCAGAATGTGTTTAGTTTACCCATATTATACAAGTCTTCAAACTTGTCGGGTCTAAATCACATTCTATTCCGGTCTTCGCTTAATCATGCGTTTGAACCGTAAACCTTCCTTAAAACTAACCGGTCTAAGTTACGACTTAAATAAGACCCGTTAGGAATCTAATAGGTTAATAAAACCTTCGTTCCAGATTAAGAGCCCCAGTAGAAGTACTTGTGCTTGCTGATTAAGATATACGGCTGAGTGTAAGTTGCATTGCTAGCTCAGGTAAATACTTTTAACTTATTTTCCCTTATACGGGCTTGGGATACGGTATTATAAAAAAAATACCGCTTGGTCGGGTGTAGAAACCTTTTAATCGGAGATGATTAAATTGCATAATCCCGTTTTAATCTGTATTGATTGATAACAAATAACATTGGGGGTTAATGACCGTGTCCTGGATATCCTTGGCTCATTTTAAAAAGTGAATGGCCACGACGTAAGCACAAGGTGTAGACATAACACCTCCTGTTGCATATGTATAACGTATACTCACTCGTAAGGGTATCTTCTTGTGAGATTATATTTGTGGTGTGTCGATTAATCTTGTCCGGCTTGTATTGTATAATCACCGGCCCTAAATGTTGGACAACCATGTAAATCGGATACAAGATTTTTATTAATAGAATTGTCCCAAGTATAAAAGATTAATTTTGCCTCTGTGCATTTTAATCAATGTGTCAAGATATTTTGTGCCGTTTGCACTCGAATCACTTTTCAAACTCTTTTTCCAAAATGAGTCAGTTAATTGTATTTACCAGTGTAAACTGACGTATTTTCCAAAAAAAGTTAAGTGACAGGTACTATGCGTAATTGGCTGGAAGCTCAGGGCGTCACTAGGGAATCTTGCAAGTTCTAGATGCCTAAAGTCTGTTGAACAGTTTTCCTTTATTGATCCGCCTGTGGACCCTTTACCTTCCGTTGTAATACTTTGACATTACTTATATTCGGAATGTAATATATTTATCTTTTGCTTCCGCTGTGCATTATTATATTGTGTTGTTCGACCATGATGTTGCCAACCACGTCACGATACTCCCCTACCGGGCCCACCGGTGACACGTGGAAAATCGGGGTGTGACAATCACAAAGCCTTTGTTGCTCGAGTTGAAGAAGATAGTGATGATGATCGTAAGTATTGGTCAAAAAGAATGGCAGATCATTTGAAAATGATGGCAGAAAGTGATAGTGATGACGATAAAGCTAAAAAGAAGAAGAAAAAAAGTCAAAACACCAGTGAGTAGTGATGATGAAGATATTCCAGTGATAAGGCAAAAGGTGAAAGATGTTCCAAAGTTCAAAGTTGATGCAGAAGTTGACGTTAAAAAGATTCTGATGAAGTGTGAAAACTGTGAAGCTATAAAGAAGCAGAACAACACACTGATTTATAACTTGAATAGTTTGAAGGAATCTTATTATGTTTTGAACAAAGCCATGAATCAATACAATCAAACAAGTGAAGAATAGGCAATAGCAATGAAGACACTTCAAGGAGCTTTCATGATAAAGCAGAAAGTTGTGAACAACTACATTGAGAAGTGTGCTGTGCTTGAGCAGAAACTGGAGACACAAAGAATTGAAACTGGGAGAGTTAATTGTTTGTTAAAAAGTTACTCATGTACTTCTTATGTTATTGACAGGATCTATCCAACAGTAGAAGGCATGAAGGCGTTTGAGGAAGAGGAGACTTCTGAGGCAAAGAATTCTGAAGAACAGATAGTTTCTGAAGAAAAGACCCCTGAAAAGAAGAAAGTAAAGAAGAAGGATACTAAAGTGAATGAATCTGGTAAGAAACAAGGTTTCAGTTACAACAAGTGTCCACCCCCGCTTGAAAATGGATATTCTCCGAGAAATCCAAATTCAGAAAGAGTCAAAAAGGCAACAAGTTTACAGTGGGAGTCAGAGTCTTCAGTTAACTTGCCAGATAATATTGATGTCACGTTTACATCATCTGACACTGATCATGAGTCTGAGTTAATAAAGAAAGTGGTCGATCAGGTGTTGGATAGAGATGAAACTGAGGAGTCAAAGTTGGAGTCAAACTCAGAGTCAAAGTCAGAGTCAGAGTCAGAGTCAAAGTCTGGTTCTGAAAGTTCGAGTTCGACAGTCAACAGTTCAAAGTCTTTAGTTAAAAGGGTTTACAACAAATAATTCCTGTTATCAAAATTTAATTTGAATGACGAAACATTCAAAGTTGCATATACATTGAATGATTCCGATAAATTATATTCTGATGAGGAATTTCCAATAAGAGGTGTTAAACCTGACATGATTAAAAAGGTTTCAAACTAACAGAAATCAATATTTCTGAAATAAAAGATGCAAATCTTAATGATAAACCTAAAAAATACACCTCAAGAGTTCAACAAAGGTTAAACAAGAAAAAAAGTTACAGTTCTGGTTCTGGTTCTGGTTTTCAAAAGAAACCAAACCATAACGGTAATTTCAAAAAGAAAGGATTGGGATTTATTCCACCAGAAAATTATAAAAATGAAAAATATATTAGTGATTTTAAATCAAAAATGACATTTGTTTCAGGTACAACGACTGAAGAAGAGAAAGAAAATCTGTTCAGAAAGCAGTCGAACAAAGAATTCCTTGCGAAGAAGCAAGAAGAAATGAAGATTGCTGATCAGATAAAAGAAACGAGAACCTGTTTCCAATGCAACACTGTTGGTCATATTGCCAAGAAATGTTCCAGGGAAATACAATCAAAACAGGGAGTTTCTCGAAAACTAAAAGATAAAGAAGTTGTGTTTGAACCACCAATTGATAGAACCAAACTTTTCAAAAATTCAACTTTTGAGATTGGTGAATGTTCAAACAGATTTTACAAGAAATGGGCTAATTCTGACAACCAAAAATGGGTTGTTAAGAAATCGGATGGTAGTTCTAGCAATGATTCTGATTCAACAAAATCAGAGGAGCTATCTTCTGGCGATGAATCTGGTTCCACAAAGTCAGAGGAGCCACAGGTTGAGGTTAAATGTGAAAAATCAGTACCGATTGTGGATGATGTGAATTTTCCACCACTTCGGGCTGAAAATTTTAAGAAGAAAGTTGGTAAAATTGAGATTTCAAATCAATTCTTTTCTGAAAAGAAAGAATTTGATATTGAAAAAGATTTTAACTCCAAAGTTCATAACATTTTTGGAAAAATGGTTGACAGGAAGGTCAAAGGAGTGAAAGAATTTTACGAGAAAAAGATGAAGAAAGATAAAATTGAACCATCCCTGGTTTGTAACTGGGATGGTACATACTATGAACAGTAAGTCTCTGGACTTGTCCGAGCTCCCAAGTTGGTAATCGTGGAGCATGAATCGGCATCTTTCTAATATTGTTTTTGGTAAATTGAATATTGGTCACAAGTATGACTTGCCGGAACTCCCAGGTTGGTAAGTGAGGAGTAGGTATCGGCATCTTGAGAATTCAACCTACATATGGTAACTTACAAGTGGAATTGGTTGGTGAGCCATGAGGTTGAAAAAGAGGTTGTGATTTTATAAATAGGATAATCAAGGTCATTAGTTTGAACTTGATTGATCTATTCTTACAAGTGGTTGAGAAACAATGTGATGAACCAAACCCCTAACCTACTAATGGTTTTTATAAAATCAGCAAAACTTATTTTCCAGAAAAACCATTTGATTAAAACAAACTTAAATGTTTTGAATCACAATGGGAAAATAGTTTGTTGTGAGGGGGAGTTCTGATTGTTTATGCCAAGTGGATGGCGATTTGAAGCAATTTGATATCAGTTGTCAACTTGTTTGTATAGTTTATTTTCAAATTTCCTAAAATGTGTTTGCATTTTAGGGGGAGTAGAAAATTTTAGAAAATCCAAAAACATTTGAAAATTTGAAAAATCCGAGTTTTGTTGTACAAAAGAGGAAATGATAGTACATCAGTGGACGATCACGACATGCTAAAGAAATTGAGAGATATAATGTGATAAACGGTCTCACTAAAGATGTGACGGTAGGCTCAGCTAGACTAGTAGATTTGTGATAACGATACAAATCTAAATGAAAAAGCCTAGTTCTAGTGGGAAACATGGTCAAAAGCATAGTACTTAGTTTTTGTCCTTCTTGACTGTGTGCCTACTCGGTAATCGCTGATTGTCGAAAGACATAAAACTGGTTAAGTTTGTGAACTTTCACAACTTTGCTGAAAAATCACTGTGATTGTGTATTTCATTTTGCAAAGATTTCAACTTGTTTTATTTCTTTATTTTGTTTAAGCATTGGACATCCTCTGCGTATACGTGAGTATCGACCTGGATGTTATTGCCTAAATGTTCTGCTTTATTTTCTTTGGTGTTTCGTTTAAGCTTTGGATCACCTCTGCGTATACGGGAGTATCGACCTGGTGGTTAAAGCCTAAACAACTTCAACTTGTTTTATTTTTCTTATTTTGTTTAAACATTGGACTTTCTCTGCGTATACGGAAGTATCGACCTGATTGTTAATGTTTAAACATTCTGAGTTGTTTTTGCACAAATCACAGTTGATAAAGTTTAAAGGCATTACTTGAGTCAGTGTATTGCATGATGAGGGGATATGCTGAGATCGTGGGGTCCATAAGAATTTAGTGCAAAATTAATATACCTTAACGTATCGGTAAGCATGTCGAAAGTTTTTAGATTGAGTTTATGTTGACAACAATATCGTCAATCTACGTGAATCGTTTAGAGCTGAAAATGTTTAAAGCTTAACGGTGTTGGTGATTTGTCTCATGAACTGATATGATCCTCTTACACAAACTCTCAAAAATATTGTTTGTAAATATTTCTTTACCGTCTTTACTGCATTTTATTTCATTAAAAAAAATTCAAAAAGATTTTCGGTGTGTTTTAGCATAAAGTTTGAAAAATACAAAAAGATTTTCGACAACTGGTGTTGGAGAGCTGATTTTCAAAATTCCAAGTGCTAAACATGACGACTACTGGTTTGGGAAAGAATTAAGCAGATAGTGAGGGAGAGTCTGTGTTTAATTGAGAAAAGTTTTTGAAATGAAAATGATATTTTTGCAAGTGGTTTTTCAGAATCTATAAATGTTAAATCATTTCAAGATTTGCTCTACATGTGATTATCAGAAAATTTATTTTTGGGTAGAGATTGTGCAGGTAAGCCAGGTTTCGATCCTGAACCTGTGAAAAGTGTGAGCCAGATTGCGATTATGAAACTGCTGATGCTGATGAACTTAAGGAATCAAGAGATCTGATCAAGAGAATTAGAAAGCTCGAGAGCCAGACTCAGATCCATCCTGGAGTTTATTAGTATTCGAGAGAAAGGAATTTGTTGGTGCTGAAGAAAGAGCCAGAGATTCTGGAGATTAAGAGAGAAGATTGAGGATGCTTTACAGTGTTAGATACTTCAGAGAGTTCAAGAGGACTGATAAAGACTGAAGATGCAAAGACTCGACACTGAAGACTCGTCAACATTCGAGGGGGAGTCTGTTGGTGTATGCGTCTGTCGACTTCGTCTTGTATCGAGTCTTGTACGTAGAATGTTAGATCAGTGCACAAAGTTTGAGATATTGTAATTTCGCTTGAAGGGTGAGATTCCGCTTGAAAGAGGCATGGTCAGTTTCAAGCGAAATCAACATGTATAATTCCCCTTGAATTGACATCTTGCCACATTCAAGCGAAATCATAACTCTATATATAGGTGTCAAGTGAAATCAGAAAAAAGAGGGATTCCGGTTTGTGCAACGAAGTGTTGCCGAAGTGTTGTCTCGCTGTATAACGTCATTATATCAATCAAATCGACAGTTTAAGTAATATTCTAGCTGAATTGACCTCTATACGTCTGTTTCCGCCTTTCGTATAGAGAAAAACTATTCTGATCAACTCGTTCGGGTCTGAAAACGATCCCACAATTACTTACATGGGGTGTAATGTGAAAATTATAAAAGGGTCATGTATACCAGGTATTGATCGCTTACTCTGGCCAAGTAAGTAGTGAGCATGTGGTACCATGAACTTTTTATGATGGACATGCTTACATCCGATGTAGCAAGGACGGGGGTGAGTGAAACAAATTAAAAAGAATCAAATGAGCAAAATAATTGATAATAATGTAAACGCACAGCCGGGTGACGGAAGCGTATTACATTAGGATAATGAGCCCGAGTGAAGGGACAAGGATTCATGTAAAATGATTAAGATATGCATTGGGAGGGGGTGTACTTACACTCGAACCCGAAGAATGTAAACATGTAAAATGATTAATATATGCATTGGGAGGGGGTGTACTTACACTCGAACCCGGAGAATGCAAATAAGTCTCTTAACGGGCCGTTTTTGTAAAACCTCAAACTTGAGGACAAAGTCGGAATATAAAAGTGAAGCGAAGTCTTAATGCATACCGGGAGGGTTGCAATAATAACGACCTCAGTAAAACACCCGGTTGATGGGTAACGATTTAAACACATGTGTAGACCGAGAATCGGGAACGCGAATTAAAGTCAAAAGACTCGGGTTTCGAGTCATGACTAAAAGACGATAAGATACTGAAAATAGAAATTTTGATAAATTACGTTCAACTATTTTAAAGTTGAACGGGTCAAATAAAGAATGAATTTTGACATTCATAAGTTGTGAGATTTCACACGAACAAGTCAATCGAATTAAATAAAGGATAACGCTTGATAACGTAAGTAAGCGCGAACCGAATAAATAAAAGCGCGAGATATTAACAAATCTATAAAAAAAGTTATGAGATAGTGTAAAAATGGAAAAACGCATACTAACGAAACATGAATGTTAAAAACATTAAGATAAAAGAACCCGGGTAACGAGTTGTAAAGAAGTATAAGTACGAACCGGGAAACGGTAAGTATAGAACAAACTGACGAGTAAATGACGTAAGGAGTCATAAAGTTGGAAGATTAGTCCGAAAATAAACAAGTGAAGCCTTAGACTACGGTCAAGGTCAACTAAATTTCAAAAGAGAAAATAAATGATTCCAAACATAACAAGGGATGCCTTGAAGCTATATATGTATATATATACATTTGAATATAGACGTGAACAAAAGATGATCCATGGGATCATCATAACCTACGGGATTAAACATAGTGTTAAGGTCTACGGGACCAAGAAGACCCTTGGGTCATAAATAGAAAGAAACAAACTGTTGGGTCTCACCTTAAAAAGGTGGAAATCCAAAGAAATAGTCTACGAGACTAAGCGAAAGAACCTACGGGTTATTGGGGTTAAGCGTGGGAACTAGCTGAAATTCCCCGCATTAAAAGATATTGGAAATGAACAAATCCTCGGAAGAAACATTCCTAGATATGAGAGAAAGACATAAGACAAAGAGAAAACATAAACTAAAAATTTAGTTTTTAGTCAAAAGCAACGTTTTAATAAACATAAGTGGTATGAAGCGATTTAGAAAACCGCAAACGCACATAAGGCAGGAGATGGCGATATGGATATATGCCCGAGCAATGGGGTATAAGGTAACCAGCGGCTAACAAGTCTAACCGCCAAAATAGATAATCAATAAAGATAACGAATACGAGCTAAAAGTAACGGCCCACGAGGCCTTACACATGAAAGACGTACGCGTCAATATAAATGAAAACTTTTGACTAAAAGAAACGGGTGCCTTGAAAACAAAACTTGGTTCGTTTGATTTAAACCAATGAACTACGTAAATAAGGTTTCGAGGACGAAACCTCTTTAAGGGGGTAGACTTGTAACACCCCAAAAGAGGGTTTGGAAGTCAAACCACGTTAATACTAAAAGACGGGTAAAGTACCGTTAGTGGTAAAATTTACCCGGTGAATATTAGGATTTTTTAAATAAATAAATCTAATGTTAAACAAAAAGGGGTGAAAGAATGTTTATGAGAAAATAAAGTTACGAGAGGCCCGAGTTAACGGGACTTAAAATAACACGGGTTATAACTTCCCCGAAACCCATCAAGTAACTAGGAATATCAACCTAGTTAAATATATGCCTTAAAACAATGAAGGAACTTGTAATAACTAACCCATTTATAAAACCCTTAAACTTTGAAGGACTAAAAGTGGGCAATTGGAAATATGTTTAATTAAAAGCTTATAAAAATAATACAAAAACACACACATGGGTGTGTGTGGTCGATCGACCAGGAGCCAGAGAAAAGGGGGATGAACCCTAGTTCATCAAATCTTCAAAATTGAATATCAATTCAAGACCCAAATTGATGCATGAACATGAATAAACGATCACCAAGTCGAGGGGATCGTAAGGTATGTCGAATTTTTAATATTTATGAAGTTGTGGAAATTAGTTAACTTTGCATGATACGATCTATGTATGAATCGTAGAGGGTATGGCCGAATTAATGATGTATGATTGCTAAGGAACAAACCCTAAGTAGAAATTTGAAGTAAAATTGTTATGATTTGAATAAATTGATGATTTACCACACTTAGACAAGTGGGTTTTGATTAAGTAGTGAAGATGATGATATACACATGTTTAAAATCATCATACTTGATAGTTGAAATAAGCACTTGTACAAATTACATGATTTAGTACTTGTTCTTGCATGATAGAAAAACGGGTTTTGATGATTTAATGAAATTGATGTTGTATTGGTGTTTATAAACATCATACTAACTCATATGAATGAACTACTTGAACAAAATAGATATTTTGTTAGGAGTTCATAATTGATTAAAAGTGGGTCTTGACACAAGAATTAAACACTTGACTTATAATTTAATTCAATAAGAAAAGTAGTCAAAGATTCATAAGGTGTGAAAATTATGATCTAGAATGATTATTCTAACAACCTTGTGAATAATGAATGATAGTTGGCGCTTAACAAGCTAGGTGAAGCTTGGGGAGAAAGCGGGTCGATCGAAGCAAGTATGAAAAGAAAAGCGTAATTTGGATATGAGGTAAGTAAAACTTACACCCTTTTTGTAGGACATGTGTTTATTTTATAAACTATAAATGCGAATAATGTAATATCTGAAATAAGGGTTCCGACACGATTGATACAAGTCGGAACAAGTATAAATGATAAAAACCATGGTTTATGGTAAATGGGGCAAATGGGTGAATTTGGAAATTAAAACCATGCTTTTATTCTAATTTATGTAAATGTTTGGTCTTATAGTCCAAATAGGTCAAATGGTGATGATAACACCATTTGACAATATCGACTAATGTGGTTGTCAAGTCGTATGTTATCAGGAGCGAATATCAATTTGGATAACTGCGACGCCATAGAATATTGGTTAATTAACGCGAGGTATAAAACGGGTCTATATGTTGACTCGAGCCAGGTACGCATATATATAGATTTATAGTTAAAAATGCAATGTTGGTCAAATACCTTAGCAAAAGGACCTATGTCGTAAAAGGAGGAAGTAAGTTGACGAAAATGCCCTTGATAGGTAAATCGGGCAAACGACCCTTAGAGGTCATTTAGATACTAGTATTATCATTGTGTAACTCTTAGACACATGTAAGAGTTGTAGGCATCAACCTTGGGGGTCAAATGCCTATGAACGGGTCAATCACGTAAAATGACTATCCTAAGGGTAAAAAATAGGATAGCGGTCCATTATGTTAAATCCACCACAAAAATAGTTGTGGTGGAATATAAGAGGCTATTTAAAAAAATGAGAATATGAAGTGTAGAAAGAGAAGAGAGAGTTTGATGTTTAAATGTAGATAATTCGCTCCAAACGGGTCAAAAAGTGTCATAATTTAATTTCAAGCTGAGAGCTTGAAATCTAAAATTTTGAGAATTCAGATGTCGGGTCTTTACTTCATGAAATGGAGAATTAAATTACGAACGCGTAGGAAAAAGAATCGCGTAAAACGGACATCTAGATCAAAAGTTATGAAGCTTTGAAGTTAGAATTTCGACCGAAAATGGAGCTGGGCAAATGCAGCAACAATTAAGCAACTTGCTGTCAAAAAAGGGGCTAGGTGTAGCGTCTAGCCTCTCCTGATTTCGAAAATTGTTTAATTTTTGTTGTTTGACCCATATAACTTTTTTAAACTTGTTATTTAATTATCAAAGCTAACTTTTAAGTTGGTTTTGATTATAGGTGATAACCAAGAGTGCCCGGTTGAAGATCAAGCTCGAAGAAGAACCGAACACACGAGATTAAAGCTTCCGCACGGCGTTACGTCGTAACTTTTAAACGACGAACTCAATTACATTATGCTGTACTATTTTTTTAAAATTGTAAAAGTTTTAGTAAACTCGTATTGTCATACGTATGTGTAATCGTATAAACATGTATTTATACGAAACTTATATAAAATATTGTATAAAGCAAGCAAGGGTGTTACATAATTAACCAACTAAAACATGTTGGTTAAAGTTTATGAAACCTCGTTGCCATGAATCTTAACCAAAACATTTGCTTTTGTAAACCAAATTGTTAATCGTCTTGTAAGAGAGCTTGTATGGTTTATATTATTTAGTAAACATCGTTGCGTGACATCGTTTGAAAACATTCGTCCAAGTGAACTAAATAACACCACATAATGAAATATGATAAAAGCGCTTATATATAAGAAGTACCAGCGGCGTATCTACCATACTTTTATCACATTATACCAGTCCTGTTATCTAATCACTTACCATAAACCAATCGTTCAATACGTCCGTGTTATTAATTGTTCGTGTTATAAAAACCAATCGTTCAACTCGTCCGTGTTATAAACCATCGTTCAATCGTCCGTGTTATAAACCATCGTTCAATCGTCTGTGTTTTAATTGTGAAAACTAAAATTTGGTCGTTCTATTTGAATACATTCAAACCTGTGTGACTCAACTATACCACCAAAGGGTATCTTTAAATCGACTAAAATAACAGATTCTATCGTTACCCACATTACCCACCAAGTCCATGGGGATAGTCCGATAATGGGATTTGTCAGATCCTATGGTACCATAACATACTACTGGTCGGCTAGGCCAAAGCTAATGAATGTCATTCGTGTTATGTATTAACGCATCAACAAGTTCGTTCACATTATTTAAATCGTCGTGTTTAATATAAACCATAGTGTTTGTTTTTGAAAACTCGAAATCGTTTTAGCACATATGAATCACCCCAAAACAATTGAAAGCATAAAATAGGGGAACTATGTAATCACTTGAGATTGCAAGGTATCCTCGATTAAGTGAACTAACAAAGCTCGGGAAATCAAGGAATCAAGTGGCACCTAGTATCGGATCACTATGTTAATAAATCGGGAGATCGGATAGAATGAGGTCTTGTGTTGGTGCATATGTCTGTCGACTTCGTCTTGTATCGAGTCTTGTAATAGAATTGATAGATCAAGTCACGTAGAACAAGAAAAACAGGAAACTAAGCTGAAACAACATCTTCACATGAACTGACCAGTTCGTGCGAAGTGGCCAGTTCGCAAGAACTGGTCCATGTGTGTTTCAAACGATGTGGCTCATCCTATAAATAGGTGCCTTGGTCAATTTCATTTGTAACTTTTGCAATTCCGGTGGCGAAGCTCTGCCGAGGTGTCAAATGGTCTGTAATCTTGTCAAATCAATACATAAGACATTTAAACTACTTTTTAGTGCAAATCAAGCCGATTCAACATCAAAACGTCTGTTTCCGCCTCTCGTTTTGATCAAAAACTCTTCTGAACAACTCGTATAGGTTGAATCTCGATCCTACAAGTGGTATCAGAGCTCAGGAGGAAGAGTTCTTACCGATTCAACTTGATTTCATCCGAAATTTCTCACTTCTACTCATTTTCTTCATATTTTTCAAAATTAACTGAGATTTTACGGTTAAAATGATCTAATTTTCACATATAATACGCGAAACACTGTTTTAACAAACCCTTGAAAGAATCAGACCTAAAATCGAACTAAAACTTGATCAATTTTGTCAAAAACCGCCCGATCGTGTGATGTCATCATCAATTCGCATGAGTTGAACAAGTCCAGCTCGCACGAATTGAACCCAATTCACACGATTTGACCTTCTCAATTAGCACGGATTGGTTATATGGTCTCCAGATCACTTGAAAAGATCTCAGTTCGTACGTAGTGGGGTATAAACTCTCTAGTTCGCTTGAAAGTTGCTTCAAATCATTTGAATTTAAGACCAGTTCCTATGGATTGAACTTTAAGTCATCCAGTTCGTTTGAAATACATCAGTTCGCATCAAAGGCAGTTCGTATCAGATCCAGTTCATTTGAATTTAAGACCAGATCGTTTGAAGTATTGCCAGCTCCTTTGAAAGTCTAAGTTTGTGAAATTTTTTAAACCGAAAAATGGAAAACGAATTCTACAATGCGTTTGCTACTGCCCCTGGTTCTCCTGTTACAGTTACTCAGAGCGTGAACATGGAAAATGAAACACGAACGTTGCAGAAACCTCCGAAACTGATGTGCATTGAAGAGTATTACAGTTGGCAAGAGCGTTTTGAAAACTGGGTTCAAGCAAATCATGTAAGATCTTGGGAATGTATTGAGAAAAAGTATGTTCGTCCTCGAAATAACATGGGAGTTGTAAAGACTATTTCTGAATTTACGGACAAAGAGAGAGACATGTACAAAGCAGAAAAAATGATGATCAGTTTACTTCACAAGCTGTGAAAGAAGATATTTTCATATTACTTCAACATGATGATAGTGCATATTCGATTTGGATAGCACTTCGTACAAAATTTGAAGGAAGTACATAAATGATCAAGAGTAAGAAGTCTATGTTAAAAAAAGAATTTGATTTGTTCTCAAGTTTGCCGGGTGAAACTACAAAGGTTCTTATTGAGAGATACTGTCATGTAGTGCGTTCAATGACCCGGTTGGATATCAAAAAGGATCGTGAGGAATGGGTTGAGAAATTAGCAGATGCTTTACCTCAAAAAGAATGGGGTACATATCTTATGATTTTGAAGAATACCGGAGAGTATGATGGTTTGACAATTGCTCAGTTCATTAAAAACTTGAAGGACAAGATCTTGAATAGCAGAAGATTGCTAGAATGAACAATTTAAGTGGTCAACAAGACATCAAGATGTATTACAAAAGGAGTGTTCAGAATGTTGAAGCAAGTCCGAAGATCCAAACCGCTTTCAGCGCAAAGAACTCATCAGGATCACTCAATTAAAGTTCAAACAACAACAGTGGATTTTCTTCATATCCAAGTGTTAATCCGATTGTTTCAACTTCAAATCATCAGTTCCAAAGCTCAAACAACAGTAATGGTCATGTGCTACAATGCAACATCGCGTTGCATCTTCAGAACGGTCAAAATTTCTCTGAAGAAGTCGCTAAAGGTCATATGGCATTACTAGCTACCGTGTTAGAATCATATGAGGGTTTGGTTGCAGGAAGGATCGGAAATCCTGTGCTAACAAAAGAGGATTACGATCAAATTGATGCTGAGGAATTGGAGCTAATGGATATTAAGTGGTGTTTAGCGAGTGTGTTGAGAAGAGCTGAAAAATTTAAGCAGATTACAGGAAGAGATGACTTTCGTGATGCTAATATTTCTACTTTAGGTTTTGATAAGTCTAAAGTTACATGTTTTCGATGCAGGGAAAAAGGACATTTCAAGAGGGAATGTACCAATCGAGAAGCAGGTGGAGCTCAGAATCCTTTCGGGAACAATGATTATCATCGAAAAACGATTTATCATCAGATAGCTCAACAACCGGCGATTGAAGATGGAAAGAAGAAGGCTTGTATTACTCTTCCAGATCAAGAAGATGAAAGATTGCCAGAGGGATTTAGCTGGGATAAATACATTCCAGTTGATTCAAAATTTAGAGCATTTATTGCATAGATTGTTCAAGAGCCAGAGTTGATGAAAGAATGGATGGATGTGTTTGCAGATGATAAGAAAAGACAAGATGAAGAGTCTGTTTCTTCAGATGATAGTTCAGAAAACACACAAGTGTTTGATCAATCATCAACTGATAGTAGCGATGATGAGGAAGAAATTAATCAAATTAACATTGGCAAAACTCATTTATCTCCTGAAAGTTTCAAATTTTATTTTGCAGATAAATTGGAGAAGCTAAAGGAGAGACGAGCAACAAAAGAAAAGAAAGAAGTAAAATGTGAGAATGTTGCTGAGAATGAGATGAATGAACAGACTAAAGAGGTCAAAGTTGTTGAAAAGATTGTAGAGGTGACTAAACCTTGTCTGAAATGTTTGGAACCATGCAAACATTGTGAAGAGAAAGACAAGAAGTATAGTGAGCTCAATGAGATGAAAGAAAAACTATTGTTCGATGTTAAGTACGTGAAAGAGTCGTATGATGTGTTGAACAGAACGGTGAATAGTTTGGAAAAGACAAATTCTGAAAGGGAAGATGCTTTGACTATGATGAATGCAACAATGATGACTAAACAGAAGACCATCAATCACTATATTGAAGAGTATGCAGAGTTGAAGAAGGAATTGGAGACAGAAAAGATTGAAAATGAAAGAATCAGACGATTGTTGCTGAGTTACTCAAGTTTTGATTATTTGATTGATAAAATTTATCTACTGTTGCAGGTTTTGAAGCTTTTCAAGATAAAAAGACGGAAGAGAAGGATACTGGTAAGAAACAAAGTGTCAGTTATAACAAGTGTCCGCCTCCGATCTAGGAAGGTTATTCTCCCAGAAAACCAAATGAGGAACAACTAAAAAAGGCAGTCAATATAAAGTTAAAGTCTGAAACAACTGATGAGTTACCAGAAAACATTGACGTCATAAAATCTAAAAAGCCAAAAACATTGAAAAATTCAAAATGAGTTTTGTTGTGAAAAAGAGGAAATGATAGTACATCAGTAGACTATCACAACACGCTAAAGAATTGGAAAGTCAAAAGTGATAAACGATCTCACTGACGATGTGCCAGTAGATTTTTACTCATTCAGTAGATGGTTTTCGAGATATAAACCTAAATATCAAATACTTACTTATCTCGTGGGGAACATCTCTCGGATATATGGGTAACCCCCGAAATCTTGTTTGAAAGATTTTCTATTTCTGACATACTAGGTCTTTATGCGTGATGATATCTGGGGTATTATACCAGGACTTTTGATTTTGCGGGAGCAATAGCCTAGTCCTCGTATAATGCTCTGCACTTCTTTAATCATAAAGCCAACCCTCAGCATAAAAAATGATGAAACATTGAAAAATGCTAATCATGTGCTGTTGAAGAAAAGATCCCCAAACGGGACATACCTAAAGACGAGCCATCATCTCTTTGTCTGAACGGAAGTTCTAACCTAAGCTCTCATGGTCTCGCATTACCCGTTTACAGATATCATTAGTGTACATTCACCTGTAAGACTGAATATAGAAGTCTGGATACGGGAGTATATTCTGAGGTGGGACACGCGAATGAGTTAAGTGCTTAAAACACTAATCTCGTATCTCAAAACAATTGAACTTTGTGTGAAAATTTAAATGGATCAGTATACTGACAATCTAAGTGAATCGTTTCGAACTTAAAGTGTTTAAAGCTCAACGGTGTTAGTGCTTTGTCTCAAAAACGGATATGATCCTCTTACACAAACTCACAAAAATATTGTTTGTAAATATTTTTTTTACTGCTTTTCATTAAACAAAAACCCAAAAAGATTGTGTTTTTAGCATAAAATTTTGAAAAAATCCAAAAAGATTTTATTTCATCATATTTTCGATAACTGATGTTGAAAAGCTTATTTTTAAAATTCCAAGTGCTGAACATGATGAACTACAGTGGGTTTGGAGAGTTGGTTTTGAAAGGAAAATTGTTATAAATAAATCTACCCAGATGTAAGTTTGAACTTGATATAAATTGTTGATAATTGAACAATATATGCAAGTGGTTTATAAATTTGTTAAACTTTTAAAATTTGTGAAATTTATTTTGAGGTAGAGGATGTGCAGGTAAGCTAGGTTTTGATTCCTGAAGACTTTCCGCATAAAGCCTGAGCAGAGTTTGAGCCAGGTTTCGATCTTAAAATGAGAGCTATGTCAGATTGCGATCCCAGAATAACTTAAGGGGGAGTCTTCTAGCAAAGGGGAGTCTGAAGACAGTAGAGCCAGTTTCGAATCCTGCAGTTCTAGACAGCTGCTGTTGATGAGAGAGAGAGATAGACGAGAAGATAGAGTTTGAAAGATGCTTACAGTGTCAGATACTTTAGAGAGAGCGAGAAGACTGATCAAGACTGAAGACTTGTCATACTGACGACTCGACACCGAAGACTTCATCAACATCCAAGGGGGAGTCTGTTGGTGCATATGTCTGTAGACTTCGTCTTGTATCGAGTCTTGTAATAGAATTGATAGATCAAGTCACGTAGAACAAGAAAAACAGGAAACTGAGCTGAAACAACATCTTCACACGAACTGACCAGTTTGTGCGAAGTGGGCAGTTCGCACGAACTGGTCCATGTGTGTTTCAAGCGAAGTGGCTCATCCTATAAATAGGTGCCTTGGTCAATTTCATTTGTAACTTTTGCAATTCCGGTAGCGAAGCTCTGCCGAGGTGTCAAACGGTCTGATCGTGTCAAATCAATACAGAAGACATTTAAACTACTTTTTTGTGCAAATCAAGCTGATTCAACATCAAAACGTCTGTTTCCGCCTCTCGTTTTGATCGAAAACACTTCTGAACGACTCGTATAGGTCGAATCTTAATCCTACATCTTGTAAACCAAATGACTGTTGGAACTCATATGATATGATTTAACAAAGACTACGTTCTGATTTGAAATCAATCCTCAGTGCTTTTGACCCGTTATGACCCGTTAAGGTAGTTTACGCTACTTTAATGTGTCATTTGCGCACATGCACATTCGGATGGTCTAACTAGTCCTATGATAAGTCTTATATGCTTAAACATGTTTAATAATGTTGCACAATCAGTTTAAGTGTCAAAATTTAGGTTACATATGCTTAAATTGAATTTATGCGCAAAAAGGGCATTTTGGTCATTTTCCTAAGGCATATAAACTACCTATCATGCAACTAATCAAAAGAGGTAACCATAAGGTATAACCTCGAAAGGTTATTCCCTATACAATTATGGTCACAATATATGTTTGGTCGGATCCTAATGATTGACCAAACGGGTCGGGTTCGAAAGTCTAAGCGGTTGTCGAGACCGCTTGACTTACGACTCTAAATAAGCACTAAAATAGAAGTGACGAGTTAAACATGTTTAACTAAGTTAGAAAAATGATTTAGTATCAAAACAAAGTGTTTTGATACCCGAAAATAGTTCCGTCGCAAAATGCACATAATCGTGCATTTTGACCTAAACTTCGACTCGTCACTTCGACTAGTCAACGTGGTAATCAGTAGGTATAGTCGTAAGGGACTATAACCATCGTGATTACGATCACGTTGTAAAGTTCAATTGAACTTTGTCTTGACCAAATCATGGTCAAATCCGAAAGTCAAACACTGTTTGACTTTTAGCTTGAAATAAATAAACAAGACTAGGAAGAACACTTACAAGTGTTCTAGGATAAAAATATGACTAATAAAGCTCAATTAGGAAGCCTCCAACAAGTGGGAGCCTCCCAGTAGAGCAGATGTGAGAAAGAAAAGAATTGAGCAAGGAATGAAGTGAATAAACTTGGGTATATGTAGTGTTCTAGGATTAATGAGATCTTGCTAAGTGTTTTGTGTGGTGACCAAGGAATAATCTCAACCTTACAAGTGTTAGGACCAGGTTATAAGCCTTGGAGAACACTTATCTTGCCCACAAGATCACAAAACAATCAAAGGAAACCAAATGCAAACAGCTTAGAAGCTGTTTGGAACTTTATGTCACTGGCACTCTCTCGCGCCCCGCGACTCAGGAAGGTCCAGCTGTCGCGCCCCGCCAGAGAGTTCATGCAGATCTTTCAAAAGTTGGCAAAACAGGTCCCTGCAGCTCCAAAACTTGTTTTTCGACGTGTTTAACCCCTGTTAACCCAATTTCAAGGCTTTACAAGGATTTTAAAGCATAGGGGACTTGAAATATTCTTGGAAATATCATGAATGTCGGTTCTTTTGGTCGTACGATTGCGTTTTTCGGTTAATTACGACGAAACTCGAACGGACGCGAAAACGATTCAAATTACGCTACGAATGGCATTTTTGCATTCCCATCACTAAAATACAATATTTTAGTGATTACAAAATTTTTGGATGTCCGGATGTGGTCAGAATGCAAGATATGCACGCATTTGCGTACTTTCGCAGTTTTGACGCTTTTTGTCCTTGTGATCAAATAAGCGTATTTTCGCATACCGAACCTCTCAAAACTTATTTCTAAGCTATGTAAAGGGTATTTAGGGTATGTTTAGCTTATGATCTTGTTCTGAAGTGTACTTTGCTATGCGAATTGGCAGACTTTTGCAGTTTGTCGCAAATAGTCCGTGTGACCGAATAAACTTGTTTTTGACATACCGAATCCTTCAAAACTTATTTGTAAGTTATCTAGAGGATATTTAGGGTATGTTTAGCTTGTGTCACTATTCTGGAGTGTTTTTCGCGTTAAACTGGTTACATTTACGTAACAGTTTACCTATAACTTTCCAGAAAGTGATTAAGAGCTTGAAATCGAACAAGAATTGAAACGTGAAATTGTCAAACATAAATAAACAAATATTGAGATCAAAACACCATGTTTCATTGATATTTGATATTGTTCTACATCGTACAGTGTTTATAAGAGCACAAATGTCACATGGTGGGATTCTTGATATATGTTTTGACATATCTTAACCCTTCACCTCTGTTCTTTGGGGTTGCCTCAATAAGTTGTATGAATTCTTTGGCTTGTTGAAAACCTTTTACAATGATTTCATTGTCTTGAATTTTTTTGTAAATATTTTTCCTTTCTTGTTCATAAAATTCAGTTTTTGCATCTTTCATTAAGTTTTGATCAATCAGTAATTGGTTTTCAGTTTTAGCCTTATTGAGCAACTTTTGCAAATCATCAGATTTTGTGCTTTCTGATGATGTTTTATTTTGCTGGATCACAAAATCTTGCATAAGCTTGTTCAGTTGTTGTTCTAGATCAATGTTTTCTAAACTTACTTTTTGTTCTGATGAGCTGGAGCATTCATTAGAAGTTGCAGCCATTAGGCAAACATTAGCCATTTCCTCCTCTTCTTCATCAGAAAAATCATCGGTTAGCCAGGTATCAGTGCCTGCTATCAAACTGACTTTCTGTTGTTGATTTTTAGCTTCTTCAAGCTTCTTTTCATAATAGGCCATATCTTTCAGCTTCTTGTTCTTGCATTCAGAGGCATAGTGCCCTTTTGTTTGCATCTGTAGCAAACAACTTATGTCTTCCCTTTATCTCTTGACTTTCCTTCCATCCTCCCCCTATCATTCTTCTGGAATTTACCACTCCCACCTCTCAATCTTTGCTCAAACATTTTTGTGAGCAAAGCTATAGCCTCAGCAAAGGCTGAAAAATCTGATGAAGCATCAGAATTTCCTATGTTCTGGCAGTGAGAGGGTTGTGGATCTGAAATTGGTACTCTTTGTGTGTTTGAAACAAGATCTATATGTCCATGGGTAAGCTTGTTTAAAGTAATAGAAAAGCTACCGGTCTCCGTTAACGATATTCCTACTTTCGTCCCATTTGCCAATTAAAGTTATTGAAGTTTTTACAATTCTATCTTGAAAAATTCCCTGTACCTGCATCAAGATTAGGTTTTAAGTTCAAGATGAAATGGCATGATGTGAATATGCTTCTACACATGGATTTTCCATTCTACCAACTTTTAAACAATTAAAAAACCTTCCATAGAATAACGTAAATTGAGGTGAACCTTTGCACCAATCTTTCAACTGAAAATTAAATATAATAATAAATAACATTCGTTAAAGTATAATGGAACATACATTATGTGACATATTAAAACTCCGAATTTCAATCGTGCGTACATTAGCGAACCATTATTGTTTCTAATCTGATCACTACTTCTAATAAGGCTTGACAGCTTCCATGGTTTCTGCCTCTTCCACTTAAACTGTATCAGCCATTCGTCATGACTTCGCTTCCACCAGGAGATTTTTCCCATCTGTTCACTAAGTGGTGACTTTTTCATGGACACATGCGCCATTGGTATCATCTGAACCATCCAATCCAACCAACAATCAGCAATACAAGATAAACGGCTTTAAAATCTGTTCTTGTGTTTTGAGGAAAGAAAGGCTTACCTTTTGTGTTTGTTTAAAAACTACTGGCAGTGGCCTATTGCAGATTCCAAATTCAGAGTCAAGTTGCCTTGATTCTGGGAATGACAAAGCATATTCAATACCCATATCTGCGAAAATATCTAACGGAGTTGGAGCCTTTCCCTGCTATCACAATCAAATATTTAAAAAAATCAGGAACTCAAATTGTTTAACCCTAAATTTAACACAATTAAAAAAACTTACCCCTTTGTGGTTGTTTCTTTTATTTTCTTTGAAGGAGTTTTATCCCTTGCATTTTGTTCGATTTCTTTCATTTTCTTTGTTAGCGAACTTACTTTTTGCGCTTTGGATAGATGGTGTTTGTGTTGAGCCACCATCTCTGTCATCGTTTTGTTGCAAGTTAAATTCATTAAACCGTGCTTTGGTTCCATATTCCTTTTCCAATAACCGCCGTCTGCTGACCCAAAAGTAAAAAAAAAAGAGTATCTGAGTTTTGTATGACAATGAACGCTTGAATTCGAGAAATTATGAAAAGTTGAAAACCTATTTTACCTTGCTTCAATAGCAATATTGAATAGGTGTTGAAGCGAATCCTTTGCATCTTCGAGTACGTGTAACATCTTCCATCATGCAGTAGAGGCATTATCTCCTTTCCAAGCCTCTGAAATCTGTGAAGACAACACAACAAGGGCAGCAGAAGACGATTTTACCCTGCTTTCAGGTGAAACAATCCTAGCTGCTCTTGTATTTGGTGACAATGAAGCCCCTCTTTCAACACCGAAAACCATATTGAACACCGTTATTCAGTGCATAATATCTCAAATAAAAAGCTAAATAGAAATGTAAAATACCTCGGAGCCTTGCCTTGAGAAGAAAGCTTTTCCTGTTGTTTCATGCAGTTTAATTCCTCTTTAAGTTTTGACCACCAATGGAGAAACCCTAAATCTACCTATGTCGCTGTCATCTTCCCTCTTCATGTCACCACCACCGTCACCATCTTCCTATTAGGTGATGAAACAGACAAAATTATAGAAAAAAAAAGTTGGTGAAATGAATGTAAAGTATTAAATCAATATCCTTTACTAAAAAAGTAAAATCAAATCATCATTCATCAGTTTCAAAATCACATAGAAAAGTATAAACAAAATCAAATAATCTGAATCAAAAACCTAATTACTGCGATCGTCAAACAACATCTACACTCAAAACACAATCAGATCGTACCTCGGGAACTGGAAATTTAAAACGATCGGCTTCAAAGACTTTAACAATTGGAAGATTCAAATTTCAAGCAAACGAAACCCTAATTTCTACATCAAAGAAATGATGCAATTGTTAATCAATGAAAGCAAGGAGATATATAGGGTTTTAGAAAATAATTGTGTGGTGGTTGTAGATGATTGAAATGGTCTGAAACTCTTAAACAAATGGATCTGGAACCAGAGATATGGAGAAAACGTCAGGGAGGCCGCTAGGGTTTCACCGAAGAAAAAGGTTTACGGAAGAAAATAAGTGTCCAGAAGGTTTTTATATCTGGATCAAAATACGGGTATTCGGTTCTTCACTAAAGAAAAAAGCGAACCCGACATTCTGGAGCCAAAATCAGAATTGAGAAGCTCTAATATTGCACCACATCAGCCCATTTATTTTCATATATATATATATATATATATATATAGGGGAAGGTTCATTGGGGAACACTAAAAAAGTGGGGAACAGCGGGGAACAGGCTCAAACGAACTCCGATTGGACTCATTCCAGCGGCGTTGGAACCGGCTCGTCGAACCCTAACTAAGATCTCTTAACCCTAAATCCTAACACCTAAACTCTAAACCCTAAAGCTAAAAAATAAGGCTAAAACATAAGCTAAACCGTAAAATCTAAACTATAAACCCTAAAAGCTAAACCCTAAAGGCTAAACCTTAAGCTAAACCCTATAGCTAAACCCTAAGGCTAAACCCTAAACCCTAAAACTAAACTCTAAACCCTAAAGCTAAACCCTAAGGCTAAACCCTAAAGCTAAACCCTAAAAGCCAAACCCTAATATATTTAGGGTTTAGGGGTTATGATTTAGGGTTTAGGGTTAAGAGATCCTAGTTAGGGTTCGACGAGACGGTTCGAACGCCGCTGGAATGAGTCCAATCGGAGTTCGTTTGAGTCAGTTCCCCACTGTTCCCCACTTTTTTAGTGTTCCCCAATGAACCTCACACACTATATATATATATATATATAGAGGGTCGGGATTTAGAGAAAACGGTGGAAAGTGTGAGAACGGTGAGAACGCTTATGGATCGTCCGATCAAAACAATCTATGGACTAGATTGGCACGGTGGCGTTTTCGTAAATAACATCAATTTTATTACGTGGACGCGCTTTATTAATGGTAAAAGCGTCTTTTGACTACTCCAAACAAAACGTCATCTCATGAAAATAAAACGCCAAACAAAAATCACAAACAATTCTAACTGAAAACGCTATTAGATATAAAACGCCAAACTTAATTATAGTAAAATCCCGCCTAAAAAACCGCCAAAAAAAATCCTATATATACAACAACTCAGACATTCAATTAAAAACACACACAAAAACCCCAAACACCATATTTAATATATACCATTCGTTTGATAAACGCCAGAAAACCCAAACATCAAATATATTGTTGTCAATAAAGTGTAGCTGTATGGGGTGGACAACATTGTCAGTTATCTTTCTTAAATGAGAATTAACAATGTTATCCATCACCATACAGCAACACTTTATTGATTTTAGCATGATCAAATTTACAGTTTTAAGAAGGTTTATTTTGTGGCGTTCTTTTTCTCGGTAAAACGCCAAAAAAGATAATATTTTGGTCGAAAGGGTGTAAACTCAATAACATTTTGCTGCATGAGATGGACAAAATTTATAGAAAAAGAGGCTGATTTCAGACTTTGTGTTTCTAAACGGCGACAAAAAAAACTACTTCAAAAAACAAAAATAAAAAAAATCATACGAAAGTCGAAACAGCCAGTGAAGATGCTTCAAAAGAAGAAAGAGACTGGTGACAGTGAAGATTTGGAAGATCAATATTTATTTTGTTTAATTTTCTTTTTCAGTTGATTGTTATATAATAACAACGCCATATCTAATAAAAACGCCAAAAAGCCAAATGTCTTACACCTTTGGCGTTTATCAAACCATCATAAAATTACTTTGGACAAGTATTATAAAAAAATAATAATAATAAAATAAATAAAAACAAACTTGAAAATGTAACTAGAAACAGTAACTACAAATCAGTAATACTGAAGATAGGGAAAATTTATTATATTAGAATGTAAAACGCCAAACTTGAAAGATGGGACGTGTTACAGACTTCAGAGATAAAGCTTGTCAAAAACAATAATTACAAACAGTAACTGAAAAGACTAATACTTTATTATAATAACGCACCGCCTAACTTAGGCGCCAAAAAGGGATCCTATAAAATGATACGTCTCAGCAACTTCCATTTGATCAAACCAAAAAAACAAACGCCAATACTACTAAATACCACTAACTGTAAAATGCCAAAAAAAATCAAAGATGGCTAATATGCTTTCTTGGATATTCAGTATTGTTATTCGTGAAGTTTCACTGAATGAATTGTTAGCGGAGGTGAGTAACTCAGTAAGATTTTGCTGCATGAAATGGACAAAAATTCAAGAAAAAGATACTGATGCCAGTCATATGGCATTTTGTATTTTTTGTTCTTGAAGAAGGCTTGGATGAGGAGAAGAGATCAATGACACTGAAGAGTGGGATGATTATAAAGATGAAGATCAACATGAAGAAAAAGCGAAAAACCCACCTACACGTCATAGATCTATGTCCCCAAACATCCACAAAAAAAGCCACTTCAACAGACGAGCAGGAAAAATAATCAAACCGAAGGGTTTGTTAAGTTTTACATAAAACGCCATATTTTTTGTGACAGTTCTTGTACTATTAAAGAACAGAGAGACTGATGACAGTGAAGATTGTGAAGAGAGATCCGATTAGGATTTTCATTTTATTTTCTTCGCTTGTATTTTTTTATTGTGGCTGAAATATAATCTAACAATTGTAAAACGCCAAGATACCACAAACGCCAAAATGTTTATAAAAAATAATAGAACAATGGGCCATCTTTTTAAAACGCCTTGAAAACGCCATTCAGATAGATTTCCTTACCACCCTAGGTTCCAATGGCATACGATTTGAATAAATGTCATAAACGCCAAAATGTTAATACGATGAAACCATTAAACGCCATTAATTATTGAATTTGGTTAACGCCAAAAATCTTAAACCCCAAAAATTAAAACAATATTCGGAAAAGCGGAACTGGAAAAGCAAAAGATGAAAGGACAAAAAAACCCCTCCGCCCTTCTCTATGCCGTGTAACACGTGTTGGGCCAGGATGCGTTCTCACCGTTCTCACACTTTTGAGCGTTTTCTCTTGATCCTGTTTCTCTCTCTCTCTATATATATATATATGTAAGACCCTAATTCGTATTTGACAAAAAGTCGCAGCGGAAACACGTACCATAAAATTTCTTTCATTATAAATACCTCAACCTATTTAAAATTTAACTTTAACACAGCTCTTTCTCATAAATCCGTCATCCTCTTATTTACTAGTTAAAAACATAGCTTATGTTTACTACATTATGTACATCAACGTTTCCGTACAATCTCTCTAGTGACTCGATCTTCGATCTCCAATCCTTGGATATCCTCATGACTTGTACTACCTGCGCTCACCACATAAAATTCACAACATTAGTACGCATTATAAACATACAAGGTTTGTTCACGTTTACTTCTCGTTTCGTTAACTCTTTACATCCCAGCTTTCCCATCCTGATGATACGATCCGTAGTGAGACTTCTTTGGTATTCCTGCGTTACACTTCATTCACCAAGCACGCTATTATTACCGTTAGTACTCACTTTCATTAGATGCATGCGTACATACTTTCATACAAACTGATACATACGTTTACGGTCACAAATAGCAATTTTCCTACATACGTACCTACATACATACGTACGTACCTACGTACATGCATACCTAAATACACCCATTCCTACCTACATACATACATACCTACATTCATAAATACATACATACTTACATACATACATACTTATTACATGCCTTCACACAAACCTACATACGTGAATACCTTCGTACCTACTCACTTTCATTACATACGTTCTACCTACCTACACACCTACATACATACATTTAATCGCATAAGACATACATACGTATATACCTTTCTTACATCTTTACATACATGCATACACTCGTACATATCTTTATACATACATAAACACACATCCGCATACATACATACATACATTCCTACGCCTTCACATATATACATACTATCACACGTATCTTCATATATACATAAATACGCATCTACATACACGCACATCATCTTACATACCTCTTATATACTAATACGTTAATTACATGAGATTTAAACTTTGATTTATAGCCCATATTCATCTAAGGATCCAACAAAATCATGTTTAGAAAGTCCGCCGTAGTCCCCGGATAACAAACCGAAGCCTACGATCCATAAATCAACTTAAATCACAAATTTCAGACTTTTGGACTTGGGGAGGTCGTCGGCGACGGCCCTAGGGCCCGTCGGCGACGGCCCGTAGTTTTTCCCGTCGGCCAAAACCCCGTAGACAGGAAAATAAGGCGTCTGAGAAAACTGACTTTCCCATGCCCGTCGGCGACGGCCTCCTTGCCCGTCGGCGACGGCCTCTCTAAAGTGCATTTTCCTGCAGTTCCGTTTCGACGTCCGAACGCACTAAAACGCGCATAACTTTCGAACCGTTTACCCGTTTAACCTCCCGTTTCTTCCTACATGCTTGTAAATTCACATTCTATCATATAAACTTAAAATCCCATATCCAGATTAAGGAAATTCTTATCATACGCTCTATCGGTTTATTATCATTTCCTATTTATTTGACCCGTTATGGGTATTCGCGCATTAATTGGTCTAAGACTAGCAAGACCATACTTCCCACCTCCATACTTGTCCAAAACATTACACTAATCGTATAGCTTGTTTCTAAACCACTTATTAAGATCGTTTGCCCAAAATACCCATCAAGGGCATTTTGGTCAACTTTAAATCCCATCCTTCACGACGTAAGACTACGACACATAATTGACCTCAACCAACATGTTTAGTTAATTAAAACACCATATAACTTAATCGAACATAAGAAGTGATTACAGAAATCACTTACCTCGTGCGTCCGAGTTCGTGTCCGTTATCTTGCCTCCTTTTTATATCCGTTAACCTTCTATGCTTTTATCCGTCTTGATATGATCCCTATACTTTCACATCATCGCAATCATATTCTTGTTAGCATACATGATTACGGATGTTAATGATCATATCAAATGCATATTTCCCATTTGACTTTCATTAGTCGATTCTAGCAAACATAAGACATATTCCCAAATTCACATCCCTTTCAAATTTATATAATTCACCATGTCATTCCATATAACGTGTATTGATGTAATATGTTCCGTACGACTTCCTAATATCCTACCTTTACAACAACAAGTTAAATTATGCTTCCTATGTGTAGTTAACTTTCAGAAGTCAACGGTTTATCATATGAACTTCCGACTTATCCAGATATATCTTGTAACATCATTTATGTTATATCAATGACACACTATACATCTCTTACTCATGATGCAAATGTGTTCACAATCACATAATCACCTAATTTTATACCCATTCACATACATATTATGTTCCATCCACACTAGTATTTTTATTACTTCATAATTAACACCATAACACATATTAGCTAACCAACATCATTCCATTATTATTCCCTTGCACGAACCTCATACGCTTCACATTTAGTGTTCATTTAATTCATAATTTCAATTAAGAAATAAGTCGAGCATACGATGAACGTCATACCCTTACAACATAGAGTACAACCTTCTAATGCACACTTTTTAACAAATCATGTTTACAATCAAAATTCCACATGAACTCGATCTAAAACACACTTCTCATGTTAGTTTACTAACAACCACATCATTATCACCCTTTATACATATTGACCCACAACTTGCATACAATTTCCTATATTATTGTCACATAAGCATTTCATCAAACACTTGGTGTGCATCTCACTTTCTAAGCATAATGTACAAGTATCATAAGCTCATTCTTCTACTACTTGCTTTCATTCATCAATTATAACCAAATATCATACACACTCTATAATACACACAATCCATCTAACAAGAATTTATCTAATACCTCACACTACATCATGATTTAAACAATACTTGGACATGGGTGAAACACCCATGTCATCTTCATCACCCAACTAGTGGGTTTTCATCTCAAACATCAATTTACTTGAAATTACATACAAAATAAGTTCTATTTGATGCTTCTAATACCTAATCATGCTTAGTTTCATACCAATTCATGCATTTGATCATAACCCATTTCTAAAAAAAATTATCAAATAAGAATCTACAACTTACCAAGTGATTTATAGGGCTAGATGATCAAGAATTTGAGTACATGCATGAATTTCAGCTTGAATCCATCTTCAATTTAGACAAAAGTGGCTGAATTGAAGGTTTCTCCATCTTCTTCTTGTGGGTGTCGACCACACCACCAACACACACACATACATACTGAACTTTCTAGTTTAATAGAAACTTAAACTCAATTTCCCACTTTTAGTCCTTCTAGTTTATTCTTTTGTCACCAATAGCACTAAGTTCCATTCTCTTGTTACTTGACTAACTATTTAACTTAGTTAAATAGCTCGGTTATTTTATTTTATGACATTACATAAAGAAACATACTAGTCAATTAAAATTCGAGTTTTGGGGTGTTACAAGTCTACCCCCCTTAAGGAAGGTTTCGTCCCCGAAACCTTACTTCTACCTTCTTACTCTTACATGCACTGTCCGCTACTTAAGCCAGATTTAAAACTCATTCTTAGCCTACTTCTAAAAGTCAACCCTTCCTTATCATATCATATCTTGCGTTACCACAGGCTCGTGCGGAAGTACCTTTTTCAATTCATAACTTTATACTTAAATTCACATATTAAACAATTTACTAACCTTACTATTTTGGTATAATGCCACGACCCGTGAAAGCAAACCGACTACTTCATTATAGATCTAAACCATCCTAGGATTGATCTCATTCATCTGTGTATTGAGCTTCCGCTCATGAGATTTCTTTCGCTGATCTTGATAGGTTTATCACACTATGATATCTGACGGAAGTAGATTCCATTGATTCGTCATCCTTATCTTACGGTGATCATTCCTTTCCGATTGGTGATATTGCGTGTCTATTCATCAAGCTCACCTATGAGTACAAAACTTAACATATCAAAACATTAACTAACGAGTTCAGATGGCGATCGCCATCTGACCCGTATGACCCATTTAAACTTTCGACCATTCTTGCATGCAACGCACTTGTATAAATATATCCATATATATATATATATATACATGAAAGTTTAAGCATAATTTGAATCATATCACTTAAGAAATATTTACTTGTCTGGTCCGTAATTACTTACACATTCGGATATTTTCATTCCTATCATTCTTTTGTTCATTTACTTTACATTTACTTATATGACTTGTTTGACGCATATGTGGTCAAGCTATCGACTTCTTCTTATGTAGACTAGTTCCGTCTTTTATATCTTAAATCTGTTTCGCGGATTTAAACTCATTATCACATACCTTTCATACCTTCTATGTTTTAAATCCGTCTCGCGGATTCAAACATAGCATTCACATCTTTCATTCTTTGAATCCGTCTCTCAGATTCAAACATTGCATTTACGCCTTTCATCCCTTGAATCCGTCTCGCAGATTCAAGCATTGCATTCATATCTTTCATTCTTTGAATCCGTCTCGCGGATTCAAACATTGCATTTACGCTTTTCATCCCTTGAATCCGTCTCGCAGATTCAAGCATTGCATTCATATCTTTCATTCTTTGAATCCGTCTCGCGGATTCAAACATTGCATTTACGCTTTTCATCCCTTGAATCCGTCTCGCAGATTCAAGCATTGCATTCATATATTGTTGATCCGTACTTTCTTACGGATTCAACATTCTTCATTCTTATCATTCGCACTATTCACTCTTACTTAGTACTATCAATCTCCTGATAGTCTTACTACCCATTTCCCCCATACACCCACCTGCTACCCAATTCTAACGGACATACCTGTAACAATTATCACGAGCCCACGAACGTCATATGTTTCTTGTGTACTGGCCAGGTACACAATCCACATACTAGTTTCGTGTCTTCGTGTAATTGTCACCTTATGTCCGAAGAATTAGGTTTCGGCACGTGTAACAATTCCAAAACTTCATTACCATTCTTATCATTATTTTTCATTTAAAATTTTCCTTTCCTTGTTAGGTTTTACCATCACATGTACTTACATATATTAAATATATGTACTTGGGTCAATATGTCATATTACATACCTTGGTGACGGTGCTAGACCGCATCCACAAATCATTCTTTCCAAGCAACCATGCTTACCTTACACATAACACTTTGTTAGTTATCTTCCAATACATACTTAAGCACATACTTACCTTGGCTTTTACCCTAAGATCTTAATCGAGTCTTGGATTGTACGGGTTCCTAGTCACGAGAGCACACGAGTTTGAGTTCAAGTATCTACCTCCTCATACTTGATTCTCTCAAACCAGGGCTCTGATACCAACTTGTAAGACCCTAATTCGTATTTGACAAAAAGTCGCAGCGGAAACACGTACCATAAAATTTCTTTCATTATAAATACCTCAACCTATTTAAAATTTAACTTTAACACAGCTCTTTCTCATAAATCCGTCATCCTCTTATTTACTAGTTAAAAACATAGCTTATGTTTACTACATTATGTACATCAACGTTTCCGTACAATCTCTCTAGTGACTCGATCTTCGATCTCCAATCCTTGGATATCCTCATGACTTGTACTACCTGCGCTCACCACATAAAATTCACAACATTAGTACGCATTATAAACATACAAGGTTTGTTCACGTTTACTTCTCGTTTCGTTAACTCTTTACATCCCAGCTTTCCCATCCTGATGATACGATCCGTAGTGAGACTTCTTTGGTATTCCTGCGTTACACTTCATTCACCAAGCACGCTATTATTACCGTTAGTACTCACTTTCATTAGATGCATGCGTACATACTTTCATACAAACTGATACATACGTTTACGGTCACAAATAGCAATTTTCCTACATACGTACCTACATACATACGTACGTACCTACGTACATGCATACCTAAATACACCCATTCCTACCTACCTACATACATACCTACATTCATAAATACATACATACTTACATACATACATACTTATTACATGCCTTCACACAAACCTACATACGTGAATACCTTCGTACCTACTCACTTTCATTACATACGTTCTACCTACCTACACACCTACATACATACATTTAATCGCATAAGACATACATACGTATATACCTTTCTTACATCTTTACATACATGCATACACTCGTACATATCTTTATACATACATAAACACACATCCGCATACATACATACATACATTCCTACGCCTTCACATATATACATACTATCACACGTATCTTCATATATACATAAATACGCATCTACATACACGCACATCATCTTACATACCTCTTATATACTAATACGTTAATTACATGAGATTTAAACTTTGATTTATAGCCCATATTCATCTAAGGATCCAACAAAATCATGTTTAGAAAGTCCGCCGTAGTCCCCGGATAACAAACCGAAGCCTACGATCCATAAATCAACTTAAATCACAAATTTCAGACTTTTGGACTTGGGGAGGTCGTCGGCGACGGCCCTAGGGCCCGTCGGCGACGGCCCGTAGTTTTTCCCGTCGGCCAAAACCCCGTAGACAGGAAAATAAGGCGTCTGAGAAAACTGACTTTCCCATGCCCGTCGGCGACGGCCTCCTTGCCCGTCGGCGACGGCCTCTCTAAAGTGCATTTTCCTGCAGTTCCGTTTCGACGTCCGAACGCACTAAAACGCGCATAACTTTCGAACCGTTTACCCGTTTAACCTCCCGTTTCTTCCTACATGCTTGTAAATTCACATTCTATCATATAAACTTAAAATCCCATATCCAGATTAAGGAAATTCTTATCATACGCTCTATCGGTTTATTATCATTTCCTATTTATTTGACCCGTTATGGGTATTCGCGCATTAATTGGTCTAAGACTAGCAAGACCATACTTCCCACCTCCATACTTGTCCAAAACATTACACTAATCGTATAGCTTGTTTCTAAACCACTTATTAAGATCGTTTGCCCAAAATACCCATCAAGGGCATTTTGGTCAACTTTAAATCCCATCCTTCACGACGTAAGACTACGACACATAATTGACCTCAACCAACATGTTTAGTTAATTAAAACACCATATAACTTAATCGAACATAAGAAGTGATTACAGAAATCACTTACCTCGTGCGTCCGAGTTCGTGTCCGTTATCTTGCCTCCTTTTTATATCCGTTAACCTTCTATGCTTTTATCCGTCTTGATATGATCCCTATACTTTCACATCATCGCAATCATATTCTTGTTAGCATACATGATTACGGATGTTAATGATCATATCAAATGCATATTTCCCATTTGACTTTCATTAGTCGATTCTAGCAAACATAAGACATATTCCCAAATTCACATCCCTTTCAAATTTATATAATTCACCATGTCATTCCATATAACGTGTATTGATGTAATATGTTCCGTACGACTTCCTAATATCCTACCTTTACAACAACAAGTTAAATTATGCTTCCTATGTGTAGTTAACTTTCAGAAGTCAACGGTTTATCATATGAACTTCCGACTTATCCAGATATATCTTGTAACATCATTTATGTTATATCAATGACACACTATACATCTCTTACTCATGATGCAAATGTGTTCACAATCACATAATCACCTAATTTTATACCCATTCACATACATATTATGTTCCATCCACACTAGTATTTTTATTACTTCATAATTAACACCATAACACATATTAGCTAACCAACATCATTCCATTATTATTCCCTTGCACGAACCTCATACGCTTCACATTTAGTGTTCATTTAATTCATAATTTCAATTAAGAAATAAGTCGAGCATACGATGAACGTCATACCCTTACAACATAGAGTACAACCTTCTAATGCACACTTTTTAACAAATCATGTTTACAATCAAAATTCCACATGAACTCGATCTAAAACACACTTCTCATGTTAGTTTACTAACAACCACATCATTATCACCCTTTATACATATTGACCCACAACTTGCATACAATTTCCTATATTATTGTCACATAAGCATTTCATCAAACACTTGGTGTGCATCTCACTTTCTAAGCATAATGTACAAGTATCATAAGCTCATTCTTCTACTACTTGCTTTCATTCATCAATTATAACCAAATATCATACACACTCTATAATACACACAATCCATCTAACAAGAATTTATCTAATACCTCACACTACATCATGATTTAAACAATACTTGGACATGGGTGAAACACCCATGTCATCTTCATCACCCAACTAGTGGGTTTTCATCTCAAACATCAATTTACTTGAAATTACATACAAAATAAGTTCTATTTGATGCTTCTAATACCTAATCATGCTTAGTTTCATACCAATTCATGCATTTGATCATAACCCATTTCTAAAAAAAATTATCAAATAAGAATCTACAACTTACCAAGTGATTTATAGGGCTAGATGATCAAGAATTTGAGTACATGCATGAATTTCAGCTTGAATCCATCTTCAATTTAGACAAAAGTGGCTGAATTGAAGGTTTCTCCATCTTCTTCTTGTGGGTGTCGACCACACCACCAACACACACACATACATACTGAACTTTCTAGTTTAATAGAAACTTAAACTCAATTTCCCACTTTTAGTCCTTCTAGTTTATTCTTTTGTCACCAATAGCACTAAGTTCCATTCTCTTGTTACTTGACTAACTATTTAACTTAGTTAAATAGCTCGGTTATTTTATTTTATGACATTACATAAAGAAACATACTAGTCAATTAAAATTCGAGTTTTGGGGTGTTACAATATATATATAGGATTAGATTCAAACGTGAACATTTTCTCCAGCGTGAACTGCGTGAACTGATCTGGGCCCTTTATTTTTATGATCTTGAGATTTTAAGTCAATGGCATGATGGTAATTATTTGATTAATTGTTACTATTTAATTAAATCAATAAGGGTATATGTGTAATTTCCATTTTAAACTAATTCCATAAATCTCGTTCTCTCTCCTATTCAATATTTTTTCAACATCAAACTTTCTCAATCACCTCATAATATTCAACCCTAGATCTAGTAAGAGACAAAGGAAGAAGAAGGAGCCGCCCAGCAATCTTGTTCCATCCTCTATTACATCACACAACAAAACACCCTGCCCCCATCTCTTCTCTCGCTGCTCTCTCTCTCTCTCTCTCTCTCTCTCTCTCTCTTTGCCTCTAGATGACCGCCAGCCACCACTCTTGGTGGCGGCGTCCGACGAAACATCGGCGGCAGCCGCAACAGATGATGTTGGAGGAGGTAATACCTCACCCACCACTCACTGTGAACCGACAACCAACTACCGCCGACCACTGCCGCCGGCGAACACCAATCACCATTACCACCGTTCCCTTAATCACCCACCATCTCCGGTAATACCTAACCCACCACTCACCGTGAACCCACAACCAACTACCGCCGACACCTCCGATTGACCTCCGTCGACTTCCGAGCGACCATTCACCATCACCGATTAACATCAAGTTTCAAAGTTTTTTTTTAGTTTTCAGCATCAAGTGAATCAGGTATGAAAGTTTATATATTTTTATTGTTTTATAGAGATGATTATTCGTATGTGATTGGGAATTTTGAAGATTGTTATTTGGTATTTAAGCTGGTTATTGAAAAAGTATGTTTGAGTTCAGAGATGGTCAGGGGCTTTAAGAGTTTAGTGAATGCATTTTTTTTAATTAGGCTGTGTTTAGTTAAAAATTATGAGAATTTTGGGGCTGTGATGATGTTGTTGGAAACGAGCGTTGAGTATAATTGCAAGAAAGTTTGTTTTTAAGTTGGTAGATAAACACAGTGATTTGGTGTGATTACGAGTGTTAAGTTTGTAATTGCATTTTTTTTAATTAGGTTGTGTTTACTTTTGAGTCATTCTCATCAAATTAATATAACTAATTTGTTTTTGCAAAATAGGTTGGATGGATTTATGGTTCAGTTACATCCTTACGGGCTTCAAGATGCATTGCCACGGTCGGCGATCAGTTTATTGTGTTTCGAAGAGGGCTGCATCAAGGGTTCTGCTCCCATTAATCTTTCGGATCGTCTTCACCAAGTTCTTAGGAGGGCTGAGTTTTTTTGTTCAATTTTTTGATGTTGCTCTGTCTTTTAATGCAATGTACACATGTGTATCCCTGATTTTGCTCTGTTTAAATGTGATGTACACATGTGTATTCTGATTTTGCCCTCTTTTTAATGCGATGTACACATGTGTCTATCCTCTGTTTTTGTGATATCTCAGAATTTTTTTTGTATTGAATGTTGATGTACACCTGTGTACTGTACACATATGTACGATGCTGAGTACACATGTGTATTGTTCTATTTATATCCAAGTACACATGTGTATACCGTTGAAATATGAAGGTTACGTGGATCTTAAAAATCAAAATTTGAATTCTGGTGATGAAATCTAAAATAAAAATTAAAATTGAAATCTGGTGATTTGTTGTTTGTTTTGATAATTATCTTATTAATAAATAAAACATAATGTGGATAATGAATTTAAATTAGGAAAGATGTAACTTAATTCAATTATTAAAATAATGATTTAAATATAATTTTTTATATAATTACAATCCTACCCTTAACAACTAAAAAGGAAATCAAGGGTCCAGATATGTTCACGCAGTTCACTCTTAGGAGGTTGTTCACGCTGGAACCCTACCCTATATATATATATATATATATATATATATAGGGGACCGCTAAAATGAAAACCACCTCCAGTTGTAAGAACCGAGAGAACCACTTTCTAGCCACTAGATCAACAAGATGGATTGATGAGATTAAAAGTAACTAAAATTAATATTAAATACATTTTGTCTTATTATGTCTTTAATATTTTAATTCAAAAGGGTAGTTTAGTAAAATTACTCTTTTTTGTCTTTATTATTTTTTATTACTTTTTTTGTTTTATTATATTACTTTTTATTTTATAAACAGAATTTTTTTATTAAAAGCATTTTTAAATTCAAAGTTTTTTAGCAAAACAAATTTTTTTTGCTTGCCGGTTTTTGCACGCCGTTTTTACGCTCGTCGTTTTTACGCATCATTTTTTAACGCGTCGTTTTTGCACGGCGTTTTATACGCTCGGCTTTTCCAAGCGTCGTTTTTTTAACGCGTCGTTTTTACGTCCCATTTTAACGCGGCGTTTTTACATCCCGTTTTTTTCACGGCGTTTTTATGCCCCGTATTCACGCCCCTTGTTTAGGTGCCGTTTTATCACACGAAATTTTACGTTTTACAATTTACGTAGAAAAAGTTTTACGTTTTATGTTAAAAAGTTTTTACATAAAAGTTTACATTTTACGTTTTACGTTAAACTTTTTACGTTTTACGTTTTACGTTTTACGTTAAAAAGTTTAGGTTTTACGTTAAACTTTTTACATTAATTTTTTTACGTTTTACGTTAAAAAGTTTAGGTTTTACGTTAAACTTTTTTGTATTATTATATTGGTTTTTACGTTTTACATGAAAAAGTTTACGTTTTACGTGAAAAGGTTTACGTTTTACGTGAAAAAGTTTACGTTTTACGGTTTACGTTTTATGTTAAAATGTTTAGGTTTTACGTTAAACTTTTTTGTATTATTAAAAAGTTAACGTTTTACGTTTTACGTTTTTTCGTTTTGCGTTTTATGTTAAACAATTAACGTTTTACGTTAAACTTTTTACGTTTTTTACGTTTTACGTTAAACTTTTTACGTTTTACGTTAAAAAAATTTAGGTTTTACGTTAAAAACTTTACGTTTTACATTTTACGTTAAAAAGTTTACGGTTTACGTTAAAAAGTTTACGGTTTTAACTTTTTTTTTACAAAACCTTTTTTACCCAAAACGAACGCACCCAGAAATCGCAACTCGATAGGTGTCTCAGATAGATTGTTATCATCATAGACTGGGGAAAAAAATAAAAAACCAACAAACAAAAATCAAAACAATGAGTGGATTCTTGAAAAAAAACGGGGTTTGGCTCAGACTAAAGAAAATCCGATTGACAGGAAATAATCCAAAATTACATACACAGACTAAAAGCAAACATGCCATTTCACACAGTCATAACAGATCCTTGTAAACTCAAATTAAAATGTAACCAATAATATCAATTTCAACTTGAAGCTACAAGAACATAGTTTAACCTACATATATACTATAACAGCAACATATGTCGATCACTCTTTTCACTAATCACATGCTTTCAGTTCTCTTATACACCAAAACAAATAATCAGCTACAAGAGTTAATATTTTTACTCTGTATTCAGATTTCGAATAACAGACCAAGCACAAACCACATAATGAAAGCACAGGATCGGACAACACAAACTACACGTTATATAAACCAAAAGATTTACCTCGTCTCGGGCGTTCCAACCGGCGCACTGTCGCCGCCACTATGCCGCTGCCTCGTCGGCTGCCATCTTCGACCACCACCGACTCCATCATCATCAATCAAATATAAAAAAGAAATAGCATCATCATCCTGATTCATCATCATCCGACTTTAGTACGGTAAAAGGAAGCGAGAGGGGGGGTTACCTTGACACTCGTCAAAACAACCTGGACCGCCGCCGCCTGTGTCTCTACTGCCGCCGCCGTGAGCGGCGGCGCTACCGCCGTCCACCGTCTTCTCTGACTCCCCTCTCTCTCTCTCTCTCTCACTTCTCGCTCCTTATCCCTCTCTCTCTCTTCGAGATCGGTTCTAACTTGTGCAATGAGGGTGTTGCATGGGGATGAAGAAGGGAGGTTTAGGAGGGTGGTTGTCGGCTTGTTACTGGTGCCGAAAGGGTTTCACCGGAGAGGGAGCCGCAGCTGGGACACACCGCCGTCGCCGGCTCCGCCTTGACTGGCCGAAGTCCGATTGTTCGTCTTCAACAGAGAGGGGGAGGGTGAGGGCTCGAGTGGATGAAGATGATGGTGGTGAGTTATGGCTTGGGCTGAAGAAGAATCTCTGGTTTTTGAAAATGAGGAGAGACACAAATGAAAAGGAGACAAAATGAGGAGAGAGAGTCTGGTAGATTTAAATGAAGAGAGAGGGTGAGATTTGACATTTGGGGAAAATGACCAAACTACCCATTTTTGATTGGTTGAGAGTGGTTCTTGTCACACCCCCAAAATACCACATGCGAAAAACCCGCTAGGAGTGTGATGTACCAGGATTCAGCCACCAATCACATTGAACTAATAGTAAATCAACATCAAGTTTATGTTTATCAAATTAAGTAATCATAATTGTCAAACAAGAGTTATCAGATTCAGCGGAAGCAAATGATAAAACATTGTTTAAAGTATTCCAAAACCAAATATAATAGTGTCAAATGACATTCAAGCAATCCTCAGCAACATGACCATGACCACTCCAGCCATCTAGATAGCAAGTTCCCATCCAAAGTACCTAACGACCTACGAGCATGCAACAAGTGTGTCAGACAACGCTGGTGAGTTCACAGTTTTACGAAAACGTTAACTACCAAGTGTTTAATCCAGTTTGTTAACAAATCCGAAAGTAATGTTGATAATATCTCGTTACTGAACAAGACGGCTCCTGATGTATGTTTTGCCCGTTCCCCAGTGCTCCTATCAAAGCACTGGGCATAACTGGGTCATTAGTTCACACCCGTCCTCTCATGTATGGGGTGAGGGTGCCAAACCTAAGTAGCGCTACCAACTAATACCCCGCTACCTCTCCGGTAACAAAAAAGATGGGACTTAAGAGTGATAGAGTGAGATTATTATCCAACATTCCAGTTTTACCCAAAAGACTTATCCCTCCCCGGGATACCCACTGATTATCCCAACCACCGGGACACATGCTCAAGAGTAGTGAACTCACCTTGATTTGCTCGGTGTGATTAGTTACTCACACACACACAAATCAGTCAAAGCCTACGATATTCATGTATGCGTAATCAGTTTCACATTCTCAAAGTTCACGTATAAATAAAAGTCATAATGTACGTTTTCCAACAGTGATACCCGAATAGCACATAGCAGTTATATACACTCATACAATCCACAGTTTACATGTCACACGTATGTTTCATAACAGTTCACAACAGTTAAGTGTGCTATTAAAACCAAATCATGTTTTTCCCAGTCACAACTAACAGTGTTAACAGACAAAGGTCAATCATATAGTCATTCATTATCAAACATGTTCTAAACTACAGTCTGTTGTGTGAACTGTTTCTCTGGGCGGCGAAACTCTAACCGACAAAAGGACCCCAACATTCGTCATAACAACCCCGGAGAAACATCACATGTTTCGTCGGCTACAAGTATGGCGAAACCTCACAAGTTTCGTCGGCTACATGTGTGGTGAAACATTACAAGTTTCGTCGAGAAGATGGGTGACGAAACATCAATGTTTCGTCGACAAGGGTGTTTCGCCGGAAACCCATCTTTTTCCTCACAGTTCATCACCAAAACCATAACCCTAGTTACTCAGTTCTAGTCTAATCAAAACCATGCATACATATAACACTCAAAAATCAACAACAACAGAATCAACAACCCACACCGTGGACGTGACCGAATACAAGACATCCGATTCTTTTTGTGCGGGTTAACGGATTACGAAGTAACTTACCATAACCCTACCTACGATCAATTCTTGTTATCATTCAATGTTTTTAATCACCCAACAGATTTATAAGGATTTTTAACATGCTAATACTAGTTTGCCGGTTACGGTTTTCACACATCAGTTATCCTATGATGTGTCTCTACAATCCTAACTCATGGATTTCAATTCAAACATCAATCATAACCAAATCATTCAACAAGTAAACTCACTTATGATAACAGGTATCTACACACACAGCATAACAGTTAGATCGAATCGGGTTATCGTGACTAACCGGTTGTGAGATGGAACACACAAGAACTTCAAGAGAAAGGTGGTTGCTGTCGGGTGCAAGAGAGAAGAAAGTGTCTAGGGTTTCACGTAATGTTGAGAGGTAAATATAAGTGATTAATTCATGGGCCTCATCTGGGCCTCAAGCCCACACGACGAAACAAGGATTTGGCGAAAGACAGTTGATGAAACATTAATGTTTTGTCAAATATGGGTATGGCGAAACTGTTTGTCATACCCCGACCACGTAAAACAACAAAACGTGGCGGAAACGTCGGGGAGTGTTGTAACAAAATTATTGTTTCACAACCATGGATTAAACAGTTTCGTTTTATTAAATTAAACGTATTACATTACATTGGAATTAGAACAAAACATGAACAAATAGACTTTCATTGTTATTAAGTCACTAAGGCCTCGTCCATTCCTATGTGAGCATACACCAATATCATCATCAAACATCATCAACTATTGTACCTGAAACACATGTGAAAATACGTCATCATAAAAATGTCGGCGAGTACATAGGTTTTATATGAGTGTCGGATCCATGGCTAGTGTACATGTTGCAATACTTAATAAAAAACCTTGTTTTTGAAAAGTATAGTATTGTGACATAATTAACCAACTTAAATCAAGTTGGTTATAATTTGTAAAATCTCATAGCCATGATTCTTAACTCCAAAACATTTGTTTTATTAAATCAAATTGTAAAACATCTCGTAGAAACTCGTTAATAAAACTCGTATGGTTTATATTATGAAGAAAACATCATTGTGTGACATCGTTTCAAAATCGTTTACCCAAGTGATCTAGATAACGCAACGATATATAATGTGTTAAAAACACTTATATATAGGAAGTACTAGCGGCGTATCCACCATGCTTTTAACACATTACACCCGCCCCGTTACCTAATCACTTCCCTAACACAATGGTTCAAACAGTTACAAATGGTTCACATAAATCAAATGGTTACAAATGGTTCACATAAATCAAACGGTTACAAATGGTTCACATACATCAAACGATTACAAATGGTTCACATACATCAAATGGTTACAAATGGTTCTCATACATCCAACGATTACAAATGGTTCACATACATCCAACGATTACAAATGGGTCAAAACATAAAACAATTGCGCTAGCATGTTAAGTGAACATACATAGCAAAACATAATGAAATCATGTACTAATAGTGTACTAATGAACATAGCAAGTATATGGTATGAAAACATGGAAAACACGAAAGTAACAAGTAGGCACATGTGTTTCACACCAAAACATTTGAAAAACAGTAAAAGAGGGGACTATGTACTCACTTGGGGATGCTTAGAAGTCTTGAATAACGACCAAGCAAAGCTAGAGGGATTACGGAAATCAAACGGCACCTAATATAGGTAACTACATTAATAACCGGACCAAAATCGAAAGATCGGATAGGATGAGGTTTCGTAAACCAAATGAGTGTTGGAACTCATATGATATGGTCTAACAAAGCCTACATACTAAAATGAAACCTAACCTAAGTGCTTACAACCCATTACGACTCGTTAAGGTAGCTTACGCCACTTTAACGCGTCGTTCGCGTAAAACGCGTTCGGACCGCCTAACTAGTCCTATGACAAGTATTATATGCCTTAACATGTCTAATAATGTTACCTAATCAGTTTAGATGTGAAAATTTAGGTTTCATATGCTTAAAATGAGTTTATGCGTAAAAAGGGCATTTTGGTCATTTTCCTAAGGCATATAAACTACCTATCATACAACTACTTAAACGAAGTGACCATATGGTATAACCTTGGAAGGTTATTCCCTATACAACTATGGTCACTAAACATGTTTGGTCGGATCCTAATGATCGACCAACCGGGTCTAGTTCGAAAGTCTAAGAGGTTGTTTAGACCGCTTGACTTAGGATTCTACATAAGCACTAAACCTAAAGTGACGAGCTAAACATGTTAAAACATGTTTAACGAAGTTAGAAAACAGTGTTAATATCAAAATAAACGGTTTTGATACCCATGAGTAGTTTGGTTACAAAATACGTATGAATACGCACTTTGGCCGAAACTACGACTCGTCAGTACACCTAATCATCGTGGTAATCAGTAGGTATAGTCACTTGGGACTATAACCATCGTGATTACGCTCACGTTGCGAAGTTCAAACGAACTTCGTGTTGACCATAAACTGGTCAATGCAGAAAGTCAAACAAAGTTTGACTTTCACGCTATAAACGCAAAAAAGAACGAAAGAATACTTACAAAAGGTCAAAGAATGGAAGTTTGATCCAATTATTCTCAGGTATGAAGTGAAATCACTTCAACTTAGAGAGCAATCAGATCGAGGTGTGAAGAATGGAATGAGTGGAGGTGGGTATTTATAGAAAACCAAGAACCGTTAGGATCGTTCATCGAAAAACGAGCTTGAATCTTGGCCTTACACTTGGGCCCAAGGTATTAGAATACAATGGGATGCTAAAAACCATCAATTTTCAGCCCAAGGTATTGAGAATTTTGCATTAAAACCCCTGAAATATGACCAGAATGCTGAAAATGAAGTTTCTGTCTGATAAGCTCTCGCCGGCCGCGTAAGAATTGATCAAGGCTTATGCCCCAGGCCTTGCAAACTTTGGCAGAAATGTCAAAACAGGTCCTGCACTTGAAAAACATGCATTTTGATGCATTTTTGGCACGTTTAAGCCCCGTTAACATCATTTCAAGGCTCTAAAATGAAGTTAAAGTATAGGGAACTTAAAATATGCTCAAAAATATCTCGGATGCCGGTTCTTTTGGTCGTACGGTTGCGTTGTTCGGTTAATTACGACAGAAGTCGTAACGAATGCAAAAACGATCCAAATTAAGCGACGAATGAAATTTTATCATGCCAATTACTAAAATAAAATATTTTAATGATTACATAAATTTTTGGATGTCCGGATATATTCAGAACGAAAGATATGCGCGAAAATGCAAACTTGTGTACTTTTTGACGCTTTTAGTCCCTATTGATCAAGAAAGTTTATTTTTGCGCACCAAACACCTCAAAGCCTATTTCTAAGCTATGTAAAGGATATTTAGGGCATATTTAACTTATGGTCAAGTTCCGGAATGTTCGTTACAGTACAAATCGGCATACTTTCATAGTTTGTCGAAATTAGTCCCTGTAAGCGAATAAACTTGATTTCGGCACACCAAACCTTCCAAAACTTATTTCTAAGTTATGTAAAGGTTATTTAAGGTATGTTAAGCCCATGTCACTGTTCTGGAGTGTTTGTTGCATTAAACTGGTTATATTTACGCATCAGTGCGCATATAACCTTCCAGAAAGCGATTTAGAGCCCGAAATCGAACAAGAATTGATATGTGCAAACGATACACATATTTTTACAAATACCAAGTATGAAACACAATATTTCATTAATTTGGTATTTGTTTGATGGTCGCAGAGGCACAGGTGTCACAGTCTCCCCTACTTTAGGAAATTTCGTCCCGAAATTTATTCGTTGGAGTCCGTCTATGACGCTGTGTTAAATAATTATCTTGCATGGAATCTAGGGTGTTTATCTATTTGCATAGAATAACCCATCAAAGATATGCAAGGCATAATCCTATCATTTCTCCCAACGGACATTCTTCGGAATTGAAAAATGAACGGAGTTATTTTCAACAGGCATTCTTCAGAAAATGGAAATAAAGGAATAAACAAAAGGATATTCATTTCCCTCGATGGGTATTCTTCAGAAACGAAAATGAACGGAATGAGTCATTTTCCTCAATGGGCATTCTTCAGAAATGGAAATGAAGGAATAAACAAAAGGATATTCATTTCCCTCGATGGGTATTCTTCAGAAACGAAAATGAACGGAATGAGTCATTTTCCTCAATGGGTATTCTTCAGAAATGGAAATGAAGGAATAATCAAAAGGATATTCATTTCCCTCGATGGGTATTCTTCAGAAACGAAAATGAACAGAATGAGTCATTTTCCTCAATGGGTATTCTTCAGAAATGGAAATGAAGGAAAAATCAAGGATATTCATTTCCCTCGATGGATATTCTTCAGAAACGAAAATGAACGGAATGAGTTATTTTCCTCAATGGGTATTCTTCAGAAATGGAAATGAAGGAAAAATCAAGCATATTTATTTCCCTCGATGGATATTCTTCAGAAACGAAAATGAATGGAATGAGTCATTTTCCTCAATGGGTATTCTTTAGAAATGGAAATGAAGGAAAAAATCAAGGATATTCATTTCCCTCGATGGATATTCTTCAGAAACGAAAATGAACGGAATGAGTCATTTTCCTCAATGGGTATTCTTCAGAAATGGAAATGAAGGAAAAATTAAGGATATTCATTTCCCTCGATGGATATTCTTCAGAAATGAAAATGAACGGAATGAGTCATTTTCCTCAATGGGTATTCTTCAGAAATGGAAATGAATAGGGTCAATTCTAGACACATGATAAAACTTGCTGTGGTTTCTGTGCACTAAATTCCATAATTATGTACACGTCCATAATTACGTAATTCCTTGCACGGTCCGCACAGTGCATTTCATAATGTGTAGGGGAAGAAAATCAAACCTTAGATGAGTGTGACTAGACTACCATAGGGTCCTTTTAATTAGATCGACAAATGATCTCTTTAATTAGACCACCAAGGTGTCTTTTCAGCTATATCATCACATGATATTCCTAACCAGATTTTTGGATCAATCTGTTTAACTAGACCACTCAAGGGGTCCAATTATAGAATAGTACTTCATAACCCAAGGGACTTAACTACAACGTAGAAGTCCATTAAGGATTTAAGATAGTACCTTTGGGTATCCTACTATGAATCCCTTATACGAAGATATGGAAGATTCTACGATGATTTGGATAACAAAAATTTGGATCACACAAAAACATAAAAGGGAACACATAAGCACATAATCACATAATTGATTAACTTGACCTTTAATTTGTTATCTTTGGACACGAATATTTAAAGCACACCAGGAATCCAATCCGTGGATTTCATTTGGCACTTTAATCATTTTCAAGAATCTATCTATGAAGATAGGAAAATCTTAATAGGAATTTGGCTTTGTCCTTATTGAATCGTAATGTACGTATTGAATCAAACAAAGAATTCAATTAAGGGCTCCGATGAACGATACCCATCCACATGGATCTAATTTTGAGGATAGAAAGATCCTATATGGATTTCGGAATTTGTGTAACAAAAGGTGTTTCGACACCTCGCACTAGGCGTGCTTAAGTCGATACACAAGGTAGAAAGTTCATGAGGTTGAGGCGCTAGATATGCCAAGGCGACATATGAAGCAAAATTTTGAAGGTTGAGCAGCAGCATGATTTGTAACAGCTTTGCTTTGGATTGCAAAGCGACACATGTTAACCAAATGTCCCCATCGTCCACCGTGGGTACATTTGAAACAGGGTATTTGATTCGGATGATGACGATGGCATTGATTGCACCAAGGAGCAGTTCCCCTATACGGCTTCATCCTTGAGGCGAGTCATGGTGATAGCTAAATCAGTCGGTCCTCTGGAGTACGACGCCTATTTTCTGGGTAATTGCAGCACCTGGTTCGGACATTTGAGTGTTGTTGCGATGAAGAGGCATCTTGAAGATAATGGAAGGCATAGGAGGAAACAAGCGAAAGATAGTCAAAAGAGAATGACAACGCATGAAGATTGTGACCATTTGTTTGTTACCAAAGGCAAACAAATGAGACATTGACTAATCAAAGTAAGCGAGTCCCATGAATGTATCGCGAAGACATGCTTTAGCCTATAAGTGGACACTCACTCCAAGAGTTCCTAGGTAAGAATGACTGTTCTGATTATGTAGATTTGTACGAACACTCTAGCCTTAGACAGAAAACTCAGAGTACAGGCGTCCACCCTTCCAGATTGCACGTGTTCACATTATAAGACCCAAACTTTGACGGGATCTTGAAAACTTTGAAGGTTCAAAACCTTATAATAAATCATCCTAGAACAAATGATTAGTTTTCAAAGCAGATTCAAAATTTATGTTCTTGTTGTGGTTGTCACCTAAGGATAAGTGACGGTGTTGTTTTAAGATCTAAACACAAGATAACTTGTGTTAGGGTCCTAGGAAGGTTATATTCTAGGTCAAAGCATTACTAATAACCTAATTCCCTATAACCATTGGCACTGATACCAACTTTTCTGTCACACCCCGACCACGTAAAACAACAAAACGTGGCGGAAACGTCGGGGAGTGTTGTAACAAAATCATTGTTTCACAACCATGGATTAAACAGTTTCGTTTTAATAAATTAAATGTATTACATTACATTGGAATTAGAACAAAACATGAACAAATAGACTTTCATTGTTATTAAGTCACTAAGGCCTCGTCCATTCCTATGTGAGCATACACCAATATCATCATCAAACATCATCAACTATTGTACCTGAAACACATGTGAAAATACGTCAGCATAAAAATGTCGGCGAGTTCATAGGTTTTATATGAGTGTCGGATCCATGGCTAGTGTACATGTTGCAATACTTAATTAAAAACCTTGTTTTTGAAAAGTATAGTATTGCAACATAATTAACCAACTCAAATCAAGTTGGTTATAATTTGTAAAATCTCATAGCCATGATTCTTAACTCCAAAACATTTGTTTTATTAAATCAAATTGTAAAACATCTCGTAGAAACTCGTTAATAAAACTTGTATGGTTTATATTATTCAGAAAACATCATTGTGTGACATCGGTTCAAAATCATTTACCCAAGTGATCTAGATAACGCAACGATATATAATGTATTAAAAGCACTTATATATAGGAAGTACTAGCGGCGTATCCACCATGCTTTTAACACATTACACTCGCCCCGTTACCTAATCACTTCCCTAACCCAATGGTTCAAACAGTTACAAATGGTTCACATAAATCAAATGGTTACAAACGGTTCACATAAATCAAACGGTTACAAATGGTTTACATACATCAAACGATTACAAATGGTTCACATACATCAAATGGTTACAAATGGTTCACATACATCCAACGATTACAAATGGTTCACATACATCCCAAGATTACAAATGGTTCAAAACGTAAAACAATTGCGCTAGCATGTTAAGTGAACATACATAGCAAAACATAATGAAATCATGTACTAATAGTGTACTAATGAACATAGAAAGTATATGATATGAAAACATGGAAAACACGAAAGTAACAAGTAGGCACATGTGTTTCACACTAAAACATTTGAAAAAACAGCAAAAGAGGGAACTATGTACTCACTTGGGGATGCTTAGAAGTCTTGAATAACGACCAAGGAAAGCTAGAGGGATTACGGAAATCAAACGGCACCTAATATAGGTAACTACATTCATAACCGGACCAAAATCGGAAGATCGGATAGGATGAGGTTTCGTAAACCAAATGAGTATTGGAACTCATATGATATGGTCTAACAAAGCCGACATACTAAAATGAAACCTAACCTAAGTGCTTACGACCCATTACGACTCGTTAAGGTAGCTTACGCCACTTTAACGCGTTGTTCGCGTAAAACGCGTTCGGACCGCCTAACTAGTCCTATGACAAGTATTATATGCCTTAACATGTCTAATAATGTTACCTAATCGGTTTAGATGTGAAAATTTAGGTTTCATATGCTTAAAATGAGTTTATGCGTAAAAAGGGCATTTTGATCATTTTCCTAAGGCATATAAAGTACCTATCATACAACTACTTAAATGAAGTGACCATAAGGTATAACCTTGGAAGGTTATTCCCTATACCACTATGGTCACTAAACATGTTTGGTCGGATCCTAATGATCGACCAAAGGGGTCTAGTTCGAAAGTCTAAGCAATTGTTTAGACCGCTTGACTTATGATTCTACATAAGCACAAAACCTAAAGTGACGACCTAAACATGTTTAGACCAGTTGTTTAGACGGTTTTGATACCCCAAGAGTAGTTTGGTTACAAAATACGCATGAATACGCATTTTGGCCGAAACTACGACTCGTCACTACACCTAATCAACGTGGTAATCAGTAGGTATAGTCACTTGGGACTATAACCATCGTGATTATGCTCACGTTGCGAAGTTCAAACGAACTTCGTGCTGAGCATAAACTGGTCAATGTAGAAAGTTTGACTTTCATGCTATAAACGTGAAAAAGAACGAAAGAATACTTACGAAAGGTCCAAGAATGGAAGTTTGATCCAATTATTCTCAGGTATGAAGTGAAATCACTTCAACTTAGAGAGCAATCAGATCAAGGTGTGAAGAATGGAATGAGTGGAGGTGGGTATTTATAGAAAACCAAGAACCGTTAGGATCGTTCATCGAAAAACAAGCTTGAATCTTGGCCTTACACTTGGGCCCAAGGTATTAGAATACAATGGGATGCTAAAAACCATCAATTTTCAGCCCAAGGTATTGAGAATTTTGCATTAAAACCCCTGAAATATGACCAGAATGCTGAAAATGAAGTTTCTTTCTTATGAGCTCTCGCCGGCCGCGTAATAATTCATCAAGGCCTATGCCCCAGGCATAGCAAACTTTGGCAAAAATGTCAAAACAGGTCCCTACACTTGGAAAACATGCATTTTGATGCATTTTTGGCACGTTTAAGCCCCGTTAACCTCATTTCAAGTCTCTAAAATGAAATTAAAGTATAGGAAACTTAAAATATGCTCAAAAATATCTTGGATGTCGGTTTGTTTGGTCGTACGGTTGCGTTGTTCGGTTAATTACGACGGAAGTCGTAACGAACGCAAAAACGATCCAAATTAAGCGACGAATGAAATTTTATCATGCCAATCACTAAAATAAAATATTTTAATGATTACATAAATTTTTGGATGCCCGGATATATTCAGAACGAAAGATATGCGCGAAAATGCAAACTTATGCACTTTTTGACGCTTTTAGTCCCTATTGATCAAGAAAGTTTATTTTTACGCACCAAACACCTCAAAGCCTATTTCTAAGCTATGTAAAGGATATTTAGGGCATATTTAACTTATGGTCAAGTTCCGGAATGTTCGTTACAGTACAAATCGGCATACTTTCGTAGTTTGTCGAAATTAGTCCCTGTAAGCGAATAAACTTGATTTCGGCACACCAATCCTTCCAAAACTTATTTCTAAGTTATGTAAAGGTTATTTAAGGTATGTTAAGCCTATGTCACTATTCCAGAGTGTTTGTTGTATTAAACTGGTTATATTTACGCATCAGTGCGCGTATAACCTTCCAGAAAGCGATTTAGAGCCCGAAATCGAACAAGAATTGATATGTGCAAACGATACACATATTTTTACAAATACCAAGTATGAAACACAATATTTCATTAATTTGGTATTTGTTTGATGGTCGCATAGGCACAGGTGTCACACTCTTATGTTTCGTTAAGTGAGCATGAGGTTGCATGAGTTGTGTTATAACTTTAAACAATTATAAATTTTCAACATTTAACCAAACAATAAACAATTTAATAACCATCTAGCAAAGGTATACATATTACAACGTAACGGATTGTGAAAACACAGTTGTGAAACAAGTAACGTGTCGGGGAAAGAACTTGGAAAGTCGGGTTGTCATAGTTCTCGCTGTTCTTACAACTGGGGATGGTTTCTATTTTAGCGGCTCCTTATATATATAGGAACAGGATCAGGAGAGAACGCCTCAAAGTGTAAGAACGGTGAGAACGATTCTTAGGCACAAGATCTTAGTGGTTTGTGGCTGAGATTGATGCGGTGGCATTTTTGTAAATAATAGGGGCCTTGGAACTACCAGGAGGGGTAAAATAGGAAGATCCAAACAAAGGTGCACATGCTAATCACATGCCATTTTCCCCCATCATATTTAAACGAAAATAACTTTTTTATACGTGATTATTTTCGAAAAAAAATTGCACCATAAAACTCAGCGTTTTTTTATCTTTCCAACGAGTATACTATTGATGTACTTTTCGAAAAAAAATTAACTGGGTTTTATGGCGTTTTTCTGAACTGGATGTTTTATGGCGTTTTAGACTAGGTATATTCATGGCGTTTTTCTGAACTAGGTGTTTTTATGGTGTTTTAACTAGATATTTTCATGGCGTTTTTCTGAACTGAGTGTTTTGTGGCGTTTTCAACTGAGTTTTTTCATGGTGTTTTTCTGAATGGGTGTTTTATGGCGTTTTTACACAAATTATGATTTTTCTGAGCTCAAAAAATATTAATTTATGCGGTTAGACACATTTTTGAGCTATATGGCTCAAAAAAATGGTTTTTTTGAGCTGTTGTAAATTATAGCTCAAAAAAATAGCATTTTTTGTTATGGAGCTGCTAAAAAAATGGTTTTTTTGAGCTGTTGTAAATTATAGCTAAAAAAAATAGCTTTTTTTTTGTTATGGCGTTTTGGCTAAAAAAAAATGGTTTTTTTGAGCTGTAAATTATAGCTCAAAAAATTAGTTTTTTTTTTGTTATGGCGTTTTAACTGTGAGCTATATGACTAAAAAAAAAATTTTGAGCTATTGTAAATTATAGCTCAAAAAATAGTTTTTTTTGTTATGGCGTTTTAACTGGGAGCTGCTAAAAAAATGGTTTTTTTTTTTTTGTTATGGTGTTTTAACTAGGAGCTGCTAAAAAAATAGCTTTTTTGTTATGGCGTTTTAACTAGGAGCTGCTCAAAAAAAATGGTTTTTTTGAGCTGTTGTAAATTATAGCTCAAAAAATAGCTTTTTTTTGTTATGGCGTTTTAACTGGAAGCTATATGGCTCAAAAAAATGATTTTTTTGAGCTGTTGTATATTATAACTTAATTTTTTTTTTTTGTTATGTCGTTTTAACTGTGAGCTATATGGCTTAAAAAATGGTTTTTTTGAGCTGTTATAAATTATAGCTAAAAAAATAGCTTTTTTTGTTACGGCGTTTTAAGTGGGTGCTATATGGCTAAAAAATGGTTTTTTTTTTAGCTGTTGTAAATTATAGCTCAAAAAAATAGCTTATAGCGTTTTATTTGAACACCGAGTTCATGTAAGTGAGTTTTTTGACAATATTACCCTTTAGTGTCATTTATCATCAATGCCACATGTCACCACCAAAATCGTTCTCACCGTTCACACACTTTTCACCATTTTCTCTAAATTCTGACTATATATATATATATATATATATATATATATATATATATATATATATATGGGGTTAAAACAACCACCTTTAGTCTACATAATATTAAAAAAGATGCAACCATAGTGGCTACATCTATGATGGAACAAGGGTCAATTTTTTTTTAAGGGTGACTTTCAATCTACATGGACCATTGGTCACCGGGTACCCGTCTAGGACGGTTACCCGTCAGCCCAGCATTCGCACTCGTGATGTTCGATCGGGCCTCGGCTGCCGCTCTGACTGACCTTCGCTCGGAAACCATACTGCCCTCACACGATAGATTCGCTGGGGTAACAGCTGGGTAAAACCGGGTTGCCCTCCGGATCGAACCATGCCTCGGTAGGGAACGATCCATCATTGGGACGACCCCCCCCCCCAATAATGCCGCAGTTGGGAGTCGAACCGGTGACCTCCAAGGAGGCACCGGCCCAACCATACCACATGGAACCACCTGGGCTGGAAAACTGAATTTTTATTTTAATAGGATTTACGATTTACATTTATTTGCACATTGTTAAGATCGTTTGCACAATACTTTACACTTTATATACAGTAGGGTGTTGCTATTTACACCCTACTCTACCATACCTACTCTAGAAAACTTCTTAATAAATGCCCATTATACCACACTCTACCTATCATTAATTACATAAGACTAACTACCATAAGCTATTTTAATAAATACATCAACTAATATTGGTTTTGTAAAAGTTTTTAGTAGACGTAAGTGAATTTTTATTTACTTATATTATGGTTTTTATATTTTTTATATATACACACAAAGTTTAACAAAAAAAGAACATTATAGATAACACTATAATACAATCCATTCAATAAAAAATACACCCCATTCTAAAAAAATTCACCCAATTTAAAAAGTTTTCAAGCACATCATGGATAGACAAAACAAGAGCGATGTCAAGAAAAAAGTATCGGGTTCGGGTTCGAGAGGGCATGGCTCGCAAAGTAGACGAGGCAGATCAAGTGTGTACCAACCCAACTTCCCACCGCAATTTTTTTCGTAAACGGGTTTTTACAACACCCAACCCCAACCCAACTATCCACCACAATTTTAATCATTACCGCAAGGTAACTCGACAAACTGCAACTTGTCGTCAATCTTCAACTCTTGAAACGGTACCACAAGTGTTTAATCGGACAAACACTTCTTTAGTTGCGAGACGTGGAAAACATCATGAACGTTACCCAGCTCAGCAGGTAACTCGAGATTGTAGGCCACTTTACCAATCTTTTCTAAAACTTTGAATTGCCCAACATAGCGGGGATTAAGCTTGCCGCGCTTCCCAAAGCGCACCACACCCTTCCAGGGTGAGACCTTCAACATAACACGATCGCCTACAGCGAATTCCAAGGGTTTCATACGCTTGTCAGCGTAACTTTTCTGGCGGTCGCGCGCCGCCGCAATACGATTCCTGATCTGAACAATCTTTTCTGAAGTTTCAAGAACAACTTCCGATCCTGTGATCTGGCTGTCACCTACCTCAGCCCAACAAAGAGAAGAACGGCAGTACAGCGCTTCAAACGGTGCTGCCTGGGTGCTAGTGTGGTAACTGTTGTTGTAGGAGAACTCGATCAGCGGCAAATGTTTCTCCCAGCCCTTACCAAAATCAATCACACATGCTCGCAGCATGTCTTCAAGTGTTTGGATGGTTCGCTCACTCTGACCATCCGTCTGTGGGTGATACGCAGTGCTCATGTCAAGACGTGAGCCAAAAGATTTATGCATTGACTGCCACAATTCAGATATGAAGCACGGATCGCGGTCTGAGATAATAGAGGTTGGCGCCCCGTGCCTAGAAACCACTTCTTTCAGATACACAGCAGCGAGTTGAGAGAACTTATCCGTTTCCTTGATCGCGGGGAAGTGCGCAGATTTCGTGAGGCGATCAACGATCACCCAGATCGTATCGTTCCCGTTTTGAGTTCTCGGCAAGCCTGTGACAAAATCCATTGCTATCTGCTCCCATTTCCACATGGGTATTTCTGGTTGTTGAATGAGACCTGAGAGTTTCTGATACTCTACCTTGACTTTCGCACAAGTTAAACACTTGCTCACGTACGTCACGATGTTAGCCTTCATCTTCGGCCACCAATACAAAATTTTGAGATCCTGATACATTTTATCCGAACCCAGATGAACAGAGTATCGAGACTTGTGCGCTTCTTCCATCACAAGTTCTCTAAAGTTTCCAAACAAGGGAATCCATATTCTTTCCCTGCAGTAGAGAATACTGTCTGATCTTTCTACAAGTCGTTTTTCCATGCCCCTTAAGTACTCTGCCTGCTTCAAGGTTTTCCTCTTTCAACGCTTCGGTTTGTGCAGCACGGATCTGCTCAAGCAAGTTAGAATGGATGGTGAGCTGTAAGGCGCGAACACGCTTAGGTTTCGATTCCTTCCGACTGAGAGCATCAGCTACCACGTTAGCCTTACCCGGATGATACTTGATGGCGCAATCATAGTCGTTTAAAAGTTCTACCCAGCGACGCTGTCGCATATTCAACTCATTCTGGTCGAAAATATGCTGGAGGCTCCTGTGATCGGTGTAGATGGTGCATTTGGTACCGTACAGATAATGCCTCCAGATTTTCAACGCGAAAACAACGGCTCCCAACTCTAAATCGTGAGTCATATAGTTCCTTTCGTGAACCTTCAACTGTCGAGAGGTGTAGGCTATTACCTTCTCGCGTTGCATCAACACGCAACCGAGACCCTGAATGGAAGCATCACAATATACTACGAAATCCTCGGTACCTTCAGGTAGAGACAAGATCGGTGCACTGCAGAGTTTCTGTTTCAAAAGTTGGAAAGCATCCTCCTGCTTCGTTCCCCAAGAATACACAACACCTTTCTGTGTCAACGAGGTAAGAGGTTGAGCGATCTTTGAGAAATCCTTGATAAATCTTCGATAATACCCAGCGAGACCAAGAAATTGTCGCACCTCCGAAGGATTCTTTGGTGCCGCCCAATTCCTGATAGCATCAATCTTAGCAGGGTCCACATGTATCCCTGATTCATTAACAATGTGACCCAGGAAGTGTACTTCTCGTATCCAGAAGTCACACTTAGAAAACTTCGCGTAGATCTGCTCCTTCCTCAGAAGTTCCAAAAGAAGACGCAAGTGTCGCTCGTGATCTTCCTTGCTTTTTGAGTAGATCAAGATGTCATCAATAAACACAATAACGAAGTCATCGAGATACGGTTTGCATACGCGATTCATAAGATCCATGAAGACTGCCGGTGCGTTCGTCAATCCGAATGGCATAACCAAAAACTCATAATGTCCATAACGCGTTCGAAAATCCGTTTTAGGAACATCCTCCTCTCAGACTCTCATCTGATGATAGCCCGACCTTAGATCGATCTTCGAGTAGAAGCTTGACCCTTGCAACTGGTCAAACAAGTCGTCGATACGCGGTAAAGGGTAGCGGTTCTTGACTGTTACCTTGTTGAGTTCCCTATAATCAATACACATACGGAAAGATCCGTCCTTCTTTTTTACAAACAAAACTGGGGCCCCCCAAGGCGAAGAACTAGGTCGGATAAAACCCCTATCCAATAGTTCTTGAAGTTGGTTTGACAGCTCTTGCAACTCTCCTGGTGCAAGACGGTAAGGAGCACGAGCAATCAGAGCTGCTCCTGGCATAAGGTCAATCTGAAATTCCACCTGACGATGCGAAGGTAAACCAGGTAGCTCCTCAGGAAACACGTTAGAAAACTCACGAACAACTGGAAGGTCCTCGATCTTCCTTTCTTCAGGTTGCGAATCGGTGACAAGGGCTAGAATAGTAGGGTAGCCCTTTCGTAGACATTTCTGGGCTTTCATGACTGAGATGATGCCGACCATGGCACCACTACAATGACCCTGAACCGATAAATATTCCCCACTGGGGAGAGGGATACGCACGATTTTCTCTTTACAAAGAATTTCAACTTGATGTTTAGCCAACCAATCCATGCCAATGACCACATCAAAACTTCAAAGAGTAACGGGGAGTAGGTCAATGTCGAACACTTAACCCATGAGATCAAGTTTACAACCAAAAAGAACATGAGAAGCTTCTATCGATTTACCATCATCTAATTCTACTACATGCTTATTTACAAGAGGTGTGGGAGTCAACCCTAACTGACGACTGAACTTCAAAGACACATAACTCCAATCGGCACCAAAGTCAAATAAAACAGAAGCAAATATGTTGTTTATGGAGAATGTACCAGTTACCACGTTGCCGTCATTTCTGGCTTCCCCAGCTCCAACAGTGAACACTCTCCCGTGCGCACCATTTCCACCATTGCTCCCATTATTGTTGTTCTCGTTGTTATTGTTCCCATTGTTGTTACCACCAGCATTCTGATTTAGCTAAGGGCAGTCTCGCCTGATATGACCCTGGGCTCCGCATTGAAAGCATCCCTTACGATTTCCACGGTTTTGCTGGGGTTGTTGCCTTTGCTGCTGCTGTGGCTGTTGCTGTTTTGGGGTATGCTGCTGTTGCTGATTCGGAAGTGAAAATCTACAATCCCTGTCCATATGCCCCACTTTGTTGCACCTGTGACACACTCGGGTACACTGTCCCCGATGGTGATAGTTGCACTTATTGCACTTTGGTAGTTTTCCCGCGTAAGAACCCTGACCCGAACTGTTGCCCTGGCTTTGATTAACGGAAGACTGACTGAAGCTACGATTGTTGTTATTGTCTGGCCGCTTCTGTGACTGATTCGAGTTCGTCACCTTATCTACATCATTCCATTTCCGCTTGCTATCAGTAGTAGGCGTAGTAGCTGTGGTTGCAGCAACAGTAGTGGAAGAAACGCGCGGTGGTAGTGAGCCATACTCCACCCCCTGATCTGTGATCTTGTGAGCCAAGCGTATAATCTGAGGTAAGTTGTTGAGGTTCGCTGCAGTAACCAAACCCTTCACTCGTGGAGCTAATCCTTTGATGAACAGTTCTATTCTCCGGTGCGGAGGTCGGGACAAATTCGGGCACATGATAGCCAACTCATGAGACCGTTTCATGTATGCCTCAATCTCAGATCCCACCATCTTCAGATCATAATACTCATTCTCTAGTTTCTGAATCTCATCACGAGGACAATACTCCTCCCTTATCAATTCCTTAAAATCATCCCAAGTAGTGGCATTTGCCACCTCGATGCCCAACATCTGAACCTGGGCATTCCACCATGTCAGGGCACCATCCTCGAGTGTGCCCGTAGCATACTTCACTCTGTCCCCAGCAGGACAGTTACACATCGCAAACACCGATTCTGCCTTCTCAAACCATCGCAGGAGTCCTACAACCCCTCCAGTCCCACTGAAGGTCTGTGGCTTACAATCCATGAACATCTTGAACGTACAAGCAGGTGGATTGTTTTGGTTTTGTTGTGCTTGCTGACCTAATGGATGAAAGAAAATACATTACAGGGGTAAGATTTGTGTACGCGACACAAGAACAAAAGTAATTGGCACATATCATACCAGCTTGGTAGGATGCCAAAGCCTCAGCCACACGTGTGTTAATTAGGTTTGTCAGCTCAGCCTGGGTCATCGTAATGTGACCACGTCCGTGACCTCGTCCGCTCATGATTTTATATAAGAGAAGGGAAGGGTCAAGAGTCGAGATAAAGTAGGTGTTAAACTCACGACAACTTCTACATATCACAAAGTTCATCAGACAACAAAGCGGAACCCCTTTCACACTTGTTAGATCTCACTGGGACTCGCATGCACCCCACATTATTATTATGTGTGCACCCACAATAATACTGCGATTTGCATGTTTATCTCAGCTCCTCCCAACTCATGCTATAAGGCTCCTCAAGTTCTCGCAAGAAGATAAAACACCACAAACATAACCATGAAAGCTAACAGGATATTGCATTGTGACTCTATCAATCACATAACTCAGGTAAATGCTCATGTATTCAGTCTGAAATGCTAAGTGTGTGCAATCACATGCAACATTGTACATAATTGTATACTAGATATACTATGCAATAAGTAAACGAGAGACGAACCTTGCAATTTGGAGCTGAGTGTCATGGTCGCTTTCTAAAATGTTCGGTAATAGTCTGGTTTTATAAAACGTTTTAAAACCTATTTCACTATAACCAGTGTCTCTGATACCAAACTGTCACACCCCCAAAATACCATATGCAGAAAACCCGCTAGGAGAATGAGTTACCAGGATCCAGCCACCAAGCACATTGAACTAATAGTAAATCAACATCAAGTTTATGTTTATCAAATTAAGCAATCATAATTGTCAAACAAGAGTTATCAGATTCAGCGGAAGCAAATGATAAAACATTGTTTAAAGTATTCCAAAACCAAATATAATAGTGTTAAATGACATTCAAGCAATCCTCAGCAACATGACCATGACCACTCCAGCCATCCAGATAGCAAGTTCCCATCCAAAGTACCTAACGACCTGCGAGCATGCACCAAGTGTGTCAGGCAACGTTGGTGAGTTCACAGTTTTACGAAAACGTTAAATACCAAGTGTTTAATCCAGTTTGTTAACAAATCCGAAAGTAATGTTGATAATATCTCGTTACTGAACAAGACGGCTCCTGATGCATGTTTTGCCCATTCCCCAGTGCTCCTATCAAAGCACTGGGCATGACTGGGTCATTAGTTCACACCCGTCCTCTCCGGTACAGGGTGAGGGTGCCAAACCTAAGTAGCACTACCAACTAATACCCCGCTACCTCTCCGGTAACAAAAAGATGGGACTTAAGAGTGATAGAGTAAGATTATTATCCAACATTCCAGTTTTACCCAAAAGACTTATCCCTCCCCGGGATACCCACTGACTGTCCCAACCACCGGGACGCATGCTCAAGAGTAGTGAACTCACCTTGATTTGCTCGGTATGATTAGTTACTCGCACACACACAAATCAGTCAAAGCCTATGGTATTCATGTATGCGTAATCAGTTTCACATTCTCAAAGTTCACGTATAAATAAAAGTCATAATGTGCGTTTTCCAACAGTGATACCCGAATAGCACATAGCAGTTATATACACTCATACAATCCACAGTTTACATGTCACATGTATGTTTCATAACAGTTCACAACAGTTAAGTGTGCTATTAAAACCAAATCATGTTTTTCCCAGTCACAACTAACAGTGTTAATAGAAAAAGGTCAATCATATAGTCATTCATTTTCAAACATGTTCTAAACTACAGTCTGTTGTGTGAACTGTTTCTCTGGGCGGCGAAACTCTAACTGACGAAAGGACCCCAACATTCGTCATAACAACCCCGGGGAAACATCACATGTTTCGTCGGCTACAAGTATGGCGAAACCTCACAAGTTTCGTCGGCTAATGTGTGGCGAAACATTACAAGTTGCGTCGAGAAGATGGGTGACGAAACATCAATGTTTCTTCGACAAGGGTGTTTTGCCGGAAACCCATCTTCTTCCTCACAGTTCATCGCCAAATCCATAACCCTAGTTACTCAGTTCTAGTTTAATCAAAACCATGCATACATATAACACTCAAAAATCAACAACAACATAATCAACAACCCACACCGTGGACGTGACCGAATACAAGACATCCGATTCTTTTTGTGCGGGTTAAGGGATTACGCAGTAACTTACCATAACCCTACCCACGATCAATTCTTGTTATCATTCAACGTTTTTAATCACCCAACAGATTTATAAGGATTTTTAACATGCCAATACTAGTTTGCCGGTTACGGTTTTCACACATCAGTTATCCTATGATGTGTCTCTACAATCCTAACTCATGGATTTCAATTCAAACATTAATCATAACCAAATCATTCAACAAGTAAACTCACTTATGATAACAGGTATCTACACACACAGCATAACAATTAGATCGAATCGGGTTATCGTGACTAACCGGTTGTGAGATGGAACACACAAGAACTTCAAGAGAAAGGTGGTTGCCGTCGAGTGCAAGAGAGAAGAAAGTGTCTAGGGTTTCACGTAATGTTGAGAGGTAAATATAAGTGATTCATTCATGGGCCTCATCTGGGCGTCAAGCCCATACGGCGAAACAAGGCTTCGGCGAAAGACAGTTGACGAAACATCAATGTTTCGTCGAATATGGGTATGGCGAAACTCTTATGTTTCGTCAAGTGAGCATGAGGTTGCATGAGTTGTGTTATAACTTTAAACAATTATAAATTTTCAACATTTAATCAAACAATAAACAATTTAATAACCATCTAGCAAAGGTGTACATATTACAACGTAACAGATTGTGAAAACACAGTTGTGAAACAAGTAACGTGTCGGGGAAAGAACTTGGAAAGTCGGGTTGTCACAGTTCTCCCGGTTCTTACAACTGGGGATGGTTTCTATTTTAGCGGCTCCCTATATATAGGAACAGGATCAGGAGAGAACGCCTCAAAGTGTGAGAATGGTGAGAACGATTCTCAGCCACAAGATCTTAGTGGTTTGTGGCTGAGATTGATGCGGTGACATTTTTGTAAATAATAGGGGCCTTGGAACTACCAGGAGGGGTAAAATAGGAAGATCCAAACAAAGGTGCACATGCTAATCACATGCCATTTTCCCCCATCATATTTAAATGGAAATAATTTTTTTATACGTGATTATTTTCGAAAAAAATTACACCATAAAACTCAGCGTTTTTTTATCTTTCCAAAGAGTATACTATTTATATACTTTTCGAAAAAAAATTAACTGGGTTTTATGGCGTTTTAGACTAGGTATTTTCATGGCGTTTTTCTGAACTAGGTGTTTTTATGGCGTTTTAACTAGATATTTTCATGGCGTTTTTCTGAATTGAGTGTTTTATGGCGTTTTCAACTGAGTTTTTTCATGGTGTTTTTCTGAATGGGTGTTTTATGGCGTTTTTACAGTACAAATTATGATTTTTCAGAGCTCAAAAAATATTAATTTATGCGGTTAGACACATTTTTTGAGCTATATTATATGGCTCAAAAAATGGTTTTTTTGAGCTGTTGTAAGTTATAGCTCAAAAAAATAGGATTTTTTTTTATGGAGCTGCTAAAAAAACGGTTGAGCTGTTGTAGCTAAAAAAAATAGCTTTTTTGTTATGGGGTTTTGGCTAAAAAAATGGTCTTTTTGAGCTGTTGTAAATTATAACTCAAAAAAGTAGTTTTTTTTTTTGTTATGGCGTTTTAACTGTGAGCTATATGACAAAAACATATTTTTTTGAGCTGTTGTAAATTATAGCTCAAAAAAGCTTTTTTGTTATGGCGTTTTAACTTGGAGCTGCTCAAAAAAATGGTTTTTTTGAGCTGTTGTAAATTATAGCTCAAAAAAATAGTTTTTTTTGTTATGGCGTTTTAACTCGGAGCTATATGGCTCAAAAAATGTTTTTTTTAGTTGTTGTAAATTATAGCTAAAAAATAGTTTTTTTTGTTATGGTGTTTTAACTTTGAGCTATATGGCTTAAAAAATGGTTTTTTTAAGCTGTGATAAATTATAGCTAAAAAATAGTTTTTTTTTGTTACGGCGTTTTGGTGCTATATAGCTAAAAAAATGATTTTTTTGAGCTGTTATAAATTATAGCTCAAAAAAATAGCTTATGGTGTTTTATTTGAACACCCAGTTCATGTGAGTGAGTTTTTTGACAATATTACCCCTTAGTGTCATTTAACATCAATGCCACATGTCACCACCAAAATCCTTCTCACCGTTCTCTCTAAATTCTAACCCTATATATATATATATATATAGTGGAAGGTTCAAATGAGAAGAATTTTTTTGTAAGAAGAAAAAAAAAGAAGTTTCAACCAATAAGAATGCTTCATTTTACTTCATTTAATATTTGTATTTAATTTTAATATAAGGGTATATTGGTAAACTTACATAAATCATTAATTTGTATTCTTCCCCTTTTATAACTAGCTAAATTAAATTTGTAACTCCTTTTCAAAATATATACTTTTTTCCAACTTAAAAAAACAACTTAATTTAAAGTGTAGAATAAATTACTAGTTGTGTAGGATAAATTATGAGTTGTGTAGGATATATTTCGAGGTGTGTAGGATAAATTTCGACTGTGTAGGATAAAATTCTATAATGTGTAGGGTATATGTAGGAAAATTTTGATATGTGTAGGTTTTGTAGATTATATGTATGATAATTAATGATTAGTTGACTAATTAATTAAAGAGAGCAAAATTAATGATATGAGTTATAAATGAATAGTATTTTACTAATATGCTCTTTCTTCTCACATTAAATTTCTTCTCAAATGAACATTCCCGTATATATATATATATATATAGGGTTAAAACAGCCACCTTTAGTCTACATAATATTAAAAAGATGCAACCATAGTGGCTACATCTATGAAGGAACAAGGGTCAAGTTAAGTGAATTTTTATTTTAATAGGATTTACGATTTACATTTATTTGCACATTGTTAAGATCGTTTGCACAATACTTTATACTTTATATACAGCAGGGTGTTGCTATTTACACCCTACTCTACCATACCATACTCCAGAAAACTTCTCAATAAATGCCCATTATACTACCACACTCTACCTATCATTAATTACATAAGACTAACTACCATAAGCTATTTTAATAAATACATCAACTAATATTGGTTTTGTAAAAGTTTTTTTTTTTTTGAACGGCCAACAAACTCAATCCCGAGCACTTTCGGGACACCCACTGGACAAACGGAGTACTCCGAGAGTAACCCGAGTCCACCACCAATTTCGGGGAAAACCCGGTAACCCACCCGCCCGTAGGCACGACGGTGAAATTACCGGTAAAACCCGTTTGGCTCAAGGATCCAACCCAGGTTTCCCTGGGTCTCCTATCATTGCCCACCAGTGCCTCACTCTGCACCAAGTGGGAGTCGAACCTGCATCTCTCAAAAGAAATGAAAGTCCTCCACCACTTGATCTAGAGATCATTGGCATTTTGTAAAAGTTTTTAGTAGACGTAAGTGAATTTTTATTTACTTATATTATGATTTTTATATTTTTTTATATATACACACAAAGTTTAACAAAAAAAAAACATTATATATAACACTATAATACAATCCATTCAATAAAAAATTCACCCCATTCTAAAAAATTCATCCAATTTAAAAAGTTCTCAAGCACATCATGGATAGAAGAGCGATGTCAAGAAAAAAGTATCGGGTTCGGGTTCGAGAGGGCATGGCTTGCAAAGTAGACGAGGCAGATCAAGTGTCTACCAACCTAACTTCCCACCGCAATTTTTTCTGCAAACGGGTTTTTACAACACCCAACCCCAACCCAACTATCCACCACGATTTTAATCATTACCGCAAGGTCCCACATTGGTTGCACCGGGTGTATACGAGTATCCGGAAGCCCAAAACGCTTTTGACCCGTTTGCTTATCGGAGTCCACCGTCTCAATCTCCAAGAGATAATGTTGAACACGTATAACAACCCTCCTAAAACCCTTAAAACACCCTAAACCCTCCTAAAATATACCCCGTATATGAGAAATGACCCTAAATAACATTAATATTTATAAAAATCAAATAAAACAAATGAATAATACCGCTCTCGGGGCGCGACCCCCTTGGGCTTACAAGTCGCAGGCCGCGACCAAGTGACGGTTGGCGAAGCCCCATGACGCCACGTGTCCTCATGCGTGTTAAGTCTAGACCATTGATTCACCCAAGCTAGGACATAGTCTAAATCTCTCGCGGGCCGCGAAGGGCTAACCCCAGGGAGTCGCGGGGCTCGAGTCGCCCTTCGATCAGCCCTATAAATGGAGGTCTCGGCCTTAGAATTCGTCGCTCAATTTCTTTTTCTCTCTCAAATCTCTAGTACGCAATTATACTCGGGAATAATACCCCCCCCCCCTAAAAAGCGAAGGCCTGCATCGTTGTAAGTATTATATTATAACCCCTGATCACGTATTTGTTACCCTACCCGATTGATCTAGGGCTCCGTAACGCATGTCAAGGCTCTGCCTGACTCAGTTTGTTGGAGTTCTGTCTCGTGTTGTATGGCTAATATGATTTGGGTTACTAACAGTTGTGCATTATTTAAATTCTAATAGATAATAACCCGGAAAAGCACCAGGAAGCTATAGTAACACCTAAGTCAACAAAGTGAGTTATTCTCCTTTTCTCACCGTTTGTGAGCCATTGTTTCAAATATTTTACAAAACCCTAAATGTTCATCAAAATACTTACAGTCATTAAGTTTTTGTAATTCTACAATTATCATCAGTATGTGGGGTTTTGTATACATTACTTGACACTCGTTACTATTGCGAATAGTAGCATGACCGCAAGAACGGGGAACAAAGGTTGCCCAGTAGCAATGTTGTATTGAATAATTGGATAGATATAAACATTGTAAATCTTAATACTGTAAAGTTATAAACACTTGTTTTAATTAAACTGGGATGCACTCGCCAGTATTTTTTGCTGATCAAACCTTTTTAAAACGCGTTTCAGGTAACTTAATGTGAAACTAATAGAAGCCAGCTAGAGTGCACTGAAGGCTTAAAAATGTGGCTATAGAAACCTAAAGGAAATTGTGTTTTCAATAATTAGGGTTTATCCCTATAAATGTATTGTAATGGAAACTTGGGATTATCCCATCTATTTATTATATATAAAAAGTTTGGTGTTTTAAACTCTGATAAATATTTCCTAACTACGGTTCTGATGTCTCATTTCCGCTGCCAAATTAATAAACACCGATACCACTGATCTGAGCTCATGGCGCCCGCTCCTAGGGTAGGGGTCGGGGGTTGCGACAGAGAGTGGTATCAGAGCCACAGCCACTGATTTAAGCCACTGAGGTGTTCTGCTAACATCTAAATTTTAAACAATTGTGTTAGGAAATAATTTATGTGATTACGTGTAAGTATGTATATTATTATTTTGTGTTATTTGACAATTTGTTAGTTTACAGTATGAGTGAGCAAGGTACATCCGACGCTTATCGTCAATTAGCTAGTTCCCCAAAAGATGAAGGAACCTCATCTCAGCCAACCCCCCCAGGATACTCAGCTGATACTGAGGAAGGAATATTTATCTTTAAGGCACAATCTGAGGAGCCATTCCTTTCTAAAAAGAGAGTATGGTTTAGTAGAGGAGCGCATGAGAAAAGGAAAAGGATGAAGAAATTACAACAACAGAGAGCATTAGCAAAGGCAAATAGGGAAGTAAATGCACAAACACAGGAAGCAGTTAATAGACCATTGTGGGGAGAGGAATTGGATAGGCAGTTAGCAGATTTTCACATGTTAGCCACTACAGCACCAGACCCTAATCTGAACCAAATAGCTGAACCACCACTATTACCTTTATTCCCAGATCAACAAATGTTAGAACCCAACCAGGAGGACCAGTTCCCAATCCCAGCATTCTACCCCTATGAGATCCCTAGAATCCCCGCACCAAACCCCATAGCTCAGTATACCGACCTAAACCCTTTAGACCCATTCTGGAATAGTGATTGCTATATTCAGAGTGTACTAAGCAACCCATACCCTTACGGACATCCCATACCTCGATACCCTGACCCAGTGCCAGCACCATTACCTCCCATGAGTGAAGAAAATATGCAGGAACTTCGTCAATGGGGCGACGAGTTAGTGGAAGAAGGAAATAGAATCCGTCAGATAGGAGAGAACTCGTCTGGAAATATGACGAGCGTGAGATGCAGTATTGGATGGATGACATGTCACACCCCGAATTCCACGTGTCACCGGTGGGCCCGGTGGGGAGTATCATGACGTGGTTGGCAACATAATAGTCAAACAACACAATATTTAAATGCACAGCGGAAGCAAAAGAAAGATATATTTCAACCGAATAAAATATTGTAATATCGTGTATCACAAACAGTTGAAAAATAATACACAGAAGGATCGAAAAATAAATAGGAATTAGTAGTTCAACAGACGATTGGCATCTTAAGCTTGCGAGACTCTTTATTGATGCTAAGGAGAGAATCCAGCCTATTACGTTTAGTACCTGCATTTAATCTTTTTGGGAAAATACGTCAGTTTACACTGGTAAATACAAACAACTGACTCATTTTAAAAATGATTAAAAATTGATTTGGATGCACATGGCACAAACATTTTATAACTTGGGATCATTATTTAAATATATAATCTTATAAAAGAATTACATGTTCCTTATGCGTTCAGTAGCCCGGATCGTGTCGGGTTAAAGATCAATAGACACACCACATAATCTATTTATGCACTGACGAGTGTACGCCTACACTCCGCGCTTAGGTCGTGGCCATTTCGTAAAATGATGCCAAGGATATCCGGGACATGGTCATTAACCCCCAAAGGCTTTAAGTAAACAAAACAATTTAAACAGGCCGATCAAATTATTCAATTAACCACCAAACGATGGAAGATTTAATGCCCGACCAAGCGGTATTTTATATACCGTAACCCAAGCCCGTATAGGGAAAATAAGTTAAGAGTATTTACCTGAGCAAAGTAATAATCACAATAAGCAAATGAAATTAGCTTTTACTGGTCCTCCTAATCTGGAACGAAGGTTTATAATAACCTATTAGAATCCTAACGGGTCTTTAGTTAAGCTTAAGCTTAGACCGGTTAGTTTCAAAGATACGGTTCGTACGCACGATTAAGCGAAGACCGGATAGAATGTGATTTAGACCCGACAAGTTTGAAGACTTGCTTAATATGGGTATTTCATACACATTCTGGATTTTGAGATAAAACCGATAAGGTTTGACCCGTTTCGGCTAATTTATGCAAACTAGTTACATAAACCGAACCGAACGCGTAATAAGCGTAACGGGTATTCATGAGAGCCATATATAGGTTTCCTAAGTTAATATGCCTCAGATATGTTGTGACATCAGTAAGATGTCTTTTATTATGCCCGAAACGAATTTAAACACAAACTATGCCCCGTAGGGGTAGTTTGGTCATTTTCAAGGTTATAAAAGAGTTTAAGTATTAACCTGAGTTACAGGTCTGATGTAATCAGAAAAAATACTCAATTTAATAAGTTATAACAGTAGGGTAAAGTATATATGTGAATTTATCAATTATATCCAAACTATGCACCGTAGGGGCATTTTGGTAATTTCACATAAGCCGAAAAGCTCAAAACTGAAGTCTGAGTTTAACAACCTTTTCTTACTGTTAAAATATTATAATTTACCTAAAATATCAGTAGGTATCAACCCTTGTATGTTTAAAATAGTTCTAGTACATACTATGCGTTAAAAACGCTTAAAAAGGAGATTAAAAGCCATTTCCGGGTTCTATACATAAAGCTGATATTTTTATTATTCCAGAAGGCTTAAAATAATTTATTTATCATATGTAATCAGTAGCAAAAGGTTTGGAGTCAATTAGATATGTAAAACTCGTTTTATAGCCCGAAAGGGCAAAACCGACAATTACCGAACTAAGCTTACGACTCTAAGTTATGCTCAGCCTAAAATTAATTGAAAATCTTCAAAAATCCCAAAATAATATATTGCATCAGTGGGTAATAAGTTTGATATCAAAAATTAGGTTTAATTAGGCTATACGCTAATTATGCCGTTTAATTAACATAAAGCTTTCAATTTACGCTAATGAGCATAACTCTCAAACTACACCTAAAACTGATGTCAAACTTTGGGTACAAGTTTATTTATCAGTGACTAAGGTTTCTACTCTTTTACATTTCCAAAAATCACGTTTTATGGTGAAAAGGGCATAATGGTCAACATATAGGCGATTAACGGAATCATGCATATTAATTGGTTAACTAGCGAACCATGGTGTATAATCACAGAGGGTTATACTAGCATATAACCTGGTCCTAAGGAAGCTCTATGACATTTCTAAAACATGCTTAAACGGGTCAGAACTGAAAGTCAAAGCAAAAGTCAAACTATGCGACTTTCGGTTCTGAACCGGGTCTCTACTGAAAATTGTCGGGTTGAACATGTTTAGACATGTTCTTACATTAATTAACAAGTTATATTAATGATCAAACAGGTTGTAGGGGTTCTACATTGCTAATTATGCATAAATTAGAAATTAAGCATTCTGTTGACTTTTTAATAACAAGTTTGACCCGACATTTGACTTAGTTAGAGTGGGAATCAGAGGGTGCCCTTTTAAGGGTTTATGGCCCACACAATTACCAACTTATAACTACTTTCAATTCGACTAATCACTGGACCATTAGTGATTAATCGCTAATTCAACCATTAATTACGACGGTTTGACTTTTAAGCTAAAACTATGCAAAAACTTAACTAAGAAAGGTTAAGCATACTTACCGAAGTCCGATGCACGATTAGTGATCACTTGAGCCTGCTTTGGAGCTCCAGAAATGATTAGAAATGATGAAGGAAGGTGTGAAGAATTGGTTGCAACCTTGGCCCTTTATATAGTGCTCAAGAACTCATGGATTGTTGACACACAAGTCTAACCATGGCCATGGATCACTTCCAGATGTCTCTAAGTGTCTAGGGGTTGCCTAGGGGTCATGCAAGATGTGGAAAATCGTTCATAAGTCGGTTAAAATGGCAAAGGCAGACAAGAACCCAAAGTTTTCGGAACAGACAGGCCCTCGTGGCACGCGTAGCCCCCCCACCCCCCTAGGGCCTTTGCGTGGCGCGAAGCCTCATCTGATCAAATCTTAAACTTTTGATTTTTATGCTTTGGTCCTTGGCTCTTGGAAACTTTGCTATGACTTTATTTCTTGCACTTTGAACCCTCCAAATTGACATATAAGGGCTTTAAGACATATACCCACTTTGTTAAGTCCTCGGTTAACTTTATTGTTACCCGAAAAGTCATAACTTTCAACGTTGACGCTTTAACCCCTCACATACGAATTTGATCATAACTTTCTCATACGATTACGAAACTTTATGAAATTTTTTATCATGCATTCTAGTGAGCATAATTAACCGTTACAAAGCTTCGGGTTTGTCAAAAGGTCACTCAGAGGTATAACTTAAACATGTTGACACATTTAACCCCTGTAGTTTGAAATCTCTCACTTTCTTTCATATTTAGCTTCGTATGATCCATGATTTATTCGTTTGAAGGTATGAGCATCATGTAGGGTTAATGTACTATATATTTATTCACTGTTGACATTTAGAACTCGTATATTCACATACTTTCCATGATTGTCAACTTTAATCCTTCTATAACATTCTTTCACACGCTCAAACATATGACACGTGTCAACACATTATAGGACGTGAATTTTCGAGGTGTTACATCCTCACCCCCTTAAAAGAAATCTCGACCTCGAGATTTACTGAAATAAATAAGGGTACTTTTCTTTCATTGTGGACTCAATCTCCCACGTGTATTCGGGACCTCTACGGGCATCCCATTTTACCTTTACAATAGGCACATGCTTCCTTCGAAGCTTCTTAACCTGTCGATCTTCAATCGACAATGGTTTTTCCAAAAATTTCAAGCTCTCATCTATATGCACATCTGTATGTGGTGTGACCAGTGATTCATCAGCGAAACACTTCTTCAGATTGCAGACGTGGAATACGTTATGAATACCACTGAGCTCTTCAGGTAAATTTAACTTGTAAGCCACTGATCCAACACATTCGATAATCTCGAATGGTCCTATATACCTCGGGCTTAACTTACCTTTCTTACCAAACCGCATCACCCCCTTCCAGGGTGATACTTTAAGTAAGACTTTGTCACCTACTTCAAATTTCATAGGTTTACGCTTTGGATCTGCGTAACTCTTCTGCCTATCTCGGGCAGCTTTGAGACGGTCACGAATCTGGACAATCTTGTCCGTCGTTTCAAAGACTATCTCTGGTCCTGATAATTGGACATCTCCAACTTCTGCCCAACAAACGGGCGTTCTACACTTTCTACTGTATAAGGCCTCGAAAGGCGCAACCTTAATGCTGGTATGGTAGCTATTGTTGTAGGAGAATTCGATTAACGCCAGGTGGTTATCCCAACTACCACCTAAATCAATCACGCATGCTCGAAGCATATCTTCCAAGGTTTAAATAGAACGCTCACTCTGCCCGTCCGTCTGAGGATGGTAAGCCGTACAAAAATTTAAACGCGTGCCCAAAGATTGTTGGAAACTTTTTCAAAAATGTGACGTGTATCTAGTATCTCTGTCAGAGATAATAGACACAGGTATGCCATGTAAGGCTACAATCTTATCCACGTACAACTGGGCTAACATGTCGGAGCTGTAAGTCTCCTTAATGGGTAGGAAATGTGCTGACTTAGTCAGTCTGTCTACGATCACCCAAATGGTATCGTTTCCTTTCCTTGTCTTAGGTAACTTGGTGATAAAATCCATAGTTACCATTTCCCACTTCCACGTAGGAAGTTCCGGCTGTTGTAGCAAACCTGACGGCTTTTGATGTTCTGCTTTGACTTGCGCACACGTCAGGCCTTTAGCTACATAGGTAGCTACAGACTTCTTCAAGCCTATCCACCAATAGTTTGCCCTTAGATCCTGGTACATCTTATCAGCTCCAGGATGAACAGAATATTTGGAACTATGGGCTTCCTGGAGGATAACATCTCGAAGTCCTCCATGTATTGGAACCCATATTCGTCCATTCAATCTCAGAATTCCGTCCTTGCCAAGAGATAACTGCTCCTCAGTTACCCCTAGCTTTTCATTAGGATAGTTAGCTTCCAACACAGCTTCCTTCTGTGCAGCTAACAACCTTTCATTCAAACTGTTCTTAATTTCAATGCTCTTGGCATTGATTCGGATGGGTTTCATCCTTTCCTTTCGACTCAAGGCATCGGCGACTACATTCGCCTTGCCGGGATGGTATCTGATTTCACAATCATAATCATTCAAAGTCTCCATCCAACGGCGCTGCCTCATGTTTAAATCCTTCTGATTAAACAGGTGCTGGAGGCTCTTGTGATCAGAATAGATCACACACTTGATACCATATAAATAGTACCTCCATAGCTTTAGTGCAAACACAACGGCACCCAACTCCAAGTCATGGGTGGTGTAGTTCTTTTCGTGCACCTTTAATTGTCGTGATGCATAGGCAATAACCTTGCCTTTCTGCATAAGCACACACCCCATGCCAGTGTGTGATGCATCGCAGTATACTACGAAATCTTCAGTACCTTCAGGCAATGTCAGTACAGGAGCGTTGCTCAACTTTTGCTTCAGAATATTAAAAGATTCTTGCTGCTTAGGTCCCCAGTCAAACTTTATTTTCTTACGAGTCAACGAAGTTAGGGGTGCAGCAATCCTTGAAAAATTTTCAATGAAACGCCTATAATATCTTGCCAAACCTAGAAAGCTACGAATCTCAGTAGGCGTCTTTGGTTCTTGCCAGTTCATAACGGCTTCCACCTTAGCGGGATCTACTTGGATACCACGCTCACTAACCACGTGTCCAAGGAATTGGACTTCTCGAAGCCAAAATTCACATTTAGAGAATTTGGCATAGAGCTTCTCATGATGCAGGAGTTTGAGAATACAGCGAAGGTGTTTCTTATGGTCAGCTTGGTTCTTCGAGTAGGTAAGAATGTCGTCGATGAAAACGATGACGAATTTATCTAAGTATGGCTAGCATACGCGATTCATGAGATCCATGAACGCGGCAGGTGCATTAGTGAGCCCAAAAGGCATCACTAGGAACTCGTAATGACCATAACGAGTTCTAAATGCGGTTTTGTGTACGTCTTTATCTCTAACCTTCAGTTGGTGGTAGCCTGACCTCAATTCAATCTTCGAGAAATAACTTGCTCCTTGCAATTGATCGAACAAATCGTCGATCCTGGGCAAAGGATACCCATTCTTTATTGTGACCTTATTAAGCTCACGGTAATCGATGCACAGACGCATCGATCCATCCTTCTTTTTGACAAACAAGACAGGTGCTCCCCAAGGAGACGAACTAGGTTTAATGAAACCTTTAGCTAGCAATTCATCCAGTTGTGTCCTCAATTCCTTCATTTCTGTTGGTGCTAACCTATAAGGTGCTCTAGCAACAGGTGCTGCTCCAGGGATGATGTCAATTTTGAATTCCACTTGCCTATCTGGTGGTAAACCAGGTAGTTCTTCAGGAAAAACTTCTGGGTATTCAGAAATGACGGGGATGTCTTCAATCTTGGGTTTCGGCTCATCAATAGTCACCTGTGCCATGTAGATGACACAACCCTTCTTCAAACACTTAGAGGCCTTGAGCATAGTCACTTGCTCAGGCAATCCATACTGGGTATCTCCCCGAATGGTAAGTGCTTCACCAGACGGAGTCTTAATCACCACTTGCTTTTTGTTGCAGACAATTTGGGCCTGGTTATGAGATAACCAGTCCATACCCAAAACTATGTCAAAACCGGCTAACTTAAAGGGAAGTAGGGACAGAGGAAAAGAGTGGTTCTTAATGGATATAACACATCCATCTAACACAGTTGAGACGGTTTCTATGGTGCCATCTGCTAACTCCACTTCATATTTTACACTTAAGGTTTTAGCAGGCAATTTCAACAATTCACAAAACTTATTATCTACGAAAGACTTATCAGTGCCTGAATCAAAAAGTACTCTCGCATAAACATGATTTACAAGGAAGGTACCTGTTATCACATTGTCATCCTATACTGCTTCCTTTGCATCCATTCTGAAGATCCTAGCATTGCCTTCATCAGCTTTCTTTGCGTATTTTGGGCAATTTGTCTTAATGTGCCCCTTTTCATTGCAACTGTAGCACGTTGCATCTTTCAGCTTCTTGCAATCCAAGGTCTTGTGTTCCTTGGACTTGCATATCCCACAAGCAAAAGTTCTTGACTGAGTCTGCGAGTTCGATTCGAGTCTGCACTTTCCAAAGTGCTGTTTCTTGCAGACTTTGCATTTGGGCTTCTCACCAGACTGATGCCCATCCTTCCTTGATTCAGACCCCTTCTTGTTGTCACCGTTTCCTCGGTGCTTCTTGTTTGACCTCCGTGAATTATCATCTTCACGTTTTCTCTTCTCAGCATCTTTGTTCCTCAGCGATCTTTGTCTGACCGCGTCCAGAGTGAGGGACAGAGATATGTCAGCTACAGATCTGAAAGTAGCTGGCCGAGAGGCCTTCATGCTTGCCTTTATCTCGGGGGCTAAACCCCCAATGAAACGAGCTATTCGTTTGTGTTTTGGAGTTACCAAATACAGAACCAACCTCGACATGGTATTAAAGCTCGTGAGGTAAGCTTGGCAATCTAGATTGGTCATTACCAACCAAAGAAAATCTGACTCAGTCTTTTCGACCTCATGCTGAGGACAGTAATTCTCCCTGATGAGGGCAACGAATTGTTCCCATGACATGTTGTACAATGGGATCTTCCCAGTGGCTTGAATCAGTGATCTCCACCAGGCTAAAGCCTCGCCTTTAAAAGATTGCGACACAAACTTGACTATATCTCTCTCAGCGCACCCGCTGATATCCACTACTGTATCCATCTCATCTAACCACGTCATGCATTCAATGGCTCCTTTTCCCCAGTGAAGTCCCTGGGTTTGTATGAAACGAAGTATTTATAGGAGCAACCCTTATTACGGGGTTCTTGATTTAGTACAATCTGTTGAGATGGAGCACTGTGGTGGTTTGAGGAGAGTCGATCATCATCTTTCTTTGGTTCTTCCTTCTTGGAAGGTGGCTTCGAATGCGGTGTAGATAGGGTCCTACTTCGAGTCCCATTATATTCTTCATACTGCCGCTCTAAGGCCTTTGTAACTGCGTCGTCTACTAACGCTTTCAGTTCAGCACCCGTTAGATTAATTCGGGCGTTATCATTATTCTCCACTGGGTGACTATTAATTTTATCCGAGTCAGCCATTTTAATTGAACTGTTACATAAAACAAGGACAATAGTTTACTTGGGAGTTTATTATGGAATTGTCTTTTATGGCAATTCATTAACCATGGTAACATAGACCATATTTGGTTAATTTATTAATCGTTTTTATTTAGGATTTTTATTATAATTTATCCGAATTATAAAACAATAACAGTTTTATTAATAGCACATAAGGCCTAGTCACAAGGACATTTATAAATTATAAGCTATGATTTCAGAGAATCAAAGCTTTTAAGGCTTGAACATAGTTCGTTACCTTTTTCGGACAGGGAGTCATAGCTACCACTGTCTTTTGGCTCATGTAGAAATGAGCAAGGCCCGTAGGCACTATATTACCAATGTATGATCAAAATATGATCATCTTAATTGATGATTTAAACCCATGATTCAGAGATCATTTAGTTGGGTTAGGAATCTTTTTAAGAATCCATATATAAGAATGACGTGTGACTTTAACGAATCACGTCCGCCATGAGTGTTAACATGTTTTCAGATGTTAACAGGGATCCGAACCTTTTAAACAGGTCTTACCATCTTGGCCAGGTCTTATACTGACATGCAGGCTAGGTTACACCTTTAAGATTCGTGTTTAATATTTAAATAGGCAGATTAACTTTTAAAAGGAACGATTTGATTTATTTATTTCATATATAATAATTATGCATATAATAGCAAAAATGAAATTTATAAACTCAACATTCCATTAGTTATTAAAAGATTACATACTGCCCTAAACGGGACTTTTAATAGAACAAATTTGCCCACGCAGGGGCTAACCCGATATAAACACGTCCACGCAGGGACCAAATACTAAAATAAAAGTCCACGCAGGGACTAAAAACATAAGTCCACGCAGGGACTAAACACACTATAAACGTCCTCGCAGGGACTAAAATCATAAGTCCACGCAGGGACTTGATTTAAATAAAAGTACAACAACATACCCTCGCAGGGGTTAACAGAAAGATAGACCCACGCAGGGGCTCAACTGAAACAAGGAAACTTACAACAACAGTGGAAGGATTCAATGGTCCTTCTTGCTCTTCCCTTTTATTAGGCTTGTCAATCCTTGAAAGAAGGTCTGTCGCTCCCTGCGATCTCGGTGAAAGTCTCGCTCGACCTGGTCCAACCTTTGCAGAATCCCTTCACGCTCTGGTGGGGAGAACCTTGGCGGCTGCGATTGTTGCCGAATTATAGGTCTGGCAGGTATTTGGTACCCATGAGTTGGGTACCCTGCTCCCCAAGGAGCTCCATACGGTCCTTCAGGGTTAAAGGCGTTGTAATTGGACGCTACCAAGTATGGGTCGGCTTCAGCGTAATTGTAGTTGGTGTGAATCGGCGGCCCAAACGGGTTGTACGTCATCGAACCCGTGTATGTTGGAATCGGGTTATCAAAACCCATCGGTGGTGGTTGCGGTGCCACTTGGTTTGAAGGTCCACCCATTTGTGGATCTTCTTGAAGTGGCGGATAATGACTGCCACTTGATTGTCGAGGAGAGCTAAAATGAAAATCTCCTCCTCGCGCGGACATCCGCGCTCCGGTTCTCCTACGCCTCGGCGGTTGCGGAGGTGCCGGCTGAACTGGTGGCGGTGGAGGCGGTGGCGTGACTGCCACGAATCGTGAATCCTCAGAGGGATCCTGCTGCTGCTGCTGGTGAGGCGACGAATGATGTGAGGGTGTAAAATACCACTTGTGTTGATTAAATCGTGCCTGGTAACTGTCCGGACCATGGTAGGGTGATCCATGAAAAGTCGAACCATCCGAGACCTCGATAGGATGGTTGGGAGTTCCGGTTGCGGGCTCGACGGGATTGGTGTCCTCGTCCATATCCTCTGCATGATCGCCTGAGTAATGATCCTCTGGCCCCAATGGGTTAAAACCCACTGGTTCTTGTATGTAATTTTCCGGGTTAAACCGGCCCCTAAAAATAGGTGTGGGGTTACCAAAGGAATTGTGCGATAGGGATCACTGAAGAGGTATGTAAGAAGGTTGAGGGTTGTCGGGCTCATTTTCCGACTGTGGTCCATAAGAGTTATGATCGGGAGGCGTCGAACTGTGTGAAACAGATCGTCTAGCAGGTTCAAAAAGGTTCCTCCGGTTTTCTCTAGGGTCATCACTCGCAGTGGTGGTAGGAGCTCGCATGTGCGAAGGTCCTGCCTCGTCGTCATTGGGGGCAGTGATTGGCCCCTTGCCTCGTCCTCTTCGTCGAAAGAATCTTGGCGGCATATTTAGTCCTGTCGATATAACATAAGATAACGACCAGAATATATAAAATAAAGGACAAAACAAAACAAGGTAGAATTTGCCCTATGTTATTTGTCTAGACTCGAAAGTTTAGGAATGTGCAATTGTGTCATTGAGATTAAACACAAAAGGCTAGTGTTTAATTCACTCAATGTTGGCTCTGATACCAACCTGTCACACCCCGAATTCCACGTGTCACCGGTGGGCCCGGTGGGGAGTATCGTGACGTGGTTGGCAACATAATAGTCAAACAACACAATATTTAAATCCACAGCGAAAGCAAAAGAAAGATATATTTCAACCGAATAAAATATTGTAATATCGTGTATCACAAACAGTTGAAAAATAATCCACAGAAGGATCGAAAAATAAATAGGAATTAGTAGTTCAACAGACGATTGGCATCTTAAGCTTGCGAGACTCTTTATTGATGCTAAGAAGAGAATCCAGCCTATTACGCTTAGTACCTGCATTTAATCTTTTTGGGAAAATACGTCAGTTTACACTGGTAAATACAATCAACTGACTCATTTTAAAAATGATTAAAAATTGATTTGGATGCACATGGCACAAACATTTTATATCTTGGGATCATTATTTAAATATATAATCTTGTAAAAGAATTACATGTTCCTTATGCGTTCAGTAGCCCGGATCGTGCCGGGTTAAAGATCAATAGACACACCACATAATCTATTTATGCACTGACGAGTGTACGCCTACACTCCGCGCTTAGGTCGTGGCCATTTCGTAAAATGATGCCAAGGATATCCGGGACATGGTCATTAACCCCCCAAAGGCTTTAAGTAAACAAAACAATTTAAACGGGCCGATCAAATTATTCAATTAACCACCAAACGATGGAATATTTCATGCCCGACCAAGTGGTATTTTATATACCGTAACCCAAGCCCGTATAGGGAAAATAAGTTAAGAGTATTTACCTGAGCAAAGTAATAATCACAATAAGCAAATGCAAGTAGCTTTTACTGGTCCTCCTAATCTGGAACGAAGGTTTATAATAACCTATTAGAATCCTAACGGGTCTTTAGTTAAGCTTAAGCTTAGACCGGTTAGTTTCAAAGATACGGTTCGTACGACCGATTAAGCGAGACCGGATAGAATGTGATTTAGACCCGACAAGTTTGAAGACTTGCTTAATATGGGTATTTCATACACATTCTGGATTTTGAGATAAAACCGATAAGGTTTGACCCGTTTCGGCTAATTTATGCAAACTAGTTACATAAACCGAACCGAACGCGTAATAAGCGTAACGGGTATTCATGAGAGCCATATATAGGTTTCCTAAGTTAATATGCCTCAGATATGTTGTGACATCAGTAAGATGTCTTTTATTATGCCCGAAACGAATTTAAACACAAACTATGCCCCGTAGGGGTAGTTTGGTCATTTTCAAGGTTATAAAAGAGTTTAAGTATTAACCTGAGTTACAGGTCTGATGTAATCAGAAAAAATACTCAATTTAATAAGTAATAACAGTAGGGTAAAGTATATATGTGAATTTATCAATTATTTCCAAACTATGCACCGTAGGGGCATTTTGGTAATTTCACATAAGCCGAAAAGCTCAAAACTGAAGTCTGAGTTTAACAACCTTTTCTTACTGTTAAAATATTATAATTTACCTAAAATATCAGTAGGTATCAACCCTTTTATGTTTAAAATAGTTCTAGTACATACTATGCGTTAAAAACGCTTAAAAAGGAGATTAAAAGCCATTTCCGGGTTCTATACATAAAGCTGATATTTTTATTATTCCAGAAGGCTTAAAATAATTTATTTATTATATGTAATCAGTAGCAAAAGGTTTGGAGTCAATTAGATATGTAAAACTCGTTTTATAGCCCGAAATGGCAAAACCGACAATTACCGAACTAAGCTTACGACTCTAAGTTATGCTCAGCCTAAAATTAATTGAAAATCTTCAAAAATCCCAAAATAATATATTACATCAGTGGGTAATAAGTTTGATATCAAAAAGTAGGTTTAATTAGGCTATACGCTAATTATGCCGTTTAATTAACATAAAGCTTTCAATTTACGCTAATGAGCATAACTCTCAAACTACACCTCAAACTGATGTCAAACTTTGGGTACAAGTTTATTTATCAGTGACTAAGGTTTCTAATATTTTACATTTCCAAAAATCACGTTTTATGGTGAAAAGGGCATAATGGTCAACATATAGGCGATTAACGGAATCATGCATATTAATTGGTTAACTAGTGAACCATGGTGTATAATCACAGAGGGTTATACTAGCATGTAACCTGGTCCTAAGGAAGCTCTATGGCATTTCTAAAACATGCTTAAACGGGTCAGAACTGAAAGTCAAAGCAAAAGTCAAACTATGCGACTTTCGGTTCCGAACCGGGTATCTACTGAAAGTTGTCGGGTTGAACATGTTTAGACATGTTCATACATTAATTACCAAGTTATATTAATGATCAAACAGGTTGTAGGGGTTCTACATTGCTAATTATGCATAAATTAGAAATTAAGCATTCTGTTGACTTTTTAATAACAAGTTTGACCCGACATTTGACTTAGTTAGAGTGGGAATCAGAGGGTGCCCTTTTAAGGGTTTATTGCCCACATAATTACCAACTTATAACTACTCTCAATTCGACTAATTACAAGACCATTAGTGATTAATCGCTAAGTCAACCGTTAATTATGACGGTTTGACTTTTAAGCTAAAACTATGCAAAAACTTAACTAAGAAAGGTTAAGCATACTTACCGAAGTCCGATGCACGATTAGTGATCACTTGAGCCTGCTTTGGAGCTCCAGAAATGATTAGAAATGCTGAAGGAAGGTGTGAAGAATTGGTTGCAACCTTGGCCCTTTATATAGTGCTCAAGAACTCATGGATTGTTGACACACAAGTCTAACCATGGCCATGGATCACTTCCAGATGTCTCTAAGTGTCTAGGGGTTGCCTAGGGGTCATGCAAGATGTGGAAAATCGTTCATAAGTCGGTTAAAATGGCAAAGGCAGACAAGAACCCAAAGTTTTCGGAACAGACAGGCCCTCGCGGCACGCGTAGCCCCCCCCCCCCCAGGGCCTTCGCGTGGCGCGAAGCCTCATCTGATCAAATCTTAAACTTTTGATTTTTATGCTTTGGTCCTTGGCTCTTGGAAATTTCCTACGACTTTATTTCTTGCACTTTGAACCCTCCAAATTGACATATAAGGGCTTTAAGACATATACCCACTTTGTTAAGTCCTCGGTTAACTTTATTGTTACCCGAAAAGTCATAACTTTCAACGTTGACGCTTTAACCCCTCACATACGAATTTGATCATAACTTTCTCATACGATTACGAAACTTTATGAAATTTTTTATCATGCATTCTAGTGAGCATAATTAACCGTTACAAAGCTTCGGGTTTGTCAAAAGGTCACTCAGAGGTATAACTTAAACATGTTGACACATTTAACCCCTGTAGTTTGAAATCTCTCACTTTCTTTCATATTTAGCTTCGTATGATCCATGATTTATTCGTTTGAAGGTATGAGCATCATGTAGGGTTAATGTACTATATATTTATTCACTGTTGACATTTAGAACTCGTATATTCACATACTTTCCATGATTGTCAACTTTAATCCTTCTATAACATTCTTTCACACTCTCAAACATATGACACGTGTCAACACATTATAGGACGTGAATTTTCGAGGTGTTACATGACACCTAGAATAATATATATATATATATATATATATATATATATATATATATATATATATGTGTGTATATATATATATGTGTGTGTGTGTGTGTGTAATTTTGTACTTCAAAAAAAATAAAAAAGATAATAATATATATAACCAACCAAAATAGTTAGACTAAAATAGATATCGATGATAACTACTAGTGTGTTTAAATTTCAGTTGTAATATGTAATCGATGCATATATATAGATAAATAAAAAGTGTAAAGTCACATTGTTCGACGTTTTTGATCAATCTGCTTGTGTGATTGTTTGTATTAAATCTTATTCTGTGATATAAATACCTGATAAATGTTTATAACTCAGATGTCGAACGAAGTAAACCAGGAAACTAGAATAATGAAATAACGAGAACCAAGTGAATAATAGTGCCATCGAACAGATTGTCGCACAAGGAATTATAGATGCTATGCCATATATTATCAAGACTGTTAAAGAAGCAGCAAATAATAAATCTGCAATTGGAAGTAAACGTCAATCCATTGAACCAAGTCACAGCGTGAATGAAAATCACGGACCAATAATCCAAGCTCCAATTCCTAAAAGAACAAGAACCATCTCATATGGTTGTTCTTATAAAGAATTCTTGTCCTGCAAACCAATAGAATTCTCAGGCAATGAAGGAGTCATTTCAGCCTTGCGCTGGATAGAAAAGACAGATGCAGTCATAAAAATAAGTAAATGTACAGATGAAGATAAGATTATGTTTGCTTCTAATCTTTTTAAGAATGCATCCCTTGAGTGGTGGAATACCATTCTCCAGTCTAGAGGAAGTGACAGAGTTTATAATATGGATTGGACTAACTTTAAGGAGATAGTCAGAAGAAAATTATGTCCTTCTCATGACAAAGAACAGATTGCCAATAAGTTCTTAAATCTTAAAATGACTGGAATAGACTGCAAGGGTTACACTACCATATTCTTTGAATATGCTAGGATAGTACCAACCTTAGCTTCACCAGAACCAGCATTAATCTCCTGTTACATCTGGGGAATAATTAGTGAGATCAGACACGTAGTCGAGGCAGCTAGGCCACAAACCATAGAAGAAGCAGTAGAACTAGCCAACACCCTGACTGATGAATTGGTACGCACACAAGAGGAAAATCAGAAATGAATCTAGCTCAGAAAATTTCCCAGGATTTTCATGGAAAAGGAACAAGTTCATCTTCTTCACTTTTCTATAAGATATGTAAGAAAAAGCATTACGGAAAATGTGCAAGGTATTGTAATTTCTGCAAGAAACTCGGGCATAAGGAAGAAGAATGTCGAACGAAAGCTAGCAATAAGCTATGCTTCAATTGTGGAGAAGCTGGTCACATTAAACCAAACTGTCCGAAACTAGCTCTAGCGAAAACCAGCAAAGCTAAGGCAACTGAAGGACCTAAGAAGAATGCCAGAGCATTCGTTCTGACAGCTGAAGAAGCCAAGATGATTCCGGATGTGATATCCAGTACGTTCTTAGTTAATGATATTTTTGCCAAAGTTTTATTTGACTCTAGTGCAAACCAAAGTTTTATCAATACTTCTTTCTACAAACTTCTCGACCAACCATTAACTAAACTTCAACAAGACTGTCTGGTAGAGACAACAAACAGAGAATCCATAAGATAAGTGAAATCTTGCAGGGAGCAAGAATAGAAATTCTAAACCATAATTTTTCTACTAACCTTTACCCAATGAATCTACCTGGATTCGATGTTGTACTAGGAATGGATTGGTTGGTAGCCAATCATGCCAGTATTTTATGTGATCACAAGTCTGTGCAAGTAAGTACACCAAAGGGTGAAAAGATCACAATTAAAGGAGACAAGTCAACCAAGTTAACAAAGTTCATCTCTGTAATGAAAGCTGCAAGTTGTGTAAGGAAAGGAGGAATAGTGTATATGATTTCAGTAATCATTAACACTAAAGGAAAAGAATTAAAAGATATTCATGTAGTATCTAAATTCTCTGATGTTTTTCCAAAAGAGTTACCTGGACTACCGCTAGATAGAGAGGTTGAATTTAGAATTCACATAATACCAGGAACGGCACGGATTGCCAAAGCACCTTATCGATTAGCACCAACGGAGATGCAGGAACTGAAGAAACAGTTGGATGAACTACTTGAAAAAGGATTCATTCAACCTAGAATGGATCAATGTGGATGTGCATTGATTATCGAGAATTGAACGAGGTTACGATTAAAAATCGATACCCACTACCAAGAATCGATGATCTGTTCGATCAACTTCAAGGAGCTCGATTCTTTTCTAAGATCGACTTACGCTCAGGATATCATCAATTGAAAGTACAGGAAGAGGACATTCCTAAAACTGCTTTCAGAACAATGTACGGTCATTACGAATTTACAGTCATGCCATTTGGTTTAACCAATGCCCCAGCTGCATTTATGGACATGATGAACAGGATATGTAAGCCATACCTGGATAAACTCATAATTGTTTTTATAAATGATATTCTAATTTACTCTAAGAGTAAAGAAGAACAAGCAGAGCATCTGCATATACTTCTGACATTATTGAGAGAAGAGAAGCTTTATGCTAAATTCTCAAAATGTGAATTTTGGTTACAAGAAGTGCAATTCCTTGGACATTTGGTTAATCATGAAGGAATTCATGTGGATCCCACAAAGATCGAAGTAATTACCAAATGGAAAGTCCCTGAATCACCAACAGAAGTAAGAAGTTTTCTTGGACTAGCAGGTTATTATAGACGCTTTATTCAAGATTTTTCTAGAATAGCCATTCCATTAACCAAACTGACCTGCAAATCAGTCAAGTTTTAATGGGGACCAAAACAGGAAGAAGCCTTTAGGATTCTTAAGCAAAGGTTAACCAACGTTCCTATACTCGCGTTACCAGAAGGAACTGAAGACTATATAGTCTATTGTGACACGTCTAAGTTAGGATATGGATGTGTGTTGATGCAACGTCAAAAGGTTATAGCTTATGCCTCTGGATAGCTTAAGAAAAACATGAGGAGAATTATACAACCCATGATCTGGAATAGGAGCCATAGTTTTTCCCTTAAGATTTGGAGACACTATCTTTATGGTAGTAAGTTTGTTGTCTTCACAGATCATAAGAGTTTAAGGTATGTTTTTGGGAAAAAAGAATTAAATATGAGACAGAGATGCTGGATGGAAATTCTCAGTGATTATGATAGTGATATCCAGTATCATGCAGGAAAGGCTAATGTAGTACCTGATGCATTAAGTCGAAAGTATCATGAAAAGGCAAAACGAGTACGTTCTCTCAGATTAAATCTACAGATAGATTTAAATGAGCAAATTAGAAAAGCACAGGAAACATCAATCAAGGACGATGATGAAAGATTAAAAGGAATGATTAAAGAATTAGAACAAGGGACAGATGGAATTTGGAAATTCCATAAGAAAAGGATTTGGATACCTAAACAAGGAAACCTACGCCACAGAATTTTAGAAGAAGCCCATAAGTCTAAGTATACGATACATCCCGGTAGTGATAAGATGTATTAAGATCTAAGAAAGAATTTCTGGTGGATAGGAATGAAAAAGGATATAGCAACCTATGTTGCTAAGTATCTAACATGTTCGCAGGTTAAAGCTGAATATCAGAAACCCTCAGGGTTATTACAGCAACTAGAAATGCCAATATAGAAATGGGAATTGATAACAATGGACTTTGTTACCAAATTACCCAAGACACGAAAAGGTAATGATACAATCTGGGTGATTGTTGACAGATTAACCAAATCTGCTCATTTCTTACCTATGAAGGAGACTTTCAGTATGAAACAGTTAGCCAACTTATATGTAAATGAAATAGTTTCATTACATGTAATTCCTTTATCTATTGTATCTGATAGAGATAGCCATTTTACATCTCATTTTTGGACAAGTTTCCAAAAAGCAATGGGAACCAGGTTGAATCTAAGCACAGCTTATCATCCTCAAACGGACGGACAAAGCGAAAGGACAATACAAACGATGGAAGATATGCTTAGAGCCTGTGTAATTGATTTCGGAGGAAATTGGGACGATCATTTACCATTAATAGAATTTTTCTATAATAATAGCTATCATACCAGCATTAATGCTACATCGTTTGAAGCACTTTATGGACGAAAGTGCCGAACTCCAGTCTGTTGGGCAGAGATTGAAGAAAAGCAACTATCTGGACCAGAGATAGTGCAAGAAACAACGGACAAGATTATTCAAGTCAAGGAAAGACTATAAGCATCACGAGATCGTCAGAAGAGTTATGCAGATAACCGACGAAAGCTATTTGAATTTCAAGTTGGAGAGAATGTATTGTTAAAAGTTTCTCAATGGAAAGGAATTGTCAGATTCGGTAAAAGAGGAAAGCTAAGCCCTAAGTATGATGGACCTTTTGAGATTATCAAAAGAATAGGACCAGTAGCTTATCAGCTACAACTGCCAGAGGAAATAACAGGAATACATGATGTATTTCATGTATGTAACCTCAAAAAGTGCTTAGCAGACGAATCATTAGTGATACCTCTTCAGGACATAGAGGTAAATGAGAAACTTAGGTTTATAGAGAAACCACTTCAGATTGAAGATAGAAAGATAAAAAATCTTAAACACAAGAGACTAGTTCTGGTCAAAGTGAAATGGGATTCCAAGAGAGGACCAGAATACACTTGGGAGCTCGAATCAGAAATGTAAAGGAAATATCCACACCTGTTCCAGTAGATCTCGACGACGAGATTCAAATCAAGGTAGGGAGTTGTCACACCCCGATATTTCCACGTATTACCGGTGGGCCCGGCGGGGAGTATCGTGACGTAGTTGATATCATTATAGTCAAATATTCACAGTTTAATGCACAGCGGAAGTCTTGGTAGAAAATAGTATTACAAACCGAAATTCAAAAGTATAAATAAGTATTATACAAACTGTTGTAAGGGGATCCACAGGCGGATCTAAAACAAAAACATAAAATATTGTTCAACAGACTTTAAGCGTTCAGAACTTGCAAGATTCTTTAACAAACGCCCAGAGCTCCTAGCCAATTACGTACAGTACCTGTCACTTAGTCTTTTTGAAAAATACGTCAGTTTACACTGGTAAATACAATTAACCGACTCTTTTGCAAACATTTATGAAAATTGATTTGAATATACAAGGCACAAACATTTTATAACTTGGGACAATTATATTAATAACAATCTTGTATCAGATTTACATGTTTGTCCAACATTTAGGGCCGGTATAAATAAACCGAACAAGATTAAACAACACACCACGAATATAAACTCACGGCAGGTCACCCCAGCAAATGAGCATATCTTTTACATACGCAACAGACAGGTGTATGCCTACACCCCGTGCTTAAGTCGTGGCCATTTACGCTTTTTAAATGAGCCAAGGATATCCAGGACACGGTCGTTAACCCCCAATGTTATATGTTATCAAGCAATACTGATTAAAACGGGATTATACAATTTAACCATATCCGATTAAAAGGTTTCTATACCCGACCAAGCGGTAATAATTTACCGTATCCCAAGCCCGTATAAGGGAAAATAAGTTAAAAGTATTTACCTGAGATTAAATGCAATTTAGTATTCTCAGCTGTAAATTCTACTCAAACAAGTGCAAATACTTCTATCGGGGATCTTAATCTGGAATGAAGGTTTTATTAACCTATTAGATTCCTAACGGGTCTTATTTAAGTTATAAACTTAGACCTGTTAGTTTAAAGAAAGCTTTACGGTACGAAACGCTAGATTAAGCGGTGACCGGATTGGAATATAATTTAGACATGACAAGTATGGAGACTTGTATAACATGGGTAAACTAAATACATTCTGGATTTTGAAGTAAAAATGATAAGGTTTGACCCGTTTCGGCTAATTCATGCAAACTAGTTACATAATCTGTACCGAACGCCTATATTCATAACGGGTAACCGGATGAGTCATATACAGGTTTCACAAGTTAATATGCTTGAAATATGATATGATAACAGTAGGATATCAACAATTATGCCCCAAATGAATTTAAGACCAATTTAAGTCCCGAAAGGGTATTTTAGTCATTTTAAAGTTTATAAAAGAGACTAAATAGTAAACTGAGGTTTTGGTCTAAAACATTCATTAAAAATATTTATTTTATTAAGTTACATCAGTAAGATATCATACATATGTGAGGTTTACCATTTATGGCCAAACTATGCACCGTAGGGGCATTTTGGTCATTTCACATATGCTTTTAGGGAAAAAAATTGGAAGTCTGAGTTCAAGACTTATACTTACTGTTAAAATATTAAAATTTATTTATAAAATCAGTAGGTATCATCTCTTAGGTGCTAAATATGGTTTTAACCCATACTATGCGCCTAATTCGCATAAAAGTCGACATTTGACGATATTTGAGATGTTTATGAATTTCTGAGATTTTTTTATCTGTCTTGAATGCTTAAAATGTTTTATTTAATATATAACATCAGTAGGAAAAGGTTTGACATGTAAATGATGTGTAAAACTCATTTTATTAATGAAAAGGGCATTATCGTCAATTACCGAGTTCATGCAAGAACACTATGTTATGGTCAGTATAAAATTTGACAAAAATTTCCAAAAATCCCTAAAAATTATATCATAACAGTAGGTAATAAGTTTGGTGCCAAAAATTGGGTTTAAATATGATTTATGCCAAAAATGCAATTTAATTAATAAAAAGTTTTGTTTTACGATATCTTGCATAACTTTTATTTAAGACCAGAAACTAAAGTCAAACTTCTTGTACATAGTTATAAATCAGTAATAAAGCTTTTTCTCCTTTCACATTTTCAAAAATCTAGTTTTTATAACATAAGGGCATAACGATCAATTTTAAGCATATTAACGGAATCATGCAAATAACTCAGATTTCTATGGGACCATGTAGTATAACCTCAGAGGGTTATACAAGCATATAATATGGACACAAAGGAACCCTAAGGCATAACTAAACTAAGCTAATTCGGTTCAGAACTGAAAGTCAAAGCAAAAGTCTACTTTTGAGACTTTCGGTTGCGAACCGAGCCTAAACTTAGAATTGTCGGGTTGAACATGTCTAAACATGTTCTTATATTATTTACCAAGTTATTTAAGTGATAAAATGTATTTTATAGCTTTTACATTATCAGTTATGAATTATTTTATAAAAACTGACTCGTTTGACTTTTCGGTTTCTTATTTTGACCCGACAATTGACTAAGCAAATGTGATAATTAAGAGGTGCCCTTTTGAGGGATTATCACCTACTTAATTACCAACACATAGCCATTTTCAATTCGAATAATGGCTGGACCGTTAGTGATTAATCACAAAGTCAAAGTATAATTACGATACCTTTGACTTTCGGTCATTAAACTAATAAAAACTTAACTACAGAAGCTAAGAACACTTACAAGGGCCCTTAGCACGAAAATTTGAACTTAGAGAGCTTTCTTAATGATCAGGATGCTCCAGAGAATGTTCCAAAAGCTTGAGCAAGAGTTTGAGAGTATGAAAATTTGAATGAGCAAGGATTGTGGCTGCCCAAAGGGCCTTTATATAGTGCATGGAGCCTTCTTTGGATCATTACAGGTGTCTAAGGGTGTAGTAAGATAGCTCCAGGTGTCCCAAGTGGTTTTTAAAACCATCAAACAGCCATAGATTTCGAGTTAGTTTGGTTTGGAGCACAAGGAAGAAGACACCTGCAGCTGTAAGTGAGTTTCTGTCAAAATGTTGCCGTCGCGTCGCGCGACGGCGTAGGGGCTTTATGGTCTCGCAGCGCGACGCCTAGGGTGACCAGCAATTCAAGTTTTAAACTTGGCAGAAACAACCTTTGTACCTTTTAAAGCCTTGAAACTTTCTTTTCGAGCACAAATAACCCTTGAAGTTAGTATATGGATGATCTTAAGGTTATAATCAAACACCGTTAGGTCCGGTTTTGTTAAACGATCACCGAAAACACTAGTTTCATCTTGTTGACGCTTTTAACCCTTCTTCTTGGAATTTATAACTTTAATCATTTATTTGCATCGAAATTCCACGAAATCATTATCCGACAATCGTGAGAGTATAATAAAATATTACAAAGCCTTGGGATCATTAAAAGGTCACTCAGAGGTAAGAGTTAACATGTTGACACTTTTAATCCATGTGTTTTGTAATTTTGTTATTTTAAGTACAAACGGCTTCTGGTGTCCGACAATTTATTCAATAAAGAATACGAACATCATATGAGGTCAATCAGAGGCACAAGTTTGGCATGTTGACACTTTTGGTCCTTCCATATACATCTTTACACTGTTTGACAACTTCAGTCCCTCAAGTTAACTTTTAACATGATCAGGGTTTATGACACGTTTCATCATTGTATTGGACATGATTTTGCGAGGTGTTACATCCTCACCCCTTTAAAAGAAATCTTGACCTCGAGATTTACTGAAATAAATGAGGGTATTTTTGTTTCATCGTGGATTCAACTTCCCAAGTATATTCTGGGCCTCTGCGGGCATCCCATTTCACCTTTACAATCGGCACATTCTTTCTTCGAAGCTTCTTAACCTGTCGATCCTCAACCAACAAAGGTTTTTCAACAAACTTTAAGCTTTCGTCAATCTTCACATCCTTATGAGACATAGCTAGCGACTCATCGGCTAGACATTTCTTTAAATTGCGGATGTGGAATACATTGTGAATTCCACTAAGCTCTTCAGGTAGATTCAGCTTATAGGCTACACTTTTGACACATTCGATGATCTCGCATGGTCCTATGTACCTTGGGCTCAGCTTGCCCTTTTTGCCAAAACGCATCACCCCTTTCCAGGGTGACACCTTGAGTAGCACTTTATCACCAACTTCAAATTTTAGAGGTTTGCGCCACTTATCTGCATAGCTTTTTTGCCTATCCCTGGCAGCTTTTAGACGATCACGGATCTGAACAATCTTATCCATCATCTCGAGGACAATCTCAGGTCCTGATAGTTGGGTTTCTCCAACTTCTGCCCAACAAACTAGAGTTCTGCACTTCCTTCCATATAAGGCCACAAAAGGCGCGGCTTGGATGCTCGAATGATAACTATTGTTGTATGAAAATTCAATCAAAGGAAGATGGTCATCCCAACTTCCACCTAAATCAATAACACAAGCCCGGAGCATGTCTTCAAGTGTTTGAATCGTACGCTCACTTTGCCCATTCGTCTGAGGATGATAAGCAGTACTGAAATTCAAACGAGTGCCTAGAGATTGCTGAAAGCTTTTCCAAAAATGAGATGTGTATCTTGTATCCCTATCAGAGATAATAGATACTGGCACTCCATGGAGAGATACAATCTCATCCACATATAGCTGGGCTAGTTTATCAGAGCTATGCGTCTCCTTTATGGGTATAAAATGAGTTGACTTCGTCAGTCTGTCCAGTATGACCCATATTGTATCATTACCATTTCCCACTTCCAAGTGGGAAGTTCAGGCTGTTGTAGAAAACCTGACGGCTTTTGATGCTCGGCTTTAACCTGTGCGCACATCAGACATTTAGCCACATAAGTGGCTATAGATATCTTCAAACCTATCCACCAATAATTTGCCTTCAGATCCTGGTACATCTTATCACTGCCTGGGTGAACTGAATGTTTTGAACTATGAGCTTCTTGGAGGATCACATCTCTAAGTCCTCCATGGATTGGAACCCAGATTCGACCATTTAATCTAAGGATTCCATCTTTGTCAAAAGACAATTGATTAGCAGTTACGCCTAACTTCTCATTCAGAAAGTTAGCTTCCAATATAGCTTCCTTTTGGGCAGCTAACAGTCTTTCATTCAAGCTGTTCTTTAGTTCAATGTTTTTGGCACTGATCCTAATAGGTTTAATCCTTTCCAACGATGTTGCCTCATATAAAGATCTTTCTAGTTAAACAGATGTTGAAGGCTCTTGTGATCTGAGTAGATTACACACTTGGTTCCATACAGGTAATGCCTTCATAGTTTGAGTGCAAATACAATGGCACCCAATTCCAAATCATGGATGGTGTAGTTCTTTTCGTGCACCTTTAGTTGACGCGATGCATAGGCAATCACCTTGCCTTTCTGCATAAGCACACAACCCATACCAGTGTGTGATGCGTCGCAATACACAACAAACTCTTCTATTCCTTCTGGCAATGTCAACACAGGAGCATTGCTTAATTTCTGCTTGAGAATATCAAAAGATTCTTGTTGTTTGGGACCCCAATCAAACTTTATATTCTTGCGACTTAACGAAATCAAAGGTTCAGCAATCCTTGAAAAATTCTCGATGAAACGCCTGTGTATACTGCTAGACCCAAAAAGCTGCGAATCTCGGTAGGTGTTTTGGGTGCTTTCCAATTCATAATCGCTTCAATCTTAGCGGGATGCACCTGGATACCATGCTCGCTTACTACATGCCCAAGAAATTGGACTTCTCGAAGCCAGAATTCACATTTAGAAAATTTTGCATAGAGCTTCTCTTGCTGCAGAAGTTTAAGGATGCATCGGAGATGCTTTTCATGATCGGCTTGACTCTTTGAATAAATAAGTATGTCATCAATAAAGACAATGATAAACTTGTCTAGATATGGCTTGCAAACGCGATTCATGAGATCCATAAACGCTGCAGGTGCATTAGTGAGCCCAAAAGGCATCACTAAGAACTCGTAGTGGCCATATCTTGTTCTAAATGCAGTCTTGTGTACAGCTTCGGTTCTAACCTTCAACTGATGATAACTTGACCTTAAATCGATCTTTGAAAAGAAACTTGCTCCTTGAAGCTGATCGAACAGATCATCGATCCTGGGCAATGGATATCGATTCTTGATTGTAACTTTGTTCAGCTCACGATAATCAATGCATAAACGCATTGAGCCATCTTTCTTTTTCACGAATAGAATAGGCGCTCCCCAAGGAGACGAACTTGGTTGAATAAAACCCTTTTCCAATAGATCATCTAGCTGCGTTCATAATTGTTTCATTTCTGTCGGGGCCAAACGATAAGGAGCTCGTGCTACTGGGGCTGCTCCTGGAATAATATCGATTCTGAATTCCACTTGCCTATCGGGAGGTAAACCAGGTAGTTCTTCTGGGAAAACATCTGCGTACTCCGAAATAACAGGGATATCTTCAATCTTAGGCTTTGGTGCATCCATTGTCACCTGTGCCATGTAAATGACACAACCCTTCTTTAAACACTTTGATGCCTTAAGCATAGATACTTGTTTAGGCAATCCATACTGCGTATCTCCCTGAATAGTCAGTGGTTCGCCATAAGGGGTCTTAATGACAACTTGTTTCTTATCACAGGCAATTTGGGCTTGGTTACGAGATAACCAATCCATGCCTATAACTATATCGAATCCTGCCTATTTCAACGGAAGCAAAGACAGCGGAAAAGAGTGATTCCTAATGGATATGAAACATCCATCTAAGATTGTTGAAGCAGTCTCTATGGTACCATCGGCTAATTCTACCTCATATTTTATGTTTAGAGTTTTAACAGGCAGATTAAACAATTTACAAAATTTATTGTCTACAAAAGACTTATCTGCGCCAGAATCAAACAAAACTCTAGCATAAACATCATTGACGAGGAAAGTACCTGTTATAACATTATCATTCTGCACTGCCTCTTGAGCATTCATCTGGAAGACTCGAGCATTTGTTTTCTTGGCCTCTTCAGGCTTTTTTGCAATTTTTGGGCAGTTGGTTTTGATGTGCCCTTTCTCGTTACAGTTGTAACAAATTTCATTCTTCAGCTCCCTACATTCCAATGTCTTATGCCCTTTTGTCTTGCAAATTCCACAGGGTTTAGACTGCGGATCAATCGTGCACTTTCCCAAATGGCGCTTCCTACAGTTCTTGCACTTGGGCCTGTTATCTGACTGGTTTGAGTTTTTCTTAAACTCAGAATCTTTCTTTTGCTCGGAATTGCCTTTCCTCTTCTTGTCAGAGCGGTGTGAGCTCTCATCTTCCCTTTTCCTTTTTCCTTCATCAGAAGTCTTAACAGACTTATTCCTTATTGCATCGAGGGTGAGGGATAAGGACAGATCCACCACGGACCTATATGTGGTAGGTCTGGAAGCTTTAACATTACCTTTGATTTCTGGGGCCAGGCCTCCAATGAAGCGCGCTATGCGCTTTGGTTCTGGCGTGACCAAATAGGGAACCAATCGAGACATGGTGTTGAAACTTGTAACATAAGCTTGACAATCCAAATTCTTCATGACCAGAGTCAAGAAGTCTGTCTCAATCTTTTCTACCTCATGCTGAGGACAGAAGTTCTCCTTGATCAATGCCACAAATTGATCCCAAGACAAGTTATATAGTGTGATCTTCCCCGTGGCTTTGATTAACGATCTCCACCAAGCCAATGCTTCCCCTTTAAACAACTGTTAAACAAACTTCACAACATCTTGCTCTGCACATCCACTTATGTCCACTACAGTATCCATCTCATCGAGCCATGACATACAGTCAATGGCATCGTTTTCACCTGTAAAGTCCCTTGGCGTGCAAGAGACGAAGTATTTATAAGAGCATGTCTTTGGGCGCGGTTCTTGATTTAACACAATTTGCTTAAATGGCAGAATCTTCTGATTTGACGAATGTCGAGAATCGTCCTTATGAGATGTATGTGTTTTGGAAGGGGGCTTTGAATGAGCCACAAGCTGCGTCTTGGTATGGGTATTACTAGGTTCCTTGAACATTCTGCCCATGGCTTTAGTGACAGCATTGTCTGTTAATGCTTGTAGATCTGCACCAGTTACATTCATTCTGGTATTGTCATTCCTCTCATTGGGATGACTGTTAACCTCGTCTGATTCAGACATGCTGAAGCTTGATTGCTATAAAACAATTGACAATAATTTGTTTAGTGATCTATTTTGGAATCATCATCTTCGATGATTCATTAACCATGGTGTAAACAGACCATATTTGGTTAATTTGATAATTTGATTTATTTAAATCTTTCATTATAATATTTCCCAGTTATAAAACATTAAGGGTATTAAGGTGGCATAAAAGGCCTAGTCACAAGGACAATTTTAATTTATAAGCCATGTTCTTTTAGGATCGAGGCATTTAGGTTTGAACCTAGTTCATTACCTTTCTTGATAGGGAGGCATAGACTACAACCGTCATTTGTCTTATTGGGCAATAAGCATAGCTTGTAAGCATTTCATCACTAATGGATGTTTAAAATATGATCATCTCAATTGATGATATAAGCCATGATTTCTAGATCATTAGGCTAGATAAGGAATTTGAAGGAATCCAATATAAGGATGACTAGTGTGATTTTTCTCGAACCACATTTGTCAAGAGTGCTAATACGTTCTTAGGTGTTAACAAGGATTTATTATCTTAAAAAGGCTTTACCGTCATGGCCATGTCTAAAATGACATATAGGCTAGGTTATACCTTTAAGATTTTCCTTTGATATTTAATGGCAGATCAATTAAAATTGAATTGACATTTTGATTTGATATAATGTATACATATATGTTTAAAAAGGAAATTTTCTCATAAATAAATCCTAAGAATTACAATAATATCCTAAACGGGTCTTTAACAAATAACTTATCCTTGCAGGGACTAAAATAAGAAAGACAAGTCCACGCAGGGAATTACAATATGTCCTTATAGGGACTACTAGAGAAATGAAATACAACAAAAGAAGTTTCTTCTTCATTTTATTTCTAAAAAGTTTTCTCCTTGGTTCACTGTGTGCGGTACGAATACTGAAGGTTTTGGTAGGTAGTCGAAATCTTTCATATTAGGAACCTTTGCAAAAGTAGAATCCAAGGATTCTATGGTTAATGAATAATATGGATCACGAATAAGGTCAGGACTGGTATAATCCAAGTTTGGGATTCCAAGACTTGGAGGTATGAAATATGGATCATTTGGGTCCATAGATATCATCTTTGGAGTGGGAGCCTCAGGGACTGTTGGTATGGACTCCTCCGACGTAGGCTTCTCATTTGAAGTTTCAAAAGTCTCAGGTATCGAATTTGAAATATGGTTAATGGTTTCAACTGGTTTGATTTTGGGAATGGGTCCAAAAAGGTCCTTTATCCATACTGGTCGTACGCTTATTCGAGCTGTGGTACGAAGCTTAACATTCTTAGACTTCGGGTTTGGAGAGCTTCCACCAATGGCAGCTTTACTCGGCGAGATGATCCTGAGATACATAAATATCGAAAAGAATGTATACTTAATAGGGATGAGATCATTCCTAGTTCATGTCTAGACTCGGAAGTCAAGGAATGTGCTACTGTGTCATTGAGATTAAACACAAGAGGCTAGTGTTTAATTCACTCAATATTAGCTCTGATACCAACCTGTCACATCCCGATATTTCCACGTATTACCGGTGGGCCCGGCGGGGAGTATCGTGACGTAGTTGATATCATCATAGTCAAATATTCACAGTTTAATACACAACGGAAGTCTTGGTAGAAAATAGTATTACAAACCAAAATTCAGAGTATAAATAAATATTATACAAACGGTTGTAAGGGGATCCACAGGCGGATCTAAAACAGAAATATAAAATATTGTTCAACAGACTTTAAGCGTTCAGAACTTGCAAGATTCTTTAACAAACGCCTAGAGCTCCTAGCCAATTACGTACAGTACCTGTCACTTAGTCTTTTTGAAAAATACGTCAATTTACACTGATAAATACAATTAACCGACTCTTTTGAAAACATTTATGAAAATTGATTTGAATGCACAAGGCACAAACATTTTATAACTTGGGACAATTATGTTAATAACAATCTTGTATCAGATTTACATGTTTGTCCAACATTTAGGGCCGGTATAAATAAACCGAACAAGATTAAACAACACACCACGAATATAAACTCACGGCAGGTCACCCCAGCAAATGAGCATATCTTTTACATACGCAACAGACAGGTGTATGCCTACACCCCGTGCTTTAGTCGTGGCCATTTACGCTTTTTAAATGAGCCAAGGATATCCAGGACACGGTCGTTAACCCCCAATGTTATATATTATCAAGCAATACTGATTAAAACGGGATTATACAATTTAACCATATCCGATTACACCCGACCAAGCGGTAATAATTTACCGTATCGCAAGCCCGTATAAGGGAAAATAAGTTAAAAGTATTTACCTGAGCTTAAATGCAATTTAGTATTCTCAGCCGTAAATTCTACTCAAACAAATGCAAATACTTCTACCGGGGCTCTTAATCTGGAACGAAGGTTTTATTAACCTATTAGATTCCTAACGGGTCTTATTTAAGTTATAAACTTAGACCGGTTAGTTTAAAGAAAGGTTTACGGTACGAAACGCTAGATTAAGCGGTGACCGGATTGGAATGTAATTTAGACCCGACAAGTATGGAGACTTGTATAACATGGGTAAACCAAATACATTCTGGATTTTGAAGTTAAAATGATAAGGTTTGACCCGTTTCGGCTAATTCATGCAAACTAGTTACATAAACCGTACCGAACGCGTATATTCATAACGGGTAATCGGATGAGTCATATACAGGTTTCACAAGTTAATATGCTTTAAACATGATATGATAACAGTAGGATATCAACAATTATGCCCCAAATGAGTTTAAGGCCAATTTAAGTCTCGTAAGGGTATTTTGGTCATTTTAAAGTTTATAAAAGAGATTAAATAGTAAACTGAGGTACTGGTCTAAAACATTCAGTAAAAGTATTTATTTTATCAAGTTACATCTGTAAGATATCATACATATGTGAGGTTTACCATTTATGGCCAAACTATGCACCGTAGGGGCATTTTGGTCATTTCACATATGCTTTTAGGGAAAAAAATAGGAAGTCTGAGTTCAAGACTTATACTAACGGTTAAAGTATTAAAATTTATTTATAAAATCAGTAGGTACCATGTCTTAGGTGCTAAATATGGTTTTAACCCGTACTATACGCCTAATTCGCATAAAAGTCGATATTTGACGATATTTGAGATGTTTAGGAATTTCTGAGATTTTTTTATCAGTCTTAAAGGCTTAAAATATTTTATTTAATATATAACATCAGTAGGAAAAGGTTTGACATGTAAATGATGTGTAAAACTCATTTTATTAATGAAAAGGGCATTATCGTCAATTACCGAGTTCATGAAAGAACTCTATGTTATAGTCAGTATAAAATTTGACAAAAATTTTCTAAAAATACCTAAAAATTATATCATAACAGTAGGTAATAAGTTTGGTGCCAAAAATTGGGTTTAAATATGATTTATGCCAAAAATGCAATTTAAATAATAAAAAGTTTTGTTTTACGATATCTTGTATAACTTTTATTTGAAACCAGAAACTGAAGTCAATCTTCTTGGACATACTTATAAATCAGTAATAAAGCTTTTTGTCCTTTCACATTTTCAAAAATCTCGTTTTTATAACATAAGGGCATAACGGTCAATTTTAATCATATTAACGAAATCATGCAAATAACTCAGATTTCTAGGGGACCATGTGGTATAACCTCAGAGGGTTATACTAGCATATAATTTGGTCACAAAGGAACCCTAAGGCATAACTAAACTAAGCTAATTCGGGTCAGTACTGAAAGTCAAAGCAAAAGTCTACTTTTGCGACTTTCGGTTGCGAACCGAGCCTAAACTTAGAATTGTCGGGTTGAACATGTCTAAACATGTTCTTATATTATTTACCAAGTTATTTAAGTGATAAAATGTATTTTATAGCTTCTACATTATCAGTTATGAAATTTTTTATAAAAACTGACTCGTTTGACTTTTCGGTTTCTTATTTTTACCCGACAATTGACTAAGCAAATGTGATAATTAAGAGGTGCCCTTTTGAGGGATTATCACCTACTTAATTACCAACACATAGCCATTTTCAATTCGAATAATGGTTGGACCGTTAGTGATTAATCACAAAGTCAAAGTATAATTACGATATCTTTGACTTTCGGTCATTAAACTAATAAAAACTTAACTACAGAAGCTAAGAACACTTACAAGGGTCCTTAGCACGAAAATTTGAACTTAGAGAGCTTCCTTAATGATCAGGATGCTCCAAAGAATGCTCCAAAAGCTTGAGCAACAGTTTGAGAGTATGAAAATTTGAATGAGCAAGGATTGTGGCTGCCCAAAGGGCCTTTATATAGTGCATGGAGCCTTCTTTGGATCATTACAGGTGTCTAAGGGTGTAGTAAGATAGCTCCAGGTGTCCCAAGTGGTTTTTAAAACCATCAAACAGCCATAGATTTCGAGTTAGTTTGGTTTGGAGCACAAGGAAGAAGACACCTGCAGCTGTAAGTGAGTTTCTGTCAAAATGGTGCCGTCGAGTCGCGCGACGGCGTATGGGCTTTATGGTCGCGCAGCGCGACGCCTAGGGTACCAGCAATTCAAGTTTTAAATTTGGCAGAAACAACCCCTGTACCTTTTAACGCCTTGAAACTTTCATTTTGAGCACAAATAACCCTTGAAGTTAGTATATGGATGATCTTAAGGTTATAATCAAACACCGTTAGGTCCGGTTTTGTTAAACGATCACCGAAAACATTAGTTTCATCTTGTTGACGCTTTTAACCCTTATTCTTGGAATTTATAATTTTAATCATTTATTTGCATCGAAATTCCACGAAATCATTATCTGAAAATCGTGAGAGTATAATAAAATATTACAAAGCCTCGGGATCGTTAAAAGGTCACTCAGAGGTAAGAGTTAACATGTTGACACTTTTAACCCCTGTGTTTTGTAAATTTTTGATTTTAAGCACAAACGGCTTCTTGTGTCCGACAATTTATTCAATAAAGAATACGAACATCATATGAGGTCAATCAGAGGCACAAGTTTGGCATGTTGACACTTTTGGTCCTTCCGCATACATCTTTACACTGTTTGACAACTTCAGTCCCTCAAGTTAACTTTTAACATGATCAGGGCTTATGACACGTGTCATTATTGTATTGGACATAATTTTGCGAGGTGATACAGGAGTTTATAACAACCCTCCTAAAACCCTTAAACCACCCTAAACTGTCCTAAAATATACCCCTTATATGAGAAACGACCCTAAATAACCTTAACATTTATAAAAATCAAATAAAACAAATGAATAATACCGCTCACGGGGCGAGGCCCCCTTGGGCTTGCGAGTCGCAGGCCGCGACCAAGTGACGGCTGGCGAAGCCCCATGACGCCACATGTCCTCATGCATGTTAAGTCTAGACCGTTTATTCACCCAAGCTAGGACCTAGTCTACATCTCTCGCGGGCCGCGAAGGGCTTACCACAGAGAGTCGCGGGGCGCGAGCCGCTCTTCGATCAGCCCTATAAATGGAGGCCTCGGCCTCAGAATTCGTCGCTCAATTTCTTTTCTCTCTCTCAAATCTCTAGTAGACAATTATACTCGGGAATAATACCCCCCTAAAAAGCGAAGCTCTGCATCGTTGTAAGTATTATAACCCCCGATCATGTATTTGTTACCCTACCCGATTGATCTAGGGTTTCGTAATGCATGTCAAGGCTCTGCCTGACTCAGTTCGTTGGAGTTCTGTCTCGTGTTGTATGGCTAATGTGATTTGGGTTATCTTACTTATACTTGTGCATTGTTTAAATTCTAATAGATAATAACCAGGAAAAGCACTAGGAAGCTATAGTAACACCTAAGTCAACAAAGTGAGTCATTCTCCTTTTCTCACCGTTTGTGAGCCATTGTTTCAAATATTTTAGCAAACCCTAAATGTTCATCAAAATACTTACAGTGATTAAGTTTTTGTAATTCTACAATTATCATCAGTATTTGGGGTTTTGTATACATTACTTGGCACTCGTTACTATTGCGAATAGTAGCATGACCGCAAGCACGGGGGACAAAGGTTGCCCAGTAACAATGCTGTATTGAATAATTGGATAGATATAAATATTGTAAATCTTAATACTGTAAAGTTATAAACACTTGTTTTAATTAAACTGGGATGCACTCGCCAGTATTTCTTGCTGATAAAACCTTTTTAAAACGCGTTTCAGGTAACTTAATGTGAAGCTAATAGAAGTAAGCTGGAGAGCACTTAAGGCTTAAAAATGTGACTATAAAAGTTACCTAAAGGAGATCATGTTTTCAATAATTAGGGTTTATCCCTATAAATGTATTGTAATGGAAACTTGGGATTACCCCATCTATTTATTATATATAAAAAGTTTAGTGTTTTAAACTCTGATAAATATTTCCTAACTACGGTCCTGATGTCTCATTTCCGCAGCCAAATTAATAAACACCGATACCACTGATCTGAGATCGCGGCGCCCGCTCCCGGGGTAGGGGTCGGGGGTCGCGACAACAAGTACTCCCCATATACGATGACGATGAAGATGAAGAAATTGTACCCTAAACTCCACACTTAGATGACGATGAAGAATTCGAAGAAGAGGAAGATGTTCAAGATGAAGTAGAAAGGAAAGAAAAGGGAATAGGGCGGACCCGCACAGATGGACGAAGAAGCAAGAAGAGGCTTTAGCGATGGCGTACGTGCATACTACAATACAACCGTTTGAGGAAGCTCAAGGACCATTCATTAAGTCCGTCCAAAATGGAAAAATATGCAATCAAGGTTGAACGAATTCAACAGTTTTTGGCATCTAGCGGTATAACTTTTAAAGTTTACATAGTTACTATTTTTACCATAAAATAAATTGTTGTTTTTTACATTGATATAATTTATATTTTTATTATAGGATCGTTTATGTCCTAGCGGGTGTGACGATGCTCATGTTATGAAACAAGCGCTAAAAGATTACCAAAAACGACATGCGGGTGGCTTTCCTCATATTGAGGCGTGGGAGGTGGTTAGAAAGCATGAGAAATGGGCTCCGGTGCCATTGGTGGGTGAGGATAGTGGTGGTTCGTGGCAAAAAAAGAAAGTCATCCGATTCGGGTAACTATCAAGAGGGTATTGATCTGCCCGACATAAACGTAGACCCCTCACCAACAAGAAAAAAAAGAAAGATAAAGGACCCGCAATATCAAGCGAAAAGTCAATTGGTATGTCCGACAAGCTTCAAGAATACAAAAATATGAAACAAGAGTTGGTGGCAATTAAAAAGAAACGAGAGGAAAAATATATCGAGTTAGCCGATGAACAACGAGAGGCGTTGAAATCGATTCGGTTTGATAAAGATCTCGAGAGGTTTAACAGGACACACGACAATGTTCCACCGGAGATGTTGGAAATCACACTAGCTCGAAAACGCGAGATCGCCAAAAAATATGGATGGCCATGTAGTTTTTAAATTTTATGTAATGTCATTTTTTAATTTAGTTAATGTTATTTTACTTAGTTTATTTGAGTATAATGTTTTTGTAGGATCGTTGTTGAGACCCAAACGAGTCGTTCAGAAGAGATCTCGTCCAATACGAAAGGCGAAATCAGACGTCTCGGAGTTATTTCAGCTGATTTGCACTTAGAATCACTTTAATTGTCTCTTGTATTGATATCGGATCGTTTTACAATGCTGGAGACACTTCGGCAGAGCTTCGCTACTGGAAACCAAACGTTACAAATGAAATGATCAAGTCCACTATATATAGGCATGCCCAGTTCGCACGGAATGGTCTCGTACGACCTGGCCATTGTCAGTTCGTACGAACTGGTCAATCTCCTCTAAATCTCTATTTTCTCGTTCTACGTGACTCGATCTATTAATTCTATTACAAGACTCGATACAAGACGAAGTCGACAGACATATGCACCAACAGTTTTTATTAATATAATGTTTTTCATTTAAAAAAGAAAAATTTCTTTGCCTAATCTTAGGCATGCACTCCTTGGGATGTTTGGGTAATAGGCAAAAACTTTAGGCAAATTACATGGCACAATTCAATTGGGTGGAGGAAAACTTTGCAAAGAAGTTAGGCATGCACCCCCTCACCCTAAGACCATGCGTAGTCGTTTAGGTGAATATGCCCCACCCTTGGGCGTTGTCTGCCATGTGGCATCCTTGTCAGCATAGGGGCATTGTGCAGAAATGGGCGTAGTGGTATAATGCCCCACCCTTGGGCGTTGTCCGCCACGTGTCACTTCCACACTTTTCTATTTTTTATTTTTAAAACAAATTATATTCTATTAATTAAATAACAATTACGTAAATAATAAAACACAATTACATAATATTTTTAAAACTAATAATATTTTTTAGTTCTCGTCTTCGCTTTCGTCATTCCTATCATCTGACGTTTGCAATGGACGACGAGGAAGTGAGGGAATCCATTTTTTATAAAATGGGTGAAGGTTGTATAAAATTTTGATGTTTGTAGTTGTGGGTGAAAGAGATTTTTAATTGAAGTTTGTATAAAATGGATGAGGAATGTGGGAATTTATATAAAAAAGTGGTTGAATTAAAAAAAAATGAAGTAGCCGTTAATGTTACCGTTGCCATCGTCCCATTGGTCAATTTCCCCCATCCGGCGTTGAAAATTGGACGCCCCAAACAAATTTTCGATGAAAAACACCCATCGGGGCCAAGTCGGGGCGTTTTCTGGGCGTGGATAGCGAAAAAAAGGCCCTCTGGGCAAGGATGGTATTTCGTAGGTTGTATGATTGCTTAGACTAAAGGGTATGGGGGCCGGCTAGGCCCGGCTAGGACCGGCGCCGGTCCCCCACACCGCCCCCTGAGGGTCGGCTCGGCCCAAACGGCTCCCCACAGCCGAATGAGATGGGGCCCCACTTTGAATATTATATTTCCTTTTTCAATTTAAATACCCTCTCTCTCATCCTTTTTCAATTTAAATACCCTCTATCTCATCCATTTTCAATTTAAACACTTAGAAAATTATAAAATAATGAGGTGGGGTAGCCCCATCCTCCATCCCCCTCAAATGTGAAGGAGACCCATCCCCCACGAGCCGTCTATGTGGCGCCTACGTGGCGGCTCATCCCCTCCAAGCCCATCCTCTCCGTACCCTTTATTCTTATTTAGTTGGTACGTGATTCTGCTGTTGCCGCCTGTTTGCCACGTAGACCACCACCGCCTCATCTCATCAAAAGCACCACCGCTACTCAGTTCTTCTCCGTTTTCTTCCCCCTCTCTCTCTAAAAAACTGACAACACCACTCAATACATAGATCGGCGATTCGAGATGACCGGAGTGCTTGACAAGATAGTGCCGACTTTAGATCGGCGGCGGTGGATGGAGCTATTGTTGGCATAAATGACTCTCAAAACATCCGACTGAGTCTTCTTCCATCGATCCGATTCGGATCGCGTTCTCCACTTCTCACAGCGGAGGCATCACTTTTACGGATCTGATGGTTCTAATTTATTACTTAATTTTAGTTGTTTTATCTTCTGTTTTGTTTATTTATGATTGTTTTTAACCGAATTTGGTCTGTGATTTAGTTTGAATAATAAGATGACCTGTTGTGCAATTTTTGATTAAATGTTGGATGCATAACAAAAGCTGGTCATCTTTTTTGTTGCATAGTTTATATTAAATTTGTTTGGAATGTCTTCTTCTACAATGGTGTTAATGGGTTATGAAATTGGTGATGCACACATGTTGTTCGATCATTTGCCTCAATGAAATGCCGAAATTCAATGGTTGGAGCAAAATGCTTTCGGTCTCAAGAGCTATGGAAAAGTCTTTACAGATATGATGATTGTTGGCAGATGGTTACTAAAACAAATGATATGAAAGCCTTAAATGGGCAATGGTCTGCTTTCTGGTGAGTTTCTTGGCTTCCTAGCTTTTTTAGTTATATATATCTCATATGTTGGTGTTTTCGTTGCTATGGTTTTGGATGGTGTTTTTCGTGTTTTGTTGCTTTCATTGGGAAGAATAATGTGTTGGTTAGTATGAAGCTATAGGGTAGTTGTTGCTTGCGTTCGAGAAGAACAAACAATTCTGTATGATATCACCGATTGTTCCTCTTTCTAGACTATGATGACGTGATTGCGTTCAAAGAAAGATGGGTTGTTGTACCTATTGGCGGGGCGACCAAGGTGTTTTGTGGATCATTTTGCTTTCACAAGACATCATGTTGGCATGCAGCCATAGAGTATAATCTCTCATACTTTATATGCTTACATGTCTGAGCCCATGCTACTATGGCTTTGAAAAGTAACTTTTGCATCCAGGACGATTGTCCCTTTTTGCAGGCTATGATGATGGCTTTGAATTCATCTGAGCCTATTAACTAAATACGATTTACTTACTTTCGTTTGTGAGAGGCGTTCTACTGTAGTTTTTTCGTACATGTTGGTGAAGCGTGGTTTCCCTCTTTCACTGCCATGGCGGATGGTTTCCATCTTTCTGGCAGTTTTTATTTGATATCGCTTATTATTCATCTTTCTAGGCTATGATGCCGTTTTTGTGTTCAAAGAAAGGTGAGTTTTTGTGCTTATTGGCGGGGCAACCGAGGTGTTTTGGTAAATCATTTTGCTTTCACAACACATCCTGTTGGTGTGCAGCCATAGTGTACAGTGTCTCTTTCTTTATATGTCTACATATCTTAGTCTACGCTGCTATGGCTTTGAAAAGTGACTTTAGCATCCACGATTGATTGTGAGGCTATGATGATGGGTTTGAATTCATCTGAGCCTATGTTGTAATGGTGTTGTCATCGATAGTTTGTATGTCTTGGTTCATTGTTGTTTTTATAAGTCAACAAGCTAGCTTAGATTTGTACATGTTTTGGTGTTGTGGATGCGAAGGTCACGTCGTTTCCTTCGCTTTCACAAGACAACCTGTTACGCATGGAGATTTTTTAATTTATTAAGCTTTTCTCTATAGAGAGACTGTTAATAAGTGAGTTGCTTCTAAAAAAAATTGTGTTGGGCCTTTCTTTAAAGATGGGTGTAGTTAGAATGTTGAGATAATTTCATTTAAACGGAATAACCAAGTCTTTGTTAGCATTCAAATACACTACAGGTGGCTTTTGATTTTTTTATCCGTTGACCCGTTTCACTTCAGCAGTTTCTATACTTTAAATAATATACGTTTTGCAGTTTGTTGGCACTTTGTATCAAGAACAATGAAAAACAAGGGTTTTTGAAGAAATTTTTTAGCATTTCCCCATTGGTAACTTTTTTTGCTCTGTGTTGAATTATATCAGGTGAAATCTCTGGCGTTCAACATCCGGTTTGAGGAGATATAATCAGTTATATCCATTTAGGAGTTGCATATGGTTTTCATGATAATGTAGAATATTAGCTCTCGACAGCTCGAAAGCGCATCAGTACAAACGCACGTGATCTGTATTCGCTTACGAGCTCTTCTTACTGTGATTTTGTGTATACATGCTATGTTTTGTATGGTGTAGGTTGAAGGGCTGCATTTTGAGTCGATGCTACAGAGACAATGCTCGACCATGGTTTGATGGTTGTAGTTTGAGGCGGAGCTGCAGAGATGGTGTTCCATGGCGTTGGTTTTTAGCACGTCTGATGGAGGCTCAAGTGTACCTATTGTTAGGGTTCCGGTAGAATTCATGTTTCTTAAATTCTGTAGCCGTAGAATTCCGTAGGTTTAAATTCTGAAATGACGACCTTTTGTTTTCATGCATTTTTACAGGATTGCGTTCTTGGTACCAACAAAAATGTTACAGGATCCTACAGACCTATGTTTCGAATGCCCTGCTAATGAGCTTCCTCAGCATGCTCTCTACGTTTCAGATCTTCTTTGTATATGTTACAGGCTCCTACAGACCTATGTTTGTATATGGTGGTAGTCTGGTAGATTAAGATTTAAAATTTCAAATCTTTTTGGGTGATAAACAACATTTGTATATAAAAAAACCTTTTATATATTTTGACCACCTCCTTACTTTATTGGAAAAAGAACAAACACCAAATATGGGTTTAACACTTGACTATTAGATCATGATAAGTTACACCGGTTGGCTGGTGGGATATCTAAATGTTTTCGGAATACAATTATGAAATCAACTGTAAAACACAACTGACACTCCCGTTTCATTTCAGGGCATAATTCGCTTAAGTGTTCGTGCATGGTTGGAAAGTATAGATGTCAATCGTCTTCCAGAAACAGAAACATCAGCTGGTGTTAGGAAGATGAGTTGTAAAGCAATTGATGCTGCTATTTTTTTATAGAACTAGGGTTAAGGCCCGCGTTGCGGCGCGGGTACATCGTAAATATTGAATGGATTAGTCCAAACGTTATATGATGCATTAACCATATGAAAACACATATTTCGACGTATCCAGTTGAACTCAGTGTAACCTGTATAAGCTTTGTGATTGGATCAAACGTAAAGTAAATGGAATTCATATCGAACAATCATAACGTATATGTGACCCAACTCATACACAGAAAACGTAACAGGTATGAAGGAAAATATGCACATGTAATCGAAAGGGATTAATTAGAGCTTTCGAAAAAAAGGGAGAAAAAAAAAAACCATAATTTGACTCCTCTCGGTTCGAAACAAACTTTACGAAACATACATAAAATAAACACGAAAACATATTATATTTGACCTAAATCATTTCCCAAAAAAGTTTACCTCAAAACGTAGAACAACTTGAATTTATACCAAAACGTACGCAAAAATATGCACGTAAAAATAGTTTCTTTAAACGAAAACGTATTATATTTGACCCGACTCGTCTATAAAAAAGTTTACGTCGGAATATAGAACAAATCATATTTATGCATACCGGTATATAAAATATGCACACAAAAATTAGTTTTTAAGTAAAGGAAGAATAGGGGTAAACCGAAAGAAAATATTAGTAAAAAATTTAATAGGTTAAAAACGTTCGTAAAACCATGCCAAGTAGTACCAATGCCACAACGACATCGACTCTCAACATCGTAAAAATAAAATAGATAAAATGGTAAAAATTACACAGAACGAAAAGTAGACCAAAATCGTTGAACCATGCACACCCGTTACAGTGTCTTAATGCGAAGAAATTAAGCAGAAACGTAAAATGTAGAAAATAATAACTTAGTTTATCTACCGCCCGCCCGTTGCGACGAACTTTACAAAAGGGGAAAAATGGACGCGTTGCGACGGGTCTGTCAAATATGAAAAAAATAGAGCAAAAACGTTGAACCTCACATGCACGCTACGACATGTTAACTCGCAAAATTTAGAACGAAACGTAAAACGAAAAACTTGCAAAAGATAAAAAGTATGGGGGACCAAAGTTGTAAATAACAAAGTGTTGTGTTAAATTATAAAAGATGGAAAACTTAGAGTTAAAAGTTAAAAAAAGGGGGTTAAAATGTAAAAGATAAAACTTTTAGGTTGAAAGTGAAAAATTAAGTTTTTTTTTTTTTTTTTTTGAAAAACTCCCCAAGCACAAGTTACAAATGCTAATGCATAAAAAACTTAGTAATTTATATATGGAATAATAGGTAGATGGGAGAGCCAATGTGAATGAAACACAAGAACTTAATGCTACAGACATCAGACTTTCATCTACTTCATCTACTGTGATATACATATAACGATGCCCGTGGGTGATAAATCTAGTTAAATAAGTAAAACAAAACAAAACATCATAGATAACACTTCAATAACTTTAAAAATTAATAACTATCCTCAATGTGTATACAACTTTTATCGCGATTACAAGGGTTGGGTTGTTTATAAGATTCTAGACGTTTTCTATACATGTTTTGCCATCCAACAGCAGAGGGGGCTCTGTGACAACTCCAATACGCCTTAATGCATGGCGTAGGGTACTCTCCTTTTAATTGTACCATCACATAATGATTATCGTGCAAAATCAATAACGCCAAAAGTTTTTGTTTATTAGTACCTTGTGATCCATGGGTTTTAATAAACTACATATATTAGTAAACACAACATGCAAAAGTATAGGAATAGAGTTCTGCGTAACATGGGCGGAGCTAGTGTGATAAATTTAAAGAGGGATAACACGGGCTACGGCTCAACCTCATTTTTGTAGTGTAGTTTTTCGGTTTTATACAAAGGATTCCTCTAAACGAATACGAGAATACCCCTAACAAAAAAATAATAATAGGATACTTGATATTATTAAAATCCCAATTTTTTATAAGCCCAAACCATTTATAACTCAAACTTGTAGAGTTAAGCCCAAATGATAAAGTAAGCCCGAATTAACAATAATCTATCTATACTTTCTATAAAATGAGAAATCTCAATGACATAAGAAAAGCTGATGTGTCAGCAGGAGAGGCTGTCCAACAATACTTTTCTTATGTCATCAACGATGAGGTGGCAGCCATAGAGGGAGCATAGTGACATCATAATTCAATGATCTGCCATCAAACCACTGCGCCACTTTCAAATTTCAAAGGTCTAGCCCACATTCAATTATGAAACCACTGATGTTCATTCAAAATTCAAACCACTGATGTTTCGTTAAAATAGGAGGGTAATTTGAAATTTAAAACTTATAGGGATATGTAATTTGCATTTAATGTCATCAGAGCTTCAATTCTTCTTCTCTCTCAAATATAAATTCAAACCCAAATCCAAATCCAAATCCGATCATAATTTCAAAAACCCATTTCAATCTCTCTGTCTACTCTCTCTCAACTCTCTATCTCTAAAACTGTAGATACAGAGAAGAGGATGAAGACGACAAAGGCTTTTTTTGATTTTTTCTTTTTATCACAAATTGAAGGTTTGTATGCTAAATGTTCTTCAGGTAGATCTTGCTGGATTTGTTATTTGGTGTGGAAGTCTTGAGTTCGTTGGCCGAACTTCCGAATGTAATCAAGGTTATATAATGGATCTCAATAGATGTATATGTGTTTAAAATATAAATCAGGTAATTGTTATTTTTTTGGTAATCGTTAATACACTTTGTAATCAGTTCTTCTTCTTCTTCGTTATTTCTTGAGCTTTGTTACATGTTTTACAGATTGAAGTTTCTTCAAATCATCATCTTCTCGAATGCTTCCATCGATTCTTCTCTCGCTAAATCTGGTAACAATCTGGTAACTACCTTTGCCTGGAAGCATGAAGACATGACATGTATTTCTAAAGATATTATTACTCATAAGCTTGGCATTGACAGGTCGTTCAAACCCATACATCAAAAGAGGAGAAAGTTTGCACCTGAGAGGAATGCCATTATCCAGGAGGAGGTAGATAAACTGCTCAGAGCAGGTATGATAAGAGAGGTCAAGTATCCAAGGTGGTTAGCCAATGTGGTTGTTGTTCAAAAGAAAAATGGAAAGTGGAGGGTATGTGTCGATTTTACTGATTTAAACAAGGCATGTCCCAAGGATCCTTTCCCATTACCCCACATTGACTCCATGGTGGATGCTACCGCAGGTCATGAGTTGTTGACTTTCATGGATGCTTCATCTGGATTTCAACAAATTCAGATGGAACCATCTGATCAAGATGATACAGCCTTTATGACCCCAACTGATATCTATTGTTATATTGCTATGCCATTTGGACTAAGAAATGCAGGTGCTACCTACCAAAGGCTAGTCAATATGATGTTTAAAGAACAAATTGGACACACGATGGAAGTCTATATAGATGACATGGTGGTTAAGTCCAAGAGAGCTGAGGATCACCTTAGAGATTTGGAGGAAGCATTTGATATCCTCGATAAATTCAATATGAAATTGAATCCTTCCAAGTGTCACTTTGGTGTAAAAGCAGGGAAGTTCCTAGGTTACATGGTGACAAAAAGAGGCATAGAGGCAAGTCCAGAGCAAATCAAGGCGATTGTGAATATTAAGTCTCCTGCCAATGCCAAGGATGTGCAAAGATTGACAGGGAGGATCGCAGCCTTGAACAGGTTTATCTCAAAGTCATCAGAGAAATGCAAGGAATTCTATGACATCCCGAGAAAGAACAAGAAATTTGAATGGACTGAAAAGCATGAGAATGCTCTCAAGGCCCTTAAGGATTACCTATCCTCAGCTCCAGCCTTAATGAAACCAGAAAAAGGGGATATATTATCCTTATATTTGGCAGTCTCTTCTAAGGCAGTAAGTGCAGTCCTTGTAAAGGATCATGAAGGTACCCAACACCCTGTGTATTATGTAAGTAAAAGTTTGCTTGATGCTGAATCCAGGTATTCACATTTAGAAAAACTTATCCTTGCTTTGATTATGGCATCTACTAAATTACGCCATTATTTTGAAACTCATGCTATTATTGTTAAGACTAACTTTCCAATTAAGAATGTTCTCAGGAAACCTGAAATGTGAGGGAGGATGGCCAAATGGGCAGTAAAGCTTAGTGCTTATAATATAAGATATGAACCAAGAACTGCAATTAAATCCCAAGCCTTGGCTAACTTTGTGGCAGATTTTAGTAGTGATCTACAAAGGGAAGCTGAGTTAGAAGTTCAGCAGCTTGAAGAGACTAAGGATCCTTGGATACTCTTCATAGATGGAGCCTCTAATGTCAAGGGAACTGGACTAGGAGTACTACTAAAATTGCCACAGGGGGACATAATACCCCACTCAACAGCTTGTGAGTTTCAAACTACTAATAATGAGGCTGAGTATGAAGCCTTGATAGCTGGTTTGCAAATTGCCAAGCACATGAGGATCAGGTATCTTGAGGTACATGTAGATTCATTGTTAATTACTAACCACTTTAATGGTTCTTATGCTGTTAAAGGTGAAAGACTAATCAAATATCTAGAGATAGTCAAGAAATTGGTAGACTCTTTTGCTTCTTTTAGTTTGACACAGGTGCCCAGGGAAGAAAATGCAGAAGCTGATGCATTGGCCAACCTTAGATCATCATTGAAGATTCCAGAGGATATTAAAATTCCCATCATCCACATCTTGGCTCCTGCTATTGAGGATCACACAGCTATGGAAATAGTAGAGGATTCTACAATCATACCTAGTGATGGTGCACAATCACATTCAGGATCCTGGATCCTCCCAATCATGAGATATATACAACATGGAGAGATTCCCACAGAAGAAAACCCCAGAGCTTTCAAACTCAAGATATCTCAATTTACAATATTAAATAACATGTTATATAAACGACCTCTTGCAGGTCCATATCTAAGGTGCATTGAGGATCCTGAAATTCAAGAAGTCCTAAACGATTTTCATGAAGGAGACTGTGGAAACCACACTGGGGGCAGAGCACTGTTCTCAAGGATCTGTAGGACAGGATACTATTGGCCTACTATGAAGAAGGATGTTGTGGATTATGCAAAGAAATGTGATGTCTGTCAGAGACATAGCAACATCCTTTATCAACCAGCGGAGCTCCTGCACCCTATATCCTCTTCTTGGCCATTCATGAGATGGGGAATGGATATAGTTGGCAAACTTCCCAAAGCACCAGGAGGAAAAGTGTTTATGCTTGCCATGACTGATTACTTTTCCAAGTGGATAGAAGCTGAATCCTTTGCTCAAGTCAGAGAAAAAGAAGTGATATCCTTTATTAAAAGAAAAATTATTACCAGATTTGGTATCCCTTCTGAAATTGTTTGTGATAATGGATCCCAATTTATTGGGACTAGAACTACTAACTTTTGTGACAGCTGGGGGATTAAGATGATAACATCAACACCAGTCCACCCACAAGCTAATGGTCAAGCAGAATCATCTAACAAGATTATCATCAACAACTTGAAGAAGAAGCTTGGATCCAAAAAGGTAAAGTGGGCAGAAGAGCTACCTTATGTGTTATGGGCTGATAGGACAACTCCCAAGAATGCTACTGGCCAGACTCCATTTTCTTTAGTGTTTGGAGCAGAATCGGTGATCCCTACAGAGATGGTAGTTCCTACTGCAAGAACAAGCATCCGTGATCCTGAAGGAAATGTTGAAAACTTGGTTCAAGACTTGGATACCATAGAAGAACTCAGGGATTTGGCAAGGATAAGATTGGCTAGTTATCAACAAAGGATGGCTAGAGCTTATAACAAGAATGTCAGGATCAGAAAGTTTCAAGTTTGGTGATATGGTGTTGAGGAAAGCATTCCAAAATACCACAAATCCTGCTGATGGCAAGTTAGCACCAAAGTGGGAAGGCCCCTATCTTATTGAAGCTGAGGCAGGAAAGGGGGCATATCGATTATTGACAATGGAAGGTGATTTGCTACCAAGAGCTTGGAATGCTGTCCATTTGAAGAGATACTTCATGTAAAAGGATCCAGGATCCTTGACCATCTTCATATCTGGTATACATTAAGGATCCTTAGAGGATATATGATCCTCATTCTGGTAATGATCTGATTCTAATTTAATTAATCCTTTAATTTAATTTATTACAAGGAGAAGGATCCAGGATCCTTTGTCCTTTTTTCACTAAGTTCTGAGTTTTGTAGAAGTGGATGCATCTTTGACAAAGGATCAAGTATCCATAGAAGTCTCCTAAGTTTTATGGGCTTGTCCCCAGTTTTATGGGTTTATCCCCAGTTTTATGGGCTTGTCCCTAGTTTAAGGTATCTACTACCTTCGCCAGTTAAGGATCCTGGATCCCAGTTTTATGGGCTTGTCTTATTTCAGGTTTCTAAAGCTAAACAGTTAAGGATCCTGGATCCTAACTTCATACAAGGGTTTGTTTTTTGGTTATCATGATTGTAAGTATCAAAGATTTAGGATCCTAACTTGGATTCTCTGGTATGATCTTTATTTACTTTAATTTTATTCTTGATTTATCTATGTTACCCTTATACTTTGACAACAGGATGTGATCCTAAAAGTATCTCACTTTTTAAACTTTTCAAATATAGGATATTTGATCCTTGATCATATCCTAAACTTTTTGACATAAACTAATTTTTATACTTTGATTATTAACTTGTAAGTTCAAAGGAATATGCAATAATAATTGAAAGGTAAATAGACACAGAATGAACAACACAAGATAGCCAAAAGTTAAAGGTCTTATTTATTTATCCATAGTTAAACCCTTCAAAGGTTGTCAAAATTACCTACCCCAAGCATCTACCAGCAATACGTGGCCCGTCCGCTGGGGTAGTGTTAGGGGAGGATTTTCTAACAATTAGTGATCCTTACTTGTTATCCTAATTAATGATCCTTACTTCTGTGACAGATAGTGATCCTCAGAAGAGCTTCAGGATCAGGATCATGGATCACCTTAAGGATCCTCATACTAACGATTGTTTGTTTATGTTTCGTATTATTTCGCAGGAGTAACAAGCTTGACTTGGTCTTGGCAACGTTACTATGGAATATTCCACGGGTATTTCGCACACGTTTGACTGGAAATGGACGTTGTGGAGAACGTGGGAGCTTGGCACAAAAGTCGGATAGTTTGTTATTGTAGTTAACTTCTATTTTTAAAGGGGTGACGAGCTAGAATTAGAACACTTAGTCAATTTCAGCTACACACATTCTCATACAATCGCACTCTTGAAGCTCTCGACGAACACTTATTAGTTTTCACTCACTTTTACACATTTCACGATAGTGATCCTTGTACCTAGCTCGTTACTATCCGAAGTTGTAAACATTTGTTGATTTATTTGAGCTTGGTGATCGGTAGTTTCCATCACCCGGGGTTTTTTGTGCCGGAGATCAACTCTTGATCAAGGGCTTTTTCCCCGTATAAATCCTTGTGTCGTTTGTGCAATTTACATTGAAGTGATCCTTGTCATTGTTCTACATTTCAAGCATCATACCCTGTAACTAAGAGTTTGGTTGCATTATCCTCATTAGATTTTTTGACCAAAACAGTTTGGCGCCCACCGTGGGGTAATTGGTGCTTCATTCCTAAGAAGTTTTTCTGTTGGTGGTCGTTCCGGTTCATTACATACAAATACATGGCTTCATCATTGAAGAATACCTCTACTGCAATGTCTGCGGTCAATTCATCTCAGGGCATTCCACCTTTGCCTCCACCACCTTCTGGACCTCAGAAAAATGCCGAGAAGAAACCAACTCTGATTTTCTCTAAACCTCCAACTTCTTCTGCTTCTTACACTCCCACTACTAGTGACATGTTTACTTTGATTTTGCAGATGAAGGATCATATTCAGCAACAAGATAAGACCAATGAAAGGATTCTCAAAGAAATCGGAGATCTTAAGAAACAAAAGAAAACAGCAGAGGATCATTCCCCACTGATGCCCAGATCTTTGAATTTTGATACTCCGGTGATTACTTCTCAGCCATCAGTGGTTCCAGATGTTCAATATGTGGGTGGACCAAAAGGAGTGCACTACGGAACAACAACAGTGACTCAGGCATCGGGTTCCTATTTCCAGCCAGCAGGATCCTATCCTCAGCATATGGGATCCCTCATGAATTCAGGAGGATACTCAGGAGCGCAGCAGATTCAAGGATCTTCCTTAGTTCCAGGATCGTTCCAGGTTTAAGGATCCTCCTTTGTTCCAGGATCATCCCAGGTTCAAGGATCCTCCTTTGTTCCAGGATCATCCCAGGTTCAAGGATCCTCCTTTGTTCCAGGATCATCCCAGGTTCAAGGATCCTCCTTTGTTCCAGGATCATCCCAGGTTCAAGGATCCTCCCTTGTTCCAGGATCGTCCCAGTTTCAGGGATCCTTCCAGATGCCAGGATCCTTGAGGAGTTTGCAAAAAGGAAGTTCAGATGTCCATCAGGGAGATTTTATTCCAATGCAGACCAATGTTTCTACTGGTCCTTCGATCATTCCAGAGCCCCAACAATATGGATTAACATCCATTCTTCCTAATTTGAACCCAATGGGAGGTAACACTTTTAATAATTCTTATACTACTAACCATGGCCTTATGCAGGATCCAGGTATCAATCATGCCATGGCCAGAGAATTGCAAAAGTTGAAGGATATGATATCAAGTGTTCCAGGAGTGGTCAAACCTATCCCAGAGATTGCAGATGGGAGCCACAAGATATCTCGTTTTGCACCACCGATCTGTGATGCTGAGATACCCAAGAGGTTCCATGTTCAAACTATGAAGCTGTATGATGGTTCGACGGATCCTGAAGAACACATAGCACAATACAGGGAGAGGATGGAGATCAATCCAATCCCAGAAAGGTTAAAGGAAGCATGCCTGTGCAAGGGATTCGGATCCACTCTTACTGGATCAGCTCTCAAATGGCTGCTAAGTCTTCCCCCTTACTCTATTACCTCATTTGCTAATCTAGTTAACCTATTTAATAATCAGTTTTCTTGTAGTAGAAAATTTGAACGATTAACTAGTGATCTATATAGGATAACCCAGGGTCATAATGAATCATTAAGGGATTACATTACCAAATTCAGTAAAGAATCCTTAGACATTCCCAACTTGGATATAGCCACGGCTGTTGAGGCCTTTAAAATTGGATTGCTTAGGGATTCATTGTTCTATGATGATCTTGTTATGACACCATGCTGGAACCTAGATGAGGTAAGAACCCGGGCACTTAGGTTCATCCGGCTAGAGGATGACAAAAGGATCCAGGAGAGGTTAGCAGGATCCTCAAAGCAAGATAAGCAAGGATCCTCATTCAGGAACAACAAGTTCAGATCCTATAACAGATCTGATAACCAGAATGTGCATGCTGTTGATCAGGAAGAGGATGATGAGGATTATCCTCCAATTTCTGAATATTGTTTTTCTGTTGATAACAATGAACTAATCCTTGCGATGTAGAATCTAGGTGATAAAGCTAGATGGCCCAGAAAAAATGATAGGCCAGCTGCAACTAAGGATAAATCAAAGTGGTGTGCATACCATGAAGATTTTGGGCATCTCACAGAAGAATGCATTGCACTGAGAAAGGAAATTGGATACTTGTTGAGCAAGGGGCATCTAAAAGAATTGTTGGGAAGAAAAAAGTCAAGGACTCAGGATCCTGAAAGGATCCCTGAGAAGGCTCTAGCCCCTCCAGCAGATGCACAAGTAATAAACTTTATTTCTGGAGGATCAGACATTTGTGGCACATCCTTCTCAGCAGCTAAAAGGCATGCAAAGGAAACTAAAATGGATAATTGAGAAAGACCCGTTCGAACATCAAGTGTCTCCGAAGGAAAAGTCTTAACCTTTGATGAGGATGATCGTGTTGATATCCAGGATCCTCATCATGATGGTTTAGTTATTACTCTTTTCATTTCTAACCATTTTGTCCGCAGGATCCTAATAGACGGAGGAAGCTCAGTGAACATTATCCAGCTTGATGTTCTGAAGAAGATGGGTATTCCTGAATCCGACATCATACCAAGATCCTCCGTGCTCGTGGGATTTAGTGGCGAAACTAAGAATACCCTGGGGGACATTAAACTCCCAATATACATCGAAGGCCTACACTCTTATAAAATTTTTTGTGTTATTGACTGTTTATCTTGTTGTAATGTTATCCTTGGCAGGCCCAGGATACACGATATGAAGGCAGTCCCATCTACTTACCATCAATGTGTGAAGCTCCCTAGTCCTTGGGGAATAGTCAAGATTGATAGTGATCAGCAGGAGGCTAAGAATTGCTATACTTCATCGATGAAACCAGCCTCAAAGTCAAGGGAGCAATAGCAATCAAAGTACCCTCCAAGGGATGTCTTGGAGGCAAGAGAGCAGGATGTGGTAGAAATCCTCATGGATCCTCATGATCCTGAATCCAAAATCTATATCGGATCAGGGATCCTTGGCGAAATGAAAGAAGACCGTGTATCCTTACTCAAAAGGAGAAAGACTACCTTTGCATGGAAACATGAAGATATGACAGGTATATCTAAAGATGTAATCACTCACAAACTTGGCATTGATAGGTCATTCAAACCAATCCATCAAAGGAGAAGGAAATTTGCACCAGAAAGAAATGCCATCATCCAGGAAGAGGTAGAGAAATTGCTCCGGGCAGGTATGATTAGAGAGGTCAAGTATCCAAGATGGTTGGCCAATGTGGTTGTTGTTCAAAAGAAAAATGGAAAGTGGAGGGTATGTGTCGATTTCACAGATTTAAATAAGGCATGTCCCAAGGATCCTTTCCCATTACCCCACATTGACTCCATGGTGGATGCAACTGCGGGTCATGATTTGTTAACTTTTATGGATGCTTCATCTGGATTTCAATAAATCCAAATGGAACCATCCGACCAAGAGGATACAGCCTTCATGACTCCAACTGGTATATACTGCTATATTGCTATGCCGTTCGGACTAAGAAATGCAGGTGCAACTTATCAAAGGCTAGTGAATATGATGTTCAAGGATCAGATTGGACAAACAATGGAGGTTTACATAGACGATATGGTGGTAAAATCAATAAAGGCTGAGGATCACCTAAGAGACTTGGAGGAAGCATTCGATATCCTTGATAAATATAATATGAAGCTTAATCCTTCAAAATGTCACTTTGGTGTTAAAGCAGGTAAATTCTTAGGATATATGGTGACAAAGAGAGGCATTGAAGCTAGCCCGGAACAAATCAAAGCAATAGTGAAGATCAAATCTCCGGCCAATGCTAAGGATGTTCAAAGGCTAATGGGTAGGATAGCAGCTTTGAACAGATTTATATCCAAATCCTCAGAGAAGTGCAAAGAATTCTATGATATCCTAAGGAAGAACAAGAAATTTGAGTGGACTGAGAAGCATGAAAATGCCTTAAGAGCTCTCAAAGATTACCTATCCTCAGCCCCGGCCATGATGAAACCAGAATAAGGCGATGTGCTATCCTTGTATCTTGCAGTATCCTCAAAAGCAGTAAGTGTGGTCCTTGTTAAGGATCATGAAGGTACACAACATCCTGTCTATTATGTAAGTAAAAGTTTACTTGATGCCGAATCCAGGTATTCACACCTTGAAAAGCTTATTCTTGCATTAATTATGGCATCCACTAAGTTGAGACATTATTTTGAAACTCATGTTATTGTTGTTAAAACTAATTTCCCAATTAAGAATGTCCTCATGAAACCAGAGATGTCAGGAAGGATGGCAAAGTGGGCAGTGAAGCTAAGTGCATATGATATAAGATATGAGCCTAGGACAGCCATCAAATCCCAAGCATTAGCTGACTTTGTGGCTGATTTCGGTAGTGATTTACAAAAAGAAGCTGAGTTAGAAGTCCAGCAGCTAGAGGAGACTAAGGATCCTTGGATACTCTATACTGATGGATCCTCAAATGTAAAAGGCACAGGGCTTGGAATACTACTAAAATCGCCACAGGGGGACATAATACCCCACTCTATAGCTTGTGAGTTCCAAACCACTAACAATGAGGCTGAATATGAAGCCTTAATTGCTGGTTTGCAAATTGCTAAGCATATGGGGATCAGGTGTCTTGAGGTACATGTAGACTCATTGTTAATTACAAACCACTTTAATGGATCATATGCCGTTAAAGGTGAAAAGTTAACCAAATATTTAGAGATAGTCAAAGAATTGGCACTCTCTTTTGTTTCCTTTAGTTTGACACAGGTACCAAGGGTAGAAAATACAGAAGCTGATGCATTGGCTAACTTAGTATTATCTTTGAAGATCCCGGAGGATATCAAGATCCCTATTATCCATATCCTGACCCCAGCTATCTAGGATCACGTGGCTATGGAGATAGGAAATAATTCTGCAGTTATCCCTAGTGAGGATACTCAATCCCATTCAGGATCATGGATCTCACCAATCATGAGATACTTACAACATGGAGAGATTCCTACAGGAGAAAACCCTAGGGCTTTCAAAATTAAGGTATCTCAATTCACAATTTTAAATAATATGTTGTATAGACGATCTCTTGCAGGACCATACTTGAGATGCATTGAGGATCCTGAAATCCAAGAAGTTTTAAAAGACTTCCATGAAGGAGATTGTGGAAACCACACTGGGGGCAGGGCAATATTCTCAAGGATCCTGAGGACAGGATACTACTGGCCAACCATGAAAAGAGATGCTGTGGAGTATGCTAAGAGATGTGATCCTTGTCAGAGACACAGCAATATCCTTCATCAACCAGCTGAATTATTGCATCCTATATCCTCCTCTTAGCCATTTATGAGATGGGGTATGGATATAGTTCGTAAGCTCCCTAAGGCACCTGGTGGAAAAGTGTTCATGCTAGCTATGACTGATTACTTTTCCAAGTGGATAGAGGCTGAAGCTTTTGCCCAAGTCAGAGAAAAGGAAGTTATATCCTTCATTAAAAGAAATAACATAACTAGATTTGGAATTCCTTCTGAAATTATATGTGATAATGGTTCCCAATTCATTGGGGGCAGAACCACTAACTTTTGTGACAGCTGGGGGATTAAGATGATAACATCAACACCAGTCCACCCACAAGCTAATGGTCAAGCAGAATCATCCAACAAGATCATCATCAACAACTTGAAGAAGAAGCTTGGATCCAAGAAAGGGAAATGGGCAGAAGAACTACCTTACGTGCTTTGGGCTGATAGGACAACCCCTAAGAATGCTACTGGTCAAACGCCATTCTCTATAGTATTTGGGGCAGAATCAGTGATCCCAACAGAAATGGTGGTTCCAACTGCTAGAACAAGTACCCGTGATCCTGAGGAAAATGATGAGAACTTGGCTCAAGACCTGGATACTATTGAAGAAATCAGGGATCTGGCTAGGATAAGGATGGCCAGTTATCAACAAAGAATGGCTGGTGCTTACAACAAAAATGTCAGGATCAGGAAGTTTCAAGTTGGAGATATGGTATTGAGGAAAGCATTTCAGAATACCACAAATCCTGCTGATGGAAAATTGGCTCCAAAATGGGAAGGCCCTTATTTGATTGAAGCTGAAGCAGGAAAGGGGGCATATAGACTGCTAACCATGGAAGGTGATTTGTTACCAAGAGCTTGGAATGCTGTCCACTTGAAGAAATATTTCATGTGAGCAGGATCCTCAGGGCACAGATGATCCTTAGGATAGGGGTATCCTTGAAGGATCCTTAAAGTATCGGTGACCCTTACTTTGGTAATGTTCTAATCTTGAACTATTTCATTTCCTTATTTTCTCATATAAGGATAAGGATCATGTGTCCTTTATCCATCTCTCACGTGATTTTAAGTTTTGAAAGTTCAGGAATCCTTAGCAAAGTGTTGGTTATCTGCAGAAGCAATCCGTTCCTTGGGTTTAACCCCAGTTATTTGGGCTTGACCCCAGTCCCGCCTGTAGCGCATGATGATCCTGGTATAGTTCAAGGCAGTGGGACCAGTACTCGCTTTAGGGGCTGATAATTCCATTGTACTGGCTATACCTAGGATCCTACGTATAATGGTAGACGTACCATACATCCGTTCCTAAGGTTTCTAACGTTTTCACGTTAGCTAAGGTTTTGACATTTTCATGTCACTAAGTTTGGATAGTCGCCAGTTAGGGCCATACTCCAGTTTACATACGATCCTTGGGCTTGTCCCCAGTTATCCTTGGGCTTGTCCCCAGTTGCTAACTCTTATCTTATATTGGCTTAGTCCCAAGTTATGCTCTATTTCAGGTCCTTGAAGATAAGCAACTAGGGATCCTTGATCCTTACTTCTCTCTAAGGCTTATCTTATAGTTATCCTTATTATGGTTAGGATCCTAACTTGGATCCTCAGGTATGATCCTTAACTATTTTTAATTCTATTCATTGTTTATTTGAATAACCCTTAAAATTTGACAACTAGACTTGTGATCCTTAAAATATATTGCTTTTTGGGATTCTTTAACTATAGGATATTTGATCATGGATCATGTCCTAAATATTTTCAATTTGACTTATTCAAAATTGTTTATTCAGTAAGTGTGCATCAAAACAAAGGAGAATTAAAGAAACAAAAAGGATAACAACACAAGATAAGCGACAAAAGATTAAGGTTTTATTTATTAACAAAAGACTAACCCTTAAAAGGTTGTCAAAATTACCTACCCCGAGCATCTACCAGCAAAACGTGGCCCGTCCGCTGGGGTAGGTAAAGGGTGTCCATGATAATAAGTTCAAAAGTAGTGCAGGAATATAAAGGCGGCAGGATCACAATGGCTTCATCCCCCAAACAGAGGATCCTTCCACCATTTGCAATCCTGCCTATTGTCCAAAGGATCATACATGATCCTTAATCCTAAAAACTATTGTTCAGCACAAACCATTAAATTGTTCAACAAAACAACCATCAAACTAAAAAATTGGGCTCCGGCTATGTCTAGAAGTTTCCATCATCGCCCAATCATGCATCCTAAACCTTCCCTGCATCACCACCTCCGGCTCCACTTGCTTCACCACCTTCACCCTTGCCTCCAGCCTCAATCGCCAAAACTTCCTCAGCCTCCTCATCATCTTCAAGATCAGCCAACCTTGCTTTCCAGCCCTCAACATCCCAGCTGCTTCTGTCAAAGTTAGGATCTTGAGCTTCCTGGGCCATCTTCAGTTTTGTCTGATACATTGTGATGGCAGCAGAGACCTTTGCACCTTCTATGAGGTCATGCTTTTCATAGTCAAGGTCAATCAGAAGTTTAGCCGTCTTAGTCTTGGCATCTTGGAGTTCCTTCTGAAGATCAACAATTTTGAGGTCCTTAAGCACTGCAACCTGTTGGAGGTCAGCAATCTTCTTGTCCTGCTCCTCGACATTCCCCTCATAGTCCTCAATCTCAGCGAATTTCTGCAAAGGGGATAAAAGATAAGGCCAGGACCAAGTGATCCTCAAATCAGCAGGATATATCAGCAGGATATACAGGCAGATACAGTGATCCTTACATCATTGAAGTACTCGAGGAATTGGTGACGGATCAGAGGCAGACCCTGCAGATCCTCAGCCTCGGAGGTCCTTCTCTTTTTGCCACCCCTTCCTTTAGTGGGTGCCTTGGGAATGGAGATGCTAGGACTGGTAGTGGACCTCTTCTTCCTGGGTCTAACAGTATCGGGTGTTCCTCACCAGGTTTACGTTTAAACAAATAGCGATGAGAACCAAAGGTAGTAAGATCATACAGCTCTCCCAGCTCTGACATTCCTAGGTCTATCCCTTCCTGCTCGATGATCCTTTCAAGGGTATACAAAACCCTCCAAATCATCGGCATGGCTTGGATATAAGAGATGCCGGTTAGGGAAAAGAAAGATTGGGTGAAGGCTGGAAAAGGATATGTATAGCCTATGGTGAACGGAGTGACAGGAAAAGCAACCCACTTGTCGGAAATATGATCACTCAGGGCATTGGGATCAAAAGGTCTAAACTCGGTGTTTGCCGGGAAGCAGTGGCGGATCCTATCAATCTGTGCATCATTGAAACAACAGCGTTCTTTTATGGAATCTTCGATGATCCCCTGGCTTTTCGGAGGGCTGTTTTTCGGGTGATCCTTAGCTGGGGAGTTCCGGAGTAACATCTTTGATAGAATGGTGGAAAGAAACGGAAAACAGAGCAAAAGAAGGAAAAAGATGAAGAGAGAATACCTGTTTATCTTCAGAATGCAGTTATAAAGGGAGTCTCTCTGAAATTTTAAATGCAATCGATCCTATCTCTATCTCCTATTTATAATCATGATTGTGCAGGGTTGTCACTTCTGTGACGTCATGGTTGCAACGGATAGTTCTACAATAACGGCTATATTTACGATAGTTAGTTGCGGATAAGATCAAGAAAATATAACTCGCTCATTTTACATATCACTCCTTATATTTTGGGGGCAATTGTTAGGGGAGGATTTTCTAACAATTAGTGATCCTTACTTGTTATCCTAATTAATGATCCTTACTTCTGTGACAGATAGTGATCCTCAGAAGAGCTTCAGGATCAGGATCATGGATCACCTTAAGGATCCTCATACTAACGATTGTTTGTTTATGTTTCGTATTATTTCGCAGGAGTAACAAGCTTGACTTGGTCTTGGCAACGTTACTATGGAATATTCCACGGGTATTTCGCACACGTTTGACTGGAAATGGACGTTGTGGAGAACGTGGGAGCTTGGCACAAAAGTCGGATAGTTTGTTATTGTAGTTAACTTCTATTTTTAAAGGGGTGATGAGCTAGAATTAGAACACTTAGTCAATTTCAGCTACACACACTCTCATACAATCGCACTCTTGAAGCTCTCGACGAACACTTATTAGTTTTCACTCACTTTTACACATTTCACGATAGTGATCCTTGTACCTAGCTCGTTACTATCCGAAGTTGTAAACATTTGTTGATTTATTTGAGCTTGGTGATCGGTAGTTTCCATCACCCGGGGTTTTTTGTGCCAGAGATCAACTCTTGATCAAGGGCTTTTTCCCCGTATAAATCCTTGTGTCGTTTGTGCAATTTACATTGAAGTGATCCTTGTCATTGTTCTACATTTCAAGCATCATACCCTGTAACTAAGAGTTTGGTTGCATTATCCTCATTAGATTTTTTGACCAAAACAGGTAGGTAAAGGGTGTCCATATTAACAAAGTCTAAAGTGCAGGAAATAAAGATGGCAGGATAATAGTGGCTTCATCCCCCAAACAGAGGATCCCTCCACCAGCTATCATCCTACCTATTGTCCCAAGGATCCGTGATCCTTAAACCTAAGTACTACTGTTTAGTTACAAACCATCATTGTTCAAAGCATAACAACCCAAAAAACCATAAAACCATAAAAAATGGGCTCCGGCCGCGTCTAGATAAATCTATCATCGCCCATTAATGCAGCCTAAACCTTCGCTGCTTCCACTGCCTTTTCACCATCACCACCTGCTGCCTCGGAATCCTTCATCCCACTGCTGCCAGCCGCAATCGCCAAGACCTCATCAGCTTCGTCTTCATCATCCAACTCCGCCAGCCTTTGCCTCCAAGCCTCCTGGTCTCAGCCAGACCTATCAAAAGCAGGATCCTCAGCTTCCTTGGCCATTTGCAGTTTGATCTTAAGCATGGTAATTGTAGCAGATAGCTTTGCCCCTTCCATCACCTCTGCCTTCTCCTGCTGAGCCGTGATCTGGGTCAAGACCAACTCCTTTTGTGCTAGGTTGAGTTCCTTCTCGAGGGAGGAGATTTTCTTATCTTTGGCCAGGAACATCTTCTGGAAGTCCAGGTTCTTCTGCTCAGCCTCTTCGAGATGGTGATCAAGGAGCATTTGGATCTCAGCAAATTTCTGCATAAAAGAAGCATATAGTCAGGATCCGTTATCCTCAGAAAGGAAGGTTCAGACTTAAGGATTCAGGATCCTTACCTCAGAGACATATTCTTCAAACTGATGTTGGATGAGAGGAAGGCCTTCACTAGGCTCAGCGATTTTTCTCTTTTTGGTACCCTTGCCCCGTGTGCTCATGCCCTTAGGATTGGGGATGCTTGGGCTTGCAGCCAGCTCTTTCTTGATGGACTTTGAGGAGGCGAATGCATCAAGGTCACTCACACTGAATCTGGAAGCAGATTTAGAGGATTTTCCAGCACGTACAAATACAAAACACAGATAAGTATTCATATTTTACATTCATTTAAATGTTTATTCACACATAAATCTGGATACTTACTTGACATTGTGAAGGAACTGGAGGATGCTTCTTGTGAATCCTTTGTTTTAACTTAAAATGTTCTGACAGCAGGATCAAGCTTCCAAAAAGCAGCAATCTTTTCTTTTGTTGCAGGTGTTTCTTGAATGTGAGAGAGCGAGATAGCTGCACAACAAAAACAGAAAAAAGGACCAGTTATCCTTAACAGTAAAAAGAATCCTACTTCGGTCCTTGTCTAAGGATCCCATATCCTACCATGGGTGATCCACCTTTTGGGAAGATCTTTCCCATCTGGAATAGAGTCCCTCTTTACAAAGAAGAACTGGTTCCTCCAGTGGGTATCATTTTTGGTGGTTTTGAGGATTGGATGAGGCTGACCGGGTTTGTTTTGAACAGAAAGCGATGGGAACCATGGCTAACAAGGTTGTATAATTGACTCAACTCAGACACCCCTATCTCAACACCCTCATGCTCGATGATTGTTAGGGGAGGATTTTCTAACAATTAGTGATCCTTACTCGTTATCCTAATTAATGATCCTTACTTCTGTGACAGATAGTGATCCTCAGAAGAACTTCAGGATCAGGATCATGGATCACTTTAAGGATCCTCATACTAACGATTGTTTGTTTATGTTTCATATTATTTTGCAGGAGTGACAAGCTTGACTTGGTCTTAGCAACGTTACTATGGAATATTCCACGGGTATTTCGCACACGTTTGACTGGAAATGGACGTTGTGGAGAACGTGGGAGCTTGGCACAAATGTCGGATAGTTTGTTAGTGTAGTTAACTTCTATTTTTAAAGGGGTGACGAGCTAGAACTAGAACACTTAGCCATTTTCAGCTACACACACTCTCATACAATCGCACTCTTGAAGCTCTCGACGAACACTTATTAGTTTTCACTCATTTTTACACATTTCACCATAGTGATCCTTGTACCTAGCTCGTTACTATCCGAAGTT